>OY720138.1:4992594-6240743 GCA_963082685.1 Cyclophora albipunctata | reverse complement strand
CAACTTACAAATTTTACCTCTAAATACATATTAGTATAGATTATGTTTTGTAATGGATAGCCACATTCAACGGGAAGGATATAAGCTATTTTTCATCCAGCACATCCCGGGTTACGTTGCGGGACGTTGCCAGTTATGTTAAACCAGTTGCAAGGTGCCCTCGCCTGCCAAGACTCAGGTCCTGGGTTCAATTCCCAGGGCGAGCTGTACATGTTTACTTCTTTTCAAACATGGCTCGGGTTTGAGATCACCAACCCGCATTTGGCAACCGTGGTGATTATGCCTAATCCTCCTCACTGTACAGATATCTTCAGTGATGAGAGGCCTTTGCCCAGCAATGGGACATTACAGGCAAATACTTTACATGTGAAAAATCACTCATTATACTTTCCAAAAGAATAATTTGAAGTTTTGACCTCAAATCCGTCTTAGGGCTGACACTGCGTTAAGCGTGCGCACTCAGCAGTTCCATACAAAAGTGAACCGTCGCGTGCGCACGCCGCGTGTGGCTTCATACAAAAGTGAACCGTCGCGTGCGCACGCCGCGTGTGGCTTCATACAAAAGTGAACCGTCGCGTGCGCACGCCGCGTGTGGCTTCATACAAAAGTGAACCATAGCTTGCGCCGGTCGCGTGCGCACGCGACGGGTGCACGCGGCGGGCGCACGCTTAACGCAGTATTGATCCTTATACCGTAGGATTAACTAACATTTGCCTCATATACAAAGTTTCACATTTATACATGATATTAGCTGGATTATTGTCACGAGATTAGAAAAGTTGAGACATCTTCAAGATTTATGGCTTCGTCTAGACTTATTGTGAGATAAACTAGTGAAATTACTTGAAAATTAGATAAAAATATTACTTTGTAAAGATCAAATGCAAATTCGGTTGAGTAGTGATACCGTTTGACGTGGAGCTGATGTTTTTATCGTAATTTCGATTGATGAGTCTCTTTTCAGACTGTTTGAGAAATGGGAAGCTTTTATTAAGAGTCTGTACCGATATCTTCAGTGAGATGAGACGCACACAGCACTGGCACATTACAGGCTAACCACCGTTTAACCGCTCTATAACTAAAACACTGTTATAAAGTGTTTTGTCTCTTTTGCTCTTTGGCAAATAGATGCGTCGGAACGGGAAAAAACATTAGATAGCTAAAATGCTAAAGCGCTAAACGCGGAACGCAATTGACCAATCAAAGTACAGTCACGTGCAATGATTTTTTTGTGAAATAATATCGTTTTCATATTTATTATTGTAATTCAAAATGGATACATATTTCTGCATATGATCGTGTATACAAATATCTGAAACTCGGGTGGTTATATAGTATGAATTGTTAAATGGCTATATGTTTTTGAAATTTTCAGAGTGGACATTTATTTGCAAATCTGCCCGTGTATACATTTCATTGCACGTGACTGTACATTCCGAAAAGATTTTGACACTGTCAATGCGCTGTGATTTTTGCATCTGACTCCGCTCCGCTCCGCTCCGGTTTGCTTCAATGGAAACGCACCCTAATGCTACTAGTACTTATCATTAAGCGACGCCAGTTGGTTCAATCATGTCAAAGTTACTGAGCTAAAAGCTCATTGCAGGACAATGTAGAATTAAATATCATCATCACTAACCCGCATTAGGCAAACGTGGTGATTCCACCTAATCCTTCACTGTACTGATCTAACAGCCTCCGTGGTCTAGTGGTTTGAGCGCTCGGCTCACGATCCGGAGGTTCCGGGTTCGATTCCCGGTGAGGATATCTCACAAATCACTTTGTGAAACTGTCCTCAGTTTGGTTAGGGCATTGCAGGCTGAATCACCTGATTGCCCGAAAAGTAAGATGATTCCGTGCTTCGGAGGGCACGTTAAGCCGTCGGTCCCGGTTACTTTCTACGGATAGTAGTCGTTACATGAGCCATGTCAGAGGCCTTTGGCGGCTCAATAACTCTGACACCAGGATTGGTCAGGTTGACCATCCACTCGATAAGAAGAAGACTGTACTGATCTTCCGTAAGATTAGAGGCTTTTACCCAGCAGTAGGATATTACAGGCTAATTGCTCTCTCTCTTTCCCTCTCATTAACTCTTTCTCTGTCCTTTTATCTCTTTCTTTTAAAAAAGTGTCAATAGTGTGCAACAATTGACACTATTTCTAAGTTTAAAATATAATACGACCATATTTATCCACTTTAAAATCAATTTTATCTCACTTATTATATGTATAGTTCAATAGAGCATACAAGGTACATACCCAAAGAAGGTTCTAAAAATATTTATAGCATTTTTAGCAACATTGAAAATCGTAATTATCTCCTTGCAGAATAATGTCAAGGAAACGTGTTTTAAGTTTTTTCAAATAACAATTCTTAAGGTACAGTTTCTCTTTAAGTTTGAGATGTTTCTAAATCTCGTACTTCGTAAAACATGCTTCTTCTTCTTCTTCATCGAGTGGATGGTCAACCTGACCAATCCTGGTGTCAGGGTTATTGAGCCGCCAAAGGCCTCTGACATGGCTCATGTAACGACTACTATCCGTAGAAAGTAACCGGGACCGACGGCTTAACGTGCCCTCCGAAGCACGGAATCGTCTTACTTTTCGGGCAATCAGGACAGGCAGAGTTACTTTGCATTTATTATTATTAAAGAAGTCTTCTGTTATTGAGCAAGATTACAAGTTGTTAAGAAGCTGCGAGTCTGATAGAAAGAGAGTGCCATATATATCAAGTTTCATATGTCGCTGACTCATAAACTGACTCAGAGTCTGTTTGTCTAATCTATACTAATATTATAACGAGCTAAAATTTGTAAGTTTGTTTGTATGTTCGAGGTAAAGTTGGGAATTACCGGACCGATTTGAATAATTCTTTTTGCAATGGATAGCCACATTCAACGGGAAGGTTTTAGGCTATTTTTCATCCCGAAATTCCCTCGGTAACGGGCACAATGCGGGTAAAACCGCGGAGCGCTGCTAGTTATTAGTAAAATAATCTAAAAATTAAAAGACCCCAAAGACAATTACAAAAACCATTTTTATTCACGTAAAATATCTCCAGTGACACCAAACCTTAAGTAAAAATGTAATTTTCTCGGGAGAAATTATAAAAAATGTTTTCCACAGCGCGTAATAACGTTTTATCTGATTAGAGGTAACCTGGTTTAAACCTTGGTGGGTAAACCGCCCGGTTAACTACGAGTATATATTACGGTTAGATAAAAAATCCTAACTAATATTATAAATGCGAAAGTAACTCTGTCTGTCTGTCACCCTTTCACGCCAAAACTACAAAACAGATTAGTCAGATTTCAATTAAATTTGGTATGTACACAGTTAGTCCAGAGCCTGAGAAGGGACATAGGCTAGTTTTGATCGCAAAAACAGGGTTAAAAGGCGTTGAAAAAAGGGTTGAAAGGTTGTATGGAAGTGTGGTTATTTTTAAAACTACTGGACGGATTTGGATAACACTTTACAGTAGTATAGATACATCAGAATAACACATGGGATACATATTATCCCAAAATTCCCGTGGGAACGGGTACAACGCAGGTAACACTGCGCGGCGCGGCTAGTATAATATATTTTACATTAGAGCTGTGTTTAAATTGTGTTGGCGTTAAGAGATTGCTCGGACCGCGTGCACTCGGGTATACCTTGTATCTCTTTTAAGAAATACCTTTTTAAAAAGCTTCTTCTTCACCGAGTGGATGGTCAACCTGACCAATCCTGGTGTCAGAGTTATTGAGCCGCCAAAGGCCTCTGACATGGCTCATATAACGACTACTATCCGTAGAAAGTAACCGGGACCAACGGCTTAACGTGCCCTCCGAAGCACGGAATCATCTTACTTTTCGGGCAATCAGGTGATTCAGCCTTCAATGCCCTAACCAAACTGAGCACAGTCTCACAAAGTGATTTTTGTGAGATATCCCCACCGGGAATCGAACCCGGAACCTCCGGATCGTGAGTCGGGCGCTCAAGCCACAAGACCAAGGAGGCTGTTTTTAAAAAGCTCATGGCGTAGCTTGACTAAGCGATGTTAGGTCTTTCTCTTAGCGCTACCATGTGGCCGATAATGACATTTCTATCTATTACCGTGCTTCAGAGGGCACTTCAAATTGTAGTTACCTAGTTTTCCCAATCGTCAGATCATATGGAAGGCCTTTAGGCGGTCTAACTCCGACACTGCGGTTGCCCACTAACCTTCTCTATCTTACTTATTATCTAATACCTCTAATGCGTCTAATCTTCCTCCATTCTCCCAACAGGCTGGCTAATCCATTAAATACCAAAGGCATGTTATTTGCTGTAAAACAAGGCGCGGGATCAAGAAGTTGCTGCCAGCTCAAACATGTAATACAACCTTTAATCAGAAAACTTCTCCGCGTCAATTTAGATGTAGGACAGGAGCGGATTGAGGGGAAAAGGGGGCTAGAGGGTGAAATGTTCAGTTCAGTGAGTGGTGTGTTTGCAGTAGGTGCCATAGTCATAAACTACGGTTCTGTATGTATGTGCTAGTTTCAGAGAGTATTGGATATATATTTTTTTCATTGAAAATGTAATTCAAGCGAAAGTTTTCTCAACAACGTTTGAACAATATGTGTAAGTAATTAATTAACATAAACATAGATAATATGTATATTTTTTGAAATCCAAGCCTTTTGGTAAAAAAAATATATACAGTCGAATTGAGAAACCTCCTTCATTTTGAAGTCAGTTAAAAAACTAACTTCTTCAATATCTCCATAGTTAACAAGTGTTATTCAAGTTTTAATTTAACCAAACATATATCTCTGCCAATACATAACACAACGACCCTTACAGATTAGTTACCAACAATATCCAAATTACTTATCAAACTTAGCACTTTGGGGCAAAAGGGGGCAGGATTTAGTTGCCCCTACATTAAAGTCCTTAATCCTCCCCTGTTCATAGTTAAACGACTCGAAGAGAAGACAAAAGGTTCACTCAATCTTCTCGTCATTACAATTTAGTAAAACTCAGCGATTCTGTCGATTAATCGAGAATGTCGATTTAATGTAGAATAGACACGATTAAATAGAGTAAGGGTTACTGCACACAACACTGCGTTAAGCGTGCGCCCGAACCGTGCGTTCGTCTTTTGTATGACACTGCGTGCGACGGGCGCACGCGACGGTTCACTTTTGTATGAAGCCACACGTGGCGGGCGCACGCCGCGGTCGCCCGCGACGGTTCACTTTTGTATGGAAGCTTAACGCAGTGTTGGCCCTAAGAACCCATCCTAGAAGAATCATCCTAATAATATTATAAAAGTGAAAATTGGCGAGGATGGATGTATGTATAAATGTAAGTCACTCACGTTGTATCCGTTCCCACTGGATAAAATGTATCCCATGTGTTATTCTGATGTATACCTATATTACTGTAAAGTTTCATCCAAATCCGTTCAGAATTTGTTTCGTGAAAGAGTAACAAAGATACATATGTCCATACATACATACATACATCCATCCTCACAAACTTTCGCATCAATGATATTAGTAGGTCATTCACACTAATCAATCAGTTTATCATCACACTAATCAAGGTTTTATCCGTACTGTACCTGTTCCCGTGGGAATTTCGGGATGTACAATAGACTATACCTTCCCGTTGAATGTGGATATCGATTGGGATCCTACAAATGAAATATTTTCTGATTTTAGCGCGTTCAAACAAACAAAAACAAACTCTGTAGCGTTATTATATTAGTATAATATATGTAATAGTATGAAGATACGTGAGGTATGTAAACTTTCAACCCTTTTTCTATCTTTATCTTTAACAAAAGATAAAAAGGGTGGAAAGAGCTTTGAGCTCGTAAAAGTTTTAAATGGAAGTTTTATTCATAGTTACTCATAGATTTTTAGACATTATTTATAGAAGGGCCGTCTCGGTAACTGCAAACGGGAAATAAAGCCTGAAATGTCCCATTGCTGGACAAGAGCCTCTCATCTCACTGAAGATATCAGTACAGTGAGGAGGATGTCGTAATCACCACGCGCGTCTACTGCGGGGATCTCAAACACGAGGCATGTTAACGAACTAAAATTGAAATATGCGTCGCCCGACCCACGTATTGAACCCAAAACCTCAAGACTGGTTAATCCCTCTACCACTAGACCACCGAGACATTTGCGTAAGGTTACTGTAATAAGAGCATTTTTGAAAAAAGAACCCATATTATATAAAAGTAAAGAAATTAAGTCTTTTTTAAACTTACACGATTTGAACCCATAGCTTAAACGTACTCACACGGGCTTTCCACGGGTGAACTTCCACGACCCGCGACCACGAGAGGTGCAATTCCCTCGAAACGCCGGGAAATAAAAAGTAAGTTATTACTTGCTTTATTAACTTTCTAACGCGAAAAAACCCGTGTGAGTACGTTTAAGCAAAGAAATTAATGTTCAATATTTGTTTTCAAAGAACTAACTAGTCACCGTCGCCGTAGTGATAACAGCACCATGGCACCCCCGTTAAAATAAATAAGTATTTTTATAAATACTTCCTCAGGAAACTTATAGAGTTATGTTATTAAGTTAAGGTGGCCATATACGCTACGAGAAATCGCTACGAGTAGACTGTACAGTTCGAACGGTACCGATAAATCGCTACGTGTATGTTAAACTGTGCAGTTTCGTCCGATTTTTGCTTGTATGCCATGTACGATAGATTGTACCGTTCGATCTGTATGTACAGTCTGATCGTAACGATTTCTCGTAGCGTATAGAACCCCCATTACAGCTAAAAACAATTGAATTTATTTTTCGCTGACGTCACGACCACTTACCAAAAACAAATTAAATAAAAACGAAAATATCTAGCTTGCTTTCTATAAGAGAGAGAGAGAGAGACAGACAGAGAAACCTCTGTCTGTCTCTCTCGCGCATGTTTCTCTGTCTGTCTCTCTCTGGCGTGCGCAAGTTTCTCTGTCTGTCCCTCTCTGGCCTAAAAAGTGTCGTTACCTTTTTCCGTCTAGCCCCCTTTCGCAACGCGCTATAAGGAACTTCGTTCCAATTACCAAAACGAAAAGCGGTCCCTAATTTCCGCACGTCCAAAAACAATGAAACGAAATAAACTCTTCTTTAATTTTAAGTTCTCGTTAATTAATCAAGCTTTAAGCTTCACAATCAATTTCCCATTTAATATTAAGTTGGTTAAGTACAATTTGAAATTGGTGTGAAGTTTGTGACCTCAAGCTGAAAGTTGTACTTACTCTCGCGGAAATAATACGACGATGACAATTTAAGTTTTATCGTTAAAATGATGAAGCTTTCGAAAGCTCCCATTGAAAGTAAGCGATTACTTGGCGGTTGTTGAGATTACAGCTTTTGTCTTTGCTTTTGCGTCTATTTGTAAGAGAAAGCTTGAAAAAAGCTTGCATACTTCAGTCTATTTTATTGTAATGCTCATGGCGTAGTTTGACTAGCGATGTTAGCTCATTGCGATTGTTAAGCAACGTGCAGCTCGACCCGTACTTGGATGGGTGGCCGATAGTGGAATTTCTATCTGAGCGCTAACGTGCTTCAGAGGGCGCGTTAAATTGTCGGTCCCGGTTGTTTCAATCGTTAGACCACGTCAGAGGCCTTTAGGCGGTCTAAAAACTCCGACACCAGGGTTGGTCACTAATCGATTCGAACTTCACTAGGTACATAGTATAAAACAAAGTCGCTATTTTTGTCTGTTTGTTTGTCTGTATGCTTAAATCTTTAAAATTACGCAACGGATTTTGATGCGGTTTTTTGTAATAGGTAGAGTGATTCAAGAGGAAGGTTTTTATGTAAAAAAATTCCCGAAATTCCCACGGGAACGGGCACAACGCGGGTAAAACCGCGGGGCGCTGCTAGTACTTTTTTAAGCAGAGAGTACACCAAATACTCGTAAATAAAACCATTCCGCCTGATCCGAGGACACACTTCGCCAGTTTTATTGTGCACTTATCGATTACCCCGTTAATATTAATTCGAGTTTAATGGCCATTTTAATGTCCTAAGGCCTAATACGCAAGGTCGGACTTCGTATAGATGGAACCGAGTCTGCAGTTTTATTGCCATTGCAACCTAAGGAAGGGGTTACTATTCGGGCTTACTTGATCCTGATTGTTCCTGGTTTTTTCAAATCTGACGAGTAGTTTAGTAAATTTAACTAGCAGCGCCCCGCGGTTTTACCCGCGAAGTACGCGTTCCCGTGGGAATTTCAGGATGAAAAGTAGCTTATAACCTTTCTGTTGAATGTGGCTATTCATTACATAAATAATTTTTCAAATCGGACCAGTAGTTCCTGAGATTAGCGCGTTCAAACAAACAAACTCTGCAGCTTTATAATATTAATATAGATTTATTCCTATATCTTCTTCAGAAACGTTAAAACACACTATAAAGGCAAAACCAATACCTTAAAAGCAGGTTCAATCCGAATAGTATTGGATCGAATCAAACCCACTCATACCAATAGAGAGATAAACCCTTCAGACGTTGATATGAATCTTATTCCGTTTCATAATATCAAAAATTGAACCACGGAACTCTGAACTACTTACTAAGAAAAATGGAAACAGTATTATGTCCAAGACCTATTTCACCAGCTCTTGTGACATTTTGTGACAGGTTATTGTAGGAGTGTACCACGTGGTATGCAAAGCCCAAATTCGTCATTGATTGACAGGTTTTTGTAACAGTGCGGGGAGAGACGCTGTCGCGAGCGCTTCACCCACCTCCTGATGAAGGTCACCGAATGTGACCGAAACGTGTTGAGGGACACTCAACTCCGTCGTACGTAAGTTCCCGTTTTAACAAATAATAAGATTTTTGTAATCTTATTTTATTTTGCGAGTCGATGTTAACCGCTATTGTTAAGTGTACCTCGGCCTCGGTACCAGCTGAAAAGTATCAGTATCAGCTGAAAAGTCTCTTTGCTGCAATATTTTATTGTAATTTAGATTTTGTATCTTTCAT
The DNA here is from genome assembly GCA_963082685.1 of Cyclophora albipunctata. Lineage (NCBI taxonomy): Eukaryota > Metazoa > Arthropoda > Insecta > Lepidoptera > Geometridae > Cyclophora > Cyclophora albipunctata. The sequence goes on along the minus strand of OY720138.1, from coordinate 6,231,763 downwards.
ATTCTTTTTATTGTGGCAATAAATAATTATTTTATTATTATTTATTCATTCATTTTGAGTAGGTTAGAGCCAACTCTGGTGTCAGAGTTTTTGACCACCTAAAGGTGACGACATGGTCTACGCTTGAAACAACCGAGACTGCTCAATGTGCCCTCTGAAGTATGGTAGCGCTCAGACAGAATTTCCATTTTCCAACCCTGGTATCGGAGTTTTTAGACCACCTAAAGGTGACGACATGGTCTAACGATTAAAATAACCGGGACTGATTGATTAAAGTGCTACGGTAGCGCTCAGATCGAAATGCCACTTTCGGCGACCCATCCGAGCTGCACGTTGCTTAACAATTTCATTGAAAATATTAGTTCAAGTTACTTAGTCAAACTACGCCACGAGCGAAAGGGGGCTAGACGGAAAAAAATGTAACGACACTTTTTACGTCAGAGAGAGACAGACAGAGAAACATGCGCACGCCAGAGTGGCACGCCAGAGAGAAACAGACAGAGAAACATGCGCGTATAATGTGACTGCACTTGTGACTGAGACCCATATCGCCAGCTCTGTGACATTTTGTACTTATGACAAGTTATTACAGTCCCACCATCTTATCTGTTCAGTTGACAGCGTCGCTAGTGGAGAATTTGGTTTTGCCATAATATAAGAAATTCACCAAGAAACAAAGGTAATTAAAACATGTCTTGCAAGTCAGTCTTTAGATATCATTAAAATTTAAGAAACTACAATATCAATCCTAAAAAGCCTAACTAAGAGAGAGATTCAATATGACCCGGCTGTAGTTCCCATTTTGCCCACCTGAACAGTTAAGTTGGTGGCACTGTACCTTCTTATTGGTCAGTAAATTTTGATATGTCAAAATGACAGTCCGAGACAGATCGATTGCTATTTCACTGGTTTTGACCAAAACTAATTCAGGAATCACATTACACAGTACTGTTTGAATAAGCGAGTTTGCTGATATTAGTTTTCATAGAAATTCGATAACATATAATTTTTATTAGGTCTCTATTTCGCGAAACTACCAATGTCGTCAAGGCCCATCCAATTGGAATGCTATAAATAAAACAAATATAAATGTGAAGTATCTCTCTGACTCCTAGACTGAACAAGATGACGCATATATGAAAGAAAAATGAAGCTGGGAAATAAACTACTAGCTGTTCCGCGCGTAGTTACAAAAAAGTACATAAGTTAGAGTAGGTTAGTGTAGGCTCGTCGAAAAAATATCGATACATCGATATATCGATATTATTTTTTCAATGTATCGATATTTTTGAGCGATATTTAATGTTTCGATGTATCTAGGTATCGATATAAAATTACAAGTATTGAAAAGGTATAAAAATCGATATTTTTTATAATTAAAAAATCCTAAAGTTGGCTTTTAAGTTACCATAATTCCAAATTCAGAAAATTCTTCGCCGTCGTTGTGGTCCGGACATGAAAAAATTATGATAGATATTGCTGCAGCAACCTCCAGTTTACTTTCAACCAATGATGGTATGCCTAGCGAACTAAAGCAATATCTAGATCAGCCTATATTACCCAGAAAAGAGAATCCTGCAAAATTCTGGTTTGATTGTCGTTTTTTTTCCTATCACACCGATATATCGATATTTTTAAATAAAAATATCAATATCGATATTGATATATTCAAAAATTATCGATACAATATATATCGATACTTTATTGCATTTCCGACATCCCTAGGTTAGTGGCCAACCCTGGTGTCGGAGTTTTTAGACCGCCTAAAGGCCTCCGACATGGTCTGACGTTTGCAACAACTATAACGGACAATTTAGTGTGCCCTCCGAAGCAAGTAGCTTTTCTATCCGAGCGTGTTTATTAAACTCAATCTAAGCTCTAAGCTTGTAATATGGAATCTACCTAACTGATACTACTACATATACATACACAAATACTTTATAAGAATACTAGCTGCGCCCCGCGGTTTCACCCGCGTTGTACCCGTTCCCGCGGGAATTTCGGGATGAAAAATAGATGTTGTCCAATTCTCAGGCCTACCCAATATGTACACAAAATTTCATGAGAATCGGTCAAGCCGTTTCGGAGGAGTACGGGAACGAACATTGTGACACGAGAATTATATATATAAGAAGATATAATTGACACACAGACGTCGTCGCCAACAACTATGTCTTCACATATAGTTGACTCCGGGCGGGAATCGAACCCGCAACCCCCGACACAGTAAGCGCTCTCACTGCCACTGCGCCAACGGGATTGTCAATGCAATTAGATGGCGCTAGTATGAAAATATTGATAGGGCTTACTGTTGGTTATTGTAACATAATAATTGCAATCGCATATTTTTATTTTTTTTTTATTTGTTTGTTTGTGTCTACAGACTTAGGTCCGTACTTTTGATAAGTTACAAATTTTTATACAATTCATTTCATAATTCGCTCTAAATACAATTTGTTAAATTAAATTTGTCCATCCTATATATTTATATATACTTATCGTTACAATACATAATTTATCTTGTGCTACTATTTTATGCTTCTATTTTTAATACATAAACTATTTTATAAACTATTACATTGTTACTTATATTAGGCTACTATTGTTACTTATTTACTACAATATTATTTTATTTTATTTTTTATTTATTTTTTATGAGGAAAAGGTGTGGAGGGGACTTTGTGGTGATGTTGTTCGCACAGGCTCAAGGCCATTGTATATTGCTATCAAGGTTTTAGCCACTTGATGGTCGCGGCTCTTGAGTGCGGATCTTAGGTTGTGCTCCACAATTTCCACCTCTGACGCCGACATCGTCCTTAACAGAAACCTGGCGATAGCGTCGTCGATGGCGTCGGTGTAGTATACGCACCTAACTGTGTGCCTCGACAGCGCCACTACCGCGTGCTGCAATCGCATATTTAACCAGCATCGCTTTATCAAACTACGCCACGGATACAATCATGTCGGAGGCATGTAGTCGATCTAATAACTCCGACATCAGGCTTGGTTACTGACCTACCCAAACTAACTTACTGACTTTCTTTTTTGAATTGAAACTACGTTTACGGATACACTTCTCTTTTATTTTACATTTTTATCTGACGTTTCGGCTCCTTTACAGGAACCGTGGTCACAGAAGACTGTGAACTTACTGACTTTAATAAAAACAAATTTTATCAAAATAACTAGCAGCGCCCCGCGGCTTTGCCCGCGTTGAGCCCGTTCCCGTATGAATTTTCGAAAATCCTTTCGTAGTGTGCTTACGTCACTTGAAGAACCTTCCTGCCAAATTTCATGTTTCTAGGTGTAGCGGTTGAGGCTGTGCGTTGACTATTAGTCAGTCAGTCAGGACTTAGAATTTTATATATATAGATAGTAAAGTATTCGCCTGTAATGTCCCACTGCTGGCCAAAAACCTCTCGTCTCGCCGAAGATATCAGTACAGTGAGGATTAGTCGTAATGACCACGCTTGCCTAATGCGGGTCGGTGATCTCGAACTGGAGAAATATTTATTATAAAAATAATAAATATCGTTCGTTAATTGAAGTTTCTATAAGGATGTGAGGAACAGTAGACACAGATAGGATGTCCTGTCAAAGACAAAGTCTTGTTTGAAACACAGATAATATTTTCTATTTGTTCAGGAAAGTAATAAACAATTTTCTTACACTGCAGAGAGTGTACGGCTAATTAGGAGCAATAACCTTCTTTTTCAATGTAGGTGTAGATTATTTTACCTTCTCAATTACAGTTATACGTTGGCACTAGCAGCGCCTTGCGGTTTTACCCTCGTTGTACCTATTCCCGTGACAATTGTGCGTTAAATAATCCTACTAATATTATAAATGCGAAAGTTTTTGAAGATGGATGTATGTATGTTTGTTACTCTTTCACGCAAAAACTACTGAATGGATTTAGACGAAACTTTATCTACAGTAATATAGGTTATACATCAGAATAACACATGAGGTATGTTTTATCCCGAAATTCCCGCGGGAACGGGTACAAAGCGGGTGAAACCGCGGGGCGGGGCTAGTAGCCTATAAACTTACTCTGGAATGATAGCTATCGAATACTTGAATCGGACTGACAGTTCCTAATATGGGCCTTTTCAAACACACAAACTCTTCTTTATCATATTTGTACCAGCAGCCGGGATTGTCAAACAACGCATTGACATTGTCAAACAACGCATTGACATTGTCAAACAACGCATTGACATTGTCAAACAACGCATTGTCATTGTCAAACAACGCATTGACATTGTCAAACAACGCATTGACATAGTCAAACAACGCATTGACATTGTCAAACAACGCATTGACATTGTCAAACAACGCATTGACATTGTCAAACAACGCATTGACATTGTCAAACAACGCATTGACATTGTCAAACAACGCATTGACATTGTCAAACAACGCATTGACATTGTCAAACAACGCATTGACATTGTCAAACAACGCATTGACATTGTCAAACAACGCATTGACATTGTCAAATAACGCATTGACATTGTCAAAATCTTTTCGTTATGAGTTGTGATTGGTTGATTGAGCTTCAGACATCTCCGCTTCTAAATATAAAAACAATTGAACGTGCCTAGCGAAGCGGTAGCACTTAGATAGAAATACCACTAAGAAAAACGCTTCAGACATTCAAATGCGAAGCGATGCTATACGTCTGCCTATGGGGGCAGAGATACGTGAGTTGCTTTACTACATAGTATAAAATAAAGTCGTCTCTGTTTCGTGTCTGTTTGTCTGTATGCTTAAATCTTTAAAATTACGCAACGGATTTTGATGCGGTTTTTTGTAATAGGTAGAGTGATTCAAGAGGAAGGTTTTTATGTAAAAAAATTCCCGAAATTCCCAAGGGAATGGGCACAAAGCGGGTAAAACCGCGGGGCGCTGCTAGTTTAACCTACAAGCGCACCCCACTCAATTTTATTTCATTATCGAATAAATATAGATTTTTTCCGTGAGTGCCTTTCAAACGGCATTATTTTCAGAAATGTCATTATGTTCAGCAAATACGCTGAATTGAATCTTATGTGTACACTTATAAGGGCTAGTATCATGGGGTCTTATTCTGGCCACGTTCCGAGCTCGATTATTGGTAAAATTAGAATTTTTGCTTTGATTTGCGTAATCGATTTGATCTCGCAGGTTGACGATTAATCTCCTCTGACTTATTACATTTGGAGATCAGAATTAGGGTTTTAGATGCTGTTCATTGAACGGGACGGGACCATGTGCGTGTGCGTGTGTTATCTTTTGTGTTAGTGTGTGTGTTTCCCGATAGTTTTCGATGGGACATTTGACTGCCAAGGGTGCCATGACGCGTCGATGGCAACTATCGTTGTTTTAAATGAATATGCGATATTCATCCCTTAAATTCAATGTCGCAGTCTTTTACTGTGGCACTGTCGTTACTTCAATATGTGTTACTATTCAAAAATTGACTTCTTCTTGATAGAACTATGAATTTTTACTAGTTTACTTGATTGTTGTTCATTTGAGCGTGCTAATCTCAGAAATTAGCAATCTGATTTGAATTGCTCTCCTTATAATATAAATTCAAATTGTTAAACGTTATAGCCTGTTTTTCATCCCAAAATTCCATCGGGAACGGGCACAAGGCGTTTAAAACCGTATGTCACTGCTATTCAATGCTATAATCATAAATAATTCATTTGGGATAAAATAAAATAAATAAAACATAACAGATATGTTTATAAAAACTTTCATACTTAATCTTTGTTTACATAGCGCCAAGAAATACAAAATTCATACACTAGCAGCGCCCCGCGTTTTTACCCGCGTTGTGCCCGTTCCCGAGGGATTTTTTATACATATAAACCTTCCTCTTGAATCACTCTATCTATTTAAAAAAACCGCGTCAAAATCCGTTGCGTAGTTTTAAAGATCTAAGAATACATAGGGACAGACAGATAGACAGACAGCGGAAAGCGACTTTGTTTTATACTATGTAGCTATTCCTTATGACGGAACCTTATTCATACATTCCTTATGTTGAAACCTTTTGCGATATTTCAAGACATTTCACAGCCCACGTTCAGTGGATTTCCGTAATTTATTCAGCACATTATATTTTGGGTAAAACAGGTGTGTTTATTCGCAGACTAGTCATCTCCGCCGTGTTTCGCTATGTAACTTACTGGAAGTCTTTGTTTTAACAGCTTTTTTTATTGACAATCCCGTTGGCACAGTAGCAGTGAGAGCGCTTACTGTGGTGGGGGTTGCGAGCTCGATTCAACGGAGTCAACAATAAGTGAAGACATAGTTGTTGGCGACGACGTCTGGGTGTCAATTATACATTCTTATAAAGTATTTGTGTATGTATATGTAGTAGTGTCAGTGAGTTAGATTCCATATTAAAAGCTTAGAGCGTACTCTGGATCTAATAAAGTGTGGGTGAATTTGTCCGGGTATAAATTTTTATTTTAAATAAAAATTTATACCCGGACAAATTCACCCACCGCACCGCTGTCTTGCTGTCCATGAACCTCAATGAGGGAGGCATATGTCCAGCAGTGGCCATCTTACGGCTGACATGACATGATGATGATGATGATGATGTCCCTGAAGACATGTCAAAATGTCTGAAGACAGGGCACGGTGTCCCCCCACGCATCCTTCTAATATTATAAACTAGCAGCGCCCCGCGGTTTTACCCGCGTTGTGCCCGTTCCCGTGGGAATTTCGGGAATTTTTTTTACATAAAAACCTTTCTCTTGAATCACTCTACCTATTACAAAAAACCGCATCAAAATCCGTTGCGTAATTTTAAAGATTTAAGCATACAGACAGACAAACAGTGTGACAGACACGAAAAAGTGACGACTTTATTTTATACTATGTAGTAATGGGAAAGTTTGTGAGGACTACGTATGTTTGTTACTCTTTCACGCAAGACAACTGAACAGATTTGTATGAAACTTTACAGTAATGAAGGTTATACATCAGACTAGCACATGGGATACAGTTTATCCCGAAATTCCCGCGGGAACGGGTACAACGCGTAACACCGCGGGGCGCGGCTAGGACACTATAGGACATACATATAGGTATCAACTTGTTCAAACATACAAACTCTTCAGTTTTATTACGTTAGTATAAATATAATAACGATAAGAAAAACAAGCACATTTTGCGCGTGTGAAGGTAAGAAAATGTGTCAATCATAATGTTCCGAACTCTGTTGAGGACATATTTTCTTATTTTCTTATACGCAAAAATGTTATCTCATTTAACGGTTATTGGTAACGGAACAAGAATTTTCGAATTACATATTCACCTGGGATCAATACTTACGTACGAGTCGTCAAATGCTTCCTTAGTAGAGATTTAATGAGTGATTTTGACGTGTATTGTGTGAAAAATCCTACTTCCTACTTATAATATTATAAATGCGAAAGTTTGTGAGGATGGATGTATGGATGTATGTTTGTTGCTCTTTCACGTAAAAACTACTGGACGGATTAAGATGAAACTTTACAGTAATATAGGTTATATATCAGAATAACACATGAGATACATTTTATCCTGAAATTCCCGCGGGAAACGCTACAACGCGGGTACACCGCGGGGCGGGGCTAGTATATTATAAATGCGAAAGTTTGTGAGGATTGATTGACAAGCCCGTTGGCACAGTGGCAGTGAGAGCGCTTACTGTGTCGGGGGTTGCGGGTTCGATTCCCGCCCGGAGTCGACAATATGTGCAGACATAGTTGTTGGCGACGACGTCTGGGTGTCAATTATATATTCTTATAAAGTATTTGTGTATGTATATGTAGTAGTATCAGTTAATTAGATTCCATAACACAAGCTTAGAGCTTACTATGGGTCTAATTAACCGTGTGTGAATTTGTCCAGGTATATTTATTTATTTTATTTATTGATGTACTATACAAGTACGAGTATTTATGTTTGTTATGTTTGTTGCTCTTTCACGCAAAAACTGCCGAACGGATTTGGATGAAACTTTACAGTAATATAGGTTATACGTCAGAATACTACATGGAATACATTTTATCCCGAATAATGGACATTTCTGACTGCGACAGTTAGACCGTTTGGCACTTGGAGTTCAGTATAAATGGCAAGAAGAATCGTCCGGCAAAATTGTAAATTTTTCATGGGTGTACATTTTAACCTATATCATCCCACTGCTGGTCAAACGTTTCCCAAACGTTAGCAACATTATTTCTCCCTTACGATGTCTCACCACTCACTATCAGAGATATAAGATGAAATGCTTTGCATACAACTGTCACATTTCCGTTCAGAGAGAGAAAGAGAGAGAGAGAGAGAGAGAGAGAGAGAGAGAGAGAGAGAGAGAGAGGAAAGAGAGATTTCCGTTCACCATTCTTTATTTCCCTTTAAATTCATAGCACATTAACAGGATCCACGATTCAATTGTTCAAGAGGTTTAGCCTTATAATGCTGGCGTATGATTTAGGTAGATATCAGGAGCTTACAATATGCGCAGATACTCGTATGTATTCTGTGTACTTAAGCAAATGTCTTGGTAGGGTTACCATGATTTTAGGCTTAGGACAGACTGCGGAAAGCGACTTTGTTTTATACTATGTAGTGAATACGACATGGCTTTCATTCTTCATCTCATCTCATTTCATTTCAGTATGAAACCAAATTTTAGGCATTCAAGTAAGCACTTTCCTCAAATTTTATTATGCTAAAGTATGTGTTTAATAGCGTGCTTAATAGTATGTGTTTAATAGCGTGCGTGTGGAGGCTGGCTGCGTGCATTTGCATAATACTTTCTTTTCATGAATGTTGATGCGCCATGGAAGACGAGTAACAAGAATGGAAGTGGCATGTAAACGGAAAATCTGTCGCCAAGAATGGAATAGTAAGTAAGTAAGTGTTAGCCTGTAATGTCCCACTACTGGGCAAAGGAAATTCATCTCACTGAAGATATCAGTACAGTGAGGAGGATTAGGCACAATCACCACGCTTGCCAAATGCGGGTTGGTGATCTCAAACCCGAGTCATGTTTGAAAAGTAGGAAACGTATTTTCTTTCTACCCGGGAATTGAACCCGGATCTCAGTCGCAGGCGAGTGCACATACCACAAGACCACCGTGGCGATACCCTCCACATAAAAATGATATTTCGTTCGCTGTCTCGTGTTGCTTCATGGTTATCTTAGCATAACCTTTAAAATGCTAAATAGAATTAAATCGGCCAGATTCCGGCTTAAGCCACTCGTTTTAGAACCCGCCAAAAATAGAAGTTCGACTGTTCCTGTTTTAAATCATTGCGGTAACAAAGGCGAAATGTCTTAGGTTTTATATTAAACTAGCAGTGCTCCCCGGTTAAACCCGCGTTGTACCCACTCCTGTGGGAATTTCGGGATGAAAAATAGCCTATGTTACTCGTGGATAATGTAGCTTTCGAATGGTGAAAGAATTTTTAAAAACGGTCTGGTAGTTTTTGAGCCTATTCATTACAACCAAACAATGTTTTCCTCTTTATAATATTAGTGTAGACTAGCAGCGCTCCCCGGTTAAACCCGCGTTGTACCCGTTCCTGTAAGAATTTTGGGATAAAAAATAACCTATTACCTCCCCGTTGAATGTGGCTATGATTACAAAAAATAATTACTAAAACCGGATTAGATTTTTTTGAGATTAGTGCGTTCAAAAAAACCCAAAAATATGACAATAAATCAAACGCCACTGACCCATTCAAAATGAATGTGGAACATAGTATTAACTGTGAGACGTACCGTACATGAAATCATTATTTGTCTTAGGGCGCTTTCAAATTATGCGTTTCGTGTCGGACCGCTGCGGTGCCGAAGCGGTGCGTTTGTCGTATTGTGTACGTACGATCGTGTGTTTTCATACAAATCAAGCAGCTCGGCAACAATGCGTAATAAAATTATTTGGCGGTGCCGACGCCGCACTGTTGCCGAGCTGCTCGATTTGTATGAAAACACACGATCGTACGTACACAATACGTACGACAAACGCACCGCTTCGGCACCGCAGCGGTCCGACACGAAACGCATAATTTGAAAGCGCCCTTAATGTGTAAAATGATTTACACCCATTTGTTACAACTCTTTTTAGGGTTCCGCATCCAAAGGGTAAAAACGAGACCCTATTACTAAGACTTCACTGTCCGTCCGTCTGTCTCCAGGCTGTATCTCAAGAACGGTGATAGCTAGACGGTTAACATTTTTACAGATGATGTATTTCTATTGCCGCTATAACAACAAATACTAAAAATAAAATAAAACTAATATGCCAGGCGTCTCTCATACAACAAACGTGATTTTTTACCGTTTTTAAAGGTGCGGAACCCTCCGTGCGCGAGTCCGACTCGCAATTGGCTGTTTTTTTTTTTATATGTAACCCACTTTTTCTCAAATCCTTCGGACCCATAATCATTGTAAACTCTTTAAATGCATGTCAACTGTCACTTTTGACACACGTCACATCACTCTGAAGTCAAAAACCCTCATCCGGTCTCGGTCCATTAATCCTGACAAATGAATCTACAAAATCCGGACAAAACCGGATAAATCCTAGCCCACTAGATAGTGTGGTCACCCTTACTAAGGGGTTAATTATTATTGTCAAATAGGGGTTGTTATTTGAAATTGATTTGGGTTTGTGTGTGTCACTATCATGCAGACCTTAAGACCTTTGTATTATTGTGCCTATCTAACTTTGGCAGGGTCCAAGTGTGTTTATGATGGCCTAGTTTTAGTTAATAACACGACATAATATGTAGAACCTTGGCACACTATAAGCATGATAGTAGTTAATTACCTAGTTAGATATCTACATGACATATGGGATACTTAGGACATACTTGATACTATAGTCTTCTCGTTTATCAATACTAATATTATATCAAAACTGAATCTGTTTTAGATTTTGTCGTTTATTGATTTTTTTCTTTTTTTGAACGCGTTACCAATTCGAGAAACTATCCAAGATGACTAATCCAATTTGAATATTTTTTTTTGTAATATATAGCCACTTTCAACGGGAAGGCCTTAGGCTATTTTATCCCGAAATTCCCACGGGAAAGGGCAAAACGCGGGTGAAACCGCGGGGCGCTGCAAGTCTTATTATAAATGTGAAAGTTAGTGAGGGTGTATGTATGTTATTATTTCTCGCTAAAGCCTCTGAACGGTTGTGGGATACCATTTTGATAAAAAATTACAGACATACGTATAAGTACGGTAAATATAATAAAAACCGTATCGGAAAAACCGTACTAATAAATAGATATAATTGATGTAAAACAACAAACTTAGGTACATCATAATATAATAATAGATGTAAAACTAGAATCTTACATCATAATATAATAACAATATTTGGTGTACAAAAAATATTATATCAGTGAAAGTACCAGGCAAACATGAACTACAAGCAACTCCTCGTTAGTATTTGCTCTCTCATAAAAAGTAATACTTTTTTACATCCATTCCATCTCTGAAAATGTGAAATGATTTAAGAAATAGGACTCTGCTAAATCTTCCTACAAGGTTTTTAGTGCTGATCTAGGGTAAGCCTTGGTAAGGATAAGTTCTAATGAAAATTATGTACAGACAAAAAGCTTTAAGTTAATGAGTACTAAGTTGTCCTTCAAATCCTGTACACGACCACAGAATAATAACTAGTACTACGTACAGAAGCTTTACTTCGCAATGGTTTTCAAAGAAATATGACTCGAATCTGATAAACAATATGATTTAATTTAGCTCGCGGTCCAGTCGAGCACGTGTTCATTTACATACCTACCAATTTCTTTTTGAAGGAATATGGGCCTTAATTCACTATACTACGGTTCATAATAAGTTATACATGGTTAAACGTATTGAAAGAGCCGCGGACTAGGGTTGCTTACTTCGAGAAACTACTTATGCCATCTAGCGCACAGCACGAGCGTTTACTCCTACTTGTGGCGGGCAACGCGCAGCAGGCAGCGCCGAGTAAGTTCATGTAGTCTTTAGGTAACCAAAAAAAAGTTAAATTCTCATCACGATCCGTATTTAAACAATTAAATACTGCACAGTATCTTTTTGCTTTTTTTCGTTTTGTGTCCATCTTGCAATAATGAATCAATCAAAGTTGAACGTGGTCGAACATATAGCGCGCACGCGTGTGTTTTCTTTCGCTTGTGGCAGCCTACTAGATTGGCCCTTGCGCAGTGGCCGCCGCCCGTAGGTATGTTTTTAATACCTACACGCGGAGTGACACAGGCCTGACACGACATAGTTTTTATGCTGACTTGTACACAAACAAAACTGCCATTTGTCACTGTGACAAACAACAGACATAGTTTGTCTGTCTTTACTAGAAAGATTGAAATGGACTGTATTAACTGTACTGATATCTTCAGTACAGTTAATACAGCGCTTAGTCAAACTAAGCCACGTGCGCTACAAAAAAATAAACAAACTGTAAAGAAAAGCGACAGAAACAGTCTGAATAGTTAATTTTTCAAAACATTATCTCATTTGATACAACAGAACTTCGATGTTGTGTATTGTTGATCGAAGGAACAGAACGTTAAACTTTAAATTTAAAAAAAAACACAAGGATAATTAAAATAACGAGTTACGTAAATATACACCTTGTTCAAAGGTATCCGACCTCTTTATTTCTTCAAAGACAGAAACCAATTAAAAACTTTTTTTGACGTTTACCTTACATTATGCAACGGGAGTAAAGGCCCGGGTACATTGTTGGACCTCAGACCAAATAAAACTGAACATGACAATTTAATTATTCATTTAGTGAAATTACTTTAACTTTTACTTTTACGTTGAAGTAATTTCAGAGACGTCAAATGCTTCCTTAGTGGAGATTTAACGAGTGATTTTGACATGTAATGTATGAAAAGTAATTTGTTAATTAGTTTGGTGTCTTCAGCTTACGGTCACGCATCAGTTAACGTTAACATAAAATGTCAGTCTCAACAGACGTAAGAAAATGAAAATCGTGGCTTTATATTGACAGCCCGAAAAACTTTATCAAAATCTCTGTCATTTATCATTATTATCTGTCATTTAAATTATGAAACAACGCTATGCATTTAACAGATATTTAACAAACGTCAACTTAAAATAAAAAAATTAAAGTTACGGTAACCAACAGTTTGATGCTTATTTCTCTTGCTCCACTATATTATTGACTAGCAGCGCCCCGCGGTTTTACCCGCGTTGTGTCCATTCCTGTGTGAATTTCGGGATGAAAAATAGCCTATGTTACTCGTGGATAATGTAACTTTCGAATGGTGAAAGAATTTTTTAAAACGGTCCAGTAGTTTTTGAGCCTATTCATTACAAACAAACAAAGTTTTCCTCTTTATAATATTAGTGTCGATGAGCTTGATCTTATATTTATTGGGCTTAAGGTTGAGGCTCCTAAAATAACAGCGTGAATTACGCTAACTAAACTATGCCGTCCCTATAGACAAGGCAAAGGCTTTGAATTCGCTTCGCTAGTCTGAAATGAGGCATTTTGTTATACTATCATAATACAAATTGGATGTTCGTTTGAATGTATTTATCTTTGAAACTACCCGTCAGATTTGGAAAATATGTTTGCATATGATAGTTACAATCAAAAAGAAGGTTATGGAATAGTTTTTATCCTACAATTCCCACGGGAACGGACTAAACAGCGGCATGTTGCTAGTCATAAACTTACACTTTTACTTTTATAAGTGCGAAAGCTTGAGAGGAGGTGTGGATGTTAGTTCCTCTTTCGTGCAAAACTTACCGATAAGTTGTAAATAGAAATAATGTTTGGCATACACATAGGTTACTTTTATCCCAAAATTCCAACGGGAACGAGTACAATATCTTTAAAACTGAGGCGCTGCTAGTCTTTACTAAAATAATAAAACTAAAGATTTGATTTTGATTTTGTTTGTTTGTTTGAACGCGCTGATTTAAGAAACTAACAATCTGATTTGAATAATTCTTATTCTAATAGATAGCCACATTCAACGGGAAGATTATAGACTATTTTTCATCCCAAAATAACGCGTAAAACGCGGGTCAAATCACGTTATACCCGCTAGCAGCGCCCAAATCAAATCAAATAAGTATGACAGTAATATGGGATCGAACACCCAAAAATGTTCATGAAATTCAGCGATAGTGTAGAGAGGTCTTTAATACCCGTGAGTCGTAATTATTCTTTTGTCAATGGCACTGAATCGCGAGACAAACATCCGCGCAAACAAAGGAAAAGTTTGTATGGAGTCGTGCTTTTTACACTACTGCTGTAGAGTTCACGACGCGACAGTTCGTTCGTAGAAATGATTGTATAAATAATTCATTCATTTTGTATTTATAGAAATACGTGGAAAGTATAAAAAGTAAGTTCTACTAGTCCTAGAGACTGTCTAAAGCTTGTCTGGACTACAAACAGTCATCGTTGGCCATCGTATGCGTGTTCATTGAAGCGGAGCGGAGCTGACCAATCACAATGCATTAGGAAAAAAATCAGCCTCCGTGGTCTTGTGGTTTGAGCGCCCGGCTCACGACCCGGAGGTTCCGGGTTCGATTCCCGGTGGGGATATCTCACAAACATCTATTTGTGAGACTTTCCTCAGTTTGGTTAGGGCATTGCAGGCTGAATCACCTGATTGCTCGAAAAGTAAGATGATTCCGTGCTTCGGAGGGCACGTTAAGCCGTCGGTCCCGGTTACTTTCTACGGATAGTAGTCGTTACTTGAGCCAAGTCAGAGGCCTTTGGCGGCTCAATAACTCTGACACCAGGATTGGTCAGGTTGGCCATCCACTCGATGAAATTGCGTTGTTTGACAATCCCAAAGCGCTGTCATTGATAATTTGGGCTCCACTCCTCTCCGCTCCACTCCACTCCACTCCGTTACGCTTCAATAGAAACTCACCCTTACTGTAGCACGAGGCTACCTTTTATGCCTTAAAGACTCTATTTATAAAAATCCTATTATGTAATAAGTACTACTTTACATTACAAGCATATTAATGAATAAATAGAATTTTATGAATAAATCCGCTTTCAAAAGATCGGAAGTTTTCTGAGAAAAGGACCTTCTTTATGTGAAAAAGTCTTTTGATAGTAATAATATATACACATTATTGAACGATGAATAAGTTCCAAGATTTTCTAGTTACAAATAGAACTACTTTAAATAATTAAATAAGGTTTATGTATATGTTAAAACATTATTTTATTACACTACCGTGCCGCGCGGTTTTACCTGCGTCGTGCGCGTTCCTGTGAGATTTTTGGATGCTAAAGTTTGAGTCGTGGTCAACACTGGAGTTTATAGCCCGCCTAAAGGCCTTCGACACGGTCTATCGTTTCAAAAAACAGAAGCCAAAAATTTCACATAACCTATGGACCATGCTGGAGGATTTTAGGCTGTCTAAAAACTCCGACTTCAGGCTTGGCCTTACCTAGAACTTTCTTACCTTTCTATTCAATGTAATGTAATCATGTTACGCCATCTTTCTTTTTGTACTTCCTTCTTTTTTCTTATCGAGGTGATGGTCAACCTGACCAATCCTGGTGTCAGAGTTATTGAGCCGCCAAAGGCCTCTGACATGGCTCATGTAACGACAACTATCCGTAGAAAGTAACCGGGACCGACGGCTTAACGTGCCCTCCGAAGTACGGAATCATCTTACTTTTCGGGCAATCAGGTGATTCAGCCTGCAATGCCCTAACCAAACTGAGGACGGTCTCACAAAGTGATTTTTGTGAGATATCCCCACCGGGAATCGAACCAGGAACCTCCGGATCGTGTGCCGAGCGCTCAAACCACTAGACCACGGAGGCTGTTAGTACTGATATCTTATTAGTTTTTGTACTGATATCTCGATTCGCGTTCGTGCCGTCAACACGAGCAGTCGTGTCGCAACTGCTGACTCGATGTTCGACTGAATCAACGTTTTTGCCACCTTTAATAAAATGGCAAGTACTTATAAGACGAACATTCTGCCCTCCGCGACACTGGATGGGATCGACCTCAAGAATCTAGTGCGGGATTTTTCGCTCCTTAGAGCTGAGGTCACCGCCATTCAAGCCAAACTGGAGGTATCGGAACGTGTGGTCGCTGAATTAAGGACCGAGGTCGCGGCATTGCAAAATAAGCCAGTGACGTCGATATCACCGCAGTCAGCACGCAACGTGACCGTGCGACGCCGTGCAAAGAATGACCGTAATTCGCCGGTCAGCATTTTTAACGCGACCAATACCGATGCACAGGTGAATGACCGCCCGGGCCAGATGACGTCGGCCCCCCCGGCTCCTAAACCGACACCCGTGCCTGTTGCGCCTTCGACTGCTCCACGTGTCCTCAAGCAAAAGAAGAGTTATGCGCAAGCGTTCCGCCAGCCACTACCTAAGCCTCGGCAGGTGTCCACTGCTGAGGAAAACTGTGTGGTTGCGCCGAAGGGATACAGAGCGAGAAAAGTCGACGTGGACGGCTTCACCCTGGTGGAAAAACGTCGACCAAAGCCGTCTCGCAACCAACGTGGTACCGCCGCCGCTACAGCAACAGAGGGCACTCTCCGTGTTGTGGAGCCTACCGTTTCGCTGTACATATCAAGATTAGACTCTAACACCGCAGGCGAAGAAGTCTTGAAATATGTGCAGCAGAGAGTCTGTTTTTGGACAAAGGAATCTATACGGCTCAACCTGCGTCGCCTGGAGTCAACGAGGGATACGACATTCAAGTCGTATGTGCTTCAAGTGCCTGTGAAGCACAAGGCAATGTTCTTCTCTCCCGACTTTTGGCCCGCAGGAGTGGTATATCGTCGCTTCAGGGAAGCATTTACGAAAAAAATCCCTGACTAATATATTAGGCATAATTATAAGTATAAATGTATATATGTTAGTTTGTAAGGTATGTATGTAAAGTAGAATGTAAGCTATATTTTATTGTTGCTCGGTTTGAGAGGTATCACCTTTCCGTGACACAGTTTCCACTAGTATGGGAGGTGATGTCTCGATAACTGAGCGAAATATAATGTAATTACATTTGAAATGAATAAATGAATTTGAATTTGAATTTGAATCTTAGGTAAGATGAAAGAGGCCTTTGTGTGTTTTTACTATCATATTACACTTCCGAACTTGAAAACTTACATATTTTTTTCACAGTTATTTTGTTTTAGTTTTCAAAATTTTATTTTGTGTATGTTTTGAATTAAAAATTAAATGTCATATTCAGTTGATTGGTTCAATACCTACAACACACAAAAATAATAACGAAAGATGTTTTAGCTACATTCATTGATTTATTTTGAGTAGACCACTGGTGTCGGAGTTTTTAGACTGCTTAACGTCCACCTGGTCTGGGAGCTACCGTGCTCCAAAGCACGGTAGCTCCCAGATATCAATTGCCTTTATCAGCCACCCATCCACGTAAGAAGCGAGCAGCACGTTGCTTAACAATTGCAATGAAATAACAACTAAACTTTTTTATGTTGAATTGAAACTACGTTTACGGATACACTTCGCTTTTATTTTACATTTTTATCTGACGTTTCGGTCCCTTTACAGGAACCGTGGTCACAGAAGACTGAGGTGTTATGCGTCTATACATTAAAAAAAACCCTAACACGCGTGTAACAACAGCCTCCGTGGTCTTGTGGTTTGAGCGCCTGGCTCACGACCCGGAGGTTCCGGGTTCGATTCCCGGTGGTGACAATATCTCACGAAATCTCTTTGTGAGACTGTCCTCAGTTTGGTTAGGGCATTGCAGGCTGAATCACCTGATTGCCCGAAAAGTAAGATGATTCCGTGCTTCGGAGGGCACGTTAAGCAGTCGGTCCCGGTTACTTTCTACGGATAGTAGTCGTTACTTGAGCCATGTCAGAGGCCTTTGGCGGCTCAATAACTCTGACACCAGGATTGATCAGGATGGCCATCAACTCGATGAAGAAGAAGATTAAAAAAAATTGTCATTTAAAGGACCTTGGGAAATTTTGGCCCAAAGCTCAACAGTGACATGACATATGTCATTTGAAAGCTCTTGAGGAGTTGTTCAAGTCACCCTTTGACGGTTATATCGAAATCGACGGCCAACTTGGTGTTTTCGACCACCGAAGATTGGAGTTGACCAATGCTATGGACGCTGATCCTAATGCTCAACAATGACATGACATATGTCATTTGAAAGGTCTTGGGAAGTTGTACAAGTCACCCTTTGACGATTATATCGAAATCGACGGCCAACTTGGTGTTTTCGACCACCGAAGATTGGAGTTGACCACTGCTATGGACGCTGATCCTAATGCTCAACAGTGACATGACCTATGTCATTTGAAAGCTCTTGGAGAGTTGTACAAGTCACCGTTTGACGGTTATGTCGAAATCGACGGCCAACTTGGTGTTTTCGACCACCGAAGATTGGAGTTGACCAATGCTACGGACGCTGATCCTAATGCTCAACAGTGACATGACATATGTCATTTGAAAGCTCTTGGAGAGTTGTTCAAGTCACCCTTTGACGGTTATATCGAAATCGACGGCCAACTTGGTGTTTTCGACCACCGAAGATTGGAGTTGACCAATGCTATGGACGCTGATCCTAATGCTCAACAGTGACATGACATATGTCATTTGAAAGGTCTTGGGGACTTGTACAAGTCACTCTTTGACGAATATATCGAAATCGACGGCCAACTTGGTGTTTTCGACCACCGAAGATTGGAGTTGACCACTGCTATGGACGCTGATAATAATGCTCAACAGTGACATGACATATGTCATTTGAAAGGTCTTGGGGAGTTGTACAAGTCACCCTTTGACGATTATATCAAAATCGACGGCCAACTTGGTGTTTTCGACCACCGAAGATTGGAGTTGACCACTGCTACGGACGCTGATCCTAATGCTCAACAGTGACATGACATATGTCATTTGAAAGGTCTTGGGGAGTTGTTCAAGTCACCCTTTGACGGTTATATCGAAATCGACGGCCAACTTGGTGTTTTCGACCCCCGAAGATTGGAGTTGACCAATGCTATGGACGCTAATCCTAATGCTCAACAGTGACATGACATATGTCATTTGAAAGCTCTTGACGAGTTGTACAAGTCGTCCTTTGACGGTTATGTCGAAATCAACGGCCAACTTGGTGTTTTCGACCACCGAAGATTGGAGTTGACCAATGCTACGGGGGTCGAAAACACCAAGTTGGCCGTCGATTTCGCCATAACCGTCAAAGGGTGACTTGTACAACTCGTCAAGAGCTTTTAAATGACATAGGTCATATCACTGTTGAGCATTAGGATCAGCGTCCATAGCATTGGTCAACTCCAATCTTCGGTGGTCGAAAACACCAAGTTGGCCGTCGATTTCGATATAAGCGTCAAATGGTGACTTGTACAACTCCTCAATAGCTTCCAAATGACATAGGTCGTGTCACTGTTGAGCATTAGGATCAGCGTCCATAGCATTGATCAACTCCAATCTTCGGTGGTCGAAAACACCAGGTTGGCCGTCGATTTCGATATAACCATCAAAAGGTGACTTGTACAACTCGTCAAAAGTTTTCAAATGACATAGGTCATGTCACTGTTGAGCATTAGGATCAGCGTCCATAGCATTGGTCAACTCCAATCTTCGATGGTCGAAAACACCAAGTTGGCCGTTGATTTCGACATAACCGTCAAAAGGTGACTTGTACAACTCCTCAAGAGCTTTCAAATGACATAGGTCATGTCACTGTTGAGCATTAGGATCAGCGTCCATAGCATTGGTCAACTCCAATCTTCGGTGGTCGAAAACACCAAGTTGGCCGTCGATTTTGATATAACCATCAAAAGGTGACTTGTACAACTCGTCAAGAGCTTTTAAATGACATAGGTCATATCACTGTTGAGCATTAGGATCAGCGTCCATAGCATTGGTCAACTCCAATCTTCGGTGGTCGAAAACACCAAGTTGGCCGTTGATTTCGACATAACCGTCAAAAGGTGACTTGTACAACTCCTCAAGAGCTTTCAAATGACATAGGTCATGTCACTGTTGAGCATTAGGATCAGCGTCCATAGCATTGGTCAACTCCAATCTTCGGTGGTTGAAAACACCAAGTTGGCCGTCGATTTCGACATAACCGTCAAAGGACGACTTGTACAATTCCTCAAGAGCTTTCAAATGACATAGGTCATGTCACTGTTGAGCATTAGGATCAGCGTCCATAGCATTGGTCAACTCCAATCTTCGGTGGTCGAAAACACCAAGTTGGCCGTCGATTTCGATATAAGCGTCAAAAGGTGACTTGTACAACTCCTCAATAGCTTCCAAATGACATAGGTCGTGTCACTGTTGAGCATTAGGATCAGCGTCCATAGCATTGATCAACTCCAATCTTCGGTGGTCGAAAACACCAGGTTGGCCGTCGATTTCGATATAACCATCAAAAGGTGACTTGTACAACTCGTCAAAAGTTTTCAAATGACATAGGTCATGTCACTGTTGAGCATTAGGATCAGCGTCCATAGCATTGGTCAACTCCAATCTTCGATGGTCGAAAACACCAAGTTGGCCGTTGATTTCGACATAAACGTCAAAAGGTGACTTGTACAACTCCTCAAGAGCTTTCAAATGACATAGGTCATGTCACTGTTGAGCATTAGGATCAGCGTCCATAGCATTGGTCAACTCCAATCTTCGGTGGTCGAAAACACCAAGTTGGCCGTCGATTTTGATATAACCATCAAAAGGTGACTTGTACAACTCGTCAAGAGCTTTTAAATGACATAGGTCATATCACTGTTGAGCATTAGGATCTGCGTCCATAGCATTGGTCAACTCCAATCTTCGGTGGTCGAAAACACCAAGTTGGCCGTTGATTTCGACATAACCGTCAAAAGGTGACTTGTACAACTCCTCAAGAGCTTTCAAATGACATAGGTCATGTCACTGTTGAGCATTAGGATCAGCGTCCATAGCATTGGTCAACTCCAATCTTCGGTGGTTGAAAACACCAAGTTGGCCGTCGATTTCGACATAACCGTCAAAGGACGACTTGTACAACTCCTCAAGAGCTTTCAAATGACATAGGTCATGTCACTGTTGAGCATTAGGATCAGCGTCCATAGCATTGGTCAACTCCAATCTTCGGTGGTCGAAAACACCAAGTTGGCCGTCGATTTCGATATAAGCGTCAAAAGGTGACTTGTACAACTCCTCAATAGCTTCCAAATGACATAGGTCGTGTCACTGTTGAGCATTAGGATCAGCGTCCATAGCATTGATCAACTCCAATCTTCGGTGGTCGAAAACACCAGGTTGGCCGTCGATTTCGATATAACCATCAAAAGGTGACTTGTACAACTCGTCAAAAGTTTTCAAATGACATAGGTCATGTCACTGTTGAGCATTAGGATCAGCGTCCATAGCATTGGTCAACTCCAATCTTCGATGGTCGAAAACACCAAGTTGGCCGTTGATTTCGACATAACCGTCAAAAGGTGACTTGTACAACTCCTCAAGAGCTTTCAAATGACATAGGTCATGTCACTGTTGAGCATTAGGATCAGCGTCCATAGCATTGGTCAACTCCAATCTTCGGTGGTCGAAAACACCAAGTTGGCCGTCGATTTCGACATAACCGTCAAAGGGCGACTTATACAACTCTTCAAGAGCTTTCAAATGACATATGTCATGTCACTGTTGAGCATCGGGCCAGACTCCATAGTAATCCGCCCAAGGTCCTTTTTCATATGTTTTAATGAAACCAATTTATCCGGTCGCCTCTAAACATTGTTCTGTCTATAAACACATAGATTAGTGCCGTATTCATATCGCGGCTTTCGATCCGGCTTCCTTCCGCAGCCGACGCCGGATATCACTAAAATAAACACCACTATTTGAATTGGGAACTGACGTGTTTTAGGGCTCGCCTGAAGATTGCTTTGTGAGCTGGTGTATTTATTAATGCGTTCTTACGTCATGACGTATCTCAGAGGTCAATCCAAGGTCGAAGACGGAATTCAGGTTTAACGGCGTTTAGTTAAAAGAGTCGGAATAGTAAGGTTGTGTGGAATGGAAACTGGTCACAGAAAACAGTCAGTATTCAGTCAGTCTTCTCGGTTCCCGTAAAGCCGAAGATAAAAATGTAAAATCATAACATAGTATAAAACAAAGTTTTGTCTGTTTGTCTGTTTGTCTGTATGCTTAAATCTTTAAAATTACGCAACGGATTTTGATGCGGTTTTTTGTAATAGGTAGAGTGATTCAAGAGGAAGGTTTTTATGTTGTAAAAAAATTCCCGAAATTCCCACCGGAACGGGCACAACGCGGGTAAAACCGCGGGGCGCTGCTAGTGTAAAATAAAAGCGAAGTGTGTAAACGCAGATTCAATTCAAAATGACTAATGCTTGCTTAAACCTAAGAAATCAATAAGTGAGAAGTAAGTTCGTGTAGGTAAGGGGCCAACCCTGGTGTCTAAGTTCGCCTCAAAGCCTCCGATAGGTTGGACATCGTCTAGCGATTGATATTTTTACTTCTAGTTTAGTAGTTAATAAGTTTAGGAGTTAATAAGTTACGCATGTTGTGGCACCTATAGAGAGTGCATTTAGTTTAATTTAGTGCTAAGTTTTATTTATAGTTTTAATGTACCTCTCACTGGTTGTCCTTAAATAAATAAATAAACGGCCGGGACCGACAGTTTAACGTGCTCTCCAAAGGTAGCGCTCAGAACGCCACTATTGACCATCCAAGTAGGCTCCACTAGCCCGAGTTACACGTTGCTTAACCATGGCACTGAGGTAACATACGATTTTTAAAAAGTTTGTCTTTCTGATGCTTTGCCTATCTGTATCCTTCGGTAATCTCAACCCAAGTAAGTTATGTAGCACAGTAATTGTTTCCAAAATCAAAGCGAGATTTACGAGAGGTATCAGTTAAGAATACTATTATTGGAAGAAGTATTTTTGATTTAACGTTATTTAAAGCCTAATTAATACAAAGTAAACTGTCGCGGGTCGGCAGCGGGTCGGACGTGGGTCGGGCGCGTGTCGGGGATCGTATTTGTTCGACACCCGCTCGCCTCGCCCACGCCCGGCGTCAGAACGGCATTAATCTGTAAAAAATCTACTAAACAAGGAATAACATCTCCCGACTCGAATTAACCCGCACCGTACTCTTACCGCGCTGGACACGCTTGACTCGCACCCAACCCACGCTTATCCCGCGCCTGCTCCGTAAGTGACACACTCCCCCCCGCACTCTAAGGTAAAATTACCTTAAGGCCTGAAACTGTGAAAAGTGCAACGCGCGGGCGCCCGCACGGGTGCCCGTCGTACGGAGCGCGGATGGACGCCCGCGCGGGGACCCGCGACGGAGCACTCTTGCATGAAACCGCGCGGGTGCCCGCGCGTCTACACGTGGAGGTTGCCCGTCCGGGCGCCCGCTTTACGCAGTTTCAGGCCTAACACAAAACGTGAAGCCACTAGTGTTATACTCGTAATTATTTCGGACACAATTTCACCCATTTAACCTCTAAATACTCACACAACAGCCATTCATCTTTCATATCCGTAAAAGTATAATTACTGTATATTTTAAGGAAATACAAATAAATCAAGTTTACTGCTCTTTGTTTTAGCAATCTGGAAAACAATTTATTGAGCTTTTAAAATTTAATCGTGTTTTATGACGGTCGGATTCTTTCATTCCGAGTTTAACGTGTTAAGGTGTGTATCTGTATGTATGTGTATCTGTATCTGCAAGTACAATTGTTGGTCCTGGTTGTTTCAATCGTCAGACCATATCGGAGGGCTATAGGCGGTCTAAGGCGGGCCAAGAATGACCACTAACCTTCTCACATCTTCTTTCTTTAATAGTTTAAATTAACCAAACCATTGTTTATCAATCAATCAAATCCTGGGGTAAGTGTGCATTTCCATTGAATTGGAGTGGAGCGGTGCGGGGCGTGATTCAACAATGACATTGACACTGACATTGTCAAAATCTTTACGTAATGCATTGTGATTGGTCAGTTCATCTAAGTATTCTAAGTATTATCTAATCTAGACATAATAAAAAACAACAATTTAAATAATGTATCTTTATTGATTTAATCTCTAACATCTTATAAAATATAGACAGATCAATATTTTGGTATCAGAAGTGTTACAGATTATGTAATAGTATGTACACTATTTACATTGGAATGAGAAAGATTGTGAATTTTGAAAAGGGGCTCTCTTCCTATTATGATAGATACTATAACAAAATAATAAATATTTTTATATTATTTTTTTGACACTAACATAAATTTTTTTCGTATACTTAGAATTCACAATAGAAAGTTATGATAATTATATAATTCTACATAATCATATACATACAACCAAGAGAGATATTTTTGGAAAAAGTGACCCCTTTTTCAAAATTCAATTGTACGTATTTATAGTCTACAAAACATACAAAAGTACAATTAGGCTAACCACACACCTTTATCAGTAAATTACCGTCAGCTACTGACGAACAAACAGTGTGAGAGAAGCTTAAAGTTTTAGGGCCATTCATAAACGCTTATTTTACGCACTTTAGCTATCAAATGGTTTGTCCCTTTCCGACATACGCTATTTGTCAAAGAGAGAAAGAGACAAAACACTTTAAATCACTGTTTAAGTTAAATATCGTTTATGAATAAGACAGTTAATATATATATAAATCAATCGTTCTGTAAGAAAAACTCTCTAGTAATAAGCTCGTTATATTTGAAACTAGCAGCGCCCCGCGGTTTTACCCACGTTGTGCCCGTTCCCGTGGGAATTTCGGGAATTTTTTTACATAAAAACCTTCCTCTTGAATCACTCTACCTATTACAAAAAACCGCATCAAAATCCGTTGCGTAATTTTAAAGATTTAAGCATACAGACAAACAGACAAACAGACACGAAACAGAGACGACTTTATTTTATACTATGTAGTGAAGATAATCCTACTTAATATTATAAATGCGAAAGTTTGTGAGGATGGATGTATGTATGGATGTATGTTTGTTGCTCTTTCACGCAAAAACTACTGAACGGATTTGGATGAAACTTTACAGTAATATAGGTTAAACATCAGAATAAAACATGGGACACATTTTATCACGAAATTCCCGCGGGAACCGATACAACGCGGGTAACACCGCGGGGCGCAGCTAGTAAATTATCTCAGAATACAGAATAACCAGAACCCGTGAGCGCGCATAATACTGTAGCTACTCAAACTAGCCTTAAATAGTGTAGTTTGATGCGCAACCGATCAGTCACTTTGTGACCGTCGGAACGCGCTAACGTGTTTTACCCGTGACCAATTTCACGAAACTATGCCGTCTTGTGTCATTCCTACCTGTAAAAATGCAGTGGGTCTGAAAAAGAAACAGGATGGGATCACATTTCACGTGTAAGTATCGCATTTAGGTATCGTCTTATTTAAATATTTAATTATTTTCTCAGATTTCAATTGTCATAGAGAGTGATGCGTCAATCTATGCTAGTGTTGCCAATATAAGAGTTTTGATTTACCCTTCTTTTTATTACCTTTTGAGGGCTTTAATTCGTTGTAGAATATTAATAAGTAATATAATAAAAAATAACCAACTTGAAAAAAGAAAGTATAAAGCGTAAGTGCGGCTCCTATGTACCTAACCTAACAATCCTATTAAATAGTAAGTATGTGAGTCTATAGGATTTCTAAACAAATTTTTGGTGTGCGTGTGAGGTAGAAGGGGAGAGGGGGAGCGGGTATAAAATTATGTTTCTATATTAGCCATCTTAGATAGTGAAAAATTGTAATTGGCCCTAAGTTATTATTCGTTTTTTTTATGTAACTCTTGTACCTAGCTGTAAGTTTTCCGAATACTTTAAAATAAAATAAAATAAAAATATATAATTTTTCCATCACCCGATAAAAGTGTGCAAACATCCACCTTAACACCGTGTTTTATTTAATATACCTATCTATTTCTTGAGATCAGGTAGGTACATAGTTATAAAGAAAAGGACAATTTTTATTCTATTATCATATTACCTTCGAAACTCCCAAAATTTACCCCAAAAATGGGCAAATAATGCGAGAGCTAACAACACTACGCGAGGGACTTTGTTCTGTTTTTGGACACAGCGTGTAGCTTGTAAATACATTTGAATGCTACATCTAGTACTTTCTATAATCTAAGTAAATTATAATACATTATACTACTGATTAAAATGTTGTTATTTAATATTTTACAATGTGATATTTGGTTGCTCAGTGATGTAAAAATTGAAATATATAATACCTTAATTGTGATACAATTGGCATAATTAAATAATATGCTTTTAATAATTACTACTGGCATTTATTCTTTTTGTGTGTAATGTTCTTTACGTATCAAAACATAGAGGTCCATATTAATAAACGCGTATTACGAACGGTTTAGCTATCAAATGGTTTG
Source organism: Cyclophora albipunctata (assembly GCA_963082685.1). Taxonomy (NCBI): domain Eukaryota; kingdom Metazoa; phylum Arthropoda; class Insecta; order Lepidoptera; family Geometridae; genus Cyclophora; species Cyclophora albipunctata. The sequence continues at coordinate 6,205,294 of OY720138.1, read as the reverse complement.
TCACTTTCTGACATACGCAATTTTCCGGAGAGCAAAAGAGACAAAACACAGTATAACAGTGTTTTGTCTCTCTTGCTCTTCGGAAAATTGCGTATGTCAGAAAGTGAAAAGATTTGACCATTCAGACCATTTGATAGATAAACTGTTCTTAATACGCGTTTATTAATATCTTCTTCTTATCGAGTGGATGGTCAACCTGACCAATCCTGGTGTCAGAATTATTGAGCCGCCAAAGGCCTCTGACATGGCTCATGTAACGACTACTATCCGTAGAAAGTTTTATTAATATGGCCCAGAGTTTATGTAACGACCACAGACATAATATTGTTGTCTGTGGTAACGACAGAGCTTTTGGTTTTAACATCATAGATACTTTTCAAAGATAAGTATTAGACTGTAATGTCCCACTGCTGCGTAAGGGCCTCTCATCTCACTGAAGATATCAGTACAGTGAGGAGGAACACCACGCTTACCTAACGCTGTTAGGTGATATCCAACCTGAGCCATATTTGAATAGTATTAACTCTCGGGAATTGAACCCAGGTCCTCAGGCTTGGCAGGCGAGTGCACAAACCACTAGACTACCAAGACGTTGACAGAGATGCAAAAAATATTTTAAATGTTACTAAGGTTCAATTTATACTGGCGTAGAGTCGAAGCGCTTCGAAATGTCAAATTCTTTACAACTAAAGCGAAGCTGCACGAATTTGTTACGTTCAGTTTTGGATGAACGCTTCGATGCGCTTCGAAACTGCGCCAGTATAAATTGACCCTTACACTCTTCTAATTTTGATGATAAATTGTTAAAATGAGACGTCCAATTATTTTTCTCCTACTCAGTTTTTAAACCAACTTCTTCGAGCAAAAATAAGGATATTTTCCCTCTAAAGTTAAGCTTTTTCACAAATGATTTATCACACTCAGCCGGTTATGAGATATTATTTTCAAAAAGTGTCATTTACAAAATTACTGACAATTATTTACAAGTATCTAACACCCATTTTGACATTTAAGTAAAGTAAAAGGGATAGAACGTTATGAGCGGTTTGCGTAGATTACGTTTACGTACCAACCGTAAACGTTAATACGAAATGTCAGTATCAACTGACGTATGAAAAATTGTGACTTTCTATTGACCACTCAAATAACTTTAACAGACTGTGATTTAAATTATGACACAACGCCTTGTGACATTTAACAGCGTAAGGCCGTATACAGAAAGAAAGCTGGAAACTTGTAAGCGCTTACCGGCGCTTGACAGCGCTGGTCCGTGCTACACAAAGGAAGCAGGTTAAAGCAGACCAAGCAAAATGTCAGACTCATCGGACGATGATTTGGTTTTGTTAGAAATGGTTTTGTTCGAATTTTAAATGGCAGCGCCCAGCGCTGACCAGCGCGTGTTGAAGCTTGTCGGAACTTGTCGGCACCGTTCAGTGCTGATCGGCGCGCGTTCATATATTTTCCTGCGCGGCTTACCAGCGCTAAGCTGCCAGGCGCTTATAAATCTATAGCTTTCTTTTTGTATACGGACTAATAAATAGCGAACTTTTTAACAAACGTATGTTACGATAGTCACCGTTTGAACACCCAGCCTTAATTAATTTAAGGACGTCAGTAAGTTGACTTGACAGTAATGCACAAAACGAATAAGTATTACTACTTTTTTATTCATTTGCAACTAAAATATATATATACAGGAAACAAACCTTTGCATTACAATGAAATGATTTTTGATATCATACTTAATATTATTAATGCGAAAGCTTGTAAGGATGTCTGTATGTTTGTTGCTCTTTCACGCAAAAATTACTGAATGGATTTGGATGAAACTTTACAGTAATATAGGTTATACATCAGAATAACACATGGGATACATTTTATCGGAACGGGTACTGCGCGGGTAACACCGCGGGGCACGGCTAGCCATTTTATAAATGACTGGGATACTAGAATATAACAGACATAAAGTACATTTGTTTTAAACCTCTTGTATTTTGATAAATAATTATGGTGTATTAAATACCTAGGCTTAATGTCAAAATTAACGACCGCCCTAAGACTTTTGACATGGTCTATACCTTACATGGTCATTTGAGTCATTCTCATCGAATCACGTGATCGGTTCATAGTGGAATCGAATCATGGATAGTAATTGTCTCGATACAAATTATTTTGTCATTCGCATCGAATCACGTGATCGGTTCATAGTGGAATCGAATCACGGATAGTAATTGTCTCGATTAAAATTATTTTGTCATTCGCATCGAATCACGTGATCGGTTCATAGTGGAATCGAATCACGGATAGTAAATGTGTCGATTCAAATTATTTAAGATAGATTAGGAAGATTAAGAAAAATTTAGAAGATTTACTGTAGTTTAGTTTAATTTTCATTCACGCTATAAATAGTAATAGCTGATGTGTTGTGATACTATTAATTATAGTTACAATTAAATGAATACTATGACCAGATGGAATTCCGAACGGATCACGTATTTAGTGGAAATAGCAGACACAATAGACAAGTGGCAATCGTTTCGTATGTTTTTCTTTATTAGAGACGTCTTCCAATATGCATGGGAATGATTCAATACCTGATGGAATTCCTATTAGTTTTGATCGAATGAAAACAGAAACGTTTGCCATTTGTATATGCTTTTATTTATTTACTGTACATCAATACACTACCTTAACCTTCTTATCAACTTGACAATTAAAACTATTATTAAACCTTACTTTAAACCCGTGTATATCTTCGGCATTGCTTCTATAATCGGCCGAATCGCTATGCCTTTCCGCCACGCAATCATCGACTTTAAAACAATCGTAATACGGTTTACAGTCTATACTGTTGCTGCTATGAACAGTTTTGTGGCAAACGCACTTCGTCTGTCAATCTCTGCAGCCGTCAGTAGTGATTGTGAATCGTGTCGCCGTTTCGCTGATGGAATCGTCTCTTATCTTTGGTCTTCGGTTTCCATTCTCTATGAATGTCGTATTCGTATTTCGAACGTAGTCTCTGTGGATGTTGTGATTGGATGGTGAGAGGTGTGTCAACCGATAACTGACGCAGGAGTCGTTTCGACGGACTACAGTGCGTGTGGTCGCTCGGGAGTTGCTTCCTACTGGTGCGAATGAAGCTCCGTTCTGATCTGGTTGTGGAGAATGACAGCAGCAGAAGCATTTGAAGTAAGAACGGTGGAATTCGCGACGGAATTTGCCTGGAACAAAAGAGATGGGTATAGAAGGGTTTCTAGTATATTACGATCGCTATTGGTCACGTTGGATATTGCTTTCTCGCTCTATTTATATTTCTGAGAGCTTCCAGTGGTGTACGATACTTCTTCTTCATCGCGTGGATGGTCAACCTGACCAATGCTGGTGTCAGAGTTATTGAGCCACCAAAGGCCTCTGACATGGCTCATGTAACGACTACTATCCGTAGAAAGTAACCGGGACCGACGGCTTAATGTGCCCTCCGAAGCACGGAATCGTCTTACTACAATAACTCTGACACCAGGATTGGTTAGGTTGACCATCCACTCGATGAAGAAGAAGTTTAGATCGTGAATTAGGATTAAATGGTTGATAAAGTTCAATGGGAACAGCGAAATTTGGGTTGATTGAATGTCAGCAAATCGGCAGTTTCTTACAAAACCGCGTTCATACAGATTACGAAGTGATAGTTACGGACGATCTACGTCAGCACTGACCATCAAAAAAACACTAAACACTAAACGATGCAGCGTATTCACACAACACTTAAAACAAGGTAAACCTCCCACGTGTACACCCCGAGCTATAAACCAGTGTTTGCGACGCAACATCAACACGAATCTAAAGTTCAACGCACACATATCCGCGCTGAATGCGTCGAAAGAATTAAACGAAACGAATTGTATACATAATTCTGTTTAATAAATCTTTTGAAAAAAAAAATACGTTTACAGATATAAACTAAATAAAAAATATTCTCAGTCTTCTGTGACTACCGTTCTTGTAAAATGGCCGAAATCTATACTAATATTATAAAGCTGAAGAGTTTGTTTTGTTTGTTTGTTTGTTTGTTTGTTTAAACGCGCTAATCTCAGAAACTACTGAACCGATTTGAATAATTCTTTCACTGTTAGATAGTCTATTTATCGAGGAAGGCTATAGGCTACATTTTATCCCGAAATTCCCAAGAGAACAGGCATAATGTGGGTAAAACTGCGAGGCGCTGCTAGTAATATAATATACCCGGACAAATTCACACACGGTTAATTAGACTCAAAGTAAGCTCTAAGCTTGTATTATGGAATATAACTCACTCACACCATTACATATACATACACAAATAAATACTATAGAAGAATATATAATTGACACCCAGACGTCGTCACCAACAACTATGTCTTCATATATTGTTGACTCCTGGCGGGAATCGAACCCGCAACCCCAAACACAGTAAGCGCCCTCACTGCCACTATGCCAACGGGCTTTTCAAATGAATGAATGAACGAAATGAACGAATGGTGAGTTCAGACGGCTGAGTGTGCGTTCAGCTTAAATCCGAAGTACCAGGGCAACAGAAACGTATAGAAGTGTGAGCAAAGCTATCGCTTTTGGCACTTAAACGCTTGGAATGGGTCATCTGAGTGGGTTTTATCTGTGGATTTAATGACGAGAGGCAAATTGACGAGTACTAGAGTAAATATGGGTCATGGGGGTGATTTGGGGTGGATCTAGCACCCTTTTTATCTTATTTTAGGTGACGACAAGTATCTATAGATTTGCATTTGAGTTAGTTTAAAATAAAATCGTTCTTTGTAGGATAATTTAGGTGTATTTTTTTATTGATTCATTCATTTATTTCGAATAGTGGCCAACACTGGTATCGGAGTTTTTAGACCGCCCAAAGGCCATCGACATGGTCTAACGATTGAAACAACCGGGAAAGAAAATTTTACGTACCTAACTTTTTCATTTTTCATTGCAGTCATTACCATATTTTCAATATTGGCCTCGCAAATGTGACCATTAATTATTTTTTAAGATTACAAACAAATCATGCAGAAAGCGTAAAAGTAAGGCTACCTAATAAATAAAACAAAAGTCAACTACGACGATTAAAAACGACAAAAAAAACAGAAAAATTAAAAAAACGAATTCAGAAAAATGTTGACAACATCTGGCAAAAAAAGTATGTGAAAAAACTGTGCGCTGCGAACCAAACGTAGTAGTGAAGCGAGAGAATGATCACTGACCTGAAAACCCAGGAAATCCTGCAAGCAAAATTACAAATTGACGCATTTTTTGTAATATAAAAAATGTTTGCAAGCACTGGCAGAGACAATCGAAGTTTGACAGCATGGAAAGAAATATACACACACAACTAGCAATTGTAACACACACGCACACATTGAGACTTCTAACACTAGGCTTTTCATATTAAAACAAACAATTCAATGCAGTGAATTGACATTTCCGTGTGACATTATCTAAATAAGTCCCATTAATATTGAAGCTACATTTTTAGTATCAAAAGAATTCAAATATCGATGATAAAAAATGAATAAAAATAAAAATTCTACGGGTGAATTGTAAAGTTTTTAAAATAAAATCATTCATCCACTTAGTCTTAGCATTATTAAGTAAATGGCCACATTCATGCTTTGATTTTGTCGTGTCAGTTCACTGCCTCAAATTATTGGGTGTAGTATAAGCGGAGTTACTAGTTCACACAGTATTACAAGCGAGAGATGTATCGCTTACTAGCAGCGCCCCGCTGTTTCACCCGCGTTGAAGCACGATATTTCTGCTACAATATTTATATTTGGGTATTACCATTTTATGTATGAGATATTAAGCACGGTAGCGCTCAGAAAGAAATGCCGCTATCGGCCAAATCTATGTACCCCTGTTATAAACCCCTGTTTTGTTGAAGCAAAATACACCAACACTAATAGCCCCGTACCCACCTAGCGCACAGGCTCGCGCGGCAGCCTCGCGAGCCAAATGCTCGGCTGGTGTGGACGTGCCTCGGGCTGCCTCGGGCGCGCGTTTGCTCGGCTGAGCACGGCTCATCTGTTGTCGGTAAACTTGACGCGCTCAAAGGTGCCTCGGCGAGCGCTGTGCGCTAGGTGGGAACGGTTATGTTTTGGCTCGCGCGCGAAGCTAGGAAAATAGCTGCAGCTGAATATACGCGGACTTATGATGGCTCAGCCTGCCTCGCGAGGCTGCCTCGTGTAAATTTAACAAAACTACTGAGGCTGCCTCGGGAGCCATCGCTCGCGATCCGGACACCGAGGCTGCCGCGCGAGCCTGTGCGCTAGGTGGGTACGCGGCTATTGACATGTGGTTTAGTAAGCCTGATGCAATCTTATTCTGTTGACTATAGTCTGTGGTTTATGTTAAATTACTTAGTTAACTGTATTGGTTTAATTACAGTTGACATATCAATGTATAGATTTTGTTTATTGTTCCTGTAATAGGTTCATAAGTCCAGGAGCCAATTTCGCCAACCTCAGATAAAGCTTTTCAGATTCACTTTTGATTGTACTTTGACCTAATATTGTAAACGTTCCTAGGGAAATTTTGAGTCTGAAAGTGGATTTTCTTCTTGAATGTGACTTTATACATGTAAATTTTTTGCAAGAAGAAGAGAAGAAGAAGAAGAAGAAGAAAATCCAAAATTACAAAAAAATCGAAATTAATTTTCCATAAAAATTACGTTGTTAATATATCCGGTAATTTTGTCTTAAAAATCACAGAAACGAAACCAAAAATGAAGAGTAAACATTGTGCCTATACTAAAAAGAAATAAAATAAAAAACATACAGTAAAACGTCATAGTAACAATATTTTAGGTCATCAATAAAACAACGAGAGGGAAGATGATAGGACAGCTCACGACATGACAGCCAACATCCTTACGGGGTGTCACTTACTGGACTAAATTGCAAATAAAATATTTTGAATTTGAATGACACCAAGTAAAACAACCAAAAATTACACTTTAACTCTCTCAAGACAAAATGGAGTGTAAATACGAGAACGGCTGGACTGATTTAGTTGATTCTGGTTTTGAAATGTTTGTCGTAATCCAGGGAAGGTTTAAACGGTAAGCAGTGACGGAATAAATGCGGGTGAAACCGCAAGGCACAGCTAGTCAAAAATAAAATACACAAAATCAAAAATAAAATACACCACATCAAAAATAAAATACACCACATCAAAAATAAAATACACCACATCAAAAATAGAATACACCACATCAAAAATAAAACACAGACATCAAACGTGGCCCGACTCTTTAAGCCCACACAGCGAGCAAATAAATCTCTTTAACATGCCACCAATAAAATGAAACATCTTACCACTCATGAAGTTGTATATCAACGGATTGACCGCCGAGTTAGCGTAGCACATCACGTGAGAGATCAGGGCGATGCAAGTCATAACATCTGTCTGTTGCACATCGATCGCCACTCTGCAAAAAAATGTTTGTTTAGACTCATGTATACATTGAATAGAAAATTGAAGAAAAAACGTGTTTTGAGAGTGTTGAGTGAATTGGTTTAAAAATAAATATTTGAGAAGTTTCCGTTAGAACGTTTTAGGGTATAAGTATATACATATTGTACCCGTTCCCGCAGGAATTTCAGGATTAAATGTATCCCATGTGTCATTTTGATGTATAACCTATATTACTGTAAAGTTTCATCCAAATCCGTTCGTAGTTTTTGCGTGAAAGAGTAACAAACATACTACATCCATACATACATCCGTCCCCACAAACTTTCGCATTTATAATATAAAATTAGCATTGCAGTCGATTGTCATCTGAAGAGAGTCGAAGTTGAAGTTTTTGGAGTATGTAAAATCAGAATAAAAACGCCAAAAGTTTTTCTTTACAGAAGAAATCTTCGTTCGTCGTTTTTGGCTGTATAATTGGTGAGTACCATAAGTTTAGAATCTTCTATTACTTAGATAGAAGCATAGAAGCATAGAAGGGTCTAATTAACCGTGTGTTAATTTGTCCGAGTATATTATTAAAGATTACTTAGATAGAAGCTTGGAAGGGTCTAATTGACCGTGTGTTAATTTGTCCGAGTATATTATTAATATTACATTAAAGTTGGTTAGTTAACCGAATTTGGTAAATGCAGTCGATTTAACCGAAACGGATCAACCGTTTTTGGATTGTTGACCGAATACGGCCAATCTATTAATTAATTAGCTTTAGTATCAGTACACTGACTTCCATAGAATTTTTTATGTCAATATGAATTTGCTTGTTTGTTGAATTTAAAACGTTTAATTTTCTCCAAGTAATAAGTCCTGAACAAACTCGATAAAAATTCAGAAACATTTATTTCAGGTCAAATTTATTGATATTTGTCTACCTTAATAGGGCGGGACAAATATCCAAGTCAGAGGCTGTCAAACATTTTTTTTATGCTTAAGCTTAGCACACGTTAAATAATACTAGCCACGCCCCACGGTGTTACCCGCGTTGTACCCGTTCCCGCGGGAATTTTGGGATGAAATGTATCCCATGTGTTTTTCTGATTTATAACCTACTAGCAGCACCCCGCGGTTGTGCCCGTTCTCGTGGGAATTTCGGAAGATTGAATCATTTTCTTTTGAATCATTCTATCTATTTAAAAAAACCATCCGTTGCGTAGTTTTAAAGATCTAAACATAAACAGGGACACACAGCCAGACACCAGCCAGGAAGTAAAAAGCGACTTTGTTTTATACTATGTAAGTGATATTACTGTAAAGTTTCATTCACATCCGACCAGTAGTTTTTTCTTGAAAGAGTAACAAACATACATACATACCTACATCCTCACAAACTTTCGCATTTATAACATGAGTAGGATTGTCAATAAAGTATGTATAGTCAATAATATTGTATATCTGTTCTATATTGCGGAATTGTTCAATATTATTGCAGTATTTCCTGAAATACGATCATATCAGAGTGAAGTACAGTGAGGAGGATTAGGCGTAATCACCACGCTTGTCTAATGCGGGTTGGTGATGATAACAAACCCGAGCCATGTATGAAAAGTAACATGTTTTCGCTCGACCCGGGAATTGAACCCGGGACCTCAGTCTTTGCAGGCGAGTGCACATACCACTAGACCAGGTTAAATGAATATTGTGTCATAAACCAACAAAAACTTTGGGAATCTCTGTCATATAATTACAAGTAAATATGAATTCCGGACGTAAACAAATGATATTCGATATGTCTGTTGTTCGGATAAATATAATGGGAACCAGTATTTACTTTTTTATTATTCGGAGAATACAATCACTATCACTTATCACTACATAGTATAAAACAAAGTCGCTTTCCGCTGTCTGTCCCTATGTATGCTTAGATCTTTAAAACTACGCAACGGATTTTGATGCGATTTTTTAATAGATAGAGTGATTCAAGAGGAAGGTTTATATGTATAAAAATTCCCGAAATTTTTACGGGCACAACGCGAGTGAAACCGCGGGGCGCGGCTAGTCTTTTCTAATTCAAGCTCTTCAATCGCCAAAAAAAAAGAACCAGTTTTTTAAAGTAGCTTAAAACGCTTACCTGAGTACCGACAGCAGATGCACCGGAAAGTAGCAGACAGCGAACATTGCTACCACTGCTACAAGCATCTTAGCAGCTTTCCGCCGCGAGCGAAGCTGTCCTTCAGTGGATGCGTTGGTGTGGATCGATGGAGTGGTTCTTCTGTTGGCTGCTAACCCTGAGAAAGATATGATAAGTAAGTAATTTGGAGTAGGTTAGTGGCCAACCCTGGCGTCGGTGTTTTTACATCGCCTAAAAGCCTAAACATTATTTAATGACTAGCAGCGCCCCGCGGCTTTGCCCGCGTTGAGCCCGTTCCCGTAGGAATTTTCGAAAATCCTTTCTTAGTGTGCACTTACGTCACTTGAAGAACCTTCCTGCCAAATTTCATGTTTCTAGGTGTAGCGGTTGAGGCTGTGCGTTGATTATCAGTCAGTCAGTGAGTCAGTCAGGACTTTGAATTTTATATACAGGGTGATTACGGGGCCGTGGAGCAAGAAAGAAGCATTTAACTTACTTTCTCCTAAGCATCACGATAGGTTAGGACTAACAGTACACCAGCGACTTATTTTAGTCAGCAAAAAAAACTGCGATAATTCGAGATCATGGTCACCCTACTATTTCCCAAGAAAACTTATGTCAAGTAATATTAAAAGTAGGGTGACCACGCATTTTGAGTCAATAATATTTTTTAAATAAAAATACGTAAATAACGAATCATCTTTGTTTAAATTAAAATAAATACAGGTAGCATCGCAATAATTTATTTACTGAGTCAGAAAAAAATGGTTGGGATCACGACCCCGAAATCACCCTGTATATAGAATGAGAAAACCGGAACCGACAATTTAACGAGCCCTCCGAAGCACGATAGCGCTCAGATAGAAATGCCACTATCTGCCACCCATCCAAGTAGGGGTCGAGTTGCACGTTGCTCAACAATCGCAATGAACATCGCTTAGGCCAACTATGCCATGAGCGCTAAATAAAAATGGTACTTTGAGCTTTTATCGCGTAGTTAATTCATAACTTTTTGGACAAGCCCGTTGGCACAGTGGCAGTGAGAGCGCTTACTGTGTCAGGGGTTGCGGGTTCGATCCCCGCCCGGAGTCAACAATATGCGAAGACATAGTTGTTGGCGACGACGTCTGGGTGTCAATTATATATTCTTATAAAGTATTTGTGTATGTATATGTAGTAGTATCAGTTAGTTAGATTCCATAACACAAGCTTAGAGCTTACTTTGGGTCTAATTAACCGTGTGTGAATTTGTCCAAGTATTTATTTTTATTTTTTTATTTTAACTTTTAGCTTATGGAGTTATTTGGCTCATCCCAACGGCCTCCGTCATGGTATAACGATTGCAGCAACCGGGACCGACAATTTAACGGCGCTCAGAAATGCCACTATCGGCCATCCATCCAAGTAGGGGCCGAACCCTTCTTCTTATCGAGTGGACGGTCAACCTGACCAATCCTGGTGTCAGAGTTATTGAGCCGCCAAAAGCCTCTGACATGGCTCATGTAACGACTACTCCGTAGAAAGTAACCGGGACCGACGGCTTAACGTGCCCTCCGAAGCACGGAATCATCTTACTTTTCGAACAATCAGGTGATTCAGCCTGTAATGCCCTAACCAAACTGAGGATAGTCTCACAAAGAGATTTTTGTGAGATATCCCCACCGGGAATCGAACCCGGAACCTCCAGATCGTGAGCCGGGCGCTCAAACCACAAGACCACGGAGGCCGAACCCTTATAAATTAACAGCGCTTAGTCAAACGACGCCACGAGCTATTAATAAAGACTATCTTTTTCCGTCACCGGCCCAAAGAACCAAAGTTCCTAAACTTAATTACATAAAAACAATCAGCGTTATTAAAACCATCTAATCTTTGTTAACTTTAAACATTAGCGCTGTGTATTTAATTACAATATTTAAACAATTAATCAACGTTTAAATTCAGTTCCATTACAGTAGGCGTGGGTTTACGTTTTCAGAGATATTTGAATACTGGCCGCGCCCCGCGGTGTTACTCGCGTTGTACCCGTTTCCGCTGGGATTTCGGGATAAAGCGCATCCCATATGTTATTCTGATGTATAAAGATCCTGGAGTTTTTACACCACCTAAAGCGTTCGACATGGTTTAACGATTAATACAACCGAGCCCGACAGTTTAACGTGCCCTCCGAAGCACGGTAGCGCTCAGATAGAAATGGCCGACAAAAATCCGACACCAGGGTTGGCCACTAACCTACTCGGACTTACTACTTGGATTACGGTATTTATATTTAACTAGCAGCGCCCCGCGGTTTTACCCGCGTTGTGCCCGTTCCCGTGGGAATTTCGGGATTTTTTTTACATAAAAACCTTTCTCTTGAATCACTCTACCTATTGCAAAAAACCGCATCAAAATCCGTTGCGTAATTTTAAAGATTTAAGCATACAGACAAACAGACAAACAGACGCGACTTTGTTTTATACTATGTAATGATTTATACCATGTTGTATTGAATATGGTATAATAATGTTCAATACAAAATGGCAAAAACTCTCTACTCGATAAAAGTAAGGCTCGGACTATTTCTCAGACGCGACTCGTCCTCAACTGGCGAGTATATCATGTAAACATGTAATCGACACTTCGTAGTTCACTCGTATTCGTTTTATATCGTGTAAACATAATTGAGACACCCGGGCGCGGGCATAAAAGGTCCGAGAAGGCATCTGAGCAATTTTCTTTGGAGTTAAGACGTGGAAGAAATTGTATTGGACTATCGTTTTAGAGACGCGTATGTATTAGCTTGATTGAAGTGCGTGTAAGCGCGTATATATGCATTGAAGATCTTTTGCAAACTTAAGTTCGTACATTCGCAAGTGATATTCTCTAATATATAAAATTCTCGTGTCGCAGTGATTGTAGTTAAACTCCTTCGAAACGGCTTGACCGATTCTCATGCAATTTTGTGTGCATATCGAGTATGGCCTTAATAAATCTATATTGGTTTCATAACTAACTAACTAGTGTCTTCTGTGAGCACGGTTCCTGTAAAGGTGCCGAAACTTCAGATAAAAATCACTACATAGTATAAAATAAAGTCGTCTCTGTTTCGTGTCTGTTTGTCTGTTTGTCTGTATGCTTAAATCTTTAAAATTACGCAACGGATTTTGATGCGGTTTTTTGTAATAGGTAGAATGATTTAAGAGGAAGGTTTTTATGTAAAAAAAATCCCGAAATTCCCACGGGAACGGGCACAACGCGGGTAAAACCGCGGGGCGCTGCTAGTGTAAAATAAAAGCGAAGTGTATCCGTAAACGTAGTTTCATTTAATAACTCTATGTAATACTTACAGTTTTGCCCACCGCTGGTCTTGCTGCACAGGGTGTGGGACTCTGTGTGTCCCGGGATGTTGTCTGACCGCCACAGGACCCTCACGATCTGGCAGTAGGCTATCGTCATCAGTAGGAGAGGGAGCCTGGTGGGGAAGGAAGCATAAAATGATCATGAAGTATTAGCCTGGAATGGCCCACAGCTGGACAAAGGCCAAACACCGTTTGGAGATGTTGGGAGTGGTGTCGACAATTAAACGTGTTAAAATGTCGGTCTTGGTTGTTTCGATCGTTAGACCATGTCGGAGGTCTTTAGGCGGTCTAATAACTCTGACACCATGATTGACCACTAAGATACTCAAACTTACCTACTTACTTAGTTACTTAGCCTTTAATGTCCCACTGCAGGGGAAAGGCCTAGAATGTCTTCAAAGATTTTAGTAGATTGTGTTGGCATAGAATTATAATGTGTGCAGTTAGCATGTCAAAATACGAAGAACTTTAGTACTCTGTCAAGTTATAAATTTGAGAAAAAATAATGAGTTCAACAAGGTACTTAATATGCTCAGCATTTCGAAAGGCATTACACATATATACCTCTTTATAATATTGATATAGATACCACATTGCGAATGAAGAAAAAAATACGACCCAAGATACGCCACCAGAGCTACAACTTAATTACACCAGAAAATTTGATTGAAGACAAAGAACAGGGCAGATGACAGCCGCTATCTATCTTATATCAGGAATTTCACAACTTTGGGAATGTGGAAATGAATTTTTACATTATATTTTGGTATTTGCTCACCATCATTCTTTACATCGGGACCTCAGACCTTTAAAACTAAGCACTGCGATCAATACACTGAAGCATGTACGAAAATTACACCTTGTGTCTTGTGCGTTGAGAAACTTTTGCACAGTAGGATATAGCAGAATAAATATGTATATAAATTAATAACAGGATTTGTGTGTATGGCAAATCTGCCTTACTATGTGGTTTAGTGGTATGTGCACTCGTTTGCCTAGACTGAGGACCCGGGTTCAATTCCCGGATCGAACAAAAATATGTTTCCTACTTTCAAATATGGCTCGGGTTTGTGATCACCAACCCGCATTTGGCAAGCGCGGTGATTATGCCTAATCCTCCTCAATGTACTGATATCTTCAGTAAGATGAGAGGTCTTTGCCCAGCCGTAGAATATCACAGGGTCATACTTTTTACTTTTTTTCGTGTATAATAATATGTTCAGATGATCACACGTACATTGATAACCAAACAACACCTTAATGATTAGTTTGACTTAAGACGTCAATGGCGAAAAGTACATACACATTTACAAACCCGGCTTCACTGTTCTATAGTCATCGTGACTTAACTGTTGAGAGAGCACTGTTCTTTGGTTTTTATTTGGTCTAGTATTGACGCTGTAATCTTGCGGTAAAATTGGATCACTGATTTTGTCAAGTAATTTTATGTCCCGGCTTCAAGCTTGCGGAGTTTGAAGTGGAGTAAATGTGTCGTCAATGTAAAACTTGCACCATTCACACATCACTCAAGCGTTTTAAATTGAAAACTTTCTACGCTGTGAGTTGGGAAATTGTAGAGAAAAGTTTGTTTGACATGTTTGACGTTGTTGGCGGAATATAATGCATGGTGAGTCCATGTCTTTGAAGTAATTTTAGATAGCAAATCAAGTGTTGGTATTATTTATAAACAAACACTCCTGGGCTTTTACATTCACAAACTTATTTTTACTTTATTTTATGTTGTCTAACTTAATTAAATGGAACTAAATGTTTGAACTTTTTGGAGGTGGTGAGAGCGCCCTCACTGCAACACAGTTTTTAACTTTCGCAACTGATAACGTTACATTTTTGTCTGTAAATTTGTTATATGTTCCTAATAAATATTTTCATTTTCATTTCTTTGTAAATAAATGTTCTAAACGTGTTTAAAGACAGAGTAGAGTGGAGTAAAATTTAATGTAGAGCAAACATGTACGCGCTTTAAATATGATATTATGTAATATTACTACCGCATTTAGAGGCACCCATTTGATCAACATTTAACTAATTGGCGTAATTTTTCATACATTACACAAAAAAATCACTCATTAAATCTCTACTAAGGAAGCATTTGATGTCTCTAAGTACGGGCGTTAATCAAATTACGTCACGAGCGCTATAACGCCTTATCTAACAGTAGATACGGCAAGTGTGTGAAACGGACATTAACGAATGCGTTTATTACGTTACTGCCCAACAAATTGCTATTAGTAGAAGTTACAAAACAGATGCGTATACAAAATAAATGTTTGTTTGTGTTTGTCTGTACCTAACTCATTAATTTTCAAAGAAGATTGATTTTGAACAATATGTGTTTGTTGATCATAATAACTCTGTTGTTGGTTTATCAACCGAATTATAAAGTTTTCTCGGGAAGAGAATGCTGGCTAATTTTTTTCCAACAATATAAAAGCGTTTTAGCGGATACTTACTAGAATATTCGGAATTTTTCGGAATCAAGAATTTTCGGAATTTTTCGGAATCAGTAATTTTCGAAGTTTTTTCGGAATAGGAAACAATGCGGGTAAATCCACGGGGCAATATTGATATATCGTAAAAGTTTTCAAGCAGGAAGTTGGTTTGTTTCGGCGGCCATTTGTAATTGGACCCGGCAGATGGTGTTAATTGCGTTTTGTTTCTATTCTTAAACTTTTCTTGTTCTTTTGGGATTAGGTGTTGCTATGTGTTAAGTCGCAAGACAAGTAAAGTAAGTTCGTGTAGGTTTGTGGCTTACCCTGGTGTCGGAGTTTTTAGACCACCTAAAACGCTTTTGACTTGATCTATCAAATGAATCAACCGGGGCTGACAATTTTACGTGCCCGGACCTGTATTATACGTGCCCTCTGAGTAGCGCTCAGATAGAAATGCCACTATCGACCACCCATCCAAGTAAGGACCAAGCTGCACGTTGCTTAACAATAGCAATGAACTAACATAGCTTAGTCAAGCTACACTACGGTTAACTGAACCTCGTAGAGCCTCTTAGAACCAAAGATTTGAATCACGCCCAATTTAAGTATTAGCCAGTAATGTCCCACTGCTGGGCAAAGGCCTCTCATCTCACTGAAGATATCAGTACAGTGAGGAGGATTAGGCATAATCACCACGCTTGCCAAATGTGGGTTGGTGATCTCAAACTCGAGCCATGTTTGAAAAGGAAACATGTTTTCGCTCGACCCGGGAATTGAACCCGGGACCTCAGTCTTGGCAGGCGAGTGCACATACCACTAGACCACCGAGGCGTTTACGCATTCGAAATTCAACTTTACCAATTAGCAAAATAAATAAAGCCCCTTTCACTGACATGCCAACACAAATAAAATCGTGTGTATAAATCATATTTATTTTGTAACTCGAGTAATTTACTACAGTGTGGAATATTCATAAAGGAAGATAAGGCAAGAAATTGTATTTTAGATCATGTTCATAGCTCTGTTGAATGTATGTAAGGCATTCCTTTTATGGCATTCCATTAGTTAGAGACTAGCAGCGCCCCGCGGTTTTACCCGCGTTGTGCCCGTTCCCGTGGGAATTTCTGGCATTATATATATATAAACCTTCCTCTTGAATCACTTTACTTATTTAAAAAACTGCGTCAAAATTCGTGCAGTAGTATTTGAGTTTATCGCGGACAGACAGACGCGGCCGGGGACTTTGTTTTATCATAGTAGTGATACCAATGACATTAGGAGGTAAAGCTTCAGTGTAGGGCCACATCTGCGGAACGTACGGCGCCAAACCTTCCGCTCTATGACACATCAGTCGAAATTACGCCGCGTACTGATGTGTCATAGATAACTTGAAATACACTACGAGCGTATTTAGCGGAAGGTTCGGCGCCGTACGTTCCGCAGATGTGGCCCTACACTTAGTTTAACGATCTATAGAATAGAAGATATAAATAGCGTAATTAGATTAACAGTCGCACTGGGAGATGTCCATTAATTAAGTCAACAATTAACTAATGGACGTCAGTTTTCTTTCGTACATTACATGTCAAAATCACTAATTTTTAGGGTTTCGTACCCAATGGGTAAAATGGTACCCTATTAGAGCTATTACGCACTGTCGACTAGTCGCCGGCGACTCGGTCGCTCGGGCGGCTAAAACATAGGCAACTTGGCCCAGGAGACTAGCCGAGCGACAGTATTCCAACTTCTGCACGATTGTACTTGGAATACTGTCGGCTAGTCTCCTGGGCCAAGTTGCCCATGTTTTAGTCGCCCGAGCGACCGAGTCGCCGGCGACTAGTCGACAGTGCTTAATAGCTCTTACTGAGACTTCGCTGTCCGTCCGTCCGTCCGTCTGTCACCACGCTGTATCTCAAGAACGGTGATAGCTAGACAGTTGAAATTTTCACAGATGATGTATTTCTATTGCCGCTACAACAAACAATAAAATAAAACAAATATTCAAGGGGGGCTCCCATGCAACAAGCGTGATTTTTTGCCGTTTTTTGAAGTACGGAACCCTCCGTGCGCGGGTCCGACTCGCACTTGGCCGGTTTTTTTCTACTAAGGAAGTATTTAACGTCTCTGAAGACGGGGTAATTCTTTCACCCCATCCGTCATACTGGGACCGATAATATCTATACTCGAGTGAAAATCTTAGATTACATATTCTCCAAAACTGTCTGTCTGTATGTAATTGATTTCCTCAAAAACTGCTGGACGGATTTTCATGCGTTTTTCACCAACATACAAAGTGATTCAAGAGGAAGGTTTGTACTACTTTTCATGCCAACATTCTCACAGGAACGGGTACGGGTAAATTGCGGGGCATTGCTATTTACTTTCCACACTTTACAAATACTAGGCGTTCATAAAGTTCAAAGAGTATCTAAAACCATTTTCTTTAAGAAACACGAAAGGAAAAACACCAAAGTTAATGACTTAAAAGTACCAGGAGAACATATATGGTCAAGAGTTTGGATAGCTTTTAGCGTTAGACACTTACATGTAAAGGAAAAGCGCCTTTATTACGTGCCATTTGAGATCACTTTCATCTGACCAGGTGGGGGTGCATTGCATGAAGTACTGCATGTTGAAACGTAGTGGTATTTTCATTTGAACCTGTAGGACTACGAATTCCGGAACATCTGGGAACAAAAACGAAAACTTAAAATTTTGTGATGTTTGATAGGTTTTTTAACAATCACGTAGTAGCGTCTCGCGGTCTTACCCGTATTGTACTAATTCTAGCGGGAATTTCGGGATAAAATGTATCCCATGTGTTATTCTGAAGTTTAATCTATATTACTGTATAGTTTCATCCAAATCCGTTCAGTAGTATTTGCGTGAAAGAGTAACAAACATACATACATCCTCAGAAACTTTCGCATTTATATTACGAGAAGGATAAAAAAGAAAAGTATCTATTGGATTCAAAAACCTTTCAAATGAAGACGTTCTTAGTATAATGCGCTGTGATTGGTCAATTTGAGCTTCGCACCGCTCCGCTTTTATGAAAACGAACCAATAGAGACTGGATAATAAAAAAGAATGTAGAGTATCAATTGTTTTTTTGTCTCTGTTTACTTTTGGTTACTAACCCAAATTACGTTGTTTACAAGATCAATCAATAATGAGTCCAATTCGACATGAAGCTAATCGGAAACATGAGAGCATTCGGAAATTAAACCATTGGAGAACACGAGACGAGTTTGGGGCTATTGGACATTAAAGATGACGTCACACGGTTAAATTGACCCAAAGTAAGCTCTAAGCTTGTGTTATGGAATCTAACTCACTGATACTACTAACTATACATACACAAATACTTTATAAGAATATATAATTGACACCCAGACGTCGTCGCCAACAACTACATATGTCTTCACATATTGTTGACTCCGGGCGGGCATCGAACCCGCAACCCCCGATACATTTATGTCAATACATTTATTGTGCGTTGCTTGAGAGAGAAAATCGCCGATAATTAGTTGTTTTCTCGCCAACGGACCACTGCATATAACCGAAATAGATATGCCACTACAGTCAAAATACTAAATAATTATTACCAAAATTCCTTTTTAGAAGTCAGTCAAAAGTTTGATACATATTTCCATTAATTTGTCCGAAATAATTGGTTTAACTAGCTAAGTTCGGAGCCGTGTTCTATTTCAATTTTCGTGTATTTTCTTTAGCGAAACTTTAGTGAATCTTTTTAATTGGTATTCCGATTGGGTCGAACTCGATCCAATCATCGGACGGGAGTAGAAACTCATTCGAACTGGATCTTTTTTCTACTTCGTCACGTAGTCAGTAGTTACTATCAATTAGTCTGTGTCAAAGTACGTGGTGTAGTTTAAGGCTCCGTTTCTGTAGAAGCGGAGTGGAGTTCAATCGACCAATGGCAACGCAGCGCTCGTGGCGTAGTTTCAATAAGCGATGTTAGCTCATTGCGACTGCTCGGCCCCTTAGATAAGTGGCCAATAGTGGCATTTCTATCCGAGCGTGGTACCGTGCTTCGGAGGGCACGTTAAGCAGTCGGTCCGGGTTGTTGCAATCGTTAGACCATGTCGGAGGCCTTTAGGCGGTCTAAAAACTCCGACACCAGGGTTGGCCACTAACCTACTAGAACTTAATTAACCCATTAAAATTGTCAAACAACGAATTGACATTGTCAAAATCTTTTCGTAAGCTTTGCGATTGGTCAATCGAACTCTGCACAGCTCCACTCCGCTTCAATGAAAAAGCACCTTTATTACTATAAGTGGCGAGTAGAAATTGGTATAACAATAGTTATAATTACTTACTGAACAGCAGTGACAGGAGCCATATAATCAAAATGGCTGTCTTCGCTCTTCCAGTGGTGGATTTGAATTTCAAAGGGAAGCAGATGGCGTACCAGCGGTCCACGGAGATGAAGGTCAGTGTCAGAACCGACACCGTCACCGATACCGACTGAAACAAATGATTTAAAGTCAATACTACTAATATTATTAATGCGAAAGTTTATGAGGATGGATATATGTATGTTTGTTACTCTTTCACAAAAAAACTACAAGACGGATTTGGATGAAACTTAACAGTAATATAGGTTATACATCAGAATAACACATAGGATACATTTTATCCCGAAATTCCTGCGGGAACGGGTACAACCCAGGTAAATCCACGGTCATTGATTGTTGATTGCTTTACAGTTTTTTCTGCAATATATGTTTTGTTTTTCATAGTTTGGAATGAATTGCTTCACACGCGATCGCCGACGAATTTATTTGAAACGTCGCTAAAACAAAGCACATAGGAGAAACCTGTTGCGTTATATTTTGCGCAAATCCCTTTAAAAAACGTACGCGCGGAATTGGGATATAAATGGAATTTAGTCGGCGTAGGATTTTCTGTGTAAGCTAGTCTCTAAACTCACTCATCCAAATATGTGTTAGTATAGATATGGTTTCAGGGTTATTTCATGTCAAAAACAGTGAAATTTTTATCAAGAAATTATTACTTTTGTCATTTTCTCAATATCATTACATAGTATAAAGCAAAGTCGCTTTCCTCTGTCTGTCCCTATGTATGCTTATATCTTTAAAACTACGCAACGAATTTTGATGTAGTTTTTTTAATAGATAGAGTGATTCAAGGGGAAGGTTTATATGTATAAAAATTTCCGAAATTCCCACGGGAACAGGCACAACGCGGGTAAAACCGCGGGGCGCTGGTAGTACTTTATAAATGCTATCTGGGATTATCGGTAGAGGCAGATAAGGATTATTTAATTCATAAATATTTACAGTAAATGAGGGTTAAAGCGGAAAATCTTTTCATTAAGTATCTTTGACGTTACAACCTTAATCAGCCGTCAAAATTCGCAAAAGTTAGATAAGTTCTGACAGTGATTAGTACATTGATTAAGTTATCTAATGGTAGGTATTTAACGGACTTAAAGATTTTGAAAACCTTCCGCCTGAATCACTCTATCTATTTAAAAAACCGCATCAAAATCCGTTGCGTAGTTTTAAATTAGCAAGACAGCGGAAACCGACTTTGTTTTATACTATGTAGTGATTGACTTTTTGTTTAGAAATACGTTCTGTACTATTTTGTCTTAGAACGTACATACAGAGAGAGGAGACTTTGTTTTAATATGAAACTAGCAGCGCCCGCGGTTTTGCCTGCGTTGTGCCCGTCCCCGTGAAAATTGCGGGAGTTTTACTTCTTATTATTATATTCCTGACCAAAATAAATAATAAACAGTATAGCGTAGCGCTTGTAGCGTAGCGCTTGTGGCGTAGCGCTTGTGGCGTAGTGCTTGTGGCGTAGCGCTTGAAGCGTAGTGTTTGTGGCGTAGCGCTTGTGGCGTAGCGCTTGTGGCGTAGCGCTTGAAGCGTAGCGCTTGTGGCGTAGCGCTTGAAGCGTAGCGTTTGTGGCGTAGCGCTTGAAGAGCTTGTGAGGTAGCTTAGCTATGCGTTATTAGCGTTAACTCATTGCTAATGTTAAACAACGTGCAGCTCGGCTTCTATTGGATGGGTGGACGATAGTGGCATTTCTAGCTGAGTACTACCGTGCCTTGGAGGGCATTGTGAAATTGTAGGTCCCGGTTGTTTCAATTGTCAGACCATGTCGGAGGCCTTGAGGCGGTCTAAAAACTAACACAAGCGTTGGCCACTAACCTACACGAGCTTAGTTCTTCTAATATGCTGGAGAGTGTGACGATATATTTTTAATTTTTTTTGTTAAAATAATATTGATTATCATTTTAATTGGCAAGAGAATGGGTAAAACCGCGGGGCGTGACTAATACATTCATAAAGAGTTAATTATAACCAAGCGTTATATCTTTCAGTAATTTTATATCAAGTGAAGAGCGTTGGTTTATAACTCAACGATGTAATATTGAAGTCTCTATAGATATTGGGAAGAAATTAAGGCACATACGATCCCTAGAGAGTTTACAGACTTATAAAGGTTCGGAGATATAACGATTTTTTTAATTTTCGAAGATAGTGGAACATCACTATATGCCCGAAGGAGCTACAAGTATGAAAGAGACAGCTGTACAGGCATCTCTTTCCAATTTGACAATAGATTACTTAATTTATTTTATGTTATTTACGTGTATAAATAGCGAAAGCCGATTTTTGTCCATCGATTAAAGAATAATAGCTGCTCATGAAAAAATCAGTACAAAAACGCCTCATAACGCTCAATCAAAAAGTAATAAACTTGTGTTACTTGATTTATTACGCTGGCTAATAGCGATATTTTTAATTAGATTTTTGTTGCTCCCTAGCGAAAAATTAACATATTTTTTGGACTTCAAAGGTTATTTCTGAAAGCTTTTTAGAGACTTTGATCTCAGCTTGAAAGAGGACCATTTGATTGAAGAATTTCCTGCACGTACTCTATATACGTATATGGGGTATCATTCAGTATCTTATTACATACAACTAGTCATGCACGCGGTGTTTCCCGCGTTGTGCCCGCAAAAACAAAGGTTTATAAGTATAAAAATTCTTGAAATACCCACGGGAACGGCCACAACTGCGGGGCGCTGCTAGTTTTAGTACAGATCTAGAATCTAGACTCTAGCTTGATAGATGATAGAATTAAAGCTCACCTGGAAATACAGAACAATCCGGCACATAGCAGTCCCAAAGAACCAAGTCTCAGTCACATCCCAAAGCACAGTCGGCGGCAAACAGATAAGTATCACCATAAAGTCTGCCACAGCCAGGTTGACTATAAAATAGTTCGTCACAGTTCTCATTGAATGATTCCTATACACCGCAACACACACTAACGCATTCCCTATCAGTCCTATAACGAAGACGATCCCATGTGTAGCGATTAGTACCCATTCGTAAGGCTGCGGGAATATATAATCGTTCAGCATTTGCACGTATTCCTCTTCTGTCATGTTCCAGTATTCCTGATCTCCTACATCTACTTTCGTAAAATTCGCGTAATTGTATCCAACGATGATGTCAGCGTCTGTTTCATTTTTAGTAGTGTTGCTATCTATAAGATCATCAATTGTTTTTATGGTGCTAAATTCTGTATTTCTATCTAAGTTATCAGTTTTTGATGAGTTGCTTTGTGTGTCGTTTGCGCTTAGACATAAGTTTAAGCAGAGGAGAATGGTTAACGTTTTCAGTCCGTTGGCGGCCATTTTATTTCTTATCGTCTCATTTTATTTGCGATATTTTCTGCGCATTTTCTTCGGTTGGAGCGTTATCTGAAACAAAAGACGGTTATTAAGTTACAGTTCATTATAGATTTAGAACAGTGTTAAGCTGCATTTTCACTCAGTGATGTAAAACTCTGTTGTGAGCTAATATTTTCTGTTCTGTTGGCGTCTATCTATGTTAATATTATAAAGAAATAAAATTTGTAAGTTTGTTTGTATGTTCGAGCTAATCTCGGAAATTACCAGTCCGATTTGAATAATTCTTTTTGTATCTGATAGCCACTTTCAACGGGAAGGTTAAAGGCTATTTTTTATCCTAAAATTTTTATGGGAACGGGCATAACGCGGGTAAAACCGCGGGGCGCTGCTAGTCCGTTATATGTCCTACTAATATTATAAAGATGGATGGTATGGTATGTATGTAGGTTTTCCGTGAAAGAGTAACAAATATACATTATTTGTTACTCTTTCACAAAAAAACTACTAAACGGATTTGGATGAAACTTTACAGTAATATACGTTATACATCAGAATAAACACATGGGATACATTTTATCCTGGAATTCCGTCGGGAACGAGTACAACGCGGGGCGCGGCTAGTTCATTATAAATATGAAGAAAATGCACGTTTTTACGTTATCAAATTAATACGCCATTTTCTCATTTATAAAAACACTTGTTTTCTATCAAAACCATTTTTTAGAAAGTTGATCCGATTATTAATCATCAGTGACTGAACATGTTTGCTCGGACATGTTTACTTTACCAAAAGAATGAATGATTTCTCGCTAAGAACCGCTCCGAACAAGTGAAAACGCAGCTTAAGTATGCGTCACATAATGTAGTTCAAGTGCTTGAACTAAAGTGTGTAATCTATACTTAATAGCTGCGCCCCGCGGTTTCACACGCATTGTACCCGTTCCCGCGGGAATTTCGGGATGAAAAATAGATGTTGTCCGATTCAGGCCTACCCGATATATACTTAAAATTTCATGAGAATCGGTCGAGCCGTTTCAGAGGAGTTCAACCACGGTACCCGTTCCCGCGAGGATTTCGGGATGAAAAATAGATGTTCTCCGATTCTCAGGCCTACCCAATATGTACACAAAATTTCATGAGAATCGGTCGAGCCGTTTCAGAGGAGTTCAACCACGGTACCCGTTCCCGCGGGAATTTCGTGATGAAAAATAGACGTTGTCCGATTCTCAGGCCTACCCGATATGTACACAAAATTTCATGAGAATCGGTCGAGCCGTTTCAGAGGAGTTCAATTACGCACCCCGTGACACGAGAATTTTATATATTAGAAGATTATAAATAAGAGGTATTTGTAACTTGTTTGTTTGTATATTCGGGCCAATCTCAGGAATTGACATTCCGATTCGAATAATTATTTTTGTTATAGATAGCCACATTCAACGGGAAGGTTATAGGATGTTTTTCATCCCGAAAATCCCATGGGAACTATCAGCATCCAAAGTATCCCGAACATACAAACAAACAGAATTATAAATATTATCTCTTTATAATCTTTATATATATTACTAGCCGCGCCCCGCGGTGTTACCCGCGTTGTACACGTTCCCGCGGGAATTTCGGGATAAAATGTATCCCATGTGTTATCCTGATGTATAACCTATATTACTGTAAAGTTTCATCCAAATCCGTTCTGTAGTTTTTGCGTGAAAGAGCAACAAACATACATCCATACATACATCCATCCTCACAAACTTTCGCATTTATAATATTAGTAGGATTCTACTGTACGTGTGTATGTCACTGAACTCCTTCTAAACGGCTGGACCAATTTGAATGATTTTTTCATACGTTTGGGTGGCACTCTTGAAGGTTTAGATTCACACTAAAGACATCTATTGGGTCGCAGGTGGAACCACGGAACCGTAGCGTATGGATATAGATTTACCTATGTTACTATTTATGCCTATAAGTCCCCTAATTGAGTGCTCTCCCAAATATTCGGCTCCAATATTGATCTACTTAAAATGTACATAAATTCAGTCAATCCCACCTCGAGCCATCAATAAGCTTGCTTATTAATTACACTATTTGTCTCAGTCACTGATGAGGAGCTATCAATACGGTGTCTTGTTTATAAGCCATTAATTTTGGTTTTCGATACAGGATGGGTTGAAATTGGCTGAGCAATTTTTCTAAATGGGTCTGACTAGGGTCTTTCATGCCCCACTTCCCCAGGTTAGACCTGCAGCGACCGACACTGGTCACGGTAAACTATGATATCTATACAGAGGTAAAATTTTTTTATTTTTTATTTTTGTATGTTCGAGCTAATCTCGGAAATTATCAGTCCGATTTAAATAATTCTTTTTGTAATAGACAGCCACATTTAACGGGAAGGTTATAGGCTATTTTTCATCCCGAAATTCCCACGGGAATGGGCACAACGCGGGTAAAATCGCGTGGCGCTGCTAGTCTTCCTACTAATATTATAAATGTGAAAGTTTATGAGGATGGATGTACATATGTATGGATGTATGGATGTATGTTTGTTACTCTTTCACGCAAAAACTACTGAACGGATTTGGATGAAACTTGACAGTAATGTAGGTTATACATCAGAATAACATATGAGATACATTTTATCCCGAATTTCCTGCGGGAACGGGTACAACGCGGGTAAGACCGCATGGCGCGGCACGGTCAACTTTTGTAGTTGACTATACGTCATCGGCGATGGCGCGGTCGCACTACTGTGCACGAATGTTCTTTTGTTTTTTATCCAAAATGCACGGAACAGAATACGTAATTTGAAACAACCGTAAGTCATTCCATTCCTTCCATTATCCATCTAAATTAAAGTCCATAAAACGAATGCTCCAAATAACACAAAAGTATGTTCTTCAAGACATTTTCTTAATAAAACACAAATTTTATGAAACGTTCCGGAGAATTAACATTCTTAACCGGTATTGTGGATAATTTTCATTAAAAACAGATCTGTTTTTCTTGAATAACCCGATTTGTAGTACTGTATACTTTGTTGTTATAGGTTTTTGTGTTTCTTGGAAGTTACTGAAGTTATTTTTTGTTCGGACGTGTTTTGTATTTTAGATTAGCGACGCCCTATTAGGCTCTTGATGTACCAACACCAGAAAATATTCACGATTCGAGTAAGACTTCGAGACATCTTACTAATTATAAATGCGAAAGTTTGTGAGTATGGATGTATGGATGTATGTTTGTTACTCTTACACGAAAAAACTGCTGATTGAATTTGGATGAAACTTTACAGTCTTCTTCTTCATCGAGTGGATGGTCAACCTGACCAATCCTGGTGTCAGAGTTATTGAGCCGCCAAAGGCCTCTGACATGGCTCATGTAACGACTTCTATCCGTAGAAAGTAACCGGGACTGACGGCTTAACGTGCCCTCCGAAGCACGGTATCATCTTACTTTTCGGGCAATCAGGTGATTCAGCCTGCAATGCCCTAACCAAACTGAGGATAGTCTCACAAAGAGATTTTTATGAGATATCCCCACCGGGAATCGAACCCGGAACCTCCGGATCGTGAGCCGAGCGCACAAACCACAAGACCACGGAGGCTGTTAACGTTACAGTAATATAGGTTATACATCAGAATAACACATGGGATACATTTTAGCCTGAAATTCGGGTACAACGCGGGTGAAACAGTGGGTCGCGGCTAGTAGCATATAAGGCAAACCACGTCACATTCACATTACCATATCATTTAGGATAAAACTCCTCATGTTTTGAAACATATCTTTGACTTGAAATACATCAAAGGTTCTGCCCTTGGGTGGTGAAGGGCGCTTCAGCTCGAAACCCTTTCAAAAAGATGGCCAATTGTCACTTTGATAAAACCCTTTTTGAAAATTATACTGATGGAAAAGTTCTGATTAACATCTGTTGTGGTATTTGTGCCTTCATGATTGAAAAAGTAAGAAGCTTTTAGATGGCATTTTTGGAGACCGACGTGAAAAAGGTGTGTTTGATATGTGTATAAGTATAAGAAAGGCCGTGGCTTTACCCGCAGTTCCTGTGGAAATATTTAAGTGAAAGGAACTGAGATAATCCAAACAAACATAATACATTTTTAACAGCCTCCATGGTCTTGTGGTTTGAGCGCTCGGCTCACGATCCTGAGGTTCCAGATTTGATTCCCGGTGGGGACAATATCTCACAAAAATCTCTTTGTGAGACTGCCCTCAGTTTGGTTAAGGCATTGCAGGCTGAATCACTTGATTGCCCGAAAAGTAAGACGATTCCGTGCTTCGGAGGGCACGTTAGGCCGTTGGTTCCGGTTACTTTCTACGGATAGTGGTCGATACATGAGCCATGTCAGAGGCCTTTGGCGGCTCAATAACTCTGCACCAGGATTGGTCAGGTTGACCGCTCCTCTCGAAGAAGAAGAAGAATACAGAATATTATTATATCAATCATTAATTTCAGGTAAAAGTTATTTATTACATTATCATCTGCTAATATTATAAAGAGGTAAAATTTGAAAGTTTGCATGTTCGAGCTAATCCCGGGAATTACTATTCCGATTTGAATAATCATTTTTGTAATAGATAGCCACATTCAACAGGAAGGTTATAGACTGTTTTTCATCCTAAAATTTAAAACCTTGTAATTTGCCGAAATTTTTTGAGGCACAAAAATCTCGTAGTTAATACAGTTTGACCTTTTTAAACCAAACACATTTTTATACCCAAATCAATTTGCTAATGAAAAGCCCAAAGTAACAAAAAGTAAAAGTTTTCTCATTGAAATTCGGTTATAATTAATGTTTGTAGCGATGTTAAGGTATGTTTTCAATAGTGACCGCAGGAGCGGGCAGCAACTGCCGACCGCAAACATCACTAAACTTCTTCTTCATCGAGTGGATGGTCACCCTGACCAATCCTGGTGTCAGAGTTATCGAGCCGCCAAAGGCCTCTGACATGGCTCATGTAACGACTACTATCCAAAGAAAGTAACCGGGACCAACGGCTTAACGTGCTTAACGTGTGGCTCCGAAGCACGGAATCATCTTACTTTTCGGGCAATCAGGTGATTCAGCCTGCAATGCCCTAGCCAAACTGAGGACAGTCTCACAAAGAGATTTTTGTAATATATTGTTGTCCCCACCGGGAATCGAACCCGGAACCTCCGGATCGTGAGCCGGGCGTTCAAACCACAAGACCACGGAGGCTGTTATCACTAAACTGATTTCTATGAATCTCTATGTTTCGACCGCAGTGACAGTGCTGCTTGCAGTCGGTAGTTGAAAACAAACGTTTATGCTAAAAAGTAAGTTCGTGTTTAGTGGCCAACCCTGGTGTCGGAGTTGTAAGACCGCCTCCGACATGGTCTGACGATTGATACAACCGGGACCGATATTTAACGTGCTTACGAAGCACGGTAGCGCTCGGATAGAAATGCTACTATCGGCCACCCATCCAAGTAGGGGCCGAGCTGCACGTTGCTTAACAATCGCAATGAGTTAGTACTGCTTAGTCAAACAACACCACGAGCGGTACTTTTATGCTGTATGTACACTTATCAAAAAAAATTAAATAATTGAAATAACATGATCATACCTCAAAATTATTAAAGGAGAACCCACGCTTGTGATCATGATGAAAATAGTATCAAGATGCATACGGGTTTTTCGAAATATTATTATCATCACTACATAGTATAAATCAAAGTCGCTTTCCGCTGTCTGTCCCTATGTATGCTTAGATCGTTAAAACTACAGAACGGATTTTCATGCGTAATTCAAGAGGAAGGTTTATGTATATGTTTAAAAATTCCCGAAATTCCCACGGGAACTGGCACAACGCGGGTAAAACCGCAGGGCGCTGCTAGTAGTAAATAAAACAGTTCATAAAGTATAATTTATTTGTGTTCATGTGAAAAAAAAATATACGGGATTGAGTAGGGTGACCATACATTTTTAATAATTAGGGATAAACAGAAAAAACAAGATTTTAGATAAAATAAGTTCGTAGGTTAGTGGCTTACCTTGGTATCAGAGATTTTAGACCGCTTAAAGGCCACCGACATGGTCGATTGAAACAAACAGGACCGACAATTTAACGTGCCCTTTGAAGCACAGTAGCGCTCAAATAGAATTAATTTATAAATATAGTTTAAAATAGATAAAAATTATGTCATATCTGGGATAACTGGTTTTCTTCGCACCAACGCTCATTCTTACAGTTTATATTTAAAACAACAAAAATATAACATTTCGTGTCCATTTTTCACTTTAAAAGAGGTCTCGTTACGCGTGTTTTATCATCCACTTACTTAAAAGTACTCAAGTATCGCCTTGAAGAGACCACCATTATTTTTGGTTCTATTTTCATTGTGTTGGCGTTTCGACCTTGTGTAATTAAAATAATTCGGCTTTTGTCCTGGTTGTGGAGGTTGGCGTCGAATTATATTAATGCGGTAAAGTCTTGGCTTTTATTTCAAGTTTTTATTAAATTCAAACTAAGCCAAAAGTTTGTTCGAGTAGGTTACCTTGGTAGAGTTATTAGACCGCCTTATTTAAAATTATGGAAGGGATGTTTTTTTTTTTATTGTAAGTGTACACAAATACATATAACATGCAGTGTGAGCTGTTTTACCTGCAATACTGCCATTCCCGTTAGAGTTTTGGGACAAAGTATATCCGAGAGGTAATTTACTTTTTGAATGAAGCTATTCACGCCTTATTTAATCACTTTACAAATCCATTAGTTAGTTACATAAATTACAATACGTCCATTCGAAAAGTCGGGATATCAAAGTTGGTGTTATTACTAATTACTAAAACAACCTCCTATGCCCCGAAAACAGCCGTAGTAAATACACACTGGTTTCTTAAATTCTTCAGTCTTCAGAGCACGGTTCCTGTCAAGGGGCCCAAGCGTCAAATAAATAATGTAAAATAAAAGCGAAGTGTATCTGTAAACGTTTCAATTAAAAAGCCGAATAACGTGTAAAAATCACAATTTTTTTTAAAAATCCTTCCCTTTATCAGTATCATGGTATTAGTATAGTTGAAAATATTTGCAAAACATCAGCTATAGTTGAACTCAAAATAGACAGCGCTATTTGAATTCAGTACCGAAAAAAAGTTTTAAGACTTCTAATGCGGTTAATATGTTTACGTTTCAGCCGTTCGGTTAACCATCAAACGGTTTTATAGGATCATGTACCGTTTCGAAACAGTTTATTTTTGACCGGATTCCGGTAACAAAAACAGCTCTGTTTTGATTTAATCATTAATTTTGAATAGGATTACCGAATGACGTGATAACATTGTAGTACTTGGCAGAAGATTTATAAAAATAAGCGTCAAAATAAATATGTACCTACCAGTGGGTAATGCTTTCTGCCAGGTCTTGTACATGTGTTGATTTTAATTAAACTTTTAGGTTAATTAAGATATTATGATAATTAACTAGAAATATGTGCGTAGATTATTAATTGGCTGGAATAACAGGTGGAAATGTTTGAATTTTGTTTTCGTTTCATTCATTTCATTTCATCTAGCAGTGCCCTAAGGATTTGCCCTTTTAGTAAAAAATCCGGATAATAATATATGCTATAGGATAAATTTATAAACTAGGTTTTTACTTTTGAAATGTGGCAATCACATACAAAAATAATTTTACTAATCTGAATGATAGATCTAGATAAGAGATAAGCACCTTCCAAGAAGTAAAATCTTTCACTTTGTTATATGTATCTTAGATATGTATCTATACTATATATGTATGTTTGTTTGTTTGTTTGTTTGTATGTTCGGAGTAATCTCAGGAATTATCAGTCCGATTTGCATAATTATTTTTGTAATGGATAGCCACATTCAACGGAAAGGTTATAGTACAAGTACAACGCGGGTAAAACCGCGGGGCGCTGCCAGTAAGAAATAAACACCATTTTCATTTTAAAAAACTCTTACTCTCTCTCTCCCTTGTAAGGTATTAAACCAGAATATCCAATCATATTATAATTCCCAACAACAACAAAAATAAAATCAGTCCACTCATTTGATTGCTTTAACATACTCGTACATCATACACATTATGACATCATTAACACACACCTCAAACTCATAAAATTCTTATTTTTACGTAAGGGGTGATACAGTACCAAAACCAATACACCCTCTAAACTGTTACAATCAGCAATAAAACTCACAAACGTTCAATACAAACGACTTTTCATCCTACAAAACTGACAATTGGCCATATTTTTTTCCAGCCAATTGGCGCCATTCATTTGTCAACTGTCAATGTCAGTCAGTTTCGCGCGCAATTCGGTATTGTTCCAAGTATTATTACAGTGTGGTCAGGAGTCGTACACGAATGTTGGGTAAGGATTGGCGCATAGTAGAAGTAAAATGGTGATTGTTTTATTTAGTGTCAACATTCTGTTTACACCGAACTGTAGTTGAAATTAAAATTATGATTTTTGTTTTAAGTTATAAGGAGTTTTTCTCAATTATAGAGTGAGAGATTTACTTGTGACTATAGCTTTACAAAATGGCAGTAAATAATTAGCACAAGCTTGTATCACTCTTCCTTTCAAACAGACCGCAACATGATAAAAAGCGTATAAAATACGTAAAGCTTACTAATATATTGTTTAAATTAACGTTTTAGACTAAAAACTTAACTTTTTTAAACATAAATCTGAAGAATTTAACTGTCAATGAGAGCTACATATATTCAAGCTGTTGTTTTTGCGTTTTTTTGCTCTCAATGTGCCACAACCTTTTCAGTAACGAAGTTTCATGACGTAAGACCACGTGACGTCACAAAATTGGGAACGTAATTTTATGGCGTTTTTTTAGTGTAGCGATAAAACTGCGTACGTGTAGGGTGACCGTTTATTAGGTACTTAGTGGGATAAGTTGGGCTTGGAGTTGTAATATTCTCGGATATTTTATAGTGTGGACACCCTAATTGTTTTAGTTTGTTGTTTTATGTGAAATGAGAAAGGTAGGACTTTCTTAAAAAATGTTTTCAATTAGTTTTACTTCACTAGTAGTCATGAAAATCTTGAACTTAGAACCTTATCTTATTAAACTCCTATAGAGGCCATCCATAAATAATTAAATAATAATTTCATCATATTTTACTCCCCCTTCCTTGCTGGTCTCATTTGTCAAAATATCATATTTTGTAAGTTTACACCTTGATTTTTATAAATCACAAGACAGTTCCGAAATTATTTTCATTACATGTAGTTTATTTTTTAGTCAGGGGAATTGCCTGGTCTTTTTGAGAGGCATGCGAGGGGATACAAATCCAACTCGAAAAGGTCCTTTAGAGATGTTTAATGTAATTTCACACAATGTAAATTAGACCAACTAAGCTCTATTATATAAAATTTCGAAATGTGACGTCACAAAATGTTGAACACCTCCCACCCCTTGTCACATCACCCCCTGCCTCCCCCTGAACGTGTGAAATAATTTATGGACGTCCCTTATCATATTAAACCTACTAACAAAAAAAAACTAATTTTATCTACCAGCAGAGTTTCTTGCCCATTCTTCTCTGCTAATGTTCTTCCGAATGGGTACGTTCAAAAGAGCCTCTATGGGCTATGGGGCCAAAACTGAATAAAAATATTTGACTTTGACATGCTTAAAATATTGACAGCAATTTATATTGATCGTCATTTGTTACAAAGCCTATGACGCATTAATGTTATTTCAATTCATAGATAACGAAAAATTGTAGAGGCACGTAATGATTGATAAGGTTTAGCCTTTGTTTATGGCTTACGTGACTTAGGGTCCGTTCACACAGACCGGCTCGGAGAGGAGAGCAGATTCTTATCACGTTGAAAACAGAGTTTTTAGTATTTGTATTAAGGTTTATTTTTGCATGTGCACTGCTTTTGTGATTAAGAATGCTTGAAGGCGCTTGGTGTGAAATAATAAGAGGAGCTTACCGGCTCCGATCGCGTAATTTTTCTCGATCGTGCAGCCGTTTGGCTCCGATTGCATGCTCTTTAACGCTCGCACAGCCGATCGGTTCCGATTGCGTGCTCTTTCTCGCTCGCGCAACCGATCGGCTCCGATTGCGTGCTCTTTCTCGCTCGCGCAGCCGATCGGCTCTGATTGCGTGCTGGATCGGAAGACTGGTACTGCCTTTGTAGTGTACCCATCCGGCTCCGAGCACATCCGAACGGCTCCGAGCGCATCCGACCGGCTGCGAGCGCATCCGACGGGCTGCGAGCGTATCCGACCGGCTGCGAGCGATTCCGACCGGCTGCGAGCGCATCCAACCGGCTCCGAGCGCATCCGCTTTCAGGTCGCTTCCAGCCGGTCTATGTGAAATAGTTGGCGGCTCCGCTCCGACCAACTCCAAGCGCATACGATCCGGTCTGTGTGAAAAGAAAAATGCGCGCCGATGCTCTCCGAGCCGGTCTGTGTGAACGGACCCTTAAGGTATAAGTTGGAGACTGACTTCCAACTGCAAGCTGCAAGTGACATGCAAGTAAGAGTGCGGTTCCATTGAAGCAGATTAGGGCTGTGTGGAGCTCAATGGACATTGGTCCATTCTTTTGGTAACGCATTGTGATTGCATAATGCGTTACCAAAAGAAGTGATCGTGATTGGTCGATTGAACAGAGATAACCTATATTACTGTAAAGTTTCATCCAAATCCGTCCAGTAGTTTTTTCGTAAAAGAGTAACAAACATACATACATCTATCCTCGCAAACTTTCGCTTTTATGATATTAGTTTAGTAAACATATAAAATATATAGATTGACGTCAACGGTATTGATAAGTATTTTCTTTCGATCTCTGACTGATTCTCTAGACAAGGTTGTCGGCCAAAAGCAAACAATGGGTTTTGGGGTTCCGTTGTGATGTAAAAAACCCTCTTTACTAATGCAGAAAAAATTCATTTTTTTAATATTCCTTGATGCAAAAAAAATGCTGGATTAAATGGCGGTTAAAACTAAATGACCGATGAAAATTGAAATGGCGGGGCCGATTTTGACGGGACTTTTACTGGCAGGTAGCTTATGTAAGAACGAGTAACTTAGGCTACTTTTATTTAAGAAAATTCCGTAGTCGCGGGCACAACTATTTATTTATATGTACAGAACCCAATGTTTTAAACCAATGCGTTCTTGACTAGTTTTATTTTAAAATTTTGATTGACACATCCCATTTGCTAGGTCTTTGTGCGCCGGATGGTCCTCGTCAAGCGCTGAATTCAGCGCTAAATCGCTTATAATGGATTTTTGCAAACAATTTGAGGGATTAATTGATTCTACATAACTCTTTTTTCAGCGCTTTGTTTAGATGTATTGTTAAAAACAATTCTTTTATCTTTTGAAGTGGTTTCATGTATTCTATAGTTCCTATAAGCTATGTCCACACCCGTGCACTTTCACGTTCATCTTGCGTTTTCCTTTGACGCATGCCGCAAGCTCTAAGCTTGTAATCTGGAATGTAACTCACTGATACTACTACACATATACAAATACTTTAAAACAAAATATAGTTGACACCCAGACGCCAACATCTATGTCTTCAAATATTGTTGACTCCTTTGAATCGAACCCGCAACCTCCGACTCAGTAAGCACTCTCACTGCTACTGTGCCAACGGACTTGTCTAAAGTCTTGTGTATAATATTACGTTAACTAATACATATGCCATGGTGTCCGGTAGTTACGATTAGATATATAAGTTTGTAGGTTAGGTCTAAATAACCTTATACTATATTAGTAGTCTATATTTTCTTATATTTTTAAGCGACTTTAAAAAAGGCTCCTCCATTTTTTCTTTCCATTCTCTATTCGACGGACTTTTTTATAATTCCCTATTTTCAAAAACAGAACTCACGTGCCGCACCCTATAATACTTAACCTATATTTTTGTAATCAATATTTCCTACATCCGTGGTCATCGTCTTAAATAACGAACATTAATTTTTACATTTACTTCCTGACATTCCTTCGGGAGTCTAAATCCATTCCAAATTTCTCCAACCAAACATCAAATAAGAACATATATTATTTATCATAATATTGATTTAACTGTACTAATATTATTAAGAGGTATTTTTTGCTTGTTTGTATGTTCAACCTAACCCCAAGAATTACCAGTCCAATTCGAATAATTATTTGTGTAATAGATAGCCACATTCAACGGGAAGGTTAGAGGTTATTTTTCATCCCGAAATTCCCACGGGAACTGGCACAACGCGGGTTAAACCGCGAGGCTATGCTAGTATATTATATAGAGATAATGTACCTAATATCAGCAAAAATATGTTTTGTGGAGACAACTTACGTCTCGTTATGGCACCCCTGACGCGTCACAAAATAGATGGAAAAACTCACTTACATTTGTAATAATACTTGCTTTTGGGTTCCGTACGAAATTGCTATTAATTTCACTGAGAAAGATTGTTGTATAATATATATTGGTCCTGAAGAGTAAAAAGGTTTAGTAATTTTATTTCATACTTACCCTATCTCTAAACCTTTTTCTCTTAAGGAGTAGTCGACTTCGGCTGGAAAATTGACGACATTGGTGCACATTTTGGGACAAGCAAGAAAGTTAGTTACACACACACACGCACACACACACACATTGCTCTACTGTGGGATAAACACAGTCTACCACGGAAGAACGAAGCATTTACTGCGTCAGGAGCCTGCAGACAGGCTACTAAATTACATTTCATTATAATTTACCACATAGGATAGGTTTTTAACACTGAAGAATAAACCTTTCATCATTCACTTGGTTCTATCTTTTTACTTTTTGGGTCAATAACCAAGTGACGTGACCGTTTTGTAACAACACCGAGGATCCCTAAAACGTTTAAGGAAAACGGCAAAGTTGTACGTGTATGAAAAAGAGCTGATACTTTATGTTGGTTATAATATAACTGACTGTGGATGTACCAAAAAAAGTTTGGCCTCATTGTCGTTTGGTTTAACGGCCTCTGGCATCTAAGGACTCCATTTTATATCTTTTCGAAAACATTTTTTAGATAAGAGTCAATGACAAATAATTTAGATTGATTTTGGTTGGTGTAGCTTCACTTCGGGTGAATGGGCCACCCCCTGTAAGGGGTTGAATTTTGTAAATTTAGCATCTATGTTCTAAAAGGAACCCTAATGCAAAATTTGAGGCTCCTAGTACTTATAGCTTCTGAGATATCGTGATTAATTAGTGAGTGGTATTTAGCTTTTATATTACACTAGCAGCGCCCCGCGGTTTCACTTGCGTTGTGCCCGTTCCCGTAGGAATTTCGGGATGAAAGGTAGTCTATACCTGTGCGTTGAATGTGGCTATCCAGTAGAAACATATTTATTGAAATCGGATTGGTAGTTACTGAGATTAGCGAGTTCAAAAATACAAGAAAACAAACTCTGCAGCTTTATTAAATCTATAAAATATGCAAGTTTTTTTTGTTTGTATGTTCGAGCTAATCTCGGGAATTACCTGTCCGATTTGAATAATTATTTTTGTAATAGATAGCCACATTCAACGGGCAGGTTATAGGCTATTTTTCATCCCGGATTTCCTATGGGAACGGGCACAACGCGGGTTAAACCGCGGGGCACGGCTAGTTAGTATATATTTTTAAAAAGAATACAGTTTCCAATATCATTGCACGAACGCACAGAAACACAAGTTATACAGAAAGTAATGAAAAATAAATTGAAAGAACTAGTTTTCTTATCACGTATTTGTATTACCTAGACCGAGTCTAGGACACCTACGCCTGGAATAAAGTCTAGACTATAACGGACGCTATATAGGAAAACTATTATAGAAAGTCTATAAATTTAATTCTGACCAAACTGGTTATATGAAATGTCTGTTTGCCTCTGGATATAATTGGTTAGTTTAGGTTTAGCTCATTGAAATTGTTAAGCAACGTGCAGCTCGGCCCCTACTTGGATGGGTGGCCAATAGTGGCATTTTTATCAGAGCGCTACCGTGCTGCGGAGGGCATTTTGAATTGTTAGTGAGCTATTTCAATCGTCAGACCATGTCAGACGCCTTTAGGCGGTCTAAAGTCTCCGAAACTGGGGTTGGTCACTTACTTACGTCAACTTACTTATATACTTTTGTAATAGATAATGGATAATAACAGCCTCCGTGGTCTTGTGGTTTGAGCGCCCGGCTCACGACCCGGAATTTCCGGGTTCGATTCCCGGTGGGGATATCCCACACAAATCTCTTTGTGAGACTTTCCTCAGTTTGGTTCCTCACTTGATTGCTCAAAAAGTAAGATGATTCCGTGCTTCGGAGGGCACGTTAAGCCGTCGGTCCCGGTTACTTTCTACGGATAGTAGTCGTTACATGAGCCATGTCAGAGGCCTTTGGCGGCTCAATAACTCTGACACCAGGATTGGTCAGGTTGACCATCCACTCGGTGAAGAAGAAGAAGAAGAAGAATAGATAATGGATAGCCATATTCAACGGGAAGGCTATTTCTATCCTGAAATTACGGCACAATGCGGGTACAACCACAGGCCGCTGCTATTTTAATCACTACATAGTATAAAATAAAGTCGTCTCTGTTTCGTGTCTGTTTGTTTGTCTGTTTGTCTGTATGCTTAAATCTTTAAAATTACGCAACGGATTTTGATGCGGTTTTTTGTAATAGGTAGAGTGATTCAAGAGGAAGGTTTTTATGTAAAAAAATTCCCGAAATTCCCACGGGAACGGGCACAACGCGGGTAAAACCGCGGGGCGCTGCTAGTCCTACTATAATCCTACTAATATTATAAATGCGAAAGTTTGTGAGGATGGATGTATGTATGGATGTATGAAAATATGTTTGTTGCTCTTTCACGCAAAAACTACTGAACGGATTTGGATGAAACTTTACAGTAATATAGGTTATCCATCAGAATAACACATGGGATACAATCCTACTAATATTATAAATGCGAAATATTGTGAGGATGGATGTATGTTTGTTGCTCTTTCACGCAAAAACTACTGAATGGATTTGGATGAAACTTTACAGTAATATAGTTTATCCATCAGAATAACACATGGGATACAATCCTACTAATATTATAAATGCGAAATATTGTGAGGATGGATGTATGTTTGTTGCTCTTTCACGCAAAAACTACTGAATGGATTTGGATGAAACTTTACAGTAATATAGGTTATCCATCAGAATAACACATGGGATACATTCCTACTTAATATTATAAATGCGAAATTTTGTGAGGATGGATGTATGTATGGATGGATGTATGTTTGTTGCTCTTTCACGCAAAAACTACTGAATGGATTTGGATGAAACTTTACAGTAATATAGGTTACACATCAGAATAACACATGGGATACATTTTATCCCAAAACTCCCGCGGGAACGGGTACCACGCGAATAAAACCGCAAGACGCTGCTAGTCTATACTTAATATTTTAAAGAGGTAAAATTTTTAAGTTTGTTTGTTTGTATGTTCGAGATAATCTCGGAAATTATCTGTCCGATCTGAATAATTCTTTTTGTAATAGATAGCCACATTCAACGGGAAGGTTATGGATTATTTTTCATTCCGAAATTCCCACAGGAACGGGTACAACGCGGATACAACCGCAAGACGCTGCAAGTTTAACTATAAATTCTTAGGTTACGTAATGTAACCGCTTCCTTACCAACACCGCCTAGGAAGTAACTCATATTAATAAGAAGTAACTAGAATACGAGGGAAATTAACACCGACGAGGCGTAATTTATGTGAAGGCATGTTCACAGTTTTATGACTCCGTTGAAAGCGATTGCATTATAATGTTCTATTTAAAATTATTGTATGGGAATATAGAGTCATGTTGCATGTTTCATAAAAAATCCTACTAATATTATAAACTAGCAGCGCCCCGCGGTTTTACCCGCGTTGTGCCCGTTCCCGTGGGAATTTCAGGATTTTTTTTACATAAAAACCTTCCTCTTGAATCACTCTACCTATTACAAAAAACCGCATCAAAATCCGTTGCGTAATTTTAAAGATTTAAGCATACAGACAGACAAACAGTGTGACAGACATGAAAAAGAAACGACTTTATTTTATATTATGTAGTGATGCGAAAGTTTATGAGGATGGATAGTATGTATGTATGAAACTTTACAGTAATATAGGTTACTAGCAGCGCCCCGCGGTTTTACCCGCGTTGTGCCCGTTCCCGTGGGAATTTCAGGAATTTTTATACACATAAATCTTCCTCTTGAATCACTCTATCTATTTAAAAAAAGCGCGTCAAAATCCGTTGCGTAGTTTTAAAGATCTAAGCATACATAGGGACAGATAGACAGCAGACAGCGACTTTGTTTTATACTATGTAGTGATGAGTACTTACAAATCATTCAATATGTATTTCCTCTCCTTTATATAGTTATTAATAACATATAAACTAGGAAACATGTTACCAAAAGATAAGTATGATTTGTGCGTGACCGCCACCTACATGAGGGTGATATGAAAAATTCTTAGCGCGTAAAAAAAGCCATAATTTCTCGGGCCCAAACTGCTTGGAACTATATGAAGTATGAACTATTTGTTGGTGATCATTTGTAGAGTAGTTTATTGTTTCAATATTAAAGGTAAAAATAACATTAAGAATAAAACATATATCAAATTATTAATTACTAGCCGTGCCCCGCTGTGTACCCACGTTGTACCCGTACCCGCGGGAATTTTGGGATAAAATGTATCCCATGTGTTATTCTGATGCATTATCGATATAACTGTACAGTCTCATCCAAATCCATTCAGTAGTTTTTGCGTGAAAGAGTAACAAACATACATACATACATATAAAACATCCTCATAAACTTTCGCATTTATAATATTAGAAGGGTTTGAGTGTAGGCGAATTCATTCATTTGTTGGAGTCTTCGATCAACAATACACAACTAGATGTCGGGTCGGCGCAAAAAATACGTCTCGGTGAATAACACCTCATTTGAAAAGTGAGGCATTATTTTATTCATAAGATTTGCTACTTTATTTCTAGGTATCATGGTTGTAATTAGGTTGAACTTCGAACTGTTTTAAAACTTTTGTTTCAGTTCGGTAGTAAACAAAATAAGCTGTCACACGTCATCCACGCGGACAGTATTTAGCTTTGATTTTGTACGTGACCCGATATCTAGTTGTGTATTGTTGATCGAAGGTTGGAGTAGATTAGAAGCCAACACTGGTGTCGGAGTCGCGTTAAAAAATAAAATAATAAATATACCACGATTCACTCATGGTTAATTAGACCCAAACTAAGCTCTAAGCTGGTAATATGGAATCTAACTAACTGATACTACTACATATACATACACAAATACTTTATAACAATATATAATCGACACCCAGACGTCGTCGCCAACAACTATGTCTTCACATATTGTTGACTCCGGGCGGGAATCGAACCCGCAACCCTCGACACAGTAAGCGCTCTCACTGCCACTGTGCCAACGGGCTTGTCAAGTGTTAAAGCCTCCGACATGGCCTAGCGATTGTATTACGGTATCCTCCCCACTGTACTGATATCTTCCGTAAGATGAGAGGCCTTTGCTCCGCAGGCAGTACAGGCTAATTCTTTTCAATTCGGACCATTACGCAAACCCAAAAATTGTGCTATCAATTAAAGCATTTCAATTAATTGCTTATCGCATAATTAACAATCTGCTCAGTGTTGTTTATGGACCACATCAATCGACGTTTGTTATTGGTTGAAATCCGATCGGTTTTCAATTAAAAGTCGTAATAATTGACAAGACAGATGGTAGTGAGCGTCCCGGTTGAAAGCAATAAAGCCTTGGCTTGTTAACACATTTATATAAAACTAGCTGAACCTCACAGTTTTACCCGCGTTGTGCCCGTTCCCGTGGGAATTTCGGGATAAAATGTATCCCATGTGTTATTTTGATGTATAACCTATATTACTGTAAAGTTTCATCCAAATTCGTTCAGTAGTTTTTGCGTGGAAGAGTAACAAATACATACTACATCCATCCTCACAACATTTCGCATTTATAATATTAGCCTATAACCTTCCCGTTGAATGTGGCTATCCATTACAAAAAGAATTATTAAAATCAGACTGGTCGTTCCTGAGATTACCCCTTACGGACAAACAAAGTAAGAAACTTTACCTCTTTATTATATACTAGCAGCGCCCCGCGGTTTTACCCGCGTTGTGCCCGTTCCCGTGGGAATTTAGGGTTTTATTTTACATAAAAACCTTCCTCTTGAATCACTCTACCTATTACAAAAAACCGCATCAAAATCCGTTGCGTAATTTTAAAGATTTAAGCATACAGACAAACAGACACGAAACAGAGACGACTTTATTTTATACTATGTAGTGATGTATAGAAGAGGTCCTAGTAGCGTACATATATTCGTAGGGGTAATTATGATTAAGCGTGCCATCGCTTGTACTACTTTTTCGCTTGAAAAAGTTAGCCTCCGTGGTCTTGTGGTTTGAACGCCCGGCTCACGATCCGGAGGTTCCGGGTTCGATTCCCAGTGGGGACAATGTCTCACAAAAATCTCTTTGTGAGACTGTCCTCAGTTTGGTTAGGGCATTAAAGGTTGAATCACCTGATTGCCCGAAAAGTAAGATGATTCCGTGCTTCGGAGGGCACGTTAAACCGTCGGTCCCGGTTACTTTCTACGGATGGTAGTCGTTTCATGAGCCATGTCAGAGGCTTTTGGTGGCT
The DNA here is from genome assembly GCA_963082685.1 of Cyclophora albipunctata. Classification (NCBI taxonomy): domain Eukaryota; kingdom Metazoa; phylum Arthropoda; class Insecta; order Lepidoptera; family Geometridae; genus Cyclophora; species Cyclophora albipunctata. Next base: position 6,163,475 of record OY720138.1, on the reverse strand, counting down.
CAATAACTCTGACACCAGGATTGGTCCGGTTGACCATCCACTCGATGAAGAAGAAGCTTGAAAAAGTTATCTTGTTTCTGTGTTCATCTGTCACGTTAACATTAACTTCTGTCCCATACAAAGCTCTCAAATACTCATATTTTCAGTTCATACATTTCAATCGGATATTTCTCCGCTATCTGGCATTGATTCTGTAATGTGACCGTGAAGGAATTTAATCGTGTAATCGCACGTGACCGGCGAACGTGCCTCGCTGTACTCGGGCCTTACGTTAGTGTTATTTTTCATTTTAGGAATTTCGGATCGGATACTATTTGGACGGGTTGAAAATACCCATTTAGGTAAATAGTGGATGGATGGTTTTATGACAAGCCTGTTGACACAGTGGCAGTGAGAACGCTTGTTGTGTCGGTTTCGGGTTCGATTCCCGCCCGCAGTCAATAATATGTGCAGACATAGTTGTTGGCGGCGACTGACAGAAAGTTAAACCTAACCCAGTCAACTCTATAAAAACTGAAATTCACACATTTCAAATTAAACTTAATCTTTAAGGGCCTTCATAAATACTTATTAACAGCATTTAACTTATCAAATGGGTTGTCCCTTTCTGACATACGCTATTTTCTGAAGAGTAAAAGAAACAAAACACTATTTAACAGTGTTTTTCTTAATGAATAAGGCGGTTAATGTTTGCATCTTATTAACCTGTTCAATATCACCGAAGCCTTGCCACTAATTCTAACGTAATTTAGAGCCAGCATCCACCTTGCATGAAACTATTAATCTAGTCAAACATCAAAGCCATTTAATTACAGTGAGAACAAAACAAACAGTATCGTGTGATGTGACAACGAGATCACTAATCTTGACTCTACACGGCAGAGGGCGACACTGTGCTGACATTTGAATATCGTGGTTTTGAGGCGAGGTGAGAGTGACAGCGAGTTACTTAGTAAATTAAATACGTTCATAAGAGCCTTTTATTTTTGGGGCCAAAACTGAAATATATATTTGATTTCTGTTTAAGTGAACACTACTCATTTTTAATTGAAACTAAGTTTACGGATACTCTAAGCTTTTATTTTACATTTTTTGAGAAGACTGTGAAGATGTCTTCTGTGACCACGGTTCATGTAGAGGGGCCTAAACGTCAGACAAGATGTAAGTTTAAGTTGGTTAGCGTCCACCCTGGATTCGGAGTTTACAGGCCACCTAAAGGCCTCTTTAGTTAAAGTGTTATAGTAGTTTTATTCAAAAGCGGAAATATGGAATTATACATGCACTTTGTTATAGTGTGCATCACGGACCACGTCAAAATTCCGATTTTATTTTCATTAAAGTACTTCTACCTACTTTTCCCTTTTACTTAAACCTACCATGCTATCGCCATGATACATAAACTTACGTTGAAGGCTGGCAGGTTTTGAGGCTGCTGGACGAAGGCCTCTCATCTCATTAAATATATCAGCACAGGAGGATTAGGCGTAATCACCAAGATTGCCTATTGCAGGACCCTAGTAAGAGTAAGATTAACTTAAGGTTTATTTTACCTTCATCCCCCCCCCCCCCACTTACAATATTAAACAATATTAAACTTTAATCCCTTCTTGCTCAAAGATCCACCACACTTTTAGATTAAACCATTAAACACGCCTAAACTATGGCCCCACCTCACCTAAAACTTAAGCAAAGCCACAATTTTATCCCTCATTTTCTGTTCTCAGACGTGTCCCTTTGTGACTAACTTGTTAGTTACTGTACCTCATAAAGATATCAGCTAAATTAACAGAACTTTCTGAATATATTACTGATGCGGTTTTCATTTGCTAAAAGGATACCTTTACCTGTCTTATGTTACTAGTTCTACTAAGTACAACAGAGAGTGTTTAAGCAAGGGTTTGTTTGTTGTGTCAGCTTTAAAACCAATTTTCATGTTTGAAATTAAATTTCAAAAATTCTGATGCCATAGGCATTGTAGCGCTTGTGGATTTGTTTGACTAAGCGATGTTAGTTCATTGCGATCGCCCACTACGAGTACTTGAATTTTGTGAGGATGGATGTATGTATGGATGTTTGTTAATCTTTCACGAAAAACTACTGAACAGATTTGGATGAAACTTTACAGTAGTATAGATTATACATCAGAATGATTCATGGGATACATTTTATCCCGAAATTTCTGCGGGAACGGGTACCACGCGGGTAGCACCGCGGGGCGCGACTAGTATCTCATATTTATTAAAATACTTCGTGATTTAATTACTTTCACTTTGTCACAACACAATCTTTAAATGTTCAGGTGTTTGTAATATTTAACGTTTTCATCAACTTTTGTAGTTGACTGTACCATTAGGGTACAGTCACCTACAAAAGTGCCATTAGGGTGTATGTACTATAATTTAATGCGTAGTACATTTTAAAAGGACCTTTTCGTATTAAGTAAGTTACAAGCACTAAATCCACAAAGGGTAGGCGAAAGAGCATTAACGACTGAAGTGAAATCAAATTTATTTTCAGGTGTTCGGTGAAAGTGTTCTACCATATCCAAAGTTGATTTTAATTCGCTCTAGTTTTCCCAATTAGATGTGACTATTTACAAACCACACGAACGGTACGTGTTTGAAGTGGAATTATTGAAATCATTTCGCTACTTTTAATCCATATTAGTATTTCAAAAGAGAAAGTCATTCAGAAGTTTACTATTTCAAAACTAAATTAATGAAGCTATTCTAACAAAATTTTACATGAACAAAGTTACATTGTTATAAATACCGCATGAATAATGCGATTAAGATATGTTTTGTATAGTGGCCGCAGACAGCAACCACAGGCAGCGGGCAGCATATTTCATATGAACCAGCAGTGCTGCCTGCAGTCGGTAGTTGCTGCCCACTGCTGCAGTTGGTAACGAAGACAGACCTAAAGCGTGACAAGACATGATAAATATACTGTACTAGCCGCACCCCGCGGTGTTACCCGCGTTGTATCGGTTCCCGCGGGAATTTCGGGATAAAATCCCATGTGTTATTCTGATGTATAACCTATATTACTGTAAGTTTCATACAAATCAGTCCAGTAGTTTTTTGTGAAAGATAATTAAACATACATACATCCATCCATTAGTAGAAATTATTTCAATCAAAACGGGGACCTAATTATAATTACATCATAATAATTAATCCTACTAATATTATAAATGCGAAAGTTTGTGAGGATGGATGTATGTATGGATGGATGTATGTATGGATGGATGTATGTATGGATGGATGTATGTATGTATGGATGGATGTATGTATGGATGGATGTATGTATGGATGGATGTATGTATGGATGGATGTATGGTTGTATGTTTGTTGCTCTTTCACGCAAAAACTACTAAACGGATTTGGATGAAACTTTACAGTAATATAGGTTATACATCAGAATAACACATGGGATACATTTTATCCCGAAATTCCCGCGGGAACCGAATCAACGCGGGTAACACCGCGGGGCGCGGCTAGTATACTATATATTTTTAGATCTATCTTATTAAATTAGCTATTGATTAAAACTTTAGAGCGACAAAGTTCCACATCGGGTCTATCTGAACGTTTAAGTAGGTCGTTGGCAAAATAGATGCATCAGTTTGTAACTGAACGCTTATCTGTTGGTGACACCTTGGTTATTAACTTGTATCTTACTTCCTTAGACTTCATAGCAGCCTGGTACTTTGGATACAAGTTAGCTAATGATATTATTATTTTGTTTCATTTAGTTCTTTGTTTTTTATGTGCAATGTACACATGCGAGACGTAAAGTATCACTACATATGTAGTATAAAACAAAGTCGCTACTTTTGTCTGTTTGTTTGTCTGTATGCTTAAATCTTTAAAATTACGCTTTTGTAATAGGTAGAGTGATTCAAGAGGAAGGTTTATATGTATAAAAATTCCCGAAATTCCCACGGGAACGGGTACAACGCGGGTAAAACCGCGGGGCGCTGCTAGTTCTATCATAAAGCGGAGAGTTTGTTTTTTGGTTGGGTAATCAGTTGATTAGAATCAGATTAAGGTTAAAAAATTGTTATTTGCGCTGAAATGATAGTTGCCAATAACAGACCCATCATTTATGACTTCTAAGTAAGTTTGACTACGTCAGTGGCCAAACCTGATATCGGAGTTTCAGGAATTTCTGCCTAAAGCCACTGACATGGTCTGACGATTGAAACAACCGGGACCGACAATTTAACGTGCCCTCCGAAGCATGTTCGAGCTCCGATAGAAAAGCCACCTGGATACCCATCCAGGTAGAGGCCGAGCTGCACGTTGCTTAACTATCTCAATCGTTGCAAACATCACTTAGGCTAACTTTTGTCGAATAATAGTGTAGCTATAAATAAAACATTTTTCAAAACCACATGAATATCAGAAGATATTATGAATACCAGTAGTAAAGATGATGTCTCCTCACTACTGATATCTTCAGTGAAATGAAAGGCATTTGCCCAGCAGTGGGACATTAAAGACACTGCGTTAAGCGTGTGCACGCCGCGGTTAGATACATAAGTGAACCGCCGCGTGCGCCCGCCGCGTGTGGCTTCATACAAAAGTGACCCGTCGCGTGCGGTGTCATACAAAAGTGAACCGACGCGTACGATATTGATCCCAATACTTACAACAATTGAGTTCTTACACTTTGTACTCAGTTAAAAATAGAGTTCCTTTCCAAATTCGATAAATCACAAAGGCCATTCCGTCCGAAAAAGTATTTCAAATTAAATAGGGATTCCTGAACACATTATGGTATCCTCTCTTAATAAATTGACCAATAAAAATGTAATTTATCTGAGCGTCTCCTTTTATAGCTTTTTCGAGTAAGTGATAGGATCTGATTGAATTTAAAACTGATTTGAGTGAGTTGTAACGTGTATGTAGATGTAGAAGACAGATCTTGAAAGCTGGATAAGTAAATACGACCAAGTAAATACATATGTAACGATTCATTTATTCATTTTGAATAGAATGGTTAACCCTAATGGAATGCCCTCCGAAGCACGGTACCGCTCAGAAAGAAATACCACTATTGACCACCTATATAAGTAGGGACCAAGTTGCTTAACAATGTCAATAAATTAACATTAGTCAAACTACGCCACGAGCGCCCCAACCCCTAAATCTAAAGGCCTCCGACATGGTTTAACGATTGGAGCAATTGAGACCGACAATTTTACACTATTTCATATACTTCAAAATTCGACTTTTCATACTCAGAAACATATAAAAATCAGTTCATAAACGACAAAGACATAAGATAACATACATAAACTCACATAGAAAAGCCACATCTATCAACGAAATCCAACATTTTGATTGGTATTCTGTATTACCTACCTATCGGGATAGCGAATCGGTTGAGTTCACACCAAAAATGTTCAATGAGAAATGTGTGCGGAAATTGTCATGTGAATACTTTCGCTTTGGGATCCAATTGTGATGGAATACAAACCAGATCAGGTTTAAATGTTCGTTCGATTTAATTGGGCTTTTTGAAGATAAAGAGTTACCACAGTGAGTTAGCGACGGCGACTAGCGATTTTAAGAATCCTACTAATATTATAAATCCGAAATTTTGTGATGGATGTATATAATGTTTGTTACTCTTTCACGAAAAAACGAATTGACGGATTTGGATGAAACTTAACAGTAATATAGGTTATATGTCAAAATAATACATCGGATACATTTTATCCCGAAATTCTCGTGGGAACGGGTGTAACGCGGGTTACACCGTGGGGCACGGCTAGTACGTTTATAGTGTGTACGAAAAGCGAATCTATATCTATACTAATATTATAAAGCTGAAGAGTTTGTTTTGTTTGTTTGTTTGTTGAAACGCGCTAATCTCAGAAACTACTGAACCGATTTGAATAATTCTTTCACTGTTAGATAGTCTATTTATCGAGGAAGGCTATAGGCTACATTTTATCCCGAAATTCCCACGGGAACGGGCACAACGCGGGTAAAACCGCGGGGCGCTGCTAATAAAGCTGCAGAGTTTGTTTGTTTGAACGCGCTAATCTCAAGAACTACTGGTCCGATTTGTAAAAATATTTTTGTAATGGATAGCCACATTCAACGGGAAGGTTATAGGCTACTTTTTATCCTGGAATTCCCACGGGAACGGGTACAACGCGGGTAAAACTGCGGGGCACTGCTAATGTTTTAATAAGAGTGTTATGTTATTCGTTTGAATTGAAACAACAGCACACTTGCGAAAACAAAATCAAATACAACTATTTTACAACCCTCATCTAATTCCTTACCAAAACCCGAGATCTATTTTGTTTTACAACAAAAAACGTATAAAGAAAGATACGATCGCTTCTCGTAAAACAAAGCTAGGATTGACCAGCTGCAGAGATTGATGGGAAATAGCGGCTATTTTGTAGACAATAAAGCTGATTTTAGACTGTAACTTAGATTAGAACCTGCTCAGACTGTAGCCCGGATAGTCTTGACAGTCTACCGGTCTGTGAATAGCTATGAGTGTATGCTAGAGACAAGACGTCTAACACACTGTTTCGGTTTTATCTGACGTTTCAGCTCATTTATAGTTACCGTGGTCACTGAAAACTGAGGTTTTATGAGTCTATACAAGAAAAAGTAAAACATCACAGCTACCGCCAAATACATTAATTTAGTTTCGCTGTGACATTTTATTTTTCCTGCAGTGTTCGCTTAAACATAAGAAACCAGTCTGTAGTGTAGACTTTAAATTATATTTTTTTTATATTGTCTCCTTCGACAGTCAGTGGGAGACCGCGAAGGACAGGGAAAGATGGAAGAGTTTGGGGGAGACCTTTGCCCAGCAGTGGGACGATATAGGTTAAGGAAAAAAAATTGTCTAATAAACTAAAAAAAACTGTTAAATAGCCGAAGACCGACTGGACTACATCGTACCAGGCAGTCTAAAGACTATCTCGACTAAAGTCTACAATGGTCCTTATAAGATACGAAAATTGGCTGTATCCGTTTCTCCAGTGCATCGAATAGATTCGGATATTGTCCATTAACTGTTGCCTATTCTGTTATCAACTTGACAATTTAAAGTCTCGTCTTTAAGGCCTCTGTTACGAAGTAAGCGAGAGCGGCAGCGGTAGCGGTGGCGGAATTGATCAATCACTGCTCTTGAAACGATTTTTACTCACGATTTCAAGCGCCGTGATTGGTAAATTCTTCTTGTAACTAGCAGCACCCCGCGGTTTTACCCGCGTTGTGCCGGTTCCCGTGAGAATTTCAGAAATTGTTATACATATAAACCATCCGCCTAAATCACTCTATCTATTTCAAAAAACCGCATCAAAATCCGTTGCGTAGTTTTAAAGATCTAAGCATACATAGGGACAGACAGACAGACAGCGGAAACCGACTTTGTTTTATACTATGTAGTGAAAGAATGGTCCCAATAACCTAAATTTGAGAGCAGACCCCTTTGTTGAGTTTAATACGTCCTTTAAGATTGGCCCTGTAGTGCTTGTGACATAGTTTAGCTAAGCGATGCTAACTCATTGGTATTGTTAAGCAACTTGTAACTCGGCCCTTACTTGGGTGGGTGGCCGATAGTGGTATTTCAATAGGAGCACTACCATGTTTCGGACGGCACGTCAAACTGTCGGAGGCCTTGAGGCGGTCTAAAAACTCCGACACCAGGATTACACGAAATTACATTTGTCATGTCACATTCGTAGAGACTTAGATAGATTTGAACGTAAGACGTAACCGCGAAGCAAAAGAAATAATAAGTTAGTATCCAAGTAAAAAACTTAAGTATAACTTAGATTAACACAACAACTTTCTTAAATCAGGAGCTTCAAGTTTTATGAAACTTTTAAATGAAACAGGGCTCTGTTACACTTAGATCTGATTAACTCTGTTGTTGAAATACGTTGCGTAATCGTTGCGTATACGCTGCGTAATCGTTGCGTATACGTTGCCTAATCGTTGCGTAATCGTTGCTTATACGTTGCGTTGTCGTTGCGTTTACGTTTCATATACGTAGCTTGTAGCAGCATACTGTGACGCTGACTTTAGCGCTACGTATTAACTGCAGTATTTTCATTGGTCTAAATAATACTCCTTGGAGACTCTGATACTGAATATTGAAGAATACTTATGGTTTATAACAACTCGCTATCATCAATAAAAAAATAGGTATTACTTTATGTTTTCAAAAATAAACACTTATTCAGATAATGAAAATTTCGAGCCAAAAATTGTTTTCAAATGAAATGAGTCTTTAGAGTACAATTCACTCTTTTTAATACTTATCCGAATTACTCTATAAATCTCGAGAAATAGTACAAAAAATACTAGTTAAACTCCCTCTGAAGATAATTTATCTAACTATTCATCTTGTCTGGGTTATATACTTATATTGATAGGTAAAGATACTGCAAACTTTTGCATTTATATTAGCTAGACTTTATGATCGCATAGGAGAAGATAATGCCACAAACACACTACTCCGTTCGTATCCACAGTTCGTAATCACACTTGTCCCTTACGGACAAGACACCTTTCATACCATTAATACAAGGAATAATTACAGCAGTTGTTTCATAACTTAAATCTCAGCCTCCGTGGTCTGTGGTTTGAGCGCTCGGCTCACGATCCGGAGGTTCCGGGTTCGATTCCCGGTGGGAACAATATCTCACAAAAATCTCTTTGTGAGACTGCCCTCAGTTTGGTTAGGGCATTGCAGGCTGAATCACCTGATTGCGCGAAAAGTATGACGATTCCTTGCTTCGGAGGGCACGGTAAGCCGTCGGTCCCGGTTACTTTCTACGGATAGTAGTCGTTACATGAGACCTTTGGCGGCTCAATAACTCTGACACCAGGATTGGTCAGGTAGACAATCTACTCGATGAAGAAGATAACTTATATGACAGTTTGTTTTGGCTGCCAGTAGAAAGCCTCGGTTTTTCATTCGTCGCATCGTCTGTTGAGACTGACAATTTGTGTTAACGTTAATTGGTACGTGAGTGTAAGCTGAAGCAACCCGCCTTAAGGTCTGAAACTGCGTGAAGCGGGCGCCCGCGACGGGCAACCGTCGCGTGTCTACGAGCGTGGACTCTGTGGGAACGCGACGGGCTCCGTCACGCGCGGTACAAAAGTGCTGAATGAAACCGTGCCCGCTTAGCGCAGTTTTACGCCTAAGTCCACTACCGCATGCAATATGCGTTGTATTAGCCAGTAATGTCCCACTGCTGGGCAAAGGCCTCTCATCCCACTGAAGTTATCAGTACAGTGAGGAGGATTAGCACCACGCTTGCCAAATGCGGGTTGGTGTTCTCAAACTCGAGCCATGTTTGAAAAGGAAACATGTTTTCGCTCGACTCAGGAATTGAACCCGGGGCCTCAGTCTTGGCAGGCGAGCGCACATACCACTAGACCACCGAGGCGTTATTAATATGCGTTGACAGCTTAAATTTTTTTTTGCAGTTTACCGAATGTTACATGCGATAGATGACTTATTAGTACCAGCCGTACTCAGAGACTTCAAATGCTTTCTCAGTAGAAATTTAATAAACAATTTTGACACGTAATATATGTAATACGCACTATGGCTTTTCGGGGATCGTTCAGATATGCGGCCACGAGATGCTGGAACACCCTCGACCCGCCATGTCGCGCCCTGAAAACGTTGCAGACGTTTCGAAGTACAATGAAACAGCGATTACTCAGCTTACAGAAGTTAAGCTGATAGATTCTGCAGTCGTACTTACCATTGGGTCTGGCACGGAGTGCGTGGGGTCGATCGGCAGTCGTGGCCGCTCTTAATGTTTGCCGAATCTCTTAATGTTTGCCGAATCTCAACGTTTGTTGATTCTTAATGTTCGTAGATTCTGAATGTCTATTAATAATGTATGTCGTTTCTTCTTAGTGGCATAACCTGTCACGTGGTATTTTTTCCTTTGTTTCTTGTTGGGTGGATGGATGGATGGTGGATGGCTGCGTGTTTGATTCGATTCGAGTGAGTGAGCGACCTGAGTGATTGGTGAATGGCGTGACAGATGACCACAGATAGCTGTTAGGTGCTTGATACGATGAATGAATGAATGACGATTAGGTTTATGTTTAGTTTACACTTTACATTGTGTATTTATGTATGTATATGTAATGGGATTACTTTGGGGTATTTGTATGTAGTATATTGATGTATTTATTATTATGTTTTTATATGTAGGTATATGTATTGTTTTTTAATAGTGGCGTACCTCTAGGCCTCGTCTGAAAATCAGCGCTGCCAGGGTCACACGATCGTGGCGGCATTACGCTGAGACGAGGCCTATTCAGACCTCACACAGTAGTTCTGTCCGTGTAATTGTTCTATATGTAATATCTGTTGTTTTCTTTCTGTCTTTGCTTTGTTTTTTTTTTGTTCCTTGTTGTGTGATCGTCTGAATAAATGTTTTTCTTTCTTTCTTTCTTTCTTTCTAATATTACGTCAATTAGATAAGTAATTTAAACGTACTCACGGGTTTTTTTTAAAGCAAGTAATAACTTACTTTTTATTTCCCGACGTTTCGAGGGGAATGCACCTCTCGTGGTCGCGGGTGAACTGAAGACATTGGAGTTACCGCTGTGATGGGAGGGTAGGCGTTCCAAGTGTTGGAAGTACCCTCACAATCATGGTCAATGGGTAGGGTAATTATGTTAAGTATACTATTAGTTAAGTATCGATTTAATGAACGTTTCTGTGTGCAGCAGTTGGTCCAATTTTGATCTTTCGTTTCAGCTTTTACCGCGTTACAGTGAACGACTGACTGTAATCACGCCTTAATACAGTTCTCATAGAAATAGATAATGTAACCGCAATATTTTACGATAGCTCATCGCATGGACAACGATAACCAGTAATAAAAGAGCTATAAAGATACGAAACCGCACAGGACTCGTAAAAATGTTAGTTTGGTTAATAATGTTATTGCAACATTATGTTATCATATTGTAGTATAGAATGGAGATGTTTCTAAACATACTCAGAGTGTACTCAGAGAAATAATTATGTTAGGTTAATGAGTGATATTTGACATGTATTGTATGAAATTACGTCCATTAGTTAATAGAAGATTTAATTGACGAATCTAAGTACGACTTTAAAGCTCAAGATTTATATAGTGCGGATGCGGCCGTACGGATGTGGGGCAGTTTCATACAAAAAGGAATACAACGTCACGCGACCCGCAGCCGGCCCGCAACCGCACTATGAGTGATTGCAAAAGAACTCAATCTATTTTAGCATCTAAATATGTTTAAGAAACAAAATATTTTTGTTTAAAATTGAATTTTATTTTGCACGTAATAGAACACGATTTAAAACGACCGTCATTTGTTTTTCGTTCTAAAGGTGCGTACAGACTACGTAACATATTATACACGGTGAGCCTTAATAACCCGAAAGATTTAAACCAACGATTTTAGAGCCTAATTAGAGTATATAAAGTTATGTAACGTATAGTCCAAAAACCCATATTTTAAGAGATATTAATTATTTCAAGTAAACCACAAGTAAGAAAATCTCAATTGTAACACACCCTAAAGGCGTGACGTAGCCACCTACTACTTTTACACGCAGACGCACTAACCACATGGTTGATGCATCGTATGATATCGGAGTGATTCGTTAAGTGTCATGCTCGCTCCTCAACTGTTTCTCAACTGAGATTAATCAAAACTCGCTCACTCTCTGAAGTAAAGGTTTGTTTACAAAGAAGCGATCAATTAATATGATTTAATTTGTACTGAAATAGTAGTTTAATTAAGACACATAATTGGACACATGTTGATATAGCATTATTTACTCGTACTGTCGTCACAAATACGTCGTTTAAATCTTTCGGGTTATTAAGGCTCACCGTGTATAACTTGTGTTTTATAACACGTCCACATTATGTAACCTTGTTATTCGACATTGCAACATAAAACAATACTGTACACATTAATGCAATATAACAATGTTATATAACCATTGTCGTTTGTCGTTCTTCAGTGCTATCCATAATGTCGACAAGAGAGAGTTGTACATATCAATAACATATTATTATAACATGTTTTATAACATTCAGTGTCCACATTATCTGAAACATGTTATATAGCAATGTTGTATAACATGTTATGTTATATAGTCTGTACGCACCTTTAAACTAATCTTTATAAATAAACATGACTGTCTGCTTAAAACTTGAGAACGGCTGAACCGATTTGGCTAATTTTGGTCTTGAAATATTTATAAAAGTCCAGGGAAGGTTTAAACGCTAAGCAGTGAGGAAAAAAATGCAGGTGAAACCGCAGGGCACAGCTAGTAAATAGATAAAGACTTTTGTACTGCACTCGCAGAGCTTAGATACTATACTGGTCGAGCTACTAACCTAACCTGTAATACCTCTAAAGCCAAAAGTTATGAACTATTTGCTAACTAAATTGTCAACATTCGGAATAGTTTAGCTACATGACGTTCAAATGGGAAATACTTGTCGTAGCTTTGATGTTCAGTTCATGTAGTAAAGTTAGAAATCACTGCTTAATCCTATCCTACTAATGGTATAAGCGATAGTTTGTGAGGATATACAGTCACGTGCAATGAAATGTATATATATGTTACGGCTAATACCCGAAGTGCGGCTACACCTAGTTTTAGCCGGTTAGAACTAGGTGCATATATATGTCATTTTAATGAAAAGAGAGAGTTTAAACATGAAAAAAAAAAATAACCCTAACCTACCGAATAGTAAGTAATTCGGTAGGTTAGGGTTATTTTTTTTTTTATGTTTAAACTCTCTCTTTTCATTAAAATGACATACGGCTAATACCCGAAGTGCGGCTACACCTAGTTTTAGCCGGTTAGAACTAGGTGTAGCCGCACTTCGGGTATTAGCCGTAACATATACACCGGCATATTTCTGCATGTGATCGTGTATACAAATATCTGAAAACAACCTGTGCCCATATTTTTGCCAAAAACGTATACGTTATTGTAAAAAAACTCGGGTGGTTATATATTATGAATTGTTAGTGGCTATATGTTTTTTAAATTTTCAGAGTGGACATTTATTTGAAAATCTGCCCGTGTATACATTTCATTGCACGTGATTGTATGTATGTTTGTTACTCTTTCACGAAAAAAGTACAAGACGGATTTGGATGAAACTTTACAGTAATATAGGTTATACTCAACGTGACCATATGTCCCGTTTTGAACAGGACAGTCTCGTTTTTTGGCTGTTTGTGTCTCAGTTATATTATACATCAGAATAACACATGGGATACATTTTATCTCGAAATTCTCACGGGAACGGGTACAACGCGGGTAACACCGCGGGCAGCGGCTAGTAGTATTATAACACAACTGCGTTCACTTACGGATCTTTCAAAAGCGTTTTAGGCTGCGTGCGTTTTGTGTGAAAAACAAAAGAACATCCGTGCACGCGAATGACTGGACAATACTGTGGCGCGGAGCCGGTCCACTTTAAGTTGTGCCTTCACTAAGAGCCTTACTCATAAACGCGTATTAACACTTATTAACGCTTATTAACTTTAGCTATCAAATGGTTTGTCCCTTTCCGACATACGCTATTTGTCAAAGAGCGAAAGAAACAAAACACTTTAAATCACTGTTTCAGTTAAATATTGTTAATGATAAGGCGGTTAGTGTTTGGAACAATGAGAGAGAGTAATGTTGAGCAAAGTTAAGCTCGACCACAACCAATATCTTTCTTCAATTTCAATCTGAAAGCTACCGTGCTTCGGAATGCACGTAAAATTGTCGGTCGCATGTGTCATGCGGCATCTTAATACCGCTTTAAGTCATCTTGTGTTCCAACAAAATAATTTCCATTTCCAAAATGAAATTTATATTTTCCTAAATACAAAATTAAATCGACCCCAAGTCACAAACAGAATCATCTGCAAAACCAGAAACTGGAATAATCTGACAGAACATCCATAATTCTGCCCCAAATTACGGTACAAAAGACTTTAACACAGTGAAAATTAGCTTAGTTTTAGAGTCTATTGTAGCTTTGTGTTTGAATGAAACTGAAGAATACAAAATAGTGTGAATAGGGGTTTCATTACTTTAAATCGTATAATGAAAGTTTGGATTTAATTCCTTTTAATGAACGCTCCAAAATGTTTATAATAGTTTTTTTGTCATTATAGCGATACTAGCTAAGTAGCAGCGATACTAGCAGCGCCTCGCGGTTAAATTTGGGTTTTAAATGTTCTCGTGACGTAGTTTGATGTTGGTTCATTGCGATTGTTAAGCAACGTACAGCTAGACCACTACTTGGATGCCGATATGTCTGTCTGAGCGCTACCGTGCTTCAGAGCGCACGTTAAGCAGTCGGTCCTGTCAGTTGTTTCAATCGTTAAGACGTAAGACCGCCTAAAAGCCTCCAACATGGTCTGACGATAGTACGAGTATCTATAGTTAAAGTAATTGTTGGTTACAAATTATCTATACTAATATTTAAAGCTGAAGAGTTTGTTTTGTTTGTTTGTTTGTTTGTTTGTTTAAAGGCGCTAATCTCAGAAACTACTGAACCGATTTGAATAATTCTTTCACTGTTAGATAGTCTATTTATCGAGGAAGGCTATAGACTACATTTTATCCCGGATTTCCTACGGGAACGGGCACAACGCGGGTAAAACCGCGGGGCGCTGCTAGTTGTTTATATAACTGAAGTATTTTTAGCTGAATGGACTCAAATGATAAAAAGAGCTGAAATATAATAGCCGTTTGGTTCATTGCGTTGGAATCGACTCGTGTGCAAAGAATTTAAATGCCTTCGCAAACTACTATCTATTGTTGTCCTTTTTTTACGTTGAATTAATGATATGAAATTGTGAAATATGGAACAACGAATCTATATCTATAAAATTAATAAAACTTTAGCAACCTCCGTGGTCTTGTGGTTTGAGCGCCCGGCTCACGATCCGGAGGTTCCGGGTTCGATTCCCGGTGGGGACAATGTCTCACAAAAATCTCTTTGTGAGACTGTCCTCAGTTTGGTTAGGGCATTGCAGGCTGAATCACCTGGTAGCTCGAAAAGTAAGATGACTCCGTGCTTCGGAGGGCACGTTAAGCCGTCGGTCCCAGTTACTTTCTACGGATAGTAGTCGTTATATGAGCCATGTTAGAGGCCTTTGGCGGCTCAATAACTCTGACACCAGGGTTGGTCAGGTTGACCATCCACTCGATGAAGAAGAAGAAGATAAAACTGAGTTTGATATATTTTTTTTTTTTTTTAACACGCTGTCAATCAAACGTAGCTTCTAAAACACATTGCAAAAATAATGATTCAAGACAAATTGATAGTTTCTGAGATTTACGCATTCAAAAACAAAAAAACAAAGAAATAAATTCTTCAGCTTTATTACCTATATTAATACTAGCTGCGCCCCGCGTTTCCACCCGCTTTGTACCCGTTCCCGCGGGAATTTCGGGATGAAAAATAGATGTTGTCCGATTCTCAGGCCTACCCGATATGTACACAAAATTTCATGAGAATCGGTCGAGGTTTCAGAGGAGTTCAATTACGCACCTCGTGACACGAGAATTTTATATATTAGATATACAATTATACATAGAAGTTGTATAAACTTGACTGCATAGGTCAGATATTCTCTCATGTTAAGATATAACAATACCCTATTTTGAATTGCATACATGCAATAAATATAAAGGTCACGTCCTACTTCCCTGTACCATAGTTTACATACAAATTATTTAGTGTAACAGACAAAACATTTTTTTACTGTCACACTCAAAGACGTTCATTAAATCAACACTTAACTAATTGATGTTATTTTTAATACTTTAACATTTCAATAGCACTCATTAAATATCTACTAAGTAAGCATTTGACGTTTCAGTACGGGCCATTATGTACTTTTCTTCAAGAGTTCATAGACCAGATGATTGTATAACAACAGTTTTAACTACCTATTCTGTGCCCTGCATCTTAAAGCTCCCAAAAACAAAACAAAAAAACAATCGAATTAATAATTGTAAAGAAAAAAGTGAAAACGCATTCTTTATTTCAAATAGGTATGCTATAAAATAAACGATTGAATCACATCTTTTAAAGGTCAACATCAAATACAGTTTCAAAAGCTTTTAAAAGTTGGCACTACAAAGCATCTCTCCTCAAACTCGCCAAGGTGTCAATTCATGACACGTTGTCAAATACTTGTGTGCCCTGTTACAGTGTAGTGAGCGCTCGCCTTTAATACTAAAATACAAAGGGTGACCTCTTTCGAATGACGTCACAAATGCATCTAGACAACAATGTAAACACGACGCCATTTTAACCTTATTTGACGTTCTAAAATAGATTTAGAAAAATCTGGAAAATTGGAAATTCTTTCACCACATTTTCTTGACCTTTCGGAAATATCAAGCAGTATTGTGTCGATTTTGATAATAATATACTTACTGGGTAGAACTTGAAGTCTTGTTTTTGGCATCACTGCCTGTGACATATATTATTTTCCTTCTAGAGTCGAGATGGTTATTTTAAGTTAAATATGTTTAGAACAGAATTTGGTCAAGACTATTGCACTGTCATTTGCTTTCCAAAGACAATCAACATTGCAAACCACGATTGTTACTGTTACTGTTTACTGCCTTGTTTAGGCAATCAGTAAATAGGCAAGACCGTAACCATATTTACGGCAACGTTGATAAATAGTGTTTAGGGAATCATGTCATTATAATCTCATTTGACACCGCAGATTATGTTACAGGCAATCATACTATTTGATTTATAGACGAGGGAGCGGGAATGTCCCTAAGTGAATTTGTGCCGCTGATAGTCAGAGAAATATGTCATTTTGGGCGATAATCGCTTGTATGTGTCAGATAATGTTTAGCATGTTGTCACAATGTTGAATTGAATCTACGTTTACGGATAAACTTCGCTTTTATTTTACATTTTTATCTGACGTTTCGGCTCTTTGACAGGAACCGAGCTCACAGAAAACTGAGGTGTTGTCACCACGTTGTCACAAATTGTTCAGACATCGGTGAATTTATTTTGATAAGTGCAAGCTTCCATTAAGATATTTTGTCCATTAGAATAATTGGACATGATTGATTACAATTAATTTATTGAATTCTTAAGTTTAAGCAAACACTACTTTACACTTTTATTTTACAATTTTATCTGACGTTTCGGCCCCTTTACAGGAACCGTGCTCACAGAACACTCATATGAAGTGTATCTGTAAACGGAGTTTCAATTCAAAATAATTTATTGAAAGCAAGTCAAGGTGTGATAGGACATCGCATACGACATGACGGATACATCACTACATAGTATAAAATAACTAGCAGCGCCCCGCGGTTTTACCCGCGTTGTGCCCGTTCCCGTGGGAATTTCGGGCTTTTTTTACATAAAAACCTTCCTCTTGAATCACTCTACCTATTACAAAAAACCGCATCAAAATCCATACAGACAAACAGACACGAAGCAGAAACGACTTTATTTTATACTATGTAGTGAAGTCGTCTCTGTTTCGTGTCTGTTTGTCTGTGTGTCTGTATGCTTAAATCTTTAAAATTACGCAACGGATTTTGATGCGGTTTTTTGTAATGTAGAGTGATTCAAGAGGAAGGTTTTTATGTAAAAAAATTCCCGAAATTCCCACGGGAACGGGCACAACGCGGGTAAAACCGCGGGGCGCTGCTAGTAAATAATATCGTGAAAGGTAAAGTCGAAGGAAAGCGAGGTAGGGGAAGGCCTAGAATCACTTACATGAGTCAGATTAAAGAAAAAGTGTCTGTCATGTCATATAGAGATGTGAAGGAACTTGCACTGAACCGGAATAGATGGAGAAGTCTGCATCGGACTCACCGACAAGAGCCTAGCTCTAAAATTTATGATGATACACAAGAAAAAACCTATGCAACAAAAACGACATACGTACATAACCCACCCTGCAAAACGCCGCATATGCAAGAACTAACTTCTATGTAGATCTCAATATAAATAATGAAATATGGCTTGAGTATATTGCCGACGCCGTAATATTGTTACACGTACAAGGGTCTGTAATTGAATTCCGAATCAGAGAGCACCTTCGGTTCGCCCTATGGATAACTTTGTTATGAAAAACTGCTTAGTATTTCTTTATTTTCTACAAGCTCACGGTTACTGATTGTGGTTACAATAATTGTGAATACATTATATTATATTATTATTATATTTAGCCTGGTGTGTCCCACTGCTGGGCAAAGGCCTCGCCACTCTCTTTCTACACCTCTCTGTTAAGTGCTAGACAGGGCCAGTGTTTCCGAGAGCAATTTGCAGCAATTTGCAAGGCAAAGGCCTCTCAATCATTGATAATATCAGAACAGGTTTGGGTACAAAGTAATAATGTAATTCAAACGCACTATTCGTATCAGAAATCAAGAGAACAATTAATATATAAATAGAATCAGTCGCAGTTCTATTTTTGATCTTTGACTCGCATTCTTAATGCAGTTAAAGGGGATTGTTCACTGCAGCTAACAGATTAAATCTTATAGTGCTCAGAGACGTCAAATAAGTAATAAATAAATACACCCGGAAAAATTCACTCACGGTTAATTAGACCCAAACTAAACTATAAGCTTGTATTATGGAACTATTACATAATACATACACAAATACTTTATAAGAATATATAATTGACATCCAGACGTCGTCGCCAACAGCTATAATAATAAATGTCTTCACATATTGTCGACTCCGTTGAATCGAACCCGCAACCCCCGACAAAGTAAGCGCTCTCACTGCCACTGTGCCAACGGGCTTGTCAAAATGCATCCATAGTAGAATTTTAATGAGGGTTTTTGACTTGTAATGTAAAAATTGTCCGAGTGTATTTATTTATTTGTTAGGAAGATATTTACAGTGTAACTACTTAAATTGAATGCGCAGCGATTGTCAATTGTCTCAGTATGCAGCTATTTACCTTTCAAGTTTTTGGTTAATCATTTAAATGTCACTACCTTTTATCACAATTTTAGTATAACTTACCATTAATGTTTCAACTGACTTGCACATTTATATTGTCAGTAGTAATGATAATTGTGATAGAAGTAACATTAAGTGTGATAATTGTGCGTAATGCACGTCAGAGATTAAGGCATTATTCATCTGAAAATTTCGTTTGCTTTTTTGATAATCATTGGAATAAATGGCAAAAATAATGGCATTTGTATATTTAAAAATATTTGAATTTTGTATTTTGATTCTTTTTAAATATTTCCTCTCTTGTTATTTGTAATATATGTCGTTGTAAAATTCCACCCTGTATGAGTATTTTGAATTGAAACTTCGTTTGCAGATACACTTCGCTTTACTTAAAGCGCTTCACTTAAAGCGAAGATTTAAATGTAAATACATTATATACTAATATTATAAAGCTGCAGAGTTTGTTTGTTTGAAAGCGCTAATCGCAGGAACCAAAAAAACTTCTGAACGGATTGGGATGAAACTTTACAGTAATATAGTCATCGGAATAACACACGGGAGACATTTTATTCCGAAATTCCCGCGGGAACGGATAGAACGCGGGTAAACTGCTATACTATATATAAATTTGTAAGTTTGTTTGTTTGTATGTTCGGGGTAATCTCAGGAATTATCAGTCCGATTTGAAAAATTCTTTCAGTGTTGGATAGTCGACTTATCGAGGAAGGCTATAGGCTATTTTTCATCCTGAAATCCCCACGGAAACGGGCACAACGCGAGTAAAACCGCGGGGCGCTGCTAGTCTATACTAATATTATAAAGCTGAAGAGTTTGTTTTGTTTGTTTGTTTGTTTAAACGCGCTAATCTCAGAAACTACTGAACCGATTTGAATAATTCTTTCACTGTTAGATAGTCTATTTATCGAGGAAGGCTATAGGCTACATTTTATCCCGGATTTCCTACAGGAACGGGCACAACGCGAGTAAAACCGCGGGGCGCTGCTAGTGTAAAATAAAAGCGAAGTGTATTCGTAAACGTAATTCAATTCAAAATGAGTAATGTTCGTTTGAACTTAAGAAACCAGTAGCCACTGTGTATATTTAAAATGGTAACAACGTTATCTGTGTTTATCATAAAATAACGATACAAATGAAAGGTTTAGTTTATCTGGTGTTGAAAGATTTGGCACTCGCCCCAGCCGTTTGTTTTATCAGGTTTTTTGGCACTTAGCTCTGGTTTGCAATGGTTGTGGTTAGTGGGAAGTGTTATTTTTAAATTCTATACAACTTTAGTTTAAAATGTTACCGCGTAATGTATTTTTTTACCAAAATGGAGCCATATTGCTAGCAGCTGAAGGCAATACGAGTATTAGAAAATGCGAGGGAACATGAAATGTGGGCTTTTTAATACTTAATAAGTTTGCACGTTGCTTAACAATCGCAATGAGTTTACACTGTTCAGCCAAACTGCGCCATAGCTTCCTAAAGAAGCGTCGATAAAGAAGTTTCACTTCAAAATTAAGCCGTCGGTCCCGGCTACTTTCTACGGATAGTAGTCGTTACATGAGCCATGTCAGAGGCCTTTGGCGGCTCAATAACTCTGACACCAGGATTGGTCAGGTTGACCATCCACTCGATGAAGAAGAAGAAGACTTCAAAATTTCGCTTGAAGTAAAAGTAATTAATAGAAATGTCATCCAATGAGCATTCGTCTTTACGTAACGTGCGTCACCCGTTTGTATTCAGGATGTTGAAGTTCTGTTTGAATTATTTATACAGAGTACTCTAATTAGCGATTTTATTGTGTTTTAATGACATTTAAATCTAATTATATATGGACGTGTTTGGATTTTTTATTTATTCATGTAGCGTGACTGGAGATAAAAGATTTTGCTGTAGTTTAAAAAAAAAAAGTTTTTTTATATAGGTAATGTACTCTGTAAGTGATTAAATAATTATTTTTGTATCAGCTATATTCAAGTCGCCTCGGTGGTCTAGTGCACTCGCCTGCCAAGACTGAGGTCCTGGATTCAATTCCCGGGTCGAGCGAAAACATGTGTCCTACTTTTAAAACGTGGCTCGGGCTTGAGTTCACCAACGTGGTGATTGCGACAAAAGGTAAGCGTGGTGATTGCGACAAAAGGTAAGCGTGGTGATTGCGACAAAAGGTAAGCGTGGTGATTGCGACAAAAGGTAAGCGTGGTGATTGCGACAAAAGGTAAGCGTGGTGATTGCGACAAAAGGTAAGCGTGGTGATTGCGACAAAAGGTAAGCGTGGTGATTGCGACAAAAGGTAAGCGTGGTGATTGCGACAAAAGGTAAGCGTGGTGATTGCGCCTAATTCTACTTACTGTACTGATATCGTCAGTGAGATGAGAGGCCTTTGCCCAGCTGTGGGATTACAGGCTAATACTTTCCTGGTGTGTAAGCGACAGTCAGTGAGCGAAAGAGATTGAAACAATTTCGGTGACCGCACTAACACAAGATATCAGACTAAGCCTAAATATGTTTAATAAACAAAAGCTGTTCATTCAAATTTGTGTTTTAAATTGTACGAAATAGAACACTATTTCAATCGAACGTCATTTGTTTTTAAACATATTTAAGCGCTAATAAAATTAATAATGCCTGGTGCTGTCCACTCAAAAGATTCCTAAATCAGATCCAAACTCCAATAAGCAAGTTCTTCAGCTTTTGTTAGCCGACTTTAAAAAAAAGGTTTCTCATATATATGCATTTTCTACAATCAAAATCATAACCCTCTTTTAACTCCACCGCAGTCGGCTAAAAGAGCAAGCAAAATCAGAAAGGAATATTATCAAACCATTTAAAAAATAATTATAAATTATGAAAGATATAAAAATATATTTTAATCGGAAATAATGTAATGGCGCCATTTTGCTTCCGTTTCCGTCTTAGTCGCTTCATTTAAAATCTGATGTTTTTTTTAATGAAAATGGCCATTTAGTTAATACTTCCATCTTTTACTTAAATTTTATCTCTTATTCGAAGCTTACTTTAATTAACTTACATTTAAAAAGGGCAAAGCCGGTCGGTATTCATTATTTTGAATCTTCTTCTTCCTCGAGTGGATGGTCAACCTGACCAATCCTGATGTCAGAGTTATTGCACTAGACCACCGATGCGGTTCCCACATTGAACGATGTAATTGAAAAAGTGGTCTTAAAATATACTTAAGAAGGCTATAATACCCATTTGCACCCTTAACATATGAAGTTTTCCTAAACGGCATAACATAACCATATTTCTAAAAAATAATGTCATGAGATGTAATTCAAAAAGCGAGAATATTGTAACCGCAAGAAGGTTAAGTAAAATGTTAAATTCCTCTGTCCTATGTGACCGAATAACGTGGTAAGCGATGCGAAGCGGCGGAGCAAGACTTCTTATTTAAGAACTGTATCACATGGCGACTAACAAAGTTTTTGGAACGAAGTTCCTTATCGCGCATTGCGAAAGGGGGCTAGACGGTACAAATTAAGACAAAAAGTTGTAACGACACTTTTTGCGTTAGAGAGAGACAGATAGAGAAACATGCGCACGCCGTTTAGAGAGATATTTTCGTTTCGTCTTTCTATTTCGCATTGAACTTCGTTCCATCCGGGTGTCCCTTGACACCTCTAAAGTTTTTTTAGTAATTATTACGTCTTATCTCCTTATTGATGTACCGATATCATCAGTGAGACGAGAGGCCTTTACCCAGCAGTGGGATAGTACAGGCTAAAACTTAACTTTTTTAGTATTATTTCTAACTAACACTAATGTTGTGCTATTTTTTCAGTGGGGATTACGGGTTACTCAAATTTTCTTTAAAAAACATGGCGAATTGCCTAAAAGCCTTTACATGCGTAACCTAGGTTACAAAGGGCAAAGATACGAGTATATGAAAATTAAATGTTCCGTTTTCAAAAAGTGCTATGTTACCAACTTTAAAAAAAGAGGAGGTTTCTCAATTCGATCGTCAAGGCACCGACTTTAATTTATTCAACTTTAAAATTTGTTATAGTTACTAGATTTTGAAGGCGGTAATTTTTTTATTTTTTAAAGTTTTTAATTTGTCAACTAAAAAAGGCACTTACTATACTTTCTCACACCGCTTCGCTTACCATATCTTTGCTTCATTCCAACACACGTACGACACTGCTCAAAGAATCGAATAAACCTTATAAATTAACTTCCTCCCGGAAATGAATCCCCTTCTTGGTACATCCCTAATGGAGAGATAATCTTTAATGGTCGGTCTTCAGTTAAGGAAGAATCATATAATATTCTCGTATAAAGTACATTCACTAGCCGCGCCCCGCGGTGTTACCCGCGTTGTACCCGAGAGAATTTCAGTATAAAATGTATCCTATGTGTTATTCTGATGTATAACCTATATAACTGTAAAGTTTCTTCCAAATTCGTCAAGGAGTTTTTTGGTGAAAGAGTAACAAACACATAGGTACATCCTCACAAACTTTCGCATTTATAATATTAGAAGAATAGGACGATTTATTATAAACGTAAGAATGTGCAATACACCCTTAAAGTGTGAAAAATCACATCAAATAGTTTAATTGTCAATCTAATAGACTTCCCAGTTAGCAATATATTAAAGCAAAGGTATTTTACTATCTTGAGTCGTGCAATATTTTACTATAACCAGTTTTACTCCCAAGAAATGCAAATAAACTAAGCAATAAAACTAAGCAAAATGAAAATGGAGAAGTCGTAAAGTTCTACTACCGTTCTCGATATCGGGTCTCGCTGACCCGTGACGAACAAAACTAGTTATTAACTAAAGGTAAGAATAGGTTAGTGGCCAACCCTGGTGTCGGAGTTTTTAGACCGCCCAAAGGCCTTCGACATGGTCTAGCTTTAACATGGTAGCGCTCAGATAGAAATGTCACTATCGGCCACCCATCCAAGTAGGGGTTAAGCTGCACGTTGCTTAACAATCGCATTCATTCATTCATTTTGAGAAGGGTAGTAACCAACCCTGGTGTCGTAGTTTTTAGACCGCCCAAAGGCCTCCGACATGGTGTATTGCAACAACCGGGACCGACAATTTAACGTCCATAGCACGATAACGCTCAGATAGATATGCCTCTACCGGCCACCCAATCAAGTAAGGGTTGGCCATTCAAGCTACACGTTGCTCACCCATCCAAGTATGGGTTAAGTTAGACGTTGCTTAACAATCGCAATGAGGTAACATCGCTAAGTGAAACTATGCCACGAGCGCTACAGACTTGTTAATTATTTACTCTGACTATAATTTTAACCCTTTTACCCGCCAACGGGTCAGTTCGACCCACTTCGTGTTCCAGTGACAACCTCAAATAAAACGCCTAATTAATCAATGTCCAACTTTCTTGTAATTTGAATAATTTTAGTATTAAAACTTTGAATGGACAAAGAAAATTGCCTTGATTACTTTGATGAGCGATGACATTGACTTGTTCGGTTTTTGAGTATTTTGTTACATTAATTACTCCTTTTTGTTATTTTTGTTATGTTGCCAACTTTCCGTTTCTGTCAAGTGGAAAGTTGGCAACGTTACACGTGTAAAGTTTGTTAGCCTGAGCCTTTTTTAGGGTTCTGTACCCAGAGGGTAAAAATGGGACCCTATTACTGAGACTTGGCTGTCCGTCCGTCCGTCCATCTGTATGTCACCAGGCTGTATCTCAAGAACGGTGATAGCTAGACAGTTGAAATTTCCACAGATGATGTATTTCTATTGCTTCTATAACACAAAATACTAAAAATAAAATAAAACAAATATTCAAGGGGGGCTCCCATACAACAAACGTGTTTTTTTCCGTTTTTTAAAGTACGGAACTCCATGCGCGAGTCCCACTCTTATTTGGCCAGTTTTTTGAGTACATTAATTACTCCGTTTTGTTATGTTGCCAACTTTCCTAATCTGTCAAGTGGAAAGTTGGCAACGTTACACGTGTAACGTTTGTGAGCCTGAACATGTTTTTGATTATTATTAACCGATTTCAAAAACCGAAGGAGGTTCTCAATTCAGTGGGTATTTTGTTATATTGATTGGTGGTACGTTCAAAAGAGCCTCTTTGAAGCCAAAACTGAATAAAAATATCTGACTTCACTTGACTTTGATTATTCCTTCTGGTTAGGTTGTCTACTGATCCCAAAGAATTAGCATTTGTTACACCGAACATAAAGACTATAATACCAGAGAATAACGCTAATCTGCTTAATAAAAAATAATACTGGTTAATAAAAAATAATTACTTTTTAACTTTCACCAGAATGCCAAATTAATCCTTTGAGCTCCCACCTATTGTTAAACGAAGTCAATTAAAAAAGTTAAATTTTGTTTCAAACAATTAATTTTGGCATCTGAAATGAACCAGTTTGGATAATAGGTATTTAGGTTAACAAATTAGAAGACATGATAAGTTTGAGAATAAAAATTATAACCGCCTTTTTTGAATTGGAACTACGTTAACACTTCGCTTTTATTTTACACTAGCAGCGCCCCACGGTTTTACCCGCGTTGTGCCCGTTCTCGTGGGAATATCGGGAATTTTTATACATAAAAACCTTCCTCTTGAATCACTCTACCTATTACAAAAAACCGCATCAAAATCCGTTGCGTAATTTTAAAGATTTAAGCATACAGACAAACAGACAAAAATAGCGACTTTGTTTTATACTATGTAGTGATTTTAACTGACGTTTCGGCCCCTTTACAGGAACCGTGCTCACAGAATACTGGGTAGTTTCAATTCAAAATGAGTAGTGCTTGCTTAAGCTTATGAAACCAGTACGCCTTTTTTGAGTTTTAAAAGTTACGAAAAATCCACCGAAGAGCGATGTACATGCTGTAGAATCTACGAAATGCATGGAACAGTTGGTTAGATTCCATAATACAAGATTAGAGCTTACTTTGGGTCTAATTAACCGTGTGAGACAATTCTCACACGGAGAGATCTATTAAATAAAAACAAACGAACATTGGTTCTTTTGTATTTATTTAATAGATCTCTATGCTTCTCTATCTTCTATAATATAAAAATGAATCGCTGAATCTTTTGCTAGCTTGTTGCTCGCATAACTTCAGAACGACTGCACCAAATTGGATGATTCTTTTTTTAATGTGTTCCTTATTGTCCCAAAGAATTAGCATATTTTGTTACATTGTCAGGACAAGGTTTTTATATAAGAAAAATAAGAAATAAAAATCTCAAAATTCCCACGGGAACGGGGGCGCTGCGGGTGAAACCGCGGGGCACAGCTAGTTACAAATAAATGTTAATAACTTAAAATAATGGTTATGCGTTTTGATTGGTCAGTTGAGGTCCACACTTCTCCGATCTGTTTTTATGGAAACCCTTCGATCAACAATACACAACTAGATGTCGGGTCGGCGCAAAAAATACGTCTCGGTGAATAACGCCTCATTTGAAAAGTGAGCTCTTATATTATTCATAAGATTTGCTACTTTATTGCCAGGTGTCATGGTTGTAATTAGGTTGAACTTCGAACTGTTTAAAACTTTTTTTTCAGTTCGGTAGTAAACAAAATAAGCTGTCACACGTCATCCACGCGGACAGTATTTAGCTTTGATTTTGTACGTGACCCGATATCTAGTTGTGTATTGTTGATCGAAGTGGAAACCCTTACAATATATCTATAAAGCTGTACTACCTTATACATAAACGCTCTCTAACTAAAACACAGTTAGTGAGTGTTTTGTCTCTTTTGCTCATTGAAAAATAGCGTATGTCAGAAAGGGACAAACCATTTGAAAGCTAAAATGCTGCTAGTCAGCGTTTATAAATAAAACCTTTAGTCCTTAATAAATAAAGCAGAAAGTTGAAAAACAAAATGAATTCTTTTACCTCAAACTTGTAATCTCGACGAATGTCAACGACATTTTAAAATATACCCGGACAAATTCACACACGGTTAATTAGACCCAAAGTAAGCTCTAAGCTTGTGTTATGGAATCTAATTAACTGATACTAGTACATATACATACACAAATACTTTATAAGGATATATAATTGACACCCAGACGTCGTCGCCAACAACTATGTCTGCACATATTGTTGACTCCGGGCGGGAATCGAACCCGCAACCCCCGACACAGTAAGCGCTCTCACTGCCACTGTGCCAACGGGCTTGTCGAAATACGTACAACAAGTATATAAAGCTTGAAAAAGCGTAGAGTCAAGAACGTAGTCGCATTATAGGACAAATACCTTTCTCAAAATACAGAGGTAATAACAAAATAACACTTGATTTTACATTTTCAATCTTCAAATCAGTTGTACGTGACCAATCACACGAAAAATACATATTAAAATTACTTTTTAAATCTCAAATTTATATTACAAGAATATATTTCGACTTCACAAATCCTATTGGCTTTAATTTTGACAAATTATTCTGATATTATGCTGGATTATTTGACAATCTACGTCTTAATAAATCGGGGTAGAGCGTACAATCGGCCAAGCTGAGAGTTGGCCACAAATACTTTAAAAAAAAAATTAAAAAAAAAAAATCTCGTTTATTGTTTTCTTCAAATTAGTACAGAGTAAAAACAGAACATAAAATGAAATAATTGAAAAATCTGAAGAATAACAAAAGGTGGCGGCTCAGCTTGTGCTACCCGGCGTATGTTACTCCGAGCAGCGCTGGTTTTCAGCCGCTTACACTTTTATCTATACTAGTAAATTTGTCTTTATCTCTATTAATACAGCTGAAAATTAACTTCGTTTACGGATACACTTCGCTTATATTTTACATTTTTATCTGACGTTTCGGCCTCTTTACAGGTTTCTGTGCTCACGGTTCCTGTAAAGGGGCCGTCAGATAAAAATCACTACATAGTATAAAATAAAGTCGTCTCTTTTTCGTGTCTGTCACACTGTTTGTCTGTCTGTATGCTTAAATCTTTAAAATTACGCAACGGATTTTGATGCGGTTTTTTTCAATAGGTAGAGTGATTCAAGGGGAAGGTTTTTATGTAAAAAAAATCCCGAAATTCCCACGGGAACGGGCACAACGCGGGTAAAACCGCGGGGCGCTGCTAGTGTAAAATAAAAGCGAAGTGTATCTGTAAACGTAGTTTCAATTCAAAATGAATAGTTTAATATAAATTAAAACGTACGTTAATGTCATTATTATTTGTTAAACAGGAACTTACGTACGACGGAGGCTACTGTTGAGAGTTCCTCAACTCGTTTCGGTCAGATTCGGTGACCTTCATCAGGAGGTGGGTGAAGCGCTCGCGACAGCGTCTCTCACCACACAGTATAGTTTAGTTTTAGTTTTAGACCAGCCCGAATCTTTCTGACAGTACCTACCTCAATGGAGTCTGAAACCTTTGAACACGTAGAATTTAGATTAAACCTTATTTTATTCGGATTTTCTTTGATATTTGACAACTGATTGGTATTTGACATTGAATTAAAGATATTAGTTGCCTTTTCAGATGTACCTAAGTGGGTAGTAAAAAAATATAAAGTAGCAAAAAAGTATTAGCCTGTAATCTCCCACTGCTGGGCAAAGGCCTCTCATCTCACTGAAGATAGTACAGTGAGGAAGATTAGGCGTAATCACCACGCTTGCCTACCCGAGCCATGTTTGAAAACATGTAACATGTATTCGCTCGACTTGGGAATAGAACCCGGGACCTCAGTCTTGGCAGGCGAATGCACATACCACTTGATACGATACTGTACCATAGTACAATAGTGTTTCATAGTGTAGCCTATTCAAGCCTGTTAGTTAGATCGTAGATTCCGTGCTTCGGAGGGCACGTTAAGTCGGTCCCGGTTACTCTCTATGGATAGTAGTCGTTACTTGAGCCATGTCAGAGGCCTTTGACGGCTCAATAACTCTGACACCAGGATTGGTCAGGTTGACCATCCACTCGGTGAAGAAGAAGAAGTTAGATAGTCTTCTACTCTATGTGAAGAAGCACACCTATCACTACATAGTATAAAATAAAGTCGTCTCTGTTTCGTGTCTGTTTGTCTGTTTGTCTGTATGCTTAAATCTTTAAAATTACGCAACGGATTTTGATGCGGTTTTTTGTAATAGGTAGAGTGATTCAAGAGGAAGGTTTTTATGTAAAAAAAATCCCGAAATTCTTACGGAAACGGGCACAACGCGGGTAAAACCGCGGGGCGCTGCTTACTAATATAATGAAGAGTTTGATTTTTGTTCGAAAGCCTTAATCTCAGAAACTACCTATCCAATTTGAATAATTCTTTTCCTATTAAATAGCTGCATTCAACAGGAAGGTATAATTCATCCAAGCTATAATTCATCCCAGAATTCCTAAGGAAACAGGCTCAATATAATTCCCATACATTCTTAATTTACGAAGCTTTGTAAGAACTATTTTTGAAAATACAGCGTTGTTGGCAACGTTTAAAAATGTTATGACATTTCGAAGTAAATTAAAACAGAAATAAATCTTTGGATTACTACTAATTAATACTGTTTAGCGGTAATTTAAAAATGTAAATCGTAAAAGTATGAGTTATATTATGTTTTTATGTTATTTTTACTTGTTTCAGATTATCAATTTTCCTTCTCAATGTAATGATATTTTTAGTTAAAAGAGAGAGAGGCCTTTGTCCAGCAATGAGACATTACAGGCTAAGTGTCTTATTCATAAACGCATATTAACAGCATTTTAGCTTCAAATGGTTTGTCCCTTTCCGACGCACGCTATTTCCGAAGAGTAAAAGAGACAAAACACTTTATAACAGTGTTTTAGTTAATGAACGTTTCTAAATAAGGCTGAAATACTTTATTTGTATCGAACACAAAGTCCAATATTTTTATTCAGTTTTGGCCCCATAGAGGCTCTTTTGAACGTACCACCCATTCGGAAGAACATCAGCAGAGAAGAATGGGCAAGAAACTCTGCTGGTTATTTTTTTAAAGGTGTAATACAATTTAATACTTATAACTATAGGGTGATTACGGGGTCGTGGAGCAAGAAAGAAGCATTTAACTTACATTCTCCTAAGTATCACGATAAGTTAGGACTAACAGTACACCAGCAACTTATTTTAGTCAGCAAAAAAAACTGCGATAATTCGAGATCATGGTCACCCTACTATTTCCCAAGAAAACTTATGTCAAGTAATATTAAAAGTAGGGTGACCACGCATTTTGAGTCAATAATAATTGTTAAATAAAAATACGTAAATAACGAATCATCTTTGTTTAAATTAAAATAAATACAGGTAGCATCGCAATCATTTATTTACTGAGTCAGAAAAAAATGGTTGGGATCACGACCCCGAAATCACCCTGTATAAGTAGTTTACATGTCAAAATCAGTATGTGTTGCTGGTGCAGGAATTTGACTCCAGACATATTTGTCCTCAATATAATCAGTAACGCTATAGTATGCTTTAGTCAATAAAACGTCTTTAACGTACGATTTAAATTTACCTTCACTAAGCCCAGTTAGCTCCTTGGGAATTTATGCGTGCATATTTGCGATATATAACGTTTTTCTCGTCATTTTGCGAATATGAATATGTGAAATAACATTCTCATTTTGAAGTATTATTTTATTGTCCCATTTCCTATTTATAAAAAAATGAAACACACTGCCTTGTTCCCATTCATAGGAAAATCTATAAAAGAAAAACAAGTCAGGAAAAATAAAGGAATGAAAAAACCACAATATAGTTTTTGGTATTCGTAACAAAATATTAATAGTAGTGAAATATTCTTTTCTGGATGTAAAACATTATACAAATATCTATGGTATTTATATTACTTTACATAGAAAACTTAAGGACTAATAATAAGAAAGAATGAAATAGAGAAAATTTAAAATACTATTGCCTATTACATGTTTTCACATATTAAAAAGACAAGTAATAGGTTTTGTGAACAGCAATGTGTAGACGTCACACTGCATATAAATTAACATAAATTAAATAAAAAAATTAAAACAAAATAAATGGTCTGACACCTAACAAAAAAACTGAATCTGTAGTTTACCTACCAGTCGTAGTAAATGCGAAAAATTCTTTATTTAATTTATTGTATGGTATAATATGGGTATCTATGGATAGGTCTTCAAAAATGATATTGACGTTTCTAATATCATTTTTTTCTTAACTGAAATGAGCGCGAGAGATCCCTCCAAAGTGGTAAAAAGTGTGTCTCCGACATGCACCTTCCACCGAAAATTGGTTTGAACGAGACCTAGTAAGTAGTTTTTTTTTATATGTCAAAAATCGGAAACCGCAATTTACATTTCTTTCAATCAAATATATTTAAAAAACCGTTACTTTTAAAGATCCTTTATATTATGATACTTACTGCTACGGAACCCACGGGCGAGTCCAACTTTTTTAGTTTCGCAATAGCAACATATTGACCCATTTTTAATTATATGCATTTTCTAGCAGCGCTCAGCGGTTTTACCCGCATTGGGCCAGTTCCTATGGGAATTTCGGGCTGAAAAAATTGCCTATAACCTGCCCGTTGAATGTGGCTATTTATTACAAAAATAATTATCCAAATCGAAATGGTAATTCCCGAGATAAGCTCCAACGTACAAACTAACAAATTTTACGTCTTTATGATATCAGTATAAGATAGGCACCGATTTCTTTCCTGGATTTTTAAATCGGTTACAACAATAAAATGATAAAAGATCCAAAATTGAGAAACTTTATAATATAGGACTTATACAATTTTCTTAATAGTCTTCATTTTAATACGGCGGAGGTTTGAAATAGAGTTATCACTGTTCACGCATATTTTATTGTTATTGCAGTTTACAGTAATATAAAATGATTATTTAGTTGCCAATAATATTGGTAACACTATAATAAATCTTCAGTACTTACCGTTATTTCATATTTGGCTGGTTTTCAATTCAATTATGTAATCACAAACCACAATCAAATCCCAAAACACAAACACAACACACACTGTTTTCAAAAAGAGGTTTCAAAATAGGGCATAGAAACTTTTTCAAAATTTAAAATTAATTCGAAATAAAAAACTCGGAAACAATTCGCAATCACAATTTAAGTCGAAAATAATTCTTTATTCAAATCGTCGATAATAGTTCCGTCAACAATTATATTTTCAAATAATAATCGAATGTATTAAAAACAAAAGTCAGTCAATTAAAAACAAAAGACGATCGAAACTTACTTAATTTAAACAGTCGATGTATTTAAAATAAAACTGTCGAATGTTGTTATTGTTAAATAATTGTTTAATGTTATTTTAACTGTTTATCGAAAGTTTTCGCGTGTGAATGGAGAAGCGCGTTGAATGCTAGCATTCTCTACGGTTCTCGGTGACAGACTGACGATATCCCTACGTGCTTCATAGTGCAACTCAGCTATTTACCGCTTGCAGATAAAATCGGTTTAATTAGAAATAATAACGAGATTCTTTTATCATTTTTTGACGCGATTTGTTCTTTGTTGTGTTATTGGAATATGGAATTTTGTTATTGGGCGTTCGGACGATGTTTTTCTTAAAAACAAAAACCATCTAATTCTCCCTAAATAAAACATTAAGTATTCCTTCTTTTTTCGTATTTTAGAGATTAAAAAAGGAATCGTGTTTTTTGGGAATTTATAAGTTTGTGCGTGAAATTAACTGTTTATGAATTTTGACTCGCGTTGTATTTGTGTTCTAGTTGTAATTTTGAAAAAGAAAACACATAAAATTTCCAAAAAAAATTAGTTGAGTTTTGTTTCATCTATGTATTTTGTTTTGATTATTTTTCATCTAAATTAACTACCTAATTTTATTTTATTTAAGTCACTTTTAGGTTAAAATGTGGTGTCATTTAATTTGAGTGATTTATTACGCAATAATAATAACAAATCATCTGAAATTCAATACCATAGTCCATTCTTATTTCTTTCATTTCCTGCAATAGTCCCTACTTCTGACACATTCCCGGACACGTTGTACTGATGTGTTCGGGAATGTGTCCCTGCAGTTCAAATAGGCCGGGCTTGTCCCGTGACTACAAAGAATCGCCATCTATACAAAGATGAAAATGTTTTTTTGTTTGTTTTGAACGCGCTAACTAATCTTATGAACTACTAGTCCGATTTCAATAATTCTTTTTGTATTGGATAGCCGCATTGAAGAGGAAGGTTATAGGATATGTTTAAATGTAAAATTCTTACACGACCCGGCACAACATGGGTAAAACCATAGGGCATAGCCAGTATTGTATCAAAATTAAATGTTTTTTAGAGCTTTTAATTACTACGTCAAATGAATCCGAAATTTTCACAGGAACGGGCACAACTGCGGGGTACTGTTAGTGTTGTATCAAGAGTTTTGGAACAAAGTTCCTTATCGCGCGTTGCGAAAGGGAGCTAGACGGAAAAATGTAACGACACTTTTTGCGCTAGAGAGAGACTGTCACGCCACGTCACTGTCACGTCTGTCTGTCACGCCGCAGGCGTACGCAAGTTTTTCTGTCTGTCTCTCTCTGGCGTGCGCATGTTTCTCTGTCTGTCTCTCTCTCTCTTTTATAGAAAGCAAGCCAGATATTTTCGTTTCGTCTTTCTATTTAGCATTGAACAGTGTGGTGTCGCGACGATTATTTTTGTTGATAATAAATAAACTTCCTTCCATCCGGGTGTCCCTTGACACCTCTCAAGTTTTTTAAAATAGATTTTTTAGTTACCTCAAATGTATTACACGAACAAAGCGATAATGAATGTATTTACTGTTACTGTTAGCCCATACTGTCCCACTGCTGGGCAAAGTTCCCGCCCGCAAAGCCCATTCCCGCCACTCTTCTCGTTTTTGGGCCGCCAATTGCCAGTATTATTTACTGTATGAAATACAAATATTTGAATCGGACTACATTATTTGAAAAACGAATTATCTCTAAACTTTCAAATATAAAACAGTTTTATTGACTTTTGTTCTGAATTAATAATTACAAAGTTTTAGCAAATAATCTAGGTAAGTATACTAATATTATAAAGAGGTCAAATTTGTAATTTATTTTGTTTATATGTTGGGGCTAATCTCGGGAAATACCTGTCCGATTCGAATGGTCTTTGTAATGGATAGCCACATTACAGGAAGTTTATAGGCTAATTTTCATCCCGAAATTCCCACGGGAACGGGTACAATGCGGGTAAAACCACGGGGCGCCGATAGTAAACAAATAAACGGATGAATTGAGAAACCTCCTCCTATTTTGAAGTAAATTAATACATACAATACTCTGCAATGTCTCATTCCAGGACCAAAGCCTCTCACCTCCCTTCAGCTATCAGTACAGTGAGTAGGATGTCGTAATCACCACGCGCGTCTACTGCGGGGGATCTCAAATCCGAGACACGTGGAAAAAAATAATTGAAAACCATAGGTAGATCCTCCTTTTAGAGTAGAGACTCCTGTAGAGACTCCTTTTAACTAGGAATGGATACCGATATCATGGTATTGGCAGAGCAAACCACCACACGCCAAGCCACGAACAAAATTGCTTTTGAAACAAAAAACTAAATAAATCAAGTTCTTTTTATGGTTTAAGGAGACAAATTGATTTACTCTCCACCCTTCTATATCCAAACGGCTTTTAACCGACTTATAAAAAGGAGGAGGTGATTTTCGTCGGAATCTTATTTTTTACATGTAACGTCCACATTCCTGTTGATTTGGGGTCCGTTTGCATTGAAGCGGAGAGGAGCTCAACTGATCAATCACAATGCATTACGATAAAAAACCTTGAGAGGTGTCAAGGGACACCCGGATGGAACGAAGTTCAATGCGAAATAGAAAGAAGAAACGAAAATATCTGGCTTGCTTTCTATAAGAGAGAGAGAGAGAGAGACAGACAGAGAAATATGCGCACGCCGTGCGGCGTGCGCATGTTTCTCTGTCTTTCTCTCTTTAACGCAAAAAGTGTCGTTACAACTTTTCGTCTTAATTTTTCCGTCTAGCCCCCTTTCGCAACGCGCGATAAGGAACTTCGTTCCAAAAATGACAGTTTGAGCCGGCTAGTTCAAAAGATAGCGAGCGTTTTTCGTATTTCAAATATCTTGCTCATTCGCTCATTCGCGTCTTCTTAGACTAACCCGCTTATTTATAATCACGCTTAATATCAGCTCCATTTGACCTACTTTAAGTATTGTTAAGCAGTTGGGTTTGTAAAGGCTAATATTGATGACGTATTTTTTAGACCGCCTAAGGGCCTCTGACATAGTTTACTGATTATAACAACCCTCCGTCGCACGGTAGCGCTTATATAGAGATGCCACTGTCGATAACTTATAATATGTCAAGTAGTGGCGTAGCTTGACTAAGCGATGTCAGTTCATTGCGATTGTTAAGCAACGTGCAGCTCGACCCCTACTTGGATGGGTGGCCGATAGCGGCATTTCTATCTGAGCGCTACCGTGCTTCGAAGGGCACGTTAAATTGTCGCTCTCGGTTGTTTAAATCGTTAGACCATGTCAGAGGCCTTTAGGCGGTCTAAAAACTCCGACACCAGAATCGGCCACTAGCCTACTCGAATTTGCTTTCTTTTTAATAGGTCAAAAGCTCGTTGAAGATTCCTATTGTATCTGTTAACTAATGAATCTAACTGAGGTCTCAACCAGTCTCAAGGGCCTTACTTTCCCAATGTCAGCGAAAAGGGGGTGCAAGCGAAGGTCCTTTTAAGGGACCCTTACGTACTTTGTTACGGAATATATTTATAGGGCTCGTGATGAAAATTTTGGGTCATTTCATTAAGAAAATAATGATATCTTTGTACTTGATAGGAACAAAGCCACTGCAGAATAAGATACTTGACATTGTAACAATAGCTGTTATATGTTATTTTATTTTGATTTTATCACGATTTACTATTCATGTTTAAAATACTCCGTCCTTAGTAGTTTTAAATTTTTAGGGTTCCGTACCCAAAGGGTAAAAACGGGACCCTATTACTGACACTTCGCTGTCCGTCCGTCTGTCACCAAGCTGTATCTCAAGAACGGTGATAGCTAGACAGTTGAAATTTTCACAGATGATGTATTTCTATTGCCGCTAAAACAACAAATACTAAAAATAAAATAAAACAAATATTCAAGAGATAATATACAACACATACAACAAACGTGTTTTTGCCGTTTTTTAAAGTACGGAATCCTCCGTGTGCGAGTCCGACTCGCACTTAGCCGGCTTTCTTTCGATTCACATTACTGTAAGTAGAAACATCGAGTGAGTCCACAATTACCTCGAAAGCTTCCTATACTATATCATCCCTCAGCATATTCACACAAACGTTTAATTAATATTCCACCAAAAAATACTGAAAACTTTTTCTGAATTTTTTGCTACCACGAAAATTCCTTTACAAGCGGAAATATACGTATTTTTCCTAAAAATTACCCTATCATTATCCGAATAAAAACCTAGACTTAACAGTTGGACGTTGTAGGAAATATTGCAGACATTTATAACCCGTTGGTCCGAATGAAACGGGCAGGTAGCCATTCATTCGTAGATTGTTGCACATTTGTCAAGTGGAAGGAGGTATTATAGATTGTAATCCTTTTGTAACCGACTTGGGAAAGGAGGTAGTACAGATTACTTAAATATTCCTTGGGCACTATGTTGTCGTTTGTGGATGGGTGGGGTTGACGAAGGGGAGTGAATTTTTGAATATATCACTACATAGTATAAAACAAAGTCGCTTTCCGTTCTCTGTCTGCCCCTATGTATGCTTAGATCTTTAAAACTACGCAACGGGTTTTGATGCGGTTTTTTAAAATAGATAGAACAATTCAAGAGAAAGGTTTATATGTTTAAAAATTCCCGAGATTCCCACGGGAACGGGCACAACGCGGGTAAAACCGCGGGGCGCTGCTAGTACATACATAAAAATTCACCCCCGTTTATGTTTGCTATGTGTCACCGGAAGGTTGTATTTATTTGAAGGTCTCTTGTCTTTAGGGGTAGCTTTGGGGCCTGTGACTAGAATGTAATAAAAAGTACGTAAGTTCGAGCAGGTCAGTGGCCAACCCTGGTGTCAGAGTTTTTAGACCGCCCAAAGACCTCTGACTTGGTCTACCCATTGAAACAACCGGGACCGACTGCTTAGCGTGCCCTTCGAAGCACGGTAGCGCTCAGATAGAAATGCCATTATCGGCCACCCATCCAAATAATCGCCGAGCTTCACGTTGCTTAACAATTCTAAGTTAGCTAAGTCAAACTACGACGCTAGTAAGAGTAATAAGTATAGTATCAGTACTTTGTGCGTGCCACAGAACATACAACTACACACGTCACTTACTCGTGGGTGGAACCGTAAAACACCAGACTACCCTCTCAATTTTTCAATGACGTCATACAGCTGACGTCACGGCTGTCCATCCTTGGAGTTTAATGCCCTCTAAAGTGTAATCAAGATTGGTACAGCCTTGACGTTTCGGTTCTTTTTTTCGCGTGTTTCTATGTAGTTGTTAGACGTAGATTTATGAGGTCAAACTCTATGGTGCCGCGTAAAGAACATTTTAGCTATCAAATAGTTTGTCACTTTCTGACATACAATTACACAGTTTTTCCAAGAGCAAAAGAGACAGAACACGTTATAACAGTGTTTTCGTTCCAGAGCGTTTATTAATCAGGCAGTATGTGTTGTAGGGTGCGTTTCCATGGAATCATACTAAGTTCACGATGGTCATAACAGTACTTAGACCATGTTAGAAGCCTTGAGACGGTCTAAAATCACCGGGATTGATCACTGACCTTCTCGAAATAAATGAATGACTATCTCATTTGTTGAACGATAAACTTGCGTGCGACAAACTGCACATTCGGTAAAAGTAGCCACTTAAATTGAGCGATTGATGAGCGCTGAACGCCTCAACGCAACTAATGCGTGCCATACACGATCAAGTTCACCATTAAGTTTGTGGACTTGATGCGGCGTCCAGTAAACTTGATGGTGTAAGGGACGACACTGCGTTAAGCGTGCGAAAGCCGCGGTTCCATACAAAAGTGAACCGTCGCGTGCGGTGTCATACAAAAGTGAACCGTCGCGTGCGGTGTCATACAAAAGTGAACCGTCGCGTGCGGTGTCTTACAAAAGTGAACCGGCGTACGCACGCGACGGGCGCACGCTTAACGCAGTGTTGACCCTAAGGCTATGGGTGTGCATGACAAGTCTACTGACACCGTCAAGTACGGGTCGCCCTATCAAGTCCGCTGCTAACTTGGCGGTGAACTTGATCATGTAAGGCCCGCATTAAGACCAAAATAACGACCATTCTCCAAAAATCGGCGGGTAATGGTTTCTATCATTTATCACTACATACGAGTATTATAAAACAAAGTAGATAGAGTTATTCAAGAGGAAGGTTTCTATGTATAAAATATCCCGAAATTCCCACGGGAACGGGAACATCGGGTAAAACCGCGAAGCTCTGCTAGTTCTACCACATTTGCGACACTGTAGTGACAAATACGTATTTTGTTTTGTAAATAGGTAAATAAATAAGGGAGTGTTCAGATATAACCGTTACGGTGGCCATTAAATAGTAATTCGGTTAGAAACGATGTGAGACACTCATGAGATAAACAAGTTAAGAGATACAAAATAATATTATTACTTTGGCTTGTGTGGTGTAGTAGTTAGTATAATCACTACATAGTATAAAACAAAGTCGCTTTCCGCTGTCTGTCTGTCCCTACGTACATATACTTAGATCTTTAAAACTACGCAACGTCATTTGATGCAATTTTTTTAAGTTATATAGAGTGATTCAAGGGGAAGGTTTATAAGGTTAAAATTCCCGAAATTCGTACGGGAATGGGCACAACGCGGGTAAAACCGCGGGGCGCTACTAGTCTATACTAATATCCTATCCTACTAATATTATAAATGCGAAAGTTTGTGACGATGGATGTATAATAATAATAATAATAAGCCCGCAGGGCAGCTTGTGGCGAGC
This sequence comes from Cyclophora albipunctata, assembly GCA_963082685.1. Lineage (NCBI taxonomy): Eukaryota > Metazoa > Arthropoda > Insecta > Lepidoptera > Geometridae > Cyclophora > Cyclophora albipunctata. The sequence continues at coordinate 6,124,505 of OY720138.1, read as the reverse complement.
TGTTGGTGAGTAGCGACACCACGGGCGATTCCCGAGTGCCCCAGAGAGTCGGTCAGGGCCCTCGTCTCCGGCGAGCCTTCACCGGTCGGAGTGGACCCCAAGGGGGCCCACAGGACTCTCGGCTCTGGCTTGCCTTCACCGGCCGGCCAGAGGGGGGTCGTTAGAGGCACAGTCGATGTCGGCTGTGTGATCCGGGGGTGGAAGTGTTAAAGGGCATAACGCCGCGAGTAACGTTTAGAGAAAGCGCAGCACACCTCTCTACACCCCCGAGTCGCCCGCGCCGATGTTGCCCCCTTGCCGTCTCTACGTCGGCTGTTTCGGGGGGCCCATCCAGCGGGCGGCGAGCCACGGCCTGCCGCCGATAACTTGTTCACCACTTGTTATGGCAGGTGCCGACCTCTTTGCAATATCCCATTTCCAGTCCATCCAACCTTCATTTCCATAGCCCAGTCTTTTTCTTTCATTTTTACTTATAATAGTCCCTACTTCTGCAGGTACACATTCCCGGACATGTTGTACTGATGTGGTCGGGAGTGTGTCCCTGCAGTTGTACTCCATTACATTAAACATCTCCAAAGGGCCTCTACGAGTTGGATCTGTATCCCCTCGCATGCCTCTCAAAAAGACCGGGCTTGTCCCGTGACTCCGAGGAGAAACACTATAATAATAATAAATATACCTGGACAAATTCACACATGGTTAATTAGACCCAAAGTAAGCTCTAAGCTTGTGTTATGGAATCTAATTAACTGATACTACTACATATACATACACAAATACTTTATAAGAATATATAATTGACACCCAGACGTCGTCGCCAACAACTATGTCTGCACATATTGTTGACTCCGGGCGGGAATCGAATGTATGAATGTATGTTTGTTGCTCTTTCACGAAAAAACTTCTAAACGGATTGGGATGAAACTTTACAGTTATAATACATGGGATACATTTTATCCCAAAATTCCCGCGGGAACGGGTACAACGCGGGTAAAACCGCGGGGCACTGCTAGTCATGTATAAATGGAAATCCTTCTGTTTCGATTTGAAATCCAACTAGTAGAGCTAAGACTATAAACGGATAAATAATTCGTGAACGTTGCAAATGTTGCAATATCCGATATGACTCGGATTTATTTATACCGGCTAGTGATGGGGTAAGGAAATACGGATAAACAATATTATTTTTTCCCTATACGGATGGAAAAACGGAAACACTAATCTATGCGGGACTTATCGTGAATAAAACATTTAATGCATACCTCAACGTTTCGGCCGTATTCACGAGGATACTCTTTTCACTTTTACGGATGTAAAAACGGATATTCATATTTTATTTTATATGATTTTTTTAAAGAAGGCAAACGATAGGGTTTGTTGGCGATGACATCTATGTAACTACATTTCTGCAATAAATTGATTTGAATTTGAATTTGATTTGAATTTGATGTCTTGGGAGACCTTTTCGAAGCTATCATGGTACAGCATAGGTTAAGCTATAAAAAAAAATAAGGTGACTTAGCTACGTAAGAGTAAGTCGCGCAATGGTCAAGTCTGTTGTCGGTGTTTTAGATCGCCTAAGGACCTCCGTTAATGGTCAATTTTTTTCTTCAATATACTTTTACTGTACTGATATTATTTGTAAACGCAGAAGACCATTTTTTTTCGAGTGAGACTTTAAGGGCCTTATTCATAAAAGCTTATTATCAGCACTTGAGCTATCAAATGGTTTGTCCCTGTCCGACAACCGCTATTAGCCAAAGAGCGAAAGAGACAAAACACTTTAAAACGTTAAAGTTAAATATTGTTTATGATTAAGGCGGTATATCTTTATCTTTATCTTTCTCTTTATTTTCACAATTTCATTTGGATTTATTTAAAGTATGAAAAGCCGTATTTATGACCATTATTTGTCTGATATATCCTTTTTATGATTGTCGTTACTTTTTACTAGAATTTTGATATAAATATTTACGAGACAGCTCAAAAAAATTTTATAAAAGATAGCAGCGCCCCGCAGTTTTACCCGCGTTGTGTCCATTCGTATGAGAATTCCTGGATGAAAAATAGCCTATGTTACTCGTGGATAATGTAGCTTTCGAATGGTGAAAGAATTTTTAAAAACGGTCCAGTATTGATCGTTTACAGCGTTGACTTGACAATTCCCGTCAAGTATCTACGTGCTGGACATGACTTGACAATAATTTTGATTTACGGCACTTGAACCAACTTGAGCTTGATGCGACTTGACGCGACTTGACAAGTTTTATTCATTTGCGGCTTGTCAAGTGCACTTGATCGTCTCGCGGACGCATTAGTGTTGATTTTAGGACGCATCTTATGCTATAAGCAAGTTGCAGCAGGTTAGTGGCCAACCCTGGTGTCGGAGTTTCTTTACCACCTAAAGGCCTCGGATGGATAGCGATTGAAACAACCGGGACCGACAATTTAACGTGCTCTCCAAGGCAAGGTGCCATTCAGATAGAAATGCCACTATCGGCCACCCATCCAAGTAGGAGTCGAGCTGCACGTTGCTTCACAATCGCAATGTGCTAACATCGCTTAGTCAAGCTACGCAACGGTATTCGGTAGTATTCGGCCACCCATTTTAGTACTACCCAAGCTATACGTTGCTTAACACTCATTAACAGACTCCGTGGTCTTGTGGTTTGAGCGCCCAGCTCACGACCCGGAGGTTCCGGGTTCGATTCCCGGTGGGAGGGATACCTCACAAAAATCTCTTTGTGAGACTTTCCTCAGTTTGGCTAGGACATTGCAGGCTGAATCACCTGATTGCTCGAAAAGTTAGATGATTCCGTGCTTCGGAGGGCACGTTAAGCCGTCGGTCCCGGTTACTTTCTATGGATAGTAGTCGTTACATGAGCCATGTCGGAGGCCGTTGACGGCTCAATAACTCTGACACCAGGATTGGTCAGGTTGACCATCCACTCGGTGAAGAAGAACACTCATTAAGAGATAATATCTCTAATTAAAACTAAGGTAATAATATAACAACTTGGCATCTTACTTCTATAGATACTCGATATTATAACATGCTTATGAAGCAATAAAAACTATTTGGGAAGCCGAACAAGACATAATAATAAAAGATTAAATAGTTTGTTGTGTCTTCCAGGAAATAAATATCACTATTAACGTACAATAAGGAATGAATAGGTTTTTACTTCTGTTTGTTGGTTAAAGACTCTACTTTATTTGAAAACTAGCAGCGCCCCGCGGTTTTACCCGCGTTGTGCCCGTTCCCGTGGGAATTTCGGGAATTTTTTTACATAAAAACCTTCCTCTTGAATCACTCTACCTATTACAAAAAACCGCATCAAAATCCGTTGCGTAATTTTAAAGATTTAAGCATACAGACAGACAAACAGACAGACACGAAAAAGAGACGACTTTATTTTATACTATGTAGTGACTAGCAGCGCTCCGCAATTTTACTCTCGTTGTGCCCGTTCCCGTGGGAATTTCTGGAAATTTTATACATATGAACCTTCCTCTTGAATTAAACTCTATTAAAAAAACCACGTCAAAATCCGTGCAGTTGTATTTGAGTTTATCGTGAACAGACAGACAGACGCGGCCGGGGACTTTGTTTTATATGTAGTGATGGTTTTCGGTATGTATATACAGTTTTAAGAATAACGCTCGTACTCAGAGACTTCAAATGCTTCCTTAGTAGAGATTTATTGAGTGATTTTGATATTTAATGTATGAAAAATTACGCCAATTAGTTAAGTCCCGATTTAATAGACGTTTGTCTGTACAGTAGGTGATGATTTATACTGGTAGGTCCCATTCGTATTAAGGAAATTTTTATATTTTACTAGCTGTGCCCGTTTCACCCGCAGCGCCCCCGTTCCAGTGGGAATTTTGAGATTTTTATTCCTTATTTTTCTTATATAAAAACTTTGTCCTGACAATAACTGACTTTGTGCAGTCGTTCTGAAGTTATGCGCTTAGCAACAGATTCAGCGATTCATTTTTATATTATTTGATTGATTTTAGATTGTTATTACCTAATTTCTTTCCCCAACGATGCAATAGACTCAGAAAACACACAATTTTTCACACACCCTTCTATTTTCACGTCGCTTAAAAAATAAATAACGTCTGTACTTTTTGTGTTTATTCTTTCATTGTATGAAAATAATAAATATTGTCCAAAAAATGTTTGCGAAACAAAATATAATAAAGATAATATGTCCATCTTCGGTTACAAAAGCAGATTTATCTTATCAGATATTATTGTATAGTTTTTGATGGATATTTTCTTTGGTTTATTTATGAAAAAGCTTTTAGTGTTTACTGGTTTTCTTATATTTATGCGAACACTACTCATTAGGAATTGAAACTTCGTTTACGGACACTTCGATTTGTTTTATATTTTTACTAGCCGCGCCCCGCGGTTTCATCTGCGCTGTACCCGTTTCCACTGGAATTTCGCGATAAAAAGTAGCCTATGTCCTTTCTCAGGCTCTGGACCAACTGTGTACCAAATATCATTCAAATTGGTTCAGTAGTTTTGGCGTGAAAGCGTAAGAGACAGACAGAGAGAGAGTTACTTTCGCATTTATAATATTAGTTAGGATTATTTTACAAAACACAAAACAAACGAAGTGTATCCGTTAACGTAGTTTCAAAACAAAATACATTTTACGAATGATCATCCGAACTATAAACCATCACTAGTGTAATATCCGAATAAAAACCTATCTCTAACATCCGTAATCCGCAAATCCGAAAGCCCATCACTAAATCCAATTCGCATTTCAATATTGATACAATTGTTTTAAATTACGAAAACCATTGAAGCAAATGATATGATGTTATTGATATTTTCCATTTAACCTTATTTTTATACTTAACTAGCTGTGCCCCGCGGTTTTACCCACAGCGCACCCGTTCCCGTAGGAAATACGGGATAAATAGTATCCTATATCCGTCTCCTGGTTCTAAGCTTCCTCCCCACCAATTTTCAGCCTAATCGGTTCAGCCGTTCTCGAGTTATAAATAGTGTAACAAACACGACTTTCTTTTATATATATATAGAAGAATAGAAGATAGCAACGACCGCGGTTTTACCCGGGTTTGAGTTATTTCAATAAGAATTTCCGGATACAGTAAGTTGGAGTAAGTTAGCGTCTATTACCAACCGTCCAACCACTCTGTCCACCTAGGTGGACGGTTAGTAATTTTTTTTCTTAACCAACAACCTAGTTGGTCGGTTAGAACTATTTTTTCTTAACTGCCAACCTAGTTGGTCGGTTAGAACATTTTTTTCCCAACTGCCAACCTAGTTAGTCGGTTAGAACATTTTTTTCCCAACTGCCAACCTACATTTCTCTCCCTTTGACACTCTGAAACAACTGACAAAAAAAAAACCCTAACCTACCGAATAGTACAATTTTCTTACTATTCGGTAGGTTAGGGTTATTTTTTTTTTTTAAGAAAATTGTACTATTCGGTAGGTTAGGGTTATTATTTTTTTTAAGAAAATTGTACTATTCGGTAGGTTAGGTTTATTTTTTCTAACTAGGTTGGCAGTTAAGTAAAAAATGTTCTAACCGACCAACTAGGTTGGCAGTTAAGAAAAAATAGTTCTAACCGACCAACTAGGTTGGACAAACTAGGCGGGTTGTTGGTTAAGAAAAAAACTTACTAACCGTCCACCTAGCTAGGTGGACAGAGTGGTTGGTCGGTTGGTAATAGACGTAAGTTAGTGGCCAACACTGGTGTCAGAGTTTGAAACAACCGGGACCGACAATTTAACGTGCTTATGCGTGCACACTAACACATGAAGCTGAAGAGTTTCTTTTTTTGTTTGTTTAAACGCGCTGCCTCAGGAACTACCGGTCCGATTTCAATAATTCTTATTCTAATAGATAGTCGCAATCAAGAGGAAGGTTATAAGCTATTTTTCATCTCAAAATTCCTACGGGAACGCGGGTACAACCGCGGGCCGCTGCTAGTAGCGGTCACCATATGCTGCATATAATTGTGTATCAATCATTCTTTACGAAAACGGAAGAATTTTTTTATTTCTTTCGAAACCCTAAAAACAAGATGGCCGCTAATTTTGTATAATTTTTTTACTAGATTGGGGTGTAATGTTCACTCGCAGTATAATGAAATATCAGTGCAATAACTCAGTTTAATGTCTTAAACGTAATTTGAGGATGAGTTTAATGGTATTCTGAAGAAAAACGAGGGTGTCTAATGTGTCTATGGCTTGTTACGTTGTACTCTTTAATTTATGACTTGGCTCGACTGAGTTACTTTGACACGCAATGAAATCGGTGATTAATCATTACTTGGTCTTCACTTCTTTACTTTATTGTTTCACTATTCTTTGCATGCTTTTTAGTGTTCCGTACCCAAACGGTAAAAACGGGACTCTACTGAGCCTTCGAGACAGTCGGTCCGTCCGTCCGTCCGTCCATCCGTCCATCCGTCCATCCGTCCATCCGTCCATCCGTCCATCCGTCCATCCGTCCATCCGTCCATCCGTCCATCCGTCCATCCGTCCATCCGTCCATCCGTCCATCCGTCCATCCGTCCATCCGTCCATCCGTCCATCCGTCCATCCGTCCATCCGTCCATCCGTCCATCCGTCCATCCGTCCATCCGTCCATCCGTCCATCCGTCCATCCGTCCATCCGTCCATCCGTCCATCCGTCCATCCGTCCATCCGTCCATCCGTCCATCCGTCCATCCGTCCATCCGTCCATCCGTCCATCCGTCCATCCGTCCATCCGTCCATCCGTCCATCCGTCCATCCGTCCATCCGTCCATCCGTCCATCCGTCCATCCGTCCATCCGTCCATCCGTCCATCCGTCCATCCGTCCATCCGTCCATCCGTCCATCCGTCCATCCGTCCATCCGTCCATCCGTCCATCCGTCCATCCGTCCATCCATCCATCCGTCCGTCCGTCCGTCTCTCACCAGGCTGTATCTCAAGAACGGTGATAGCTAGACAGTTGAAATTTCCACAGATGATGTATTTCTATTGCCGCTATAACAACAAATACTAAAAATAAAATAAAACAAATATTCAAAGGGGCTCCCATACACCAAACGTTATTTTTTGTCGTTTTTTAAAGCATGGAACCCTCCGTGCGCGATTCCGACTCGCACTTGGCCGGTATTTTTGTTTTGTTTTAGTGTTTGAAGTCGGTTAGGCTTCAAAATCTACAGCATATGAAAGCTTACAGAATGTCAATGAACATAATGAATGAAAGTCTTATTATTAAAACGACACGTGTAACTTAATTAACGAATTAATGTACTCGTAGTATTAGCCTGTAATGTCCCATTGCTGGGCAAAGGCCATCATCTCACTGAAGATATCACTACAATGAGGAGAATAACGCATAATCACTATATTTGCCAAATTTTAATGCGGGTTGGTAATCTCAATCCCGAGCTTTGTTAAAAAGTAGAAAACATGTTTTCGCTCGACCCGGGAATTGAATCCGTAACCTCAGTCTTGGCAGGTGAGTGCACATACCACTAGACCACCGAGGCATTAAAAGTAGTGGTAATAATATCAAACATTTTTGTTATATTACTTTGTTTTGGTATTGTTTCCAACTAACTGAAAAGTATCATGTGTAGGCGTTGCGACGAAACCGTGCGATCAATACCCTCTGTAGGGAAATAGTTTCGAGTTTAGAGGAATCAGTTATTTTCGATTCTTCTCAGAATCAGCGTGTTTATTAATTGTCTGGATATAACTTATTGTTTATCCTATTCAATAAGAATATCGTAATAATCTTTTTTTCTTATACCTAAATTGTACCTAAATTATAAATATTATGTATACTCGGACAAATTCACACACAGTTAATTAGACCCAAAGTAAGCTCTAAGCTTGTATTAAGTATGGAATCTAACTCACTGATACTACTACATATACACATAAATAATTTATAAGAATATATAATTGACACCCAAACTTCGTCGCCAACAACTATGTCTTAACATTTTTATCTGACGTTTCGGCCCCTAACTAGTATAAACCGATCTTTTGCGTTGGTTAAAAATTCGAACCAATTCGAACGAAACATTTAAACTGGCAACATCTTACAAAAAATTAAACAAAAGAAGGCCCAAACAAACAAATTAATATGCTAAATAATCGTTTTGTTATAATATTTCCATTGTCGGAAGCAATGGCTGTTAAATATTGGTGTTGACATTAACACGTTCCATTTAAGCTCAAAAAACTTTGTCAAATTGGGTTTCGGAACAGCCTCCGTAGTCTTGTGGTTTGAGCGCCCGGCTCACGATCCGGAGGTTCCGGGTTCGATTCCCGGTGGGGACAATGTCTCACAAAAATCTCTTTGTGAGACTGTAAGTTTAAGCATAATAAAGTAGTAAGTACTCAATATAAGCAAGAATAATTGACTCCTTTCGTTTCCAAGCCCGTTGTAGGCTCGTCTGAAGGTACTCAAATCGTTAACAAGTAATAAATATGGCCGCAGGTGGTCTGACCTTAATGGCCCCTTTACAGCTTAATTCAACAAATTGGGTTATAACTAACTCTTAGGGTGCGGTTTCATATAAGCGGAGCGGAGCTGTGCGGATCCCAATTCATCAATCAGCGCGTTGGGATTGTCAACGCATCGACATAGTCGAAATCTTTTCGTAATGCGTTGTCTTCTTCTTCTTTAACAGCCTCCGTGGTCTTGTGGTTTGAGCGCCCGGCTCACGACCTGGAGGTTCCGGGTTCGATTCCCGGTGGGGGTCTCACAAAAATCTCTTTGTGAGACTTTCCTCAGTTTGGTTAGGGCATTGCAGGCTGAATCACCTGATTGCCCGAAAAGTAAGATGATTCCGTGCTTCGGAGGGCACGTTAAGCCGTCGGTCCCGGTTACTTTCTACGGATAGTAGTCGTTACTTGAGCCATGTCAGAGGCCTTTGGCGGCTCAATAACTCTGACACCAGGATTGGTCAGGTTGACCATCCACTCGATGAAGAAGAAGAAGTCGAAATCGTTTCGTAATGCGTTCTGATTGGTCAGTTGAGCTCTGCACAGCTCCGCTCCGCTTCAATAAAAACGTACCCTAAGTTGAGTGCCTTAACACTTATTGTTGAGTAACACGATCGAATTTAAATCAAATTTAAATAACACTCAACGCTTTAGTCCGCCATGGTAACCGAGGTTTGGTAATCAGTTACCTATGAAGAAATTTTGCTCTTTCCTGGTAATCCAGTTACAAACGAAGATTTTTCCTTCTGCTTTCGTAATTTTTTCGTAACCAATTATTGTGAAAAATAGGTAGGTACTAAAAATATTTTTTTAAAAATAACCCTAACCTACCGAATTGCATGTATTTACGAGTACTTTGAGTATTTTCTTTGAGATTTGGGAGAACCTAACTTACTTTCGTGTGCCAAAAAGAACAAGTGTCATTATGTTAAAATCTTCGTTTGTAACTGGATTACCAGGAAAGAGCAAAATTTCTTCATAGGTAACTGATTACCAAACCTCGGTTACCATGGCGGACTAAAGCGTTGAGTGTTATTTAAAGATTTAAATTCGATCGTGTTAAATTACAATCCATTTATTTAATTACAGTTATTCTAAGCAGTAGTTGAACTTGATCAGTCTACTCACTACGTACATATGCAAAAAACCTCTTTAACAGTTCAGCGATTTATCCTTTCAAGCTTTATTAATTATTTTATTTGTCCATTAAGGGTTGCCAACAGCTACAACATACTAATGTATACGAGTAATTAACTATCTGCGCCCCGCGGTTTCACCCATGTTGTACCCGTTCCCGCGGGAATTTCGGAATAAAATATATCCCATGTGTTATTCTGATGTGTAACCTATATTAATGTAAAGTTTCATCCAAATCCATTCAGAATTTTTGCGTGAAATAGCAACAAACATACATCCATACATCCATCCTTACATACATACATCCTCACAGACTTTCGCATTTATAATATTAGTAGGATAGGAGGTATAGATACAGCATTTTAAAAATTATCATTGACATTATGTGTGTCACTTACAGGCATCAACATCAATATCAACACACATAAGAGCGAAGAACTTACTGCGTTCTCAATTTCTTACATGCACAGCATTCACATACAAGCTTAACAAACAATCAAAACGCATCTATTGTATGAATTTATAAGTATGTAGGTATATGTTAGTAGGTATACAAGAACCCTTTTAGGGCATTCCAATTTGGTGTTAAATTTACCCCAATAGGGGAAGTGTGGATGATTAATGATCCGGTTTTCAATTGGATACACTTCAGTATCTAGCATTCTGACCGAAATGTTCCAAGAATACAACGTTAAGATTCTTGAAAAAATGCGCCTTTATATTTTACTAGCAGTGCCCGCAGTTTTACCCGCTTTGTACCCGTTCCCGTGGGAATTTCGGGATGAAAAATAGCCTATAACCTTCCCGTTGAATGTGGCTATCTATTACAAAAATAATTATTCAAATTGGACAGATAATTCCTGAGATTACCTAGAACATACAAACAAACAAACAAACAAACTTGCAAATTTTACCTCTTTATAATATTATAGTATACGAGTAGATTAATGCTGGAAATACTGCGTTAAGATTTAAGGGAATATTTGAATGTGATAAGATAAGGTAAGTTTAAGTAGGGAGCCAACCTCGTTGTCGAAGTTTTCTAGACTATCTACATGCTTTTGACATGGTCTAACAATTGAAAATTGTGTAAGATTTGATTACAGACGAACATACAAACAGACGGGACAGTTTTTAAAATTTTTGATTACTCAAATTAAGAGCTTCATCACTACGTAGTGTAAAACAAAGTTACTTTCCGCTGTCTGTCTGTCCTATGTATGCTAAGATTTTTAAAATTACTCAACGGATTTTGACGCGGTTTTTTTAAATAGATAGAGTGATTCAAGGGAAAGGTTTATGTGTACAAAAATTCCCGAAATTTTTACGGGAACGGGCTCAACGCGGGTGAGACCGCGGGGCGCTGCTAATTTTTTTATAAATGGAGGAACACGGCGACGCAGACGGCCGAGGAGACGATGATGACGTTGTCTCCATCGAAAGCGAGTAGTGGGAAACCACGAAGGACAGGTTGGTGTTTGGGGGAGACCTTTGTCCAGCAGTGGGACGATCCAAGTTGAAGAGGGAAAAAAAACCTTTTTATGCAGATTTATACATACTTTTTATTCCGATATTGTCACAAGAAAACCCATTTAGTATAAGCAAAATTTAAGTATATCGGTTAAAGCCTAATGTACACAAGTACACAATTACGTAACAGAATATTCCAATGTCTGAAATATTACGAGGCTAAGTAATCCATCACGTTAAGCTAGTTATAACGTTGTATGTATAATAATCCCGTGACGTCACGCAATATTTCAAGAGGGCCTCGTTGACATGGTGTTATAGATCACTGTTTCAACCCACGTGTGTTGAATTTAGGGCGATGGCAGATGTGCTACGAGCTACGCGCTACGCGCTACGCGAGGAATGCGACTGCATCGATGCTGTAAAATTAAGCGGATAAATTTTACGACTGCATCGCTTAAGCGACTGTTTACGTTCCAGCATCAAAATCGTGAGATTTAGGTGACTGTATCGCGTTTAATGACTCTGAGTTTGATTGACGTAATATCAGAATCGAACGCTTAGGTGACTGCATTTTTTATGTATCGCTGTGTTGAGCTTACGAAAACCTTCTCAATAGCTGCGTTAAGCGTTTTTAATTGCACGGGAATGTTTTGTCGCTGCATTTGTTTAGTTTTTCAAAAGCAACTGTCTGTAGCAGGTTTGATTCAGCCTTTTGCATTGAAGCGGAGCGGTGCGTTTTGTTTATAGTCATACAAAACTATAACGCAATCAAGTTATTTCTATTGATTCATGTCAATTGTCAATTCGTAATTGTTCCATGTCGTCGAACTAAAAAAATAATTGAATTAACTCCAGCATTGTTCCAAAAGCAACTAACTGTAAATTCGTTTACACTACGTCCCACCACTCTGTTTGTTGTCACCAACAAAATGCAGGTGAAGTTCGGAAACAAAGCAGGGTCGCATTTTAAAGCAGCTTATTCGGTGTTGTTTCGGGGCGGTCTTTGAAGAACATTTGGTTTAGCTTGTAACGTATACGGACGTGTATGGGGACTTTAGTAGACGTGGGAGTTTTGACCTTTATACTGGACAATTGTCCTTTAAAAAGAACCGTTATTGATTACGCTGTGAAGCGGCAGGTCTTTTAAATAATACTAATATGAAACGAACTATCTATTAGCCGTCGACACGCCCGTTGGTACAGTGGCAGTGAGAGCGCTTCATGTGTCGGGGGTTGCGGGTTCGATTCAACGGAGGCAACAATATGTGAAGACAAACTATGTGTGATCTGGTCGACATGTGAGACATAGTTGTTGACGACGTCGTCTGGGTGTCAATTATATATTCTTATAAAGTATTTGTGTCTGTATATGTAGTAGTATCAGTTAGTTAGATTCCATATTACAAGCTTAGAGCTTATTTTGGCTCTAATTAACCGTATCTGAATTTTTCCGGGTATATTATCGCAACAGAACTAACTGCAACAAATAACGAGCTCAAAGGTTTTAATCTTAATCCTTAATCTTAAGGGATACATTTTTATATATTACTAGCCGCGCCCCGCGGTTTCACCCGCGTTGTACAAGTTCCCGCGGGAATTTCGGCATAAAAAGTAGCTTATGTTCTTTTTCAGGCTCTGGGCTAACTGTGTGCCAAGTTTAATTCAAATCGGTTCCGTAGTTTTGGCGTGAAAGCGTGACAGACAGACAGACAGAGTTACTTTCGCATTTTTAATACTAGTTAGGATGTTATTTTGTTTCTGTCCGCCGCGGACTTTAGTCTCTCGTCTCCGCAACCCTGGACGCGTGATCGTGTGTAGTCGAGGATTAGTTTGCTAAGTTGTGGTCCGCTTGTCGAGTTGTTGGTTTCATTTGTGCAGTTACCGCCAGGTAAAGAATTAAACTGTAACAGAGTTATTGCAGGTTCTAGCTACTTAGTAGTTAGTTATTTGAGCTTGGTGAGCCAAGCATGATGTAATCACTACATAGTATAAAATAAAGTCGTCTCTTTTTCGTGTCTGTCAACTGTTTGTCTGTCTGTATGCTTAAATCTTTAAAATTACGCAACGGATTTTGATGCGGTTTTTTGTAATAGGTAGAGTGATTCAAGAGGAAGGTTTTTATGTAAAAAAATTCCCGAAATTCCCACGGAAACGGGCACAACGCGGGTAAAACCGCGGGGCGCTGCTAGTTAGCAATAAAGGAATTTGGGGGAACCGCAGTAATGCTCGATTAAGTAAGTATTTTGGAGTGAAAAACTAATATGACCTATGTATGTGACGGGCATATATTTATCTACTAGTTGATCCGGCAAACGTTGTCTTGTCATATAAAAATTAATGTGCGGACAACTTTAACATTTAGGTGTATGAAAAACTAGCAGCGCCCCGCGGTTTTACCCGCGTTGTGCCCGTTCCCGTAGGAAATCCGGGATAAAATGTAGCCTATAGCCTTCCTCGATAAATAGACTATCTAACAGTGAAAGAATTATTCAAATCGGTTCAGTAGTTTCTGAGATTAGCGCGTTTAAACAAACAAACAAACAAACAAACAAACAAACAAACAAAACAAACTCTTCAGCTTTATAATATTAGTATAGATAGAAAGTAGCCGATTCCCAGACCTACTTAATATACATACATATAAAATACATATAAAAGTCCTACAGAAATGGGCACATAAAACCGCGGGACTCTGCTAGTATTCTATAAAGCTCTACCCTCTATTTTTATTGTAGCTTACTATTTGTTTCGTAAGCTGGTAATGATAGTTTTTACTTGTTTCAAAAAGGTTTCAAAGTAGAATTGTTGGTCATTTGAAGATAAGTACCGTTTTTAACCGTCGACATAAAAATAGGTGTTATATGTTTAATGTGTATTAGTGTTGTAAGTTCTTAAATTATGTTCAGTAAGAGGTGAAAATTTAGGACTCTGTTATAAGGGTCCTAAGGACTATAATATTACATTTAACACTCCTGTAACACTTGCTACAAAAAAGATGCTATCTTTAATGACTTTAAAACAACAGCTTTAACAGATATTGACCTGAATAGAGATACTAGCAACGCCCTGCGGTTTTACCCGCATTGTGCCCGTACCCGTAAGAATTTCGGGATGAAAAAATATCAGTAACCTTTCCGTTGAATGTGGCTATCTATTACAAAAAGAATTATTTAAATTGGATAGGTAGTTTTTGAGATTACCGCGTTCAAACAAACAAAAATCACACTTTACAGCTCTATTATATTAACAGTAACAGTAATCGAACCAAGAAAATCTTCCTTCTGAAACCAAAAGTAAGACATATTGCACACACCCTTAAGTTATTTAAATAAACACCCCTCTAACATTTTTTCCGCTACCGCATCAACTAAATAAAATAAATTACCATCCAACCAAACTATTTCCTTTAACCCACTAACAGAAAAATAAGACGAGAAAACCCAAAACAATCTATTGAATAATGAATAAAAATCACTAAATAAAGTTCCCCAAAAGTTGAAAGGAAAGATGAAAGCGACAAAGTTCTTTATATTACAAAATAGTCCGAAACAAAATACCATGTGGAACTTTTGCATTATTCAACGGGGCTGAAAGAGGATGAATGATCGATTGTATCCCATACCAAATGTTGGTGTCAAAGGAAAGGACCCTTACTACTGGTTTCCGTTAGTCCGTTTTCGCAATTGCGGTTTCACAATTGGCTGCGAAAGAAGAATTATTTTTCACTGTTTCGTAATTAGCTTTCAATCAAGAATTTATTTTCTGTTTTCACAATAAATCTCAAAGAAATAACTCAAAGTACTCGTAAAATACATGCAATTCGGTAGGTTAGGGTTATTTTTTTTTTATAGTATCTTAGCATATAGCTATAAAACAGTAAATAAAATCTTATTTCGTAGTAAATTACGAAACTCAATTACTAAAACAGAAAATAAATTCTTGTTTGAAAGTTAATTACGAAACAGTGAAAAATAATTCTTCTTTCGCAGCCAATTGTGAAACCGCAATTGCGAAAACGGACTAAACCACTGGTTTCTGTTTAAAAAAGTAAAATCGAGTATATTTTTTACCTAGTGTACTGGCATGTAGTTGATTTTGAAGTGCTTCGGAGGGCACGTTAAATTTTCGATCCCGGTATTAATTGTCAGACCATGTCGGAGGCCTTTAGGCGGTCTAAAAACCTATTCGAACTTACTTCTGTAGCAGCGTTGTGTCCTTTTTAGTGCAAACCGTAGTTTTTTTATCACGAGAGCCCCTGAGTTTGTAGTGGTAACGAGTATAGACAGTCTTTATGTGTTGAGCGATACAATTATTTATATTAGTCAATTAAGCCTGCAATGCCTTAACTAAACTGAGGGCAGTCTCTCAAAGAGATTTTTAGGATTTTTGTCCCCACCGGGAATCGAACCCGGAACCTCTTGATCGTGAGCCGAGCGCTCAAACCACCAGACCACGGAGGCTTTTAAATAACTCCATTATCAAGAGCTGAACTCGTACATATGTTTTCATTCACACTTCGAAGAACAAAAATACCTTACGTCTTGTCTCTGATATGTATTTTTTCATAAGATAGACCTGAAGTCAGTTTTACAACTGTATGGACAAAAGTCTGCACAGTTATCCGCCATGCTGCGCAGTTTTTGCACGTGTATTCCTGCTTTATCATAGTAGGGGTTATGTGATTTGGGACACATGTGATTTTGACGATGTTTTGGGTCATGTTTGTATTACAATCGTAGAATATGATTTACTATCATCTGTGATATCTTAGTGCAATCACATTCCAGGAACAATGAGTGCATGGTAGACCCCACAGACTATCGTCGAGTTTACTTTAAAAGTATTTACATAAAATTTGAGTGCCTCGGTGGTCTAGTGGTATGTGCACTCGCCTGCCAAGACTAAGGTCTCGGGTTCAATTCCTGGGTCGAGCGAAAACATGTTTCCTACTTTTCATGGCTCGGGTTTGAGATCACCAACCCGCATTTCGCAAGCGTGGTGATTATGCCTAATTCTCCTTACTGTACTGATATCTTCAGTGAGATGAGTTCATTGTCCAGCAGTGGGACATAACAGGCTAATACTTTCTTTTTTTGAGTAAGTAAGTTCGTGCTCGTGTTCGTCGTGGCCAACCCTGGTGTCGGAGTTTTTAGATAACCTAAATGCCTCTGTCATGGTGTGAAAGAAACAACCGGGACCAACAATTTTACGTGTCTTTTGGAAGGCACGTTAACCAGTCGGTCCTGCTAGTTTCAAGTGGGTTTGGCGACATAAGCTTCCGCAGGAAATTCGTCATATCAATTTCTTATGCTTTATTAATTTCTTGAATTATAAACTCAAGGCGTTGTTTAAATATTCCAACGTCTGCAATTCTAAAAGCGAATATCACGCAGTTACATTTTTATCGCTTTGATTTTAATAAAAGTTCGTATTTTAGTTTCAGGCAAGCGACTGGGTTACTACATAACACGGTGAAATTGAAACCAAATCGAAATGTTAATCAGTATATTGAGTGACGTACGATTGTATAGTATAACTAGCACCGCCCCACGGTTTTACCCGCGTTGTACCCATTCCCGTGGGTACAATGGGATCAAAAATAGCCTATGACCTTCCTGTTGAATGTGGCTATCTATTAGAAAAATAATTATTCAAATCGGACTGATAATGCCTGAGATTACCTCGAACATACAAACAAACAAACTTACAAATTCTACCTCTTTATAATATTAGTATAGATAAAAGGTAAAGTTGAAGGAAAGCGAAGTAGGGGAAGACCTAGAATCAGTTACATGAGTCAGATAAAAGAAAAGTGTCTGTCATATCGTATAGAGATGTGAAGGAGCTTGCACTGAACAGGAATAGATGGAGAAGTCTGCATCGGACAAGAGCCTAGCTCTTTATATGATAATGATCTAGATTATTGATGAACAGCCTCAGAACAGCATCAGCTTCTTCTTCATCGAGTGGATGGTCCGCCGTGAGCCGCCAAAGGCCTCTGACATGGCTCATGCCACGACTACTATCCGTAGAAAGTAACCGGGACCGACGGCTTAACGTGCCCTCCGAAGCACGGAATCATCTTACTTTTCGGGCAATCAGGTGATTCAGCCTGCAATGCCCTAACCAAACTGAGGACAGTCTCACAAAGAGATTTTTGTGAGATATTGTTGTCCCCACCGGGAATCAAACCCGGAAACTCCATATCATGAGCCGAGCGATAAAACCACAAGACCACGAAGGCTGTTCATCAGCTGAAACCGTTCCTATTGCTTCATTATTTTGTATTTTTTATTTCATTGTAATTGTGGTAATAAAATAATAATTTAATTTGCTCTATTAATTTTCAGTTCTTTATTTAAAAACAATCCCGGATCATGTAGGTAGTAACCCAGGTGATATCTGATCTAAGACAGTATTTAAATTGCAGTCTGAGTGGCGAATGTACTACTATAGATTTGAATCTCGTTTTAAAATAACTTCTAAAATAATCTGGGACAGTGATTCCCAAAGTTTGAATGCTCAATAACTTATTTAAGGCGTTCTTTTATAGCCTGAACATAATAGTAAGTAAGTAAGTATTAGCCTGTAATGTCCCACTTGTTGGGCAAAGGCCTCTCGTCTCACTGAAGATATCAGTACAGTGAGGAGGTTTTAGGCGTAATCACCACGCTAGCCTAATGCGGGTTGGTGATCTCAAACCCGAGCTATGTTTGAAAAGTAGGAAACATGTTTTCGCTCGACCTGGGAATTGAACCCGGGACCTCAGTCTTGGCAGACGAGTGCACATACCACTAGACCACCGAGGCGAACATAATATAGTCATAATTAAAGTTAGGCAGTCTTCTGGTCTATTTATCTAAGCTGAAGAATCCGATTTCTTGTTAGTTTGGACGCGCTAATCTCAGAAACTATCAATCAGATTTGAATAATTATTTTTGTAATAGATAGGCAAGCGTGGTAATTACGCCTAATCTTTCTCACTGTCTCATCTTCAGTGAGATTAAAGGCCTTTGCAGAAGAACATTACAGGCTAATATTTTACTTTACTTATAGATATACTTTTTAATCACGATTTGCACTAATTATTCTACTAAATGAAACGGGTCTGTATCGCGTTAGATTGTTTTTGTTTTTGATCTGTATCTAACGCGATACAGACCCGTTTCATTTAGTAATTACTAATAGATAGTTAAAGGCCTTTGCCCTACAGAAGAACATTATAGGCTAATACATTAGACGGGGAGGGTATAGACTATTTATTATCCCTAAACTCCCACGGTAATGAACACAATACGTTTAATACCGCGGAGCACTGCTAGTGTATTTCATTTTAAAATTCTCCTAATTTTAGAACCATTTGCGACGAATTTCGACCAAAACTTTGAGAAGTGCAGGTGTAGACGTTTCGATCGGATTCCGTTGAAGACCTTTACTTAAATATGCATCGGTTGTGGTCTCAGAGGACCGTGGGATGAGGAATTCTAAAATGCACTCAGCGGCAAATGTAGCGACACATTGTTCGGAGTTCCGGAAAAAGTGAGGTGGAGTGGATATAGGAGAGGAGCTAGAGGCTTCTGTTTCGATAAAACGCTTCAAACTCGAATTACTGTCAGTCAGGGTGGCTTTTTAGGGTTCCGTACCCAAAGGGTAAAAACGGGAGCCTATTACTAAGACTTCGCTGTCCGTCCGTCCATCCGTCCGTCGGTCCGTCCGTCTGTCACTAAGCTGTATCAGTATGTTAGCAGAGATTTAATGAGTGATTTTGACATGATATGTACTCGTATGAAGAATTACGTCAAATACCTAGTTAAGTTTCGATTTAATGAACGTATCTAAGTGCGGCAGTTACTATCAGGTAGGCTTTTAAATGGGTACCTTTGGGCAAGTCTGAAACTATAAGAGAAGCGAAGATCTTTTCTTAGCAACACTAACTTAAAAAAACTGCATTGTATCGGTTCATCCATTTAAGTGTTTCAATAGCACAAAAAGATACACAAAAATCAACGTTAAACATATAACACCCCCCTTTTGAGTCAAGGGTAAAAATATACGCACGCAAGATTTTTTCCATGTAACAAGTTAGACACGGTATTACAGAAGCACTATACAAAGTTCAAAGACTTCAGCTATCCAGATAAAAGAAAAGAAGTGATTTATTTCACGGCTTTTTGTCGAGTTTTGTTAACCGAAAGTGAAAATAATTTCCTTATAGATAGAAGAGAATACGGAAAAGTATGATAAAGTGCGAATTTATATCTTTTTGTGAAGAAAATTATGAGGAATGTTTGTGTTTTTTTATTTCGTCTTAGCCGCGCCCTGCGGTTTTACCCGCCTTGTGCTCGTTCCCGTGGGAATTTCGGGAATTTATATACTAATAAACCTTCCTCTTAAATTGCTGTGTATATTTTAAAAAAACCGCGTCAAAACCCGTTGCGTAGTTTTAAAGATCTAAGCATACATAGGGACAGACCGACAGACAGCGGAAAGCGACTTTGTTTTATACTATGTAGTGATGAGTACTTACAAATCATTCAATATGTATTTCCTCTCCTTTATATAGTTATTAATAACATATAAACTAGGAAACATGTTACCAAAAGATAAGTATGATTTGTGCGTGACCGCCACCTACATACACATACGTGATGATGGTGATTGATATTTTAGTTCCTTATAATTTTACCGCATTTGGCAAGCGTTGTGATTACGTCTAATCCTCCTCACTGTTCTGATATCTTCAGTGAGATGAGAGGCTTTTGCACAGCAGTAGGACATTACAGGCTAACACTTTTTTACTTTACTAACCTTTTTGTCTCTAGTGTCATAATTTAACTGATGATGGTAGTGTTGCTTTAATGTAGATGTATAAGCATCGTTTATCAAAGCCTCTATGAGGATGGGTGGTCGATAGTGGCGTCCGAGTACTACAATAGAAGTGAGCGATGGTAAGTAGCGATTAAAATAGAACATTTAATATTAGCTCATATGTCGTAAAAAGTAAAATAAATATGTTGGAGTAGATGGCCAACCCTGGTGACAGAGTTTTTAGACCACCTGTCTGACGATTGCAATAACTGACAGTTTAACGTGTCCTCCGAAGCACGGTGGCGCTTATATGGAAATGCCACTATTGGCCACCTATCCAAGATAAAGATTATATTGCAGGTGAATCATGCCAAAATTCTACCTTCAAAAACTTATTTTCCAATTCAAAAATAGGCCACCAATTCAATTATAAAAGCTCGGGCTGCCAAATTGATGCTTGAAGCCTAAAGGTGATCGCACACTTAACCGCGCACAACGCGTCGAAAGAATCGAACGTTACGAATTCTGTTAATGAAATACTAGTAGCGCCCCGCGGTTTTACCTGCGTTGTGCCCGTTCCCGTGGGAATTTCGGGATTTTTTTACATATGAACTTGAGTCACTTTTAAATCACTCTATCAAGTAAAAAAACCGCGTCAATATCCGTCGCGTACTTTTAAAGATCTAAGCATAGGTAAAGAGGGGCAGACAGACGGACAGACAGCGGAAAGCGACTTGGTTTTATACTATGTACCTAGTGATTATGAAACCATAAATACTTAAAAGATTTACCATTTAAACCATTTAAGTATTTCATTTATTCGTTCGGCGCGTTCGGCTCGGATAAGTGGGCGTTGACCTATACACTCGTCAGTTTTGTTACAACGTTCATTAACATTTCAATTGCGAATGAATATTAATAAAGAGGTAATTTGAAAAGTTTTTAATATAAGTCTAACTGGTTCCCTTGGACCATCTTTTTGAAAAGGTTATTATTAGTTCCGATTTTATAAATGGTAATCATACTTGCCGTAAAGTTAAATTGTCCTTGAATTTTTTATTTTACTCATACAGTTGAAGATGTCAATTGAATTTGTACTCTATTTATCTATTTATTTATTACTCTTTTTATACTTACTTGTCCCATAATGTGGACTAATGTCGTCAATTTTCCAGCCGAAGAATGCTCCTGAAGAGGCAAAAGGTTTAGTGATTTTGTTTCATTCTTACCCTATCTCAAAACCTTTAGTCTCTTCAGGAGTAGTCGTCTTCAACTGGAATGTTTTCGTCATTGGTCCACATTTTGGGACAAGGAAGTGAAGAGTATACAATTAACTTATAGGTAGGCTTTTTGCTAAAAGGTTTTCATAACAAAGTACTTTCTCGTAATAGGCTAGTTGACACCATTTTGAAAACTATATAATAGTGTGTTCTCTTTTAAAAAAAAATATTCAGCCTCGTCGCACCGTGGCACATCCTAATCGCTGCAATCAAAAATTTCCCGCCACCCAAAAAATATAGTCCCACGTTCCTGTAATCCCGATAACAATCGATATTTGTCCACAAAGGTAATTTACTGAATACTTACAGCATTATTAACAAAATTAAAAAAGCTATTATGTCGGAAATATCATTCGATATCGCAAATCAAATTTGACAGTATTTTAGGCGCGAATAATGTTAGTATAATGGAATGGATGACGGTTCCTGTTATTATATTTTGAAGAAATATTAGACGCGGTTCCGTGGTCAGGTACAAACAGCTACACAAGTCACTGGGCACATAAAAAAATATATATTTGAATTGTAACTACGTTTACAGATACACTTCGCTTTTATTTGACATTTTTATCTTACTTCTGTGACACAGAAGTCTTCTGTGACCACGGTTCCTGTAAAGGTGCCAAACGTCAGATAAAATGTAAAATAAAAGCGAAGTGAATCCGTAAACGTAGTTTTAATTCAAAATGGGTAGTGTTCGCTTAAGCGAGTTTAAACTTAAACTTAAGTAACCAGTCAATATATATTTAGCAAAAAATCACTTTATGCTACGTATCAATGCAGAAAACTCATCCAGATAGTTAAGCAACGTGCAGCTCTTTCCCTACTTGGATGGGCGGCCAATAGTGGCATTTCTATCTGAGCGTTGCCGTGCTTCGGAGGGCACGTTAAATTGTCGGTCCCGGTTGTTCCAATCGTCAGAACATGTCGGATGACGCTGTCTTAAAACTCCGACACTAACTAGGGTTGGTTACTGACCTACACGAACTTACTTTTCATCAAGTTTTGTTGAATTCAGTTGCACTGCTTCTATGAAGGCAAGGCTAATGTACTAGATAAAGAACTAATTCAATTGTGCTGTTAAAAGGCATAAAACCTTAGTGGATACTTACGATAGTATTGGGGCTGTTCGTTTTACAGTCCACTTCAAATGATTGGTTATCGTGCAACGCTTTATGGTACAGAGTTTGACAAGCCCGTTGGCACAGTGGCAGTGAGAGCGCTTACTGTGTCGGGGGTTGCGGGTTCGATTCCCGCCCGGAGTCAACAATATGTGCAGACATAGTTGTTGGCGACGACGTCTGGGTAATTTGTGTATGTATATGTAGTAGTATCAGTTAATTAGATTCCATAACACAAGCTTAGAGCTTACTTTGGGTCTAATTAACCGTGTGTGAATTTGTCCAGGTATATTTATTTATTTATTTATTTAGAGTAAGTTAGTGGCCAACCCTAGTCTGCTCTTAAACGCCTTTATCATGGTCTACGTGTCGTTTAAGACCACCTACAAACCTCTAATATAGCTAAAGTAGGAAAGGTTGTGTAGGCCACAGGCCAACTTTGGTCTCGAAGTTTTTAGACCATCCAAAGGCCTCCGACTTGGTCTGACGATTACAGCCACCGGGGCAGACTGCTTAACATGCTCTCCGAAGCACGGTAGCGCTCAAATAGAAATGTAACTGTCTGCGTCGAGCTGCACGTTGTTTCACAATTGCAACGAATGAAGCAATCGGGACCGACAATTCAACGTACCCTCCGAAGCACGGTTCATAGGGCTCACATGGCCGGAACATTTCCATGCTATAAAAAAGTAAAAGTACCACTGCTGGGCAAAGGTGCCTTTAATGTCCCACTGCAATGGCCTCTCATCTCACCGAAGATATCAGTACAGTGAGTAATCACCACGCTTGCCTAATGTGGGTTGGTGATCGCAAACCCGAGCCATGTTTGAAAAGTAGGAAACATGTTTCCGCTCGACCCGGAAATTGAACACGAGACCTCATGCCTGGCTGGGCGAGTGCACGTACCATTACACCACAAAGGTGTTATGCTATAATCATGATTTACACCCCAAAAAGACTTATTAATGTAATCGGCTTAAATATAACTAACGTTGCGATATAAGCAAAATATTTGTGGTTTAAAACTTCCAAATATTTGTGGCACCTCTTTTGATCTTTCAAACGGCTTGTTCGTAAAATTCGCTTAGTTTTAGGGTGTTTATAGATGATTAACTTCAAAGAATTTTCGGGGTAGGTACTCTGTGAATAGGTTAACCCTAATCTAGTTTAATAACGAGGGAGATGCCTCGTTTACAATGAGCGAGTTTGGAAGTTGTAAGTCAGGAAAGCTTAGACAAAAGCGTGTTACGTTTACGTTCTATAAGGGCCGACACTGCGTTAAGCGTGCGCACGCCGCGGTTTCATACAATAGTGAACCGCGGGTGCACGCTTTACGCAGTGTCGGCCCTTAAGAGGTAAAGTTTTTTTTAAAAACTTTCTTTGTAATGGCTAATCTCAGAGACTACCAATCCGATTTGAATAATTATTTTTGTAATGGATAGCCATATTCAACGAGAAGGTTATATGCTATTTTTTATCCCGAAATTCCCACCCGAAATTCCCGAATATCCCATGTGTTATTCTGATGTATAACCTATATTACTGTAAAGGTTCATCCAAGTCAGCCTAGTAGTTTTTCGTGATAGAGTAACAAGCATCAATACATACATCCATCCTCACAAACATTTGTAATCTACAAA
This sequence comes from Cyclophora albipunctata, assembly GCA_963082685.1. NCBI lineage: Eukaryota > Metazoa > Arthropoda > Insecta > Lepidoptera > Geometridae > Cyclophora > Cyclophora albipunctata. The sequence continues at coordinate 6,100,536 of OY720138.1, read as the reverse complement.
GTGCCAATTGTATTAGCAAATCACTGAAATAAATCAGAATTATAAATGCAAGCAATTCTTTAAGTAAACACATTCCCAAATGTTTCGTGATTGATCTGCTATTTCCGTTAATAACTCTTAATGGTGTTGATGAATTACCAACTATTTGAATATTTTTTGCCAGATCAATAGTTTTCTCGGTGTCGAAGCTGAATTATAATAGTTTCTGGTGATGGATCTGTTTTTGTTGCTCAGTTAATATGTATTTTGTGTTATTATAACGTGTATTTATAGTAGACTAGCAGCGCCCCGTGGTTGTACCCGCGTTGTACCAGTTCCCGTGGGAATTTCGGGATGAAAAATAACCTATAACCTTCCCGTTGAATGTGGCTATCTATTACAAAAACAATTATTCAAATCGGACTGATAGTTCCTGAGATTACACCGAACATACAAACAAACAAACTTACAAATTTTACCTCTTTATAATATAGTATAGATTTAGTGCGTTACTTTGTGGAGCTGAACTGACCAATCACAATTCATTACGAAAATATTTTTTAGACATTACAGGCTAATACTTACTCTTACATATACATACACAAATACTTTATATAAATATATAATTGACACCCAGACGTCGTCAACTATGTCTCCACACATTGTCGACTCCGTTGAATCGAACCCGCAACCCCAACACAATACGCTCTCTCACATGCCTCTATGCCAACGGGCTTGTCATATCACGAAGAAGATTTTATAAGATGTATACTCCTTGAAGAAACCTAGTGAATTTTCCAATATTTATCCTATATTGTTCTATCGCAATGAGCCATAACAGCATTAATATCTAATTAATGGTTCAATGAATAATAATCGCTTCATCGATACTCGTGGCGCATTACAATGAGGTTCACACGAACGACAAGCACGCCTTAAAAACCTTGTAAGACAAAACATATGTCTTATTTTACTTACATTATTCATTTATTTCGAGTAGGTTTGTGGCCAACCCTGGTGTCAGAGTTTTTAGACCGCCCGAAGGTCTTAAAAATGGTCTAGCGTCCAACTGGGACCGATCACTTCACGGATGAAAATACCACTATCACCCATTCGAATAAGGGTTAGGTTGCTTTACTATCTGTGCCCAATCGTGCCCAACAGTGAGACACAATAATAGCCTATATTATGTCTCACTTAGTAAACGTACTCACACGGGTTTTTTCGCGTTAGAAAGTTAATAAAGCAAGTTATAACTTACTTAACCACGAGAGGTGCAATCCCCTCGAAACGTCGGGAATTAAAAAGTAAGTTATTACTTACTTTTTTAACTTTCTATCATAAAATCCCGTGTGAGTCCGTTAACTATGTGTTCAAATCGTGTAAGTTTAAAAAAGACTATTATGTCACTGTTGGCCTCAGTTGAGAAGTTGAAGAGACATAATATAGGCTAACGCGGACGCCCTTCTACCTCCTTAGTTGAGGCTGCGGTGGCCCCCGGAGTGCGAGTGTGCCATTGCGAAAAGGCCTCGAGGTGGCGCGCGCGCGGTGTCTTCCGCGCGCCACTTGACGAAAGACCGGGGGGTGTTAACCCCTAACACCCCCCGAGGAGGGGGCCCCCACCCCTGGGGGCCCGGCGCTGTCGGGTTCGGTGGTTGAATCTCCGTTTCCCACGTTCCCGACACGAAGCGCACTGAAGACACAGCAGTGGTTTTAGTGGGTAGTCACTGCGGTAGGTGCGATGAGCCCCGGCAGCGGGGGAAGCTTGCCTACCGGGTTGAGCCCCACATACCCCAGCCGTCTGGCACCTCCCGGACGGCGCGGGATGCGTAAATGCATTTCCATTGCTAAACAAAAAAAAAAAAAAGGCTAATACTTACGAATAATTTTGTTCAACTACTGTTCCTATACGCTAGTCTGTCCTCGGCACATTCCATCTCAGCTCGCGTCAAACCAATTTTCTCCTGATAGTATTACCTCTGCCACAATGCTGAGTATTTAATGTGATTTTCCGAAACATTAGACAGACGTTCTTCAACTTAATATACTATGTTATAAAACTAGATGGGTCTCGCGGTTTCTTCCGCGGTGAGGGTTGTAATGGAAATTGAATCTACTTGTTATATTAATAAAGTTGAAGTTCGTTTTTTTATATCGTTTTAAACTCATAAAATTTTTACTCATTATATTTTGCGCTCGGCTCACGATCCGGAGGTACCGGGTTCGATTCCCGGTGGGGACAAGCTCTCACAAAAATCTCTATATGAGACTGCCCTCAGTTAGGTTAGAACATTGCAGGCTGAATCACCTGATTGCCCGAAAAGTAAGACGATTCCGTGCTTCGGAGGGCACGTTAAGCCGTCGGTCCCGGTTACTTTCTACGGATAGTAGTCGTTACATGAGCCATGTCGGAGGCCTTTGACGGCTCTATAACTCTGACACCAGAATTGGTCAGGTTGACCATCCACTCGATGAAGACAAAGACGTTGTTTGACAATCCCAATTACAGCGCAATTGGTTAATCGATCTCTGCACCGCTCCGCACCGCTCGGCTTCTATGGAAACGCACCCTAACTTTATCGTATAGGTCTTATATAAAGCCTATCTAGACTACAAGTAGCTGTAATAAATAAAAGCCGTATCGACATGTACTCACGTTATAGAGGGTGTAATTAAAACCAAAGCCGGGAAAGAGTCTCTTTGATTAAAGAATACTGTCAGGGGCGGACTCAGGATGGAAAAACAGGGCGAATGTATAAAGCAACCCTTTGGAAGGTTAATTAATTAATTTAAAAACTTATTTGAATTTTATTTATTTATTTCGATTATAATTCATTTCCTCGGTGGTCTAACGGTATGGGCACTCCCTGCCAAGACTGAGATCCCAGGTTCAAGTCTCTGGTTGGGCAAAAACATGTTTCCTACTTTTCAAACATGGCTCTGGTTTGAGATCACTAACAAGTATTAGCCAAGAGTGGTGATTCTGCCTAATCCTCCTCACTGTACTTATAGCTTCATTGAAATGGCATTTAGGCGGTCTGCAAAATCTGACATCAGAATTGGCCACTAACCTCATCGAACTTACTTACTTTTAATAACTTCCTAAATTAGTTCTCGTGTAAAGGCAATTTTACACCAATGTGTGCGTTATTCACACATTACGAAAATATTAATATATCTAAAGGTCTAAAAAAATGCCCCCTTTTAATCCACTTAATCCGCCCCTGTGTAACTCACACAGGTGATAGCAATATCAGGTTTACAAGCTAATTGGACTGCACTGGATCTAGGTACTAAATGATACCTAGATAGGTAGTCTAGGTATGAAAGAGATGCTTTTATCCTCGCTGATAGGTCAAAGGAAACGTTCAGTGTAAGGAAATAGCTTTGATCGAATTCCGAATCTGAACCGAAGGAGAATTATGGATAGTAAAAGTGTCAAAGCTTTGATATTTTATAGAATAGAGAGACCTAGCTTTACGGAAGTCTAGATCAATTTTCAGTTGCCATGTTCCAATAGTTAGACCGTGATGGAGGTCTATAGGTGGTCTAAAAATTGGACACCAGGGCAACTAAGCTACTCGAACTTACTTTGGAAGGCGCTTTGCTTCAGAACCTTCAATATGGCTTATTTTTTATGTGTGGTGAATTAATTCACGATTGATTAGCAGCGCCCCGCGGTGTTTCCCGCGTTGTACCCATTCCCACAGGAATGTCGGGATAAAATGTACCTCATGAGTTATTCTGATGTTTAACCTATATTACTGTAAAGTTTCATCCCAATCCGTCCAGTAGTTTTTTCGTGAATGAGTAACAAACATACATACATCCTCACAAACTTTCGCATTTATAATATTGGTAGGAAGTATTTTGGTAGATTAATTGACGTTTAATGTGATTGGAGGATCCATGCGTTGTTCTGTAGGGGGGAAAATGACAGAGACAAATACTAGGTATAGACATAGAATTCACATAGCATCCTCTATCTTTTATACTTAATCCAACTGCAGCACAAATGGTACAAGAAAAAAGTTGTTATATGTACAAAAACAACATAAATCCAAAGAGAACAAAGAAAATAAAGATACATTTGCACTGTTTTTGTCGTAATTAACGATAAAGGTACTTTTCCAGTAAAAATGTGCAAAAAATCAGAACATTGCAGACAAAATAAGATAACTTTTACTTTAATTGCTCTACCGTAGCGTGGCGTAGTGACCAGTGATGTTAAATCATCGGAGATTGTTAAGCAACTTGCAGCTCGGCCCTTCTTGGATAGGTGGCCGATAGTGGCATTTTTATCTGAGCACTACCGTGCTTCGGAAAGCCCGTTAAATTGTCGGTCCCGGTTGTTTCAATCGTTAGACCATGTCGGAGGCCTTTGGGCGGTCTTAAAACTCCGACACCAGGGTTGGTCACTAATCGATTCGAACTTTAATAGCTTCCATAGCGTTCGTCGAAGTGATACGTGATGTTGACTCATCGGTGATAGTCAAATAACTTGCAGCTTGTCCCTTCTTGGATGGGTTGCCGATAGGAACACTTCTATCAACTTGACAAGCCCGTTGGCACAGTGGCAGTGAGAGCACTTACTGTGTCGGGGGTTGCGGGTTCGATTCCCGCCCGGAGTCAACAATATGTGAAGACATAGTTGTTGGCGACCGCGACGTCTGGGTGACAATTATATATTCTTATAAAGTATTTGTGTATGTATAAGTAGTAGTATCAGTTAGTTAGATTCCATAACACAAGCTTAGAGCTTACTTTGGGTCTAATTAACCGTGTCTGAATTTGTCCAAGTATTCATTTATTTATTTATTTATTTTTCTGAGCGCTGACCTGCTTCGGAGAGTACGTTGAAATGATTTTTTGTGCGGAGGTCTTTCATCATCGTCATCACATGGCAATGATCGTTAGGCATCCTTTTCATGTAAATCACTTTACAAGCGATTCGGTGAGTTCATAAAATAATATGATATCGTCACACATTGTAAGGCTGCGTTTGTATTGAAGCGGAGCGGAGCTATGCGGTGCTCAACCGACCAATCACGACGCATGACGAAAAGGTTTTGACAATGTCAATGCGTTGTTTGACAATACCGCTGCGCTGTGATTGGTGAATCAGGTTATACTACGCTTTCTTCTATGAAAACGTCAACCAAGTCCTTGTGCCTACCACATATCACGTCGGGGTCACCACTGTGCGCTGGTATGTACACTGGCTGGTCCTTATTAGGTGAAGTAATGAAAGGCGAGATACGATGAGACGTCCGTTTATTGAGATACCATATTGATACTGATCTAACACTAACACAATAAAATATATCTAAATGAATACGTAACATAATAACAAGTATGTGGTAGGCACATCCTCAACTTTCTCTATAACCTCTCTAACACGCCACTTATATATAAAGAAAAATATGATCTTTAACTTTTTCTTCTTCATCGAGTGGATGGCCAACCTGACCAATCCTGGTGTCAGAGTGATTGAGCCGCCAAAGGCCTCTGACGTGGCTCATGTAACGACTACTTTCAAAGTAACCGGGACCGTCGGCTAAAACAAACACTGTTATAAAGTGTTTTGTCTCTTTTGCTCTTCGGAAAATAGCGTAAGTGGGAAAAGGACAAACCATGTGATAGCTAATATGCTGTTAATAATCGTTTATGAATAAAGCCCTTAGCCTGTTATGCCCCACAGCTGGCAAAGGAGTATTTTGTCTCTTTTGCTCTTTGGCAAATAGCGTATGTGGGAAAAGGACAAACCATGTGATAACTAATATGATGGTAATAAGGCTCTTAAGCCTGTAATGCCCCCCAGCTGGCAAAGGCCTCTCATCTCACTGAAGATATGAGTACAACAAAGCTTAGTATCTCCATAACAGATACATCCTACACCATATCCTGAACCAATATCAACAAAATTCAATAACTCAGATAATACTCGTGTAAAATATTATTAGTCTGATAAATACTTATCACAGATACTTGAAAATCATGTTAGTATTGTGTATGTTATCAGGACAAACAGGAAGTTTACCAACGTCAAAAAATACTTGTAATTTAGCTATACTAATATTATAAAGCTGCAGAGTTTGTTTGTTTGAACGCGCTAATTTTAGGAACTACAGGTCCGATTTGAAGAGAATTGAAAAAATCTTTTTGTAATGGATAGCCACATTCAACGGGAAGGTTATAAGCTACTTTTCATCCTGAAACTCTCACGGGAACGGGTACAACGCGGGTAAAACCGCGGGGCGCTGCTAGTTTATTCATAAAACCTCTGATGCGTATATTCTATTACTAGCAGCGCCCCAAGCTTTACCCGCATTGTGCCCGTACCTGCGGGAATTTTGGGATCAAAAATAGCCTATAACATACCCGTTGAATGTGGCTATCGATTACAAAAAGAAGCATTAAAATCGGATGGGTGGTTTCTGAGATTAGCAAGATCAAACAAAAAAAAAGCTCTTCAGCAGTATGGTATAAATTTTGTACGAGAACAAACAAACAAACAAACAGTACTTTTCTAGTACAGTCTCTAATTTGAATCGAAAAAAAATCATTTTGAATCCAAAATTCTCGAAAAGGTTCAAAGTGAGTGAAATTTCAAGACACAATAATAACTAACGCCTAAATATAGACTTCTAAAACTTGATTCCAGTTTTCCAAAGCGATAAACATCAACGAGTTTCAAAAGCAGTTTTTAACTAAATATTTGTAAACCGAAAGTACAAGCAGTTATGTTAGCAGAAGACCTTTTATGAAATCCTTGGATATCATGACGTTATGATTAATATAAATAACAATTGGGAGTACCATTGGTGACACTTAACAATTCGTTAGCTTTAAATCGTCCCATTAACTGCTCCATTAATTGCATTGTTCTTTTATCGAACTCCAAGATACCACTATTTCACTTTCTTCATTACATAATACAAGGTTAAGCTTAGAGTGGGGTCTAATTACCTAACCGTGTGTAAATTTGTCCCAGGTCAATTATTAGTAAAGAAGTATAAAGTATATTAGCCTGTAATGTCCTACTGCCGGGCAGAGGCCTCTCGTCTCACTGAAGATATCAGTACAGTGAGGAAGTTGTAGGCATAATCACCACGCTAGCCTAATGCGGGTTAATGATCTCAAACCCGAGCCATGTTTGAAAAGTAGAAAACATGTTATCGCTCGACCCGGGAATTAGAATATAAAGAAATATCTTTGTAGTATGGTATAGGTAAATCGGTCAATCGCTAACTTTGTACCATGTACAATGGTACATACAAGTTTTGCACTTATTTTAGTTTGGAGAAGGCAGCGCTCCGTTAAAAAGTAAACAGTTTAGAACTCTGTCGCAGTAAGTAGGTCTTTCAACTCAATGAAAACATGTTCAAAAAGAAGTGAGCTGAAAGCGACATAGTTCTCTAAAGCAAATTGATTCGATTTTCGAAGTAATTTATGTTTTAAAGTAAATTTAATATGCGATTGGAAATACATTTTGCTGTAAGTAATATTTTGAGTTTTAATTGATTTTTCAAATCACGTTTAGATGAAAATCATTCATTTTCTTACAAACCTTACGCCCGTGTATTTAGATACATCAAATGCTGCCATAGTAGAATTTTCACGAGTGATTTTGACGTGTAATGTTTACAAAAATACTTCAGGATTGAATTATATTTTTCAGTAATGCACACATAGCTTCAGTTTTTGATATTTGAATTACAAAGAAAGTTGAATATACATAGTTTTGGTATCTGATAGTAAGAACGGAAATAGTATGCTAACGAGACCCATATCGATTTCTTTATCAATTTCTTGTGATTTCTTTGACACTTGGAGACATGACATGTGACTAAGTGATTGATAAATTTCAGTGTAAAAAAAAACAAAATGGCGATGTAGTGTATATCAAAATGTCAAAAGAGGTGGCGATGTGGTGAACTTCAGAATTATCTAGCTTCACCTTCGTTTCTTCCATAAGGTAGTAGAAATAGTATAAATCTGTAATGTCCCACTGCTGGGCAAAGGCCTCTCATCTCACTGAAGATATCAGTACAGTGAGGATTAGGTATAATCACAGCGCTTGCCAAATGCGGGTTTGTGATCTCAAACTCGAGCCATGTTTGAAAAGTACGAAACATGTTTTCGCTCGACCCGGGAATTGATCCTGGGACCTCAGTCTTGGCAGGCGAGTGCACATACCACTAGACCACCTACGCGTCAATAAGGTAGTATTCCTATAATAATATAACGTCTATAATTACGATAATCACACTTATGGCGTGGTTTATCTAAGCGATGTTCTCATTGCGATTGTTTAGCAACGTGCAGCTCGGTTCATACTTCGATGGGTTGCCGATAGTGGCAATTCCATCTAACCTTGCTTTTTAAAATTATCGGGTACGGTTGTTTAAATCGTCAGATCATGTCGGAGGCCTATAGTCGGTCTAAAAACTACAACACTAGGGGTGTCACTAAGTTACTCTAGTTTACTTTTAAAACACTTATTATACTACTTTTCTTTTAAAATATAGAAACAAGGGTATGCTTATTGGAACGAAGTTTCATAACGCGCGTTACGAAAGGGGGCTAGACGGAAAAAATTAAGACAAAAAGTTGTAACGACACTTTTTGAGTTGGAGAGAGACAGGCAGAGAAACATGCGCACGCCGTTAGAGAGAGACAGACATCTCTCTCTCTCTCTTATAGAAAGCAAGCCAGATATTTTTGTTTCGTCTTTCTATTTCGCATTGAACTTCGTTCCATCCGGGTGTCCCTTGACACCTCTCAAGTTTTTATGTTTACTTCTCTACCTAATATTCCGTGGTCACTTTGCCTACTTCCTGGTGAAATCACGTGTTGTATGTGACAACTCATGCGTGACCGTTGATAACTACATAATTAACTTTGTAAGGGACTATTACACACAAATTCAATTCAGTGTTCTATGAAAGTGAACCTTTTTGAATTAATTCGACATTTAGACGTTTAGATAAAGTGAGTTTTCAACCTGCTAGTTAAAGTTTAATAAAATGAGAGCCAGTAAAAGATTTGTGTGTCAGTCGCGTCATTGAAAAGCTTGTAAACTTGTTGAAATAAACGATGTACAAATGTAAAGGTCTTCGACATGGTCTAACGATTAAAACAACCGGGACCGACAATTTAACGTGCCTCCGAAGCACGGTAGCGCTCAGATAGAAATGCCACTATCGGCCACCCATCCAAGTAGGGGTCGAGCTGCACGTTGCTTAACAATCGCAATGAACTAACAACGCTCAATCAAAATATGCCATGAGCGCTACTTTGTTAATGTTTTTTTTAGTAGGCGAACGACTTAATATAATTAAGCCATAACTAAAATGATACCCTGAAATTATGATGGCTGTAATTTGTTAAACTCTTTGTATGGTTGTAATAAAAGTCGACCTCGTTGGCTTCTTTTAAGGGTTATACGAAACAGGGGCGTATTAAGGACAGCAGTGGGCAGGGCTTAACAAATATATGCCAATAAAATAAATAAATATACCCGGACAAATTCACTCACGGTTAATTAGACCCAAATTAAGCTCAAAGCTTGAATCTAACTAACTGATACTACTAAATATACATACACAAATACTTTGTAAGAATATATAAGTGTCACCCAGAAATCGTTGCCAACAACAATATTTTAACATATTTTTGGCTCCGGGCGGGAATAGAACCCGCAACCCCCGACACAGTAAGCGCTCTTACCGCCACTATGCCAACGGGCTTGTCTTTAATTAAGCAGAAGAGTTTCTCTTTTAATACTAAGTCTATTTTGAAATTGGTTTTTCCGAAGGTTTTGAAGGAAATTTCTAGATAAATATATTCATAATAAAGTATTTTCAAGTCACATTAAGCGGAGTTACGATAATACAATTAAAATGGAGTTAAGTTTAAAGTCTGACATTTAAGTGGTCATATCAGTTTCAAAATGTAAAAAAAGAGGTTAATTACTGTAAAACGATATTAATTTAAGACTGAAATCGGTAATGGAAGGCTACAAAATCATTTTACATGATGTGATAGTGTTTCTTTGCACTAGCCGGCGCATAATAAGTAAACTCGCTCAAACTAGAAAAAAGTAAAGAATTAGCCTATAAGTCCCACTGTTGGGCAAAGGCCTCTCATCTCACCGAAGATATCAGAACAGTAATGAGGAAAAAATAAGTTAAATGTTGTCTAGACTATGTAGAAAAAAGTATTATCCCTTAACAGTGGGACATTATTTCATTTCATTTCATAATGTCCCCCTGCTGGGCAAAGGCCTCTCATCTCACTGAAGATATCAGTACAGTGAGGAGGATTAGGCATAATCACCACGCTTACCAAATGCGGGTTGGTGATCTCAAACCCGAGCCATGATTTAAAAGTACGAAACACGTTTTCGCTCGAGCTAGGAATTGAACCCGGGACCTCAGGCGAGTGCACACCACTAGACCACCGAAGCGAGGCGAGACTATAATTGACACTTTATTGTTTTAAGATGAAGCGACTAGCCAATTAAAAATTATTTCCTCAAAAAGAACGACAAATTACTATCGCTCTCGCTGCTCCGTGGAACAACGCCAACTGTGGGTAAAATTAAGTCAGTAAATCCCTTTCATCTTTAACAACAAAAAGACATTTTCTAATTCAGATGACCCCTCAATGTGGCAATCCATTCTACAATCTTATTTAGTCGAATATTAACGACCGTATACTTAAAACGGAATGTGCTATTAAGATCTTAATCCAGCCGCCCTAACCCGCAAATCCTTAGTCCGTTCATCAGAGTAAATATAAAAAATTGAGGGTACAATATAGTGAAGCACGTAAATTACACTATGGGCTATACAGTCACAAGTTTACAGCTAAATTACACCTCTCTAGTTAGAAACAAGCTTACATTCTTTAAAAAAGTTATTTAAGTAACAATAGTTCACCCAGATGAATCACCTAGGTGAAAATAATAAAGGTGGACTAATGCTACCAAACTGTCTATTCATCAAGGTGGACAAAGTGAAATTACCTATAAATTGCTTTCTATTTATTTTAGCTTTTTTATAGCATTTGTTTAACTGGTTGAAGCCCCTAGGTGGACCAACAAGGTGGACCAATCCACCTTGATTTTTTCACACATATGAAATCGCCAAGGTGGACTTTAAATTAACCTTTATCAGCTATCTATTCAGTCCAAGTCCATCCCTGTAAAAAGTGACGTCATAATTTTATTATAACTGCTTATCACTCGCCGTGCAACTGAATGAAACCGTGAGTTTCATCACGAACGGCTCAGACAATATTTAAATAGTGAGTCAGTGATACAAACACACATATATTTACATAGATAAACTGTTTGTACTTTTATTTGTGTTTTACTCATTACTCATTCTAATGTATATGGTTAATTTTAATTCAACGACTATTTTTATCGATTTGCTTTTGTTTTTGCTGATTCGAAACAGACGGTATTAAAAAGGAAAAGGTTATAAATTAAAAAGGTTTTTTTCTGTTTCGTTTGTTAAGCAACGTGCAGCTCGACCCCTACTTGGATGGGTGACCGATGGTGGCATTTGTATCCGAGCGCTACCGTGCTTCGGAGGTCACGTTAAAATGTCGGTTCCGGTTGTTTCAATCAGTAGACCATACAAATACAAATACAAATAATGTATTGATCAAAAGTAGCCAGCCTAATATAAATGGAGATACACTATGCTAACATTGTGTTACTACTAAGGCCTTATACCTCGTACAAGATTCCCTACCCCCTGAACAAGTGGGAACTGTATCTCAGGGGGTAGTCGTTCGTCTACTTTAGTAGTTTAAGAAAATTTCAACACGAATAGTGCAAGGTTATGTTATGATTAAAGTGTCGGAGGCCTTTAGGCGGTCTAAAAACTCCGACAGCAGGGTTGGCCACTAACCTACTAGAACTTACTTCCTTATTTCGGTATTCAACACGTTTGTAAGTAATATTACTTTGTATGTCCTCATAACTCCTTAAGTCCTCGAGTCCTCACCGTACTGATATCTTCAGTGAGTGCAGAAATCTGCTCTTCTTGTAATACTTGACTTAAACTATTTTGCAGTTTTTATTCGAAAGAGAGAAGCATTGATATGAACCTGTAGAGTTAAAATGCTTGCTAGGTAAATATGTGTCTTCTTAAGAAGAGATTAAGGGTGCTTTTCCATTAAAGCGGAGCGGAGCTGTGCGGAGTTCAAGCGACCAAACAAAACACATTGAAATTGTCAAACAATTCATTGACAGTGTCAAAATCTTTCAGTAATGTGTCGTGATTGGTCAATTTACAGCCTCTGTGGTCTTGTGGTTTGAGCGCCCGGCTCACGACCCGGAGGTTCCGGGTTCAATTCCCGGTGGGGATATCTCACAAAAATCTGTTTGTGAGACTTTCCTCAGTTTGGTTAGGGCATTGCAGGCTGAATCACCTGATTGCTCGAAAAGTATGATGATTCCGTGCTTCGGAGGGCACGTTAAGCCGTCGGTCCCGGTTAATTTCTACGGATAGTAGTCGTTACATGAGCCATGTCAGAGGCCTTTTGCGGCTCAATAACTCTGACACCAGGATTGGTCAGGTTGGCCATCCACTCGATGAAGAAGAAGGTCAATTGAGCTTCGCACAGCTGCGTTCTTTTACTGTACAATCCTGCGCAGTGTTATCAAATTCTCTGCCGGGACAGAATTTGATGCCCGTCGGTATGCTTGTAGAGTCAACTCTGTTCTATATCTCGTGTCTAGAGGCCTTTGGACCAAATCCTATCCTACTAATATTATAAATGTGAAAGTTTGTGTGTTTGTTACTCTTCACGAAAAAACTACTGGATGGATTTGGATAAAACTTTACAGTAATATAGGTTATACATCAGAATAACACATGGAATACATTTTATTCCGAAATTCCAACGAGGGTGCAACGAGGGGCGCGTACTTATATAACTTTGCCCCCTGCTCTTTCAGACGAATCATAAAAATAACGATAGCGTGCATCTTTGTCTTAGTGCCATCTAGCGGTCGCGAGTGGAACAGTCTTTTATATGAATGTACATACATAAGTGGCACACAAGGACATGTCTTTAAACGATTGAGAATGATTGAAACATTGAACCAATTTAAAACGTATTTTGTGTGTGTTTAAGCGGGATTAGTTACTTGAACACATGATTTAGTTTGTAACTTAAAGTGTAAAAATTTAATATTTAAGTGTATTCAAAGGATTTGTAGATAATTCATCGACATTCCTATTACAACTAGAAAAAACCTAAAACTCAGGTTGCGTTTACATGGCAGCAGAGTGGAGCTGTGTGGATCTCGATTCATCAATCACAGCGCATTGTGATTGTCAAGCAACACATTGACATTGTCAAATCTTTTCGTAATTTATTGTGATTGGTCAGTTGAGCCAGCTCCTTTCATCTTCAATGAAAACGCACCTGTATTTTAGTTAATTTTTCATACACAAACTTGTCTCGTCAAACGCTAATTCCCGACATTGTTATGTTTGTCTTGAGTTATTAGGACAAAAGGGTCAATCACAAATCAATAAACTATCAACAAAATTGGGTCATTTTGTAAATTTTGTCATAGCTGGTAGCAATCCGTACATAAACTTATCAAAAGTCTCATACAACTTCCATTTATATGTAGTAAGTGCTTCGGCCCAGTTGTTTCCATCTACAGGCGATCCTTAGTGTCAGCACTGCGTTAAGCGTGTGCCCGTCGCGTACGCCCGCCGAGTGCGCACGCGACGGGCGCACGCGTCGGTTCACTTTTGTATGACACCGCACGCGACGAGCGCACGCGTCGGTTTCACTTTTGTATGACACCGCACGCGACGGGCGCACGCAACGGTTCACTTTTGTATGACACCGCACGCGACGGGCGCACGCAACGGTTCACTTTTGTATGACACCGCACGCGACGGGCGCACGCGTCGGTTCACTTTTGTATGACACCGCACGCGACGAGCGCACGCGTCGGTTTCACTTTTGTATGACACCGCACGCGACGGGCGCACGCAACGGTTCACTTTTGTACGAAGCCATACGCGGCGTGCGCACGCTTAACGCAGTGTCGGCCCTAAAACTCCAACACCAGAATTGGCCACTAACCACTCGAACTTGCTTCACTTATTCCGAGGTTCAAATGCTCCTTCAGACACCACTCACAACATCCAGAACATTCAGAAACGTTCATACGGTTCTAACACAAAAATACGAGTCACTATCTAAGCACCTTGTCAAATTAAAAACAGTAAACGCCAAAGTATTTATTACCACCAAAAAAGACAATTTTAAAAACCACACAGTCCCAAAGTGTATTTTATTTTAAATAAAAGTTGGTATACGAAAGTAATCTCTATTTTGTAGACAGTAAAGTCGTTATATTTGTTAAAAGATAAGGACTGTATAAAATAAATAATAGTAATGCTATAAAATAATGAGTGCAAGGAAGGTTTAGTCAAAGACTGGTGGTGATCTAAAATGGTTTATACAATTAGTGGTGAAACGAAAAAAGAAAATGGAAGTATTTTTAAAGGATTATTAATATCGTTTATTGGTGAGTAAGAATAATTTGAATACTAATTTCTAAAACCTTTATTTCAATACTAGCAGCGTCCCGCGGCTTTACCCGCGTTGTGCCCGTGCCCGTGGGAATTTCGGGATGAAAAATAGCCTATGACCTTCCCGTTAAATGTAGCTATCTATTACAAAAAGAATTCTTCAAATCGGACAGGTTATTACCGAGATTATCTCGAACATACAAACAAACAAACTTGAAAAAATTATTACGTTAGTTTATTTGTGATAACGCCTAATGCTCTTCACTGACATCTTTAGTGAGATGAGAGGCCTTTGCCCAACAGTGGGGCATTACAGGCTAATACGTAATTTATTTTAGTTTGCTTGTTTTTAAGAGTGAAATATATCTATGCTGTGGATGCCTGTAAGAGGCACACATAATTGAATGAGAACCTTTATAGTGCTGTAGTCATAATTTAATATATTGTAGCCGTGTTGGCAACCATTATTAGATAAATAAATAAATAAATATATCTATTTACACTTCATCATTACTTTATGAACTTAGCTTGATATTGATTTTGATGGATTCAATTTGATGAATAACTCTCTAGACCTCAAATAATATTATTTTTGATTCATAAAGTTTGTTCAAATTATTAAGCATCGAATCGTAATGTCAAAACAATATTTTGAGTTCAAGTGTTTCTAGTTTTAGTTGGGAAAGTCGTTGAAGAATAATGGCGTTATTATAATAAGTCGTTCACTGATGCTACAGGCGATGACTGCAAAAATATAAAAAATAACAACAGTAGTCGCACTCAGCGAGCAACATCTGTCACCTAATTAGGTGACCACGGTCAGCAGACAGTCTAATGTGGCTAAAATAGAATAGACCAAGTCTGGCATTTGTTTTCATTTCCAGTTACACATAAAAAAAGGTATTGCCGCTTACCTCAAAGATCAAGAATTTAACTATCAAAGATGGTAGGTACAATTCTTCCAAAATTCTTTCCAGCGAGCATACCTTTCTTCACGCATGGAGTGGAAACCGTATCCAGGACTACATCAGCTCACTCCAGCCATTTTATCAGCATTGACGATGGCATTTGGAACAATACAGCCTTGCTTCTGGCTGGAGCCATCTCGTCACCACTCTACTGCTGCTTCGTAGACAAATGTGGTAGAAAAACTGGACTGTTTGTTATTAGTATTGCACAAGGGGTAAGTGTTGGGACTTAGTTTAGCTTTGTGGTGTTCATTTATTGCGATTGTTAAGCAACGTTCTGTTTTGAACTACGTTTACGGATACACTTCGCTTTTAATTCACATTTTCGAATTTTTAACAGCCTCCGTGATATCAAGGTTATGGTCACGTTATCGTGCTACTGGTGAAGTGGCTGAAAGACACCCAGGCGGGAAGCGCATAACCAATCAACGACACAACAGCCTCCGTGGTCTTGTGGTTTGAGCGCCTGGCTCACGACCCGGAGGCTCCGGGTTTGATTCCCGGTGTGGATATCTCACAAAAATCTCTTTGTGAGACTGTCCTCAGTTTGGTTAGGGCATTACAGGCTGAATCACCTGATTGCTCGAAAAGTAAGACGATTCCGTGCTTCGAAGGGCCGTCGGTCCCGGTTACTTTCTACGAATAGTAGTCGTTACATGAGCCATGTCGGAGGCCTTTGGCGGCTCAATAACTCTGACACTAGGATTGGTCATGTTGACCATCCAATCGATGAAGAAGATTCACATTTTTATCTAAAGACTTCTGTGACCACGGGAGCCAAAACGCTTGATAAAAGTAAATTAAAAGCGAAGTGTATCCGTTACGTTAGTTGCAATTCAAAATGAGTAGTGTTCGCTTTTATCTAAAAATCCTTTAGTTTGGTCACTTGGAGGCCTGTTTATATAGTGGCTGGTTCTATATAGTGTGGGACCAATGGCATTTTCTATTCGAGTGCCAACGTGGTTTAGGAGGGCAAGTTGAACTGTCAGTGCCGATGCTTAAGCGATCTTAGACACTTCGCTGATCAAAGTGTCGCTTAAGTTGGTCTTTTACCTTCATGTTGTTTCTTAGGTTTCTTTAGTTCTTTGACTTGTTGCTACTGTTACTTAGTATTATTCTGTAAGTTGCCCAAGATGAATTTCGAAAATGCCCATTAGAGATTAAACAAATAGGTACTTGAACCATTAACAATATCCAACTCTTTCTCTTCCAGATATCTCTCATCCCCCTATTCCTCGTAAACTCAGCCAACACCATAATATTCCACGCTATCACCGGTTTCTCAGCGGGAGGAATATTCACCGTCATACCAATATACGTGAAAGAAGTCACCCAAGCGAAGGTCCAAGGCCCTGCACTATTGTTCATGATAGTGATGACTAGTGCTGGGTATCTGATGAACTTGGTCATGAGTTTGGAGGAGAGAATGTATCTTACTGTGGCGCTGGTCATGGCACAGTTAGGATCGCTTCCTTTTGTGATCGAGTCTCCGAGCTATTGGGTTATTAAAGGGAAACTTGAGGTAAGAGTTGAGTTTGTATACATTTTAATAAAAAATCTGTAGAATAGAAAAACATCTTCGAGTCCTTTTATGGCTGAAACTGCGTTAAGCGACTACGCGACGTGCGCACGCGACGGTTCACTTTTGTATGTAAACGCACCCGCTTAACACAGTTTCGGGCCCAAGTCATTCGTCGATGCTACAAGTGGTGAGTGCAACAAATAAAATAACTACAGTAGTAGGTCGCACTCAGCGAACATCTGTCACCTAATTAGGTGACCACGGTCAGCAGACAGTCTAATGTGGCTAAAATAGACTACACCAAGTCTGGCATTCGTTTTATTTTCTAGTTGGTTGTTAACGCAGTTTCGGCGCTTATAAAAAGGAAAATATTTTTGCACGCATCAGGAATGCATCAGCGTGACCCCAAAAAAATTGGATAAATACGAAAGCGCGATCTACAAAATGTTACTGTATGAAGATTTTGTAGATCGCGTTTACGGATTTTTTTGGAATTTCATCTATTGGATCGCGGGTGGAATCACCGCGTGGAACAGCTGGTTATAGCTAGTTATAGATAAACTTAAAAGTTAAATATTCCTTAGTCACAAGTCATGCTGATATGTAAATATTTTATTTTGAATCCCAAAACGTCACTGAGACACGTTCAATACGGATGATACTGTGAAGTAAAACGATACATAATATATGTTTGTGCACTTCGCTCTAGAAGACAATCGCTTGGCTTAGTTTTTTTTTATCAAAAGTACTGATGTCACGTGATAGATGACCATCAATTGTCTAAAGATGCGGGCTATTTGATTGCCTTTATTTTAGTTATCTCTTTTTTTATTACAGGCGGCAAAAGAATCTCTTTCGAAACTAAATAAAGTCCCTCCAACTAGTGAATTTGTCACAACGCAACTGGGTCTTCTGAAGGAGGAGAGTGACCGAGCGAAATGCAATGGGAAAATTACGCTAATGTCATTGTGTAAGTGTCCGGTGAATTTGTCCGCATGTATTTATTTATGCTTTCATATCAATCAATCAATCAATACATATAATAAAATTGTAAAAAGTCGCTGTCTGTACATAGAAGATATATAAGGAAAAATATATAATAGGGGCTTAATGAACGCAATAGAAACCAAAACAATGACTTTTTGTCTGATTGTCTGTTCGTTTGTGCTCAAACGGCTCAACCGAATTGAATGCGGTATTCACTAATGCGTTGTGATGTACTGTGATTAACATTTAGTCTTTGTTTCATTTCAATCGGTTCATAAATAAAAAAGTTATATCAAAATCTCGAAATTCCCACGGGAACGGGGGCGCTGCGGGTGATACCGCGGGGCACAACTAGTATGACATATATCAGAAGACTTTATAGTCGTACCAGTGTGCTTATACTAACGTTCTCAATGTTTTACAGTCAGGAACAAAATTTGGTGGGACAGCTTCAAATTAGTAGTTGTTCTTTTTACAACCATGGCGCTCTGTGGTAGTGTTTTGTTTTTGGATCAAAGCAAGACTTTGAAGCAGTTGAAAGTAACTCAAGAGGAAGGACTGCTATACATGGCGCCATTAATGGCGGGAGGATTGTTCAGCTTCGTGATTATTTTCGTTTGGGATAGGAAGGTAAGTGGTTCAAATGTCCTAACTAATATTATAAATGCGAAAGTAACTCTGTCTGTCTGTTTGTCTGTGTGTCACGCTTTCACGCCAAAACTACTGCACCGATTTGAATGAAATTTGGTGCACAGATAGTCCAGAGCCTGAGAAAGGACAGAAATTATTTTTTATCGACGAAATTCCCCCGGGTGAAATCGCGGGGCGCGGCTAGTAGTCGAGTAAAAGGTAGGAGGTAAGTGAATTATGTTGCTAAGCACTCGTTTAGAAAGAGCAAGGCAAGCACTATGTTTATAGATTGTGTTGTCCTCTTATCGAAATACGATTGATCGAAAGTTTACCGACCACGATTCACCGAAGTATCGATTGACTGGTTAGTTTAATTGCCTTAATAAATGTACTTTAGCGTTTGAATTTGACTGAACAAATAACTTATTTTTGATTAAAACTACATTTAGGGAAACTTCGCTTTTCGACGTTTCGACCCCTATATAGGAACCGTGCTCACAGAAGACTATTATTGTTATCCGTCAATACAAGATTAATCATACTTACTAAACATTTGAGAAGCCCGTTGGCACAGTGACAGTGAGAGCGCTTACTGTGTCGGGGGTTGCGGGTTCGATTCCCGGAGTCTATAATATGTGCAAACATAGCTGTTGGCGACGACGTCTGTGTGTCAATTATATATTCGTATAAAGTATTTGTGTATGTATATGTAGTAGTATCAGTTAGTGAGGTTCCATATTACAAGCTTAGAGCTTAGTTGGGGTCTAATTCTACCTAATGCTACCTAGGTACTTTTTGCTGGTACTAAAACTACCTCTTTCTTTCAGTACCTCCTGACTGCAGGATTCACTACCATGGCGCTATCATCCGGTCTCATAGCAGTGTTCACTCAAGTGGATCTCACTGTGATATCACACCACTGGGTGGCTTATGCTGCCCTGGTAGCTCTGGTCTTCGGGTACGGGATCTGTTGGGGTCTGCCTGTGGTTGTTCTGGTGGAGATTTTCAACTTTGAAGTAAGTATATTTTGCTGGTATGATAATATTCGTCGTTTAAATAATTTTCCGAGAAAATGAGATATATTATCTGGACATTTAAAGTTAGTGGTCTTGACCTTTCTTGGTGGTGAATGGTTTGCTTAGAGATGTAATTAATTGGTTAATTTAGAGACTTGTCCCTCAACACGTTTCGGTCACGTACGGTGACCTTCATCAGGAGGAGGGTGAAGCGCTCGCAACAGCGTCTCTCCCCGCACGGGGAGAGACACTGTCGCGAGCGCTTGAGGGACACTCAACAGTAACCTCGGTCGTACGTAAGTTCCCGTTTTACCTAATAATTATGACATCAACGTACGTTTCAATTAATAGTAAAATAATATAGAGACGATCTTTGACGTTTCTCCTGTCATCATTGGTTCTGGCTCTATAACGCAAGGTTCATTAAGCTATCTGTAAGTTTGTTCAAGAAGTCAGGAGGCACGTTAAACGTTTAAGGCCTTAAGGCGGTCTAACAACTCTGACACCAAGGTTGACCACTAATCAACACGAACTAACTTAGTGGTTACTTAAATTGCTGTCGGAGTTTTTAGATATTTAGGATAGGATAGGACATGGCAGGGTAAGATAGGATCATATGGGACAGGATAGGACAAGATAGAATATAGATTTGTCATTAGCCGCGTACCCACCTAGCGCACAGGCTCGCGAGGCAGCCTCGGTGTCCGGCTCGCGAGCCATGGCTCGCGAGCCAGCCTCAGTAGTTTTGAGGCCGCCTCGCGAGGCAGGCTGAGCCATCATAAGTCGTGTATATTCAGCTGCAGCTATTTTCCTAGCTTCGCGCGCGAGCCAAAACATAACCGTACCCACCTAACACACAGCGCTCACCGAGGCACCTTTGAGCGCGTCAAGTTTACCGACAACAGATGGCTCGGGGCCGAGCCGTGCTCAGCCGAGCAAACGCGCGCCCGAGGCACGTCCACACCAGCCGAGCATTTGGCTCGCGAGGCTGCCGCGCGAGCCTGTGCGCTAGGTGGGTACGGGGCTATTAATATACCGATGTGTATGTCATGTTCGTATAGAGATGTGAAGGAGCTTGCACGGAACAGGAATAGATGGAGAAGTCTGCATCGGACTCAACAAGTGCCTTGCTCTTTTTATGATGATGATACCATTTATCTTTCCAGATAAGAACGCCAATACTGGCAACACTTCTGGTCTACTCAAGACTCCTCAACCTAGCGCACGTACACCTCTTCCAATACCTAGAAGACTACGTCGGCGTATACACTCTGTTTTATTTCTACGCAGCGATAAACTTGTATGGTGCGGTGTACTCCCTCTTCATCGTACCAAGTATAAGAAATAAAAAGTTGGTTCAGATAGAGAAGCAGTTAAAGAGAATACCTTTGACGTGAAGTAAAGATGTTTAGCTTTTCGGTATTTTTATTTTAGCTATATTTTTGATCTCATTTTTTATTCTGTTTTTTATTTAGACCATTAAAGTAGCCCTCCTCACTGTACTGATATCTTCAGTGAGACGAGAGGCCTTTGCCTAGCAGTGGGATGTTACAGGCTAATACTATACTTTACTTTACTATTAAAGTGCGATTCCGTTGAAGCTGAGTGGAGCTGTGTGGACAGTGAATTGACCAATCACAGGGCTTGAAATCTTCACTCCCCTCCGCTTCGCTTAAGTGGAAACACTTGACGTTATTCACCGCTCCGCACAGCTCCACTTTTTTTAAAATGGAAACACCCTTTAGTACTAAACGGTTGGAAGATATTTAATATTAAAATCTCATCAACTTGATGATTGATCATGAAACTATATTAACTTCTTCTTCTTCTTCTTCGTCGAGTGGATGGTCAACTTGTCCAATCCTGGTGTCAGAGTTATTGAGCCGCCAAAGGCCTCTGACGTGGCTCATGTAACGACTACTATCCGAATAATTACTTTGAGGAATGCAGACGAGTAAACGTCGATTTACTTCTTTTTGAAAAAAGAAAAATATATAGTGTCCTTTTTTTAATGTTGGCTACACATTATCAATGCCTGTTATCATAACTATTAAACTTATGACACTCGAAATTCAAGCCTAAAAACACTGTCATAATGTCTAAATTTCAAGGACACTTTGTATGAATGGCGAATGGTAACGCGGATGATGGTGGCGTAATCAATGTGGGCCGAAATATTTCAGCGATATAAACCGACGGACAAGTCGGATTGATGTATAGTCCTGGTAAAAGTCACCTTGACCTTATGTAAAGGTAGAACAGGGGAATAAGATTAGACGGAAAACATAGGCTCTCTATTTCTCTTTCTCTCCTCCACACACATAAACACATACACAATTTTACTAGTGTGCATTCTTAGATAATAAAACCATTTGCATACGTACTCTTCACCTGAATTGATCATGATTCTAAAAAATAACAAACAACCAGATTTTATCTACTAAACTCTGCGTCTGTACTAATTATTATTATTATTATAAAGAAGTATTTTTTTATTTTATTTGTGTATTAGGACTAATCTCAGTAATTACAAGTCCGATTACATTTTTTTTTGTAATAGATAGCCACATTCAACGGGAAGATTACAGGCTAATGTATCCCGAAATTCCCGCGGTAACGGGTATTATGCGAGTAAAACTGCGGGGCGCTGCTAGTTTTTTATATAAAATTTTGAATTAAAACTACGTTTACGGATAAACTTCGTCTCACGAGACGCATAACACCTGAGGTGTTCTTCTGCGACCACGGTTCCTGTTAGGGCCTTCGCTGCCTTACGCGGACGCCCGTGGCGGGTACCCGCCTCGCGTGTATGTTTTAAAAGATACGTGGGAGCAGCGCTGCGAGCGACGGTGATCCGTCGCACGCGGCGCGGCCAGCTGTCTCCGCCCCGCGGGCGACGGGGCGCGCTCGTTCGGTCCGCGTGACGGAGCAAAATGTTTTGAAATATACGTGGGAGCAGCGCTGCGAGAGACGGGAGACCGCCACGGTCGCCCGCGACGGAAAAGGCGGGCGCACGGCGCGGACACCCGCGTCGGGCGTCCGCGCCGTACGTCCGCTTAACGCAGCGAAGGGCCAGGGGCCGAAACGTCAGATAAAAATTTAAAATAAAAGCGAAGTGTATCCGTGAACGAAGTTTTAATTCAAAATGAATAGTGTTCGCTTATAAGTTTATTCTATCCCTCTGTTCATATCCTACTTAAATAAGCTATAAACTGTTAAGACTTATGTGTGGACTATACCATAATAGAAAGCCTCGTAAACACGATCTGAATCCGAATTAAATTACAAGGTCCTTCGGGAAACCTTTGGGAAGTATATTACCTTAATATGGGAGTTCCTTACATGTTATAATTACTTAGAGGGTAAGTAGAGGAGAGCTTAAATCTAGTCGGGTTACTCATGTTTTATCGAAGTACATTTCACCGAAGCGAGTTTTGTATTGAAACTATACGTTTATGGACACACTTCGCTTTTATTTTACATATTTTACATTTTATTTAACAGCCTCCGTGGTCTTGTGGTTTGAGCGCCCGGCTCACGACCCGGAGGTTCCGGTTTCGATTCCCGGTGGGGATATCTCACAAAAATCTCTTTTTGAGACTTTCCTCAGTTTGGTTAGGGCATTGCAGGCTGAATCACCTGATTGCTCGAAAAGTAAGATGATTCCGTGCTTCGGAGGGCACGTTAAGCCGTTCGGTCCCGGTTACTTTCTACGGATAGTAGTCGTTACTTGAGCCATGTCAGAGGCCATTGGCGGCTCAATAACTCTGACACCAGGATTGGTCCTGTTGGCCATCCACTCGATGAAGAAGAAGATCGAAGTACATTTGAGCGAAGCTAGTTTTGTATTGAAACTACGATTACGGATACACTTCGTTTTTATTTTACACTAGCAGCGCCCCGCGGTTTTACCCGCGTTGTGCCCGTTCCCGTGGGAATTTCGGGATTTTTTTTACATAAAAACCTTCCTCTTGAATCACTCTACCTATTACAAAAACCGCATCAAAATCCGTTGCGTAATTTTAAAGATTTAAGCATACAGACAAACAGACACGAAACAGAGACGACTTTATTTTATACTATGTAGTGATTTTATCTGATGTCTCAGTCCCTTTACAGGAACCAGATCAAAATAAAAATGTAAAATGTAGTAGTGTAGTATTCGCTGAAGACTTAACTTAGAAACAAGTGTCAAAATGTAGTGAAAAAAGTAAGTATTTTCGAGTAAGTTAGTGGCCGACACTGGTGTCGTAGTTTTTAGACCGCCTAAAGGCCTCCGACATGGTCTAACGATTGAAACAACCGGGACCGACTGCTTAACGTGCCCTTCGAAACACGGTAGCGCTCAGATAGAAATGCCACTATCGGCCACCCATCCAAGTAGGGGTCGAGCTGCACGTTGCTTTACAATCGCAATGAGCTAACATCGCTTAGTCCAACTGAGCGCTAGTAGTAGTAGTTAGTAGAGTACTGTTCCCTTAAACCTATGAAACCAGTATCTAGAATCTATTTAAGGACCGCAATAATAATTAGAGTTCTATATTAATTTTAGTACGCGTAAACTATTAGCTAGCGGAACGGAACTCAGTATATTTAGAACGCTATTAACTACAATGTTTCCTGTTATTTTCATTACTACTAATAATATATTTATTACGAGTAATGAAATTTGAATGGCAAATAAACATTCTTAGTAATACACGGTGATGCTTCTTTGATATAACTATACTTATAGTATAATAAACTAGCAGTGCCCCGCGGTTTTACCCGCATAGTACCCGTTCCCGTGGGAATTTCAGGATGAAAGTAGCCTTATAACCTTCCCGTTGAATGTGGCTATCCATTACAAAAAGATTTTTTCAAATCGGACCAGTGGTTCCTGAGATTAACGCGTTCAAATTTTAAAAAACAAAGTCGCTTTCCGCTGTTTGTCCTATGTATGCTAAGATCTTTAAAACTACGCAAAGGATTTTGATGCAGTTTTTTAAATATATAGAATGATTCAAGAGGAAGCTTTATAAGTATAAAAAATCACGAAATTCCCACGGGAACGGGCACAACGCGGGTAAAACCGGGGCGCTGCTAGCTAAGTGGATAAATTAATTATGTTATCTCTCTCAGTAACACCCAAACTTCAAAGTTCTGATACCGTTACGTGTGATATATAAACAGTAGATATTGGAATCATAGCAAACAATAGTAATAACAATTTTCTTTGATGACTCTCATACTATAAAGTAACGTGTCAAATATACCAGTAAATTCACTTGAATCTCTTAATTATACTAAAGTGATTTGTACACTGTTCGGATCTTTTTAGTCAGTTTTATTTGAAAAAGGAGTTTCTGTTTTATTTTTTTCATCTTCTATATTTAAATAAAAACTAGCTGCGCCCCGCGGTTTCACCCGCGTTGTACCCGTTCCCGCGGGAATTTCGGGATGAAAAATAGATGTTGTCCGATTTTCAGGCCTACCCGATATGTACACAAAATTTCATGAGAATCGGTCGAGCCGTTTCAGAGGAGTTCAATTACGCACCCCGTGACACGAGAATTTTATATATTAGATAAAGCGGATCTCTTATGCTGAGGACACACGGCGACACTTGACATTAGACACTCAATGTATACATCGAATGTCTGTGTGTGTCCACTGCCGCGACACTTAGTTGCAGTTGTTGTGGCAATGTCGGTCGGTGTCTGTGTTGCAGCCGTGGAGACAGGTCGTGCGCAGTGTCCGACACAAGTGTCGCGAATTTCGAACTTGCGCGAAATTTTTAGCTAGACCAATAACCGACCAAATGTTCATGGCGAGGAAATGTACCACACTGAATTGCAGTGTCTCCGTGTAGACAGCTAACCACACATAACCGGGACATTAAAATGTTTACACCGATGTCGACACAAAAAATTGCTTACCATGAGGACGCAATCTACACTAGTGTCGACATTTGAGATGAGTGTCAGTGTCGCCGTGTGTCCTCAGCATTAGCCAGTTTTTTTTTAAAGAAGGGTTTTTTACTCATATATTTAAAAAAAACATTAGGATAGAGATAAGTGGAAGTCGGTGGGGGAGTCCTTTGCCCAGCAGTGGGATACGTTATGTTAGTAAAAAAAGATTATTGCCCGTGTGAATTAATGGATGTATTTTAAATTACAGTCTCATAGATTAAAAATACGGTTTTACCCGCGTTATCCTCATTTCCGCGTAAATTTCAGGACACAACGGGATAGCCTATATTACTGCAGAGTTTCATACAAATCTGTTCAGCAGATTTTGTGTGAAAGACTAACATTTTTTTTTTTTAATTTTACCTTTTGTGTCCCACAGCTGGGCAAAGGTCTCCCCCAAATCTTTCCACCTGGATCTATCTTTCGCCACTTTTTTCGACTCTTAAACAAACATATATTATTAAAAATTTATAGGAGTCAAATCCTCATTCATTACAGTGTGTTCGCAGCCTTAGTAACATTCGCCACTAAATCTTAAATTAGCGTGTAACATGTTCAGTAATTTACGACTGTTAATAAGACAAGCGCAGGTGATGTATCGTGTAAAGAATCACAGAAGATTGGGGAATAAGGACCTACACAGACTGTATCTTTCTTTACACTTCTTCATAGATGGTCAACCTGACCAATCCTGGTGTCAGAGTTATAGAGCCGCTAAAGGCCTCTGACATGGCTCATGTAACGACTACTATCCGTAGAAAGTAACCGGGACCGACGGCTTAACGTGCCCTCCGAAGCAAGGTACGATAAAGGTGTTACAGTTTAAGTGAAGTTTCTCTTTATCCTGCCTCATATGTGAGGCGTGCAAATATTAAGAGGTACTTAAATCTAATTAAAATAATGTTACATCGCAATAAAACTCTAACATTGTGAAATTTAGAACAAAAAATTAAATAACAGTATGTAATTACTCTATACCACAAAAATATCTAAATAACAAAGAGAATTAAGTAAATTATAATAAGAATTAAGTCAATAATTATTATTTCGCACTAGCTCTGCTCATCAGGTAAATATGCATCAATACTATAGTAAGACAAAATTAAATGTGTATGACAAACGAACATAGGTGGGCGATAGTTGCATTTCTATCGGTACCATGCACGGAAAATTGTCAATCCCTGTTGTTACAATCGTCAGACCATGTCAGACGTCTTGAGGCGGTCTAAAAACGACACCAGGGTTGGCCACAAACCTACTCTTACTTAATTTCTCAATACCTACTCAGTACGAATATGTTTAACCATTTCATCCATTAAAGTTTTCATCGTGTACTAAACTGCAGTAACTTATTTTACGATGAAAATTAAAATTATATTACGTTGAACGTGCGGGAACGCGATTCAGTGTAACTTAATTTATATGAAGCTAGGTAACGCGGTTAGTGAGGTCGGATGCAGACCTGTAGCGATTAAGCCCCGTTTAGTAGAGGAGGCCAACGTGGTTTCGTGAATTCAATCGAGCAACAGAGCACAGAGCAACACGTCAAGATAAGATATGGGAGATACCCTGAACATATCATCAAAAACCTCCGCCAAATATTAACTTTCTATTTATAGTGCCTATGCTGTCAAAATATTAAAAAAAACTGAATTATTTCCATGGGTTTATTTTTTAAAATCCGATTATGACGGAATCATATGGAAGATAGTATAACGTGTCATTCAACGGCGTAGTGTCAATAACTAACCGCTCGCGTAGCGTAGTATATTGACCGTAGGGATGTATAGAAATTTTAGAAAAAGATGTATTTTGATCCGGTTAATTTTTACAGGAAACGTTAAGACTAAGGACATACGATTCATAGCAGCTGTAAAGTTGTGGTCACCTTTTAAAAATTTAAATGACAGTCCAAATTTATTGACTATGCGTCAAGTTATCATCAATCTTCATATTTATGTCTAACAATCTCGAACCATAATATTTTCATACTCAACAGCGTTTTTTCTTGTATTTACAATTAACAATTTCGTCATTCAACCCACCACTGTACTTCTGCACTTTTCATTTTTTGTGATTTTGCCGCAATCTTCGAATTTCAATTGGTCCCAAAGACGCTTGAGTGACTACACGATTACCACGTTAAGCTCTCCATCTATTTATGGAAAACATTTTTTATCTACAGAGTACTACCTACCAACATGTTGCTTGTATATTGCTCGGCAACAATCGAGTTGGTTTGCAACGGTAATTGCAACATATTGCCTATCGATTGAAGTCATAATTTATTAATTTATTTCGTTCCTTCGAATCCCAGGTGAGTGTTTTTCATAAGAAAAATGGAATTTTTGGGAAAAATATTTTTCGTAAAAGAAAAATACAGCATTAATACAAAAAACCATTAACTAGCAACATGTATTAATAAAATACTTCTAAAGACAGTCACACATAAACAAACTCACTAGAACAACTAATTACAGTACAGCCAGCAAATAAAACAACGCGTGACCAGCACCTATTTGCTGACCGTACCAACAGAAGAAAAACAACCGTCCTGTATTTCCCTTGAGGCAAGTATATCAACGGACGCTTGTGCTAATCGTACCAGTCACGAAATATTCAGTTAGGGTACTGTCGGAGCATAATTCTTTAATCACGTAGAGGTGAGATTCGAGAGGTGAGATTGGGAAGCCTCAAACTTCAGCGCAACCTCCGCCAGACTTGCCTTCAGGGTCGTGACCTGCTTGACCAGACTATTGACGTCGACGTGGTCGAACGAGACGAGCGGTAACCTGTTCAGGTCCTTCACCACGAACGTCGGCACGTCTGGATCAGTCTCCTTCTTCTTCATCGAGTGGATGGTCACCCTGACCAATCCTGGTGTCAGTGTTATTGAGCCGCCAAAGGCCTCTGACATGGCTCATGTAACTATAACTATCCGTAGAAAGTAACCGGGACTCTATCTATTAAAAAACCGCGTCGAAATCCGTTGCGTAGTTTTAAAGATTTAAGCATACATAGGGACAGACAGACAGACAGACAGCAGAAAGCGACTTTGTTTTATACTATGTAGTGATGATAGCCTACAGGCTTCCAGCCTATTCCTGCTTCATGTCCCATATTTGACGCCAAACCATTTACTACCCTAACCGTACCTATACAATTCACTATTTCTGTTAACAGTACACAAGAGACCATAGAGTCGTACTGTTTGTCTGTGATACATAGTTAATTAACTAGCGTTTGGTTACGTGTAAGGCTTATTAAAAAAGACCGTTAATATTATAAACTAGCAGCGCCCCGCGGTTTTACCCGCGTTGTGCCCGTTCCCGTGGGAATTTCGGGATAAAATGTAGCCTATAGCCTTCCTCGATAAATAGACTATCTAACAGTGAAAGAATTATTCAAATCGGTTCAGTAGTTTCTGAGATTAGCGCGTTTAAACAAACAAACAAACAAACAAACAAAACAAACTCTTCAGCTTTATAATATTAGTATAGATGCGAAACTTAATCCTACAAATATTATAAATGCGAAAGTTTGTGAGGATGTACGAGTATGTACTCGTATGTTTGTTACTCTTTCATGAAAAAACTACTGGTTGGATTTGGATGAAAGTTTAGAGTAATATAGGTTATACATCAGAATACCATATGGGATACATTTTATCCCAAAATTACCTCGCGAACGTTTACAAAGCGGGAAATAACCTTTAGAAAAATGAAGATAACAATGATAATTATGTAAGTTGTGAGTGATTGATTACATATCAACACAGTTGGTTCAACATTTATCGGCGAACACGTAATAGGTACTATCAAGAACACAAATAAGCAAAAGGTACTATCAAGAAAACAAATAAGCAAAAAGTAATATCAAGATCGCGTCAAGTAACCATACGGTGGTACAAAACGTGAGCTTATGCAAACACCATCATTGTTTCAAAAATATTACTGTTTATCAACCTATCTTTGTTTGAAAACAGTTGAACTACTGTTGTTTAACGATTGTCGGTTAGTTAACACAGTCAATAGGTGTTGGTTGATCTCTAGACGTGAAAGAACAAAGAGAATATAATAATTATTACAAGAAAACTAATTATAAAACAATAATTAAATCTGTTGCAGCTTCCTTTTGTAGAACAAATATCTGTAGAAGTTACTTCTAATTAAAAAGTTTCTGAAACGATAAAATAATAACTTTCTTTTCGAGTCACTTCTTTTAATAAAAGCCTTTATTATATACATAAATGACATTTCAAAATAAATTATTTAATCAAAAACTATAAAAAACCATTCGAAAAAACAACCTGACAGTACCAAAATATAATAATTTTACAAAAAACAACACCAAAACGAAAATTACTTAACAGTACCAAAAAAAAAAACAAAACCAAAAAACAAATACTAAACTTAAAAATGATAAAAATATTTCTTCTAATCATAATACCAACTATAGCTTGCAAATTACTCAACGCAGACGGAAAAAAATCGAAATTGAACGAATTAAAAGGTAACGGAATCGCATCACAACATCCGGGTGTAGCTTCTGTTATTGATGCTGTATACCCTTACGTGGTTGCTGTGACTAAAGGAAATAAGTATATCTGCTCCGGAGCGTTGATTGATCGAGATTGGGTCCTCACATCCGCCGACTCGTTGCATACGTAAGTGTTTAATCACTACATAGTATAAAATAAAGTCGTCTCTTTTTCGTGTCTGTCACACTGTTTGTCTGTCTGTATGCTTAAATCTTTAAAATTACGCAACGGATTTTGATGCGGTTTTTTGTAATAGGTAGAGTGATTCAAGGGGAAGGTTTTTATGTAAAAAAATTCCCGAAATTCCCACGGGAACGGGCACAATGCGGGTAAAACCGCGGGGCGCTGCTAGTCTATAATATAAAAATGAATCGCTGAATCTGTTGCTAAGCGCATAACTTCAGAACGACTGCACCAAATTGGATGATTATTTTTTTAATGTGTTTCTTATTGTCAGGACAAGGTTTTTATATAAGAAAAATAAGGAATAAAAATCTCAAAATTCCCACGGGAACGGGGGCGCTGCGGGTGAAACCGCGGGGCACAGCTAGTTTATTATAAAACTAGCATAGCCCCGCGGTTTTACCCCCGCAGTGCCCATTCCCGTGAGAATTTCGGGATAAAAAATATACTAAAACCTTCCTGTTCAATGTGGCTATTTATTACAAAAATAATTATTCAGATCGGATTTGTAGTTTCTGAGATTAGCCTTTACGTATAAAACAAAGAAAGTAAACAAGTTAAAAACGTTACCTCTTTATAATATGTACTAGCCGCACCCCGCGTTATACCCGTTCCCGTGGGAATTTCAGGATAAAAAGTAGCCTATTTCCTTTCTCAGGCCCTGGACTAACTGTGTACCAAATTTCATTTAAATCAGTTCAGTAGTTTTGGCGTGAAAGCGTAACAGACAGACAGTAGATTGCTCTAACTATATTGTATCAGATTTTTTTTTGAATGCGCTAATCTCCGAAGCTACCAATCCGCTTTGAATTATTATTTTTTCAATAATAGCCACATTCAATGGGAAGGTTTCTTTAGATAATAGATAG
The DNA here is from genome assembly GCA_963082685.1 of Cyclophora albipunctata. NCBI lineage: Eukaryota > Metazoa > Arthropoda > Insecta > Lepidoptera > Geometridae > Cyclophora > Cyclophora albipunctata. The sequence continues at coordinate 6,069,309 of OY720138.1, read as the reverse complement.
TCACATTCAAGAGGAAGTTTACATACTATTTTTTATCCCGAAATTCCTACGGGAACGAGCTTGACGCGGGTAAAACCGCGGGGCACTGATAGAACTAACATGCAATGAAGCTGAACTTTGATTTTTAGTTTCTTTGCTTGTTTGAAATTAGATAGTTGAATATCTATTCAATTAGTCTTGGGTTTACATTGACTCAACTGTTTGAAGATCCTAGATCTGTATAATTATCTAAAAAGTACACCTAGACATCAACAGTAACCTCCGCGTACGTAAGTTCCCGTTTAAATAAATAATAACCTAGATAATAGTTTTTTTCTGAAATCCGAACTCAAGAAAATAGCAACTATACGAGTAAAACTAAAATCGCTGACAACGTCGTTTCATTGATTGATTCATTTTCCCCTTAACCCTGGTATCGGAGTTTTTAGACCGCCTAAAGGCCTCCAACATGGTCTAAATCTAGCTCGTCCTAACTAATCTTATAAATGCAAAAGTATCTCTGTCTGTCTGTCTGTTACGCTTACACGCCAAAACTACTGAACCGATTTGAATGAAATTTGGTACTCAGTTAGTCCAGAGCAGAGAAAGGACTAAAGGCTACTTTTTATTGCGAAATTCCTGCGGGAACGGGTACAAAGCGGATGAAACCGCGGGGCACTGCTAGTTTATAACAAAGTCTTTTTTTCAGGCTCCATCAGCTTCTACGAATACTTCGCGTCCGACTAGGAAGTGTGAACTACAAGAAAGGGGGGGTGCTACGCTCAGTGAAGGCAATACAAATTCACCCTAAATACGAGAAAAATAAGCCTAATTATGACTTGGCACTGATTCTGCTATCGTTCCCAGTTAGATACACTCCCACGATATCTTCCATTCGGCTTCAAAGAGAACCTAAGGAAGAGCAGTCCACTCATTATATTGTCACTTCTTGGCGAGGAGCAGATGTGAGTACCAATCTGTATTCTCTATACATCTATCCTACTAATGTTATAAACTCGCCGCGCCCCGCGGTGTTAACTCATTGTATCGGTTCCTGCGGGAATTTTGGGATAAAATGTATCCCATGTGTTATTCTGATGCATAACCTATATTACTGTGAAGTTTCATCTATATCCGTTCAGTAGTTTTTACGTCAAAGAGCAACAAATATACATCCATACATCCATCCATCCTCACAAACTTTCGCATTTATAATATTATAGGTACGAGTAGTAGGATTAGTAGGGAGTAGGATAGGATGCGAATGTTTGTGAGGATGAATGCATGTATGTTTGTCACTCTTTCACGAAAAAATGACGAGACGGATATGGATGAAACTTTACAGTAAGGCGACGGTTACACGTAAAGTATTTACTGTGATCCATCAGTAAATAATGACGTATCGTGGTATTTAATGAACGTGTAACCTAATGTACCTCAATACCTCAATGACCATGATGGTGGAGTCTGACTTCCAAGACACAGATACCCTCTAGTTTGGAAGTCAGAGATTTTTGTAAAATATGTAGATTAAGTTTTTTGGAACAATAAAAATTATTCTTATTCTTATTCTTATTCTTAATGTATTGATGTGTTATTCTGATGTATAACCTATATAAGTTATACATCAGAATAACACATGGGATACATTTTATCCCGAAATTCCCGCAGGATCGGGTACACCGCGGGGCGCGGCTAGTACTAATATACTAAAGCTGAGCAGTCTGACTTTTTATTTGTTTGAACGCGCTTATCTCAGAAACCACCAATCTGATTTCCATAATTCTTTTTGTAATCGATTGGTGGCTCTACAGAATATTCCAAATCCAAAATTCAAAGATTCAAAATATTTTATTTGCAACTATCTGTGCCCCGCGGTTTCACCCGCAGCTCCCCCGTTCCCGTGGGAATTTTGAGATTTTTATTATTTATTTTTCTTATATAAAAACCCTGTCATGACAATAAGGAACACATTAGAAAAAGAATCATCCAATTTGGTGCATTCGTTCTGAAGTTACGCGCTTAGCAACAGATTCAGCGATTCATTTTTATATTATAGATTTAATCACATAATTAGTGTCACCCCGCAAAGATGTTTGCAAAAAAAAATAGGAATTGACATTGAAATGACATTTTGATCAGGAATGGAAGAATAGTACAAAAAATATGGTGTCGATGGAGAACATCAGGAAGCACCGACTGCTGTTTGTCACCAACCTGCATCCTACAGACCCGAAAGACTGTGAGGAAGACCTCGCAGACATCCCCAACTGCAGTGCCGATGGCATGATGTGCTTGGAGCCGGATATAAACCGGATATGTGTGGTAAGTACAATGTTAGTTAAATGGTGAATAAAATAACATATAGTTTGATGCATCAGGTCGTTGCCTAGCCTACTTTGCTTTAGTTTTAGTGTTAGCTTATAATGTTCCACTGCTGGGCAAAGGCCCCTCATCTCACTGAAGATATCAGTACTTTGTTTAAAGTAAGATGATTCCATGCTTCGGAGGACACTTTAAGCCGTCGGTCCCGGTTACTTTCTACGAATAGTAGTCGTTACATGACAACATAACATTCTCCAAATTGTCAACAGAGGCACAGCGGTGCACCTGTAGTCCTCAACGGGATCCTGTGGGGCATCATGTCTGGATGGACCGTTAACAACTGCAGTACTGACAACGCCATGCCAATCTTCGTCACAAGAGTCGCCAGCCCTAACATTAGGATGTGGATACATGATACAAGACATGATTACTGGGTTACGTAAAATAAATATATAACTAATTTAACTAGCCGCGCCGCGCAGTGTTACCCGCGTTGTATCGGTTCCTGCGGGAATTTCGGGATAAAATGTGTTATTTTGTTATCCCATGTGTTATTTTGATGTATAACTTAAATTACTGTAAAGTTTCATCCTAATCCGTCCTAGTTATTTCGTGAAAGAGTAACAAACATAATTATATACATTCTCACAAACTTTCGAATTTATAATATTAGTAGGTTATTAGTAGAATGTGTAAAAAACTAAATAAATTAGTAATAAGTGGTTTCTAGTTTTATTAACATTTTGTCGATAACTGTAATATACTTTTTTGGCCCAATTTATTTGGAGACCTATTTTGTTCCATCTTGAGCTTTTATTGGGGTCATACATTGAGTTCTAATCCTATAGTCACAATCTATAGCTGACAACATTCAAAAAATGTCCGAGAACCGTTTGTAATGACACTTGCTCGAATGTAGACGTTATGTCACTTGTTTAAGTGTTCAATGTTGCTTGTATGCAACCTCGGCGCACTGCGTCATGCGCCGAGTTTTGGCGCGGACATTTTTTTTGTCTGATTGTGACTATATAGGATTCTAACCTCGACGAGTCTGTATTTAATCCGCTATAATAGTTGTCAAAGACGTCTTGGCATCTTTCAATGCTCAGGCAGGTAACAGGATACTTGACCGTTATTAAAAGTGTACAATTTGAGAGATAAATTTAGTAAAATAACTAAAATTATGATTAAAACTGAAATCAGAATCAAAATCGATTAAAATATAAAGAAATTATAAGCTCTGAAATATTCTCTCCTGTCTGATTCTGTCCCTTTCTTGCAAAACAATTTTTTGTATGCGACGTCTGTGGCGCTCTAACTTTGTGACGTCACAGAGCTAGTAGTGCTGTCTCTGTCTAATCAGCAACTTTGAGCGCCTGTAACTAGTGAAATAATAGCGATATAAAAAAACGGATTTTAGCCTCTTACACGTGATAGCAAGATGAGTTAATAGGAAGAATAAAAAAATCACTGTCAAGTACTCTATTTCCGTAAGCATAACGTTGTACGGACGGTCTACCTTTACTAAAAGTAAGTGCGTGTAGTGGCCAACCCTGGCTTTTGGGCGGAGTTTCTAGACCGCCCAAAAGCCTCTGACATGTTCTGACGATTTTAACATACGGAACCGACAATTCTACGCGTTCTCCGAAGCTCGGTAGCGCTCAGATAGAAATGCCGCTATCCGCCATCTATCCAAGTACTAATATTACAATAGCTAGGCATAGAGTTATATGTACTAACGTCAATGTATCTAGGTATCTATTTTGTTTGGAATAGAGCTCAAATTACATTTGTTTCGTATCAGCTTCATATTTCTATGAACGTAATAGATGAACGCTCCTTCATATTTCGTATTTTTCTAATATTGCAATACAAAGAACAGTTGTTCTTTTAAGGGTGAAAGCCCACGACGTTCGTGCAATATGCGATTGTGTCGAGCACGCTTTGCTAAGAATTGAATTCTGTGATTGAAACCGATCAGGGCTCGGAGAGAATACATGTTTATTTGATAGTCTTTGAGAGGCTGATATTGAGTGAGCTTACAAACTGACTCTAGCCGCACACATACAGTAATCACTACATAGTATAAAACAAAGTCGTCTGTATGCTTAAATCTTTAAAATTACGCAACGGAGAGTGATTCAAGAGGAAGGTTTATATGTATAAAAATTCCCGAAATTCCCACGGGAACGGGTACAACGCGGGTAAAACCGCGGGGCGCTGCTAGTACATATTATATACTAACCTAAAAATCTTCTAAAATTATTGTCAACTAGCAGCGCCCCGCGTTGTGCCCGTTCCCGTGGGAATTTCGGGAATTTTTATACTTATAAACCTACCTCTTGAATTACTCTATCTATTTAAAAAAAACTGCATCAAAATCCGTTGGGTAGTTTTTAAGATCTAAGCATACATAGGGACAGACAGATAGCGGAAAGTGACTTTGTTTTATACTATGTATTGATATTATTGAATGTGTGGGTAGGCGAGTTCAATGGAACGTGAACATAACAACATGCCACATCACTCTTACTCGCTCACATCTCTCTCTCTCTCTCTCTCTCTCTCTTTCATTTACGCCCAAAACCTAAACTTTCTTACAACATACAAAAATGTTGGTATCCACTCCAAAACAATATTTAAAACCCAACCAATTTAAGCACAAAATTCTCTTATACCCAATTAATAAAAAATGTACAAAAAGAAAATCTTTTCAGCAAATTCGCGTTTCGTTAGCACTGGAGAAGATTCATTCTTTTTATAACTTTTTAATTCAAACAAAAACAAACTGCGCAGTCATTCGAATTTGTTCGGGGTGCGGTTACACCGAAAGATTATGTGGGTAATGAGGCTATCTGTTATTTTAAATTTCGAACATTATTTAAGAGGGATGAGAATGGATTATGGAATACAATTTGAATTATTATTATTATGGTTACTAACCGAGCCTCGCGGTGCCCCGTTCCCGTGGGAATTTTGTAATATTGTATGCTTATAAACGTTCCTCTTGAATCACTTTATCTATTTAAAAAAACCTTATCAAAATCCCTTGCGTAGTTTTAAAGATCTAAGCATACAGACAGACAGACAGACAGCGGAAAGCGATTTTGTTTTATACTATATAGTGATTATAGCTACTAGCCGCGCCTCGCGGAGTTCCCGCAGGAATTTTGTTGGCAGAAGTGAAAACTTGAATATTAACGTCAAAACGTTTTAGGAATTTTCGATCAGGTCACGTGTTCTGACGCGAGTTTAAAAAATGTACCCATCATAAAAAAGTACAGAACTTCTTTAGTTTCCACTTCAAAAAATATGCAAAAGAAGCACTTGACGTCTCTGAGTAAACAGTTCGGCGTTCTCTTCGTAGTTTGCACTACTTGCTCTTTACAGTACGGTGTAAACGTGGTCCCCAAACAAACTTACGCAAATACAACAAGTAATCTATATAAATGACATTGCTTAAAAACTGTACAACTATGTTGACGCAAATTACATTAAAATACGTGTTTAAAATAAAAAAAAAATTCATCAAAATTTGTGCTTATTGTAAGTAAAAAAAAGTGACTTTGAGTAGGTTAGTGGTGAACCCTGGTGTCAAAGTTTTAGACCGCCTAAAGGCCTCCGACATAGTCTGCGCATTGAAACTTGGACCGAAATTGTAATTGCCTTCGAAGCACGGTAGCGCTCAGATAGATCACTATCGGCGACCTAGGTAGATCAGATTAACATAAGTTCATCTGATTCTCATTAAGTTCCCAATGATTTACGCTTTAGGTTCCAGTCTAGACCATACAAAACTTAAGACCTAGCTAGACCTATGACAATCGCTTCGTGTTCTAATTTGACATGATCACATTGTTGAGTAAGATCGAGAAGGTTAGTGGCCCGACATGGTCTAACGATTGTAAAAACCGGGTCCGACAATTTAACGTACACAGATAGAAATGATTCTATAGGCCATATCTAAGTAAAGGTCGCACGTTGCTTAACAATCGCAATGAGATAACATCGCTTAGTCAAACTACAATCAATCACATTGTTAACTCGGGCGGATATCGAACCCGTTACCCCCAATACGGTAGGCACTTCCGCAAACCACTGTACCTAAAAGGTTCCTAAGCCTATAATCACTTTTAGGACTTAATTTGTCAAGACATTATACATTCATGAACATAGCCCTTATTACCATAGTAATTAAGTTTAAATTCGTTCCCATTTCCATGTCTTGTGCCTTTGATGTTGGCAGTTGAGTGTGTTGGTTGGTCTCGTGTGGCGAAATGATAAAATTGTAGTTATTTTTAATGTTAGATTATGTTACAGACATTTTGTAGCTATTCAGGTTCTTAACACAGTGTTAAACCGTGTGTGCACCGGAAAATGTTCCATGTTGAAAACATCTATATTAATATTATAAAACTGCAGAGTTTGTTTTTTGTTTGTTTCTTTGCTTGATAATATAATATACCCGGGCAAATTCACACACGGTTAATTAGATCCAAAGTAAGCTCTAAGCATGTATTATGAAATCTAACTCACTGATACTACTACATATACCTACACAAATACTTTATAAGAATATATAATTGACACCCAGACGTCGTCGCCAACAACTATGTCTTCACAGGTCTTCACATATTGTTGAAGTAAGATTTGCACGCCTCACATATGAGGCAGGATAATGAGAAACTTCACTTACAATGTAACACCTTTATTGTACCTTTATTCGCAAAATAAATGAATAATTATGAATGAATATGATTTGAAGTTGTTAAAATGTAATACCTCTTTTGAAACCAGAATCTATCAGCGGTTTTACCGACAAAATAAAAGAGTAGTGCTCTATGTGTCGTGTCGGTCAGATAAATTGATTTTCAGCTTTTGTTAGCTGTGAAAGGGGATAGGTAGATGAATGAACGTTCGTTAGTGTACAAGGAGTTTTCATTTCGCTGCAGGTTTTATGGGTTACGTTCAGTAGAAAATTGAAGTTGGAATAAGAGCTCCTAGTAGGTTATAAGCGCCTGGTACTTTGAAGTATTAGGTTGTTGCTGTATCCCGCGATTTTACGCATAACGTGTCCGTTTCTATAGGATTTTTGGGATAAAAAATGGCCTAGATATTTAATATGTCTATTTATAAACCCGTAAAGTACCCACTCAAATGTCTTGCCAATTTGTAAACCCGTACAGTAACCATTTCCCCGAAAACTTGGGGTAAGAAATAGCTTATGTCCATCTCCTGTGCCTTAGCAATATCTTTGCCAAAGTTCATCAAAATTGGTTCAGTAGTGTAAGGTTCAAAAATAAGTTGTTTTTTATATCACACTATCCAGCGGGCTTTCAAATCTAGCTACAAAAATATCACAAGATTTCAAATAAATATAGTGTAACGCCATCTATCGTAATTTTACTTAACTAACTTGAAATATTTCAGTTTCAGTTATTAAATAGACTACTTCGTGTGTTGTGTACCTCACATTTTGCTAATGTTTCTTTAAAACCGATTTTATATAGTATTAGCGCCATCTATTGACATTTTCTTATACTAAGTAATGTTCAGAAGTCCCATAAAATATGTTACGGGTTAGTTAAAGAAAATTTCAACAGATGTCACTACTAATAAATCCGAATAGCTCTACGACTTGCTGTTAAAGATAAAATTTATCATCTATCATTATTATTTGCTCTAAAAGCTTTTTTAATGATAGGATTGAGCAATCTAGACTATTTTGTTTGGTTTGGAGTACTAGTTTTGCCGATAGTATAAGACTGTATTTCCATTAGGCTACGAACGCACAGGCGGCCTAGAGCCTAGTGACTTGCATTCTAGGGTCTGGTAAGCAACCTAGCTAGACACCAAGCGCGCAGTGCAGCCGGTCGCGAGCAATCGTGTCCGTTCGATTTATCTAGATTACTAGATAGGCTCTAGGCGCCAAGCAAACCGCCTGCCTAAGCGTTTATACCCTTTAAGGGAAGTAGAGCTGTGCGGAACGCTACTGACCAGTCACAATGATTACGAAAATTATTTTGACAATGTCAATGTGTTGATTGTCAATCGAAATGCGCTGTGATTGGTGAATCAGGGTCCGCAGCGCTGCGCTTCGATGGCAATACAACCGTTATTTGAAAATGGCCCATTTGCGCTTAGGAATACAGTTCAGAATATAATGATTTGTCTCCAATTTTGATTTGTCGAAATAAAATTCAAAACTCAATTTATTCTTAAAACGTTGATTTATTTTAAAAAAGTAACATTAACAATATTAAAGCTACACACTTATATACTAGGCTGAACGCGAGCTGTCGGCGCGACTGGAGAAGCGGAGGAATGCCGCAAGGTAGCCCCGCGACTCTTGTCTGTGATCCGTTGACGACGGAACACAGTAGGAGTTTTAGTGGGTATTTCCCGGCCCGTAGATCGCGTTGGGACGAGTCGCACATACCCCGGTCGTTTCCCCAAACTACCGGGGATGCATAAACGCATTTCTTTTACTCAAAAAAAATTGTTCAAATGGGAACATTCGACGGACGTGGACGTGTAAACGTGTTGAGGGACACTCAGCAGTAACCTCCGTCGTACGTAAGTTCCCGTTTAAACAAATAATAATGACATCAACGTACGTTTCAATTCATTGTATTTAATTTTAATAAAATGACTCAAAAATATTATAAAGGTGCGTACAGACTATATAACATAACATGTTATACAACATTGCTATATAACATGTTTCAGATAATGTGGACACTGAATGTTATAAAACATGTTATAATAATATGTTATTAATATGTACAACTCTCTCTCTGAAGAACGACAAACGACAATGGTTATATAACATTGTTATATTGCATTAATGTGTACAGTATTGTTTTATGTTGCAATGTCGAATAACAAGGTTACATAATGTGGACGTGTTATAAAACACAAGTTATATAATATGTTACATAGTCTGTACGCACCTTAAGGAATAAAACCTAAGAATGTACTTATTATTTTATCAATATTTACAACATCTATTAAAAAAATATGATTTTATTTTACTATCCACTATTTTCAGCAGAACAAAATGCAACTTACAAATGCAGTATAGAAATAAATGCATTGAATAAAATTACAATCAGCACAAAAATACATCAATGACAAAAATGGTAGAATTAAGGCCTTCGTTCATTTAACGGCCCGAAAATAGCCTATAGCCTTCCCGTTGAATGCAGCTATCCATTACCAATAGAATTATTCAAATCGGATGGGTAGTTTCTAAAATTAGCTCTTACAAAGTTAGAAACTTTACTTCATTATAATATTAGGTATAGATTGCACACCATATAAAAAGCTACAATATAACCTATGTTACATCTAAAGTGCAAGACAGACATAGTGCGGTTGCGGGCCGGATGCGGTTGCGGTACGTTGTATTCCTTGTATTTCTATTTTATTTATTTATTTATTTATTAAGACATTCCAGCAATATCATCACAACTAATATTCGTAAAAATGTTCTTAAAACTAAATTCCCGTGTGAGACATTTTTAAAGGAACGTACAACATTCATTTTTCAACGTACAACATTAAACATTCATATAATATTTGTATGAAAGGTGTCACACAGGCCCCGCAGCAGGCCTGTTGCGGGTCTAGCGTTTTAATATAAACAGGTAAGTACAAAATATTCAATTTGACTAGATTTTTCCAAAATTCCTTCAAACAACATCTATACACAGAACATTTGAACAGGTAAAAATTTTGCTACCTACAATTATTCTTACTTAGAATAAATATACAAAAATGATAAACATACAAATATTCTTAAAAACCACACAATATGACATCTTCAGCATTATCTAACGATTGACACAACCGGGACCGAATATTTAACGTGTAATAAGCACGGTAGACTTCAGATAGAAATACCACTATCACCCATTAAAGTGGCCGAGTTGCACGGTGTTTAACAATCGGTATGCGTCGAAGGCCCCCAGGTCAGCCTCCGACTCGATGGCGAAAAGAGCTGGACGATTTTAAAAAGGATTGGAAGGAGTTAGCCATGGAAAGAGATAAATGGAAAGAATTGGGGGAGACCTTTGCCCAGCAGTGGGACAGCGAGGTTATGTAAAAAAAATGAGCTTAACTCATTACAACTACAAGTATGACTCAGGGACGCTCGTGAAATAAGGGTGTGTTTACTTTTAAGCGGAGCGGAGCTGTCTGGAGCTGAACCGACCAATCACAATGCATTACGAAAAGATTTTGACAATGTCAATGCGTTGTTTGACAATTCTAATGCGCTGTGATTGGTTAATTGGACTCGCTTCAACAAACTGCATAAGAACATTTTAGCTAATCAAATGGTTTGTCACTTTCTGACATACGCAATTTTCTGAAGAGCAAAAGAGACAAGCACTTTATAACAATGTTTTATATAATACTAGCAGCACCCTGCGGATTTACCCGCGTTGTGCCCGTTCCCGTGGGAATTTCGGGAATTTTTTTACATAAAAACCTTCCTCTTGAATCACTCTATTACAAAAACCGCATCAAAATCCGTTGCGTAATTTTAAAGATTTAAGCATACAGACAAACAGACAAACAGACACGAAACAGAGACGACTTTATTTTATACTATGTAGTGAAGGCGGTTATTCTTTACTTTACTTTCACATTATTTTTATATAAGCCTAAAACGCGGAAGTACAAACATTATTATGTAATCTCCTACTTTTGAACGAGACGTCGGGTTTCCTTCTAGATGTTGTTGTTAATCGAGAGAGTGATGAACAGTTGTCTTGTACTGGTGGCTTACCGCAGCAGAACGCGCGGCGAAATTCACGACGGAATTTACCTGAAAAATAAAAAGTTTAATCATTCATACATTTCGAGTAGGGTAGTGGCCAACCTTGATGTCGGAGTTTTTAGACCGCCTAAAGGCCTCCGACATGGTCTGACGATTGAAACAACCGGGACTGACTGCTTAACGTGCCCTCCGAAGCACGGTAGCGCTCAGATAGAAATGCCTATATCGGTCACCCATCCAACTAGAGGTCGAGCTGCACGTTGCTTAACAATTGCAATGAACTAACATCGCTTAGTCCAACTACGCCATGAGCGCTACAGGAGAGTTTTTAATAGTTTTTTTTTGTAATTCTTGTTTTATTCCATTACTAGCAGCGCCCCGCGGTTTTCCCCGCATTGTGCCCGTTCCCGTGGGAATTTCAGGATTTTTTTTTTCATAAAAACCTTCCTCTTGAATCACTCTACCTATTACAAAAAACCGCATCAAAATCCGTTGCGTAATTTTAAAGATTTAAGCATACAGACAGACAAACAGAAGACAAACAGACGCGACTTTGTTTTATACTATGTAACTAGCAGCGCCCCGCGGTTTTACCCGCGTTGTGCCCGTTCCCGTGGGAATTTCGGGAATTTTTTTACATAAACCTTCCTCTTGAATCACTCTACCTATTACAAAAAACCGCATCAAAATCCGTTGCGTAATTTTAAAGATTTAAGCATACAGACAGACAAACAGTGTGACAGACACGAAAAAGAGACGACTTTATTTTATACTATGTAGTGATGAATCATGTCATATTTTTAAGTAGTGTATAAGTCGCGCATGTTGTGGCACCTATGGAGAGTGCATAGGTGTTTAATTAAGTGCTAAGTTTTATTTATAGTTTTTATGTACCTCTCACTGGTTGTCCTTAAATAAATAAATAAATAGCAGAAATAGCAGTCACAGCAGCAGTGTAATAATTAAGCAGTCAGTCCTGGTTGTTGCAATCGTGAGACCATGTCGAAGGCCTTTAGGCGGTCTAAAAATGCCGATACCAGGGTTGGACACTAACCTTTTAAGTAAAAAATCTTTGTGAAAAGTGAAAATGGTTAGTGTCATGACAAAGGTAAATGAAACTGGTTTGTGTCATGACAAAGGTAAATAAGGTTACCAAGGTACCACCCTCTGTTAGGGGTTGAATTTCGCAAAATCCTTTCTTAGTGCTCTTTAACATCATGTAGGGAACCCTTGTACAAAAGTTCAAGTTTCTAAATACAGTAGTTTCGGCTGTACATCGTTATTTATTTATTTCATTTATTTATTTATTTAATTATAAGTCAGATAGTCAGTCAGGTTTGCCTTTTATATATACAGATTATATTATCGCTAATACATTGACTAGTACTTACCATTCATAAAGTTGTATATGAGAGGATTGATAGCAGAGTTTGCGTAACAGAGAACGTGCGATATTAGAGCGAGACAGGTGACAGCGTCCGTGGCCTCCATGTTGAGAAATGTGGACCTGAAATAAAGATCCTCGTAAGTCGTATTGTATCTTCTTTTTCTTGTCGAGTGGGTAAGTAGCCAACCCTGGTGTCGGAGGTTTTAAATCGCTTAAAGGCCTCCGACCTGGCCTATTGTCGTATTGTATCATCTTCACTTCACTACATAGTACTCGTATAAAATAAAGTCGTCTCTTTTTCGTGTCTGTCACACTGTTTGTCTGTCTGTATGCTTAAATCTTTAAAATTACGCAACGGATTTTGATGCGGTTTTTTGTAATAGGTAGAGTATTTCAAGAGGAAGGTTTTTATGTAAAAAAATTCCCGAAATTCCCACGGGAACGGGCACAACGCGGGTAATACCGCGGGGCGCTGCTAGTCTATTATAAAGAGGAAATATTTGTATTGTGTGTAAAACTCAAAAACTACTTGAACGATTTAATTAATTCTTTTTGTAACGGATAGACATATTCAACGGGAAGGTTATAGGCTATTTTTCATCCCAAAATTCCCACGGGAAAGGGCACAACGCGGGTAAAACCGCGAGGCACTGGTAGTTCACAATAGAGATGGTAATTGTGATTGTACACGCACACCAAGACAAATGTGCACGTAGAATTACCAACACTGTGATTGGTTCACAGCTCCGTTCCGCTTCAATGGAATGTTTTTATGTTAACAAAAACAGTTTCTCAAGTTCTAAGCTGATCATTATATCATGATACTAGCAGCGCCCCGCGGTTTTACCCGCGTTGTGCCCGTTCCCGTGGGAATTTCGGGAATTTTTATACATAAAAACCTTCCTCTTGAATCACTCTACCTATTACAAAAAACCGCATCAAAATCCGTTGCGTAATTTTAAAGATTAAGCATACAGACAAACAAACAGACAAAAATAGCGACTTTGTTTTATACTATGTAGTGATTCATACATTCTCAGTAGCAAGTATTGATAGCAAATATTTACTTGTCTACTCAAATAAAATTAACTCGTGCATTAACTAGCCGCTCCCCGCGGTGTTACCCGCGTTGTAGCCGTTCTTTCGAGAATTTCGGGATAAAATGTATTCCATGTGTGAATCTGATGTATAACCTATATTACTGTAAAGTTTTATTCATATCCGTTCAATAGTTTTTGCGTGAAAGAGTAACAAACATTTTATACATACATCCATCCTCACAAACTTTCGCATTTATAAAGGAAGATAGACTTAGCACCTTGCTGTCACATTTCGATGTTTGATGTCAATTCTTTATTACATCTACCGGATTTAGACGTGATTCAAAATAACGGTAGGTATTTAAAATACTTATATTTCTATCGATTAAATTATAATCGGAATTGGTTTTTTGAATTGGTTTAGCTGTTTAGCTTGCACTTCAAAAAAATGTTTTTCTTTTCGTTTTTTATATTAACCTGAGTAAAGACAGCATGTGCACTGGGAAGTAGCACACAGCAAACATGATGACCACAGCTGCCAACATCTTGGCGGCCTTCCGGCGGGACCGCAGTTGAACTGGAACGAAGAAATACAATATTAGAAACAATTCTGACAGATTCATTAAAAAAAAAATAAGTATTAGCCTGTTATGCACTACTGCTGCAAAGGCTTGCCATCTCACTGAAGATATGAGTATTGTGAGGAGGATTAGATATAATCACCACGCTTGCCAAATGCGGGTTGGTGATCTCAAACCCGAGCCATGTTTGAAAAGTAGGAAACATGTTTTTCGGTCTACCCGGGACTTGAAGCCGAGACCTCAGTCTTGGCAGGCGAGTTCACATACCACTAGACCACCGAGCTGCACGTTGCTTAACTAAAGCAATGAGTTAACATCGCTTACTTAAAGTACGCCACGAGCCCTACCCATAATATGAGTTGACATACCAAGGGCCTTATTCATAAAAGCTTATTATCAGCACTTGAGCTATCAAATGGTTTGTCCCTTTCCGACAACCGCTATTTACAAGAGAGCGAAAAAGACAAAACACTTTAAAACACTGTTTAAGTTAAATATCGTTTATGAATAAGGTGGTAAAACTTTTAGGGCTGACACTACGTTAAGCGTGCGCACGCCGCAGTTTCATACAAAAGTGAACCGCCGCGGACGCCCGCGGCGTGCGGTGTCATGCAAAAGTGAACCGTCGCGGGCGCCCGCCGCGTGTGGCTTCATACAACAGTGAACCGTCGCGGGCGCCCGTCGCGTGCGGTGTCATACAAAAGTGAACCGACGCGTGCGCCCGTCGCGTACGGTGTCATACAACAGTGAACCATCGCGCCCGTCGCGTGCGTACGCCGCGGGCGCACGCGACGGGCGCACGCGACGGGCGCACACTTGACGCAGTGTTGACCCCCAAAAATAATACGCTAAACTAAAAGTGTTGTTGGACAGATAAATAAAAGAATATACATTGATACAAAACCCGCGAGCATGACTAACAGTACAATCCAGTTTACACAATAAATACATCACTTGAAAGAATTATTCAAGGACTCCGGTATAGCAAATAAACAATACATATTAGATTTACACTACTCGAGCGTTCATCGATTACGAGATCTGTGTTTACGATTCAATTTATTGGCTACTAGCCGCGTCCTTCGGTTTTAGCCGCGCTGTACCCGTTCCCGCGGGAATTTCGGGATAAAATGTATCTTTTAGGTAATTCTGATGTATGACCTACATCAGTATACTACTATACCTAATACAGTAAGGAGGATGTCGTAATTACTACGTAATCTTCCCGTTGCAAGTATACGTTACAAAAACAAAAATAATTATTCAAATCCTATTGATATTTTCGGATATTATCGCGGTCAAACAAACAAACAAACACGAAAAATACGTCTCTTCAGCTTTATTATATACTAGCAGCGCCCCGCGGTTTTACCCGCGTTGTGCCCGTTCCCGTAGGAATTCCGGGATGAAAAATAGCCTATAACGTTTCCGTTGAATGTGGCTATTCGTTACAAAAATAATTTTTCAAATCGGACCAGTAGTTCCTGAGATTAGCGCGTTCAAACAAACAAACTCTGCAGCTTTATAATATGTACTAGCAGCGCCTCGCGGTTTTACCCGCGTTGTGCCCGTTCCCGTGGGAATTTCGGGATAAAATGTAGCCTATAGCCTTCCTCGATAAATAGACTATCTAACAGTGAAAGAATTATTCAAATCGGTTCAGTAGTTTCTGAGATTAGCGCGTTTAAACAAACAAGCAAACAAACAAAACAAACTCTTCAGCTTTATAATATTAGTATAGTTAGTATATGATGATGAAAATCTAACTAACTCTACCTAGCTCTAAAGCGTTCAATGTCTGAACTACATTGCCGCTACATACACTTGTCCGAGGTTTGTATGAAGCCACGCGGAGAAGCGATGGGGTTTCGCTCTCATACTACATTCAAACTCCCTACTCTTAAGAAGTAAGTACTTCGGTCTTAGAGCTCGTGGATATGATTGTCGTGGAACATTCTATTTATGAAATACTGGTAGCGACTTGCACTGTTAAGAATTTCGGCATAAAATGTATCCCATGTAGTTTACACAACTCATTTTGTATTGAAACTACGTACTTATACACTTGGCTTTTATTTTACACTAGCAGCGCCCCGCGGTTTTACCCGCGTTGTGCCCGTTCCCGTGGGAATTTCGCGGTCATGCCGCGGGGCGCTGCTAGTCGAGAGATATTTGGCATGTTCTCTTTGTGGCCATAAAAGTGATTGAAATAATTTATTGCTGTTTATTTAGAGACGTGATTCTTTATACATCTTCAACAGACTTGAAAGAAGAAATCGAATTATATTATGTTTTATTATAATGGATATCCTACTAATATTATAAATGCGAAAGTTTGTTTTGACAAGCCCGTTGGCACAGTTGCAGTGAGAGCGCTTACTGTGTCGGGGGTTGCGGGTTCGATCCCCGCCCGGAGTCAACAATATGTGCAGACATAGTTGTTGGCGACGACGTCTGGGTGTCAATTATATATTCTTATAAAGTATTTGTGTATGTATATGTAGTAGTATCAGTTAATTAGATTCCATAACACAAGCTAAGAGCTTACTTTGGGTCTAATTAACAATGTGTGAATTTGTCCAGGTATATTTATTTTTATTTATTTTTATTTGTAAGGATGGATGTATGGATGTATGTTTGTTACTCTTTCACGCAAAAACTACTGGACGGATTTGGATAAAACTTTACAGTAATATAGGTTATACATCAGAATAACATATGGGTCTGGTACTAGAGATTAGCTCGAACATACAAACAAACAAACTTACAAATTTTACTTCTTTAAAAATATATTATCATTGATAAGGAATTTAAAATTCCGCCTTGTTCCAAATATGTTTATTACAATGACTAAAACTGTTGTAATCTTTTTTATCACGCTAAAGAATGAAACGTAATTACCGAGTATTGAAAGCAAATAATCAAATAGTTTATTATATACAAACTTTTCCAATAAGCCCGAACATATTTGTTCAAATATAATTAAGCTTAACTCGATGACGCCTCGAAGATACCGATTTCAAAATTTTTTAATAAAAAATCTAGTTTGTTGTATATTCTCTGAAAACTTACTTTTCTTACTTTTTTGTTACATAACTTACTTTTCTCAGCTGGAGCTAATTTCGCTGTCTCCGCCTGGCCCGGAATCTTGTGCGACCTCCAGAGCACTTGTACTATCTGGTAGTACGCTATCGTCATCAGTGCTAGGGGAATCCTGAAAAGAAAATTGAATTTCTTTATAAATCAACTCCAAAAGGAGAAGGTTTGTATTTTGCTCTCGGTTTCATAGTCAGTATACAAAACATAAAGTATACGAGTGAAATAGAAATTTTAAACAAACTCGCAGAAAAAACGGCTGGACCGATTTTTACCAAACATTGCTATGAACCACCGCAAGGATACTGGCTTTCAAATGAAAAAATCTGCATCGAAATCGGTCCATCCGTTTGGGGTCAACACTGCGTTAAGCGGGCGCACGCGTCGGTTCACATTTGTATGACACCGCACGCGACGGGCGCACGCTACAGTTCACTTTTGTATGAAGCCACACGTGCCGGGCGCCCGCGGCGGTTCACTTTTGTATGGAACCGCGGCGTCCGCACGCTTAACGCAGTGTCGGCCCTTAGAGCTAAGGTGCTACATACAGATTCACACAAACACACAGACATTGACGTCAAACTTATGTTACCACTCTTTTGCCTTGGGAGCTCAACGTTCATTTCTATATTTATAAACGATTTCAAAAAAGGAGGAGCTTTACCAATTTGACAAGGGATTGTGGTTTTCATTCAACGGAGTCAACAATATGTGAAGACATAGTTGTCGGCGACGACGTCTGGGTGTCAATTATATATTCTTATAAAGTATTTGTGTATGTACATATTTATGTTTATGTAATGAGCTTAGTTTGGGTCTAATTAACAGCGAGTGAATTTGTCCAGATAAGTTTGGAAAAATCCTTATTTGTGGTCTGAGCGCTCGGCTCACGATCTGGAGGTTGCAGGTTCGATTCCCAGAGGGGACAATATCTGTCAAAAATCTCTTTGTGAGACTGTCTTCAGTTTGGTTAGGGCATTACAGGCTGATTCACCTGATTGCCCGAAAAGGAAGACGATTCCGTGCTTCGGAGGGCACGTTAAGCCGTCGGTCCCGGTTGCTTTCTACGGATAGTTGTCGTTACATGAGCCATGTCAGAGGCCTTTGGCGGCTCAATAAATCTGACACCAGGATTGGTCAGGTTTGAACCATTTGTTATCTAGTCAAATGGTTTGTTCCTTTCTGAAATACGCTAGTTTTCAAAGAGCAAAAGAGACAAAACACTAACTAACAGTGTTTTAGTTAAAGACCGTTTATGAAAGAGGCAGTATATCTTCAATTAAAAAGAGAGTAAAAAGTCTTTAGAAAATAGAAAACAAAGACAAAAGATTTTTTGTTACATGTCTTTTTTAATATAAATATAGAGTGAGAGAGAAAGATATCTTCAAAGATGAAAATAAAACCTATATCTTCGCCAAGAACGGTATACTAGGTGAGTAGTAGAATAACGTCTTTCGTCTTGGCATAAATCTTTTATCTCTTTTCCGGTAATAGAAATTGAAAGAGAGAGAGAGAGAGAAAGAGTGAAAACAATTTTCGTGGTAAATACATAAGTAAGTTCGAGTATAGTGGCCAACCTTGGTATCGGGAGTTTTTAGACCGTCCAAAGGCCTCCGACATAGTCTTTTCTTAGTACTCACGTGTATATAAAGGTCAATTTGACAACATGCCAGTTGAAGTCACTATCTTCAGACCAGGTCGGTTCACATTGTACTAGGTATTGAGCGTCCAGGTTGAATCGAAGAGACACCGCCTTCTCAGTGGTCAGGACTACCAGTTCCGGGATATCTGGTGGAGAAAATCAAAGGTAAGGGCTCGTACGCATAAACACGATACGACAGTATCGTTTCATCGCAATGAGACCCCAAAAATTTAGGATTACAAAAAATATTCTATACGACGTAGATACGTCGAGAGATACGTCGAGACGATACGTCGTGTATCTTGAAACAATACCGCGTCGTAGCACGATGAAACGTCGTATCGTGTTTATGTGTACGAGTCCTTAGATGGGAATTTTGGTTATAAGGATATCTCGATATATTTTTTGATTTTTTGAAAATGGTGATTTTCATCAATCTGTCTACTACTAATCTGAGGTCTCGGGTTCATGTTTCCTAATGTTTCCTACTTTTCAAACATGGCTCGTGTTTGAGATCACCAACCCGCAATAGTCAAGCGTGGGGATTACGACATCCTCCTCACTGTACTGATATCTTCAGTGAGGTGAGAGGCCTTTGCTCAGTAGTGGGGCATTACAGGCTAGTACTTGACTACTAATCTATACATCTCCACTACATAGTATAAAATAAAGTCGTCTCTGTTTCGTGTCTGTTTGTCTGTTTGTCTGTATGCTTAAATCTTTAAAATTACGCAACGGATTTTGATGCGGTTTTTTGTAATAGGTAGAGTGATTCAAGAGGAAGGTTTTTATGTAAAAAAAATCCCGAAATTCCCACGGGAACGGGCACAACGCGGGTAAAACCGCGGGGCGCTGCTAGTTACACATAAATAAAATTGGAGTGTCTGTTTGTATTATTAAGCTTCATACTACGTGCATATTTATTTATTTACGACAGCCGGTAAAAGTAAAGTTACACTGCACAAATATCTGTTACTTGTAACACAAATGAATAACATAATACTAAAGAACATTTTTACATTTTTCTCTGGCTGTCTGTTTGTTCTTGTTAATATCTGAAATGGCTGTACCGATTTTGACGGGACTTTATTGGCAGGTAGCTGATGTAATAAGGGATGACTTAGGCTACTTTTTTGTTTAATTCTACGCGGATGAAGTCGTGGGCACAATTAGTATTTTTTGTATCTGAAAAATCTGCGCGTGATAAAATACATTAGACCTATCAGCGCGCTAGGTACATTTTGAAAACAATAAGTTATGAGATTTTATTTTGAACGCTATGCAACGGGAATAGGGTATATAACATCTTATTAAAATTTTAACGTCGCAATTTAGACGCAAATAGTCAGGTAATTTCTATGTATGTTTCTCAGACTTATAGCTTATAGTGATACTAGCTTGTACCACGTGCTTAGCATCACGAGTACTACCCACGTGTTTTGAAAAACTCTATAATTGCTCAAGCTTTCTATCTATCCTATCCTACTTCCTTCTAATATTATAAATGCGAAAGTTTGCGAGGATGTATGTATGTATGTATGGATGTATGTTTGTTGCTCTTTTACGCAAAAACTACCGAATGGATCTGGATGAAATTTTATTTTAATATAGGTTTATTTTACTTTAATACATCAGAATAACACATGGGATACATTTTATCCCGAAATTCCCGCGGGAACGGGTACAACGTGGGTAAAACCGCGGGGCGCGGCTAGTATCCTACTAATATTATAAATGCAAAAGTTTGTGAGGATGGATGTATGTATGTATGTATGTTTGTTGCTCTTTCACGCAAAAACTTATAAACGGATCTGGATGAAACTTTACAGTAATATAGGTTATACATCAGAACAACACATGCGATACATTTAATCCCGAAATTCCCGCGGGAACGGGTACAACGGTGGTAACACCGCGGGGCGGCTTATACTTACTAAAAGTTAAAGAGATGGCCCAAATAATGAAGATGGATATCTTGGCTCGGCTTGTGGTTGACTTGAACCGCAAAGGGAAGCAGATGGCGTACCAGCGGTCCACGGAGATGAAGGTCAGTGTCAGAACCGACACTGTCACCGATACCGACTGAAACAAAATCCTACTAATATTATAAATGCGAAAGTTTGTATGTATGGATGTATGGATGTATGGATGTATGGATGTTTGTTACTCTTTCACGCAAAAACTACTGAACGGATTTGGATGAAACTCTACAGTAATGTAGGTTATACATCAGAATAACACATGGGATATATTTTATCCCGAAATTCCCGCGGGAACGGGAACAAAGCGGGTAACACCGCGGGGCGCGGCTAGTAATAGTTATAAATAAATACACCCGGACAAATCCACTCTCGGTTAACTAGACCTAAAGTAACCTCTATTATTATTGCTTGTATTATTACCTAACTCACTGATACTACTACATATACACACACAAATACTTTATAGGAATATATAGTTGACACCCAGACGTCGTCGCCATCAACTATGTCATCACATATTGTTGACTCCGTTGAATCGAACCCGCAACCCCGGCACAGTAAGCGCTCCCACTGCCACATATTTTCGCTCGACCCGGGAATTGAACCCGGGACCTCAGTCTTGGCAGGCAAGTGCACATACCACTAGACCACCGAGGCGTTACCTTGGGCCAGGCAGGAACTTGTTATGATGTGGATTCAATTGAGATGCCATGAATGTTCATCATAATGAACACTCATATTTCTCGGAACAAAAAATCTGTTCTGATTCTAACACAAATCATTGTACTCCTAAAAAGAAACTTAGCTTAAGACGCAAGCAAAGGGTAAACAACATACTTCATATTGTTTGGAAATTAGAATGTTCATTTCGTTAATTAAGATCGTTAATTCGCGGTTCCATACAAAGTGAACCACTGCGGGCGCCCGCGGCGTGCAGTGTCATACAAAAGTGAACCGGTGGGCGCACGTGACGGGCGCACATACGCACCTGAAAGTACAATATAATCTTGCACAACGCCGTCCCAAAGAACCACGTCTCCGTTACATCCCAAAGTACAGTCGGAGGCAAGCAGAACAGGATGACCATAAAATCTGCGACCGCCAAATTCACTATATAATAATTAGTTACTGTTCTCATTGTATGATTCCTATACACAGCTATACACACTAGCGCATTCCCCACTAATCCAGTTATAAAAACAAATGAATGCACGCTTATTAGTACCCATTCGTATGTCTGTGGGTATATGTACTCTTTAATCATTTTGACATAAGCTTCTTCTGTCATGTAACAGTATTCTACTGCGCCCACGCATGTCTCGTTTGTCTCTGGGTCTGTTTTATTGTCTATGGATCTTTTGAATCTGTTGTCTGTGGTCTGATTGCTCAGTGCAGTGTGGAGAAGTATAGTAAAGGCGAGGAGTTGGAATTTGTGAGACATTTTTGGAGTCTATGGTCTTCTGTGATGTTGTTATGTTCTTTTTGAATATGCTGTTGTTTATCTGAAACAAATTGAAATATAATATGAAAATTATTAGAGGCTAACATTTGAAAATTCATAAGAATATTATGGTGACATTCTGAAACGTCGGATATGGCATATGTCAGTCCAATACAATTTCAATCAAATCAAAGGCTAAAGACAAATCGCCGAAGTACTTCGGCAATAAATAGATAGCTTGAACATAAAGTTCCTAATGTCACTAAAAATGTAAACGTATTTTTGGCACATTGGCAGTAAATCTTATTAAGTAACATGCAATGTAAATGTGTTATGACACAATTTTTGTAAATGTTGTTATGAAAGACAGATTGTAAACTGAAATTTGGAGCATTAAATGAAAAGCAGAATGTGTCATGTGAGTTGTAAGCATGTTTTTGGCATGCAATGTGTAAACGTATTTTAATGTAAAGGTATTTTTGTAACACTCAACTGTAAAGATATTTTTGACCTCGACTGTACATTCAAGAAACAAAAGCTGTTCGTTCAAAAGTGAACTTTATTAGGAACATAATAGAACGCTATTCAAAACGATAACTATTCCGATGATCTAACTGCACCTAACCTGTTGTTACACAGGCCAATTATATGGTGAAATAAAAAACTCATCCAGATAATATTTTTTGAAATCTCTTCGAAAAGCCAAATGAAGAATAACTAGCTTATTACCGTCCTATTGAAGTTGCCGACTCACAACACAATATCCTAAGGGCTTTATTCATAAACTCTTACTAGAACACCACTTTAGCTATCAAATGGTTTGTCCCTTTCCGACAAACGCTGTTTGCCAAAGAGCGAAAGAGACAAAACACTTTAAAACACTGTTTAAGTTAAATATCGTTCATGAAAAGGCGGTAACTCTTCATAATAATAATCATTGAATACATTGTGTTGATAGAAATGAAGTGAGCGATATGTTTCAAGTATGAGCCTGTAATATCCCACTGCTGGGCAAAGGCCTCTCATCTCACTGAAAATATCAGTACAGTGAGGAGGAGGGGGCGTAATCACCACGCTTGCCTGACGTGGATTGGTGATCTCAAACCCGAGCTATGTTTGAAAAGTAGGAAATATTGTTTTCGATTACCTCGGGAATTCAACCCGGGACCTGTCTTGGGAGCGAACGCACATACCACTAGACGAACGAGGCGTTAATGAAATGATAATTAAAATATCTTAACAACCATAGCGAACCTAGATGTCCTACAAAAAAATAACTTTCCCCACTGTGCTATTAAAAGATATCTAGGAGTATAATATAAAAATGAATCGCTAAATGTGTTGCTAAGCACAAATCTCGACAGCAGCTGAACCGATTTCACTAATTCTTTTTTTAAATATGTTTGAAATACGAGGATGGTTCTGACGGAGAGAAATTTCTTTAAAATTGCCTGAACTGTTTAAAAGAAAAACCCACGAGAACGGACACAACGCGGGTAAAACCGCGGGGCACAGCTAGTATTGAACATAATTTGAAAGAGGATGCTCTATTATCGGATTAGGGGTGTCAATTTGTTCCTGTCCTTTATAGATAAAGTCATTCATTCGGTCTTTGATCAGTCTCTTTCAGAACATTTCAGGAAAAAAAATCGAATAAACAGGAAAAATGAAATGCAATTGAACGCCAATTAACGCGTTTTTGTAATTTGTCCCTTCATTAGTTTACGAGGAAAAACTTGACAATGTTTTTTAACAAAACAAGACTTTTTTCAAAGCTAATTAGTTGAGCATGTTCAAAGGTGAGCACGTTAAGCCGTCGGTCCCGGTTAGTCTCTACGGATAGTAGTCGTTACGTGAGCCATGTCAGAGGCCTTTGGCGGCTCAATAACTCTGACACCAGGATTGGTCAGGTTGACCATCCACTCGATGAAGAAGAAGAAGAAGGTGAGCGAGTGACCGAATCAGCCAGCAGGTCTTTTAATTCAAAGTCTGTTATTTTTATTCAGTTTTGGCCCCAAAGAGGCTCTTTTAGACGTACCCATTTGGAAGAACATCAGCAGAGAAGAATGGGCAAATATTCGTCAATTTTGTTTAAGAAATAAAAATAAAACAAAAAGAACTAATACTTATTTGAGCTAGTAAGCATTTTCAAAGGAGAGCGATTGTGTGAATTAGCCAGGGAGACATTTGATCGATATTTATAGTAAGTCTACAAAATAACACTTCAGTGAACACAACCTAAAAATTGAACTAGTTCATTGTTGGGTGATACTAAGCCCCACTTGTACCGTTACAACTGAATTGGATCAGTTCATCTCAATCCTGGTTCACGAACTAACGACTTGACCGCGGTTCGATACAGAAACAGTGAAGATAATACATCCTACTAATATTATAAATGCGAAAGTTTGTATGTATGGATGTATGGATGTATGGATGTATGGATGTTTGTTACTCTTTCACGCAAAAACTACTGAACGGATTTGGATGAAACTCTACAGTAATGTAGGTTATACATCAGAATAACACATGGGATATATTTTATCCCGAAATTCCCGCGGGAACGGGAACAAAGCGGGTAACACCGCGGGGCGCGGCTAGTATAATAATAATAATATATACCCAGACAAATTCACAGCTTACTTTGGGTCTAATTTACTTGTATTATGGAATCTAGCTCACTGGTACTAATACAGATACATACACAAATACTTTATAAGAATAACAAAAATAATTATTCAAATCGGAGTGTTGATTCCCGAGATACATACAAACTGACAAATTTTACTTCTCTATAAAATTAGGATAGATAAATGATTGTAATTATCTAATACAATAAAGAGATTTGAACTTATCGTTAAGCAAAAGCCTAAAGAAACTGATATTGACTAAACTTTTCTGCCTGCCTAAATTAATTCGTCTCAAATGGTTTTCCTAATTACAATGATTTTGTTCCTCGGCATCTAAAATTTCCATTAACCAAGTCACTCAGAACAAAAACTTTTTGAATTCCTATTAAGATCCTTACGAATGTTATCTGAACTACCTAAGTGAGAACCACTTGTAGGACTTAGGTCCATTTAGCTGGTAAGTTGAGCGACTGCATTAGGCACACTTTCTACTTAAAGTTAAAGCTTAGGCCACCTGTAGACTTACGAACTTCCGTCGCCAAAACCAGCCACCCGTCGCCCCGCGGTTTTACCCATGTTGTGCCTGTTCCCATGGGTATTTCGAAATGAAAAATAGGTATAACCTTCCCGTTGAATGTGGGTATCCATTACAAAAAGCATAAATCAAATCGGGCTGGTAGATTCTGAGATTAGCGCGTTTAAACAAAAAAACTCTTCTACTTTATCTAGCTTTATATACTCGTATCTATCTAATATATAAAATTCTCGTGTCACGGGGTGCGTAATTGAAATCCTCTGAAACAGCTCGACCGATTCTCATGAAATTTTGTGTACATATCGTAATATTTTTGTAATATGGATCCATGTTATCCGAAATAAATGAATTTTATTTTATTTTTTATTTTTTTTTATATCGGGTAGGCCTGAGAATCGGACAAAGTCTATTTTTCATCCCGAAATTCCCGCGGGAACGGGTACCGTGGTTGAACTCCTCTGAAACGGCTCGACCGATTCTCATGAAATTTTGTGTACATATTGGGTAGGCCTGAGAATTGGACAACATCTATTTTTCATCCCGAAATTCCCGCGGGAACGGGTACAACGCGAGTGAAACCGCAGGGCGCAGCTAGTTAGCTTTATATAATTAGATCGCGTCTTTCTCCATCAAGTGTAGCGCTGGCTTTAATGTAAATATGCTATTATTGTGTCATTGTGTACATCTTCCGACACCAAAACCACAATAACTCTCTGGGTAATAATTCTCTTGTTTCTGGGGTCTTAAAACCACAAAATTGAAGTCCCTGTGAATTTATAAATAGACTTAAAGCTTCGTGAATAACGAATTATTATGAAAAACAATTGATATTCTTAAACTGCTATACTAGTAACGTCCTGCGGTTTTGTCCGAGTTGTATCCGTACTCCAAACAAATTATATTTGTTTTACATCACTACATAGTATAAAATAAAGTCGTCTCTGTTTCGTGTCTGTTTGTCTGTTTGTCTGTATGCTTAAATCTTTAAAATTACGCAACGGATTTTGATGCTGTTTTTTGTAATAGGTAGAGTGATTCAAGAGGAAGGTTTTTATGTTATAAAATTCCCGAAATTCCCACGGGAACGGGCACAACGCGGGTAAAACCGCGGGGCGCTGCTAGTTTTTGATAAAATGTAGCATATCACCATTTCTATGCCTTTTAATAGAGAAATCCTTTAAACGAAATAAAAGAAATCGATTCGATCGATTCCCGAAACCTGCATCAATATCAGTTCATCTATTTGAGAGCTAGAACCCCGAAATAAAGAAGTCAGTTAGTGCTTCGCTCTTCAGTGGCTACGACAGACACACATAAAATAAATATATAAATACACCCGGACAAATTCACACACGGTTAATTAGACCCAAAGTAAGCTCTAAGCTTGTAATATGGAATCTAACTAATTAATACTACTATACCCGGAATTTTAATTCGATTCCAGATTTGACAATTTCAGTGTTGCAACATTATGACAAGTACTAAATAGTGACGTTGCGAAATTATTCGATATGGAAATGGAATATTGCCGGATCGATTCTTCTCGTTTATAATTTTACTCTCGTAAACTAAGTATATCAGGAAATTAAATATTTCTGAACCGATAATTTAGTTTTGACGATTAATTAACGATCTGAGACTTTTCTTTTATAATTGTGTGTGAAATAAATAAAAAAATGTGATCATGAAGGAACATGACAAATAAAACAGATAGATGTATTATGGTAATAATTTATTTTATAAATTGTCGCCGTCATCGCTATCGCTGTCACTTTCTGTAACATTTATTATAAATGTGTCTGTGATATTGTCAATTAACATATCTTTGACAACATGGGATACGCATTTAGACCATTCGGTAGCTAATGTCAAATCTGGAATCGAATTAAAATTCCGCGGATACAAAATATCGATTCGCAATTAAATAAGATATTCGTATCACTACACTACACTAATAGATGTGGTATCATTATTTCACAAAATGACAGTAGCTAATGTCAAATCTGGAATCTAATTAAAATTCAGAGATACATATAAATACACTATATAAGAAATACTTCTTGTAGGAATACATAATTGACACCCAGAAAACACACACACACACACACACACACACACACACACACACACACACACACACACGCGCGTGCGCGCGCGCGTGTAATAAAGCACATAATTTTCATTATAATTTGTGGTACGCTACGTTCTGGAAAAAGACTCTTATAATTAAACGAAAATGTTATCTATCTGATAAGTTAACTATATTGCGTCGGCTTCGTTTGGCAGATTACGTTAATCTTAGATAAAAGTTAATCGGCAGATAAAGCTCCTAAGAGCCGTAACCATAATTAATGATACTAAAGACAACAGAACCGAAAATTTACTAATGATATTACTTCTTTAATGCTGGGGCTCCATTAGCGGGCGAAGATTCGTGTCGCGTTGTCGCGACAAAAACATCGTGTTCGGGCATAGGCGATGTTCTTGTCTACAGACACTAGGCGGGCGAAGATTCGTGTGGAGTTGACGCGATGTATCGTGCCGGATTGTGTTGTTCAATTCGGCCGAGAAGTAGGCGGTAATTTAAAAATCTATACTAATACATATTATAAAGCTGAAGAGTTTGTTTTGTTTGTTTGTTTGTTTGTTTAAACGCGCTAATCTCAGAAACTACTGAACCGATTTGAATAATTCTTTCACTGTTAGATAGTATATTTATCGAGGAAGGCTATAGGCTACATTTTATCCCGAAATTCCCACGGGAACGGGCACAACGCGGGTAAAACCGCGGGGCGCTGCTAGTGGAGGATATAATGGCTTTTCTTTTTAACTCAGTACTACACTCCATAGTGTATAAAAAAACAGGCACCTCCGTCTTGCTTCAAAGTTTGGAAGACACTGAATTGACGCAGGTGGAGCCACCCAAGCGAATATTGTTGCGACAAATCCCTTTGATTCGCGCCCGTTTACCGACAGCTCCCCGATCGTGCCGATGCCACAGTAAAACTCGATGCTACATCGATAGCCACATTCAACGGGAAGGTTATAGGCTACTTTTCGCGGGTAAAACCGCGGGGCGCTGCTAGTGTACAATAACAAAAATATATTTACTTTTCTACTCGCACGAAACCAAAAAGTTGCGTTTCCGATGTTTTCCTCACTTTTGACGCTTAATGAAAATATAACTGTTAAGAAATATCTACCAGTCTTACACAAATGTACGGTGGCAATAGATTTGTAGCCCGCATGTGATTAGTAAACTGTTATAACGTATGTTATTGTTATTGTTCGAGAACACGTAGGTTGGAGTATAACATTGGTATCTAGAGAAGCCCTACGCAAAAAGAGAATTCTGTATTATTTTAATCTGTGTACTAAACCGTATTAACATATTAAGTGGTGTAGCGCTCTTGTGGGTTTTACTAAGCTATGTTAACATAATGCGATTGCCAAGTACCGTGTTTCTTCTTCATCGAGTGGATGGTCAACCTGACCAATCCTGGTGTCAGAGTTATTGAGCTGCCAAAGGCCTCTGACATGGCTCATGTAACGACTACTATCCGTAGAAAGTAACCGGGACCAACGGCTGAACGTGCCCTCCGAAGCACGGAATCTTATTACTTTTCGGACAATCAGGTGATTCATCCTGCAATGCCCTAACCAAACTGAGGCAGTCTCACAAAGAGATTTTTGTGAGATATTGTCCCCACCGGGAATCGAACCCGGAACCTCCGGATCGTGAGTCGAGCGCTCAAACCACAAGACCACGGAGGCTGTTAGGTTAGGTAGCTAGGATGGGTGGACAATGTTGGTAGGTCTTCGATATGTTCTGACGGTAGAAACAACCGGATCCGACAATTTTACGTGCCTTAAAAGATATTAATGTCACTATAGGCCACCTATCTAACTAGTGATCAAGCTGCACGTTGCTTAAACATTTCAATGAACTAACATCGTTTTGTCAAACTACAGTAGCTGCTACAGTACGATTGGTGGCGATAATAAAGAATACTATAGGTGGACGCAGCCGTCGAGTGACAGCAGCTGTCACCTAATTAGGTAGCCGCAGTCTATTAAGTTTAAATTTTGGTGCAACCGGCCGTAAGTCTAGTGCGAAGACAAGTTCGGTGACCGAAGTAGATTGAAACAAGTTCGTAGACTTTGTCAAACTACGCCACGAACACTACTTGAGTGTACTGAAGCCAACTGAAGCTTCATTTTGATGTATGTATACGAATCTTAACAACCTAGAGTATATACTTATGTCAATGAAATAAGGTTTGAAATCGTAGTTTTGGTCAGATAGTGTAATTAATGAGTTAGGTTTGGCTCGGATTTCCAGTCAGTAAACGTATGGTAGGATTTGAAGTGGAATTTCAATGGACTATTACGTATATATGTGTTTATATTGACTATATCTATAATATCTATACTAATATTATAAAGCAGAGTTTGTTTGTTTGTTTGTTTGTTTGAACGCGCTAATCTCAGGAACTACTGGTCCGATTTGAAAAATTCTTGCAGTGTTGGATAGTCCACTTATCGAGGAAGGCTATAAGCTTTTCATGTCGAAATTACTACGGGAACGTGCACAACGCGGGTAAAACCGCGGGGCGCTGCTAGTAATATAATAAAGCTGAAGAGTTTGTTTGTTTGAACGCACATATCTCAGAAATTGCAAAACCGATTTGAATAATTATTTTTGTGATGCATAGCCATATACAACGGGAAGGTTATAGGCTATTTTTTAGCCTGAAATTCCTACAATGCGGGTAAAACCGTGGGGCACTCCGAGTTGTCCTATATCTTTATTTCTGTGTTTTCGGAATACAGGTAACTAGAATATGTGTTGAATTTCTATACAGCCCATTAGTGAACGCGAGATATGTGCGTCCAAATATTTTTTCTTCATTTGAATAAACTAACAGCGCTTGCGGTTTCGCAAATTTTCTAAGAATTTATGCATAAAAAAGGTCTATATATATCTTAGACTCTAATCATGTCTGTGCCAATTTCCTTTCGGATCCAATCATAGTTATTTGCGTGAAAGATGAACAAACAAATCGTAACTCACATCTATCTCTATACTAATATAAAAAACTTGAGAGGTGTCAAGGGACACCCGGATGGAACGAAGTTTATTTATTATCAACAAAAATAATCGTCGCGACACCACACTGTTCAATGCGAAATAGAAAGACGAAACGAAAATATCTAGCTTGCTTTCTATAAGAGAGAGAGAGAGACAGACAGAGAGACATGTGCACGCCAGAGAAACATGCGCATGTTCCTCTGTCTGTCTCTCTCTGGCCTAAAAAGTGTCGTTCCATTTTTTTCCTTCTAGCCCCCTTTCGCAACGCGCGATAAGGAACTTCGTTCCAATAATGCCGAAGAGTTTGTTATTTCGTTTGTTTGCACGCGTAAATCTCAGAAACTACCCATCCGATTTGAATATTGTTTTTGTAATAGATAGCCGCATTCAACAAGAAGGCTATGGGCTATTTTCCATCCCAAAATTCTCACAAGAATGAGCAAAGCGCGAGCAAAAACGCGGGGCGATGCTAGTCCTAATATAATATAAGAGACCAATCCGATAATAAATATGTAGTTCTTATTCTAAAAGATCTATATAATAATATGATTTATATCATTTCAAGGCAGCCTTCCCTCTTACTATTTACTACAAATCACCCCACTACAACTCAATTAGGTAATTTCTTAAGGCAGCCATTTTGTTTGACGTCACAATACCCACGCAATGCCCCAGCAATATCATGTTTGACAGCAGTACTGTCAAACATGATATTGCTTGTCAACAACCAATTGCGAAGCTCACGAGATTAATGGCTTCTCTGATTAAATTGTAAACATCACAATTACCGACAGTTAAACATCGTCCGTAGATACTATCGAGTATTCAATGTCATTCATGAGTCATGTTAAACATCCTAATTCATTCTGTCATAATAATGTAATTGTGTGGGTGTGTGCGGATTTATGAGTGTACTAGGCTAGCTGTGTTCCGCAGTGTTACCCGCGTTGTACCCGTTCTTACGGGAATTTCGGGATAAAAGTATTCCATGTATTATTCTGATGTATAACCTATATAACTGAAAAGTTTCATTCAAATCTGTTTAGCGCCGAAACTGCGTTAAGCGGGCGCACACGACGGGCGCACGCGACGGTTTACTTTTGTATGAAACCGCATGCGACGGGCACACGGGACGGTTCACTTTTGTATGAAACCGCACGGGCACCCGCTTAACGCAGTTTCGGCCCTTAGTAGTTTTTTCGTGAAAGAGGCACAAAATGTGGACCAATGTCGTCAATATTCCAGCCGAAGACGATTGCTCCTGAAGAGGAAAAAGGTTTAGTAATTTCATTTCATACTTACCCTATCTCTAAACCTTTTTCCTCTTCAGAAGCAATCGTCTTCGGCTGGAAAATTGACGACATTTAACCACATTTTGTGCCAATCCAAAAAAAATAGATTATACATAGATCCATCCTCACAAACTTTCGCATTTATAATATTAGTAGGATATTCTGTGTATATGTGAGTGTATTGTGTATGTTAGTGTTAACACGCAACATTCGCATGCCTCTAGGCCTTCGTAATAATTCGTAGCTCTAGTATTTCTTAACCTAGGGCTCGCACACAAAATTGCGATGCGATGTCGCAACGTAAAAATCTGCGAGCTCCCTCGAAGAATATCAGTAATATTAAACTTGCGAATTCACATCGCGTCGCATCGCAGTTTTGTGTACGAGCCCCTACTTGAACTTACTTTGTAGCTCTCGTGTTGTGCTGATTAAGCAATGTTAGCTCATTGCAATTGTTAAGCAACGTGCAGCTCGACTCTTACTTGGATGGGTGGCCGATAGTGGAATTTCTAACAGAGCGCTTTTGTGCTTAGGAGAGTACGTCATATCGTCGCTCCAGATTGTTTGTTCATTTCCGAATTCTTTACGCGGTCTAAAGACGGATTTGGATGAAACTTTACAGTAATATAGGTCATACATCAGAATAACACATGGGATACATTTTATCCCGAAATTCCCGCGGGAACAGGTAGCTGGTAACACCGCGGGGTGTGGCTACTTTTACATGAAGCGTAATTTTATATATTTTTATGATAAGCGAGTTAATCGCTACTTTTATTGTACAAAGGATTAAACGGGAAAATTCCAGACTTACGTTTTAATTTCAAGGATAAATTTCGAATAATAAGGTTTATCCGCACGAGCGCTTTTCAACATCAGCCTATGGAACAGGCAACATAATAAGAATGATATCTCTACTAGTATAATAATGCTGGAGCGTTTTGTTTGTTTGTTTGAACGCGCTAATCTCAGGAACTACTGGTCCAATTTGAATAATTC
The DNA here is from genome assembly GCA_963082685.1 of Cyclophora albipunctata. Taxonomy (NCBI): domain Eukaryota; kingdom Metazoa; phylum Arthropoda; class Insecta; order Lepidoptera; family Geometridae; genus Cyclophora; species Cyclophora albipunctata. The sequence continues at coordinate 6,036,503 of OY720138.1, read as the reverse complement.
TTTTTCTAATGGATAGCCACATTCAATGAAAAGGTTATAGGCCACTAGCTGATTCGGCAAACGTCGTTTTGCCATATAAAATTAAGGGCTGGTCCACCCTTAACATTTAGTGGGATGAAAAATAGATATTGTCCGATTCTCAGACCTACCCGATATGCACACAACATTTCATGAGAATCGGTCGAGCCGTCCGTCAAGCCGTATACATTTAAACTTTCCCCTTGAATTACTCTATCAATTAAAAAAATCGCATCAAAATCTGTTGCGTAGTTTTAAAGATACTAGACAGACAGCGGAAAGCGACTTTGTTTTATACTATGTAGTGAAACGATTATACCTTGTCACAATGCTCATAAAATAGAGTCTATATGTATGCTTAGACGCTTTCTGCTGTCTGTCTATGTTATAGACAGACTGCCTATATTATAGATGACTTTGTTTTATACTATGTAGTGATGAAGCGATTAATACTTTGTCACAATAATAATAAAATTCTAAAATGTTGACTATGATAAAGTGAAAGGTGTCACACTGATGTGGGCTGCTGGCCAGTGTGACACCTTTAGGGCAACACCCACACTATGTGTGTCTTGCGCTTTGTGTGTCAGTTTTAAATGTAATAAGGGTGTCTATCTTACTGTACCTACTGTCTGACTTGACAAGGCCGTTGGCACAGTGGCAGTGAGAGCGTTTTCTGTGTCAGGGGTTGCGGGTTCGATTCCCGCCCGAGTCAACAATATGTGAAGACATTGTTGTTGGCGACGACGTTTGGGTGTCAATTAAATATTCTTATAAAGTATTTGTGTATGTATATGTAGTAGTGTCAGTTAGTTAGATTCTATATTACAAGCTTATACCTTAGTTTGTCTTATTAACCGCCCCAAGGTCTTGCCCGCGTTGTGTCTCTTCCCGTAAGAATTTCGGGATAAAAAATAGCCTATTACCTTCCCGTTGAATATGGCTTGTATAACAAAAATAATTATTTGTATCGGACTGTAGTTTCGGAGATAAGCCCTTACAAACAAACAAACTAAGTTAGAAACTTTACTTCTTTATAATATTAGTATAGATCTTCTTCTTATCGAGTGGATGGTCAACCTGACCAATCCTGGTGTCAGAGTTATTGAGCCGCCAAAGGCCTCTGACATGGCTCATGTAACGACTACTATCCGTAGAAAGTAACCGGGACCGACGGCTTAACGTGCCCTCCGAAGCACGGAATCATTATTAGTATAGATGAAATAGGATGAATTTTCCAACGAAACATACACAAACCTTGTTTACAATATACGTAGCATGTCTAATTAAATTACTTCGATATTTGTGTTGCCGGTAATAAAACAACTTTCATGGTGTATTTATTACTGAGTAATTTATAGGAGACTCACTAATGGTCTCTCAGAGTGCTGTAAAATTTTATGACCAGTTTTATGAGCTATAATAATGAATATAAAACACTATTATTTTGACTCATATTCAATGTGAATCAGACTTGAATTTTGATTTGTGTTTCAGTTTTTACTTTATTTCAAACGGCGACATAGGTTTTGAATTGAAACTACGTTCCACTTCACTTTTATTTTATACTAGTCGCGCCGCGCGGTGTTACCCGCGTTGTACCCGTTCCCGCGGAAATTTCGGGATAACATGTATACCATGTGTTTTTCTGATGTAACCTATATTACTGTAAAGTTTCATTAAAATCTGTCCAGTAGTTTTTTCGTGAAAGAGCAATAAACATACATCCATCCTCACAAACTTTCGCATTTATAATATTCGTAGGATATTACTGTAAAGATTCATCCAAATCCGTTCAGTAGTTTTTGCGTCAAAGAGAAACAAACATGTATCCATTAATCCATCCTTACATCCTCATAAACTTTCGTATTTATGTATTTAAACGTGTGTATTTAAACGTCAGATAAAAATCCCTAGTAGGATTTTGATCTGACGTTTCGGCTCCATTACAGGAACCGTGGTCACAGAAGATTGAGATGTAATGCGCCCTGCTGTTTTACCCGCCCCTGAACGCAATAATCTCAAAAACTACCAATCCGATTTCAATGATTATTTTTGTAATGTATAGCCACATCTAATAGGAAAGATATAGGCTATTATACATCCCCAAATTACTACGGCAACGGGCACAACGCGGGTAAAACCGCGAGGCACTGCTAGTAAATATACTTGTAATTAATAATTAATTTCGAGTGAAAACCAATTAGACCGCCTAAAAGCCACCGATCTAACGATTGGAACAATCGGGCTCGACTGCTTACCGTGCCCTCCGAAGCACGGGTATGTAATAAGTATATTATAGTAACATTTTACCAGTACATAATGAAATTAACACGTTACACGCATGGGAGAATTTAATACACGCCTGCGATGTGTTCTCGAATCGATATTCTATTGTTATTTAAGAAATAATTGCCTCGTGTTGGGAATATTTCCACGTGGAACCTTTTTACGTTAATTCCGTGATTTTCATATTTTGAAGCAAAATCTTTGTTCAAGAGGGCGATTTAAATATAAATAGCAATGTTTATGAATATAATACGATAAACACTTCGTAATACGACGGGTAGATATTTAATTCAATCTATGTCTAGCCGCGCCGCGGTGTTACTCGCGTTGTACCCGTTCCCGAGGGAATTTCGGGATAAAATGTATCCCATGTGTTATTCTGATGTTGATTCCATATTAAATAAAAAATAAATAAATATACCTGGACAAATTCACACACGGTTAATTAGACCCAAAGTAAGCTCTAAGCTTGTGTTATGGAATCTAATTCACTGATACTACTGCTTATACATACACAAATACTTTATAAGAATATATAATTGACCCAGACGTCGTCGCCAACAACTATGTCTGCATATATTGTTGACTCCGGGCGGGAATCGAACCCGCAACCCCCGACACAGTAAGCGCTCTCACTGCCACTGTGCCAACGGGCTTGTCGATGTATAACCTATATTACTGTAAAATTTTATCCAAATCCGTCACGTATTTTTTTCGTGAAAGAGTAAAGCCCGATCACGCGTTATCCTCCCCACTGTACTGATATCTTCAGTGAGATGAGACGCCGCAATAGTGGGGCATTACAGGCTAATACTTTACTATGTTTACTGAGAGCAGACTCGAATCGAGTCGACCCTGCCTGACGTCATTGTACAGGTCTACTTTGTGTCTACCATAATAGCATGTTTAGGTTGTACATCGCCATTGTTATTCTATACAATTTTCGTTGTATTCCATGAATAAGATTGAGCGGCTATTACAAGAACACGCAACAGATAACCGAAAGAAAATAATCTGTAACAATGAAAAGAAAACCGAAATAATGAATAGATGTAGGTAATAATTAAAGGCCGACGCAAAAATATGAATCTACTAGCAGCGCCCCGCGGTTTTACCCGCGTTGTGCCCGTTCCCGTAGGAAATCCGGGATAAAATGTAGCCTATAGCCTTCCTCGATAAATAGACTATCTAACAGTGAAAGAATTATTCAAATCGTTTCAGTAGTTTCTGAGATTAGCGCGTTTAAACAAACAAACAAACAAACAAAACAAACTCTTCAGCTTTATAATATTAGTATAGATTAGTCATTTTATAAAAAGGGGAGATCTTTTGTCCGTAACAAAATGTATAGGCATACCCTCGCTAAATCTGGGAATGTTACAACATCGTCATTCATATACGCAAGCTTACAATAGATGGCACTAATGTAAGCTAGCGCAAGAATATGTATGACTTGCCTAAACTGTCTGAAGTCAACAATAACCTACTCCCAACTTTTAAGTTGGTTTAAAAATCGCGAGCCGCGTAGTCGTTGCTGTCGCTACGCCGTAGCACCCTATAAATTAAATTGCGTAAATACTCGTATAATCTCTTATTATTTTTAATTGTCGGTAAAAGGTGAAGCTAAAAGCTTAATAGGTATTTAATTCGATCAAAAAACAAAACGAAAAAACTTCTATTTTTGGAAATTCGGCAAAAATAATTGTATTTACGCACGAGTTTGTTTCATTGGATCATAAACTGACTCCAACTGTTTACTGTATGGTTATTGATGGAATCATTTGTTATTGAGAATTGTTTTGCCGCGGTAATGTATGGGCGAAGGTAAATATTTGTACTGCGGTGATATTTCAGAATTTTTGTTCTGAAAACTGTTCAATCTTGTACAGATATAGATAACTAGCAGTGTCCCGCAGGTTTACCTACATTGTGCCCGTTCCCGTGGGAATTTCGGGATAAAAAATAACTTGAGACCTTCCTCTTGAATGTGGCTATCTAATACAAAATGAATTATTCGAATCGGATTAGTAGTTTTTGAGATTCAAATAAACAAAAAATCTAACTCTTTAATATTTTAGTAAAGATTGGCATAGATTATGTGTTCTGTTGCCAATATAAGCAAGAGGATTTTGGCCTTTTTTGAAAGCATGCCAATATTTTTGATTATTTAGCAATAAAAATAGGAAAATTGGCCATAGATAGATAGACCATAGTGTCTATAGCGACTATAGCGACTTTAGTTAGGTACATTATTTATGTTATTGTATCAACAAAATGCGGTTATTCATTCATTTGGCCAACCCTGATGTCGGAGTTTTAGACCGCCTAAAGGCCTCCAATATGGTCTAAAGATTGATACACTTAACGTGCCCTCCAAAGATCGTTATAACTTCGACACCAGAGTTGGCCACTAACCAATTCGAACTTACTTACTTTAGCGCCCCGCGGTCTTACCCATTTTGCCCACGTTGTGCCCGTTCCCGTAGGAATATCACCATAAAAAAATTGGTGGTTTCTGAAATAAGCGCGTTCAAACAAACAAAAATCAACGGGTTGCACTCCAGGAGTGCCGGCAGAAGTGAAAACTGAATATTAACGTCAAAACGTCTTACGAATTTTCGATCAGGTCACGTGTCCTGACGCGAGTTTAACATTTTTTACCCACAAAAGTGTACAACGCCAAAGAAGGTTTCACTTTTCACAAAATCTTTATTAATATTAGTTCTTAGATCGGACGTGCAATTCCCGACTCCCGAGATGAGTCCGAACAAATATTAATAACTAGCAGCGCCCCGCGGCTTTACCCACATTATGCCCGTTCCCGTGGGAATTTTGGGAATTTTTATACATATAAACCTTCCTCTTGAATCACTTAATCTATTTAAAAATCCACATCTAAATCCGTTGCGTAGTTTTAAAGATCTAAGCATACATATGGACAGACAGACAGACAGTGGAAAGCGACTTTGTTTTATACTATGTAGTGATAGTACAGTTCCTTGATAACAACACTATCACAGGCACACACACGAAATAGGGACATTAAGTGCTTCGCTCCTCCATGGATACACACCCATCTCTAAATCAAGGGTGGACCCTTCCCACAAATTCCATATAGCACTCGCTCCGGAAGTAATTTCATCCATAAGGTTATTGAAAACTATTTGCTCCATTAGGCAGTTTGGCAGCCTTTATAAAGTATAGTAAAATTACTGTATCTTCATAGACAAGCATCACCCCCGAAGTTTTACCCGCGTTGTGCCCGTTCCCGTGGGAATTTCGGGAATTTTTATACACATAAACCTTCCTCTTGAATCACTCTATCTATTTTAAAAAACCGCGTCGGAATCCGTGCAGTAGTATTTAAGTTTATCGCGAACAGACAGACGCGAAAAAGTTATCCAGATTAGGCACTCCAAAACTAACCAAAAACACTTTATTTTCGGAGCATATTTATTTGTTTTTGTGTTAACACGTCGCTTAATTTCCCCTAGGAGCTATATTACGCTATTTCAGAAGGTGCAACTACTAATTACTAGATCGCCCAAGAGATAAGCAACGATTTACGCGGCGGAAAATATTTGGTTGTATTGGTCCCAAGAGTTGTCACTCAATTGGGATAATAGTGTGTATATCTGATGAAGTCATAGTGATGTGCCAATAAAACTATTCTTCAGCCTTCCTCTAGCTAGAGTCTATCTAGGCTATCTGTGCTTCTATTTATATAGTAATCACTACATATTATTAAAAAAAAGTCCCCGGCCGGTCTGTATGTTTGTTCGCGATAAACTCAAATACTACTCGTACTTACTGCATTGACTGCATTGATGATTTTGACGCAGTTTTTAATAAAAGATTGAGTGGTTCAAGAGATGAAATTCCCACGGGAACGGACACAACGTGGGTAAAGCCGCGGGGCACTGCTTGTCAATACTAATATAATAAAGCTGAAGAGTCTTTTTTTGTTTCTATGATCGCACTTATCTCAGAAATTACTAATCCGATTTCAATAATTCTTTCTGTAATGGATAGGTACATTCAACGGGAAGGCTATATCTTACTTTTCCTCCCAAAATTCAATAGGAAACGGGCACAATTCGGGTATAACCGCGGGTAACTGTTACTGTGATTATATTCACTCTAACCGCCACCGTACACAGAGCCATCATGATTCCTCAGGAGAAGATAATAAGTGATTTTTGACTTGTTATGTATAAACAAAAATATCAATTAGTTAATTTTCCATTAACGTCTCCGCGTGCAGCAGTGAATGTAAGACATAAAATTGGCAGCGACTGGCCTAATACAATACCTAAACAGTTAGCAGCGCTATAGCAGCGCCCCGCAGTTTTACTCGCATTATGCCCGTTCCCGTGGGAATTTCGGGATTTTTTTTACATAAAAACCTTCCTCTTGAATCACTCTACCTATTACAAAAAACCGCATCAAAATCCGTTGCGTAATTTTAAAGATTTAAGCATACAGACAAACAAACAGACAAAAATAGCTACTTTGTTTTATACTATGTAGTGATAAAGTCAAAGTCAAAGTCAAAGTCAAATATTTTATTCAGTTTTGGCCCCATAGAGGCTCTTTTGAACGTACCACCCATTCGGAAGAACATCAGCAGAGAAGAATGGGCAAGAAACTCTGCTGGTTATTTTTTTAAATCAAGGTATAATACAATTTAATACTTATAAGTAAGATTACATGTCAAAATCAGGTTGTGTTGCTGGTGCAGGAATTTGACTCCAGACATATTTGTCCTCAATGTAATCAGTAACGCTATAGTATGCTTTAGTCAATAAAACGTCTTTAACGTACGATTTGAATTAACCTTCACTAAGCCCAGTTACCTCCTTGGGAATTTTATTATAAAATTGAATACATCTACCAATGAAAGACTTCCCGGTTCGCGCTAACCTGGACTTAACAACAGCAAGCTTATTTCTATTTCGCGTATTAAAACTGTGGTGATCTCCGCGCACCTTAAGGTTACTCAAGTTTCGGCGGGCATACATTATATTTTCAAATATATATAACGAAGGAACGGTAAGGATTCGACTGGATTTAAAACGTTCCCTTAGTGACTCACGTGACCCCAATTTATAAATCGCGCGAAAAGCTCTCTTTTGGAGCAAAAAAATTGATTGAACATCGGCGGCACCTCCCCACAATAGTATACCATAAGATAGTATACTATGAAAATAAGCAAAGTAAACAATTCTTGCCGTTTCTTCATTTGTTATTTGCCTAATCTTATGGACCGCAAAAGATGCTGAGCTTAGCCTACCCGAAAGTGAATTTATATGAGTACCCCATTGTAATTTTGAATCTATGTCTAATCCTAAGAATTTAGTGCTAGTGTCAAGAGTTAATCGAGTACCCCCCAATTTGACGCAAGAATCTACTACTGGGACATTTGGTAATGAAAATTTAATGCATTTAGTTTTTGCCTCATTAAGAAGTAGGTTGTTAGTGGAAAACCAATCTAGGAGAATAGCCAAAGCTTTGTTAACCTGCACAAGGTCCCTATCCTTCCTATCTACTTTAAAAATTAACGAGGTATCATCGGCGAATAATACCGTGTCGCATAGGCTTTCCATTAGATACGGGAGGTCATTTATGTAGACTAGAAACAAAAACGGACCTAAAATTGACCCCTGAGGCACGCCTAAATCAATATTAGACCCTTCCGAAAGGTTATCGTTAACGTTTACTTTTTGTCGCCGACCGCCTTAGTAAGATTTCATGAGTTCAAGGGCAGGACCACGGATGCCGTAACATTCTAACTTCAAAATTAACGTTAAATAATCTACACAGTCAAAAGCCTTGGAAAGATCACAAAATACTCCAAGAGCATCCTGTAAACTTTCCCAAGCGTCAAAAATATGAGAAACTAATTTAGTCCCAGCATCTATGGTTGACTTACCCTTTGTAAAGCCGAACTGATTCTTATGTAGAATCTTATGCTCATCAAAATGGGACATTAACTGATCAAGGATTAATTTATTATAAATTTATTATATATACGCTTATCTCATAAACTAGTAATCCGATTAGAATTATTATTGTCTCCTAGGTCTAGCCAACTCAGATAGATGATATTTGAAGAGTAAATGTATCGAACATTCCTAACATACTTCATGAGGAACTATTTTATTAAGACGTTCCCGTTTAGATTTCATTTCGACCATCGATCTCTCACGAGTTATTGGAAAGTGTTGATTGAAATACACATCACTTTTTTAGGGTTCCGTGCCCAAAGGGTAAAAACGGGACCCTATTAGACTTCGCTGTCCATCCGTCTGTCCGTCTGTTCGTCCGTCCGTCCGTCCGTCTGTCTCCAGGCTGTATCTCAAGAACGGTGATAACTAGACAGTTGAAATTTTCATAGATGATGTATTTCTATTGCCAACAATAAATACTAAAAATAAAATAAAACAAATATTCAAGGGGGCTCCTATACAACAAACGTGATTTTTTGCCGTTTCTTAAAGTATGGAACCCTCCGTGCACGAGGCCGACTCGCACTTGGCCGGTTTAGTTACATAAGTACTATATATACTAAGGATATACAGCGGATGAGTTAGATTTTTGGTTGTATGTACTATATATATATATATATATATACTAGCAGCGCCCCGCGGTTTTACCCGCGTTGTGCCCGTTCCCGTGGGAATTTCGGGAATTTTTATACATAAAAACCTTCCTCTTGAATCACTCTACCTATTACAAAAAACCGCATCAAAATCCGTTGCGTAATTTTAAAGATTTAAGCATACAGACAAACAAACAGACAAAAATAGCGACTTTGTTTTATACTATGTAGTGATATATCTATATATATAAAAATGAAACCCGTTTTCCTTGGTCGCGGCATCACGCGTGAATGGCTGGACCGATTTCACTAATTCTTTTTTTGTTGTATTTGTTATTATTAGGAGAAGGTCTCGTATCATATATAAAATTCTCGTGTCACAGTGTTCGTTCGCGTACTCCTCCGAAACGGCTTGACCGATTCTCATGAAATTTTGTGAGCATATTGAGTAGGTCTGAGAATCGGCCAACGTCTATTTTTCATCCCGAAATTCCCGCGGGAACGGGTACCGTGGTTGAACTCCTCTGAAACGGCTCGACGATTCTCATGAAATTTTGTGTACATATCGGGTAGGCCTGAGAATCTGACAACCTCAATTTTCATCCCGAAATTCCCGCGGGAACGGGTACAAAGCGGGTGAAACCGCGGGGCGCAGCTAGTATATATTATCTCATAAACTACTAATCCGATTTGAATTATTATTGTTTAAATGGATAGTCACATTGAACGGAAAAATTGTAGGCTATTTTTCATGCCAAAGCTCCCAAGGAAACGGGCACAACGCGGGTAAAACTGCGGGGCGTAACTAGTTAGATAACGAAGCTAAATAGTCAGATACATGGTTGTTTGTTTGAATTTGCTAATCTCAGAAACTACAAATCCTATTTCCTGGTTCGCACGCGACCCGCAGCCAGCCCGCACCCGGCCCGCACCTGGCCCGCAACCGGACCACATCCGGCCTATATCCAGCCCACACCTGGCCTCGATATAACCGCACCTGGCCCGCAACCGGACCGCATCCGGCCTGTATCCAGCCCACACCTGGCCTACAATATAACCGCACCTGGCCCGCAACCGGACCGCATCCGGCCTGTATCCAGCCCACACCTGCCCCCCTATTCCCGGTCCAGTGTGCGCACCGGTGCTTGAAGCTCAGTGCGCTTGAAGGACGTGAAGCAATTGGTATTCCCGCGGCATCTCGTGCCCAGTGCTTAACGTTGCCAACATACTAAAAATTTTGGACTTCACTATTACTATGCACAAAAACCGGTAAGTACCGATAAATAGTTTGTAACAGATTATTTGTCTGTGGTGGCTAGGCGCGCTCTCCGCCTGGCCCGCACTTGTCAATGTCATTGACAGGTTCAACTCAGTGGGTACAACATAATGTAAACAGGCAAAATTCCGCGGTATTTATTTACTCTTTTTCACGATAATTCCTATCGATAACTTTACTTATGCGTGTTGTGCTTTGTTTGTAGATTACTTTATGAAATTATTGGCAAGAAATAAGGAAAGTGCAAGTAAATTATCATGTCAAACGGCAAATAATTCTGTGATTGATCGATCAATGTATTTCGTTTACTGGGCAGTTTAACGACTAAACTAAACATTCGAATTCATAGCGACATTCAAGCAAAGAATATTACTACTCTCCCGAGCATTCAAGTCGTATGTGCTTCAAGTGCCTGCAAAGTACAAGACAATGTTTTTCTCTGCATACTTTTGGCCCACAGGAGTCGTATATCGCCGCTTCAGGGAAGCAAATCGATGAATAAACCCTGACCATAGCTGTTATAGTTAAATAAATGTACTTAGTTATGTTAGTTGGTAAGGTATTTATATAAAGTAGAATGTACCAAAACCAATTCCAGGGTTTTCACCCCTCACTATTAACAAAGAGTTAATAAAAAGATTGTATCAAGAAAAATACTTAGGATTAATAATAGACGACAAAATGACATGGAAATCACTTATTGAAAAAATAAAGTCAAAATTAACTTCAACTTTAGGAGCTTTTCCTAAAGTTAACAAACTGCATACCGGAAAAAGTAAAAAAAATAATTTACAATTCTCTATAAAATCACATTTGGAATAGGTACTTAATAGAAATCTGGGGGTCAGCTGCAACCACTTATCTTCAATCACTACAAAGAATTCAAAACAAAATTATTGAAGTATTATTTCATAATTACAATACGCCAACAAAAGATTTGTATAAAAAGACTAAACTGTTCAACATAAATCAACTATATCAATATAAAACTTGCATCTTAATAAAAAAAATAACTACCAATAAAATCAAAACTAATATTACATTGGAAAAGATAAACAACCAAACATAACTTAAGAAATAAATACAAATTAAACTTATCATACCAAGAACTAATTAGGGGAAAAAATCCATTTTATTCGAAGGAGTCCAATTATTTAATAAATTACCAAATGACATCAAGGAGTGTCATAGTGTTAGCGTATTTAAAAATAAATTAAAATTACATATTGCCAAACTGTAAGGTAGTTAAGGAGCGAACCATGTACTTATTAACCATATTTAACTAACACTTTAGTTTATATAAATCTTATTAATATCATTACTTACCTATGTTACTAACCCTAAGCACCAGAGGTGTATTACAAATATTTATTACATTGTTATCTGTATCTCATTTTAATTGAACTGTATGTTTTATGAGAATAAAGATCTTTAAACCTAACCTAATGTAAGCTATATTTTATTGTTGCTCGGTTTGAGAGGTATCACCTTTCCGTGATACAGTTTATACTAGTATGGGAGGTGATGTCTTGATGACTGAGCCAAATATAATGTAATTACATTTGAAATAAATAAATAAATGAATTGAATTGAATTGAATTGAATGTTTCTTCTTTGCTTTATTTACAGAAATAACTGTAGTCTCTAGCTTCCAATTACACATTACACATTCAACACAATTGTTGTATTTAGTGTGCCGAGCGGTAGAGACGGCGTGAGTTCTAGTAGGATCTGCCGGAAAATTGTTTTAGTCACTCTAAAATGTTGAGTAAAAAGAGATTCCGGTAGATCTAATGGATTACTGCAATCCCTCAGCCGTCTCCGTTCTAGTCTGAGCGCCTGTCTTTGGCGAATATCTTCCGCGGCACCTAATATAATTGCACGAGCCATTTTAATAGAAACTAGCAGCGGCCTGCGGTTTTACCCGCATTGTGCCCGTTCCCGTGGGAATTTCGGGAATTTTTATAGGTACTTATAAACCTTCCTCTTGAATCACTACCTATTACAAAAAACCGCATCAAAATCCGTTGCGTAATTTTAAAGATTTAAGCATACAGACAGACAGACAAAAATAGCGACTTTGTTTTATACTATGTAGTGATTATTAGAAATCAATACCTACCTAATCATAATAGAAGAAATTATGTTATGCTTAGAATTATTTGGCGGGAAGAAAAAGTCAACCCTACTAATTTAAAAAGGTTTCATCATGACTCATAGATTCATACATTATTCGTTATTCGCAACATGGTAGGGTTATAGTGATTTATTGTTCCTCACTACTGGATAGTAGTTGCAATCAACGAAGGCCAGTGGTTAAACACTATGGCCGTATGAATACCGATTTGAGTTTACCGGTTTTTTTTTCTAGTACATTGATGAGCATAGTGGCGTTGAGTGTTTAAACACTGAAATGCGCGCACCGGAGCTGTCAAACGCTTAAATGGCAATCACGAACGCCACTATGACGTCATCTCAGTGCGCACACTGGACTGTGAATAGGCCCGCTGGCCTACACCCAGACCGCACCCGGCCCGCATCAGGCCCGCACCCGCACTATCTGTCTTACGCTTTAAATTGTAGAATTGATTAATGTTCAAGCATTACGCAACCATGCTGACTGACTTTTGATGAAACTTAAACAAAGTAACACTAATATATAAGTCATACATCGGAATAACTCTCGGTGAACGTAAACATAGCAATTAATCACGAGATGTTGAAGATGTTTATCTAAATGGTTTGTGTTAAAAATATTTAACATACTTAAAATCTGAATGCTTGACGAATGAGAAGATGGCATAATCTTTTCTAAACGCATACCTAGATCATAAATCCGAGCACTATACATACTTCTTCTTGTTCATCGAGTGGATGGTCAACCTGACCATTCCTGGTGTCAGAGTTATTGAGCCGCCAAAGGCCTCTGACATGGCTCATGTAACGACTACTATCCGTAGAAAGTAACCGGGACCGACGGCTTAACGTGCCCTCCGAAGCACTGAATCATCTTACTTTTCGGGCAATCAATAACTCTGACACCAGGCAATCCTGGTGTCAGCTCAATCACCTGACCAATGTCAGGTTGACCATCCACTCGATGAAGAAGAAGTCCTTAGTTTGCGGCGAGCTGCCGATGAGTTCGGACGTATTTTTTTGCGTTATGAGCGTTACTCTCATGTGCCAACGTTAAATTTGGTCAACATTCCGAAAGCTCCGCGGAAAATGTGCGGTGCTTTCTTAATCGTCGCTAACGACGCCTAGTATAACCGTGGAATTTTCCAAAGCCCGGTTAGAAAAGTAGGTACCATAAATAGAACGTTTGACTCAAAGGGATCGCTTCAGTATAATGATGATGTTTACTTTCAAGAAAGCATTATTTTTTATTAAATATTCAGGACGTTATGCATGCAGCAAACGACTTATAAATAGTAAATTTAATGTACTGATGTGTTCGGGAGTGTGTCCCTGCAGTTGTGATCCATTACATTAAGCATCTCCTCGTGACCTGACCTCTACGAGTTGGATCTGTATCCCCTCTCATATCTCTCAAAAAGACCGGGCTTGTCTCGTGACTCCGAGGAGAAACACTACAATTTAATAAAAATGTAAAGTTGGTTTGAATATGTTATTGAATATTGAATAGTAATAATTAAAAACTGTTTTTGTACTGTTTCCTTAGGTAAGGTCAGATTGTTATAGAGATTATCGCGTTCAAACAAACAAACAAAAAAACAAAAAAAAGAACTCTTCAGCTTTAGTTTATTAGTAAAAGTAAGTAATACTTTATAGGGCTCCGTAGCCAAATGGCAAAAAACGGAACCCATATAGATTCGTCATGTCTGTCTGTCTGTCTGTCTGTCCGTCCGTTACAGCCACTTTTTATTAGTAGAGTATAGATATAGATTAATGAGTCCATTAATTAGAATGATATATTTCTTTTCAATGTTTATCGTTGTTAAATTTAGCCTATCTCTTAAGAATGTTACTAATGCGAGAACGTTACGTTTTATTTACGGTTCGGAGTCTGTTTAGTACCATTACGTTGGTTAATTTAATTCGATAATTATCTTTTCCGGTAACCGTTAACGCTAGTCACAACAATGTAATAATGTTATGTTTTATGCGACCACGAAATATACATTTGGTGTTAACTTTAACTGATGTGTGAGCGTAAGCTGAAACAACCGGCCCTAAGAAATTGAGATTATGGAATTTATAAAAGTTAATTTGTACCTAATAATAAAACAATTCATGTATCTGGGCAGTTACATCACGTCAGACTCCAGATGTACCTTAGATATCAAAACTAGGATAGCAATAGCAAAGCAGGCTTTTCACAATAAAACATATTTACTTTCTTCCAAAATGTCTAGAAAGGTAAAGAAAATGTTTATTAAATCATATATTTGGAGTATAGCTTTGTATGGATGTGAGACGTGGACGATGATTCAACGGGATAGGGAGAGGTTGGAAGCGTTTGAGATGTGGTTTTGGCGTAGGATGGAAAGGATTAGTTGGACGGAAAGGGTGACAAATGAAGAAGAATTAGAATTGGTGAGAGAGAGTAGAACAATACTTGAGATAATAGAAAATAGGAGAGGGAAGATGATAGGACATCTCATACGACATGACAGATACATTAATAATATCATGGAAGGTAAAGTTGAAGGAAAGCAAGGTAAGGGAAGGCCTAGAATCAGTTACATGAGTCAGATTAAAGAAAAAGTGTCTGTCATGTCTTATAGAGATGTATGTCTGCACCGGACTCACCGACAAGAGCCTTGCTCTTAAATTTATGATGATGATGAATAAAACAATAGGAAAACAAACACAAAAAATTACAAACAGCAAGACACAGAGGTTGTGGTTACGAACATGTACGTAACCACAGAGGTCTTGGTTGTGTACATGTTCGTAACCACAACCGAACAGTTAATGAAAAATTAATTGTTTTGTAACAAGTTGCGAAATACCGAAAAACTCCGCATTACAGCCTCCGTGGTCTTGTGGTTTGAGTGCTCGGCTCACGATCCGGAGGTTCCGGGTTCGATTCCCGGTGGGGACAATATTTGACAAGCCCGTTGGCACAGTGGCAGTGAGAGCGCTTACTTTGTCGGGGGTTGCGGGTTCGATTCCCACCCAGAGTCAACAATATGTGAAGACATAGTTGTTGGCGACGACGTCTGGGTGTCAATTATATATTCTTATAAAGTATTTGTGTATGTTTATGTAGTAGTATCAGTTAGTTAGATTCCATATTACAAGCTTAGAGCTTAGTTTGGGTCTAATTAACCGTGAGTGAATTTGTCCGGGTTTTTTTTTTCACAAAAATCTCTTTGTGAGACTGCACTCAGTTTAGTTAGAGCATTGCAGGCTGAATCACCTGATTGCCCGAAAAGTAAGATGATTCCGTGCTTCGGAGGGCACGTTAAGCCGTCGGTCCCGGTTACTTTCTACGGACAGTAGTCGTTACATGAGCCATGTCAGAAGCCTTTGGCGGCTCAATAACTCTGACACCAGGATTGGTCAGGTTGGCCATCTCGATGAAGAAGACTCCGCATCCTCATTTTGCTAGCAAATCAATAGTCACTTGTTTATTTTATACACCTCATGGTTATTTAAACTCTACATTCATAACCAAAAAATCGTGTTTAGTAACTAGTAACGAAACACCAACAATCTCCACATTTATAACCAGTTACGAAACGCTAGTTACGAACGTTGACGGACCGTAGAATATGCCCAGGAAATTGAGAGCCCGGTACCTACAAGATACAAATATTTATTTAACTGATCCCTAACTGTGATCTTAAATTAACATCAAATTAGAAGGTTCTTTGATCATGCTATTTGTTTAGGAAAAGTCGCTTCAGCGAATTGTACGTTGACATTGACGGCTATACATAGCACAGTTAGCGATATTACCTACTAACTAGCCGCGCTCTGCGGTGTTACCCGCGTTGTACCCGTACCCGCGGGAATTTCGGGGTAAAATGTATCCTATATATTATTCCGATGTATAACCTATATTACTGTAAAGTTTGAGCCAAATCCGTACAGTAGTTTTTGCGTGAAAGAGTAACAAACATACATTCATACATACATACATCCATCCTTACAAACTTTTACATTTATAATATTAGTAGGATTTACATTACTTAATATGTTTTAAAAACAAAAGCAGTTTGTTAACAAATTGGGCTTTTGAAAAAAAAAAAAGATTTTTTTAATGTATTTTAAAACTTTATTATTAATAATATTGATATTTAATGCAAAAAACTTTAAAAAAATATTTTTTTCAATTAATTATAAACAATTAAAAATTGATGAAATTTAAATAAAAATCACGTGACTATAAACGCGCCAAGATTGGTCACCGTAGTTGTGACGTCATAATGATAGAGCTATTTAACCATAAGTACGTACAGCGTTTACAATCAAGATTACCGCCCTTTTATTCTCTTTCCCTCCAAAAGTTTGCGATGTAACCGAACCTCTTTTCATAAACATATAAAAAGTTTGCGATGTAACCGAACCTCTTTTCATTAACATTAACTAACATTAAGACGTCACACGCGCTCGAGTTTGTTCGGGAGTTGTCGGCGTGTCTTCGGTACTGGATTCAAAAATTAATTTTTATTTTGAAATAACTTTTGAATTATTGCGAAAAAAAATAAAATAAAAATAGTTTTGTTATAAAACTAATATATAATCTTTCCATTTATCACAAAAAAAATTTTTTTTCTAAAGCCCAATTGTATTTTATTTCGCACAAAACAGAACTCTATTTATAACGAACGTCTTTTGTTAATTAGATGCTAAATTAAATTAGGAATGCTTGTGCAAACAGCCGTGAGAGTGTTTCTATCAGTCAAGCCTGTATTAATCTAAATTGTTTAAAGTTCTTATATTTCAAACATCGTGCCCACCACAGGAGAGCGAAGCACTTACTGCCCCTAGTTCGTGTTAATTTCTTTAGTAACAGCGCCCCGTGATTTTACCCGCATAATGCCCGTTCCCGTGGGAATTTTGTATTATATAGTAGCCTATAATTTTTCCGTTGAATGTGGTTATCCATCACAAAAATAATCATTACAAATGGACTAGTAGATTGTGAGATAAATGCGTTCTAATAAACAAAGAAAAAAGTCAAACTCTTCCGCTTTACATTAGTACTAGCAGTGCCCCGCGGTTTTACCTGCGTTGTGCCCATTTACATGGTAATTTTGCGATGAAAAATAGCATATTACATTCCCGTTGAAGGTGACTATCCAAACCAAAAAGAATTATTAAAATCGGCGGGGTGGTTCCTGAGATTAGCGTGTTCAAAAAACACACAAAAAAATCCAACTCTTTAACTTTACCTATTAGTATACAGTCGTTTTATCTCAAAAATCACAGAGAAGATTCACAGAATGCGTTTAGTATACGAAATACGAGAATTCTTGTTAAAGTATAATCACTACATATTGTAAAACAAAGTCCCCGGCCGCGTCTGTCTGTCTGTTCACGATAAACTCAAATACTACTGCATGGAATTTGCAGTAGTATTTAAGTTTATACATATTATTGAGTATTGACGCGGCTTTTCAATGGATAGAGTGATTCGAGAGGAAGGTTTATATGTATAAAAAATCCCGAAATTCCCACGGGAACGGGCACAACACACAAAACTGCGGGGCACTGCTAGTTACTTTATAGTTTTACAATCGTGGTACACTAACTATCATATTCGAAACTTAAATGAACGAATGCAATTAGTTTTACTTCACGTCGTTCACAGAAATGCGGGGTGTGAAAGGAAAACGTGCCTTGATCAATAAATGAAGAAAATAGACCTCTATTCCGTCTAAATTGACTTATTTATTTATTTAGGACAGCCAGTACAAGTTACACTATATAAATATCTACTCATCATTCATTTACTAAATTAGCACTCATTAGCATGATCTGCTAAATCCGTGTTCCCTTTTCCATAAACCAGAAACTAAAATACTGTTATAATGTGTTTTGTCTCTTTTGCTCATCGGAAAATTGCATGTCAGAAAATGACAAATCATTTGATAGTTAAAATGTTCTTAATAAACGTTTACTAATAAGGCCCACAATGTACAATGATTTACAAATTTTACTTTATTTTTCCTTTTAATTTTCTTATTTTAATTAAGTCCAATTTATTGTTTTGCACACATTTTGTTTTGTTTGCATGTAAGTTTCATTTATTCATTAGAATATATAGTTTTAATTTTGCGGGGCGCGGTTAGCAAGTATAAGTACATGTTTAATTTGCATGACGATGAAATAAGAATAGGAATATTTTGCATAATACCGGGAATAACAAAAAAAGGTTCATTACAAACCTTTTTTAATGCAAATACTCGTTTTTATGTAATGAGACACTAATTATGTATTCTCTGAAACCAGTCCGCATAAATTGGTACATTCTATAATGTTCTAACTTTAAAAATCTTTTTGTATATTGTATTTTTTTGTATAACGCCTCGGTGGTCTAGTGGTATGAGCACTCGCCTGGCAAGACTGAGGTCCCGGGTTCAATTCCCGTGTCGAGCGAAACATGTTCCCTACTTTTCAAACATGGCGGGTTTGAGATCACCAACCTGTATTAGGCAAGCGTGGTGATTACGCCTAATGCTCTTCAATGTACTGATCTTCGGTGTGATGAGAGGCTTTTGCCCGCCCTGCAGTGGGACATAACAGGCTAAAACTTTTTTTCTTCAATAAAGTAAGTAAGTCCGAGTAGGTTAGTGGCCAACCCTGGTGTCGGAGTTTTTAGACCGCCTAAAGGCCTCCGACATGGTCTAACGATTGAAACAACCGGGACCGAAAATAAAAATAATAAATTTAATTTTATTGCCACAATTGAGACAAATATCAGATTATTTTCTATGTGAGTATATCAAAGTCCTTTGTAAAACTGTTCAAAAATTCGTCAAAAACTTACCTTAATTAATTTACTTTTCACTAAATCATAAAAATCCACTATTCTATAACAAAAACATCAAAAATCTAAAAAAAAATAACACCACACTTTTTAAATTATCAAAAACCAGTCAATGTTATTAGAACGAAACAATTTACAAAACTTTGTTCTAAAATTTAAAAATAACACGACAAATAAATATCCTTCACAATTTTCAATAAATACGCGTCAAAATCGTTTATATTTTAAACATTATCATTAGCACGCCATTACTTTTTATTTATTTTCTTGTACCATAAATTCGCGCCAACGTACGTTTATTTTTCAGCAGTATCGACTAAGACAACCATTACATTCTGCCAACGAACGCAAACTACCGCGTCCATACAACATTCGACGACGTATTAACAAAACAGACGTGAGACTGCCCCGCGGTTTTACCCGCGTTGTACCCTTTCTTATGGAAATATCAGGATTTATTTTCTTTTCGAGTAGATCAGTTGCCAACCCTGGTGTCGGAGTGTTTAGACCGCGTAAAGGCCTCCGACATGGTCTGACGATTGAAACAACTGACTGCTTAACGTGCTCTCCAATGCACGGTAGCGCTCAGATAGAAATGCCACTATCGGTCACCCATCCAAGTAGGAGTCGAGCTGCACGTTGCTTAACAATAGTAATGTGTAACATCGCTTAGCTAAACTACGCCACGAGCGCCACAATATTTAAGGATGAAACGTAGCATAATATCCTTTCTCTTTAATTTCTATCTAACACAAAAAATATCGATTCGGACTTCAGAGATTAGCCCGTTCGAACAAACAAAACATCGGATTCTCCAGTAAGAGGAGCTGTGTGGAGCTCAACTGACCAATCACAATGCATTACGAAAAAACTTTGACCGTAATGCGCTGCGATTGGCTAATCGGGCTTCGCACCGCTCCGCTCCACTTCAATGGAAACGGACTCGTAGCAACGTAGCATGTGACGTAGCACTGTGTAGCATGTGACTTAGCACCGTGTAGTGTACCGTAGCACCGTGTAGTGAGACGTAGCACCGTGTAGTGAGACGTAGCACCGTGTAGTGTACCGTAGCACCGTTGTAGTGTGACGTAGCACCGTGTAGTGTGACGTAGCACCGTGTAGTGAGATGTAGCACCGTTTAGTGAGATGTAGCACCGTGTAGTGTACCGTAGCACCGTTGTAGTGTGACGTAGCACCGTGTAGTGTGACGTAGCACCGTGTAGTGAGATGTAGCACCGTTTAGTGAGATGTAGCACCGTGTAGTGTACCGTAGCACCGTTGTAGTGTGACGTAGCACCGTGTAGTGTGACGTAGCACCGTGTAGTGAGATGTAGCACCGTTTAGTGAGATGTAGCACCGTGTAGTGTACCGTAGCACCGTTGTAGTGTGACGTAGCACCGTGTAGTGTGACGTAGCACCGTGTAGTGAGATGTAGCACCGTTGTAGTGAGACGTAGCACCGTGTAGTGTGACGTAGCACCGTGTAGTGAGATGTAGCACCGTTGTAGTGAGACGTAGCACCGTGTAGTGTGACGTAGCACCGTGTAGTGAGATGTAGCACCGTGTAGTGTACCGTAGCACCGTGTAGTGTACCGTAGCACCGTGTAGTGAGACGTAGCACCGTGTAGTGAGACGTAGCACCGTGTAGTGTGACGTAGCACCGTGTAGTGAGACGTAGCACCGTGTAGTGTGACGTAGCACCGTGTAGTGTGACGTAGCACCGTGTAGCACGTGACGTAGCACCGTGTAGTGAGACGTAGCACCGTGTAGTGTGACGTAGCACCGTGTAGTGTGACGTAGCACCGTGTAGAGTGACGTAGCACCGTGTAGCACGTGACGTAGCACCGTGTAGTGAGACGTAGCACCGTGTAGTGTGATGTAGCACCGTGTAGTGAGACGTAGCACCGTGTAGTGTGATGTAGCACCGTGTAGTGTACCGTAGCACCGTGTAGTGTACCGTAGCACCGTGTAGTGTGATGTAGCACCGTGTAGTGTGATGTAGCACCGTGTAGAGTGACGTAGCACCGTGTAGTGTGATGTAGCACCGTGTAGTGAGACGTAGCACCGTGTAGTGTGATGTAGCACCGTGTAGTGAGACGTAGCACCGTGTAGTGTGATGTAGCACCGTGTAGTGTACCGTAGCACCGTGTAGTGAGATGTAGCACCGTGTAGTGTGATGTAGCACCGTGTAGTGAGACGTAGCACCGTGTAGTGAGATGTAGCACCGTGTAGTGTGATGTAGCACCGTGTAGTGAGACGTAGCACCGTGTAGTGTGATGTAGCACCGTGTAGTGAGACGTAGCACCGTGTAGTGTGATGTAGCACCGTGTAGTGAGACGTAGCACCGTGTAGTGTGATGTAGCACCGTGTAGTGTACCGTAGCACCGTGTAGTGTACCGTAGCACCGTGTAGTGAGATGTAGCACCGTGTAGTGTGATGTAGCACCGTGTAGTGTGATGTAGCACCGTGTAGTGTGATGTAGCACCGTGTAGTGAGACGTAGCACCGTGTAGTGAGACGTAGCACCGTGTAGTGTGATGTAGCACCGTGTAGTGAGACGTAGCACCGTGTAGTGTGATGTAGCACCGTGTAGTGTACCGTAGCACCGTGTAGTGTACCGTAGCACCGTGTAGTGAGATGTAGCACCGTGTAGTGTGATGTAGCACCGTGTAGTGAGATGTAGCACCGTGTAGTGTGATGTAGCACCGTGTAGTGTGATGTAGCACCGTGTAGTGTACCGTAGCACCGTGTAGTGAGATGTAGCACCGTGTAGTGTACCGTAGCACCGTGTAGTGAGATGTAGCACCGTGTAGTGTGACGTAGCACCGTGTAGTGAGACGTAGCACCGTGTAGTGAGATGTAGCACCGTGTAGTGTGACGTAGCACCGTGTAGTGTGACGTAGCACCGTGTAGTGAGACGTAGCACCGTGTAGTGAGATGTAGCACCGTGTAGTGTGACGTAGCACCGTGTAGTGTGACGTAGCACCGTGTAGTGTGACGTAGCACCGTGTAGTGTGACGTAGCACCGTGTAGTGTGACGTAGAACCGTGTATTGACACGTAGAACCGTGTAGTGACACGTAGCACCGTGTAGTGAGACGTAGCACCGTATAACGTGTGACAGAGATAACGCTCTACAAAACCCAAGCTAGCTGACTCCCTTTAGTAGTCGATGAGTAAGACATCTTGCCCTCTGTAGTTCCTATAGATTCGATGCGAGTTTTCGTAATTGCAGATTGCATATTTACCTTGTGATTCATTATAAAGTTTTTGGACAACTTGTAACCCCAAAACTCTCACAAGACTACGCACAACGCGGGTCAAACCACGGGACATTGTTAGTTTGAAATAAATAAAAAGTGCTCAATGAATAAGTCTCAAGGTTTATTGATGACGTCAGAATGATTAATGACCAGCAACCCCATACATTAGTGACGTCATTAGATTCTTTGGGATATTAAATTATATTAATAGCGCCCCGCGGTTTTACCCAAGTCTTGAAAAAAATACCTGTCTCTATAATCTTCCCCGTGAACGTGATAAAAATAATAATTGAAAGCGGAGTGGTAGTTTCTGACAAGTAGACTGAAAAAAAGTTTGATTCTTACCTAATTTTCTTTCAAATCATTTCCTTATGGATGGTAAATAATTCACAGATCTGTGTAAACTTATTGTGATGGATAGCTATTTCGCTGTAATTTAATATACGCTATATTTTATTTACGCCAAACAGCCTCCTCAAGAGGTTCCGGGGTCCGTGGGGATATCTCACAAAAATCTCTTTGTGAGACTTTCCTCAGTTTGGTTAGGGCATTGCAGGCTGAATCACCTGATTGCTCGAAAAGTAAGATGATTCCGTGCTTCGGAGGGCACATTAAGCCGTCGGCCCCGGTTACTCTCTACGGATAGTAGTCGTTACATGAGCCATGTCAGAGGCCTTTGGCGGCTCAACAACTCTAACACCAGGATTGGTCAGGTTGGCCATCCACTCGATGCAGAAGAAGAAGATTAAAGCCGCTCATTATTTCTGTTCCTTGTACTTTTAAACTGTCTCCAAAAATGATGGAAGATCTCATTTTTTACGTCTGTTTTTTTGCGTTAAAAGAGTTTTGTCATAATTGTGATTTATCTTTCTTTGGTTTTATATCTCTTACCTAAAGGAATGGACCGATTTTAAGCGAGTATTTTTCCTTTTGAAAGATTCTTACACGGACAGATATTGACGAGTATAACATCTTTTTCTCGTTTTTACTTCTTTGGAGGTGGAGATCTCGGGGGTCTAGTGGTATGTGCGCTCGCCTGCAAAGACAGAGGTCTCAGGTTCAATTTCCAGGTTGAGCGAACACACATTTCCCACTTTTCAAACATGGCTCGGGTTTGAGATCACCAGCCCGCATTTGTCAAGCGTAGTAATTATGACTAATCCTCCTCACTGTACTGATATCTTCATTGAGATGAGAGGCGCTTACTCAGTTTAGGGACACAAATGAGTGTCATAAATAATACAATATTATATTAGTACGTATATTAATAATATTAGTAGTATGTATGTCACGAAATAATTCCCTCGGTCATTAATATTTAAAACATTTATTGTTTTCGTACTAGGACTACTCCAAGTGATTATTCACAAACGAACATTGGAATCGGAAAATATTTATTTTTGAAAGTGCTTGCTTGGTCTCTTTTTGACTTATTTACGAGTACCAACTGAAAGAGTGACCCCTTTCCTGTAAATTGATATTTCTGGTTCCAGTCTATATTTACATCTATCTTCAACCAACCGGTTTATTTACGTCTTGGGTCAATAATGTCTAAAACATCTCAGAAAAATTGTCAGGCGTCTTAATAAAATCTCCTGCCATTTAGAACAAGGCAACGAGATTTGACGTTTGAGTGATTTGCTCTACATAAAAATGTAGGCGTAAGTTTGACCTGTCTCTTTTGAGTGGCTGTAGGTTGTGTTCATAACTTTTAAAACCAAAAGGAGATTCTCAATTCTAATGCGTATTCTTTGGTGGGTACATACATTTATCTTCAACGTCTACTGGCCGATTACTGACATGACTAACCGTTTAGGAAAAAAATCGGTGCAAAATGAAATTATCATTAATCCTACTACCTAATAGTATAAAATGCGAAAGTTTGTGAGGATGTATGAATATTTGTTACTCTTTCACGAAAAAACTACTGGACGGATTTGAATGAAACTTCACAGTCATATAGGTACATCATTAGAACAACATATAAGATACATTTTATCCCGAAATTCCCACGGGTGTAACGGGGTTACACCGCGGGCTCGGCTTTGCTTCAAAAAGTGGTTAGTTCGTTTAAAAATGTAGTTTGAAATTGATTCATATGTAAAGATCTCAAGATCATAATACCCCTAAAAATACCTCTAAGTTTACCTCCTAAATCATCCCACCTCCCCTGGACACCCTTCCCCCTGAACAAAGCCATAATTTAGTACCACTAGTGGTCTCTAATTAGTACCACTAGTGGTCTGTAATTAGAGCATTTCCATCAACCTTCGAATTTAAAATGGAATTACTCAAAAGCTTTTTATCTATAACTGTCCGATATTAAATCTTTTGATACTACTAAATTAAAAGCTGAAGTTCGTTCTCTTTGATACCGTAAGCGCTATTTACATACCCCAAACTTAAATAATTGAGCTTCGTACCTTCTATTTTACTTGTACCCACTTAATAAGCATCTTAAGATAAGTTACCTAACAGGACATCGAGGTTTTACCGGCATTGTACCCGCTCCTGTGGGTTGGGAATGCTATTTTACCCGATTTATACCCGTTTCTGTAGGAAATGTTGAATGAGTTTTTAATTTCGTTGTACCCGTTGCTGTGGGAATTGCGGGATAAAAAGTACTTCGTTACTGAATGTAGCTATCATTAAAGAATCAAATAGGTAGTAGTTCTTCTTCTTCACCGAGCGGATGGTCAACCTGACCAATCCTGGTGTCCGAGTTATTGAGCCGCCAAAGGCCTCTGACATGGCTCAGTAATGTAGTGTCATAGTTACCTTTAAACAAACATTTTTTTTTCGGATAGTCTATTTCCTATTAATATTATAAATGCGAAAGTTTATGAGGATGCATGTACATATGTACTTATGGATGTGTTTGTTTGTTACTCATTCACAAAAAAAATGGTGTTGTAATTTTAGACCGCCTAAAGGCCTCTGAGATGTTCTGACGATTGAAATAACCAGGACCGATAATTTAACGCTCGGAAATGAAATGTCACTTTCGGCCCATCCGAGATGCCCGTTGCTTAACAATCGCAATGAGTTAACATTGCTAAGTCAAACTACGCCACGAGCGCTCTAACTACCATCTTATAAGATGTTTTTATCCGTTGAAACATAACTCTTTCAAACTATATCGAATAACAAGAGCTGAAAATACCCCAAAATTATCAAACTGAATTTTGTTCAGAAACAACCCTCTGTAAACTTTACTCCCTATTACTTCCTTTTGAAATGTTATGGTCATATATGATACAACATTTTATAGTCATATTCAATTCCATCACATGTTTCATGAAACTTTCAAATACTGTATCTATATACACTAAGGGCGTGGAAACGTCGCGGGCGCCCGCGGCATGAGCCCACCGCGTGTGGCTTCATACAAAAGTATACCGTCGCGTGCGGTGTCATACAAAAGTGAACCGTCGCGTGCGCCCGTCGCGTGCGGTGTCATACAAAAGTGAACCGTCGCGTGCGCCCGTCGCGTGCGGTGTCATACAAAAGTGAACCGTCGCGTGCGCCCGTCGCGTGCGGTGTCATACAAAAGTGAACCGTCGCGTGCGCCCGTCGCGTGCGGTGTCATACAAAAGTGAACCGTCGCGTGCGCCCGTCGCGTGCGGTGTCATACAAAAGTGACCCGTCGCGTGCGGTGTCATACAAAAGTGAACCGACGCGTGCGCCCGCGACGGGCGCACGTGACGTGCGCACGCTTAACGCAGTGTTGACCCTGAGGACCTTATCATAAACGCTTACTAACAGTACTTTACCTATCAACTGGTTTGTCCTTTTCCGACATACGCTATTTGCCAAAGTGCGAAAGAGCAGAACACTTTAAAACACTGTTTAAGTTAAATATCACTACATAGTATAAAATAAAGTCGTCTCTTTTTCGTGTCTGTCTGTTTGTCTGTCTGTATGCTTAAATCTTTAAAATTACGCAACGGATTTTGATGCGGTTTTTGTAATAGGTAGAGTGATTCAAGAGGAAGGTTTTTATGTAAAAAAATTCCCGAAATTCCCACGGGAACGGGCACAACGCGGGTAAAACCGCGGGGCGCTGCTAGTTGTTTATAAATAAAGCGGTCAGTTTCTTAAGTTTAAGCGAACACTACTCATTTTGAATCGAAACTACGTTAACTACCCTCTAAATTACGACCATGCAGGTACCCAAAATGTCCTAGAAAAAGTACTGTGACATTCGGAGAGACAGACGGTCAGACGGAGATACTGAAACTATAAAAAATGCGTTTTTGCCTTTAAATATGACACAAAGTTTATTGCATTTTTATTGAGAAACTAGCCGCATCCCGCGGTTTTACCCGCGTTGTGCCCGTTCCCGTAAATTTCGGGATTTTTTATACATATAAACCTTCCTCTTATTCTATCTATTTAAAAAAACCGCATCAAAATCCGTTGGGTGGTGTTAAAGATCTAAGCATACATAGGGACAGACAGCGGAAAGCGACTCTGTTTTATACTATGTAGTGATTGTGATAGAGAAAATACCTGACTCTTACCTTCACATAGTTCGAAATGGGTCAAGTATTTGACATTGATAAATTGATCGTTTTGACAATATTAGCTAAGAACCCAACTCCTGAAGCAACTGGCTGGAATAGATTAAAGTGCCGGGGCCCCATAGATGTACACGTAGCTTTTACATGCTAGTAGAGCGGTATTACTCGTTCGTTGTGGCCTTTCCCGTGGGAATTTCGGGTTCTTCTTCTTCTTCATCGAGTGGATGGTCAACCTGACCAATCCTGGTGTCAGAGTTATTGAGCCGCCAAAGGCCTCTGACATGGCTCATGTAACGACTACTATCCGTAACCGGGACCGACGGCTTAACGTGCCCTCCGAAGCACGGAATCATCTTACTTTTCAGCCTGCAATGCCCTAACCAAACTGAGGAAAGTCTCACAAAGAGATTTTTGTGAGATATTGTCCCCACCGGGAATGAATCACCTGATTGCCCGAAAAGTAAGATGATTCCGTGATTCGGAGGGCACGTTAAGCCGTCGGTCCCGGTTACTTTCTACGGATAGTAGTCGTTACATGAGCCATGTCAGAGGCCTTTGGCGGCTCGATAACTCTGACACCAGGATTGGTCGGGTTGACCATCCACTCGATAAGTAAGTAAGTAACGTGCTAATCTCAGGAACTACTGGTCCGATTTGAATAATTAATTTTGTAATGTAATGGCCACATTCAACTGGAAGGATATAGGGTAGTTCATCCCAAAATTCCCACGGGAATATGCACAACGCGGGTAAAACCGCGGGGTGGTGCTAGTACGAAATTATTTGTCTACCCCACTGATAGATCCATATAATATAATAATCTTTACTAATATAATAAAGCTAAAGATTTGTTTGTTTGGATGCGCCAATCTCAGAAACTACCTATACGATTTGAATAATTCTTATTGTTATCGATAGCCACATTCAACGGAAAGGTTGGAGGCTACTTTTTCATCCCAAAACTCCAACAGGAACGGGTACAACGCGGGTAAAACCGCAGGGCGCTGCTAGTATTTTATAGGCTTGCCAAATAAAGTTGAATTTTGTGGTCAGAACAACGTTTACATACGAGTATTAAGACTTGTGGAAGACAGATTGTACACAAAAGCTGAATTAACCCAGTTCTATCATCCGGTTGCAACCGAATACTTTATCTTCTTATAGGTTACTAGCTGCGCCCTGCGGTTTCACCCGCGTTGTACCCGTTCCCGCGGGAATTTCGGGATGAAAAATAGACGTTGGCCGATTCTCAGACCTACTCAATATGCTCACAAAATTTCATGAGAATCGGTCAAGCCGTTTCGGAGGAGTACGCGAACGAACACTGTGACACGAGAATTTTATATATAAGATTAAGTTACCCATAGTTCAATGACATTCATGGACACGTTTTAAGTGCAAGAAACACATTGTACGGGTGCGGGCCAAATGCGGGTCACGCGACGTTGTATTCCTTGTATTTGTATGAGGTCCGCACTGGTCCGCACACGGCTCGCAACCGTACTAAGCAGTTTTTGACTTGCGCTTGTGTTGCTAAGCAGTTTTGAGCGAACAATTCGCTCGCGCGTTGACACTTAAGCGAGCGA
The DNA here is from genome assembly GCA_963082685.1 of Cyclophora albipunctata. Lineage (NCBI taxonomy): Eukaryota > Metazoa > Arthropoda > Insecta > Lepidoptera > Geometridae > Cyclophora > Cyclophora albipunctata. The sequence goes on along the minus strand of OY720138.1, from coordinate 6,007,985 downwards.
ATATGTAAATAAATAATATACCTGGACAAATTCACACACGGTTAATTAGACCCAAAGTAAGCTATAAGCTTGTGTTATGGAATCTAATTAACTGATACTACTATAGGTATATACATACACAAATACTTTATAAGGATATATAATTGACACCCAGACGTCGTCGCCAACAACTATGTCTGCACATATGTGCCCTCAATAATCTTTTTTTTCATATGTCATTGTTTGCGAGACGAAATATCTATTTTTAAATGAACAGCAACAGATTTAAAAAAAATTGCTGTAAGCAAAATGGTGACTAAATTAACTACCGTATTCAGACACTTAAATATTACATAAATTGAATGATAAACAATACACTATTTTACGTAGTTTTTTTTTATTTTACGTAACCACTGTCCCACTGCTGGGCAAAAGTCTCCGTCAAATCTCTCCACGTCTCTCTTTCCAGTGCCAACTTCTTCCAATCCTTAGTAATATCGTCCAGCTCTTCCGCCATCGAGTCGAACATAATCAAAACGTAAATTAACCAAACAATAAACTAATTTACGTAATAATTTTCAAACATTATATAAAAATTATACAATAACCTCTCGTAAGCAATAATTTGATCGGAAATCGGGAAAACCACGAAATTGCGACGAAATATTAGAAAGAGCCAATTGATTTGAACTGTGAAATCATTTTGAATTGAATGACGTTTATGGATACACTTCGATTATATCTTACATTTTTATCTGACGTTTCGGTCCCTTTATAGGAACCGTGGACAGAAGACACATATCATCATATACGATTCATGTAAAGGGGCCGAAACGTCAGATAAAAATCACTACATAGTATAAAACAAAGTCGCTATTTTTGTCTGTTTGTTTGTCTGTATGCTTAAATCTTTAAAATTACGCAACGGATTTTGATGCGGTTTTTTGTAATAGGTAGAGTGATTCAAGAGGAAGGTTTTTATGTATAAAAATTCCCGATATTCCCACGGGAACGGGCACAACGCGGGTATAACCGCGGGGCGCTGCTAGTGTAAAATAAAAGCGAAGTGTATCCCTAAAAGTACATAGTTTCAATTCAAAATGAGTAGTGTTCGCTTAAACTTAAGAAAACAGTTTATAAAATCATTTTGCAGTCTCAGAGTACGGTCGTAAGTGTGTACGTAGCTTTAGGGTTCATCTCCACGGGTTTTATTACACCCCATAATAATAACAAATGGATGGGAAGATATGGGGTTGATGAACGGCTGTCTTTGTTTCGCACAGACTGTTGGAATGTTCAACAAAGACAGGGCAATAGCATTATTCTCGTAGATAGATGAAGTATGGGTACCTATGCCTATAATAGAGTTATACTAATACTAGCCGTGTCCCGCGTTTTTACCCTCGTTGTATCCGTTCCCGCGAGAATTTTGGGGATGAAATGTATCCCATGTGTTATTCTGATGTATAACGTATATTACTGTAAAGTTTCATGCAAATCCGTTCTGTTGTTTTTTCGTGAAGGAGTAACAAACATACAAACATACATACATACATACATACATACATACATACATACATACATACATACATACATACATACATACATACGTACATACATACATACATACATCCTCACAAACTTTCGCATTTATAATACACTAGCAGCGCCCCGCGGTTTTAACCGCGTTGTGCCCGTTCCCGTGGGAATTTCGGGATTTTTTTTACATAAAAACCTTCCTCTTGAATCATTCTACCTATTACAAAAAACCGCATCAAAATACGTTGCGTAATTTTAAAGATTTAAGCATACAGACAGACAGACACGAAACAGAGATGACATTATTTTATACTATGTAGTGATGATAGTAGTAACAAAACTGAACAAGATAGGATAACAAAACTAAACAGTTTGTCATTGATTTTATATTTTTTTGAATAATTGTTTTTGTAATGGATAGCCATATTCTAAGTTAAGGTTATAACCTATTTTTCATCCCGAAATTCCCACGGGCACGGGCTAGTTATAAATATATTATATATATTATATATATTATGACTTTTATTTGGAGGCGGTGCTCGTAAATAAACAAAGCTTGATGGGGCAACGACTTCGATACGAGATCAAAGAAGCTATTAATTTTCCTTCTACAAGTATATACTTAATAGCTTTTTAGAAATGAGTCCTAATATTGAAATGTTTATTTCATGCACACCAATGATAAAATAATTATGAAATCACTAGCAGCGCCCGGCGGTTTCACCCGCGTTGTACTCGTTCGTTTTATTAGCATATGTCCTTTCTCAGGCTCTGGACTAACTGTGTACCAAATTTCATTCAGATCGGTTCAGTAGTTTTGGCGTGAAAGCGTAACAGACAGACAGACAAACAGACAGACAGAGTTATAATATTAAGTTAGGATGAAATAAGCTTGTATTATTGAATCTAACAAACTGATACTATTACATATATATACACAAATACTGTATCTGTATCACTACATAGTATAAAATAAAGTCGTCTCTGTTTCGTGTCTGTTTGTCTGTTTGTCTGTATGCTTAAATCTTTAAAATTACGCAACGGATTTTGATGCGGTTTTTTGTAATAGGTAGAGTGATTCAAGAGGAAGGTTTTTATGTAAAAAAATTCCCGATATTCCCACGGGAACGGGCACAACGCGGGTAAAACCGCGGGGCGCTGCTAGTACGAGATAAAACAAAGTCACTTTCCGCTGTCTGTCTGTGTGCCCCTATGTATGCTTAAATCTTTTAAAACTACACAACGAATTTTGATCAGGTTTTTTGTAAAAGATAGAGTGATTCAAGAGGAAGGACGAGTGCGTATAATAATTCCCAGTGGTCTAGTGGTATGTGCACGCGCCTTCCAAGACTAAAGCACCGGGTTCAATTCCCGGATTTTGCGAATAACATGTTTCCTACTTTTCAAACATGGCTCGAGTTTGAGATCACCAACCCGCATTTGGCAAGCGTGGTGATTATGCCTAATCCTCCTCACTGTACTGATATCTTCAGTGAGATGAGAAGCCTTTGCCCAGTATTGGGACATTTTACTTTAATAGTAAAGGCTCATAAAGTATTAATTTTCCTTAAGGAAATCATTAGGGCTTCACCGGTGGATCGGGTCAAAACATATAGAGATAATATTTATTGAATTGATTAACATAACAAACTAGGTCAAAAAGCTAGGCTATATCAGAATACCCTATGGGATACATTTTATCCCGAAATTCTTGCAGGAACGGGTACAACGCGGGTAACACCGCGAGCCGATGCAAGTCAGTAAAATTATTCAAAATATCAAAAACATTCATTTGTTTTATACTTATACTAGCAGCGCCCCGCGGTTTTACCCGCGTTGTGCCCGTTCCCGTGGGAATTTCGGGAATTTTTTTACATAAAAACCTTCCTCTTGAATCACTCTACCTATTACAAAAAACCGCATCAAAATCCGTTGCGTAATTTTAAAGATTTAAGCATACAGACAAACAAACAGACAAAAGTAGCGACTTTGTTTTATACTATGTAGTGATACTTTGAACTTAATAATGAACTACATAAAATTTAAACTACGGTATCAGTGGTATAGAGAAACAGACGCTTTGGGCATGCTACACTCAGCACTGGTTTTCAGTTCAATTTCGCCAGACAAAAAGTCCCCCAGACTTTGTCCCTTGTCTTCTCATGACATTAACATTAATCACAAACCACAGTCACAGACACACAGGTTCGCCCTGTGGCCCTTCTATCTCACTGAGGTTATCAGTGCAGAGAGATTAGACGTAATAGCCACGGCGCGTGCACGAATGTGTGTTGGTAATAACTTAATATTTAATTATTTTCTAGATAAATCAAATGTATTGAATACTAATTAAGTCAAATCAATTAAGATTTTATAACCCACGAGCAGCGCCCCGCGGTTATACCCGCGTTGTGCCCGTTCCCGTGGGAATTACGGGATTTTTTTTACATAAAAACCTTCCTCTTGAATCACTCTACCTATTACAAAAAACCGCATCAAAATCCGTTGCGTAATTTTAAAGATTTAAGCATACAGACAAACAGACAAACGACAAACAGACGCGACTTTGTTTTATACTATGTAATGTAATGATAACGCCTCGATGGTCTAGTGGTATGTCCTCTCGCCTGCCAAGACTGAGGTCCCGGGTTCAATTTGCGGGTCGAGCGAAAATATGTTTCCTACTTTTCAAACATGGCTCGGGTTTCAGATCACCAACCCGCAATTGGCAAGCGTGGTAATTATGCTGGGCAAAGGCCTCTCATCTCACTGAAGATATCAGTATTATATGAGGCAGGATAAAGAGAAACTTCACTTACAATGTAACACCTATATTGTACCTCTATTCTAAGGTATATGAATGATGCTGGCCCAGGAAACGTTTTTTTTTGCCCTAAACATTATTTAAAATAAATTAAAGGGTGGACCACCTAACATTAAGGGGTATGAAAAATATATGTTGACCAATTCTTAGACCTACCCGATATGCACACAAAATTTCATAAAAATCGGTCAAGCCGTTTCGGAGGAGTATGATATCTAACATTGTGACACGAGAATCTATACTAATATTATAAAGCTGAAGAGTTTGTTTTGTTTGTTTGTTTGTTTGTTTGTTTGTTTAAACGCGCTAATCTCAGAAACTACTGAACCGATTTGAATAATTCTTTCACTGTTAGATAGTCTATTTATCGAGGAAGGCTATAGGCTACATTTTATCCCGAAATTCCCATGGGAACGGGCACAACGCGGGTAAAACCGCGGGGCGCTGCTAGTTATATATATAAGACTAGCAGCGCCCCGCGGTTTTACTCACATTGTGTCCGTTCCCGTGGGAACTTCGGATATTTTTATACGTATAAACGTTTCTCTTGAATCACTCTCTCTATTAGTATTTGAGTTTATCGTGGACAGACAGACAGCCGCGGCTGGGGACTTTGTTTTATAATATGCAGTGATGATTATAATTGGTCTGATTTAAACATATCTAAGGACAACCAACCTTATATAAATACAGACAAACAAATACAAGTCCGAAAAAAGTCTAGCTCAATCATCAAGTGTCAAACTAAAACGTTATCAGACACATTTAGGCTGAGTTGCACCATAGAAGAAGTTAAAGTAAAGGTTTGTGTCAAATTTAACACTAACAGTAACGCTGACTTAAACGGTTAGAGCAAAATGTGTTGCACCAGCGAATTCATTAGCTTTGTTAAAGTTAATAGTGTTACAAGTCAAATGAGGCGTGATTTAACCCAAATTCGATGCGGGTAACATTTTTAAATATGACAATACTAAATAAAACCGTAAAAACTCGTTTCTAGCGCTGTCATTAGTGTCACTTGTCACTTCATTTCGATGTTGATGTCAGTTCGGTGTCTGTTACCATGGACTTATTATTATAAAATAATAAGTCCATGTCTGTTACATACAAACAAAAAACAAACAAATTTTTCAAGGAAGCTAAGAAATATTCCTAATTTTCTAATTTATACTCTTTCGGATTCTGGTGAGCTGGAGAAAATAAAAAAATGGAAAACAGTTTTCTTGCAAATATTCAAACAAAGTAAGTACCTATTTATTGCTTTGTCTATTCTATAGCGCGTGTTATTTTTATCATCTATCTCTCTCTCTTGGAGCAAGGACATGATGTATGTAGGTTATATTCAACGCGTTTGACAATTTGACGGATAATTTGACAATAACAATAGCACTAACCAGCGAAAAGTGAGCGGTTACAGTTACAGTTAAAGCTATGACGTCATTTAACTATTTGTCAAATGGTGCAACTAATTTTAGGCCTAACCGATACTTTAACTGAAGTTTCGATGTTTGTTATTGTTAAAGTAAGATGGTGCAACCAAGCCTAAACAAAGTTACGGTTATGTATCAAGGAATTCAAAGAAGCCTTTATCCCTACATAATAAGGGTGGAATTTTCCACGAATATCCACTGGGATTTTAGTTTCCAAGAGAACGAACTTCCGGCTTTTTAGGGTTCCGTACCCAAAGGGTAAAAACGGAACCCTATTGCTAAAACTTCGCTGTCCGTCCGTCCGTCCGCCCGTCTGTCACCAGGCTGTATCTCAAGAACGGTGTTAGCTAGGCAGTTGAAATTTTCACAGTTGATGTATTTCTATTGCCGCTATAACAACAAATACTAAAACTGAAATAAAACAAATATTCAAGTGGCTCCCATACAACAAACGTGATTTTTTGCCGTTTTTTAAAGTACGGAACCCTCCGTGCGCGAGTCCGACTCGCACTTGGTCGGTTTTTTAATCCGTTTCTTTCTCCAATTCTTAAAAGAAAATATACGGGAATCGTTCTTAGAAGTTTGAGAAATGTTTGTTTTTTCACTAGTAGAGTAGTAGCGCTCCGCGTCTTTACGCGCGTTGTGCCCCGAGCTTGTACCCGATTTGTGTCAGGATAAAAAAATAGCCTTCCCATTACAAAAACTAATTATGAACATCGATAATATGAAAACATCTACTATTATATATATAAAATTCAAAGTCCTGACTGACTGACTGACTGACTGATAATCAACGCACAGCCTCAACCGCTACACCTAGAAACATGAAATTTGGCAGGAAGGTTCTTCAAGTGACGTAAGTGCACACTAAGAAAGGATTTTCGAAAATTCCTACGGGAACGGGCTCAACGCGGGCAAAGCCGCGAGGCGCTGCTGGTTGAATATAAGTTTCTAATTAGGACCTTGTCACAGTAAATTTTACACATTTCTGTAAAATTTACATCGGTAATCGACAGTGAAAACATTGAAAGTTTCTAATTAGAACCTTGTCACATTACTTATTAGCGTACAAAGATATAAATGAGATTATACATACATACCTAAGTATGTCCTCACTGATATCTTTGGTGAGATGAGAGGCCTTTGCATAGCTGTGGAACATTATAGGTTAAATACTTCACTGTACTTTTTATGACTTCTCAAGAAATTCCCAGCTGATATGAGTATGTATTATCACAATAGTGATTGGGGGGATTCCTCTCAAGATGCGAGGTCATATTTTATCACAAGCTGTGGTAAATAATAATGAATTAGTTAGTGGCATTCAGTCACGTGAAATCTTTATTGTCAAAATGATACATTAGGTAGTAAAAAAAAAGTATGAGCCTGTAATGTCCCACTGTTGGGCAAAGGCCTCTCATCTCACTGAAGATATCAGTACAGTGAGGAGAATTAGGCGTAATCACCACGCTTGCCTAATGCGGGTTGGTGATCTCAAATTCGAGCCATGTTTGAAAAGTAGGAAACATGTTATTGCTCGACCCGGGAATTGAAACCGGGACCTCAGTCTTGGCAGGCAAGTGCAAATACCACTAGACCACCGAGGCGTAACCATTAGGTAGTAATCGTAAAAAAAAATACACCCGGAAAAATTCACTCTCGGTTAATTTGACCCAAAGTAAGCGAAGCTGTGCGAATCTCAATCTACCAATTGAGATTTTCAAAATCTTTCCGTAATGCGTTCTGATTGGTCGATTGAGCGCCGCACAGCTCCGCTCAAGGTCACAAGACATGATATTATATAAATAAATACTGTGTTTTGATTGGAACACATCAGGGCTTGTCGTCTTCTTTGTGCTAATCGGAATAGAGTTCAAACAACTAAAAAAACTCTTCTTTTTTAGGGTTCCGTACCCAAAGGGTAAAAACGGGACCCTATTACTGAGACTTCGCTGTCCGTCTGTCACCAGGCTGTATCTCAAGAACGGTGATAGCTAGACAGTTGAAATTTTCACAGATGATGTATTTCTATTGCCGATATAACAAAAAATACTTACTAAAAACAAAATTTAAAAAAAATACTGAAAATAAAATTAAAACAAAAATAATCCCAACAAACGTGATTTTTTGCCGTTTTTTAAAGTACGAAACCCTCCGTGGGCGAGTCCAACTCGCACTTAGCCTGTTTTTTCGAATTTTGTTTTGATACGCCCAAACGAAAAGAAAATTAATCGGAACTAAATTAAATTATGCAGTGTTATGCAAACGCATTCATTACATAAAATCTAGTAGGTCGAGACCACAGAGGTTATAGGTAAACATAAAACAAATTCAAAATAAGTAAATCCCCAGTACTTGACTATAATATTATATTTTACTTAACGAGACGCAACAACACAACACCATATTAATTTTACACTACAGAACAATTTCAAAGAAAATTCGTGATTTCCCGTACGTACGAACTTCATTGCTCCAATACACGTTGAAGTATAAAAGACAATCATACATCGATTCGCTCTATAATCATTCTGTCAGACGTACAAAGTACTACACATCTTAATAACGAAGTATTAAATACACGCAACGGCATAAAAACTCCTTTGTGAAAATATTTAACCTCTTTACGTTGACACCGCGCGCGGAAGCCATTGTGAAAAAATTGCGAATAAACTTTTTATTAATTCAATTGTTTTAAGACTATTTTCAAATAATTTGAAATGATTATTTTATAAAAATATTGTTTGTTATTTTATTTATAGGCAGTTGTTTTGTATAGTGCATTTATTAGATTAATTTAGTTAGAAATACTTTTAGTGAATCGAAAATGGTGAATAAAGTTTATAAAGTTAGTACTGTGGCGGAGAAAAATGGAAGCAAACATATTCAGATTTTAATGTCTATTGTTGGTGAGTATTAATGTCATAATTAGTTTTCTTACTAAATGTTAATATCACAAGCATTCATTTAATTTAGCGCCTAGATATTTTTTTTAAACTACGGCCCTGTGTGAACTTTCATTCTATTACAACTTTACGCGACCCGCACGCACTTATGTCTTGTCTATACCTACTAATATTATAAAGAGGTAAAATTTGTAAGTTTGTTTGTTTGTATGTTCAAGGTAATCTCAGGAATTATAAGTCCGATTTGAATAATTATTTTTGTAATAGATATAGCCACATTCAACGGGAAGGTTATAGGCTATTTTTCATCCTGAAATTCTCACGGGAACGGGTACAACGCAGGTAAAACCGCGGGGCGCTGCTAGTGTAATAATTATGTCTTGCGCTTGTCGACAGCCGAAAATTGAGAAAAGGGTACTGAAATAAAATGAGAATGTAGTATAGTAGTCATTCATTAATTTCGATTAGGTCAGTGGTCAACCCTATCGGAGTTTTAGACCGCCTAAAGGCCTCCGATATGGTCTGACGATTGAAACAATGAGGACGGACAGTTTAACGTACCCTCCGAAACACGGTAGCGCTCAGATAGAAATACCACTATCGGCCACCCATCCAAGTAGGGAGCGAACTGCACGTTGCTTAACAATCGCAATGAATTAACAGCGCTTAGTCTACGCTAGCTACACAAGCGGTGTCATAGTCAAAACAATATTACAAACGGTACATGTAGTCAAACTAAACAAAATTATATTACTTTCATAGACTAATATTATGAAGTAGCTCTCCGCGATTTTACTCGAGAATTCGATTGCCAAATTCCGTGCTTCAGAGGGCACGTTAAGCCGTCGGTCCCGGTTACTTTCTACGGATAGTAGTCGTTACATGAGCCATGTCAGAGGCCTTTAGCGGCTCAATAACTCTGACACCAGGATTGGTCAGGTTGACCATCCACTCGGTGAAGAAGAAGAAGACTCGAGAATTTCGTGATGCCTTCCCGTTAAATGCGGCTATCCATTGACAAAAGAATCATTGAAATCGGATTAGTACTTCCTGAGATTAGCGCATTCAAACAAATAAAAAGTCGAACAAGGATTTTTATTCATTTAACCCCTAACAGAGGGTGCCCATATCACCCGAAGCGAAGTCAGGGCGGGCTGCTAGTCGCTAATACGCAACAAATTAATAAAAGTAGATATATAAGTACAAAGAGATGCATAGTAGCATAAATAAATAGGTAGCTTGTTATCAATACTGGATTTCACTGAATAATCCAATTAAATCCGGATGCGTAATTGCCAATCTAACGTTTAATATTACTCGTTCATACATACTTATGTAAGTGCGGTATTTTAATTATTATCATTGCATTTACTTCATATTTTCCTTACCTATTTTATATGTTTAGGGCCGAATTTGCGTTCAGCGGGTGCCCGCGCGGTTTCATACAAAAGTGAACCGTCGCGTGCGCCCGCTTAATGCACATTCCACCCTTAGACGGGCTTCAACCGTTAGACCATGTCGGTGGCCTTTAGATGGTCTAAAAACTCTGACACCAGGGTTTGCGATTAACCTACTAGAAATGAATGATGAATGAACGAACTTAATATATTTAATTCAACAGCTGTTCGCGGTACAAACTTTTTTTACGAATTTCTCGAAAATAAGTACTTATTTTGTTCCCAGAGATTAATATGTGTTTTTTCGTAAACTTGTCTTTAGATCGCAACGAGATCTATTGCATTTTAAGTTTAATTGAAAATAAAACTAGCAGCGCCCTGCTGTTTTACCCGCGTTGTGCCCGTTCCCGTGAGGTTTTCGGGATGAAAAATATATTACCTTTCCGTTCAATGTGGCTATCCTTTGACAAAAGAATGATTGAAATCGGATTAGTTAAGCTCTGGGTGTTGCTATTTCAACATATTTATGTACGAAAAAGATGATGGTAAAAGTTTTTGTGCAAGCCGTCCTAATAAACTCTTTCTTTGTAATTAATTCTAATAATAAATTAAGAGACAATTACCATGTGATCACACGACATAACTTATTTATTCACCTTCCAAGACGAAAATAATTACGAACCGTCTCGGTAATTTAATGTGGAATCATAATTAATTTGATGTGGCATTGAGATAAAAGGCCTTAGCCCAGCAGTGGGACATTACAGGCTTAGAGCTTATTCATAAACGCGTATTAAACAGAATTTTAGCTATCAAATATAAAAAAAAAAAAAATGTTTTGTCCCTTTCCGTCATACGCTATTTTCCTAAGAGCAAAAGAGACAAAACACTTTCAATCAGTGTTCAAGTTAAATAACGTTTATAAATAAGGCGGTTATACATTACTTCAGTTTACTTTTAGGAAATTCATTAATTTGGAATAGGTCAGTGGCCAACTTGGTGTCGGAGCTTTTAGACCGCCTAAAGGCCGTCTGTCTTGGTCTTAGTGTAGGGCCACATCTGCGGAACGTACGGCGCCGAACCTTCCGCTAAATACGCTCGTAGTGTAGTGTAGTAGTATTCAGACCTCACACAGTAGTTCTGTCCGTGTAATTGTTTTATATGTAATATCTGTTGTTTTCTTTCTGTCTTTGCTTTGTTTTTTCGTTTCTTGTTGTGTGATTTGTCTGAATAAATGTTTTTCTTTCTTTCTTTCTTCTTTCTTTCTAGTGTATTTCAAGTTATCTATGACACATCAGTACGCGGCGTAATTTCGACTGATGTGTCATAGAGCGGAAGGTTCGGCGCCGTACGTTCCGCAGATGTGGCGCTACACTTAGGATTGGAACAACAAGGACCGACTGCTTAACGTGCCACGGTAGCGCTCAGATAGAAATGTCACTATCAGCCACTACTCCGAGTGGTCGAACTGCACAATGCTTAACATCCGCGATGAGTTACCATTGCTCAGAGTGTTACGACTTATTAGTACACATTGCAGGCTGAATCACCTGATTGCCCGAAAAGTAAGATGATTCCGTGCTTCGGAGGGCACGTTAAGCCGTCGGTCCCGGTTACTTTCTACGGATAGTCGTTACATGAGCCATGTCAGAGGCCTTTGGCGGCTCTATAACTCTGACACCAGGATTGGTCAGGTTGACCATCCACTCGATGAAGAAGAAGAAGTACACATTAAACTATACATTTCGCTATAGTACTTAAGGATCAAGATATCACTATCATTCACCCATCCAAATATAGGTAGAGGTAATCGTAGCTTAATAATTACGATTCTTCTTCTTATCGAGTGGATGGTCAACCTGACCAATCCTGGTATCAGAGTTATTGAGCCGCCAAAGGCCTCTGACATGGCTATTACGATTATTTATCGCATATACTAACTGCGGTACATAACATGACCCAAAAAAGTTGAGTCCGAAATTTTGAGAGTAAGTAGGTCAAACTGATTGAGTACTCGTTGAAAGTAATAAGATATTCAAATACTTATAATTTATCTTAATTTAGGTTGATTCCGAGTCATTTCAATACTCATTGTAATGTCTGTATCAATTTTGGTTAAATACTTTATTTAAAACTAGCAGCGCCCCGCGGTTTTACCCGCGTTGTGCCCGTTTCCGTGGGAATTTCGGGAATTTTTTTACATAAAAACCTTCCTCTTGAATCACTCTACCTATTACAAAAACTGCAACAAAATCCGTTGCGTAATTTTAAAGATTTAAGCATACAGACAAACAAACAGACAAAAGTAGCGACTTTGTTTTATACTATGTAGTGATCTTGTACAGTCTTCAGTGAGATGGGCATTTGCCCAACAGTGGGACATTACTGGCTCATACTTTTATACATAAGTTTACATAGACAAAAGTCGGAGTATAACCCACCTAAAGGCTGACAAGGTCTGACGATCGATACAACCGGGGTCGATAATTTAACGTGCTGATACCACTATCGGCCACCCATCCAAGTAATGGCTGAGCTACACGTTGCTTAACAATCGCGAAAAATAAGAAACAGAAAAAAGAAAGAAGAAAATGTCTTGAACAAACGGCATTAAATGTATGTATATAAAGATCATGAAGTTAAGCATTAAATGTATATAAAGAAGAAGACATCTCTTAATTTTCGATACATTGTAAGAACATCCATCTACGTATCAATTTGTTTTCGTAGCTCTACGACAGCACAATTTTTCCTTATTAAATCGGTGCCAAAATATAACAAGACACGTGTACGACCCACCTGGTGATACATTCATCGTTTAATATGTATTATATATTCTGTTTATTTCTATTGTAAACCAACGGACTATTATTATTATGGTACGGCAACAATACAATACGTTATCTTTATAATATTATATGTAGTCTATCAGCACTCCCCGGTTTTGCCCGCATTGTGTGCCCGTTCCCGTAGGAATTTCAGGGTGAAAAATAGCTTATAGCCTTCCTGTTGAATGTGGCTATCCATTGCAATAAGAATTATAAAAATCAGACTGGTAATTCCTGAGATTAACGCCTTCAAACAAACGAAAAAAAACTCTTCAGCTTATTCTATTAAGAGTATAGATTAAACGTTCACTAACAAAGCAAATAAGCCTTGATTAGACAAAAAAGATATTTGTTTAGGCCCTCTGGCGTCCTAAGGGGAAGGACATACAGTTAAGAGCTTTATTGGGGGGGGGGGGGGATCTTAATCCAGCTCTAGACGCTAATGGATAAAATGGATTGAATTGAAACGGATGCACCGCTTATCAATAACAAAAGTCTATATCTAAGGGCCGAAACTGCGGTCGCGGTTTCATACAAAAGTGAACCGTCACGTGCGGTTTCATACAAAAGTGAACCATCGCGTGCTGTTTCATACAAAAATGAACCGTCGCGTGCGGTTTCATATAAAAGTGAACCATCACGTGCTGTTTCATACAAAAGTGAACCGTCGCGTGCTGTTTCATACAAAAGTGAACCGTCGCATGCGGTTTCATACAAAAGTGAACCGTCGCATGCTGTTTCATACAAAAGTGAACCGTCGCGTGCTGTTTCATACAAAAGTGAACCGTCGCGTGAGGTTTCATATAAAAGTGAACCGTCGTCGCGTGCTGTGTAAGACGGACGGACTCAATAAAGACGATCTATTAACGTGAATGGAATCTCATTCATTTTCCTCAACCAACGTGAGTGACTTATTTTTCTTTGAGGAAAATGTTTGATTATTTGTTAAGCTATTGTGATTAAATTACTTACTTGCAATTTATCTAAACTACATGTCCAGTCAATGAGGGTTTTCTGAAATGTCACCCACTCGGCGGCAGCACTGAGACGTGAGGTCCAGGCACCTCTATTATTTACACACTGGACTGGCTGTTACCATACAAATGACAGCTAATTTTGTGTGGCAATTTGAAGCGCCCCTGCGAGTGTACCGAGAACTAATTCTGACGTTCGCTGCAAGCAAATAGGGGTACCACAGTCGACTTAAGTCATAACTAATTTTAGTTCCATGGACATTCGTATCTGCCTACAGTGGCCTACAGCGCCAAATTGGCGACACTCAAATAGGCACAAAATTATTATGACAGCAGCCTGTCCAGTGTAAATAATAGAGGTCAGTGGGTCCAGGAATCTGTCAAAAGTGTAATTTTCGTGAAAACCTTCATTTTCATTGCATGAATCTATACCTAGTATTATTATAAAGAGGTAACTGATGATGATGATGAAGAGGTAACTAAAGTTTCTAACTTTGTTTGTAAGGGATAACGGGCTACGCTATGAGTGCTACAATTACAACAAGGTTAAAAGTAAGAAAAGTAAGATGATTCCGTGCTTCGGAGGGCACGTTAAGCCGTCGGTCCCGGTAACTTTCTACGGATAGTAGTCGTTACATGAGCCATGTCGAGGCCTTTGGCGGCTCAATAACTCTGACACCAGGATTGGTCAGGTTGACCATCCACTCGATGAAGGAGAAGAAGAAGACAAAAAGGTTTTAAAAATCGAATATATTTTCTATTTTTTCTTGTTTCTTAGGTTTCAAACGAACACTACCCATTTTGAATTTAAACTATGTACGTTTACGGATACACTTGTTATATCTTCAATATCTCGAATAACCACTTTGTTTGTATGAAAGTTAATACTGTTAAAATTCAGAACAATATAAAATTGATTGTAAACTTACTCATTGTACGCCATTTGCTTATATTAAATACGTTTAAGTTTTCAAGAATTTAATATTTTACTTACATCATTGAATCTCCATTGAAACTGAATTGTGCTTGTTTTATATACATGCATTATTATGACTGTTAGAGAATTGTGATGTTAGTACCTACTTAATATGCAGAATTTGTCACATGCGGTGAATCGAACAGTGTTGTGGGTATACTCTATTTTTTCTTAAAATGTGGACTAATGTCGTCAATTTGCCAACCGAAGACGATTACTCCTGAAGAGGAAAAAGGTTTAGTGTTTTATTTCATTCTTACCCTATCTCTAAACCTTTTCCTCTTCAGGAGTAATCGTCTCTCGTCTAGAGTATAGTTGACCGCATTCGCCGTTCGACAACAGTATTCACCTAATTAGGTAATAACTCTGACACCAGAATTGGTCAGGTTGACCATCCACTCGATGAAGAAGAAGACCTAATTAGGTGACCGCAGTTGGCAAATAGGGGGAAAACTAAACATGTCGTTGGGTGAACAAAGTAGATTGCTATATGTATTCGGTCGACCTGGGGATACAACCCGGGACCCCAGTCTTGGCAGGCGAGTGCACATACCACTAGACCTAGGCGTCCCCTCAAAAAGGTATATATCCTTAAAAATCGTATATTATCTCCCTGAGATATGCTTGTGCAGGTATTTTTACATACACATTGTTCTAAGTGACATATCTATATTTCAGTATGCATGCCTATCCTGGCATACGGTACCGCCATGGGCTGGATCTCGCCCAACAAGGCACTGCTCATGGGAGACTTCTCACCGTCAAACTCGCCTTCATCCGAAGAGGACGTCTCTTGGATGGCCTCCATCATGTTCATCTTCGCTCCAATAGCGGTCTTCGTGTATGGAGTAGCGGCCGACAAGTTTGGGCGGAAGAATGCGCTGCTGTGTGCTTCTGTGCCTATTGCTGTAAGTAAGATATTATATACCAATACTAACAGTCCCACTCGGTGGTTCCACCCGCGCCCATTAGATGTCACTAGTGTGAATCTAAACCATCCAGGTTGCCACCCTAATGCATACAAAAAAAATCATTCAAATTGGTCCAGCCGTTTAGGAGGAGTTCAGTGGCATACACAAGTACAGTAGAATTATATATATATATAATGTATAACTAGCAGCGCCCCGCGGTTTTACCCGCATTGTGCCCGTTTCCGTGGGAATTTCGGGAATTTTTATACACATAAACCTTCCTCTTGAATCACTCTACCTATTACAAAAAACCGCATCAAAATCCGTTGCGTAATTTTAAAGATTTAAGCATACAGACAAACAAACAGACAAAAATAGCGACTTTGTTTTATACGAGTACTACTCGTATGTAGTGAAGATAATAAAGCTGATTTTATTGTTTGTTTCAACGCACTTATCTCAGAAACTAATCCGATGTGAAGAATTATTTTTGTAGTGCATAGCCACATTCAACGGGAAGATTATAGGCTATCATCCTGAAATTCCCACGGGACCGGGTACAACGCAGGTAAACGCGCGGGACGTGGCTAGTTTAGTATAATGAGTGCATCAATCGTCCAATCGAGTGAATTTAAGAGTTCATCATGTTCTAGAAAGTAGTCGTTACATGAGCCACGTCAGAGGCCTTTGGCGGCTCAATAACTCTGACACCAGGATTGGTCAGGATGACCACCCACTCGATGAAGAAAAAGAAGAATATGTTCTATTGTATTATTTCTCCCCAGATCGGTTGGGCAGTAAAGCTGATCTGTACTCATCCAATAGCCCTCATCGGAGCGCGGGCCCTCATTGGGTTCGGCTCCGGAGGCGGCTTCGTCGTCTGTCCGCTCTACGTTAAGGAGATCAGTGAGGATAGCATCAGAGGCATGACTGGGACCTTCGTCATATTCTCACAGGTAAGTTTTGACAACACATGACAGTTGACAGTTTGACAGTTGACTGGGATATACTCTTGGGGAAGATAGAGCTAGTTTTTTCGGGAGCTTTAGATGTGTAACTTAATTATTCTTCTGCTACCCAAGCATACAAGTAAAGACATAGGTTTTCTCTTCGTTTTTCTTATACTTATTAGACCAATTTATCTATATCTACATGCAACGTCAAAAAATCTAGTTTTTACTCTCAAAGTGAAGACTAAATGCGACTGGCTTTATTATATGTGCGAGTTTTCTCTATATTTTGTGTCAAAGTGTGTCAAACATGTTACTGTCAGAAAATATTCAGCCAATCATAACAAAGTTTGTTGTTCTTTCACGCAAAAACTACTGAACGGATTTGGATGTAACTTTACAATAATATTGGTTATACATCAGAATAACATATGGGATACATTTTATCCCGAAATTCCTGAGGAAACAGGTACACCGCAGGTAACACCGCGGGGCAGGGCAAGTACTTCCTAAAAATAAAAATGCCTCCTTTTTCATTACACACTCAACGTCAATACTTTTACAAAGGTTTTATTTTAGCACTTAATCCCGCGGACTAAAGTCTGTAGTCTAAACAAGTCTTGTACTTCACCTTACTTTACCCTTCCATTAGACGATCAATTATAAACACATTGACTGGAAATTAATGACAGTACAGTCAACTACAAAAGTTGATGAACACATTCCATTTTTTTTATGTAAAAGAAAAAAATTGGAACTTTATCCAGATAAGTCATGCCAGTCCTATCATAAAACTTAAAAATACCTAAAAATATAAAAACGCAAACTTAAACAGCTTACTTAAAATTATTAATACACTTATGTATCAAAATTCAATATGCTGAAACAGCTCTATACTTGTTCAGGTTATTTCTGGAAAATTGTGGTAATGACTGTTTTTTTTTTGCAAATAACTTACTAATTATTGAAATGTCACCTTGTCACGACACTGATTTTGACAAGCCCGTTGACACAGTGGCCTGTGTGGGCTCGATTCAACGAAGTCAACAAAATGTGCAGATATAGTTGTTGGCGATGACGTTTGGTGTGAATTATAATATTCATGTAAAGTATTTGTGTATGTATATGCAGTAGTATCAGTTAGTTAGATTCCATAATACAAGCTTAGCTTAGTTTGGGTCTAATTAGCCTTGTGTAATTTCTCCGGGTATATTTTATTATTAACTTACTAACAGCGCCCCGCGGTTTTACCCGCGTTGTGCTCATTCCTGTGGGCATTTCGAGATAAAAAGTTGCTTATAACCTTCCCGTTGAATGTGGCTATCTATTACAAAAAGAATTATTCATATCGGATTGGTAGTTTCTAAGATTAGCCACTACAAACAAAATTACTTTGATTACAATAAAGTTTGCCCCTTTATAATAATACTAGCAGCGCCCCGCGGTTTTACCCGCGTTGTGCCCGTTCCCGTGGGAATTTCGGGATAAAATGTAGCCTATAGCCTTCCTCGATAAATAGACTATCTAACAGTGAAAGAATTATTCAAATCGGTTCAGTAGTTTCTGAGATTAGCGCGTTTAAACAAACAAACAAACAAACAAACAAAACAAACTCTTCAGCTTTATAATATTAGTATAGATTATAGATTTTGGAACCTGTAAATGTTCAGGTGTTTTGTTTTGTAATTAAATATGTTCATCAACTTTTGTAGTGGACTGTACCGCTATTAACTTTTATACCTTTTATTGTTATTTTATGTCAAAATTTGTTGATACTCTATTGTCTATCATTGAACTATGATTTGGAAGCAATTAATTTATTTCAAAGAAAATCAATAATATCATGGGTTAGGGGTGGTTCCGACGGTGTAGATGTTTACTTTACCCCACATCAATGTCAACTACCTCCCTATTATATTATCATTAGCGACTTAATCTGACATTGTCATGAAACTTTACAGATATATAGGTTACTAACTGGGCCCCACGGTTTTACTTTCACTTTTTACTTACATACTTTTTAAACTAACACGATTTGCACTCATTATACTAAATGAAACGGGTCTGTATGTATCGCGAGTCATCCCGTGACCACGAGCGGTGTAATTCGCTCGAAACGTCGGGTACGTATTGTAGTAGAATACGTTAAATTATCTAACGCGATACAGGCCCGGTATTAGGAGTGTTTTACTTGAACGTTAATGAATAAGCCGTTTCATCTTCCAACTTCCTTCTAAGCGATGTTGATCATTGCGATTGTTAAGCAACGTGCAGCTCGGCCCTTACTTGGATGGGTGGCCGATAGTGGCCTTTCTATCTGAGCGATACCGTGCTTCGGAGGGTACGTTGAGCAGTCGGGCAGGTTGTTTCAATCGCTAGTCTATGTCGTCACCTTAAGGCGGGCTGAAAACTCCAGTTGGCCACTAACCTATCACTACATAGTATAAAATAAAGTCGTCTCTTTTTCGTGTCTGTCTGTTTGTCTGTCTGTATGCTTAAATCTTTAAAATTACGCAACGGATTTTGATGCGGTTTTTTGTAATAGGTAGAGTGATTCAAGAGGAAGGTTTTTATGTAAAAAAAAATCCCGAAATTCCCACGGGAACGGGCACAACGCGGGTAAAACCGCGGGGCGCTGCTAGTTCGAAATAAATGAATAATCTTCCTACGTATAACATGCCAGTATATTAACCAGTATCTTCTCTCCCACAGACAGTAGGCAACCTCCTCATCTTCGTCCTGGGAGACCTTCTTCCGTTCTACACTGTACTCTGGATCCTGCTCGCCATCCCGATGATACACTTCTGCATCCTCCTGCGGTTGCCGGAGACGCCTTCATATCTGATCAAATGTGGGAAGAATGAGGTAAGTTTGTATCCTATATTACCTACCAGCTTAGCTCGGTGGTTTAGTGGTATGTGCACTCGCCTGCCAAGACTGAGGTCCCTGGTTCAATACCCGGATCGAGCGAAAACATGTTTCCTACTTTTCTAACATGGCTCGGGTTTGAGATCACCAACCTGCATTAAGCAAGCGTGGTGATTATGTAATCCTCCTCACTGTACTGATATCTTCAGTGAGAGCAGAGGCCTTTGGCCTGCAGTGGGACTTTACAGGCTAATACTACTTTATAAAAGCTGCAAAATAGCGAATTGTCAAATGAAGTTTGTAAATTCTCTTAATTAACACCCACTTTACATTGTTAGTAACAAAATTGCATACCCTTACAAAACTATTAATTAAAAACAAAACACAAATGTCACGACTGAATTTTCCATAAACGTATCTATAGAATGAAGCGCATTGTCTATGCTTTTAATTACCTGAATAATAGGATCTTTGTATGTCTGTATTTCTGTTCGCTCCTGCATAAGTTTCTATAGTGTGTCGTGACTCGGAGTTGGAAACTGTTGTCTATTATTTTCATTCTGCTTTCTATGGTAAACAATTATTACTATCACTAATAAGATAATTTACGATGCTGACACTTTCGTCAACGAGAATTGTCTGAAAAACAGGTTACATTTCAGTACAAATTTTACTGAAATTCCCAGAATGTAAACTTCAGACTTGACTGCCTTGTTGGTACACTTTACAGCTTGTACCTACATTTCAAAGGATGGTTATTAGACTACCAAAGTAGGGAGGTAACCTATCTTTATCTATTTTGCTTAAGCCAATTAGAATACCGACATGACAACCGAAAACTGCGAACAGACTTTATTCTAATAAAAAATCTAAAGTTCGAGATAGTGGCCAACCCTGGTGTCGGAGTTTTTAGACCGCCTACTAACATGATCTAGCGATTGGAACAACCGTGAACGACACTTTAACGTGCCTTCCGAAGCACGGTAGCGCTCAGATAGAAATACCACTATCGGCCACCCATCCAAAGTACTTACCCATCTAATTATTCAAAACTATCCATAGTTAAAACAAGGCTATAATATAATTACCACTGATCATTCCAGGAAGCAGCTAAAGTGCTGGGCTGGCTCCGATCCTTGCCTGCTGATGATAAACTCATCAATGAAGAAGTGCATGCCCTCATCATTGAACAGAGCACCTGCGAGCCAAAGTTCTCACCCAAGCTATTGTGTAAGTATATTTGTTGACAAAAACAGTTGTTGTTTAATCATCATTAGCGATGATTAAACAAAAGTATCCTTAGGAACATTCGCCATAACAACTTTAAGGAAATTCTACTCCCACTAATCCTATCCTACAAATATTACAAATGCGAAAGTAAGTGACGATGTATGTTAATCTTTCACACAAAAACTATTGAACGGATTTTAATTAAACTTTACAGTAATATAGCACAACGCGGGTAAAACCGCGTGGCACTGCTAGTTCCTAAATAAAACTACCTCCATAAATCCGATATAGTGTCTGAACTATAGAGTTCAGACACTATGCCGTGACCATCAACCGGTAGTCCATTACAACTGATTGATAACCAGAAGAAAAACAATCTTGACCCTCACAGTTTTTGCCAACAAGGAACAACAAACAAACAAATTAACATTTAAACAAACTATTGTGAACACGTGCCTCAATCACGACAATTGGTCACATTCTAATTGTTAGATTAATGCGAGTCTGTAACATAATGCGGTAGAACGACTATACAGTATACAGGGTGAAACATGGGTCGTGACACAAAGAGGTTAAATGATTAATTTTAACTAGGTCTATGACAGTTTAACGTAGCAATTAGGGTAACCATGAGACTCAGTAAATTTAAAACCTTCTTTTTTATCCGATTTGAATCATTCTTTTTGTAATAGATAGATAGAGAACTACATTCAACGGGAAGGTTACAGGCTATTTTTCAACCCGAAATTCCTACGGGAACAGGCACAACGCAGGTAAAACCACGGGACGCTGCTAGTAGTCTATATGTCTCAAGTGTGGAGGCTTTAGGACCGGATCTGCCCACTGTTCTTAAAAAATACAGAATGATCGAATTAACAAACAATGTGTACATATTTCTGACCCTCATATCGTCCACATGTTTAAGCCAAAGTTAGACACTAAGCAAAACATATTTCTGTTCACGACCCATGTTTCACCCTGTATGTGTATATAGTGTCAATTGACGGGTGAGAGTCAATGAAGACTCACGGACGAAGTGTCAAGATGATTGATACTTGACCTTTTATAAAAACCATGCGGTAGTCATAGCACCGATATATGGCATTCAGTTCTGAGTACGTTAGTCCTGTCCTACTAATATTATAAGTGCGAAAATTGATGTAAGTTTGTTACTCTTTCACGAAAAAACTGCTCGATGGATTGGGATGTAACTTTACAGTAATATAGGTTATATATTAGAATAACTCATGGGACATTATATCGAACGGGGACAATGCGCGTGAGGCCGCGGGGAGCGGCAAACTCTTAGAATATTAAAAATGTGAAAGTTTGTGTATGTATGCATGTATGTATGTATATACGAATATGTTTGTTACTCTTTCACGCAAAAACTAATAGTCGGATTTGGACGAAACTTTACAGTAATATAGGTTGTACGTCAGAATAACACATGGGATACATTTTATCCCAGAATTCCCGCGCGAACGGGTATGACCGCGAGGGCATTAGGTACTAGTAGTATTATAAATGCGAAAGTTGTGTTTGATGTATGCATGTTTGTTACTCATTCACGCCAAAACTACAGAACAGATTTGGACGAAACTTTACAGTAATATATACAAAGGTACATTTATTATAGAAGTTCGAATACAAAATAACATTCTAATCCTTAACATTTTATGAGCTTGACTGTACCTACTAAAATATTTTCTCTTAACATAATCTTTTCTCCCTCAGTTTCGGACAAAACAGCAGTAAAAGCTTTCTGGGTCGCTCTGATAGTGAACCTCACGCGAGAGTTCTGCGGATGTATTGCTGTGCTTGTCTACGCTAGCCACATATTTGCCGAAGCAGGCAGAGATGAGAACACGAGCATTGCTCTGTCACCGAACAAGCAATCTATTTTGCTCGCTGCTGTGCAGATATTTGGATCCTTTTTAGCTTGTCAATTGGTCGACAGAGCGGGACGGAAGGTGAGTTATTTTTATTTAGTTTTCCTTTATGCTTACCTTTTTATATGTTTATTAGCAGCGCCCCGCGGTTTTACCCGCGTTGTGCCCGTTCCCGTGGGAATTTCCAGATGAAAAATAGCCTATAACCTTCCAGTTGAATGTGGCTATCTATTCCAAAAGGAATTATTCAAATCGGACTGATAATTCGCGAAATTACCTCGAACATACAAACATAAAAAGTTACCTCTTTATAATATTAGTATAGATGATCATCTATAGAATCAGTAGATGGCTAATTTGATATTTTCCGCTACGGAAATAACGCATCGGTACCACACTAACCATCAAGTATTGTGGTATAATAATAGATGGCTGACGTCAAATGTGAATTAGCTTATTTCATCATGTGTAAAATGCTAGGTTGAATGCATATAACACTTATTCAAATGACATAAGAAGATACCTAAACACTTACATGATGGTAAATGTACCTTTCTGCCTGAGATACCACGTTGCTATGCTGCGACTGTTTAGTCTTTGTTAGCTAGTGCTATGATTTGCTATGTTGTTATTGAAACTACTCTATTTTACCTTTATGTACCTACACGTGTTTTAGCAATAAAATATTTCACAATAATAATAGGTAATATACGCGGACAAATTCACACACGTTTAATTACCTCAAGTAAGCTCTAAGCTTGTATTATGGAATCTAACTCACTAATACTACTACATATACATACTCAATCACTTTGAATATATAATTGACACTCAGACGTTGTCGTCGCCAACAACTATGTCTTCACATATTGTTTGTTACTCCGTTGAATCGAACCCGCAACCCCCGACACAGTAAGCGCGCTCACGGCCACTGTGCGAACGGGCTTCTATTATATTATTTATGCTATGTGTCTGCTATGCCAATCATAGCATAGCAGATAAAGTATCACTATGCTACGTTGCTATAGCTACTACTTACCTCGTGACATATAACATACCTACCATTGATTTGGAGACATCAGTGTCTGCCCCTCCCAAATCACCAAAGTCTCTTGAACTTTTCATATCTTAAATTGTCGGTCTCAGTTGTACCAGTCGTTCATATCGAAGGCCTTTAGGCGGTCTAAAAACTCCCGACACTAAGGTTGCCGCCTAACCGCAAACATACCCAAACTGACATATCTTGCAGTTTACATTCATACAGTTTCCATTCTCTCATAACTTACTATAATCTTATCCGTGTATGTACTACTTATGTAACAACAGTTAACGGGAAAACCCTAGTTCTAAGGCTAGTCATTATCCACGAGTAACGTGCAAGTCAAGTATTTACATAAGTATCTACTGAGAATTAATCAAGATTATTGTAAATGTTGACGGGGAAGGAAAATCAAATTAATTTTCTAGTCTTGTATGTACCTACTTCGGTGATTAAATAAACCCAAAGTACTAGGCGATCAGAATACGCCAAGAACGTGATAAGAGCCCGGCAATACTAAAGAGTCTCACTACACGTTTACTACCAGGAACCCAGCATCAGCCGAGTGTCACTAAATCCCTACCGCCTTATATTTATAAACGCGTTGTAACATAAACACTGTTATAATGTGTTTTGTCTCTTTTGCTCTTCGGAAAATTGCGTATGTCAGAAGGTGACAAACCATTTGATAGATAAACTGTTCTTAATTCGCGGTTTAACTAAAACACTGTTATAATGTGTTTTGTTGTCTCTTTTGCTCTTCGGAAAATTGCGTATGTCAAAAAGTGACAAACCATTTGATATCTATACTGTTCTTAATACGCGTTTATTAATATTATTAGAGTCTCAGTCCCAAGAGCCCAACATTAGCAGAGAGTCTCACTAAGAGTGCCTGTCCATTGATGCGGAGCGAGGCTGCGGAGCGGAGAAACGGAGAAATATAAATCCTATTGGTTTATATTTGTCCGTTTCTTCGCTCCTCGGCCTCGCTCCGCTTCAATGGACAGGCACCCTTAAGCCCGGTTCTCTTGTAGCCTCTTCTAGCAGTAACGAGCGTGGTCGCCGGGTTCAGCATGTGTCTGCTCGGCGTGTGGTTCTTCCTCCAGTCACAAGGCGTGCTGCTCCCCGGCTGGGTCCCGATCACCGCGCTATGCATCTGTATCTTTGCTGACGCGTCCGGGTTGCAGCCTCTGCCGTTCGTTATTATGACGGAGATGTTCGGGTTTCAGGTTAGTTACTACTTATATATTTTTCTTATTAACACTAGCAGCGCCCCGCGGTATTACCCGCGTTGTTTCCGTTCCCATGGGAATTTCGGAATTTTTTATACATAAGCCTTCCTCTTAAATCACTCTATTTAAAAAAGTATACTCTATTTTGTCTAGATTGGCCCAAAATGTGGACAAAAGTCGTCAATTTTCCAGCCAAAAACGATTGCTCCTAAACAAGAAAACGGTTTAGCGATTTTATTTCATTCTTACCTTATCTCTAAACCTTTTTCCTCTTCAGGAGAAGTCGTCTTCGACTGGAAAACTAACATTATTGTTCCACATTTTGGGACGATCAAGAAAATAGAGTACCTATATACTTTATAGGTCAGACCAGTATATTCAACTTGTAACTATAATCTATTTTTTTTGTATTGGCACAAAATGTGATTAAATGTCGTCAATTTTCCAGCCGAAGACGATTGCTTCCGTAGAGGAAAAAGGTTTAGAGATAGGGTAAGAATGAAATAAAATTACTAAACCTTTTTCCTCTTCAGGAGCAATCGTCTTCGGCTGGAAAAATGATGACATTGGTCCACATTTTGTGCCAATCCAAAAGAAACAGAGTATAAATTCAGTTTGTTTGTTCCAGCTCCGAGGCACGGTAGCAACATTAATAATGGCCATATCACTAGGTACTGACTTCGCTCTACTCAAGCTATTCTCCCCTCTCACTATCTGGATCGGATATCACTCCACTTTCTGGTTATTCAGTGTTATTTGTCTAGCAAATGTATTTTATCTGATCTGGTGCGTGCCAGAAACTAAGATGAGGAATCTAGAAGATATTTACGCGGATTTGGAAGGAAAGAAGAAGAGAAAAGATGAACCTTTCGCGGAAACTAATCATGTTTGAAGGGACATAATGATTGAAATGTTTTATGAAAAAAAAATGTGGTGCAACGGTGTAAGCGATGACGACTAACATTTATTTGGAAAATTATGTTTTTTTGGAAAATCACTATCTTATCTTATACATATAACTAGCAGCGCCCCGCGGTTTTACCCGCGTTGTGCCCGTTCCCGTGGGAATTTCGGGAATTTTACATAAAAACCTTCCTCTTGAATCACTTTACCTACCTATTACAAAAAACCGCATCAAAATCCGTTGCGTAATTTTAAAGATTTAAGCATACAGACAGACAAACAGACAGACACGAAAAAGAGACGACTTTATTTTATACTATGTAGTGATATATAATTCTCGAGTCACAATGTTAGTTGCTATACTCCTCTGAAACGGCTTGACCGAATTCATTTAATTTTGTGTGCATATCGGGTAGGTCTGAGAATCGGTCAAAATTTTTCTTAGATACCCCTAAATGTTAAGGGTGGTCCACCCCTTAATTTTGATATAGCACAACGTTTGCCGGGCCAGCAAGTTTAATTATAAAAATAAATTTACTGCACAAAACTTCAATTTAGTTATTATAATAATACAACTTGGTGGTATTTTTCAAAATAATTGCTAGATGATGTCGCTCGCCTGCACCGTGGCACTCCTCTTAGATGCTGTACAATTAGTGAACGAATCCATAAACTATAGAAAATACTTACGTTGCCATAAACACGATATTATGTAGGTAGTTAATGTTAAGAGTGTTATTATTCTTAAAGGCTGTAAAAATAAATGTAAAACAAAAGAATAAATAATGTGATAAAATGTATATTAGATTTTAAATAAAATAATTACTGTTATCTTTGTTGTTTTTTTAATCCAGTTTTCTGTGAAGTTCTTAAATGATCAGCAAGTCGACGAATGAAATAAACAAAGAACATTAAGTTAAATAACTCAATGACAAAGAACTATGTCATATTTAAACTTCTACAAAATCTACTTACATGACAATAACAATTCCCCAAAATTTCATTAATTTAAATTTTGACAAAGTCCTAAAGTGCGCTGCCTTTTGACTTGCCAACTGTGCGGACACAACCAGTAATAAACTTTACATGGTGCGTACAGACTATGTAACATATTATATAACTTGTGTTTTATAAAGGTCGATTTATATCTACAGACATTGAGCGTGGCAGACACGTGCCGTGACAGACACCCACAGACACCATTTATTTATATGTAACGTATCGAAACGTGCCGTGACAGACACCCCGGCTACCGACAGACACCGTCATCGGCGTCCGCTCTCACTGGCAGTTACTGCATAGCTTTAGAAGAAAAAGCATGTTATTGAAAATGTTCAAACACTTCTCTATTGAAGATTTGTCCATAATTGCATTATTGTTAGAAGAAGAAGATAAAACTAAAAAAAGAGCAAAACGCATGGCTGTACATCCTATGCTTAAGAAAAGAAAATTAGAAGGAGAATACTGGACACTCTTTAAAGAACTGGTTGACGATGAAAAAAAATTTTTCATATATTTTCGGATGAGCCGGTACCAGTTTGACATTTTACTAAACAAAATTGAATTGCTCCGATACTCTATTCACACTGCCCGGCAAGGAGCCACAGACACGTACAGACATGTACCGCGCAGACAAAATATTCTTTCCGAGAATACTGGCCGGGCACGACACGTGTCTGTACGCGTCTGTACGGCCGCGTTACGATAGATATAAATACGTTAATAGTTACTGTATGGAAGAATATCATTTTGTCTGCCACGGCACGTGTCTGCCACGCTCAATGTCTGTAGATATAAATCGACCTTAACACGTCCACATTATGTAACCTTGTTATTCGACATTGCAACATAAAACAATACTGTACACATTAATGCAATATAACAATGTTATATAACCATTGTCGTTTGTCGTTCTTCAGTGCTATCCATAATGTCGACAAGAGAGAGTTGTACATATCAATAACATATTATTATAACATGTTTTATAACATTCAGTGTCCACATTATATGAAACATGTTATATAGCAATGTTGTATAACATGTTATGTTATATAGTTTGTACGCACCTTAACACTCAAACGGATCTCCAATTAAGAATTCTCATACAATTGTTGTTCAAGTATTTGTAAAAATTATATGAATTGAACAGTTCTTAAGTGGCACTTAAACCCATTTCCATTAAACTTGAATGGCGCTGGAGTAATCGAGCATTAATCAAATTTACTTTACCTTTACACAAGGTGCCAAAAATTATATTAGGTTTTCAGAGTGGCCAGAAAGAAAAACTCTATGATTCAATTACTTTGCTTTCAAACGTTATGAATAAATAGAGACGCAAAAAAGAACCTAATCATTTCACAGACGAAAAATTCTTTGAACAAAATAACCCTTCACTCAATGCACTATTAATAGGTATGTGGCAACATTAAAGTTTGACATTACGAAACGTCAAAATCCGTCGAAGTAAAGTGAAAATGCACACGAAGGACTAAAAGACCCTTCAACACGAAACCAACATTTTACCCGAGGCATGTCTACCGCGGACCAAAATCCACTAGTCTCCGCAGACCTTTTTTTTAACCTGTAGTATCCCACTGCTGGGCAAAGGTCTCCCCCAATTCTTTCCACTTAGATCCATCTTTCGCCATTTCTTTCCACTCTTTGTAATAAAAAGGCCTTTACCAAAAATAAAACAGCAAATAATATTCAGGAAGATTTACTTAAAATAATAAATAACCAGCTTAATACAAAAGCATTATTACTTTTTTACATCATTTTTCATCGTTTATTATTGTTTTGCCCAAACTTATATAAAACAAAATTAACCGACCGATGAGTGCGGCCGGGTGTAGGACTAGTCAATATAAATAATAAAACATGTTGACAATATTATAAAGCATTATTCGATTTTGAACACTATTATAAACCACAGACTAAATAAAAACTAAAGGGAACGATTTCAATCAACAGTAAAGTGAAGTCAGTTTTCCTTCATAAAATTTCAAAGTAATGAATGAGATTCTTCTTCATCGAGTGGATGGTAAGGTCTGTTAGATAGTTTTCGCTGAATCGTTATTCCGTGCATTAACTTTTAGCAGTCGCGTTTTTCCGCGATCTCCATTTTTCAAGTAGTAAAATTTCTTTGTCCGGCTTTTATGTCATAGCGAATATGTTTAATCGCTTTTCTCATCGATCGCATGATTTTTAATAGCAAGTTTTCTCGACAGCGAATATGTTTAATCGCTTTTGTCATCGATCGCATGTTTTTTAATAGCAAGTTTTCTCGACATCTCATTTTTATAATCGGTCTTATTCTAATTCGCATATTTTTTCTGACATATTTTTTTTAACAGATTCATCAGACTGTATAGATCAACTACCCAATATTATTTTTCCCTAATATTTTTATTCTCATTCGCGTTTTTCCCCATTTTACTTTTTTTCTACACATTATTACAACCACTAGTTAATTTTCTCCAGTAAAGAAAAATGAGGATATTCCCCCGTAATGTTAACCGATAACTATGGAACTAGTAAAAAAAAAAAAAATATTGGGTAGTTGATCTATACAGCCATCAATATTCGCTATGACATAAAAGCCGGACCAAGAAATTTTAATAGTTGAAACAAGGAGTTCGCAGAAAAACGCGAATTTAAAAATAATCTTGTGTGTAATTGAAAGATTTGAAATAACCCGACTGAGAAGACCTGCGATCGATGAGAAAAGCGATTATACATATTCGCTATGACATAAAAGCCGGACCAAGAAATTTTACTACTTGAAAAATGGAGATCGCGGAAAAACGCGACTACTAAAAGTTAATGCACGGAAAAACGATTCACCGAAAACCGTCTAACAAATCGATGGTAACCCTGACCAATCCTGGTGTCAGAGTTATAGAGCCGCCAAAGGCCTCCGACATGGCTCATGTAACCACTACTATCCGTAGAAAGTAACCGGGACCGACGGCTTAACGTGCCCTCCGAATGAATGAGGTAATTAATTGGATGTATTACTACGGTTTTTCATCATCAATCAAAGTGTTTATACTTCCTAAAACAACCTTCAGTGCCGCGAAAAAACCCATAGTAATACATTGATAATGATAATGTAATTAATCGGGTTGTTATGTGCACACCCTGTGTCCTGAATGTAACTTATAGGCACTCCACAGCATTTTGCAATCTTCAGTCTTAAGTTTTTATTTAATCTACGGTTTATATATCGAAAAGTTAAATGTCGCAGATTTTTAGTAAACTTAAAGTGTACTACACTATGAGCATCCCTATTAGTTGCCATAAAGCAAATAAGTGTGTTAAGGTACAACATCTTACTACGAGGGTTCAAATCACATCGAAGTTTTTTCGAGTTATTTTTTTGACATAAATATATTTTTCTTCTTTCAGAATATTTTTATCATTCGTTTTATAGATGTCTCTCTGTATGTACCTTTATAAAAAATACCACTTTCATCTATGAACGCTAATCTTGTGAATAAAAAATCTTTTTGCACTTTTAGTTTACTATTCGAGGCTATAGATGCACAAAAAAACAATTTAGAGATATAATGTGGACATTGTTATAAATAAACTTAAGTCATAACAAAAGGAAGATATGTAATAATTTTTATGTGACATTAATTATCTAAGATAATTGTCAAGACGCCATATTGGAAATCAAAATGGCGGAAAATGTAATGTTTTTGTGAAAATATTAGGCAAAGGGTTATAGACATTCTTGTATAGAGACTGGCCTTTTTCTTCAGTCAAATTTTTTATTCATTTTTTGCTCCAAAACTCATCGAAAAAACTAGATAAGCTTAAGTAGAACATGGCTGTAATATGTCCCATACCACGTTAGACACAAAAATTCATAAGAAATTTAAATCATACATTTAATTTTATTATATTCAACCAACATTTTTTAAGTTTTATCAATTCTACAATCATTTTCATTCACACCAGGACAAAGAACTAATTATTTTTTGGAAAATATGCTCAAAATTTTGAGATCTTTATAATATCGAGACACGATTATTTATGTTAAATAATATTCGATGATCTGTGGATATTTCAACTTAACTGTTGTTAAATAGACTGGACACTTATGCACTACATATTTTAGTGGCATTTTTGTAAAAAATAAAATTTCAATAAGTACCTTATTTTTGAAATCGCCGAGTACATTCATCTTAGTGTCGTAAACTCTATTCAACTACTTTACAGACATATTTTATTTAGTGTCACATACGAAAAACTAGTGACAATTGGAAAATCTCATTATGTCATAATTGACAGAGACTAAACTCTTCAGAGTGTCAAACATAGAGAAGAACATAAAATAAGCATAGTTTAGTGACATTTAGTGCAACAAATTAGCTACAGTTTACCCAAATTAGTGACAAAATAATAACTGACATAACATGAAAAAACAACAAGAATTAATGTACTTTTTCAATACATTTCTGGATAGGATTTAGTTCAATCTAATCTCAATAGAATCTAGATTTTAAGGGAATATTATATAATTTATATCTCTAAAACCTATATTTAATTTTAGAATGAATATTGTATAGGCTGATTAGGAACACATAAGTTCATAATTATTACTATTATTTCAACATACCCTTTATTTAAATATAGTAACCTTTTCAGTGTTGCCAATAGCCATAATCTGTGTTATAAAAAAATAAAAACCCTAATATGATTACATTATTATTTTTATAAATAGTAACACTGAATATTGCTTTCTCTATTGGTCATAATATTTCTTTTAGATTTGCTTTTGTGTCATTTTTTTTGTTTTTTTATTCTTATTTGATTTATTCTATTTCTAATTTAGACTTGACTTGACAATAATTCTAATTTATTTATACAAACATAACACGATGAGTGACAGAGTAAGAGACATTATTTTTATCAGTAGAAAAGGACGAATGATTTTGTCATAAATGTCCAAAGATTTGTTTTGATTTTTAATCATAAGACTTAATTGAATGGTTGAAGGGTCAAAGAATATTTTATTGGTCATTGTGTTAGACATTTACTATCCAGATAGGCCTTCATACATGGATATATCCAAATTTAAAAAAAATCTTGTTTGACACTTATATTTTGTCACATTTTGTATTGAAAAGTAGACATATAGACTCAAAAATGTACTAAAACTGTTTTTGTATGCATGAACCTTACTCTTTAATACAAATCCAGTGTCTTCGACCCATACAAACCATAGAGCTTAACACAGCCAACAGTTTTAATGAAAATCCTAAGAAAAGATCACACTATACCGATTTCGAAGCTAAAATTTAGAATAAATAAAAAAAAACAGCTAAAACAGAAAACACTACAAAACTAACGCGAAAATTTGTTCAATATACCATTTTGTAGTGGAGAAATCAACTATTTTTTTATCAAAATCGATACAGCATAATCGTTTGAGGGTGGAAGCTATCTTCCGCTATGGTACTTGGTTTGATAAGCCTCGTACCATTTGATTCTTATCAGTCAGGCATCTGTTGATATACTTTCTTGGGGTGCAGTTTGGGGGGTAGCTTGGGGAGTTGATTGTGGCTGAGGGGTGGGGGGTTGTTCTTCCTTCTCTATGCTCTTCTCGTCTCTGGTATCTGAGGGTTTCGAGTCGTTGGAAATGGTGCTGGAAGTTAAGCTATTCGGTTGTGATGTCTCCTTCGGTTCGGAACTTCTGTCTGAAGACTTTTCCTTCGATTCTGTGGAGTTACATTAAACGACTGCAATGGCGGAAATAAGGCGATATAATAAGTAGTGAAGTACTGTAAATAGAATCTATATTTTTCAAGAGTTAAAATTCATACTATACTAAATGAAACGTGTCTGTATCGCGTTAGATAATTTAACGTATTTTACTAAAATACGTACCCGACGTTTCGAGCGAATTACACCGGTGTTCACGGGATGACACAAAATTATCTAACGCGATACAGACCCGTTTCATTTGGTATAATGAGTGCAAATCGTGTGAGTTTAAAAAGTATGTTAAAATTCATACTATCATGATTGATTTATCAACTAAACACAACTTACTGATTTCTTGATTGCACACTACTCATTTTGAATAGAAACTACATTTACACATATAACACCTCAGTCTTCTGTGGAGGTTCTAGAATAGGGGCCGAAACGTCAGATAAAAATTTCTTGCTACTAAAAATTGGTAACTATACTATTTGATCTGGATTATATTTTATACTCCTAATACATTGCATATTGCTTACATTATTAATAGTAACTGCTTCCTATAATTTAATTTAGTAATTTCTAAAAAAGTGCTAATGCTACATTCTATTTCACTATCTAATTTTTATTTAATATGGGCCTTATCCATAAACGCTTACTAACAGCACTTTAGTTACCAAATGGTTTGTCCCTTTCCGACATAAGCTATTTGCCAAAGAGCGAAAGAGACAAAACATTTAAAACGCTATTTAAGTTAAATATCGTTTACTAATAAGGCGGTTAATCTCTACTCAACATAGTATAATGTAAACTAACATTAAAACATAAAATCTTAACTGAACGGGCGTCCTCTCGCGGTAAGCAAATCTTCCGAGTTGTATGAAACTTCTATCATTTAACATAACAGTCGTTTTCAACTACTGCATGCGGCGTGATAGTAACGCTTGTAGCGCCAATTTCGCCCAAATATAGCGAAATTCTGTATGTTTGTTGAAAATCGTTTTATTTTCTAATATATTTACTGTCAAAAGCTAAGTCTAAAAAGTGTATTTTAGACATATACTGCCGCGATCAAAAATGTTCATTAAATCGATTTGTTACATGTCAAAATCACATATTAAATCTTTATTATGGAAGCATTTGACGTGTCTGAGTACTATATGACTATAAGGTGACACAACTTTTAGATCAGAGTCGCCATTTTGTCACAAAGATGACATTTAGATCAGAAATTATAATAGAATATTTTGGATTGATGGGCACACTAACACAAATTTCTGATAACTTATATTCATCACAGAACAAAAGTTTCGTTATAAACACGAACATATTCATTCTAGCTAGCAAAATGCATATTGCGGCCACACACTCATCAAACCTAGGTAAAATAAAGATAGCGTGTTCCAACTTGCATCCTACCGCCATCTATTGGTCGCGAGATAAAGCTACGTAAGTAATGTCGTGTGTAAGTCCTACTAATATTATAAATGCGAAAGTTTGAGAGGATCGATGTATGTATGGATATTTGTTACTCTTTCACGAAAAAACTACTCGATGGATTTGGATGAAACTTTACAGTAATATAGGTTATACATCAGAATAGCACATGGGATACATTTTATCCCGTAATTCCCACGGGAACGGATACAACGCGGGTAACACCGCGGTGCGCAGCTAGTGTAAATATGCTCTTACCGGCTCCCTGGGCAGGCCAAGGCTTTCTCACGAACATATTTTCCACAATCCTGTCTATGTTATCCTTTTCCGATGAATTTGCCGGCCTGTAAGTGAAAAATTACAATATTATTAGTATATTTTTGCCTGAATTGTCCTACTGCAGAGTAAAGGTCTCTCACCTACCATATTGATAAATTAAAATGATCATCACTACATAGTATAAAACGAAGTCGCTTTTCGCTGTCTATCCCTAAGTACCTGTGCTTAGATCTTTATTACTACGCAACGGATTCTGATGCGTTTTTTAAATAGATAGATGATTCAAGAGGAAGGTTTATATGTATAAAAATTCCCGAAATTCCCACGGGAACGGGAACAAATAGATAGTATATACGTTACCTCTCGTTAGTAGGCTTGACGATCGGTATAGCGGCGGTGGGGCGGCGCGCGCTGCGCACCGTGTTCTCCTCGCAGCGGTAGTACACGCCGCTGCCGCCGCCCGCCGGCTGCCGAACAACACATTACATAAAAAACACATATTTTGAAAAACAACATAAATATATGTTAAAGAATTTCAATTAATTTTAGATTGACCACCGTGAGGTCAGTATAGTTGGATGATAAGGTAAATAAAGTGTAAAAATAAATGAATTTGTGAAAAGGAACGTCTTTTTAAAGTTGGTTGATAAGGTAAAACACGTACCGACATATACATATACGAAAAATCAAGTTTTACGAAATATTTAAAACTTTGTAAAGCTGAAACCGATTATTATTCGAGTCGATCTTTATATCACACTAGGTATTTTAAATTCAGAATTCATTACGTAATTGTTTTGTAAAAACTCGCCTTTTAGTCAAAACATATCTTTATAGGCTAACTTTCGTCAAAAATAAGTAATTACTCAGTCAATTGAAACGTATGTTGATGTCATAATTATTTGTTATAACGGGAACTACCGTACGAAACGTTCGTACGTAAGTTCCCGTTTTAACAAATAGTTAATTACTCAATCAGTTAAAAAAACAAATTAGTGTTTGATTATATACTTATCTGATTATTAATTGACGACATTGGACCACATTTTGGGACAATCAAGAAAAAATATAATACGTACGTAGTTGTGATGGTGCGGGTAGAGCGCGGGCGCGTACTGCGCGTGCGGCCCGTACAGCGCGCCGCCGAACACCGCGCCGCCGCCGCCCTGCTGGGCCGCCACCACCCATTAGTATACAAATACATCACACGCCTCGCGGTACACGCGCTTGTGCCCGTTCCGGTTAGTAAGTAAGTTCAAACAGGTCAGTGGCTTCCGTGCTTCGGAGTGCACGTTAAGCCGTCGGTCCCGGTTACTTTCTACGGATAGTAGTCGTTACTTGAGCCATGTCAGAGGCCTTTGGCGGCTCAATAACTCTGACACCAGGCTTGGTCAGGGTGACCATCCACTCGATGAAGAAGAAGAAGTGGCTAACCCTGGTGTCGGAGTTTTTAGACCGCCTAAAGGCCTCCGACATGGTCTAATGATTGGCAACTGGGACCGACAATTTGACGTGCCCTCCGAAGCACGGTAGCGCTCAAATAGAAATGTCACTATCAGCCACCAATCCGATAGGAATGCCACTATCGGCCCCCCATCAAAGTAGGGGTCGTCCCCGGTGCAATTTGGGGATAAAAAAAAAACAAACTGTAGCCTTCCCGTTGAATGTGGCTATCCATTACAAAAAGAATTATTCAAATCGAATTGGTACTTTCTGAGATTAGCGCATTCAAACTTGATAAACAAAAAATATTCATCTTACCTGCATATATTGAGCGGGCATCATAGCGGGCGGGGCGTAGCCTTGTGTGGGTTGTAATTGACCTGGAAACACAAATATTATGAACCAAACTAACTAGATTTAAAGATATTTATCAAAGGACTACGGGAAATCTGAGTACAGAAGTGGTAAAATTAAAAGAAAGGAAGCAAAGGCCTCTCATCTCACTTCTTCTTCACCGAGTGGATGGTCACCCTGACCAACCCTGATGTCAGAGTTATTGAGCCGCCAAAGGCCTCTGACATGGCTCATGTAACGACTACTATCCGTAGAAAGTAACCGGGACCGACGGCTTAACGTGCCCTCCGAAGCACGGAATAATCTTACTATTCGGGCGCAATCAGGTGATTCAGCCTGCAATGCCCTAACCAAACTGAGGACAGTCTCACAAAGAGATTTTTGTGAGATATTGTCCCCACCGGGAATCGAACCCGGAACCTCCGGATCGTGAGACGAGCGCTCAGACCATAAGACCACGGAGGCTGTTCTCACTGAAGTATCAGTACTGTGAGGAGGATTAGGCATAATCACCACGCTTGCCAAATGCGGGTGGGTGATTTCAAATCCGAGTTTGAACAGTGTGAAACTATGTATCTGTATACTCTTACCAAACATGATGGTAACATAATAATGCTTATTATTATTTGTTTAAACGGGAACTTGCGTACGACGGAGGCTACTGTTGAGAGTTCCTCAACCCGTTTCGGTCACATTCGGTGACCTCCATCAGGAGGTGAGAGAAGCGCTCACGACATCGTCTCTCAGGAACACTCAACAGTAACGTCAGGAGTACGTAAGTTCCCGTTTTAACAAATAATAATGACACTAACGTACGTTTCAATGAATAGTAAAATAATAATGCTTACCTATAGCGTGAGCCTGCGGCATGTTGTGCATCGAGTGGTGTTGGTGGGACACCATTTGTTGTTGCTGCTCTAGTATCACTTGCCGGACTTGCTGCTGGCAACATTGACATTATAATTATTTTAATTTTAAAGTATTCGGAAAATTTACAACTACAAGAGTAATTAGAAAGTAGTAATGAATCATTATTTGGGACTGCCCGCCTAGCATGTACACTCTTCATATGTAATGTTTCGAAATAACTGCCATTATAACTTCTTAACTGCTAATATAACTTGTAGTATAAGTTCTAGAATAACTGCAAGTATTACTGCTAGTATCACTGCTAGTATCACTGCTAGTATAACAGCTAGTATAACTGCTAGTACAACTGCTAGTATAACTGCTAGTATATCTGTAAGTATAACTGCAAGTATATCTGTTAGTACAACTGCTAGTATAACTGCAATAATTATAACTGTAAGTATAACTGCATGAATAACTGCTAGTAAAACTTCAAGTATAACTTCAAGTATAACTGCAAGTATAACTACAAGTATACCTACTAGTATAACTTCTAGTATACCAACTAGTATAACTGCAAGAATAACTGCTAGTATAACTACTAGTATACCTACTAGTATACCTTCTAGTATAACTGCAAGTATAACTACATACTAGTATATCTTCTAGTATACCTACTAGTATAACAACTGCTAGTAAAAGTGCTAGTATAAATAAATGCTAGTATAAATGCTAGTATAACTGCTAGTATAACTGCTCGTATTAGTATACACACCTGTGGCGCTGCGTGCGGCGGCTGGCGTGGGGGAGAGGACGCGTGCGCCGGCGCAGGGCGGTGTACCGACTGCTAAATACACAATATCGATTAAAATATAAAACTTTATGTATCTATACTAATATTATAAAGCTGAAGAGTTTGTTTTGTTTGTTTGTTTGTTTGTTTGTTTAAACGCGCTAATCTCAGAAACTACTGAACCGATTTGAATAATTCTTTCACTGTTAGATAGTCTATTTATCGAGGAAGGCTATAGGCTACAGTTTATCCCGGATTTCCTACGGGAACGGGCACAACGCGGGTAAAACCGCGGGGCGCTGCTAGTAACTAATAAAGATAAAAATAGCCTATAAACCTTACTCATACAATATTTAGCTATCTAATACAAAAATAATTATTTCGATTAGCGAATATAAACAAAAATCAAGCTATTCTGTTTTTTATCTACTACCCCGCGGTTTTACCCGCATTGTGCCCGTTCCCGTGGGAATTTCGGGAATTTTTATACATTTAAACCTTCCCCTTGAGTCACTCTATATATTTAAAAAAACCGCGTCAAAATCCGTTGTGTAGTTTTAAAGATCTAAGCATACATAGGGACAGACAGACAGACAGCGGAAATCGACTTTGTTTTATATTATGTATGTAGTAATAGTAATAGAGATAGTAATGTATACTAATATTATAAAGAGGTAAAATTTGTAAGTTGTTTGTTTGTCTGAACGCGCTAATCTCAAATCCCACCAATCCGATTTGAATAATTCTTTTTGTAATGAATAGCCACATTCAACGGGAAGGCTATAGGCTATTTTTCATCCCGAATATCCCAAAGGAACGGGTGTAATGCGGGTAAAACCGTGGGGCGCTGCTAGTGTTACTATAGATACCTGGTGCATAATGTGTTGCTGCTGTTGTTGTTGTTGTTGATGCTGCGGTGGAAGAGCGGCGTTGGGCGCGTGTGTTGTGTTGAATTCAGGCCCGCCGCCCGTTGCTAGAACAAAAATGATAAATTAGGGCATAAATTAATTCAACTGAATTGAATTTATAATAATATGTATATCCGGACAAATTGACACACCGTTAATTAGACCCAAAGTAAGCTCTGAGCTTGTATTATGGAATCTAAGTCACTGATGCTACAACATATACATACACAAATACTTTATAAGAATACTAGCAGCGCCCCGCGGTTTTACCCGCGTTGTGCCCATTCCCGTGGGAATTTCGGGTTTTTTTTTACATAAAAACCTTCCTCTTGAATCACTCTATCTATTACAAAAAACCGCATCAAAATCCGTTGCGTAATTTTAAAGATTTAAGCATACAGACAAACAGACAAACAGACACGAAACAGAGACGACTTTATTTTATACTATGTAGTGATGATAGTGATATCATTAACACCCAGACGTCGTCGCTAACAACTAACCGCTTTAAGTGTTTTGTCTCTTTCGCTCTTTGACAAACAGCGTATGTCGGAAAGGGACAAACCATTTGATAACTAAAGTGCTATTAATAAGCGTTTATGAATAAGACCCCTGTGTCTGTTTGTCTGTTTGTCTGTATGCTTAAATCTTTAAAATTACGCAACGGATTTTGATGCGGTTTTTTGTAATAGGTAGAGTGATTCAAGAGGAAGGTATTTATGTAAAAAAATTCCCGAAATTCCCACGGGAACGGGCACAACGCGGGTAAAACCGCGGGGCGCTGCTAGTGTAAAATAAAAGCGCAGTGTATCCTTAAATGAAGTTTCAATTCAAAAGAATGAATATGATTTAAGGCCTATACCCATTACACCGTATCAAACCATGACCGTGCTATGAACGTGTCAGGCAAAAAAGTATTCTTTGTATTGAAAAGTATGGGACTATGCTCACTAGACCGTTCCGTCACCAACCAACAACGTCGACTATTCTCATGAGAATATTTTGCCGGTGCTGACACGTTCATAGCACGGTCATGGTATGATACGGTGTAATGGGTAGAGACCTTTAATCCTAAAAAACTCACCAGCATGATATCTATGTGTTGTTTGTTGTTGAATTGTTGCTTGTTGTTGGGATGTTGGTTGCTGTTGTTGCTGTGGCTGTTGTTGTTGTTGTTGTGGCGAATAGTTCTCCGCTAGAGGTCTCTGTCGCAGACTGCTGTAGCGTTTGCTGCCGCCGCGGGACTCTGAGCCTGTGAAGTAATGTAATAGGCAGTTAGATCTATAAGGCTTTGACAAGCTAAAGGTGTTAAGAATATCATAGCATAAAATACTAGCAGCGCCCCGCGATTTCACCCACGTTGTACCCGTTCCCGTGGGAAGTTCGGGATGAAAAATAGCCTATAACCTTCCCGTTGAATATGCTATCTATTAAAAAAAGAATTATCCAAATCGGACCAGCAGTTCCTGAGATTAGCCGTAACAAACAAACAAAATTAGAAACTTTACCTCTTTATAATATTAGTATAGATACATCAGAATAACACATGGGATACATTTTATCCCGAAATTCCCGCGGGAACGGGTACAACGCGGGTGACACCGCGGGACGGGGCTAGTTTTATATATGTATTATATGATTCCCGGCGGAAACA
The DNA here is from genome assembly GCA_963082685.1 of Cyclophora albipunctata. Taxonomy (NCBI): domain Eukaryota; kingdom Metazoa; phylum Arthropoda; class Insecta; order Lepidoptera; family Geometridae; genus Cyclophora; species Cyclophora albipunctata. Next base: position 5,967,676 of record OY720138.1, on the reverse strand, counting down.
ATCCGCTTGTGTCATACGTACCAGCATTATTCTGTTGTGTGGTTGGAGGTTGCTGTGACTGTTTCGGTTGCGGCGCCGCTGGTGGCTGCGGCGTCTTCGTCTGGGCGTTGAGTTGTGGCGACGTCTGCAAACATTATATTAATAATATTACGATTTTTAGAATTAGTACAAAATAAATACACTCAGTGAAGTTGAAGTGTATGCCAAAGGAAACATAAAAGAACTATATTTTATCTCTTTTCTGCATATAGAAATAAAAAGAGATGTCGTTTAACTCTTCGATGCCGCCATTTGGTCTGGTTGTTCTCAGCCATGCCATACATTGAAGAATGGTCGCGCGAGGCGTGCTCACGGTACGGCGTTAAGTCTTCATGTGAACGCGCGACGCGTGCTCTGATTGAAAGCGTTAAGTAAAACGCAGATTTAAACTTGGTCTAACTTTGCTTAGTGCTGCAGTATTCAAACGCCCTACAAGGCTACAAAAACAGACACACACATACAAAGACCCGTGCTTATACGTCTTTCGTAGTATCCATTGGTTTGACATCTTTAGAAACCCGTACAGCCCGCATCTATGTGTGCGTGCGCACATCGTATTTCAAAGCAATTTTTAGTTAAGGGTATTACGGGTGTATTTATTTGTTGGTATATTTTATAGAGGTATAGATCGGAGAAGACGGAATCACAACAGAAGAACTAAGAATTGGCTCTCAAACTCTCATACCACCTCTCACAAACTTGTTCAACTCCATTATAGACACAGGGAAGTTTCCCAAAAATATGTGCCATTCTAATATCGTACTGTTGCACAAAAAGGGCGATACATCCGATATAAATAATTATAGACCAATTAGTTTAGTATCACACATATATAAAACCTTTATTAAAATCATACAAAACCGAATAGCTTCAGCGCTCGATTCACAACAACCACCAGAACAAGCCGGATTTCGCCCTCATTTTTCGACAACTGACCACCTTCACACGCTCAATCAGATATTAGAAAAATACAAAGAAGTAAAACGTCCACTGTACATAGCTTTCGTAGATTTCAAGAAGGCGTTCGACTTCATAAAACATTCAGCTATCTTTACTGCACTACACAACCAAAATATTGAAAAAGCATACATAGATCTTTTAGAATTAATTTACAACAATAGCACTGCAAATATTAAATTACACACTACCGGTCCTATTTTCAAAATTTTCAGAGGAGTAAAGCAAGGTGACCCGCTCTCTCCCAAATTATTCACCAGCGCTCTCGAAGAGATTTTCAAATCTCTGGCAGCATCATGGGCAACAAGGGGTATCAACATCGGTGGCAAACTCCTATCGAACCTGAGATTTGCGGATGACATTATCCTTTTTGCCCACTCAGCAGCCGAACTGGAACTCATGCTCCAAGACCTGAGCAGGGCTAGCCTTGAAGCGGGTCTTCTGATAAATTGGTCTAAAACCCAACTGATGACCAACAGCACGGAACGTAGGGTCGAGGTAGATGGGCAAGTAGTAAGTTATGTCAATGAGTACATATACTTGGGCCAGTTAGTGTCTTTCGGCAACAGGCAAGATGCAGAAATTGCTCGTCGCATAGACAACGCCTGGAAAAGCTACTGGTCCATGAAAACGCTAATGAAGGGAGATTTACCAATCTCTCTGAAGCGGAAACTCATTGACATGTGCATCTTGCCCATCCTAACCTACGGTGCGCAAACATGGTCACTTACCAAAGGACAGAAGACCCGACTCAAGGTTTGCCAAAGAGCAATGGAACGTAGCATTCTCGGTATTAGGTTATCAGACCGCGTCAGAAACACCACGCTACGTTCTACAACTGGTGTTGCAGACGTGGCGATTAAAGCTGCCAAGCTGAAATGGGACTGGGCAGGTCATGTCTCCAGAATGCATCCGGATCGATGGGCTAGGATCTCCACAGAATGGGAGTTCCAGAATGTTCGGAGACCTCGCGGTCCCCCACGAGGTGGCGGAAGGAACTGGAGGACTTCGACAAAGAGTGGAAAGAAGTGGCAAAAGATAGATCCAGGTGGAGAGAATTGGGGGAGACCTTTGCCCAGCAGTGGGACCCAACAGGTTAAATAAAAAAAAAAAAAAAAAAAAATAGATCAGTTAATTACCTGCGGCACGTTCCTGGCGTGCTGTGTGGGCACGGGTCGCTGCTGCGCGACCGCATTCACGCGCCGCGGGGCTTCGCTGTGGACAATAATTAGTTGTACACTTGTACTATAATCTTTACTATTCCTACTAGCTGTCCCGCGCGGTGGGTCCACCCTCGACCCAATAGATGTCACTAGTGTGAATCTAAACCATCCAGGGTGCCACCGAAACGCATACAAAAAAATCATTCAAATATTTTTTGATTTTGTGAATGCAAAAAAGGCAATAAATGTTTTTAACTACTTCTGGGCAATAACATGATATATGACTCACCTATTATTACTAGCAGTAATAGTCAAATTCTCCAACGCAGGCATTTTCTTATCCTCCTTTTTGACCACAGTTTTGACCGCCGGCGGTTTAGGCGTGATATTCTTGACGCCCGATTTGACGGCGGGCTTTTTGGCGGTCTTAATTGACGCGTTGCGCCGGAGAGAGCCGTTCTGTATTTGTTCGAGGCTCTCGTTGGAATTGGGCTGTGATTTGGAGCGAGGGCGGGGCCCGCGGAGTTCGCGTTTCTTGCTGTAAAAAAAGAAGCATTAGCCTGTTATGTCCCACAGCTGGGCAAAGGCCTCTCATCTCACTGAAGATATCAGTGCAGTGAGGATTAGGCGTAATCACCACGCTTGCCAAATGCGGGTTGGTGATCTTAAGCCCGAGCCATGTTTGAAAAGTAGCTCGCTAAAGTTCGCTCGACCCGGGGATTGAACCCGGCACCGCAGTCTTGGCAGGCGAATGCACATGCCACTAGACCACCGAGGCGTTAATAAATATAAGGTTGTGTTACATGTTCCTCTGCTTGAGGCCGGGGTCGAGCTCCGGGAAGTCGTGCGCCTCGGGCGGCTTGTTGGCGGCGGGCGCGGCCTGGCGCCGGTACGCCTCCTCGTCCTCCCACGTGCGCGTGTACTTGTTGGGCCCGCGGCTACAACCAATACCAACCTAGCACTCATCATGTATGTCAAATATAGATGAATAAAAGAATAATTTATTGCCACAATTACAAGGAAATTAAAAATCGAAATATAACTAAAATAATGCAGTAAAAGGTGACGGCTTAGCTGATGCTGTACAGAGGCCGAGGTCTCTGTATAGCGTTTGTTTTCAGAAGGCCCCCGAAAAATAGTATAAGCAAACATCTAATTCAACACATAATAAAGTATAACATCTGTAATAAAAAATATGCTCGAACAAATTTCAAAGCAATCGTACAAATCTTTATTATAAACAATTAAGTTAATATTGTTAATAAATAGTGAAGTGAAACATATAGTATAAATCATGCAGAGAAAAACAACATTATTTTTATTATATAGCTATCAGCACATGCTATCAAGCAATCTATATCAGAAATATAATGCATAATATGTTACAGTTTAAACCCGTTCTCAGTTACAACGCGTTTTCACTAGTTAAAACTAGAATTTGCTTATTTAGATTAATTTAATTATCTAGTCATAACTAGAACTTATTAATTTATAATTGAACTTTAGACAAGACTAACTTTGAACTTGAAATTCAAATTCACCGTTGCCATCTGGAACCACAGTCAACTGAACTCATTTTGGTGAATACATTTTGAAGTTTTCATTTCAATTTAGCTCGAGAACTAGGATTAAGTTGAACTGATCATGTTCAGTTGTAACTGTCAAATTGGGGTTTAGTTAATATTAATACTATTAGAAAAGCTTATTGAACAGTTGGTTGAACATAACATCTGGTTATTATGCATAATATCTGGTGGGACTTGGATAAAGTGATAAATCTTAAGAATGGGTTCCGTAACATATATATATAACTATTTAAGCATCCAATTAGTGGTAAATGATTTGAAACTAACCGAAAATGTCTATATCTTCAAGTCCAATTGTTAGTGTAAAAACAATATAAGAGTTATTAGCTGTTTGAAATAATGGATATAGAATACACTTGCCGCACCGGGCGGGTTCACCCGCGTTGTACCCGTTCCCGCGGGAATTTCGGGATAAAAAGTAGCCTATGTCCTTTCTTAGACTCTGGTCTAACTGTGTACCAAATTTCATTAAAATAGGTTCAGTAGTTTTGGCGTGAAACCGTGACACACAGACAGACAGAGTTATTTTCGCATTTATAATATTAGTTAGGATAAACCGTCATAAACACGATAACATTGTTATAAAGTGTTTCGTCTCTTTTGCTCTTTGGACAATAGCGTAGGTCGGAAAGAGACAAACCATTTGACAGATTAAATGCTGATAATAAGCGTTTATGATGTAATACCTTAATGTGACTATCGTTTTTGTAAATAATTTGGTTCCTTCACTTACAATAAAGTATATATAAATACTAGCAGCGCCCCGCAGTTTTACCCGTGCCTTGCTCGTGGCAATATCGAGATGAAAAATATCCTACAACCTTCCCGTTGAATATAACTATCCATTAGAAAAAGAATTATTAAAATCGGATCTGTAGTTTCTGCGATACAAAAAATCTTCAGCTTTATTATATTAGTATAGATAGCCTATGTTGGAGGCCTTTAGGCGGGCTAAAAACTTCTATAATCTATTTCTTTTGGATTGGCACAAAATGTGGTTAAATGTCGTCAATTTTCCAGTCGAAAACGATTGCTTCTGAATAGGAAAAAGGTTTAGAGATAGGGTAATAATGAAATAAAATTACTCAACCTTTTTCCTCTTCAGGAGCAATCGTCTTCGGCTGGAAAATTGACGACATTGGTCCACATTTTGTGCCAATCCAAAAGAAATAGAGTATACACCAGGGTTGGCCACAGACCTCGAAATGAATGAATGAATGAATGAAGTATAAATAGATAGAATCTAAAGACATTGTGTACGTACCCGTATCTTCGGTTGCGTCTCGCGTGCGGAGGCGCGTCCTCATTTCTGATGTCATAACCGTAGATAGAGACCAATTCGTCGCGAGATTTCGGCATCTGTAACGTACAATCACTTGATTAGTAGATTGTAAAATTATACTGTTTACTACCGTGCCCCGCGGTGTTACCCGCGTTGTACCCGTTCCCGCGGGAATTTCGGGATAAAAGAGATCCCATGTGTTATTTTGATGTAGACATTACTGTAAAGTTTCATCCAAATCCGTCCAGTAGTTTTTCGTGAAAGAGCAACAAACATACATACTAAGCCCAGCTTGTATTATAGGTAATACGTAGGCATCTAGATCCAAGGGTTCCCTCTGGTCGACGACCTGCAAGCTTGCAACTATGATATAACTCTACATCCATTCTCACTTTCGCATAATAATATTAGTAGGACCCCAGACCCCAGTTCTTATGAATTTTAGTGTTCATAGAACATTTTCAAGTCAAGTAATTTTTTTTTTCAAGCAGCACGAGCCCATAAAGTGTGCCCACCTGTTCGTTCTCGTTGTACTTGTCGTGGGACCACTTGTTGATGACGTCGGACTTGCGCGGCGGCCGGCGGCGCTCCGGCGCCGGCGAGCTGCCCTCCTTCTTCTCAGTCGACTGTTCTGATGTTGTGTTGGTTGTTTCCTCGCCACTGGAAAATGTAGTTGGATTTTCAATAAATAAAAAGTTAAAGTATTAGCCTGTTATGTACCTACCTACTGCTGGGCAAAGGCCTCTCATCTCACTGAAGATATCAGTACAGTGAGGAGGATTAGGCATAATGACCACGCTTGCCAAATGCGGGTAGGTGTTCTGAAATCCGAGCCATTGGTCCACATTTTGGGCCAATTAAGAAAAAATAGAGCAAACGTTATTATAAACTAGCTGTGCCCGCGGTTTCACCCGCAGCGAACCCGTTCCCGTGGGATTTTTGAGATTTTTATTCCTTATTTTTCTTATATAAAAACCTTGTCCTGACAATAAGGAACACATTAAAAAAAGAATCATCCAATTTGGTGCAGTCGTTCTGAAGTTATGCGCTTAGCAACAGATTCAGCGATTCATTTTTATATACCTTACTAGCAGCGCCCCGCGGTTTTACCCATGTTGTGCCCGTTCCCGTGGGAATTTCGGGAATTTTTTTACATAAAAACCTTCCTCTTGAATCACTCTACCTATTACAAAAAACCGCATCAAAATCCGTTGCGTAATTTTAAAGATTTAAGCATACAGACAAACAGACAAACAGACACGAAACAGAGACGACTTTATTTTATACTATGTAGTGACTATGTAGTGAAGATATACGTTGTATAGATAGTGAAACGACAGCCACGATCAAATCTAATCACCCGATACAATTACCAAACAAAAACCCAAATTAAAACTTCCCTTTTCCAAGTTTCACCTCCTTACATCACACATATTATGGACATGTCCAATCAAGCATGAACAGACAAAGCAATACCACCCTTATTCATAGAACGATAAGGTTTAAACAGTTATTAAACGAGTGTTAATGACCAAGCTAGTCAGTGGCGCGAATCGTGAAAGTTACACATAACTATGTTGAATGTTGGATCCTTTATTTGGTGGGTTAGTTTGATGTAATTTCATGTTTGAGGTTTCAATCGGGTATATAAGAGTAAAGTATTAATTAGCCTGTAATGTCCCACTGCTGGGCAAAAACCTCTCATCTCACTGAACATATCAGGCGCGACATTGTTATTTTGTTTGTTACCATTTATAATTAATAATCCTATTATATTACTAGCTGTGCCCCGCGGTTTCACCCGCAGCGCCCCCGTTCTCGTGGGAATTTTGAGATTTTTATTCCTTATTTTTCTTATATAAAAACATTGTCCTGACAATAAGGAACACATTAATTATAGATTTTACACATGCTGAGCCTTATCCATTTGCTAATTTTAAGATATTCTGACACTTTTGCCCTTGTACTTTAAATTTAAAGCAATACATGACATGATTACGCCTAATCCACCTCATTGTACTGATATCTTCAGTGAGATGGGAGGCCACTAACCTACTCTAACTTTCTTAGTCATTAACTAACTGATATTTACTAGGACTATGTATTAGGTACATATGAAACTTGCCTGGCAGCAGTGCGGTCATCGTGCTCGTAGAACGTACCCCTCTTGGGGATGTACTGGGGGTTGCTGCGGTCTTCATCGTCGTCTACGCGGCGTTCAGTCTCCTGGAAATAGAAAAAATATGTTTTATTTATTTAAGGACAACCAGTGAAAGGTACATAAAAACTATATATACAGCCTCCGTGGTCTTGTGGTTTGAGCGCCCGGCTCAGGATCCGGAGGTTCCGGGTTCGATTCCCGGTAAAGACAATTTTTCACAAAAAATCTCCTTGTGTGACTGTCCTCAGTTTGGTTAGGGCATTACAGGCTGAATCACCTGATTGCCCGGAAAGTAAGATGATTCCGTGCTTCGGAGGGCACGTTAAGCCGTCGGTCCCGGTCACTTTCTACGGATAGTAGTCGTTACATGAGCCATGTCAGAGGCCTTTGGCGGCTCTATAACTCTGACACCAGGATTGGTCAGGTTGACCATCCACTCGATGAAGAAGAAGAAACTATAAATAAAACTTAGCACTTAATTAAACACCTAATTGCACTCTCCATAGGTGCCACAACATGCGTAACTTATACACTACTTAACACTACAAGTAAAAAAATTACATGCGTTATAGAATAGAACAAGATTTACAAAAAAAACCCAATCTATATATATAAAAGAAAGTCGTGTTAGTTACACTATTTATAACTCGAGAACGGCTGAACCGATTTGGCTGAAAACTGGTGGGGAGGTAGTTTAGAACCAGGAGACGGATATAGGATACTATTTATCCCGTATTTCTTACGGGAACGGGTGCGCTGTGGGTAAAACCGCAGGGCACAGCTAGTTAAACTTTAAAAGAAAAAATAATTAATTAATGGTTAAAGAATAGAAAGTACTAAAGTAAAAAAAGTCAAGTATTAGCCTGTAATATCCCAGTACTGGGCAAAGGCCTTTCATATCACTGAACATAGTACAGTGAGGAGGATTAAGCATAATCACCGCGCTGGCCAAATGCGGGTTGGTTATCTCAAACCCGAGGCATGTTTGAAAAGTAGGAAACATCTTTTGGCTCAGCCTGGGAACTGAACTCGGGACCTCAGTTTTAGCAGGCGAGTGCACATACGAATAGACCACCGAGGCCTTTTATGGAAAAACTTTTCAAACATGTTTCACTCGACCTGTGAATTGAACTCGGGACCTCAGTCTTGGCAGGCGTTTTATGGAGAAAGGAGCCGTCAATGTCAGATAAAAAAAGCAATGAATATCCAGTAGTTTCAATTCGAAATATTTTTCAAACGATATTTATATCTCCAACGAAATCGCAACCATTTATTATAAGTGTTTTTAAAATAGGAAGAAGGGTCGCAGTCAAAGAAACGCGACATTAAAACACACACAGATGTAGAGGTCACGGCCAAAGAGGGTTTGTTTATTTACATATTGAGTAACGGGTTTACGTTATATATATCAACTAGCAGCGCCCTGGGGTTTTACCCGCGTTGTGCCCGTTCCCGTGGGAATTTCGGGATTTTTTTTACATAAAAACCTTCCTCTTGAATCACTCTACCTATTACAAAAAACCGCATCAAAATCCGTTGCGTAATTTTAAAGATTTAAGCATACAGACAAACAAACAGACAAAAATAGCGACTTTGTTTTATACTATGTAGTGATGAGTGTAGAAGGGAACCACAGAGAATGAGGTCCATTCACACACACACAAATGTCTTCGTTCATGGTCAATGACGGTTGTTTATTTACATAAAGGCGTTGTATAATGGAGTAACGGATTTAGATCTTATGATAGGCAGTTATAAAAGAATCCTCCGCAATATCGGCTAGTCTACACTAATATAATAAAGAGGAAAACTTTGTTTGTTTGGTTGTAATGAATAGGATCAAAAACTTCTGGACCGTTTTTAAAAATTCTTTCACCATTCGACAGCTACATTATCCACGAGTAACATAGGCTATTTTTGATCCCGAAATTCCCACAGGAATGGACACAACGCGGGTAAAACCGCGGGGCGCTGCTAGTCTATTATAAAAACACTAGTTACGCCCCGCGGTTTCACCCGTGTTCTGCCCGTTCCCGTGGTAATTTCGGGATGAAAAATAGCCTATAACCTTCCCATTAATTGTAACTATCCATTACAAAAAGATTTATTGATATCCGATTGGTAGTTTCTGAGCTTAGCGCGTTCAAACAAACAAAAAAACAAACTCTTCAGCTTTTTTTATATCAGTACTAGCAGCACCCCGCAGTTTTACCCGCGTTGTGCCCGTTCCCGTGGGAACCTTCCTCTTGAAACACTCCATCTATTTAAAAAGACCGAGTCAAAATCCGTGCAGTATTTGAGTTTATCGCGAACAGACAGACAGATCCGTCCAGTAGTTTTTTTGCGTGAAAGAGTAACAAACATACGATACATACATCCTCACAAACTTTATAAAAACCTTATAAAAATCCGTTGCGTAGTTTTAAAGATCTAAGAATATATAGGGACAGACAGACAGCGGAAAGCGACTTTGTTTTATACTATGTAGTGATGATGATAAAGTATAGGTAGACTTGTATAGATATAGATACTGCTAATTCAACAGTCCCAATCTTAACAATAACTAACTGTACAGTATGACCTTGATCTAAATTTCTTTTACGAGATGGTCTCAAAAGATTTACATTTCAACTGGATAGGCGTTGAAATGAAACTTGTTTTATAAATAAAGTTTTTTTGAGTGTTTTTGAATTACAAAAAGATTAGGTTACTTTAATATTTTAATTGAAATTTGTTTTATTTAATACTAGCCGCGCCCCGCGGTGTTACCCGCGTTGTACCCGTTCCCGCGGGAATTTGCGGATAAAAATCCCATGTGTTATTCTGATGTATAACCTATACTACTGTAAAGTTTCATCCAAATCCGTCCAGTCGTCCGGACAGACAGACAGACAGACAGAGTTACTTTCGAATCTATAATATAAAAATGAATCGCTGAATCTCTTGCTAAGCGCATAACTTCAGAACGACTGCACCAAATTGGATGATTCTTTTTTTAATGTGTTCCTTATTGTCAGGACAAGGTTTTTATATAAAAAGAAAATAAGGAAAAAATCTCAAAATTCCCACGGGAACGGGGGCGCTGCGGGTGAAACCGCGGGGCACAGCAAGTTTATAATATAAGAAAGGATTAGGCCGCGATTTCGGGTATTGTTTATTTTACTTTGGCCACTTACATAGTCGGACTTACTAATAATATTTACTACTAGCAGCGCCCCGCGGTTTTACCCGCCTTGTGTCCATTCCTGTGGGAATTTCGGGATGAAAAATAGCCTATGTTACTCGTGGATAATGTAGCTTTCGAATGGTGAAAGAATTATTAAAAACGGTCCAGTAGTTTTTGAGCCTATTCATTACAAACAAACAATGTTTTCCTCTCTAAAATATTAGTGTAGAAGTAACTAAGGGCCTTATTCAAAAATGCTTATTAACAGCACTAAGCTATCAAATTGTTTGTCCCTTTCCGACATACGCTATTTACCAAAGAGCGAAAGAGACAAAACACTGTTTAAGTTAAATATCGTTTATATATAAGGCGGTAAGTAACTAAGTGGTTAAAAAACAACATTACACATAAATAAATAAATAAATATACCTAGACAATTTCACTCACGGTTAATTAGACCCAAAGTAAGCTCTAAGCTTGTATTATGGAATCTAACTAACTGATACTACTACTTATACATACACAAATACTTCATAAGAATATATAATTGACACCCAGACGTCGTCGCCAACAACTATGTCTGCACATATTGTTGACTACGGGCGGGAATCGAACCCGCAACCCCCGACACAGTCAGTAAGCGCTCTCACTGCCACTGTGCCAACGGGCTTGTCTACACATAGCACAAAGACATGTAATTTAAACAATTACGGTCATTAAATAAAATAAATTATGTCTGTTTTATAATTGAACTTTCTATTGACATTCAAATAAAGTTTCTCTGTCACGATTTAAGTGTTCTGTCTTTGTTGTTTATTTATTTAATGAACTAACAGTACCCCGCGGTTTTACCCGAGCTTTACCCAATTCTGTGATCATTTTAGGGTAAATAGCAGACCTTTAGCTTAAACTAGCACCGCCCCGCGGTTTTACCCACTTGTGCCCGTTCCCGTACGAGTTCCGGGATGAAAAATAGCCTATAACCTTCCCGTTAATGTGGCTATCCATTACAAAAAGAAATTTTCAAATCGGACCAGTAGTTCCTGAGATTAGCGCGTTCAAACAAACAAACTCTGCAGCTTTATAATATCAGTATAGATCTATTTCATAGAAAAACAATAATTAATAACATATTTGAAAAGGACTGATAACAGCAAAATTATATTAAAGTGGCAACTAGCAAGCGCCTCGCAGTTTTACCCGCGTTGTGCCCGTTCCCGTAGTTATTCCGGGATGAAAAATAACCTACAACCTTCCCGTTGAATGTGGCTATCCATTACAAAAATATTTTCTCAAATCGGACCAGTAGTTCCTGAGATTAGCGAGTTCAAACAAACAAACAAACAAACTCTGCAGCTTTATAATATTAGTATAGATTTGATTATTTATTATGTTATAATTAAACACAACTGTCAGCTGAGATAAACAAATGGAACAAACGTGGAGGGAATCCCTGACCAAAGTTGTAAATCAGTCATAGAACAAAATTGTAGGGGAATCCCCATTATTTCAATCAATGTTCATAGATAGGGGGATTCCCAGGACCATGGAGAAGTCAACGACTACATTATGTTTATATACACATTCATATGTAAGAATAGCGATGAGTTCATGTACATGTGGTCTAGTGGAACAGCTCGTAATGTGGTATCAAAGGTACTATTTTTTTTTTTTTTTGGATTGGCACAAAATGTGGTTAAATGTCATTAATTTTCCAGCCGAAGAAGAGCTTCTGAAGAGCTTCTTCTTCTTCTTTGCTTCTGAAGAGGAAAAAGGTTTAGAGATAGGGTAAGAATGAAATAAAATCACTAAACTTTTTTCCTCTTCAGGAGCAATCGTCTTCGCCTGGAAAATTGACGACACTGGTCCACATTTTGTGCCAATCCAAAAAAAATAGAGTATACAGATTCTAAGGCCAAAAATCAAACTCAAAAGATTATACTTTACCTACTGAAAGAAAGGTTTTGAAAAATCCTTTGGAACTTTATAATAAATTTTAATAATTTATTGAAATGTACGGATCCAAAACAGATTAAATAATCTTCAACAAAGACCAACAAGACCATTATTATGAATTAAATTAACATAAATTAGATTGTAATGTAATTTTATTATACTTGCAACTCATAACAGAAAATATGATAATTTTATAATTATTATGTTATACTTAGCGCTACAAAGTCACCATGAAGGTTTCAATTTGACTACGGACAAATTTGAATATGGAACTCACCTGGCTTTCCTCTTCAGGATCTCTCTCATCTCTCTCATCTCTGTCATCTCTCTCATCTCTGTCATCTCTCTCGTGATCAGAATGTTCCGATGCGCTCGCTGGGGAGTCATACTCAGACTCTGCTGGACCTCCATCCTGCAAAAGTCCATCCACTTTCAACAAATGCATCCTCACTACACAAATATCAACGTAACACCACAACACTACGTGGCGTCAATATACCCCGAATATTATAGTCTAAACACAGCGACAGTGAATCAGTGAGTGGTAGCCAATTCGTGACCTCAATCTAACGAAAAGAAATGGACATTCCATCACGCGAACTCGCCGGAGAAAGTACGCCGTAATACTTTTAGCGCCAAAACGAAAGTTTATTGTATATTGTAATCATTCACCGTACTCACGTTTGCAGAGTTACTGTTCTCAATATCTTGAGATCCATCAGAATATTCGCCCGAATCTTCATGCCTTTGAGCTACGGACGTCATTTCGGCGTCCTCGCGGGTCACCTGTATTATTTCCAGATTGACGGCTTTCTTGTATGGCCGGCAAATAATAAGCGGCGATAGTATACAATTTACGAATGGCTAATAAGAAAATCCCCCTCTCGTATCACGAAATATGAATCCGAAAGGAAGAACGTCAAAACAAGCAAGTAAGTAGGAGGACCGAGCGGCCATAAAAAAAATATGGAAACGTTCCGTTCCACAAAAAAATTAAGGGAAGGCCTCGCTGTGCTATTTTATTCCGCAAGATGGCGTCACATATCCTGTATTTGCTGTCAAAAAAGAGTCTCTGTCAAATGTCTTGGTTGAATAACTGGGTGACCAGTCCGAAAACGACTACACTATGTCTGTTAACACAACCGTATGTTTTTCTATAGTGTACCGTAGCACCAGTATTGTAAAACTTGTACTAAACGGTCAAAGATGTGAAGTTAATGGTTTGAAAAATTAATCAAAAACAAAATTGGTTTGTGAGAACTCAAAACTTTATTATAAAATTTTAATCATTTTTAACATAAATAATTACATTTTTAAGCTATTGCATAGCTTCTATCGCGGGCCTTGAGCGCGGGGACCGAATCCAGAAATTCCGTAACGAAAAAACCTCACGCAAAAAAACCTAACGCCATCTAGTGATAGAAAAAATAACTATGCAATAGCTTTACCGCGGCAGTCCCCGAGTGCCACACGTCTTTTTTTTTTTAACACTAACATTCAAATAGTACTAGCTTTTTAATAATCGTGCTATTATGCCGATATCATAACCGACCTGCTGCCGACACATCTGCTGCTAACAAAAATAACTCGCGATTTCGAGTGAATCACAATTATACGTCTGGCAACTAAATTATACATTGACGACTATGAAGTATTTAGTTATAATCATGGACTGATTATAATAATAAGTCCATGGTTATAATACGTTAGTATCAAATAGATTATAACTGTCACTGTCAATGTCACAACTGACAGTTTTATTTTGTTCTATCCGCAAACCAGCCAGCTGAGCAAATTAATTAAGCCAAAATACTCTAAACAAAAATGACCAAAGTTTTGAGATAAAGCACCAAAAAATCTCAAATAAGTTACTAAAATTCAGTAGACGCAAGTAATCTCTATAATGGAAAACACAACAGAGATAAATGGAAGGTATGTGCAATCATAACCATCGCTATATTGATAACTCTTTCAACTAAAAATATTCTAGTTATAAAACTTTGTTTAGTTCCAGTTTACCAACAACTGAGGATATAAAGACTGTGCAGCTATTAGCCAAGGGTCTGTTGGAGCTGTATGAACCTCCTTTGACTACAATTAATACTCATTTGAAGGAGTTAACGTAAGTTATTTAAAAGACTAGACTAAGAACTTTATTTTTATTTACCAATAGTCCTGTATCTTGGTAGATTTTACTTTTCTGGGCTCTGGCTTTGGTGTGAAAAGTAAAAGTAACTACGTACTTACTTACACAGTTCATTCATTTATGTTGAGTAGGTTGGTGGCCGAACCTGGTGTCGGAGTTTCTAGACACAGTTACTTATACTATGTGTGAAGTAAGTTAGAAACATTCCTTGGGATAAGTACTGGAATTTATATTATCTGTGTATATTTAAATACCTCTTTTCTCAATCTCTACAAATCAGTTTGAGACATATTCTTTACTGCATTATTTTAGTTGTTATTTTGTATTCTTTAATGGTTTTTTTTCAATGTTCATAGGGAGAAACAAGAGGCTGTACAAGGCATGATCACATCGGAGCGACGGAGATTAGAAGACCTTCAGAACGATGCTATGCTTGATGCTTTGGTAAATATAATAATAGGTCGTAAACAAACAAAGTACTATACCTGCTTCATTTATTCAAGTACTTACAATTTACTAGAAGACCCCTGGACAGATCCATTTTTCCATATAAATGTGAATTTGAGTTTAGTACAAAAATGAGTTAATTCTGGGATTTTGAGAATTTGCAAATCATCATCATATCAGTTGTAGGACGTCCACTGCTAGACATATGCCTCCATTATTGTGCTCCAAGTTATTCAGTTGAAAGTGACCTGCATCCACCGCTATCCCGCGATGTGGTGTTACCTTTTTGGTGGACATCCTATACTGTGACTTCTGGTCCCAAATTTTTCAATTAATTATATTTGAGTTTTATTATTTTCAGCTGGCAGATATAGCAACAAATAAAGAGAAACTAGTGTCAATATCTAATTCAATGATGAGCTTACACAAACGAGTGCAATCTTTGTCGGTGAGTAAACATTTTTTCATTCTCCCAACTCAATTTCACGTTTACTTCAGTTGTCATAATTGCATAAGTCCGAAGGTATTCTGGAATACAAACTATCCAATAATCTTTCACTTGATGTCTATTGATAGACAGAGAATCATCAAGCATAAACAAGCATTCTAATCCATTCATTGGATACTTTCCCTAATAAGCACCTAATGTAATGTATTCAATGTACTTAATTACTTAGTTAAAAATAATTTAAAAATTAAAAAAATACTATAAGAAACTAATATGAGTATTGTATCATGTCTATTTTGGAAATAAAGATTTATTATCTTAAATAAATTGAAGTATATATAATACTAATATATTATATACTTTGATTTATTTCGAACAACTTCCTGCTTAAACTCCTTTCCCCACTCTTGTTGACGCTATTTTTACTAATCAACATTTTAATATTTTTCAGACGAGAGCAGCAAACGTAGAAAAGGCAGCCAAATCAAAATCCAACCAAAGCAAGTCTAACAGTTAAACATTACCATCATTTATATAATTATAGCAGCGCCCCGCGGTTTTACCCGCGATATACCCATTCACGTTATAATTTCGGAATGAAAATAGCCTTTAACCTTCCCGTTGAATGTAGCTATTCGTTACAAAAAGAATTATTCAAATCGGATTGGTAGTTTCTGAGATTGGATTGAAACAAACAAAAAACAAACTTCAGCTTTATTATATTAGTATCGCATATCTATACTAATGTTATAAAGAGGTAAACTTTGTAAGTTTGTTTGTTTGTATGTTCGAGGTAATCTCAGGAATTATCAGTCCGATTTGAATATGTAGTTCTTTTCGTAAAGATAGCCACATTCAACGGGAAGGTTATAGGCTATTTTTCATCCCGAAATTCCCACGGGAACGGGTACAACGCGGGTAAAACCGCGGGGCGCTGCTATAAGACTATAAGACATAATGTACTGACCTCTTCTTTAATACAGACTTGATTATAAGAAGGGGGAGTATACCCTCCTATATTGTTGACTAACCGCGCCCCGCTGTTGTACCCGATCCCGCGGGAATTTCGGGATAAAATGTATCCCATGTGTTATTCTGATGTATAACCTATATTACTGTAAAGTTTCATCCAAATCCGTCCCGTAGCTTTTTCGTTAAAGAGCAACATACATACATCTTCACAAACTTTCGCATTTATAATATTACTAATATTATATAATATATACTACTTAAAACATAGCATTTTAAATATGAAGAAACTTTATATCTGAAGCTAATTACTGTTGAAATTATCAAAAACATTCCAATCTTGTTGTCTATTTTATATTGTTATCCTGTAGTTATAAATTACTTGACATAGTTGTAGAGTTTATAATTATTGTTAGTCTCTATATTTTTGCTTTGTTAAAAGTTAATTGACTGTAGGTAGACCATAGTGTTGCCGCTAAAAAAAATTAACCATATTGACTCGATAAGAAGAAGAAGTGTTGCCGCTCTTGGAATCACTTTCATAGAGATTCATAAAATAGTGTCTACCTGTCAAGCTAAGATGACAAAGACAATAGCTCTTTTATCTCTTCTTTTCATATAGATATAGAGAGAGAGGTATGCTTTTAGAGAATAGAAAAAAATGGTTTGCACTCCAGGAGTGCCGGCAGAAGTGAAAACTTGAATATTAACGTCAAAACGTCTTACGAATTTTCGATCAGGTCACGTGTCCTGACGCGGGTTTAACATTTTTTAACCATCACAAAAAACTGCACAACGCCGCTAAAGAAGTTTTCACTTCAACTAGAAAACTGTTAGAAAATTTTTGCACCAATGCCTTAAGAAAATTCTTCATTTTGCACTAAGATACAAAATATAAATGAAGAAAAGAGAAAAAACATAGCAGAGATATTGTCTTTGGAAAGCATCTTAATCCTATTGCGGTCTGCAGTTGCGTACTGCGGTCTGTCATCGACTTAGGCGGGCCATAGACGATCAAGTTCACCGTCAAGTTTTAATTAAATAAAATATTTTAAATATTAATTAAGTACGTTCATATTTGACTACTTACATCGTCAAGTTTACTAGATGACGTATCAAGTCCGCTGCAACTTGACGGTGAACTTGATCGTGTATAGCCCGCATTATTCATTATAAAGATTTGGACAGAATAGAACAAGTCACTGCCATTTTTTAAAGGCAACTATATAATTAGATTTATTTGTTATACATATTGGTTATGTAAGATGTTTAAAAATAGTAGGTACTTATTTACATGTAATAAGTTATGTTATGGTAAATAAAGTTTATATTTATATATTACTTTTTTTTTAATAATTAATTATGCATTTTTGTGTTACTTGTGGAACCTTACCTGCTTGTATTTGTAATAGTATTAGTTAGTCAGATTCCATAATACGAGCTTAGAGCTAAGTAAAGGTCTAACAATGAATTAGTAGCGCCTCGCAATCTTCGCCTCGCAATCCGCGGAAATTTCGGGATAAATGAATCCCATTTCTTATTCTGATGTATAAAAGAGAAGTCGCTTTCCACTGTCTGTCTGTCCCTATGTATGCTTAGATCTTTAAAACTACGCAACGGAGTTTAACGCGGTTTTTTAAATACATAGAGTGATTCAAGAGGAATGTTTATATGTATAAAAATTCCCGAAATTCCCACGGGAACGGGCACAACACGGGTAAAACCGCGGGGCGCTGCTAGTAACCTATAACCTCAAACATACCTACATCCTTACAAATTTCGCATTAGTGGGATTGTATAAAAGAAATTCCTTTATCTAATGAAATAAAATTAACTCATTGACATACAGGAAAGGAAAATAAAACAAAATAATTTATTGAGAAATATTCTTTTAATTAACATTAATCTATTCAATAAATAAAATAATAAACAAGAATTGATGAGTCAAGAATGACCTATTTAAATAAGAACGATGACATATTAATAAAAAAATGTATTGTTAAAAAATATGTAAAAAAATCAATTAAACTGACACCTAATTTAGTGAAGTAATTTGCCATAAATGACGTGGTTCATTGGACACGTCTCCTAAGCCGGTTATTTGACACTTTTATTTGACATCTGTCATTACAACTTCTACTTAATTATGTTAATTAATTGAAGTAATTTGCCATACATGGTTCAATGGACACGCCTCCTAAGCCGGTTATTTGACACTTTTATTTGACATCTGTCATTACAACTTCTACGTATAATGTTTTGTGTAGATATTCCTAATTATTGAATCCTATTTACATTTTTTCTTAAGTTAAACAATACTAAAGTACTCTAATAATTTGCATTGACTAAGACTAGTGTATAAGTTGCATGTTTCTCTCTCGCACAGTTTTCAACCCATTTTTTACCCGGGTTCCGTACCCAAAGGGTAAAAACGGGACCCTATTACTGAGACTTCGCTGTCCGTCCGTCCGTCAGCAGGCTGTATTTCAAGAACAGTGATAGCTAGACAGTTGAAATTTTCACAGATGATGTATTCTATTGCCGCTATAACAAGAAATACTAAAAATAAAATAAAAAACAAATATTCAATGCCATACAACAAACGTGATTTTTGCTGTTTTTTAATGTACGACTCGCGTACGGAGGTACGCGAGTCCGACTCGCACATTGGTGATTTTTTATTTTCTCACCAAAGCTGGTTATGTTAATGTGCGAGCGAAACCGCAGATAAAACCTACAATATTAGTGATGATCCTAAAACTATTCAAGTTAATCGATTGCATTTAAGATGGCAGTACTGTGTTAACTTCGTTTAGACTACTTTGAATTAGAGCTTTTAAAATCTTTGCATATTAGAGCGCGTTTCATTGGAGCGGAGCGGAGCGGAGCTGTGCAGAGCGCACCGACCAATCACAAGGCATTACGAAAAACAATTGACAATGTCAATGTCTTGTTTGACAATTTCATTGGGTTCTGATTGGTCGATTGAGCTACGCTCCGCTGCAACGGAAACACATCCTATCTTAGTAAGTATATCTTTGCTATGTAAGGTGGAAATGCACCCTAGATTCTAGAAATTCTAGATTTTTTTACATTTGTTTCTTTAGGGTTAGAATCAGCTGAATATTTCATTAAAAACCCAATGACGCCAAAAATGAGCTTATGCAGTACAAATGTTTAAAAATAACGACATATTTTCGTTAACAAGCACATTAACAATATATTAGTATAAAAATAAATTATCTTACTTATTAGTTAAACGATAAGGACTAATTACATTACATTAAATTCAGCTCTTATCTGAGAACAAACTGAAGTAAGATTTTGACAATTGTCCCATTCTTTGGGTCGATTCTGACCTACATAATGGGTACACAACGAAGACACTATTAAATTAAGTAAGTACATGACTTAAAGTGCGTAACTATTGGAGCGGAGCTGTCTGAACTAAACTGACCAATCACAACGCATTACGTAAAGATTTTGACAATGTCAATGCGTTGTTTGACAATGTCAATGCCTTGTTGACAATGTCAATGCCTTGTTGACAATTTCAATGCGTTGTTTGACAATGTCAATGCCTTGTTGACATTGTCAATGCGTTGTTTGACAATGTCAATTCGTTGTTTGACAATGTCAATGCCTTGTTGACAATGTCAATGCGTTGTTTGACAATGTCAATGCCTTGTTGACAATGTCAATGCGTTGTTTGACAATCCCAATGCGCTGTGATTGGTGAATCGGGCTCCGCTCCGCTCCGCCTCAATGGCACCCTTTAACGTGCGAGTACAAGCTTTTTTCGCTTAGTAATTCAATCGCCATCTTGGTTTTTAGTTTTTACTGATTATTACTTTCTAAGTTTCTTATTAAATATAATGTTATGGCCGCTTTAAAGCTGCTCTTATAGACATTGTACTTTGAGATAGTTTTATTCCCCTTAAGAGTCCTACTTTGAAATGTTTTAAAGAGTTTTCTACACATTTCATACATGATTATTTTGAAAAGACTAACAAGACTAACAGCGGAAGATATTATAGTTTCTAGGGAAACCAGAGGACCCATACATCTATGAACTATTGAACATAAGTATGTCACGGGCTTTTAAGGAAATTTACACTATTTGAAGGGGAACCAGAAGACCCTCTGAAGACCAGACTTCTAGGAAGTAATGTCCTCATATTTGGTGCTTATCTATAGGTATTCAAAGGTGGTGTTGAGCAGCTTGATGCCGGCGCGCGTCCGCACGGGCGCGGTGAGCACGCAGCGCGCGGTGATGAGCGCGCGCACCGCGGGCTACTTGCGCTGGAAGGCCTCCGTGACGTCACTGAGCACGGTGAGCACGAACGACTCGATCCCGCACTCGTCCGCCCCGCGCGCCACGCGCACGTGCCCCGCCTCGCCCCACCCCGCGCCCCAGCTGTTCACTACCGTCTGGAGACAGAACGCAGTGCAGGGGACATTCATTAGAGTAGGGGAAACTAGACGAGAACAACTACACGCCACCCGCCCGGGACAATCAAGTGAGGGGATGAAACACACGCGCACGTGCCCCGCCTCGCCCCACCCCGCGCCCCAGCTGTTCACTACCGTCTGGAGACAGAACGCAGTGCAGGGGACATTCATTAGAGTAGGGGAAACTAGACGAGAACAACTACACGCCACCCGCCCGGGACAATCAAGTGAGGGGATGAAACACACGCGCACGTGCCCCGCCTCGCCCCACCCCGCGCCCCAGCTGTTCACTACCGTCTGGAGACAGAACGCAGTGCAGGGGACATTCATTAGAGTAGGGGAAACTAGACGAGAACAACTACACGCCACCCGCCCGGGACAATCAAGTGAGGGGATGAAACACACGCGCACGTGCCCCGCCTCGCCCCACCCCGCGCCCCAGCTGTTCACTACCGTCTGGAGACAGAACGCAGTGCAGGGTACATCATTAGAGTAGGGGAAACTAGACGAGAACAACTACACGCCCGCCACCCGCCCGGGACAATCAAGTGAGGGGATGAAACACACGCGCACGTGACCCGTCTCGCCCCACCCCGCGCCCCAGCTGTTCACTTCCGTCTGGAGACAGAACGCAGTGCAGGGGACATTCATTAGAGTAGGGGAAACTAGACGAGAACAACTACACGCCACCCGCCCGGGACAATCAAGTGAGGGGATGAAACACACGCGCACGTGCCCCGCCTCGCCCCACCCCGCGTTCAGAGGGCAAAATTACAAAATTCGAGACCAACATAGTGAATCTAATTTGGGAATATTTAGGGACATATTGACCCAAAGCTAGGGTTTACTGGTCCATTAATGGTGTTCATTATAAAGTGGAATAAGACGTTCCTACTTACCCAGTACTTCTGCCCCCGTTCCTCGCCCCATCCAATGATTCTCACGCTGTGAAGACCCTTGGCGACCTGGTCTCCATACTGCGTGTGACGGTAGATACCCTCGCGGTAGTGGAAGAAGTCTTGGTAGACCGTCATCAGAGCTGCAGAAGGAAAAACAGGGCACATTTATAATGGTTGTCAAAATATGAATATTTTGGGCCATATTAATAAACGCGTAGAACAGTTTAGCTATCAAATGGTTTGTCACTTTCTGACATACGCAATTTTCCGAAGAGCAAAAGAGATAATAGTAGTTTATGCAACGTCATATAAAGAAGGGTATTAAAACACGAGTGTGAGTTTATGAAACGAGCGCAGCGAGTTTCATAATAGTAACGAGTGTTTTAATACCCGTGTTATATGCAGTTGCATACACTACTTTATCTTCACTATTTAATGCAATTAATCAAACAAAATTTTAAAAACAAAACACATTGCGAAACATTAAATTCACGCGTAGGTACGTGTATTGTCACAGTGAACTTGCCGCCATTAAAATCTAACCAATGAGAGCGCAGCTGCGCGTAGGGCCAATCAGGAGCGAGCGAGATCTTACCAAAGAGTTTTGTGTATGTAGTTTCGACGAAGTTTTCACGTATAACCCAACTGTTTTCAAAAGCCAGCCTAATATCAAAATTTTATGCAACTAGTATGAGGATTTTGACATAAGGCTCGCCAGGTTAATTGGTCGCGTTATAATGATGTTATAATGTTATATTATAATGATATTATAACATCATGTGCAATTGCTTAAATTGAGTGTTTTAGTTGTCTGCGCTATAACAGTAGTAATTATAAGTCAAGTATTGGAAACATAAGTAGAATGTTACAACATTAGTGTAGATAAAACACATTATAACAGTGTTTTAGTAACACAGCGTTTATTAATAAGGCGATATAAGTCTTAGTTAATATTAAGACAAATAAATGATTGTATTTAATTCACTAAAACCATGCTTGCGTCACTAAGTAGTCATGACCATGTGACCAAATGGTCAATTTATAAAAATATCGAAGGAAATGGCTGTCGTTAGACGCAATATTATATTCTACAAGCAGCGCCGCGGCTATATTCGCGTTATGCCCTTCCCCGTAGATATTTTGGAATGAAAAATAACCTAAGTATAACCTTCTCTTTTAGGGTGCCTGTCCATTGTAGCGGAGCGAGGCTGCAGAGCGGAGAAACGGAGAAATGTTAACCAATAGGATTGCGCATAGCACTTTATTTTTTATTTAACCTGTTGTGTCCCACTGCTGGGCAAAGGTCTCCCCCGATTCCTTCCACCTGGATCTTTTGCCATCTTTTGCCACTTCTTTCCACTCTTGGTCTATAATTATTTATGTATCGCCCTTTTTGTGCAAAAGGACGATATTAGAATGGCACATATTTTTGGGAAACTTCCCTGTGTCTATAATGGAGTTGAACAAGTTTGTGAGAGGTGGTATGAGAGTTTGAGAGCACTGTGAGCGGAAATTGTATGCCACCCTATTGGATAAGATTTCTCCGTTTCTCCGCTCTGCAGCCTCGCTCCGCTTCAATGGACAGGCACCCTTAGTGTGACTATCCATTGCAAAAATAATTATTCAAATCGGATTGCTAATTCCTGTGATCAAAAAATCTAACTCTTCAACTTTATTATATTAATATCAAAGTATCAATTTATTGTCACCATGACATTAGTCTTCAAACAAAGATCTACTTAGCACTATCTTATTAAACGCCTTATTGATATTTGCTTCATATAAGAAACAGTAGAAGCGAACTGTTCATAATCCACTTTTATCTACACTTATGTTGTAACATTCTACTTATGATTCCAATACTTGACTTATAATTACTACTGTTATAGCACAGACAACTAAAACACTCAATTTAAGCAATTGCACATGATGTTATAATATCATTATAATATAACATTATAACATCATTATAACGCGACCAATTAACCTGGCGAGCCTTATGTCAAAATCCTCATACTAGTTGTATAAAATTTTGATATTAGGCTGGCTTTTGAAAACAGTTGGGTTATACGTGAAAACTTCGTCGAAACTACATACACAAAACTCTTTGGTAAGATCTCGCTCGCTCCTGATTGGCCCTACGCGCAGCTGCGCTCTCATTGGTTAGATTTTATTGGCGGCAAGTTCACTGTGACAATACACGTACCTACGCGTGAATTTAATGTTTCGCAATGTGTTTTGTTTTTAAAATTTTGTTTGATTAATTGCATTAAATAGTGAAGATAAAGTAGTGTATGCAACTGCATATAACACGGGTATTAAAACACTCGTTACTATTATGAAACTCGCTGCGCTCGTTTCATAAACTCACACTCGTGTTTTAATACCCTTCTTTATATGACGTTGCATAAACTACTATTAATGTATCTATATCAAAAACAAACACCAAAATACGCGTTATCAATAAAATCATTTATAGATTAGACAGATTTAAACAGATTGTAGTGCTGCAGATGTCTGTCATAATCTCTATGCACTCTGTGAACAGCAATTAAAATTAAAAACAGGAAAGTTGATAAGAAAAACAGGCTTTCAGACACATTTAACTACAGACGTCGTCGGCAACAACTATGTCTGCACATATTGTTGACTCCGTTGAATCGAACCCGCAACCCCCGACGCAGTCAGCGCGCTCACATGTCACATGATTTTTTAAACAAGCAAGGCGCATAAACTTTACGGAATAGTTTACAACTAAAGAAAAACCTTATCGTAAAAATAATTCTCAAAATAAACGTCCCAATTCTTCGCAATGTCGAAATATTTGCTCATTTAACTCTTAATTCAACAGGTTTTACGTTATCTCGTATATCAAGAATAAACAGTTGTGATTTTTATCAGGGCCTGCCCTTGACTGACTCCTGATAGGAAACTGGGTCAAACTGATTGTGAGTAACATGGAAAGTGAATTACGTGAAGTGATTTGTTTATGCACTTTTGGACACGCCTTTTGCACTTTTGATTATAAGAAAATAAAGTTTGTGGAAAGACCGTTAAAAGAGTATAGTTATTAATCACCATCACAATCACAATCACGCTTGCCTACTGGTGATCGTGAAGACTACCGTAGAAAAAATACTGTCTACATGTTTGAAGGCGTTTGACAGGGGCAGAAACACAAAACTCCTAAAAACAAGGGTTGGGCGAGCAGGAGAAAGGTAGAAAACATGACGATTAAACGTTTTAATCATAAATGGCGTTGGGAAGTCGAGTCGCTTTCAAAGAATTTTGCAGACCCTGGTTACGAGTCAATATCGCAAAATAATGATTGTCTTTATATTTTCAGTAATTGTCTGAGCTGTCTGGACGGTTGTCTGAGCTGGAGGCTATATAGTAAACATTTCATCAGTTCAAAATCACTACCCCAGATTTGGTCACTAACCTTGCACCGGTCCTGACTCCATGATATCATACATGATGTCTGTCTCCTTCTTCAGCCGACTGGCTGGCCCCACCCTGTACCGGGACACCCGCTGCTTCACTACCGGCGTGCAGCCGTCAGCGATGAGGGTGGAATCCTTTCTGTAGGGGCATTGCGTCTTCTTCGCTGTGTAGGGGAAGCAGTCTTCATCGACTAACCTGTGGGATTTTGAATTTGTTTTTGGCTTAGTAGGGTCTAAGAAAAAGTGTCTGTCATGTCATATAGAGATGTGAAGGAGCTTGCACTGAACAGGAATATATGGAGAGTCTGCATCGGAACCCCGACAAGAGCCTTGCTCTTAAATGTATGATGATGAGTAGGGTCCATATTGCAATATAGTGATTGGCGTGGACGTTATCTCGCACGATCTTTATAAGTATGGACGAGAAATTGATTCGTGATGGTGGCCCATAGAGATCCATAACCTAAAACAAATCATCTGGTATATAAAGATACAGGATATGTCCTGAACTGTAGAGTGTCCTCACCCCACGTTGGAGACGTAGTTCCAGGCCACGTCGATGTTGCCTCCGTCGCAGCCGCGCTGGTAGCGCTCGTTGCACGAGACCAGCATCTGAGGACTCAGCGACACCTTCTCCGCGCCGTTCGACTGGATCGCGAACCTGAAACGGGTCAAATTAAAACCTGCTAATTACTTCATCCACTTTTGCTCCAAACGATCCAATACATCCGGATGATCCAACACGCTACACGAATCGCGCACGGCACGTGCCATTGCTGTTGCCGTTGCGGGACATTGCCGTGCCGCGCTGCCAGAATACGCGCTATGTTACGTGAGGTCGGATCACGTTGGCACGAATGGATCCCCCTCATATGCAGCAGCATCTGTCAGCTATATGTGTGAAATAGCTGCTGACTATCTCACTGGCTTTCTGTGTCCTTTGTAAATATATAAAAATTTTAATATTTACTATCGTAACTCTTTAACGGTTAGTCCTAACATAAATTGTTTTAAATAAAAAATCAAAGTTACATATGACACTATAATTAAAAACCTTTCTAAACTTATTAGGTACTAGCAGCGCCCCGCGGTTTTACCCGCGTTGTGCCCGTTCCCGTGGGAATTTCGGGAATTTTTTTACATAAAAACCTTCCTCTTGAATCACTCTACCTATTACAAAAAATCGCATCAAAATCCGACAGACAAACAGACACGACTTTATTTTATACTATGTAGTGATCAAGTTTTAATTATTGGTTGCTTTAAATAGATAGTAACGAATAAAAACCTTGAAGCCATAAATAAATCAATCGCCCCCAAGTAAGTAACAAAAGCATCTCACATTAAACCACTTTACACCACATGAATCAAGTACCACGTTATCTTTTTATCAAACCCAGTATGGGTTACAAGAAGCTCTTAGCATAGTACTTGAGCCTCTCATTCGTATGTTATTTCACACCGCGCCAACCAGACGGTCGCAAGTCGCATCAAATACCGAGAACTCATTCTTTCGAGACGAAAACAAAACAAAGAAAACCCTTAGTTATTATTAGCTGAGGGTCTTGAAACGAGACGAGAGGCTTCTAGTGTTTCAAAAGCTCTCGACGTTCACATAACAAACATGGTAGGAATGTTGTAAAGTTTTGTAGGAAGCTTTTTTCAGCTACAGACTGAGAAAGCTTATTTTAGTAAGTTGCCTAACGATTTGGTGTAGGAGTAAGGACGGAGCAGAAAATAATATAGTTATTTTGAGAATATAAATCAAGAGATATTAGTCTCTTGATTTATATTCTCAAAATCGTCAAAGTCAGTTCATAAAAATATTAGGCCCTTAGGTAGTTTGTCGCATCAAAAAATAAAAAATATACCGGACAAATTCACACACTTCTTGACTCCTTCACTGTTGACATTTATCGACTCCAGGCGGGAATTGAACCCACAACCCTCGACACAGTAAGCGCTCTCACTGCCACTGTGCCAACGGGCTTGACAATAGTTGTCGCGTGCGTCGAACTGTCTCGGGTATCTGATGCACCCTGCCCGGTGTCACACTCCTCACCTATCCGAAGCCACGGTGGCGATAGAGACGGCCCAGTCGGCGCCGCACCAGCCCTGGTCCCGCGGGGGCGAGATGAACTGCGGCCACTTGTCGCGCGCGTCGAACTGGCGCGGGTACTCGATGTCCTTGTCGTAGCTGATGTACCCCATCCGCCGCGTCATGGGAGACAGCTCGTTTGTACCTGGAAAGAGGGTAGATTATCAATCAGGTGCCTCGGTGGTCTAGTGGTATGTTCACTCGCCTGCTAAGACTTTTTCTTCATCGAGTGGATGGTCAACCTGACCAATCCTGGTGTCAGAGTTATTGAGCCGCCAAAGGCCTCTGACATGGCTCATGTAACGACTACTATCCGTAGAAAGTAACCGGGACCGACAGCATAACGTGCCCTCCGAAGCACGGAGACTGAGGTCTCGGGTTCAATTCCCGAGTCGAGCGAAAACATGTTTCCTTCTTAATGAGAGTGGTAATGTCAAATGCGAGTCATGATTCAAAAGTACTTGCTAATTATTAGAAGTTAAAAGTGGTCTAGCGTTTAACGTCACACTCCAGAAAAAACTGAATTCTTATTAAAAATAAATGACTCAGTGGTACATTTTTTCTACGCAGCCAGCATTTACTTTTACATAAGCATAACTTTTACTAAACAACTATATGTCTTTACGAGTTACCGAACATGTCTTTAATACACAGACGAAACACGATCCTACAAAAGATACTTAATACACAACCAAAAGACACTTTCAGTTCACGTTCTAGTGTTATTTCTAATCTAGATTAGTCGAGGCACCTTTCACCATTGTTTAGCTGTTTTACAGTTGCTTTCAAAAGTAACAAGCACCTTGTCATACTCAACTTTACGTTTCAATACTTATGGAAGAACATAGTCGTGACTATTGGTTCAATGTGACAAAGTCCTACATAACTTTATGTCAACGGATAGCATGCTCAGTTAGGACTGTGTTTAAGTAAAGACGTCTAACTGAAACACTATGGGATTCTAGAATAGAAAAGCAAAGTTTAGTGAAACATGGTTCTAATGTGTGTGGGTTCGGTTATGATTTCAGATAACCTGTCGTGACCTAGATACCTAGATTAGTATGTCAGCGTTTGAGGTAATATTAATGCGTTTTATTGTTCGTTTTGTGCACGATTGTGTGATTGACATTTTGTGAGATTATTATTCAAACACAGCTTTATTTATATAGGTATAAATCCTGTATTGGTAAGTGTATGCTAGTAATTGTGTATAGCTTGCACTTTGCAAGCGTTTCCGGGGTGGGCGGAGGGTGTAATGACGTCATAATTTAATGGGAATACATTAAAATCTGAGACCTTCTGTTATGTACATATCATTCCCTTAAGTAACTATAATTATTTTTGTAATAGATTTTTATTACATTTAATAGAAAGGTCAAAGTTTAATTTTCATCCCGGAATTTCCACAGGAACGGGCGCTGCTTCTAGTAAAATATATGTTAGTAGTCAAACTTACCAAGCAAGTATACCAGTCCATCCTTGAGCTTCCGGGGGCGGAATTGCGAGTAGTTAGCAGGCGCCCAGCCGTCCCGCGCGGCGCGCACTCCGCGGAGCACGTCCTCGCTGATGATGCACTGGTCCTGCTCGCACTCCCAGCGGTACACCTCGTTGATATCGTCCTTTATGCAGGTGCTGGAAAGAGTTGGTGATTTATTGTTTCATCCATGAAGCAGAGATTAGAGAGTAAACTAAGTTTTATTCATGAAGCTACTAATGGTATGGATTCAATGGTAAACAAAGTAAGAACTAGTGCTGGAGTTTTTAGACCTCCTAAACGCCTCTGACAGTACAGAGTACGTACAGAATTTATAGGTATGCACCCACAGACTTTATTGGCCGGTCTTTTTACTCCGATTTAGTGTTAGCTCCTATACGAAATAACACAGGGGCTGACATTTTAATCGGGATTAAAAGCCGACTAACCGACAGTTGAAAATTAATGGGTAAATGCTCTTAGAAGGGCCTTAGAAAAGCCAGTCTAAAGGCTGGTGTGACTCTAGTGGGATCAAGCTCAAAGAAACACTTGAACAATACAAATCATACTAATATTATAACTGCGAAAGTTTGAGGACGGATCTATGTATGGATATTTGTTACTCTTTCACGCAAAAACTTCTTAACAGATTTGGATGAAACTTTACAGTAATTTAGGTTATACATAAAAATAACACATGGGATACATTTTATCGCGAAATTCCCTCGGGAAAAAGTACAACGCGAATAACACCGCGGGGCGCGGCTAGTCCTTATTATTTTCGACCCTGAGATAATACCATCGTTTAAATGCAGGTAGAGTCAGCATAAGGTGGCTATCATAAACGTAATTGTCAATTTAATCTGACCTTACTTAAAGGATGATGGCATAGACAAATGACGTGGCCCTTTAAGGTATTATATTGTTTATGGTTTGTTATGATGTCACCGCAAAACCATGGCTTCGAATTTGACACGGATATCTTGTGGTTAAGCTTTTAAGTTTAACTGTTTCACGGTTGTAAAAATATATTAGTATGGCGTGGCGAAATATAACTGCGATGGTTATGTTATATTGGCGTGGCGAAATGCGGTATTGTGATAATATTGGGATGGGTAGATGTTACTGTAAGAGTGCTGTAGGTTTATTTTTTCGTTGTAGATTCATTTTTTTAGCAAGGTAACAGACATAAATGTCTGTGGAAGGATTCTCAGAAAATTCTTTTAGACGACTTAATTTGTCCCTAGAGATCTGCTTCTTAGGCTTTCATAGACCAGAAGACAATATAAGTAAATATATAGTCTGGTCAGTCTGGCTGTACTGTGGTGGGTGTGGGTAAGCGAGCTCTTTGAGTGAGCGGAGGAGTTGTGCCAATCACAACGCGTTCAAAAAAGATTTTGACAATGTCAATGCGTTGTGATTGGAACAGCTCAGCTCCGCATCAATGGAAACGCACCCTTAAGCTTTACAGGCTCTTTCAAATGAAGAGCTTTCAGTCGAACTGCTACGTTGCGTTTTGTATGAAAAACAAAAGAACATCCGTACGACTGCAACCGACTGCAGCGTGAAGCCGGACAACTAAAAACACTTTTATCTACACTAATGCTGTAACATTCTACTTATGTTTCCAATACTTGACTTATAATTACTACTGTTATAGCGCAGACAACTAAAACACTCAATTTAAGCAATTGCACACGATGTTATAATATCCACATCGATATCGTAAATTCTCATTATAACATCGCGCCCTGCGAGGCGCGCGCCCTGCGGCCCGGCGCGCGCAGCTGCGCTCTCATTGGTTAGATTTTAATGGCGGCAAGTTCACTGTGACAATACACTTACGCGTGAATTTAATGTTTCGCAATGTGTTTTGTTTTTAAAATTTTGTTTGATTAATTGCATTAGTGAAGATTAAGTAGTGTATGCAACTGCATATAACACGGGTATTAAAACACTCGTTACTATTATAAACTCACACTCGTGTTTTAATACCCTTCATTATATGACAGTTGCATAAACTACTATTATTGAAGGTATTTAAGCCTTCATAAATAAAGATTTAATTTTAGTCAGTTAATGGTTCATTACTGTCACTCACTGCCGCATTCAGAGACGTTCCAGTTTAAATTCTACATAAGCCATTCCTTAGAATATACTTGTATTAAGAAAAAGTATGTAAAATCGCACTTTTTATAACCACGCTTACTTACCTCTACGAATAACAACCACCACAACAAAGGTAATCCGAATCAAGGTTAATTCGC
The DNA here is from genome assembly GCA_963082685.1 of Cyclophora albipunctata. Taxonomy (NCBI): domain Eukaryota; kingdom Metazoa; phylum Arthropoda; class Insecta; order Lepidoptera; family Geometridae; genus Cyclophora; species Cyclophora albipunctata. The sequence continues at coordinate 5,936,723 of OY720138.1, read as the reverse complement.
CAGTTAATATAACTGGTCATTGTTAGCTCAGATTACGTAGAATCTGGACCGCGCAGACTAATTACAATGACATCAGTATATTGAATCAACATTCCGTTCAGAGACCCATTCGGCTGGACTCTATTACTTTGGGTCTGACGTAACTAGATTAAGGCGCCATACATGCTACCATCTGAAATTCAGAACTGTAAACTGTAAACTCAAAATTCAGATACTGGACTTTTATCTTATCTTATCTTATCTTATCTTATAAATATGAATCCTACTAAGTAATACTATAGATGCGAAAGTGAGTGAGGATAGATGAATTGATGGAAGTAAGTATGTTTGTTACTCTTTCACGAAAAAACTACTGGACGGATTTAGATGAAACTTTACAGTAATATAGGTTATACATCAGAATAACACATGGGATACATTTTATCCCGAAATTCCAGCGAGAACGGGTACAAAGCGGGTAACACCGCGGGGCGTGGCTAGTGATATATAATTATTTAATGACTCCGAATACCTACCAACTAGCTAGGTGGTCCATGATAAAAAAAACATCACATGTTTTCGCAAATCGAAAATATTATATCATCTATTGCAAGATAAAATTATAAAAAATTTAGTGTTCACATAAATACAGCACTATAAATGTCAAAATAATTACTAATAACTTATCTCAATGAGCTATAAAAATTCATAATTAAAGCGAGACTATTTTGGCAGTGATCTAACCGAAAGTCAATTATTAAATGCTTTATATTCAACTAGCAGTGCCCCGTTGTTTTACCCGCTTTGTACCTGCTCCTGTGGGTATTTGGCCATGATAAGTAGCCACAAATCTTCCTCTTGAATCACTCTGTATTTAAGTGAAAATCGCATGGAAATCCGTTCAGTAATTTTTGAGAAAATTAATTAGGTACATAGACAGCTTTTGGATACTTTGTCTTTTAATATGTAAGATGTCATATTTGATTATTGAACAAATTAATAATACTATGTTAATGTCGGTAGAGCTATTAAAATGCTCGATCGTAGTTAATTATGAATAAATAGTTCAGTAGTTGAAGATCCTAACTATTTTTATCTCTGCGGTATGCAGTGCAGTACACTACAGACATAGAATCTGTTGTCTGTGCACGTTAAGCAGGCACGTTAAGCAGTCGGTCCCGGTTGTTTTAATTGTTAGACCACGTCAGAGGCCTTTAGGCGGTCTAAAAAGTCCGATACCAGGGTTGGCCACAGACCTACTTGAAATAAATAAATAAATATACCTGGACAAATTCACACACGGTTAATTAGACCCAAAGTAAGCTCTAAGCTTGTGTTATGGAATCTAATTCACAGATACTACTACTTAATACATACACAAATACTTTATAAGAATATATAATTGACACCCAGACGTCGTCGCCAACAACTATGTCTGCACATATTGTTGACTCCAGGCGGGAATCGAACCCGCAACCCCAGACACAGTAAGCGCTCTCACTGCCACTGTGCCAACGGGCTTGTCAATGAATGAATGAGTGCACTTTAAAGCTAGAACTTGCGCAAACCTTAGGTGTATGTCCATTGAAGCGGAGCGGAGCTGTGCGGAGCTGTGCAGAGCTGTGCGGACCTCAACTGACCAATCACAACGCACCACGAAATGAATTTGACAATGTCAATGTCAATGTCAATGTCGTTGTGTGACAGACAATTTCAATGTGTCGTGATTGGTCGATTAAGGTCTGCACAGACATCTTTTCGTTTAATTTTTAGATTGATTTCATTAAGACGTTTTCTGGTATGTGAAAAGTTTGGAGAAACCTACACTACAGACAAACATCTATCAGACTTTTTCATAAATCATATAGCTTTTGATCTGTAACCATAGATATAAAAACCTCTTCGCTGCGTTTTCATTGTACCAACTATGTACCCCGTTTTTACCAAGTCGGTTAAGACTCGCATGTCCTAATTGGCAATAGATCAACTATAAAACACCTCACTAACCTAACCTAACAATGAAAAGTGTTGGCGCGCTTACTTTCATTTGATATGTCAGTGTCACTAGTGATGTTCAAGGACGAACTACCGATAGATCAAGATTATAATTAACTGGACTAGAGCGACAGGTAAGTAGGCGCGTGGCGGAAATAGGAACTATTAATGTTAAAAGTATTTTTTTATATATGTAATTACTGTGTCTGAAGCCTCTGTAGTCTAGTAGTGCGTGCACTCGCCTGCCAAGACCGAGGTCTGGGGTTAAATTCCCGGGTCGAGCGAAAACATGTTTCCTATTCTTTATACATGGCTCGGGTTTGAAATCATCAACCCGTAAGGCAATCGTGGTGATTATACCTAATCCTACTCACTGTACTGATATCTTCAGTGAGATGAGAGGCCTTTGCCCAGCAGTGGGGTAATATTTTTTTCTGTGTCTATTATTTTCCGACGAATTATATATTCATATAAATTATGTGTGTATGTATGTGTAGTAGAATCAGTTCGTTAGATCCATTATACAAGCTTAGAGATAAGCTTGGGTCTAATTAACCGTGTATATTTTCCTCTGGGTGTATTAATGAATAGGCTACAGTAGCGCCCTCATCACACACGTTCATCTGTCGCGCACTATCAAGTGTCATCTGTGATGGATGTCGCGACACTGTTTAGATTAAACCCGCGAGTGTCAACTTTATGTTTTATTGCTAGAGCGTGTGACTAATTGGATTGATAGATTAGATCTGCGGCGTAACAATTAGTTAATGAAATATGTATATGATGGACTTAGTCAAAATTGCATTACATTTTTCCCGAATGTAGTATCATTCGTCTTCATATGACTGACTGACTAGCCGCGCCCCGCGGTGCTACCCACGTTGTAGCTGATACCGCGGGAATTTCGGGATAAAATGTATCCCATGTGTTACTCTGATGTATAACATATATTACTGTAAAGTTTCATCCAAATCCGTCAGTAATTTTTTCGTGAAAGAGTAACAAACAAACATGCATCCACATACTCGTACATCCACCCTCACAAACTTTCGCATTTATAATATTAGAAGGATAGCATGTAGACGACTTAACATTGACGATATGCTAATCATCTACGTCACTACCAAACAAACACTCGAAAACAATTTAATATTGTTATTATAATATCAAAGAGAACAAATCTAAATATTAGTTAGACACTCAACGATGTGATTCATAAACATAACCTAGACACTCATTTCCGCCCACAACTAGCTAAACAAATAAATACTAAAGTTTATTTTTGTACAGTAGAGGACTACATGTCTAGCTCCTCTTTTGGAGGCCTCTCTATTATATATTGAGGTAGACACTGTTTGGTAGTGCGATGACTCTGTCACACTACCAATAGTTATGCCATTAACGTGTTTACATTTACGGGTGCGTGAGCGTCAGCTGAAGAAACCCGTTCATATTACTTACGTTAAAGTTAGCAAGCTCGTTACAACCTTTCCGTTGAATGTGGCTTTCTATTACAAAAAGAAATATTGAAATCGGATGAGTACCTAGTTTCCGAAAGCGTTCAAACGACCAAACAAAACAAAGAGTCAAACGCTTCATCTATACTAATATTATAAAGCTGAAGAGTTTGTTTTGTTTGTTTGTTTAAACGCGCTAATCTCAGAAACTACTGAACCGATTTGAATAATTCTTTCACTGTTAGATAGTCTATTTATCGAGGAAGGCTATAGGCTACATTTTATCCCGGATTTCCTACGGGAACGGGCACAACGCGGGTAAAACCGCGGGGCGCTGCTAGTCTTTATTATATTAGTACTAACAGCCTCCGTGGTCTTGTGGTTAGAGCGCCCGGCTCATGATCCGGAGGTTCCGGGTTCGATTCCCGGTGGGGATATCTCACAAAAATCTCTTTGTGAAACTTTCTTCAGTTTGGTTAGGGCATTGCAGGCTGAATCACCTGATTCCGTGCTTCGGGCACGAGAAGCCGTCGGTCCCGGTTACTTTCTACGGATAGTAGTCGTTACATGAGCCATGTCAGATAAGAGGCCTTTGGCGGCTCAATAACTCTGACACCAGGATTGGTCAGGTTGACCATCCACTCGATGAAGAAGATATTAGTACTAGCAGCGCCTCGCGGCTTTACCCGCGTTGTACCCGTTCCCTATCTTCCCGTTGAATGTGGATATCTTATCCAAAAATAATTATTGAAATTGAATGGGCAATTTCTGAGAAAAACACGATGTAACAAACAAACAAAATAAAAAATACACTCTTCGGCATAATTACATTAGTACCTATAGATAGGTTGAAATAGTAGAGCAAGACATGTCACCACACACTGTAGGTACTGCCTATAATATTTAATACTCATTATTCGCGCAAAATTTAAATAAGTATGCCATTACCACCTCTATTTCAACGGATTAAGGTCGTAAATACTACATTAGCAGAGGCGTCGATTATTCATCAGCTTTATATCGATAATATCGGTCGTAGTGCTTATGTCATGGTTACGTCACTAACTGTCATTAATGTCACCGAATGACAAATTTTATTTTTGTATGTGACAATGTCGTTGTGACATTTGATATGTGTTCCGGTCCGGTGATGATTTACCTATATTGTTATTGATTTGTTTTTGAATAGTTTAGATAATTTATTTATTTTGGTACATTTTGATATTTTAATTTAGAATAATGACACAAAGTATTTATTTATACCTATTCGTATTAGGTAAGTAGCCTGTAATGTCCCACTGCTGGGCAAAGGCCTCTCGTCTAACTGAAGATATCAGTACAGTGAGGAGGATTTTTCGTAATCACCACGCTTGCCTAATGCGGGTTGGTGATCTCAAACCCGAGCCATGTTTGAAAAGTAGGAAACATGTTTTCGCTCGACCCGGGAATTGAACCCGAGACCTCAGTCTTGCACTGCACATACCACTAGACCACTGAGGCGTTAAGTAAGCAAAATAAAAATTTCAATACAAAATAATTATTCAAATCAAACAAACAAACTCTTCAGCTTTATTATATTAGAAGTATAGACAGTAGTAGCAGCGCCCCGCGGTTTTATCCACGTTGTACCCGTTCTCGTGGGAATTTCAGGATGAAAAATAGCCAATAACCATCCCGTTGAATGTGTCTATCCATTACAAAAAGAATTTTTCAAATCGGCCCAGTATTTCCTCAGATTAGCGGGTTCCAACAAACAAACAAGCTGCAGCTTTATAATATTAATAAAGATAGTATATTATGTACGCACTTAAAGCGATGGCGATGTGCGTCTATATTTTCTACGTAATGTCTTAATTATCCGAAACAACTAAACGTAAATCGCTAACAGGTATAATTAACACAAAATACGTTAAAATAGTCTTTTAAACTTTGTATACTTAAATTAGTTAAAACTATGTAAGATAACACCCTAATGCAAATCCATTAGAAAATCTTCTGAAGCATAAATAAAAGAAACCAGATAGAAATATCTTTGAAACTATTACACCAACATGCCGTTGATAAATAAATTAAATACTCGTACAACAGTAATAGGCGTAATTTGAATAGTTGTGTTTGTTTGTTATTATAAAAAGTACTAGCTGTGCCCTGTTTCACCCGCAGCGCACCTCGAGCTCGACAGAATTCCGATATAATTTCAGGGTTATATTAGTTACTACCCGCGCCCCGCGGTTTCACCCGCGTTGTACCCGTTCCCGCAGGAATTTCTGAATAAAAAGTAGCCTATGTCCTTTCTCAGGCTCTGGACTAACTGTGTACCAAGTTTCATTCAAATCGGTTCCGTAGTTTTGGCGTGAAAGCGTAACAGACTTTCGCATTTATAAAATTAGTTAGGATAATCCTATTCCTGACCAAGATAAACAACATATTTACACTTCAAGGAGTCTTCTGTGACCACGGTGCCTGTAAAGGGGCCGAAACGTCAGATAAAAATGTATAAAATTTGCTGAACATATTTGAAAGTAACAGTAATTTAGGAAACACATGGGATACATTTTATCCCGAAATTTCCGCGGGAAAGGGTACAATGCGGGTAATGCCGCGAGATGATACAAGTATTCCAAAATCCTCGTTAGAAATAGTTTGTGAGGATGTATGTTTGTTACTCTTTCACGCAAAAACTACTGGACGCATTTGGATGAAAATTTACAGTAATATAGATTATACATCAGAATACACATGGGATGCATTTTATCTCGAAATTCCCGCGGGAACGGGTACAACGCGGGTGAAACCGCGAGGCGCGGCTAGTATTCCATAATGCTCTCACAAACTTCCAATTTTAAGATAAAAAGTGATGTGAATTGTAAATAACACAATCTCGCATATAAGTACTTCATACAGAACGTAATGTGGGCAATAATTTAAAAGATTCGCGAGGAATTTTTATTAGTTTTATTACCGCTATAATATAATGTAAACAGACAAATTCCGTAGACTAATTGCAGTCTGAATATTTTATTCATTTTAGCAACAACAATTTGACTATATCACAAAAAAGAGTGTAATAAGTTTGACCGCTATCACCCGTAGTCGTCAAATGCTTCCTTAGTAGAGATTTAATAAGGTCATTGCGATTGTTAAGCAACGTGCAGCTCGACCCCTACTTGGATGGGTGGCCGATAGTGGCATTTCTATCTGAGCGCTACCGTGCTTCGGTGGGCACGTTAAATTGTCGGTCCCGGTTGTTTTATAACTCCGCGTGTATTAGTACTAGCCGCACCCCGCGGTGTTACCCGCGTTGTAACCGTTCCCGCGGGAATTTCGGGATTAAATGTATGCCATGTGTTATTCTGATGTATCACTTCATTCATAGTATAAAACAAAGTCGCTTTCTGTTGTCTGTCTGTCCATATCTATGCTTAGATCTTTAAAACTACGCATCGGATTTTGGCGCAGTTTTTTAAATAGTGATTCAAGAGGAAGGTTTATATGTATAAAAATTCCCGAAATTCCCACGGGAACTGGCATAACGCGGGTAAAACCGCGGGGCGCTGCTAGTTTATAATATTAGTAGGATATCACAATGGCGTCACTTGAATGAAGTGGTGTTGTGTCATCATTGTAATGATATCGATTAATTCTTGAGAATTCCTTCATGACTCATGCGAGTACTACATTATTGCCATGGATTTGTTTTTCTTAAAGCACTTTAAGAAGAAGAATATAAACTTCCGAGAACTATATAAAAATGATATGAATTTTAACAATATTCATAAGACGATATTCGTAAGTAATAATAGTAATAATAATGACATTGACGTACGTTTCAATTAATAGTAAAATATTCATAAGACTACGGTATTCGAACTGTCACGAGATCAGTTTCATTAACTAATGTGGACTGTATGCGATTGTTAAGCAACGTGCATGTGGGTCGGTCACCCATCCAAGTATACTAGGGGTATTAGTTCGGTAGCCGATAGTAGCATTTCAATCTGAGCGCTACCGTGCTTCAGATGTCGCTTTAAATTTCATTTCTATGTGCGCGGTACCCTACTTCAAAGGGCACGTTAAATTGTCGGCCCCGGTTGTTACAATCGTTAGGCCATGTCAAGACAAGCCTGTTGGCCCAGTGGCAGTGAGAGCGCTTACTGTGTCTGGGCCCTGGGGTTGCGGGTTCGATTCAACGGATTCAACAGTATGTGAAGACATAGTTGTTGGCGACGACGTCTGTCAATTATATACGGGTGTCAATTATATATTCATATTAAGTATTTGTGTATGTATATGTAGTAGTATCAGTTAGTTAAATTCCATAATACAGGCTTAGAGCTTAGTTTGGGACTGATTAACCGTGTGTCAATTTGTCCGGAGTATATTAAATTAAGTATATCGTTAAATTTCGAATGGTACGTATAATTCTTGTTGTATGACATCAGGATTAGCCTTCGATCAACAATACACAACTAGATATCGGGTCACGTACAAAATCACAGCTAAATACTGTCCGCGTGGATGACGTGTGACAGCTTATTTTGTTTACTACCGAACTGAAACAAGTTTTAAAACAGTTCGAAGTTCAACCTAATTACAACTATAACACTTAGCAATAAAGTAGGAAATCTTATGAATAAAATAAGAGCTCACTTTTCAAATGAGGCCTTATTCAACGAGACGTATTTTTTGCGCCGACCCGACATCTAGTTGTTTATTATCCATCGAAGGGATTAGCCACTAACCTACTCGATCTCACTTAATTCAATATACTTCTCTATTATCGTTGAATCTAGTCGGTGGTTTTGAAGTATGCAATAAACGTCATTCTAAAATATGCAAGGAATCTGCCTTAATGGTCTGCCAATGTCAAACGTAGATCATTCAATATTATAACTACACTAGACGCCGTGAATCGTGGCACTAGTTTCTGAAGACAAAAGACGATCGTTTCGCATATATTTCTTCATAAGTATATCTGGTTGTTTTGTCTGTCAGTCTTGTATTGGAATCGGAGTTAGACCGCCTAAAGGCCTCCGAAGTGGTCTGACGATTGAAACAACCGGGACCGACTGCTTAACGTGCCACTATCGGTCACCCATCCAAGTAGGGGTCGAGCTGCGCGTTGCTAACAATCGCAATGAACTTACATCGTTTAGTAAAAAAAACACCCGGACCAATTCACTGACGAAATTAGACCCAAACTAAGCTCTAAGCTTGTCATATAGAATCTAACTCACTGATACTACATACTACATATACATAGACAAAAACTTTATAAGAATATAGCAGCGCCCCGCGGTTTTACCCGCGTTGTGTCCATTCCTGTGGGAATTTCGGGATGAAAAATAGCCTATATTACTCGTGGATAATATAGCTTTCGAATGGTGAAAGAATTTTTAAAAACGGTCCAGTAGTTATTGAGCCTAAAACTTTGTTAGTTTGTAATGAATATAACAAACTAACAAAGTTTTCCTCTTTATAATATTAGTGTAGATATAATTGACACCCAGACGTCGTCGCCAACAACTATGTCTTCACATATAGTTAACTCTGTTGAATCGAACCCGCAACCCCCGACACAGTAAGCGCTCTCACTGCCACTGTGCCAACGGGCTTGCCACTACGCCACGAGCGCTGATCGATACAGCGTGCCACGTTTGACGGCTTCGTTCATACGTCATTACATCAGGTGGCTTCGATCATTTGTTTGGTTTGTTATTAGACGTTACTCAATACGAGCTAACAGGCGATCAAGGCAATGACGTACATCACTAGAAATATAGGCAGCTGGCTTTAGAATGCGTTTGAATTTAAGCGGCAATCTAAATCGAGCAATCACAACGTAAAGATTTTGACAGTGACATATTAATAACTTGTTTGAAAAGGACATCATTTATTTTGGACCAAAAACTAAAAGTGCCGGCCAGAACAAAAAAATACTATATTCGGATAGAATACACAATTACTAACATTTTTTACTATGACGTCCAATCTGTGCGCACAATGGTGACGTCGTAATAACATATAGAAGAAAAAAAAATGCGATACCTAACCTGATACGGAACCAATAATGTTCGAATTTTAAGTCAATTCAATTCAAAAGAGAGACCCATTGACAGTTATATCGAAACAAAGCGAACCCGATTCACCAATCACAGTGTATTAGCAATATGCAAGCTTTGTGATTGGTCACCTCTCCGCTGCGATTCTAAGAAACGCATCCTAATTATGCCTTTCTACTACAGCTATGCGAAGCTAAGTTTGGTATCCCAGAATCGTATCTACCGTATAGCATAGCATAGTAACTTCGAGTAAGTTAGGGGCTAACATGGTGTCATAGACAGCCTTATGTGTTATAAGAAGAATAAATAAAAATATAATTGTAGCACCCCGCGGTTTTACCCGCGTTGTGTCCATTCCCGTGGGAATTTCGGGATTTTTTTTACATAAAAACCTTCCTCTTGAATCACTCTACCTATTACAAAAAACCGCATCAAAATCCGTTGCGTAATTTTAAAGATTTAAGCATACAGACAAACAGACAAATAGACACGAAACAGAGACGACTTTATTTTATACTATGTAAGTAGTGATTCTTTAAAAAGGAAATAAATTCTAATAGGTATCTACACATTTTATCCCGTTTTTCCCGCGGGAACGGGTACAACGTGGGTGAAACCGCGGGGCGCGGCTACTAACACATAAAAATTAAAATAATTCTTCATTCAAATGTGCTGAGTTGCTGAAATCCAAATTAAAATAACACCCGCGCTTTAATTCGCACCTGAGTCAGAAATTATTTTTAAAAAGACCAATGACTTAACCCAAATATCTTCAGTGTTTCGTAAATATTGTGAACATTACATCGAGAAGATTAATTCATTTTATTTATTATGCCATAAATTTTATTAATTGTTTTTCAGCTGATTTCTGAACCCTAAAAATATTGTGTAAATACTTTTTCGTATTAATAAGTACAACGTACTTACATGAGCACATGAAATAAAAATAAAAAATGTTTTATTTATCATTTATTTGAATCTAGAACACAATTTCACGGCACCATAAATATTGAACGCACAATTTGAAACCATTCGTTCCATTTGTAGTCTATGGTTATTGAACTATTAGTAACGTCTCGCGGTTCCACTCACTCATTTTGGTGAGATTTTACGAATAAACTTACTCTCCCTAGCGTGTAAGATTGAGTCAGTTTACAATCTGCAAGTGAGTGAGTTCAATTCATTGATTTATTTCAAATGTAATAACAATAGATTTGGCTCAGTTATCAAGACATCACCTCCCATACTAGTATAAACTGTGTCACGGAAAGGTGATACCTCTCAAACCGAGCAACAATAAAATATAGCTTACATTCTACTTTATATAAATACCTTACAAACTAACATATATACATTTATATAACTATAACTATGGTCAGGGTTTATTCATCGATTTGCTTTCCTGAAGCGGCGATATACGACTCCTGTGTAGTTGAATAGAACGCGAGTGTGACACATAAAACCTCTTTTAGAAAGTTCTGAGAATCGGTTATTTAAAGGAGTAATACGAATAATAGGATCATGCGTTAAAAATAGAAACAGCTAAATGGAGTTAACATTTTCGAAGACTGTTATAAACAAAACACCATATCAATAAATAATTATATCTGTCTAACCATGATGGCGGAATTAAAACTAAGCGGTCTATAACTTTTAATAAAATATCTATTTAGTACCTTTGGAGAGCGTGGTGATTATGCCTAATCCACACTGTACTGATATCTTCAGTGAGATGAGAGGCCTTTGCTCACTATTGGGGCATTACAGGCTAATATTTTACTTTACCTATAAGTATAAGTACCGAGGCGAGGCGAGGCGAACTTTACCTATATATGTCTAAAAAACAAAAGCGGTTTACTCAAAATTGTTCGTTATATTGCACTGAATAGAACACAACTTCTAACGACCATGATTCTTAACCATATTTAGGCGCCAAACAAAACTAAAAATATCTTTTAAAATCCTTCCTAAACCCTAAAAACCTTGAACCAAATCATTTCCGAACACAACAACATTACGCAGCAACACTCACCGATATTGCTCATTGGATTCTCATCGAATTGCTCTATAAACAGCAATGCTTTCACTGCGCTGGTATGTGGCGGTTAGCCAAGGGTTACGGTGGAGGTAGCACACCTGGGTTACATGGCCAAATATAAACATTGCCAGAATTGTCTATTGGTTTATAGTTTAGACTGTCAAATTTGAGACAATGTTAGTTTTAGGCAGTCTAACAACAGTTGAAGATATAGATGAGAACTCTAAGAACTTAGTCTAACCCAAAAAAAAACAGAAAAAGAAGTATTACCCTGTAATGTCCCATTGCTGGGCAAAGGCCTCTCATCTCACTGAAGATATCAGTGCAGTGAGGGAGGATGAGAGGATTAGGCGTAGACCACGCGCCCAATGCGGGTTGGTGATCTCAAACCCGAACCATGTTTGAAAAGTAGGAGACATGTTTTCGCTCGACCCGGGAATCGAATCCAGGACCCAAAAAATAGAAGGTAAATTTTTGTTTTGCATGGGAGTAGTAATAACTGTCAATTTATTCAAAATGTTTAATTAGTCATAAGTTTCAGTTATGAGCCACATTCCACGGGAAGATAATACGCCAGTTTTCATCCCGAAATTCCCACGGGATCAGGGAACAACGGGAGTAAAACTGCGGAGAAAAGTTGGTATTTTAGACGAACAAAACCTTTCCGGTATTTCGGACTCAATATGATATAAATTAAAACTAATTAAAATGCGTTATGAGAACGCGACCGATATAATTGTATCCAAAAATAGAACTTTGGTAAAATAGGTCAAAACGAATTCAATGTCTCTTTATAAACAGACTGACAGACAGATCAATTGACACATTTAAGGAGTTGTTATTCCAATAATTGAAGCAATTGGGTGCAAACAAAATATTTTCAGGGACATTTCTGTTGCCGACTGTACTACATACTATCAGAAAGTAAATTTGAGTAGGGAGAGCATTTTTAGAACCGTATTTGTCCATGTTTTAATCCTACTAATATTAATTGTGAGGATGCATGTATGTTTGTTTGTACCCCTTTACGAAAAAACTACTGCACAGATTTGGATGAAACTTTACAGTAATATAGGTTATACATTAGAATAACACATGGGATACATTTTATCCCGAAATTCCCACAGGAACGGGTACAACGCGGGTAACCACGCGGGGCGCAGTTAATCTAAAATAAAATAACATATTTACATTATGTAAGTACCTACCAAAATGTTAATATTCCTCTAATGTTAATAAAAAAACTAATTACTACTCCCTTAATGATCTGCATCTTAAATGAGTGAGCTTTCATAGTGCATTAACAAGCCGTGTAAATATTTTGAATTCAACGGCCAAGAATTCTAATTCATAAATGAAGATTACAGTATGTTTGTTTGATACCGATACAGTAATAGAATACACGTCGGTCTTACACTGGGAAATAACTCCACAAGTAGGCGCCGAGCCCAGTCCAAAACAACATATTTATAATAGGAAAGAAACCGCTTCCCGCCAATAACCATTCGTCATTCGATAAAAACAAACGAAGCACGCATTTAGGCGCCAAAATGATAAAATAAATCATAAATCAATACCATTTGGCATAAAAAACATAGTAACAAATGTACGAACAATTTCTTTTTATAATCTATCAAATAGATAAAAAAGTGTGCTAATGTGAGCTGCAAAAGAAAAAACAGTTCAATACTCTATTCTCGTTTTTGATATGGGGCCAAAGACCCCATTCATATAATCTATGGTCTATTTAAAACAGATTAAATATCTGCAATTACATGAACTCATTCAGCCGTTGACAGTTGACAATTAAATTATTATGACAGGTTTTATTAACACATTTAAAGTGACGTTAATTTGTGCGTTCCGTTTAACGTGTTTACGTAACTAGTTATTCCCTGTGGTTTTACCCTGTTAGACACGGGATTTCTGGATATGAATTATTAGCTTTTGGGATATTCCAGACTACATGTGGGGTTTGCCTACACAGAGCCACCAAAAGTCGAGATGACGTCACTTAGTGGCCCAAATCTTATCTAAATCTATACTACATCATAATAAAGCTGAAGAGTTTTTTTGTTCGAACGTTCTAATCTCAGAAATTACCAAACCGATTTAATTCCTTTTGTAATAGAAAGCCACATTCAACGGGAAGATTATAGGCTATTTTTCATCCAGAAATTCCTATAGGAACCGGCATAACATGTGTAAAAACGTGGGACATATTTTATAGTGAGAGATTAAGCGATAGAACGACTTGACTCCGCTGCGACTCCAACACGACTTCAACACAACTCCATCTCGACTCTACAAATAAGCGTCACGCCTAATCACTTTCAGTCCCATTCATTAAAATCCGTTCAGTAGTTTTTGCGTGAAATATTTACATGCATTCATCCTCACAAACTTTCGTCTTTGTCACAGTATTAAGATTTCATGATAGAGATAACTATTTCATTGAAGTGTTTATTGCTTTATTTAATAGGCTTTAAGACATTTGCATTTATCATTTTGATTTCCCTTTAGAAACTAAACAGTAAATAAAATAACGTCCCGAGCAGAGAAACCAATATTGGCTGCCAGTCGTGTAGGTCAGACATGTCGAATGTAACCCTGGTGTAGAAGATTTAAGATCGCGTAAAGGTTTTCAGCCTGACTTATTTATCTATACTAATATTATAAAGAGGTAAAATTTGTAAGTTTGTTTGTTTGTTTGTATGTTCGAGGTAATCTCAGGAATTATACGTCCGATTTGAATAATTCTTTTTGTAATAGATAGCCACATTCAACAGGAAGGTTATAGGCTATTTTTCATCCCGAAATTCCCATGGGAACGGGTACAACACGGGTAAAAACGCGGAGCGCTGCTAGTCGTATTATATTCCGTTTGTACGTTTACATTGAAGCGGAGTGGAGCTACACGGCGCTCAATTCACCAATCACAGCGCAGTGAGATCTTCATTCAACGCATCTTGTCAAAATCTTTTCATTGTGATTGGTCGATTGAGCCCCGAACAACCCCTCTTCAACGGAAACGCACTCTAAGTATATTACAGCGCTCGTGGTGTAGTTTGACTAAGCGATGCTAGTTCATTGCGATTGTTAAGCAACGTGCAGCTCTGCCTCTACTTAGATGGGTGGCCGATAGTGGCATTTCTATCTGAGCGCTACCGTGCTACCGGGCACGTTAAGTAGTCGGTCCCGGTTGTTTCAATCATCAGACCATGTCGGAGGTTATTAGGCGGTCTAATAACTCCGAACACCAGGGTTGGCCACTGACCTATTTAAAAAGAAGAAGTATATTATATTTTATGCCATTTATAGTTCCAAAAACTCACCAAGCATTACAATCCTTCATAATCTTCTTGCCTCTATAGTACTTCTGTCCTTCATGCTCGCAAGTAGGCTCTACAATGTTCTGCGGGACCTCAATGTGTAGACACACGGGAACGTAGTCCGGACAGCAGTCGTCATTGTTCTCCATGAGCTGTTGGGTGCGGTTGCAGAACTCGTCGCAGTAGCAGAGAGTGTCTGCGGGTTGAAGGGGTAAGCCAAGTTATCTCAGAGGTGAGGAAAAGCATAGTGTGTTTAGACAATTTCTAGGACTAGAACCTCAGCCTTGGCAACCGAGTGCGCTAGGACCGTCGCCCTTCCATCATTTGCCTAAAATCATACTATGCTATGAGCACTACTAAATCTAATTTAATAATATATTTATTTTTTAATTCAACATAAATTAAAAAAAATCCAGCAGAGTTTCTTGCCCATAATATTCTTCTCTGCTGATGTTCTTCCTAATGGGTACGTTCAAAAGAGCCTCTTTGGGGCCAAAACGGAATAAAAACATTTGACTTTGAAATCATAATTTTTTTATACAATACCAACCTAATATCATATGAGAGCAGCCGTCTTCTCTACTAGTGCAGCACTTGCCCCGGGGCCCCCCGCAGTAGGGCCCAGGGGGTAAGTCAGCCCCCGTGTACCCCGCCGCCGTGGCTACCGACGCAGCCAGGATCACGGATAACAGGAATCTGGAAGAAGAATTTAATTTAAAAATGTATTTATTTATTTTAGAAATTTATTTTTTTGAAAAATAAGTAAATAAATTTGTATTCTGGGTTTCCATTGAAGCGGAGCGGAGCTCAACTCACAAATCACAATGCATTCCAAAAATATTATGACAATGTCAATGCGTTGTTTGACAATGTCAATGCGTTGTTTGACAATGTCAATGCGTTGTTTGACAATGTCAATGCGTTGTTTGACAATGTCAATGCGTTGTTTGACAATGTCAATGCGTTGTTTGACAATGTCAATGCGTTGTTTGACAATGTCAATGCGTTGTTTGACAATGTCAATGCGTTGTTTGACAATGTCAATGCGTTGTTTGACAATGTCAATGCGTTGTTTGACAATGTCAATGCGTTGTTTGACAATGTCAATGCGTTGTTTGACAATGTCAATGCGTTGTTTGACAATGTCAATGCGTTGTTTGACAATGTCAATGCGTTGTTTGTCAATCCCAATGCGCTGTGATTGGTGAATCGGAGCCGAGTCCGAACTCTACTTCCAACTTCTTCTTAGCAAATCGATTGTTATTTCTCATAATATGGTCTAAAAAAGCCAAAGAGAAATCAGTTTATTTTTCAATTCATCCCACTAAAGAAAATTTAATCCACTTTTACTTTTATCACAGTTATAAAAAGCTACCCACATTCTATAATCTTATCTGTGACGGAAGTTAGACCTAACAAACCCGTTACGCCCTCACATATTTAAAATCTAGTTTCAAAATTCACGTAGGTTTCTAGATAGAAATTAGACCTGTTATAATGTAGGTAGGTATTACCCAATAATATGAACAAAATAATTCCAATTTCAAATCACTACATAGTATAAAACAAAGTCGCTTTCCGCTGTCTGTCTTTCCCTATGTATGCTTAGATCTTTAAAACTACGCAACGGATTTTGACATGGATTTTTAAATAGACAGAGTGATTCAAGAGGAAGGTTTATATGTAAAACAATCCCGAAATTCCTACGGAAAAGAGCACAATATGGGTAAAACCGCGGGGCGCTGCTAGTTGACAGATAAAATGAATTATTCCATTTCCAAATTCACAGCCACAGATTACATGACACGTCAATAAATTCATAGACAACAAATAAATCTAAAGGAGCCCAAATGCTAACTCTAAATTACGATGCCCATATAACTGTCGATGTAATATCGTATCTAAAATCAAAGCAATAAACTACAAATAAGTAGTTTTATTGTCTCTATATGTTGTTAGACAGCTGTCGTAAAATATTAATTCTTAAAACATATTTTAAAATTAGTTAAAAACTGTGAATTTATCTAATCGAAAACAGGGTTAAAAGGGGTTGAAAGAGGGGTTGAAAAGTAGTATGAATGGTTATTTTTAAAACTACTGGACGGATCAGAATAACACATGGGATACATTTTATCCCGAAATTCCCGCGGGAACGACACTGCTAGTTCTTTAATAATTATCAGATATACTCGTATAAATGCTTATCATCTTTAATTGTTGATTGACCCTTGTGTAATTCAATGACAAAATAATAAGTATTGAAGCATAAAGTGTATCACTGATTGTGAGTTGGAGCGACTGCTTGACTTGTAGCGAGCTTACAAGCTGCGAGTGATGTGTAAGGGTGCATTTCCATTGAAGGCAAAGCCAGGCTCGGATCCAGGGGGGGGTACACTGGGGTCAGTTGCCCCCCTGGATCCTTAATTTTCGACCTAGTTTTCGGGTCTCTCGCCAACATCAGTGGCCGTGTTAAGTTCCGATTATGCAATACAAGCCGCGCCCCGCGGTGTTACCCGCATTGTACCCGTTCCCGCGGGAATTTCAGGATAAAATGTATCCCATGTGTTATTCTGATGTATAACTTATATTACTGTAAAGTTTCATTCAAATTCGTTCTGTAGTTTTTGAGTGCTAGAGCAACAAACATATATCCATACATACATCCATCCTCACAAACTTTCGCATTTATAATATTAGTAGGATCCCTGTATGTAGATTGACACAAGTCCTAGATCCGCGCATGCGGAGCGGAGCTGTGCGGCGCTCAATATCAATATCATTGACAATATCAATGCCTTGTTTGACAATATCAATGCATTGTTTGACAATATCAATGCCTTGTTTGACAATATCAATGCCTTGTTTGACAATATCAATGCCTTGTTTGACAATATCAATGCCTTGTTTGACAATATCAATGCCTTGTTTGACAATATCAATGCCTTGTTTGACAAATTCAATGCGTTGTGATTGGTCGATGCTCCACTCCGTTTAAATGGGACACACCAAAAACTGGTCGAATGCTGTTAATATATGAAAAACATAGCAAATCACATTCTTAAGAGGCCATCAGCCAAATAATTCCTAGTTTAAGAATATCAGATGACCACGGCAATAAATAAGGATTGATTCCACGAACCAATTGGCGTTTTACAACGTCTCGGCCGTCTCGGTAGTCAATTTAGTGTTGTCAGATCGAATCAATCGAATGTATACAAGGTTTATATTGTCAAAGAAAATGTAGCAACACTTTAACTTAAATTATTTTTAACAGCCTCCGTGGTCTTGCGGTTTGAGCGCTCGGCTCACGATCCGGAGGTTCCGGGTGATTCCCAGTGGGGACAATGTCTCACAAAAATCTCTTTGTGAGACTGTCCTCAGTTTGATTAGGGCATTGCAGGCTGAATCACCTGATTGCCCGAAAAGTACGAAAAGTGACATTGATTTTTATATACATATATCATGATTAATGATGTTGTTGAAAAAGTAATTGTAGTCTGTTTGAATTTAAATCATAGCCCATCATGTCATGACGCTGTCAAAACGATACCCAGCTTGCAATAAGCTGTGTCCTGCAGTGTGGAGAATCTTTCGAAAGCAATCAGTGCAATAGAGGTCGTCAAATTCTGAATATAAAAGTAAAGTATTAGCCTGTAATGTCCCACAGCTGGGCAAAGGCCTCTCATCTCACTGAAGATATCAGTACTGAGGGGTTTGGCATAATCACCACGCTTGCCAAATGCGGGGTGATCTCAAACCCGAGCCATGTTTGAAAAGTAAAAAACATGTTTTCGCTCGACCCGGGAATTGAACCCGGGACCTCAGTCTTGGCGTTAACAAATATAACTTTGAATAACTATTTCGACTGGTGAAGAGAGAAATGTTTTTAAATAAATTTTCCTGAATAAAAATGTAAACAAAACACTCAGAAGTAGCCATGTTTGTTTTCTTATCTGTGCCAATTATATCAGATCATCAACCTTGAAACTAATCTTAGCAACACATTTAATAATAGACACTTAAAAATGATGTGAATTTTTGGTAGCTCAGTAAGTAAATAACGTGAAATACTCGTTTTACATAAAAGGAGGTGTTGTAATTTGTAAGTCGCTCACGCATTTTCTTTAATCTGATGACTTCACTTTAAGATTAGTGAATGCTATTTTTAATAAAAAATTCGAAATTCTTACTCTATGGATGAATTAAAATCATAATAAAATAGACCTACTGTCATGTTCTGTCACTAAATCTAAAAAGGTCCGAATTTATGGTTAACCTTCTTACGAATATATTCAACCTTATCCTAAATATTTGCTCCTAAAACGAAGATAACTAATAAAACTATGAAAAAGAAACAATAAAAATCTGAAACAATAAGCAACAAAGTAATAAAATGTTTATTGATTTTAAATATTTTATACGACGCCAAGGCTAAGTGTACCATCAATAAATATTATTAGCGTTCATTTCGCGCCACTTGACCGATTAAAAAAATAAACTGGAGAGCGTTCCAATTTCTAAATTTGAATTATTTGACGTTTACATTGCATTATAATATGCACTAATTGAATAAGTGTTTTTGTTTTAAAAATTATAATGCTGTGTTACATATAGCTTTGAGACTTCAACTTGTCAATCTAATTAAACAATCAGGAGGAAGTTCTTAAAATCTCGTGTATTTTTGACTACTTGGACAAAAGGTACGACGACAAGCCCGTTGGTACAGTGGAATATGAGAGCGCTTACTGTGTCGGGGGTCACGGGTTCGATTCAATGAAGTCAACAATATGTGCAGACATAGTTGTTGGCAAAGACCTCTGTATATGTAGTAGTATCAGTTAGTTAGATTTCATAATACCAGTTTAAAGCTTAGGCACGGTAATAGACTAGATTCTATTACCATCGTTTGGGTCTAATTACCCTTGTGTGAATTTATCCAGGTGTATTTATTTATTTTGTATGATTGTCATTTGTTTAGGTTTAGGTTTTGTTTAGGTCTGATCCGGTGATTATATTAACACTGTCACTTATGTGAATTGCACCCAAGGGCTTAATACTTTGTACATATTAAATCCATGATTGGACCATAGCTACCGTTTTCCATTCTTCCGGATCCGGAACCAAAGCGCCACATTTTTTTTAAAGAATGCGAATCTTTTATTTTTTATACTTAATTTTTTTACAACAGGGATTTATGGAATAATAAATACATTATGTATCTTGGATTTCCACACAACAATAACCGTGTAACAACGGAGTAATGCCTTGACATTATGTTAAATAGAACTAGAGGTTTTCAAGTACCAGCCTATTATAAAATACAAACAATTACATACGTGAATATGTTATTATTTAACTGTTTTCTTTGAAATAAGCTATGTTTTTATAGTATTAATGTTTATTACTAGCATAGACAAAGAATCACAGCGGCTTTGCTCTTTAAAAAAATATGACGTTTTTATCTCTGACTAGCCGCGTACCGCGGTGTTACCCGCATTGTACCTTACTGTAAAGTCTCATCCAAATCCGTTCAGTCACAGTACATTGTACTGTGGTTCAGTAGTTTGTTCGTGAATGTGTAATAATACGTACATACATCCACCCTCAAAAACTTTCGCATTTATAATAATAGTAGGATTAGTAGGATTTTTCACGCTTGTAATTTTTAATCGAAGTTAATTAAACCAAAATTATTATACGTTTGACTAAAAACCGTATATTTAAAAATAGTGGGTTTTCCAATAACCGAAGAAAACAAGCAGAAAAATAATAATTTACCATTTTTGGTAATTCTCATTACGTAAGATTATTGTCACCTGTACAAACTGACAGCTGTGTTACAAACGTAAAACAAACTCTATACCTTTGGAATAACGTACAAATTTCCGTAGCCAAATATTTTGAGATGTGCTCTAATATCTTTGTTGTTCAAAAGAGGCGGGAAACAAAAGTTTTGTTTATAATTTGTTTCGAGTAATGAGTTCTTTTTTCAAGTTTTGACACACTGATTTAGTTACGGTCCACACCCTTGTCAATGGTACTTTTGTTGATGAGTACTTTTGTCTATGCTCTAATTTATAAACCATTTTTAAATTATTGTGCCATAGTCGTTATTTTCTTTTACTTTAAGACTTATTTTCAAAAAATAGGTATTTTGCTATCGTTAACTTTGATTTCATTAAGTCAATTGTAATTATTTTACATTTGACATATATTTTTGATGATACAGTCAGATATTTTTGATCGTATGTATTTTTTCCTATAAATATAAGTAGCAGCTGAAATAAATAGAATTTTCTATTAAAAATATATTTTACCTGGACAACCTATTTTTTACCAAAAAACACAGTGATTTTCCTAAAAAAATGTTTTTTTATCAGTTTAGTACAACAACAAAAAATCGGTACTTATTCTCCCGTAAAAAAATTAGTTAACCAAAAATAATTTTTTAAACGCTTTTTTTTATAAAAAATGGACTCTGTAGGTACATTACACAGTAAACACCGCTTCCTAAAATCACTACCTTGTAACATATCTTATCAGTTTGTCATTCCTATTATCATAGTTTAAGTTATCAATTATCTAATAGTTAACATGTACGCATTCCGACAACCACACATCAATAGGTATAGAATCACACATGTTTTTTTCAATGACATTTTAGAAATCTGTGACTTTATTTTGTTCATTTTGTTTATTAAGTTTATTAAGTGTTTACTTGTAATCAGTGACAAAAAACGTATTACAGTTTTTACGGCATTTATTTTTTAATGTCTAAAAATGGTTAGTATGCGATGTAAAAAACGAGCTTAATGTAAAAAAGGGGAAAATATTATTTTACAACTTATTTCACATTTTCCTTATTTCTTTAATTTGTGAATTTATCTACAGCTACATAAATATCATCTATACTAATACTACAAAGAGGTAGAAATTAAAAAGAAATGGTATCTACATTTACGAAGAAGGTTTTAGGCTTCTTTTTATACCCTATTTCTCTCAGTAACGGGTATAGCACGGATAATACCGCGGGGCAAAGTTGAAATAGGTACCTATGTTATTTTTATTCAAAACGACATAGCGCCTCTTATCGATTGTCCTTCGATATTAAAACGCTATAAAAGGTTTTTTTCTCGATCAGGAAATGACATAACAAGTCTTATGTCATCGTAAATTATTTAGCTTAATTTAATTTTAGATTTAATTTAGGGTTCTGTTTCAACACAAAAATTACTAAAAAAAAAAAAAAGTAATTTGGATGATTTCTGAGTTTTTTGATCGCCTAAAAGCCTCCTACAAGGTCCAACGGTTGAAACAACAGGGACCAAAAATTCGAAAATTTTACGTGGTAGGTAACCTCTGAAGCACTCAGATAGAAATTAAAAACAAAATACCTACTTAATTAAAAATATCGGAAAATACAATATGAAAATGTATGCATAATTAGTTTTTTTATCACATTATTCTGCCGTACTCAGAGTCTCCAAATTAATCGACAATTAATGAATTGGCGCAATAATTCATACATCAACATGTCATCAAATCGTTCGCTCATTAATTAACCTCTCCTACAGAATCACTTGACATTTCTGAGTACAGCCAATAGTCAAATAACTAATTTAAGAGTTCGCTGTTATGATAATTATCTTTCCAATACAATTTTAATCAAATTAGAGTTAGATAAATATTTAATTAATTGATAAATACACCTAGACAAATTCACACACTGTTAATGAGACCCAAACTAAGCTCTAAGCTTGTATTATAGAATCTAACTAACTGATACTAATACTTATACATACACAAATGCTTTATAAGAATATTTAATTGACACCCAGACGTGGCTAACAACTATGTCTAGACATTTATAAAAGTTGATTTTTCCTACTTTTTTCGGTGAACGTATTATAAACGACAATAATGTACGGAACTCTTGAAGAGTAAATTCAAAATACCTAGAACTTGACTATTTCTTATAACTTAGTTATTGAATTCTCGCTATTTTATTCAAATTATTTTTCCGGTTATGGCTTTAAAATGCGATTTTAATTATAATCCTGCTTATATATAAATATAATACTTTTGAAGTATCATGGAGGTTTGTTGTTAGTTTTGCGCGAATTCGTAACAGCGAGAGTTAGACTTTTGATGGTAAATGATACATAGTTCATTAAGGACAGATAAAATACTATAATTATGTGTCACATAAAGTAAAATCTAATTCCTCTATGAATGTAATTAGCATAGATAAAACATAGAGTATGTGTACTATAGAGTAATTTAAATCCCCAAATTATATCACGAACGGGCAAAACCGCGGGATTTTAGTAAGACGTAAGACCAAGTAAAGGTTATTATGAACATTAAAACTTAACAATTCAATTCATTAAACTTGAATTAATATGTTAAATCGTAATAACTAATATCTAAGCAACCTATAGATTGAAATGCTAACAACATCATCAACTTACATGTTAGCCATGACTGCAGACCACAGAACGAAAACAGCTGATTTTGACCAAAAAGTCTACAACACTATTAAATCATTATTCCAAAACCATGCACAAAAAAAAGTTGAAACAGAACGTCAAATAAAAGAGTTGAAAAAAACAATTGAAAGATGACGTTCGAATCGAATTTGAATTAGTGTTTGCGCGGGAAACGTGACGTGTGTAAAGCATGCAAGCCGCGAGCGAACTGTGAATGGCGCCAAACCACACCTGATAATATTACTGCAGATATTAACCTGAGTTAAAGGCTTTATTTACACTATATTATATTATTTTCATCGCTGAATAGTTTGATTTGTGACGGCTACGTTGAAAAGGCCTTGGGTAGCCGCTTAGAAACAATAGTTTACTGGAGTGGCGTAAACACTCGATTTTTTTATACTGTAGATTAAACCCTGTTTTTTTTATTTGCAGTTGGTACGCTAAGGGCGTGGACCATAGAGTATCTAAGGATAACATTATTATTTTTTTATTTGGCACCTATCCTTTTTAAAATTGTCAATGTCAGGGTGGGTCAAAATGTACCCTCTGATTATGCACCTGCACTGCATCTCACAGGTTATTATAAGCAGGATTTACATTACGAAACTAGTGTCATGCATGATAGTCATGATAACTAGTTTCGTGAAACTAATTTCAGCACATGTGAAACTACTTTCGTTTAAATTATAGTTTCGTGAAATTATCAGTATCGCGGAGATAATGGCCCTGTCAATATCATAGCTATTGCTGCTGCTGTCTCTGAAATTCTGTAGCGACACTACTTTCGCGTCGCATTTACATGATGAAACTAGTTGCATGACACTAATTTCACCTAAATTTTAAATCGCGCAGGGCACGAAACTGATTTGCTTTCATGAAATGCATGCATTACGAAAATATTAAATTACACGTGAAACTGTTGTTAAAACTAATGTCACGAAATTAATTGCCACTAATTTCGTAATGTAATAGCCTTTACTTAAAACAATATAAAAGTACCTACTTAACGACTTAAAAAAAAATCCTACAAATATTATAAATGCGAAAGTTTGTGAGGATGTAATATGTAAGTATGTTTGTTACACTTTCACGAAAAAACTACTGGACGGATTTGGATGAAACTTTACGGTAATATACGTTATACATCAGAATAACACATGGGATACATTTTATCCCGAAATTCCCGCGGGAACGGGTACAGTGTGGGTAACACCGCGGGGCGCGGTGAGTATAATATATTTTGGATATAATGTAGCCTATGACCTTCCCGTTGAATGTGGGTATCTATTACTTACAGAGTTATTCAAATAGGACACGCAATTCCCGAGATTAGCTCCAACAAACAAACACAAATTTTAAACATGTAACATGAGTATAACTGTCATTAGTAATCTTTTCTTGGAGATAGTGTTTCAAAGTCAAGTCCACAGAGCTCCACAGCGATACAGCTGTGCAAACAGAAGATGAATAGACCGAGGTGAATGTACATAGATACTTTTAGTCAGTATAGAGTATAGCGTACGTTACGTGCAATGAAAATTACGCCGGTAAAAATACGCGGGCAGATTTTCAAAGAAATGTCCACTCTGAAAATTTCAAAAACAAACAGCCACTTTACAATACTATACTAGCAGCGCCCTGCGGTTTTACCCATGCTGTGCCCGTTCCCGTGAGAATTTCGGAAATTTGTATACTTATAAATCTTCCTCTTGAATCACTCTATCTATTTAAAAAACCGTGTCAAATTCCGTTGCGTAGTTTTAAAGATCTGAGCATACATAGGGACAGACAGACAGACAGCGGAAAGCGACTTTTTTATACTAAGTATGTCGTGATAACCACCGAGTTTCCAAGAATATAGTGCAGTCAAAATTCAAAAGTCAAAGCTCTTAACTAGTCAATAGTACTTTTGACTCGCTAAGAGTTTTGACTGCAACCTAAAAAATTTTGGCAAAAATATGGACACAGATTGTTTTCAGTTATTTGTATACACGATCACATGCAATAATTTGTACCCATTATGAATTAATCTATACTTATATTATAAAGAGGTAACATTTGTAAGTTTGTTTGTTTGTTTGAACGCGCTAATTTTAGGAACTTTTTGTAATGGATAGCCACATTCAACGGGAAGGTCATAGGCTATTTTTCATTCAATTCAAATTCCCACGGGCACGGGCACAAAGTGGGTAGCACCGCAGAGCGCTGCTTGCGTAAAATAGAAGCGAAGTGTATTCGTAACTTCCCTAAAATGTTTCGTATTACTTTGAAATCCAATCACGTCATCGAGATTAACAAAGAATGTGCCGCATTTTTGATTCCCTATCAGTAGATAAGGACTGTTTATTTTGATGTGACTTGCATGATAAAAATGTAATTACATTTCAGCTGTTATCATAGGACGGAAGGACATTTTGACAATTTTGACCTGTAGACCATAAAACTATATATCAGTATAAAAAATAATTGTATTAGTTTGCATAGATAAAATAAATAAATGTAGGTATAATTATTATCATAATAAAAAAACCAGCCAACTGCGAGTCAGACACGCGCACGGAGGGTTCCGTACTTTAAAAAACTTGTATAGCCCTTGAATATTTGTTTTATTTTATTTTTAATATTTTGTTATTATAGTGGCAATAGAAATACATCATCTGTGAAAATTTCAACTGTCTAGCTATCACCGTTCTTGAGATACAGCCTGGTGACAGACGGACAGACAGCGAAGTCTCAGTAATAGGGTCCCGTATTTACCCTTTGGGTACGGAGCCCTAAAAAACAACGGATTGCAGTCCGGGAGTACCAGCAGAAGTAAAAACTTGAATATTAACGTCAAAACGTCTTACGAATTTTCGATCAGGTCACGTGTCCTGACGCGGGTTTAAAATGTGGTGGTCGTTGCCCACAAAAAAGTGGGCAACGACTCTAAAGGAGTTTTCACTTCAAAAATAATAAGGGGTGTCAGAACTCTGAAGTTAATATTAACAACTAGCTGTGCCCCGCGGTTTCACCCGCATTTATTCCGTCACTGCTTACCGTTTAAACCTTCCCTGGACTTTCATGAATATTTCAAGACCCAAAATTAGCCAAATCGGTTCAGCCGTTCTCGAGTTTTAAGCAGACTAACGAACAGCAATTCATTTTTATTATAAAGACTAGCAGTGCCCCGCGGTTTTACCCGCGTTGTGCTCGTTCCCGTGGGAATTTCGGGATAAAATGTCCTCGATAAATAGACTATCTAACAGTGAAAGAATTATTCAAATCGGTTCAGTAGTTTCTGAGATTAGCGCGTTTAAACAAACAAACAAACAAACAAACAAAACAAACTCTTCAGCTTTATAATAATTTTTATTATAAAGAAGATTAAGGATCGGTACCCCCGCTTTAACTCGACTTAAAAAAGAAAAATATTTTTTCCTATACCCATTTTTTTTATGACCACAATCTTACGTAAATCACGCATTATTGATTTAATCGTAAGATGTATTGTTTATTCACACAAAGCCATTGGCTCGCCCACTTCTGTCTACACTTTAATATTATACTCAAATCGATATCGTTTAAGAATGAGTGGTAACTACCCACATTTTCTCTGAATACATGTGTTATTGGAAATCTTTTTGTATACGTCAAAATCGAGAAACAATTTCTAGAGTTCTGTGGTAGCGCTTTGCCTAAGATATAATACAAAAACATAAATTGTTATTGAGTTATGTGTTTATTCATAAACGCTTACTAGCAGCATTTTAGCTATCAAATGCTTTGTCCCTTTCTGACATACGCTATTTTCCAAAGAGCAAAAGAGACAAAACACTCAATAACAGTGTTTTAGTTGGAGAGCGTTTATGAATAGGGCAGTAGATGTTTATTGCTTTTTAAGAACATAAAGTTACTTAAGTGTCTTATAAAAAAAGTAAGTAAGTATTAGCCTGTAATGTCCCACTGCTGGGCAAAGGCCTCTCATCTCACTGAAGATATCAGTACAGTGAGGAGAGGCATAATCACCACGCTAGCCAAACGCGGATTGGTGATCTCAAACTCGAGCCATGTTTGAAAAGTAGAAAACATGTTTTTGCTCGACCCGGGAATTGAACCCGGGACCTCAGTCTTGGCAGGCGAGTGCACATACCACTAGACCACCGAGGCGTTTAAATTAATGAAAGAATCAAAATGTATCGCGGTGTCAACCCTACTTTTCCGAGTTCACTTTATGACTTGTTGCTGAAACCAACCTGCTATTTCAGGACTCCATTGTGCGATGGAAATGGATGTTTTTGCTGAGTGCTGCAATAAAATGAGTATAAATAATAACTGTAAAATACTGTGTGACGTAAAATGGAAGGGTAACACTGCGTTAAGCGTGCGCCCGTCGCGTGCGCCGAACGCGTGCGCACGCGTCGGTTCACTTTTGTATGAAGCGACACGCGACGGGCGCCCGCGACGGTTCACTTTTGTAAGAAACCCCGGCGTGCGCCCGCTTAACGCTTAACAGTGTTGACCCACAGTGTTAAAGTCTGATATGTTTTGTACCGAAATACTACGGGGGTTTTCGCGGCACAGAAGGTTGTTTTAGTAAGTAAAACACTTCCTTTGATTTCCTGGCGTTTCGAGTGGGTTATTAATAAAACTCCTCCAAAATACCCAATCATTATTTCCACTGCAAAATACCACAAGGACATCTTAATTTACAGTCCTGGCCTGAAAAACCACAACACTTGAGACCTTTAAATACCATGACACACTCAAACGGATGCCTACAGTAGCGGATTAAGGATTTAGTTTAGAGGGGTAATTAATTGCTTGAATCTTGGTGAAGAGAATGTTTGGACGACTTCCAAGTTGGGGGGGGGGGTCTTGGGTAAGGCTTTAGCTTGGGGAGAGCTAGTGAGAGATACCAATATTGATTTCAAAGCGTGACTTGGCCAATCACAATGCAATACGACAATTTTTGATTCTGATCGGCCTATAGAGCAAAGTGGGGGTAAAGAATTTTGGTTTAAGGCAGCTTGACTCTGATGATCTATGGCATAGATCATCAGAGTCAACCTGCCTTAGCCCTTACAAACAACCATAGATACCATAGATTCTATGGTATCTATGGTTGTTTGTAAGGGCTAATCACAAAAACTACCAGTCACATTCAATGGGAAGGTTATAGGCTACTTGAAACGCGTGTAAAACCGCGGGGTACTGCTAGTACTAACATAAGGTTGCATCCAGAAGGTCAACAGCGACTCTTACGAAAACAAAAGCACTAACAAACACGAGCTGATACGTATTTCGTAGCAATTCTCTAAATTCATTAACTTTTTAAAGTGTCTTTGTGGCTTGCCCACGATTTGAGAGGGCAAACCCCTTAATTCCCCCTCCCTGAATCCGTCACTGTACACGTGTTTTCACGAAACACGGTCAAATGTGAAGTTATGAAGGAGTTGACCTAAAAAAAATCGGATGAACAGCTTGAAATACTTGTGATTCAATTTTAAATGTTGAGAACTTAATGGTTTCGCGTTAATAAGTTGATATTTTTGATGATAGCTTTTAATTGTGTTAAGATGTGTAAATTAGCACGTGTGACCTTTTTTCTCCGTCCGTTTAAAAATAGTGTACGAAATTATTATTTGTTCAAACGGGAACTTACGAGTTTAGGCCCATCTCGTAGCCAGATTTGGTAGCTAGCTACGAAATGAGAAAAGTGTTTTCCCATCTTGTAGCTAGCTACTAAATGGGAACGATATATTCGGTAGGTTAGGGTTATTTTTTTTTACTAGTTAAAATCCTAAATCTTGGACTTTCGAATTCCTATTTCGTAGCCAGCTTCGAATCGGGATTATTTCTCCCATTTGGAAGCTAGCTACCAAATCTGGCTACCCACTCAAACGTCCGGGCGACCATGGTCGCCCAAAAATGTTTGGCGTTAAACGTTAGGGCGACTATGGTCGCCCGGACGTTTGAGTTATTTTAAACGATATTTTCTCTGTGGATAGTTTCAAAAGCTTTACGGATTTTACACTAGATGGAGCTGTATGAAATTACGCGTCTATCCATATGTAAAACAATATGGCGGGTAACAGCAAGAATAGAAAAAAAAAATTGTTTACAAACGGTATGTCAAGTGGTGTCAAGTGTCTGAGAACTCTTTGTTTAAAATATAAGTATTTATTTATTTAACATCTTATTGTATTAGTATTATATATTAAAATAATCCCCAAGATTCATTCTTTCAAAATATTTATACGTGCTATCAATCTAAAGTTTGATAGATTGACTTTACATGTAAATAAAGTCGACACGCGGAAACTATGCCTTTGTGTGTCGGTTTTTCGCTAAGTTTTTGTGTGATATATTATATATTTTAATAAAATTCTTCTTATAATTGGGAGAATAGGTCATAATTAATGTTTAAATAAATTTATACGAAAAGAAAATAACGAAAATAAGTTAGGATTTCATGTTTTTGTATGTTCTTTCCCAAGATTATAGGTATGGGTTTGTATGGGCGACCATGGCCGCCGCTGCAGGAATGCGTTGTTTGTTTTGGTTAATGTGCTAGACTGTTTATTCCAAGTAATTATATATTGGTGTCAAAAAAAAGCTTATATAATCTAGTTTAATAATAAGTAAAAAACAATGAGAAAAGTTCAATAACTTTTCGTTAAAACTTGTTGAAACAAATATTTTACTTAAATTTAGCCCGTATTGTTAAGTTCAAATTTATTTTCTGAATTTCAGATTAATTGTTGTACTATAATTAGTACATATTTTGATTCCTTAATTATTCAGCTATAAACTGGTATTTTTTGCTTTGCCATAGCTGCAATAGTTTGCTAGAAAAAATACTTTGAATCGGTAATGGCATAGGGCGCTCGACGCGCTCACGCGCGATCACGCGCGTGGACGTTTCAAGGTGTTGACAGGTGTCACAGGTGTCGTTTGAGTGGCTACGAGATGGGCCTAAACCAACTTACGTACGACGGAAGTTACTGTTGAGTGTCCCTCAAGCCCTCAACACGTTTCGTTAGAACAAATAATGACATTAACGTACGTTTCAATTAATAGTAAAAAAATCACGAAATTTAACACGCCTCGGTGGTCTAGTGGTATGTGCACTCGCCTGTCATGACTGGTCCCAGGTTCAATTCCTTGGTCGACCGAACATGTTACCTACTTTTCAAACTTGGCTCGGGTTTGAGATCAACAACTAACATAAGGCAAGCATAGTGATTACCTAATCCTAATTCACCTCACTGTACTGATATCCTCAGTGTGTCCTCGTTAAGTTTAACATGATGAATCCCACAGCTGGGCAAAAGCCTCTCCTTATAATAATATACCTGGACAAATTCACACACGGTTAATTAGACCCAAAGTAAGCTCTAAGCTTGTGTTAAGTAATCTAATTAACTGATACTACTACATATACATACACAAATACTTTATAAGGATATATAATTGACACCCAGACGTCGTCGCCAACAACTATGTCTGCACATATTGTTGACTCCGGGCGGGAATCGAACCCGCAACCCCCGACACAGTAAGCGCTCTCACTGCCACTGTGCCAACGGGCTTGTCGAATAGTCACCGAAGATATAGGTATAGTGAGGAGGAATTTTAAATCTGACTTCTTAAGTTTAAGAAAGTTAGTGGTTAACACTGGTGTCGGAGTTTTTAGATCGCCTAAGGCTTACGACAAGGTCTAACGATAGAAACAACGTGCCCTCCACGGTAGCACGGTAGCACTCGGATAGAATTTTCAATCAGTAAGGTGGTCGAGCTGCACGTTGCTTAACAATAGCAATGTGTTAACATTCAACTACACTAGGAGCGCTACAAAGTTCAGTGACTTCAACCACAGACTTCAACTAAATACAACGACTAGTGTAGAATCATCATTGAATCAACAAATTCTATTTAGTCTTTGAATTCTTTATGGTCAGTTAAACAAAATGGCCGTCGTAAATCAATTAAAAAAGTTATAAAACGATTTAAACGTTCGTGTCGCTTTTAAATTACAATTTAAGCGTTTTATTGTTCTATCCAAAAAAGTATTACGTAAAAATGTATTAATTTTAGTTAGTCGGCTACTAAAAAGATGGATAATATTTTAGACTTTTACCAAATAAGACCCGATTGTTTAATTGTTTTTTTGGTTCTGTTACCTCGTCCTCGCTATACTGATATCTTCAGTGAGAATAGAGGCCTTTGCCCAACAGTGGGACATTACAGGTTCATGCTACTACTACTGTTACTTTGTGAAGATCGTGTGAAAATGCTTCGTTGACATCTGTCAAACGAACCCACAAATCACAATAGACCTATCAAGCCCGCTGGCACAGTGGCAGTGAGAGCGCTTTCTGTGTCGGAGGTTGCGGGTTCTATTCAACAATATGTGAAGACATAGTTGTTGGCGACGAACGTCTGGGTGTCCATTATTATTTAGTCTTATAAGGTATTTGTGTATGTGTATGTAGTAGTATCAGTTAGTTAGATGTTATATTACAAGCTTAGAGCTTAATTTGGGTCTAATTAACCGTGAGTGAATTTGTCCGGGTGTATTTATTTAACCATGTAACAATATGAAAGTCAGTTGGATTACTGATTTCTTAAGTTTAAGCGGACACTATTCATTTTGAATTGAAACTACCCTTTACAGGTCTACTGTGACCACTGTTCGGGACCAAAACTTCAGATTTTTTTTTTTTTTTTGTATAAAAATTCCCGAAATTCCCACGGGAACGGGTACAACGCGGGTAAAACCGCGGGGCGCTGCTAATGTAAAATAAAAGCGAAGTGTATCCGTAAATAAGTTTCAATCTGTTTAATTGCTAATTTTCTACACCTGACTTTACTTGGATACAGAAACGCGTTCAAAAGCCCATGTTTACGGTGATTAAGCTTTAGTATCGTAGTTCCGGTGATAAAAGCTCCTTGCAGTAACTTCTAATTTTAGCCAATATTTCAGTGAAATTTTCAGAGTGGACATTTATTTGCAAATCTGCCCGTGTATACATTTCATTGCACGTGACTGTACCACAGGTTAGATAGTAGTTACTTTAAACACATTATTCTTTCTTTTCTGAGTGATTTTTCAAACTAATTTTTTTAATATCCTGCGCGTGTTATGTTTAGGTCATCAAAAGGAGCTCACTCTTATAAAGCCTTCAGTCGTTTCTATTCGCAGAGCGGAGCTGATCAATCACAATGACCAACGAAAATATTTTGACAATCCCAATGCGCTGTGTTTGGTGGATCGGGCTCCGATCCACTCCTTTACGCTTTTATGGAAACACACCCTAAGCGAGGTTACAAACTCTTCATAGAGTGGATGGTCAACCTGACCAATCCTGGTGTCAAAGTTATTGAACCGCCGAAGGCCTCTGACGTGGCTCATGTAACGACTACTATCCGTAGAAAGTAACCGGGACCGACGGCTTAACGTGCCCTCCGAAGCACGGAATCATCTTACTTTTCGGGCAATAAGGTGATTCAACCTGCAATGCCCTAACCAAGCTGAGGATAGTCTCAGAAAGAGATTTTTTGTGAGATATTCCCACCGGGTTCGAACCCAGGACCTTCGGATCGTGAGCCGGGCGCCCAAACCGCAAGACCACGGAGGCTGTTGAGGTTAAAAATTGAGAGCTGATGAGTTCAAAATTCAAGATATTTTACTTGCAATTAAGTTCAATGGAACGTCTCAGAAATTCGTTTAATCACTTAAAATCGCTCACTATCAATGACAGAGCCTATTGTTTATAATATTTTGTTTATTTAATAAAGTCTAGGTTTCCGAAAACATCTTTGATCATCAACCAAGGACATATACATTCAGTAAATTAATTTGATATTTTTCGCGAGCGAACGAACGTAAATAATATGTCTTTCTCAGCACACTTCAAATAAATGTAGGTTAACAACACTAACAGACGTCGGAGTAACAAACATGGCCTATTTTTCTACGAAAACAATTATATATGTTTTATTAGGGTTCCGTACCCAAAGGGTAAAAACACAGATTATGTATTTCTATTGCCGCTATTGACAGCCTCCGTGGTCTAGTGGTTTGAGCGCTCGGCTCACGATCCGGAGGTTCCGGTTTCGATGCCCGGTGGGGATATCTCACAAAAAATCACTTTGTGAGACTTTCCTCAGTTTGGTTAGGGCATTGCAGGCTGAATCACCTGATTGCCCGAAAAGTAAGATGATTCCGTGCTTCGGAGGGTATGTTAAGCCGTCGGTCCCGGTTACTTTCTACCGATAGTAGTCGTTACATGAGCCATGTCAGAGGTCTTTGGCGGCTCAATAACTCTGACACCGGGATTGGTCAGGTTGACCATCCACTCGATAAGAAAGAAAGATTGCCGCTATAACAACAAATACTAAAAATAAAATAAAACAAATATTCAAGGGGGGCTTCCATACAACGAACGTGATTTTTTACCGTTTCTTGCTCGATACTAATAATTTTTAATAGATAATGGTACGGAACCCTTTGTCTTGACCGACTCGCACTTGGTCGGTTTTTTAATATG
This sequence comes from Cyclophora albipunctata, assembly GCA_963082685.1. NCBI lineage: Eukaryota > Metazoa > Arthropoda > Insecta > Lepidoptera > Geometridae > Cyclophora > Cyclophora albipunctata. Next base: position 5,902,833 of record OY720138.1, on the reverse strand, counting down.
TTCTTACCATTACTAAAACAAAGTCCCCAAAAGCTGTCCGTCTGTATCTAATCTATACTAATATTATAAAGGGTAAAATTTGTATGTTTGTTTGCTAATCTCGGGAATTGCCAGTCCGATTTGAATAATTATTTTGTACTAGATAGCCACATTGAACGGGAAGGTTATATTACATACATATTACATACTAGCAGCGCCCCGCGGTTTTACTCGCGTTGTGCCCGTTCCCGTGGGAATGTCGGGATGATAAATAGCCAATAGCCTTCCTCGATAAGTGGACTAACCAACAGTGAAAGAACTTTTCAAATAGGACCAGTAGTTCCTGAGATTAGCGCGTTCAAACAAACAAACTCTGCAGCTTTATAATATCAGTATAGATAATCTCTATATTCATTCAATCACTAAATGCATTCTACTTAAAACAAATGAACGAATCGGAATTCAAATCGTTATTCGATTCCATTAGTGCTAACAAATTAATCAAGTATTATCGAGTCATGCGTGGGCGCAGAATCGATCATATTTAAATCGATGGAATCCATTCGAGTGGTTTATTGTTTGTGTGTTGTATTATATTCTACTAGCATTGCCCCGCTGTTTTACCCGCGTTGTGAGCGTTCCCTTGGGAACTTCGGGAATTTTTATATATGATGTTGCTGATCGATGAATAGAAAACAATTTAAATTCCGAATCAAAATAATGACATTATTTCAAAATTTATTTTTTTGTTAAGATACGGATATAAACCTTCCTCTTGAATCACTCTATCTATTAAAAAAAACGCGTCGAAATCCGTTGTGTAGTTTTAAAGATCTAAGCATACATAGGGACAGACAGCGGAAAGCGACTTTGTTTTATACTATGTACTGGTCATCGGTAGTTCGGGGAATTCTGTTAGTTATGGTTTACATAGTTTGTGCTGCAACTAGACAAGCACGTGACTTTGGCCGCGTTAGTTCCATTTTAAAGAAATTTCGAAATTAACACACACACACTCACACACACACACACACACACACACACACACACATCAAGTTAAACTTATCACACCCTTGTTTTTGCGTAAATAAGCATAAGTTTATCCTAATAACATTACTATTAGTCTGTCAGTGAGAATCTAGGCAATCGTTTTGAGATTACCGTGAATAAACCAACAGACAAATAAACATCAGAAAAAGTATATTAAGCTGTCATATAGATTCGGTAAAAGCTTTTATTTCTGCACTACGAACCAATAATTCAATTTTATTTATTTTTAAGAATAAAATTTTTCATATTATTCATTTCTGTTTATAGGACATTTTATACTTAACTAGAAGCGCCCCGCGGTTTTACCCGCGTTGTGCCCGTTCCCGTGGAAATTTTGGGATTTTTTATTCATAAAAACCTTGCTCTTGAATCACACTATCTATTAAAAAAACCGCGTCAAAATCCGTTGCGTAGTTTTAAAGATCTAAGCATACTGACAGCGGAAAGCGACTTTGTTTTATACTATGTAGTGATGATTCAAAATAAATGTTTCATTTTTTGTTGCTAAGCTGAAGACGCGAAACGGCAGAACCAGAACTATGTACTCCAGTTAACGTAAAACCAATCCTATTTGAATAATTCTTTCTGTAACGGATAGCCACATTCAACGGGAAGGTTATAGGCTACTAGCTGCGCCCCGCGGTGTTACCCGCGTTGTACCCGTTCCCGCAGGAATTTCGGGATAAAATGTATCCCATATGTTATTCTGATGTATAACCTACATTACTGTAAAGTTTCATCCAAATCCGTTCAGTAGTTTTTTCGTGAAAGAGCAACAAACATATATCCATACATACATCCATCCGCACAAACTTTCGCATTAATACTATTAGTAGGATTTTTCATGTCACAATTCCCACGGGAACGGGCACAACGCAGGACGTTGTAAAGTTGTCATGCAGACGCCTAAGTTTATCCAATACAATGTTTTCAAGAAACCAAGACATAACTTTTGAATCATACATTGTATTCATTCTATTAATACTGCGTGACACACAGGTGTGCATGAAAGCTCTTATACACAGTCATACACTTTAATTACCGCTGTAATGTTTCAATCAACCCACTTTACAGAAATATACTCGGTTCGATACCTGGCCCGAGTGAATTCTGGATGTTGCAATCATTTTGTATTATTTAGAAGCATGTTTTTTCCTCGCTTCGCCTCGGTAGTATAGTGGTATGTGCACTCGCCTGCCAAGACTAAGGTCCCGGGTTCGTTTCCCGGGTCGAGCGAATATATGTTTTCTACTTTTCAATCATAGCTCAGGTTTGAGATCACCAACCCGCATTTTGCAAGCGTGGTGATTATGCCTAATCCATCCCACTGTACTGATATCTTCAGTGAAGTGAGAGGCCTTTGCCCAGCAGTGGGACATTACAATACTTTACTTCTAACTTTTCTGTATGTTTTTCCCTATCTTGGGAGTGCCACGGTAAAAAGAGTGACAGTGAAGCCAACTATAAGCTAAGCTTTGTACCGCGTAGTTTGACGAAGCGATGTTAGTTCATTGCGTTTGTTAAGCAACGTGCAGCTCGACCCCTACTTGGATGGGTGGCCGATAGTGGCTTTTCTATCTGGGCGCTACCGTGCTTTGGAGGGCACGTTAAGCTGTCGGTCCCGGTTACTTTCTAGGGATAGTAGTCGTTACATGAGCCATGTCAGAGGCTCGGTTGTCAGTTGGCGGCTCAATAACTCTGACACCAGTATTGGTCAGGTTGACCATCCACTCGATAAGAAGAAGAAGAATCGTTAGTCCATGTAGAAGGCTTTTAGGCGGTAAAAAAACTCCGATGAAACTTTACAGGTACATTCGTTATACATTCAGAATAACACATGAAATTTATTTTATCCCGAAATTCCCGCGGGACCGGGTACAGCGAGAGTAACACCGCGGGGCGCGGCTAGTAATATAGATATTTTATATATCCTACTAATATTATAAATGCGAAAGTTTGTGAGGATGGATGTATGTATGGATGTATGTTTGTTGCTCTTTCACGCAAAAACTACAGAACGGATTTGGATGAAACTTTACAGTAATATAGATTATACATCAGAATAGCATATGGGATACATTTTATCGCGCAATTCCTGCGGAAACGGGTACAACGCGGGTGAAACCGCGGGGCGCAGCTAGTATTTTATATGCGCAAGTTTGTAAGGATATATGTATGTTTGTTATTCTTTCACGCAAAAACTACTAAACAGATTTCGATAAAACTTTACAGTAATATAGGTTAAACATCAGAATAACACATGGGATACATTTTATCCCCAAATTCCCGCGGGAACGGGTACACCACAGGGCGTGTACTCCAATCTAAATATTCATTTGAGTTACATTATTGGGCGTTGATGTCATAAAGATACTTCGGGTGTGCTCTCTATGCCTTGTAAGCAATTAGTAGCATATTAACACAAGAACAATGCGTGATACAGCATCCATTAATCATGATAAATGATGCGGATTCTTTTAACACTCATATAAAATGAAGCGCAGTTTTTGATAAGGTTGAAACTAAGAGATATTGGAGAAAAGTACTTGGCACATGGCATTTCTTTATATTATTCTCTATCGCAAGATAGCAAGATCTCTCTCCGACATACGCAAGTTTCTGAAGAGCAAAAGAGACGAAACACACATAACAGTGATTTAGTTACAGAGCATTTTTTAATAAGGCAGTAAGAAGCCAAGCCAAGACAAACCCGTTGGCACAGTGGCAGTGAGAGCGCTTACTGTGTCGGGGGTTCCGGGTTCGATTTATTTATTTATTAAGAAGGCTCTCCGCATCCGCAGCGCTTCAATGATAAAAGAAACTTAACATCCAAAATGAATGAATAAAATACGTCCCAAGTCCCTTCAGAAACTCCAAATCTGAAGAGTGTACATACACTTCGCTTTTATTATACACTAGCAGCGCCCCGCGATTTTACCCGCGTTGTGTCCGTTGCCGTTAGAATTCCGGGATGAAAAATAGCCTATAAACTTCCCGTTGAATGAGCTATCCATTACAAAAATAATTATTCAAATCGGATTTGCAGTGTCTGAGATTAGCGCTAACAAACGAACATTTATCCTGAAATTCCCACAGGAACGGGTACAACGCGGGTAAAACCGCGGGGCGCGGCTAGTGTGAAGTAAAAGCGAAGTGTGTCCGTAAACGTAGTTTCAATTCAAAATGAGTAGTGTTCGCTTAGGCGACGATTACACGTATTTCCTGTGATCCATCAGTAAATAATGACGTATCGTGGTATTTACTGAACGTGTAACCTAATGTATTGATGGATGTCAGTATTTATTGATGGATTTCTAGATTTCTTGATTCTGTAATGATGATCCGTCGGATTATGATTAAAAAAGGTGTTACTATTGTCAGAAGTTCTTCAAAGCAGGGTTCATGCATTCGAAAATAATTCTCGTAATCATCCATTTCACCATGTAATTTAATTTCTGCCATTAAATTCAAATGTGTGTACCTTTCCCTTTGTTGTAACCAATTTTTTGCCCATCGCTTTCGCTTGGCCTTTTTATTTAAACTAAGTGCTAAAATAATAGCCACGCAACCTTTAATTTTCAGCTCTGTGGCCATTTTAGACGTGTAAACAGCAGGAGACCGGACACAATACTGACGTAATAAATACTGTACGTGTAGGCCGGTGTATTAATCCATCAGTAAATACTGAAATCCATCAATAAATACTGTATTGACGGATCACAGTAAATACTTTACGTGTAATCGTCGCCTTAAACTTAAGAAAACCAGTATGTGTACATCTCTTTAACCGTTCTATATTTAGTTCATTCAATGCCCATGAATTATCGTTAAAACGAAGTGTTGATCCAATAAATTGTTTGTTTGTTTAGTATTGTAACAAGCGACGGCACACGGTTTCACTCGGCGATGAAAACATGCATGAATTTAATGGAATTCGAGCGATTTATTTTTGCAAATGTACTTTGAAGAGTTTCAGCTGTGTTTATAGGTTGAAGGGCGGATTGTTTTGATGTTTCCTGTGTTTTGTTTAAGGGTGAACTTAAGTGGTCAATTGTAGATATACGTTCTTTTATCGCTTCCACAAGTTTTTATAGACAACTAGCTGTCCTGCGGTGTTACCCACATTGTATTCGTTCCCGCAGGAATTTGGGGATAAAATGTATTTCATGTATTATTCTGATGTATTATTATTATTACCTATATTACTGTAAAGTTTCATCTAAACGCGTTCTGAATTTTTTTCGTGAATGAGTAACAAACATACATAGGTACATACATCCTCATATTTTTTTTATTTTGTGTTGTTTTTTTTTTCATTTAATATCAGAAGCCTTTGCCCAGCAGTGGGTGGGACATATCGGGCTAATAGTTTTTTTCATTTTTTTTTGGTTACACACCTATTTTTTTGTAGTAAGAAATGAAAGTAAGTGTTCTTACAATTAAAAACTTTACATGAAACTAGGGCCTATAAATAAAATAACTATAAATCCGATAAGCTTCCAACATTAAGGAAAACCTAAACATTGAACTTAATTAATTAACCTACTTAGTTTAGTTGAAATTAGTAATAATTGTTGTTTTAATACTAATTCAACAAATTACTCATGAGACGGTTGACTGAGTTGACTCATTATAATTTACGAATAAATAATATTATTTGTCATTTATTTTTAGTCGATGATTGGTAAAAAAAAAACAATTAAAAAAATCCTATATCATGTCCATGAAGGTGTGTTCAAATTATTTATTTATTTACTAATATTATAAAGAGGAAAACTTTGTTTGTTTGGTTGTAATGAATAGGCTCAAAAACTACTGGACCGTTTTTAAAAATTCATTCACCATTCGAAAGCTACATTATCCACGAGTAACATAGGCTATTTTTCATCCCGAAATTCCCACAGGAATGGACACAACGCGGGTAAAACCGCGGGGCGCTGCTAGTGTCGAATAATTAAGCGTCGATTTAATGGACGTCTAAGTGCGGTAGTCAATGTTGACATTTTTTGCAACATTTTTTTTATTTACAAACAAAAAAATCTCTAAATTTGATCTGATATTTGAGATTGCTGATAGATTGAAATAAGCTATGGAGACGTATCTTTCTGGAACTTGACCGACCTCTCTCCCTCGTGTTTTATCAAATCCCTCCAAAAAAGCGCGTCCTAAAAATAAACAATACTGTACCTTTATAATATTTTATAATAAAATATCAATATTAAAATTTGCAATGTTAAATTTATTATTGAGGCCTTTGGCGGCTCAATAACTCTGACACCTCAGGTTGACCATCCACTCCATAAAGAAGAAGAATAATTTATTTATTATTATTTTATCGTTCCACCGTTAAAGTCTAGTTTACACTGGTAGAGTAACGGTAGAGTACCAGATCCGTGTTTGAAAACACTCATCTAATATTGATTCAAACAAAATTACTATTCCTGTCACGTCCCGAATAATTCCAATTCGTTTGTCGTAAGATTCCATTACAAAATAAAAACATAATAATAAAGGTGATATGTACATCAGTTTTTAAATATATATTTTTTTATTTATTTAACGTATATAGATAAAGAAGAAAGTGTGTTGTCTAATATAAGTGTGTAAGCAGTTATTGTTTTTTAATCATGACAAAAAGGACTTTTGATTGCACAGCGATTCATTACAGCCCTGTCACATATGCAATATACATATGTATATACATACAAAAAAACTATTTACATAAAACTAAAAACCAAACTACTATAAGAATTGTTTAAAAGGGGTTAAGTTGAATGTGAATTATTAATTGTGTTAAACCGTTTTTTATCATTCCCCAAGTTGCTTTAGATAGAACTGAGATTTAGATATTTAGATAAGAAATTTATAATATTATGCGTTTTTGTAACCTTCTTGAATCTGTACATCTAATTCTATATTTAAATAATTGTGGATAAGAGTCCTTAGCAAGTTGTCTTGCATGGATGCATAGAGTTGCACTTTCATGCTAAAGTGTTGAACAGATTTAAAAAAAGATTGGCATAGATATATGGATAGAAGAATAAATAGGCTACCTAATCATGGAGCACTGTTTGTATCATATCTATACTAATGCTTTATTTTTGTTTGTTTGGATTTTCGAGGTAATCTCAGGAATTATCCGTCCGATTTGAATAATTACTTTTGTAATAGATAGTCACATTCAACGGAAAGGTTATATACTATTTTTCATCCTAAAATTCCCACGGGAACGGGTACAATGCAGGTAAAACCGTGGGGCGCTGCTAGTGCTAGATACTTATACAAATTACAAGTGAGAAACGTTACCGACAAATCTGTAAGCTCCTTTAATTCGTTACAGCGTTAACAACAATTTGGTGTGTGTTAAAGTGTGTGAGTGTCTGTTATTATAATCAGCTGAAGTTTGGCGCCATCCAGTTGACTCGCGACTCTCTCAAAATACACACGTTGAGTGTTTCACGCGCCACTTTCGTAAATCGAACGGGATTTTTATAAAAAAAAAAAAAAATCCCTAGATTTTTATTTCGCATTTTTTACGACATTCTTTACAGAGCGTTTTTTGACAACTGTTTTTTTTTGACAGTTTTTTTCGAATTTGTAAAACCAATTTTTGGTGTCGAAAAATATTGTTTTTTGAAAGTGTTTTAAACGGAATAATGATTTCTTGAGTGTTTTACTATTGTAATCAAGATAATAATAATTCTGTGATTTGTACAACCATGGCTAAAACGTAAGTTTATAGTTTTATTTGACATTTTAGATTTAAGTGTTCATTAAAAGATGGAGCAATCTGGCAATAAATATTATTAAGTGTTGTAATATTAGACGTATCATAAATATTTGTATTAGTGTTTGAACTCAAACGGATTAACATTTATTGAAAATACTTCTTACTTCAATGACATTTATTTTGGTCTGAACAAATTTTTTCGAAAAAAAAATTCGGTGTATTTTACGTTTGTTAATATTAAAAATTAAAAAAAAAGCTTTAAAACTTAATTTTGCATGCGCAATTTATAATTTTTTTAGCGTTTTCTATCTCTCATGTAAGTAAATTCTTAATAAGAAGTTTCATTCTACCTATTCCCAAAGTTCAGCGTTCAAACTACGACATAAAAACGGTGCGTTTTTAAAACGTTTACATTTAACGTTTTTTGGTAATGTGTTTTGTTTTACCTACAACAACGATTTTTAATGACCCTTAAAAGCACTCTTTTGAATGATACTTTAATTGGTTTTGCACAGTTATTATTTTTAAAAAATTAATTCATATTTAGAATGTTATTCGTAGAGTTTGAAAATATTCGGTAAACGTTCGTTATGTACGACTTATGATTGATTGTCACATATTTTATTGATTTTTATTTAAAGCCCTATAAAACGTTTCATCGCTTATAACAGAATATTTTTTGTAGGATACCCCTCCTCGGGAAGGTTATAAGCTGTTTTTCATCCCGAAATTTCTACGGGAACGGGCACAACGCGGGCAAAACAGCGGGGCGCTGCTAGTATTTTATTAGTTACCAACTAATTTCAAGAATCCAGGAGCCAGCCCAAGTTTTTAGAACCCCTAAAAATCATCATACGCTAATTATGGTCATAAAAAAATCGGGACTGATAATGAACTCCTCTAAAGCACGGTAGCGCGCAGATAGAAATGCCACTACCGGCCATGCATTGATATAGTGGACGAGTTGCACGTTGCTTATAACAATCACGTTAAGTGAATATAGCTTAATCAAACTACAACACGAGCGCTATGAAAAAGATTATAAAAGCTATATTTCTCAAATTTAGTGAGGTGCGTCCGAATTTTTTTAAAGCTTGACGCAAAGAGGGTTGTAATAAATTTGACGTCTGTCTTTGGCATCGTAGCTCCCAAACGGATGGACCGATTTCGATACGGTTTCGTTTATTATAAAGCCAGTTTCTTTGTGGTGGTATGTTTGGTAAAAATCGGTCCAGCCGTTTTTATTACGGAGTATTTTTTATTTTTTTTATTTAATGCTTGTGTAGGCTAGTACAACATTTTCACATATTTTTTTTAGTATGGATTTATGTTTGTTTGTTCCAGAATACTAGGAGCCAGTATATTAGTGGTAGCACTAAGTGTTGCCAGTTGTTACACGGGTCCTGATTTACCTAAAGGACCTTTTTGTGGGGGGCAAAATGGAAAGTGCTGCACGTCGAGAGAAGACGGTTGTTCACATAGTATTTTAGGTAAGACTTTCAATTTATATTAGTTTTGGTATAGACAGTTTTAAGACTGTCTGTTCGCAAACATTAGTCTAGATAGTGTTTATACTGTCATGTCACGAACTTTAGTCTACACAGTTTTTAGACTGTCATTTAGCGAAGTTTAGTTTAGACAATTTATAGACTGCCTTGTCACTTAATTTAATCTAGACAGTTCTTAGACAGTCCTGTCAAAGGTAGAAAAAAAGAAGAAGAAGGTCCTGTCAAAAAAAAATGTCTATCTGGTATTATTATTCCCAACAACTGTTGTTAAACTGACTAAAGACATTCTTTACTGATTAACCCTGATTGATAAGTAAACCAAGGATCAAGTAATAAGTATTTTCTATTACGATCACGTATACTTTCGTGTTCACAGTCCGTAGTCAAGTACAAACACGTCATTGATGACAAAAATTAAGGATAAATCTTGGGATAATAAGTGAAGATGTTACAGACATTACGACACCTAACGTTAAAATAAAATAAAAAGAGTAATAGTGGGTTTCCATTAAAGCGCAAGCTTAGCTTTGCGCAGATCAACTGACCGATTTCAGTGCATTACAAAAAGATTTTGACAATGACAATGTCGTATTTGACAAGTTAAATGTGTTATAATTTGTAGACTGAGGTCCGCACAGCACCGCTCCGCTGTTTAATGGAAATGCACCTTAAGTTTGCACTTAATTATGAGGGCCGGGGTTTGATCAGTACTTAACAGTTAACTGTATTCAATCCAACGAAGAATTAGAATTAATTCATCGGTGATTTGGTTAAACTTGAAATTCCAGATTTTTTTATTGAATATTGACATATCCCCAAAATAAAAATAAAATCATCAAAAAAGTTCTATTCTCCAACCTCCTTAGATTCCGAATGCTCGAAATATCAACCTTCAACCTACATAGAATAATAGCCTTACATTGACATATCTCCATGGAATAATAGCCTTACATTGACATATCTCCATGGAATAATAGCCTTATCCCCAAAAAAACTACCAAAAAGTTTCTAACCACCCAAACTCCACAGATTCCATATGCTACTGCGACGAATTCTGCTACCGAAACTCGAGTTCTTTGCCGAACAATGACGACTGCTGTCCCGACTACGTGCCCGCGTGTCTCGGGTACGAAGAACCGCCAGTGGAGGAGTTCCAGTTGAGGCTCTGCTACTACGAAGGAGAAGAATTCCTGCCAGGAAAGCAGAGGATGCAAGATTGTAATTCTTGGTAAGAGAGAATGAGAAAGCTGTTGTAATGGGCAAGGAGCTGGGAAAGCATAGTGCAGGGTCTCTCTGTAACTAAAGATATCAGTACAGTGATATTTTCAGTACAGTCCGGTTCAGTTACAGTTCTTATCTTCTGTACTGTGATATCTTCAGTACAGTACATAAGATAAGAACTGAAGATATCAGTACAGTGAGGAAGATCAGGCTTAATTACCATGCTTGTATCCTGAGGGTTTGTGAGTGGAATGAAAAAACACTAGTAATGTTCAAAGATTTAGTGCTGGACAAAGGCTGTCTATTCTGTACTGAAAATATCAGTGCAGTGAGGCCAATACCCGAGATTCTAGTTAAAACCGAATCAAAATTCACAATAAATCTCTTTAAAGACCTTACATCATCAGTGACGTCATGAGTGTCCAATCTATCTTCAAATTAATCACACATTGGAGCAATAAAGTATTCAGTTGACACTCGCGGGTTTAATCTAAACATTGTGTTGGTAGCGACATCCATCACAGATGACACTTGATAGTGCGCGACAGATGAACGTGACAGATGAGGGCGCCACTATTTATAGGCCTTAGTTAGAATACTGAGGACTAGATTCCGGTTAGGCCTCCAGTAACGCCATTGAACTGAAAAAAGGCTAGACCGTATCTAAGATAAATCCTTCGTAAAATTCGAAAGTTTGTGAGGATGGATGTACGAAAAAAAATGCTGAACGGATTTGGGTGAAACTATACAGTAATATAGGTTTATAAATCAGAATAATACATGGGATATATAATTATCTCGATATTCCCGTGGGAACGTATACAACGCGATATACGCGCGTGTATACGCGAGTGAAACCACAGGGCGCGGCTAGTATATAATGAAAAGCCGTTAATTGGTTCGTTTAGTTCCTATTTCCGCCACGCGCCTACTTACTTGGCGCACTAATCTAGTTAATTATAATCATGATCTATCGGTAGTTCGTCCTTGTGCATCACTAGTGACACTGACATTTCAAATGAAAGTAAGCGCGCCAACACTCTTCATTGCTAATTGTCTCTGGTTCGTGGGTGGTGAATAGTTTGTCTATGGTCTACCGTTAACGAGTAATGTCTGATTGTCAATTGTCTTTAGTATAATAACGTATATTGGCGCCATAATTGATTGATTACCAAAAGCAATTAAAGCGAATGTCAATCGAAATCAATTGACGATTCCGTGCTTCGGAGGGCACGTTAAGCTGTCGGTCCCGGTTACTTTCTGGGGATAGTAGTCGTTACATGAGCCATGTCAGAGGCCTTTGGCGGCTCAATAACTCTGACACCAGGATTGGTCAGGTTGACCATCCGCTCGGTGAAGAAGAAGAACTTCCTAAATAGTTTTGGACTAGTCTAGATCTATTAGTCGAAACCTAGATGATAATGATTGACAGTTGAGCAAAATACAAAGTATTTTAAAAAAGGGAATGACTCATTCCGTCTTTTGAATAGAAAAAAAACAATAACAGGTGTTTTAAATTGTATAAAAAGTTAGTTAGTATGCAGGAGATCGCGGGTGGAATCATTGCCAATATTTCTGTACGTTGCTTGAATAGATACATTCGAGTGACAACAATTTCCGAGAAACAAAAGTACGGTAAAACCAAGGACTTTGTATATTCAATCTATGGATAAAACAAAAGACTATCCGTATCATTCATTTATTTTGACAGATTAAATTACATTGTTAAAACTATACAGTTTTTTTTTTTTTTTTTTTTTTGTTTTGTAATTTGGCATCACATGGTATGTATTTGCCAATGTCAAGTTAGGGAAACGTCATCGATTTACATATAATCGTATACGCGAGTAAAATAATATTTTACACTTATGTAAATAAATAGATATATATGTACGTATAACACTGGTATGTGGTCAGTGGTTTAATATGCATTTAATAAAAATTAAGTAAGAACGGAGTAAACTAAATTAATTAAATACTTAATTAATTAATTATTTAAATACTTATAATTTTATATTATTTTTAAATATGAAATTAGAGATAATATTATAAACAAGAGCGTTACTATTATATAGAAGAGAATTAATGTTTGTGGGAAAAGGAATAGGGATGGATAGTAGGTCATTGTAAAAGGAGGCACGGTCAAAAATAGGGCATGAGAAGAATATGTGGTCCAAGTCCCCAAAGTCATGGCCACATTCACATTGAGGACTATCAATAATGTGAAACCTTGCAAGATGTGCAGGACATGTTGTATGTCCCAAACGCATCCGTATTAGAATTGTTGTAGTAATCTTGCTCAGTTTTATGAGTGCGAACCATGGTTTTCTAGTGAGCTGCGGTTGTATTGAAAAATAGTTTTTACCTTTTGTTTGACTATTTTGAGCCCAAATTGTCTCCCAGGATTCCTGTAGATACAATTTGGGAAGAGCAGCCAAATCGTGGATATAATTTTTAAAGGGATGATGGTACAGTTTTATTCGTTGTCAAAATTACCGCGGTAGTAACATTTTTAAAATTAGAAGAAGTTTTCTCGTCAAAATTGTCGCGGTTAAGTTTTAAAAATGCTAAGGCGAGTATTATGCCTAGATATGGATAGAGCCACCTCTTTCTGACATAAAAAAATACCTTTTCCATTCAAAATTATTGAAATATTCCTGTTAGTATGTCTCTAAAACGCCATATCCATAACCCTGGATGGAATTCTATAATACTTCACAGGTTTTTATCAATTACCACTGAATACTGAAGCTGAAGAGTATATTTTTTTATTTGTTTTGTTTGTTAGAGCACGATAATCTTTAAAACTATCAATCCGATTTGAATAATTCTTGTTGTAATGGATAGCCACATTCAACAGGAAGGTTAGGAGCTATTTTATTCACCCCGAAATAACCGGGAACGGGCACAATGCGTAAAACCGCAGGGCACTACTAGTTACTTAACAATACGAAAGTTTGTAAAGATATGTGTATCTAGATTTGAATGAGAATAAGCACAGAGATAGGTTATTGTCTAAAATTCCGGAATTCGTAAGGGAACGGATACTATAGAGTACTTTTCAACCCGACATTTCCACCGGGACGGACAGGGAAAACTGCGTAGCACTGTTAGTCAATAAGATTTCAATCGACAAAAAATTCAATAGATACCCAAGGTTAATTACGACCCGTGTACATTGTTAGCTCAGATTACGTAGAATCTAGACCGCGCAGACTAATTACAATGACATCAGTATAACAGTATATTGAATCAACATTCCGTACAGAGACCCATTCGGCTGGACTAAATTACTTTGGGCGGTAACTACGTATGGCGATTGTCATTTATCTGTAAGTACGTATAATGTTTAGTTGTTAGCAATGAACAGCGGTGGGTCCTAAAGGCCACTTTACAGTAGACATGTTAAAATATCAAATGAGACTGTTTTAACATTTAGTGCGTCTACCTTTGTTTTTATTGAATCTAAATTAATAAATATTTTCGAAATAAAATTACGACTTTCGATCAAAACGTCCGTTTATAATTTTCATTTTGGGAGTTCCGTATACAAAGGGTAAAAACGGGACCCTATTACTGAGACTTTGCTGTCCGTCTTTCACCAGGCTGTGAAGGAACCCATCGTCCCACTCGCTCATGGTTTTCTCCTTAGTACTCACTTCAATTGTTTTTATATCGATAACATTCGCTGGATAGTATAGACGCTAAAAATAGTTCGCCATTTTGGAATACCTGTAGGCTAAAAAACAAACCTAACCTAAAAAAACAAAGTACCTTTGATACATCTACGATCCAAGTATTTTCCAGCAAACACTTAGGGCCTTATTCATAAAAGCTTACTAGCAGCATTTTAGCTCGCAAATGGTTTGTCCCTTTCTGACATACGCTATTTTCCAAAGAGCAAAAGAGACAAAACACTCACTAACAGTGTTTTAGTTAGAGCTTTTATGAATAAGGCAGTTACCATTTAATTTACACTTACCATTTTCACAGCGTCTGCGAAATCGACGAAGCGACCAAAGAGAGCCGCTGGATCTGCGAGAAGGACCAGTGCATCATCAGCGAGGACGTGCTCCGCGGAGTGCGCACTGGGCGGGACGGCTGGGCGCCCGCCAACTACTCGCACTTCCGCCCCCGGAAGCTCAAGGAAGGAATCGTTTACTTACTAGGTAAGTTTGAAAGAGGTTCTATAGCTCTGTGTAAAACCGCCTTTTTCAGAAACGCTCTCTCTTCTGCTCATCGCAAAATAGCGTATGTCGGAAAGAGACAAATTAATGGATAGCTTAAATGCTAACTTATTATAGAAATGCCATATGGTGACGTCACGAGGCAACGTTAACCGGGGCGTTAGATTAGTTATAACCTTTATTAAGTTGCTAACAAAGTCTAAAATGACAGAATAATCCCACTCAACTTGTATATCATAGCATACGCCATTTATCAACGTCCTTATGGATGTCACTTTATATTGCGCTTCAAGAATTGAAATCTTGTTGTATTATTATTTTTAAGGCGAAGACTTAATGTCATTGACCTTTAAATATTGACGTTTGGTCACATATGAGTCATCTTAATCCAAACTTATTAACATATATAGTGAAAGAAAAGTAAGTAAGTTAGAGAAGGTTAGTTGTAGTAGTTAGTGAGGCCTTGAGGCGGTCTAAAAAACTTGAGAGGTGTCAAGGGACACCCGGATGGAACGAAGTTTATTTATTATCAACAAAAATAATCGTCGCGACACCACACTGTTCAATGCGAAATAGAAAGACGAAACGAAAAAATGTAAGACAAACGACATTTTTTAGGCCAGAGAGGGACAGACAGAGAAACTTGCGCACGCCAGAGAGAGATAGACACAGAAACATCTGTCTGTCTCTCTCGCGCATGTTTCTCTGTCTGTCTCTCTCTGGCGTGCGCAAGTTTCTCTGTCTGTCCCTCTCTGGCGTAAAAAATGTCGTTACCATTTTTTCCGTCTAGCCCCCTTTCGCAACGCGCGATAAGGAACTTCGTTCCAAAACTCCTACATCAGGATTAGTAAAGTATGTTCGAGTAGAGCGGTCAACCCTGGTGTCGGAGTTTTTAGACCGCCTCGAGTCCTCCGACATAGTCTGACGATTGAAACATGCGGGACCGACAATTTTACATGCCTTCCGAAACACGGCAGCGCTCAAACAGAAATGCCACCATTCGGTTAGTGTCCGAGCTGCACGTTGCTTAACAATGCTAGAGTTAACATCGCTAAGTCGGACTACACCACGAGCTACTCCAAACTTCGTAAGACCATGTCGGAGTCCTTTCATCATCATCAAGAGCTAGGCTCTTGTCGGTGAGTCCGATGCAGACTTCTCCATCTATTCCTATTCAGTGCAAGCTCCGTCACATCTCCTTTAGGCGGTCTAAGGGCTGAAACTGCGTTTAGCGTGCGCCCGTCGCGGTTTTTAGGTAAGGTTTTTAGGGCTGAAACTGCGTTAAGCGTGCGCCCGTCGCATCCGCCCGTTGCGTGCGGTTTCATACAAAAGTAAACCGTCGAGTGCACCCGCCGCGTGCACCCGCGTCGGTTCACTTCTGTATTAAGGGCCTTCGCTGCCTTACGCGGACGCCCGTGGCGGGTACCCGCCTCGCGTGTATGTTTTAAAAGATACGTGGGAGCAGCGCTGCGAGCGACGGTGATCCGTCGCACGCGGCGCGGCCAGCGGTCTCCGCCCCGCGGGCGACGGGGCGAGCTCGTTTATGGGCTGATTGACTCATGCCTTTGTCCACGTCGTCGTCTTTTGGCTAAGTAGTATATCAATAAATAATCCATAGGTATCGACTGTACACCAACGCGATCGAAATTATACTGGCGGCGCTGCGAGAGACGGGAGACCGCCGCGGACGCCCGCGACGGATAAAGCGGGCGCACGGCGCGGACACCCGCGTCGGGCGTCCGCGCCGTACGTCCGCTTAACGCAGCGAGGTTTTTAGGGCCTAAACCGCACGCGACGGGCGGACGCGACGGGCGCACGCTTAACGCAGTTTCGGCCCTAAAATCCTACTCGAAATTACTTAACATGCATAGTTTATTTTGTATTGAAACTATGTTCACGGATACACTTCGCTTTTATTTTACATTTTTATCTGACGTTTCGGCTCCTTTACAGGAACCGTGGTCACAGAAGACGACACAAAAATTCAATTCAATTCAAAATGAGTATTTATTTATTTTCTGTTTATTTTTTTTCTTTTTCTCTTTCTTCTTTTTTTTATTTTCTTAGGTTTCTTTTTTAGGATAGTTACAAGTCTTTTAGTTTTTACATGCGAAAACATAATTAATGGTGTTTTAGATTTCTAATTAGTTTTTTTCCTTAGTTTAAGTTACACTGTTTGTTTTCCAAATAAAATAAAATAAATAAACTTAAGAAACCAGTATGCATAGTTTACTTAAGCGATTAGATAATTACGTAACGGATTAAAATGTTTAAGATGAATTTAATGCGATTTTGTATGAACATGATTATGGTAATTAACGTTAAGCATTTAAGTAGGAAGCTTATGAGCTTGTCCTATGCATAAATTGACGTCTTAGAAGTAATCAAATATGTCTCAATGATTTAGTGCCTTGTTCACATTTATAAAGACTGGATTAACTGGTCCTAGGGTTTAATACGCGAGGGTTTTAAACATACAAGTTCCCTTAGGAACTGCGGGATATAAATGCTTCCTTAGTAGAGATTTAATGAGTGATTTTGAAATGAGAGATTAAATGAGTAATATATGAAAAATTATGTCGAATTATTATGTGTCGATTTAATTAACGTTTCTGAGTGCAAGCCACACCCCGCCGTTTCACCCGTGCCGTACCCGTTCCTGCGGGAATTTGGGGTTTAAATGTATCCCATGTGTGATTCTGATGTATAACCTATATTACTGTAAAGTTTCATCCAAATCCGTTCAGTAGTTTTTGCGTGAAAGAAACAAACACACATAAATCCATCCTCACAAACTTTCGCATTTATAATATTAGTAAGATATAAAAATAACAGTAAAATATATAAGTGAAAACAACGGGCCCAGTCTCCAAAACATTCGGCTTATAAAAACCAAAAATATGTTGCAATATTCAAAACGCGAAGTAGGACTTTACGGTGAGCACTACGTTTACGACTCAACAACTTCGAAATGACATCACGCGTTAAGAATTCGCCCAGAAATCTCTGACATACATACAAAATAACGAACTGTATTTATAGATTTGTATTCTGTATCTAGATTACTAGATTTATGACAGGTGAGTTGGCACTTGAACTAATTCCTAGGAATACAAAGGGATATTTCTTTATATCTTATTGTGTGAAAAAGACAATTTTTTTTTTTATATACTGGCAACGTCTCGCGGTTTAACCCGTGTTGTGCCCGTTCCAGTGGGAATTTTGGGATGAAAAATAGCCCTTAACCTGCCCGTTGAATGCGTTTATCTGTTACAAAAAGAATTATTCAAATCAGACTGGTCGTTTCAGAGATAAGCCCTTACAAAGTTAGAAACTTTACCTTTTTATAATATGTATTAGAATAGATTTCTCTACTGCCAACACTACTTCGATAGATAGAGCTTTTCTATCTGAGCACTACCGTGTTTCGACGGCACGTTAAGTTATCGGTTCCGATTGATGTA
Organism: Cyclophora albipunctata; assembly: GCA_963082685.1. Classification (NCBI taxonomy): domain Eukaryota; kingdom Metazoa; phylum Arthropoda; class Insecta; order Lepidoptera; family Geometridae; genus Cyclophora; species Cyclophora albipunctata. Next base: position 5,884,694 of record OY720138.1, on the reverse strand, counting down.
ATATTCACAAGTTTAAACCATATCAGAAGCCTGTAAATGGTATAAAACCCAACGTCACATTTGACCTCACTTAGCGTGCAGCTCGGCCCGACTAGGATGGGTGGCCGATAGTGGCATTTCTATCTGAGCGCTACCGTGCTTCGGAACGTAAATCTCAGTATCGGATTTTGCACATTTGTATTTAAATTGCATAGTTTCAAAGATTCTCACACACTTTATTCATACCTTATATTAGTGTGGATAATCCCGCAATAGTCTTTATCCTCAACTCAAAGTGATAGGTTCTAGCGAAAGTGATTTTGTCTGCAGCAAACAAGTATGGTATGGAACCAGTTCGCGCGATAAGTCGGGTTTATTTATATCCGAATGATTACTGTTGCTTCAAGATGCGGTGAGGTGATTCTGTTCAATAATCTGAAGATAAACTTGTTGGATAAATATGATGGATAAAAAATCGGATCGATTTTTTAAATGTTTGAATAAATTATTTAATATATGATTTGAACCTTACGTAAAATTGTAATAGGTACGTCTTCTTATTGAGTGTCAATCGATATTGGAACTTATTAATCCATTCTGGATCAGCGGTCCGTGATCCACGAAGGATCGGCGGCCACACTTCATGCGCTCATTTTGCCTCGCGATCCAAGCAAAAGTAACGTAATCGTAGGTCGGACAATAGCGCTTGGATCGTGCGAGACGACGCAACCAACCGAACGACCCGATGCTTTTGTTCCAGGCAACCTAGATAAGACTCTAAATGATAATCTACCCTCTATCCAGGAACAAACGAGCTATCCCCCATGACGCGGCGGATGGGGTACATCAGCTACGACAAGGACATCGAGTACCCGCGCCAGTTCGACGCGCGCGACAAGTGGCCGCAGTTCATCTCGCCCCCGCGGGACCAGGGCTGGTGCGGCGCCGACTGGGCCGTCTCTATCGCCACTGTGGCTTCGGATAGGTGAGGAGTGTGACACCGGGTAAAGTACATCAGATCAGCTCTGACCAGGACACAGAGTACCCTCGTCAGTTCGCCGCGCGCGACAAGAGCCTCAAGTGGCAAGAAATATTAAAAAGAGTAATCTGGAAACAGTTCTCTAAAAAAAGCATTTTTCTTTGAAACAAAATTATTTTCACACATTTTTGAGCACTTCCAGGGTACAATTTCACTGTACTATAATATCATGGATGAAATATGCTAGAGCGAGATAGACTGTCACCGACTATATTCGCCTGTAGTTCTTTACCCGATATATGTTGAGTGTAATTTCAAAGTATGATATATTTGTCAAAGCACTAAAGCCGATACCTGCAGCCTTCTATTTATAGCGCAGGAATCAGCTCGGCCGTTTTGTTTTATTTGACTCCGTCTCGCAAGAATGGCTTCCCAGTATTGTGATACGGCGTCTGGTTATGTTTACGTGTATTGTGCAAAGTTCACTTCTTTCATTTTTTGTGTTTTGCTAACACTGACCATAACTTTGGTTTGTTGTATGGATTTACTTGACGCCACTTGAATTGAGCAATTTAAGTTATTGGAGTAGGTAGTGTTGAGTATTTTAATTTTAGAATTGAATAATAATTCGATTTTGGAATTCTTGGATTACTCAATTAAGTTGTGCCAAGCTATTTGTATTGAAAGTTCAACCACGCTCTGCTACCATGTTGGGTTTAGTTAAATAAAGAGCGTTTGTAATGTTGTAACTGAGTTTTATATTAATAAAAGAAAGAAATTATAATAATGTGACTCGTACAATTTAGCGGTAAAATGGCAGAGAGAGTGAACAGTAGCGCCTCGAGATAGGTGGACAAAAAGTAAACTAATTAAGTTGCGTTCCATTTCTATCAAAAGTGCTTTTGAAGAGTAATAATTGGAGTCAAGGTGTATTCTCGTTTAGATTTAGAGATTGAAGGACTCCAAGGCATATTATAGGTAAAAATTGTGTCTACAAAAGGCAGCTGCCTTGTTAAAAACTAATCTCTCAAAAAACTATGTCTTCGAACTCATCAATAAGTTCTGGTTTCTTAAGTTTAAGCGAACGATACTCATTGAAAATACGTTTACGGATACACTTCGTTCTTATTTTCCATGTTTATCTGACGTTGCGCCCTTTCACAGGAACCCTGGTTACAAATCTTCTGTGGCGTAGACGTATAGACGAAGACGTTTGTAGTTACAATTCAAAATTATCAATATGTTTACAGGTTCGCGATCCAGTCGAACGGCGCGGAGAAGGTGTCGCTGAGTCCTCAGATGCTGATCTCGTGCAACGAGCGGTACCAGCGCGGCTGCGACGGAGGCAACATCGACGTGGCCTGGAACTACGTCTCCAACTCGGGGTGAGTGATATAGAAAGCGTCTCGTATACTCCTTCATTCATTCATTTCCAGTAGGTCAGTGGCCAAAGCTGAGGTCGGAGTTTTCAAACCGCCTAAAGGCCTCCACATGGTCTGTCGATTGGATGGACGGAGCATTCACGAATTCGATCACTTCTACTGACATTATACACTAACAAGCATAAGATACTGATACTAACAGCGAGACTGTAGCATCTAATACGCTAAACGCCTAGATCGAGTCCCCTTTGCGAAGGTGAATAAGACACCCCAATCGATGTTCCCAGAACCTGGGAGCTGATCAAAAATAGATCATTCGGTATATATCTAAATAGCAGCGCCCCGCGGTTTTACCGCGGTGAGATGTCTTCAACCTTACCGTTGAATGTGACTATCTGTTACAAAAAGAATTATTCAAATCGGACTGATCATTTCTGAGATTACCTCGAAAATACAAACAAACTTACAAATGTTACCTCTTTTTAATATTAGTATAGATCCAATGTGATATGTCAATTATCCAGTCTAGATCAAAAAGTCTTTTCCTCGGCTAATGGATCATCCACGGAAGAGCGAAGCACCTACTCGGTACACTTCTCTATTCCGTGGGATCATCCATTGACCCAAGTTACAAACAATTCCAAACCCCACAGGTTAGTCGATGAAAATTGCCTCCCTTACGTGGCGAAGAAGACGAAGTGTCCGTACAAAAGATATTCCACTCTGATCGATGATGGATGCCGGCCCGTGGTGAAGGAGCGAGTCTCCAGGTACCGCACTGGACCCGTCAGCCGGCTGAAGAAGGAACAGGACATCATGTATGATATCATGGAGTCGGGGCCTGTGCAAGGTGAGACTAACGCCCTTACTCAGAGACGTCAAATGCGATGTCAACTAAAAGGTGTCAAACCCGCGTCGTACCCGTTCCCATTTTGGGATAAAATGTAAACCATATGTTACTCTGATGTATAACTTACATTACTGTAAAGATTCATCCAAATCCGTTTAGTAGTTTTTGCGTGAAAGAGCAACAAACATTATATCCATACATTCATCCATCCTCATAAACTATCGCATTTATAATATTTGTACGGTACGATTAGCACGATAGTACGACTAGTACGATTAGCACGAAAGGATGAGCACGACAGTACGACTAGTACGATTAGCACGAAAGGATGAGCACGATAGTACGACTAGTACGATTAGCACGAAAGGATGAGCACGATAGTACGACTAGTACGATTAGCACGAAAGGATGAGCACGATAGTACGACTAGTACGATTAGCACGAAAGGATGAGCACGATAGTACGACTAGTACGATTAGCACGAAAGGATGAGCACGATAGTACGACTAGTACGATTAGCACGAAAGGATGAGCACGATAGTACGACTAGTACGATGAGCACGAAAGGATGAGCACGATAGTACGATTAGCACGAAAGGATGAGCACGATAGTACGACTAGTACGATTAGCACGAAAGGATGAGCACGATAGTACGACTAGTACGATTAGCACGAAAGGATGAGCACGATAGTACGACTAGTACGATGAGCACGAAAGGATGAGCACGATAGTACGATTAGCACGAAAGGATGAGCACGATAGTACGACTAGTACGATTAGCACGAAAGGATGAGCACGATAGTACGACTAGTACGATTAGCACGAAAGGATGAGCACGATAGTACGACTAGTACGATTAGCACGAAATGATTAGTATAAACTTCATACAGCAATATTTAAACCGTTCGATTTTCTCGTTTCAGCGGTGATGACGGTCTACCAAGACTTCTTCCACTACCGCCAGGGCATCTACCGCCACACGCACTACGGAGACCAGGAGGTCAAGGGGCTCCACAGCGTGAGGATCACCGGGTGGGGCGAGGAGCGAGGGCAGAAGTACTGGGTTAGTGAGATTGCTTAACAATAAACATGTTTACATCAGAATACATTCTTCGAAGGTGTCTTTCCCCTAAATCCTCCCACTTTTCTTTACTGTATGCCGTGTATGTATACGTATGGTTCATCCCCTCACTTGACACCGGGCGGGTGGCGTGTAGTTGTTCTCGTCTAGTTTCCCCTACTCTAATGAATGTCCCCTGCACTGCGTTCTGTCTCCAGACGGTCGTGAACAGCTGGGGCGCGGGGTGGGGCGAGGCGGGGCACGTGCGCGTGGCGCGCGGCGCGGACGAGTGCGGGATCGAGTCGTTCGTGCTCACCGTGCTCAGTGACGTCACGGAGGCCTTCCAGCGCTAGTACGACGAGCCAGTCAAGCTGAGTCGTAAAAGTCAAGCTACTCAACATCACCAAGGAATTTGAACAGTAACAGTAAGCCTATGTAAGTACTGTTCCAAGAACACTTTAACTTATCATGATTTCATCTATTCGTCATTGAAAATCAACACTAATTTACGACTTGTCAATGATATTGGCATTAAATAATAGTGATAAATTTGTCTATAAGTGGGCGCAAGTGGTACTTTGTTCATCGATTGTGAACATAAGGATTAGCAACAACATTATTAATTGCTCTATCAGGTATAAATGCCATCTCTCATCTAACGCCCCGCACGTGACCAGTCAGTACTACCTCCCAAAATCGAATCTCTTTTGGAGTCTCTATATCTCATTGGCACCCGTAGCCTGCTAGAATGTGAACGCGATATGCACTATGAATCTCGGAGCGTTAGATGAGCGATGACCTCACGTACCAGCCTAATGGCCCCATCTTTCTCAGTGCACTGATTGAATAAGTTTCAGAGAATTTTTCCTCTTATTATTTGAAATATTACGAAAAATAATCAATATTTTAAGTAAGGAATAAAGTCAAGCCAACATTATATAATTTAGAGACTTTTTGGGACACAAATCCCAAAATATTGTTTAGTCAACATATTATGTCAAGTACATCTTTGTAAACACTTAGGCCCATCGCAGACGACAGACTATCCGTGACGCACTTTTTAGTCTGTGAAAATAGAACCTATGTAATTATATGCAGTAACGCACACGACGCGCAAAAATCCGCGACAATCCGCGACCGAATTTTTGTGCGCCGCAGACTCGATCGCACAAAAAGTCTGTCGTCTGCGATGGGCCTTACCGCCTTATAAATAAACGCGGTGTAGCTAAAACACTGCCATATAGTATTTTGTCTCTTTTGCTCTTCGGAAAATTGCGTGTGTCAGAAAGTGAAAAACCATTTGACAGCTAAAATGTTCTTATTACGCGTTGATTAATATGGCCTTACTACCCCACTCAGAGTGAATAATAATAAGTCTAATGATTCCTTAAGCGAGGCTCAAGAGTATTTTTTGACATCAGATGTATGAAAACATGTCTCATTACCACTCATCACTAATTACCTCGCATAAGGAATCATTAATTACGTCAATTGGTCGATTTACCTGACGACTCTGAGTGCGGTGGTTACTCACAGAAATGCTATTTATACTACTTTTAATGAAATAATTCGAAAATGGTTTTGGTACTGCTTGCTTCACTTTATTTTATTAAATTGTATTGGAGTGACATTATCTTGTCTATGCACGTACGTATTGTCACTTTAGTCAGTGAGATAGTGTTTTATTTGGTTCGTGGTCTGTGGTGTTGTATTTAAGTATATTTAAAGTTGCCTTACTTAAAAAATGTGCCTTATTTTTACTTATGAATGTATTATAAGTACCTATCACTTAAACAATTAATGTTATCAGCTTAGTTTGGCGTAAGCTTAATGTATTTAAAACTAGATTTAATAAGAATAAATGTGTTTCACTGTAGAAAAATCGTTTTATTTTGGTATTAACAATAAGAGAAAAGAAATAAGGTTTACATTAAGATTCCATGATATAAGTACATTGTCCTTGTCAAACATGGCTCGGGTTTGAGATCACCAACACGCATTAGTGCGCAAGCGTGGTTCATCATTTTCTATGCAGTCTTCACTTGAGAGTAAAAAAGAGAGTTTTTGACGTTGCATGTAGATAAAAAGATTTTTTTCTGGAAGTAGAGAGAGTAGAGAAAACTTTTTGTCTTTAGTTATATGATGCTCGGCTGTCAAGACAATGTTTTTCTCTCCAGACTTTTGGCCCACAGGAGTCTTATGTCGCCGCTTCAGGGAAGCAAATCGATGAATAAACCCTGACCATAGTTATAGTTATATAAATGTATATATGTTAGTTTGTAAGGTATTTATATAAAGTAGAATGTAAGCTATATTTTATTGTTGCTCGGTTTGAGAGGTATCACCTTTCCGTGACACAGTTTATACTAGTATGGGAGGTGATGTCTTGATGACTGAGCCAAATATAATGTAATTACATTTGAAATAAATAAATGAATTGAATTGAATTGAATTGTCTATCAAGAAACAGTAGTACGTTGTATATAATTTTAAACCAACTTCACACGCCAGGACTACTCGGAGTTTCAGTAAAATACAGATATTTGTAAAAATTGTAACTTTGGGCGTTGGTTTTGAGAAACTTGCAAATGATTTCGCCCAAGAATTCCTTGGAGGCGTTGAAGGAGGGCAAGTCTTGGTACAGGTTTGACATTTGAAGATAGTTCTGAGCTGTCACATCTGTTGGGTTCTCTTCTAGGTAATATCTGAAAGGATAAAACAGAAAATATATTTAACTGGTGGTCTAGTGGTATGTGCACTCGCCTACCAAGACTGAGGTCCCGGGTTCAATTCCTGTGCCGAGGAAAACATGTTTCCTACAAACATGGCTCGGGTTTGAGATCACCAACCCTCATTTGGCAACCGTGGTGCAAGCCTAATCCTCCTCGCTGTACTGATATCTTCAGTGAGATGAGACACCTTTGCCCGATAATGGGACATTACAGGCTAACACTTTACTTGACATTTTTAACTAAAGAGTCTGTAGCGTGAGTGCTAGCACAAAACTCCGTGCAGTGATATAAGATCCAGTGTGGCGTGTTGAGAGAAATTAAACAGTATCGAATATACACTTCTCTTACGCCCGTACTCAGAATCGTCAAATGCTTCCTTAGTGGAGATTTAATGAGTGATTCTATAATATAGAAATGAATCGCTGAATCTGTTGCTAAGCGCATAACTTCAGAACGACTGCACCAAACTGGATGATTATTTTTTTAATGTGTTCCTTATTGTCAGGACAAGGTTTTTATATAAGAAAAATAAGGAATAAAAATCTCAAAATTCCCACGGGAACGGGGGCGCTGCGGGTGAAACCGCGGGGCACAGCTAGTATTATTAAAAAATTGTTAGGCAATTAGTCAAGTGTCACTTTGATAAACGTCTCTGAGTGCGGCAGTTAGTTTCCTAATACTTTTTCTATTCTACGTCGGCCATCTTAAGCCGTTAACTAGCAAAGGTCTTGTTGAACTTGATGTTAGCCGGAGCGTAATCACGTTTTGAGATAAATGGATACGTACCCTAAGCATTTCTTCAAATATTCAAAATATCTGATATAGCACAAACATGTACTCTGTTGGTTGTGGTTCATGTCAGAGCTGTCAAAATCTATCACTTGACAGATCTCGAGCTGCGAGTCTTTGCATTTTGAGGACGCATCGAATTTCTTCAAATACAGCTTATTTATTAAAGTGGATGTTATGACTGGCATTTGTTTGAAAACAGCCATTTTGTCTTGCTTTCTATCAAATTCTGTTACCTAGAAAATTAAATGTTTTAATATCTATACTAATATTAACTATATAGACGTAAAATTTGTTTGTAAGTTCGCTAATCTCATTAATCACCAGTCCGATGTTAATAACTCTTTTTGTAAAAACCTCTCGTTTTAACTCTTAAGTGAAGACTAAATGCGAATGGTTTTATTGTCTGTGGGATTTTTCTCTTCAGGTCAGGTCTATAAATGGCAACATGCCTCCCTCTTATTTAAGTCGTTCGAGACAGAGACATAAAATCTCCCAGAAGTTTAAGAGTTTAAAGGCTTCGATCAACAATACACTATTGTTGATCGAAGTTTAAAGACCATTGACACGATAAGAAGAAGAAGTACCTCCGAGTTATGCGCCACGTCTTTCTTGACTATCATCAGAATGGACTCCAAGTCCAGTGAGGAGTGGAGGTTTATGTTCTTGCAGAGGCTTTGGATGAACCAGGAGCCGAGGAGCTCGTGCCTGAAAGGATACAATCAAATAAGTAAGTAAAGTACGCTTTATTCTTATTACTAAAACACTGTTATAAAGTGTTTTGTCTCTTTCGCTCTATGGTAAATAGCGTGTGTTGGAAAGGGACAAACCATTTGAAAACTAAAATGCTGCACTAACTACGCCTGTAATGTCCATCTGCTGTGCAAAGGCCTCTCGTCTCACTGAAGATATCAGTACATTGAGGAGGATTTCTAATGGTTTTATTTCACACTAGGAGCGCCCCGCGGTTTTACCCAATGACCGTAGCTGTCTACGAGTATAACTAAAAAGTTTTCAAATCGGAATGGTAATTGCTGAGATTAGCACGTTCAAATATTAAAATGTTACTCTTTAGCTTCATTATATTAGTACTAGCAGCGCCCCGCGGTTTTACCCGCGTTGTACCCGTTCCCGTGGGAATTTCAGGATGAAAAGTAGCCTATAACCTTCCCGTTGAATGTGGTTATCTATTACAAAAAGAATTTTTCAATTCGGACCACTAGTTTCTGAGATTAGCGCGTTCAAACAAACAAACTCTGCAGCTTTATAATATTAAGTATACATAGATATAAGATACTAGCAGCGCCCCGCGGTTTTACCCGCGTTGTGCCCGTTCCCGTGGGAATTTCGGGATAAAATGTAGCCTATAGCCTTCCTCGATAAATAGACTATCTAACAGTGAAAGAATTATTCAAATCGGTTCAGTAGTTTCTGAGATTAGCGCGTTTAAACAAACAAACAAACAAACAAACAAACAAACAAACAAACAAAACAAACTCTTCAGCTTTATAATATTAGTATAGATAAGATTGGTGAACTAAGCTTCGCTCGCTTACGCTCTTAACCCGCTCACCTATAAGCGGTTCCGCCTCGGTAAGAGCTGTGAATCACCAGCGTGTCACAGCCTACTGGAAGGTAGTAAGGTTCCGCTTCTTCCACCACTACATCCTTCTTGACCCTGGCGGACGAGCTGATGAGAACTGCCGGAGATGCCTTGGTCCCGCGACATGCCTATAAACATACCTATCTAATAAGTTTTATGTCATTCATTCATAATAATAAATACCTAATAACCCTATCCTGCTATCCTACTTCCTTCTTTAATATTAAAAATGCGAAAGTTTGTGAGGATGGATGTATGTATGGATGCATAGATGTATGTTTGTTGCTCTTTCACGAATAAACTAATTAACAGATTGGGATGATACTTTACAGTAATATAGGTTATACATCAGAATAACACATGGGATACATTTTATCCCGAAATTCCCGCGGGAACGGGTACACCGCGGGTAACACCGCGGGCGAGGCTAGTAAATAATAAAAAATCATAGCTGTATTCATTCATTCGTTCACGTATTCATTCATTCATACATTTATTCATTCATTCATTAAATAATTACAAATAGGTTACTGGCCAATCTTGGCATCGGAGTTTTTTGACCCCATAAAGGCATCCGACATGGTTTTACGATTGAAACAACCGGGACCGACTGCTTAACGTGCCATCCGGAGCCAGGTAGCGCTCAGATAGAAATGCCACTATCGGCCACCAATCAAAGATTCCAACTTAGTTTGTTTTGTAAGGGCTATAATCAAAAACTACAAACTCGATTAAAATAATTCTCTTTGAACTGGATAGCAACCTTCAACAGGAAGGTTATAGACTATTTTTTTCATCCTGAAATCCCCACGGGAACGGGTACCGCAGGGCGCTGCTAATAGTAGATACAAATTCCAATAATTGTCACTAACTTTCGCATAATTAAAATATATCCTATTTTAATTTATATTGCTTGTTCTATATCGAGTTGATAAAATCGATACCAACTTATTGTTTACTGTTGATTATCAATCGATATCTGTTAGTGGTGCACGAAAGTGACGTGATGTGTACTTAATAATGAGGTCATCCTTACAAATATTTTATATGCGAAAGTAACTCTGTCTGTCTGTTCCGCTTTCACGCCAAAACTACTGAACCGATTTAAATGAAATTTGGTACACAGTTAGTCCAGAGCCTGAGAAAGGACATAAGCTACTTTATATCCCGAAATTCCCGCGGGAACAGGTATAACGCGGGTGAAACGTGGGACGCGGCTAGTTCAGAAATAAATGGTGAATCATTACACTGATAACTTTGAAGTGGAAGCCCAGCAGATAATTTTCAAGACAAAACGGAATAACTTAGATAATAATCGTATGTTTTTATTTTCTAAAGATTATTGATTTAGACTTTGTTAAGATAATCAGCTATCCTTGTTTAGGGTTCCGTACCGATAGGGTAAAAACGGGACCCTATTACTGAGTCTTCGCTGTCCGTACGTCCGTCCGTCCGTCTGTCACCAGGCTGTATCTCAAGAACGGTGAAAGCGAGACAGTTGAAATTTTCACAGATGATGTATTTCTATTGCCGCTATAACAGTAGCCTCCGTCGTACATGTATACCTACGTAAGTTCCCGATTAAACAAATAATAATGACATTGACGTACGTTTCAATTAATAGTAAAACACTGTTATAAAGTGTTTTGTCTCTTTTGCTCTTCGGAAAATTGCGTGTGTCAGAATGTGACAAACCATTTGATAGCTAAAATGTTCTTAATGCGCGTTTATCATACGGCCCTAGGGCCTTATTTACAAATTAGCTATCAAATGGTTTATCCCTTTTCAACTTACGCTATTTTTCCAAAGAGTAAAAGAGACAAAACAATTTAAAACAATGTTTTAGTTATAGATGGATGAGGCGGTAAGATGCTGATCATCTAACTCAATACCTGAATGATCAGAATGATCGGTTTGGTCCGCAGCCTAGGCTTGTGTTCCACATTGAAGTATTCCAGTATATCTAGCTCACTGTACGTCATGTCCTTAGCTCTGAGCATGCCGTGAAAGGTACCGTGAGTCAGAACTGCGATACAGATGCAGCCAACATTGGTAAAGTCTCTTTCACTAACTGAAAATTAAACAGAAAACTTAAACATAAAAGTTATGTAAAGTATTAGCCTGTAATGTCCCACTGCTAGGCAAAGACCTCTCATCTCACTGAAGTTATCAGTACAGTGAGGAGGATTAGGCATCACCAAGCTTAATGCGAGTTAGTGATCTCAAACCCGAGCCATGTTTGAAAAGTAGGAAACATGTTTGCGCTCGACCTGGGAATTGAACCCGGGACTTCAGTCTTGGCTGGGGAGTGAACATGTCACTAAACCACCGAAGCATCAGGTATATTTTTTTTGTAACGGTTACTTTTTTTTTTAATTTTCTTAATCATTTCTGCTGCATTGATCACGAAGTGGCTGCTGCTGGATTTACCAAATTGAGCTGCATTCCACGACTGTCGACTGCAGTGTCTCGTCAAGCATAAAATTATTTTCATAGAGATTGATAGAAACCATTAGTGTCTGCAGTTGCAACTTGCAGTCGGCGGTCGGCTGCGGTCCAACTTAAGGCTGAAGCCCTACCACTTAAAATTCCGCGTGTGCGTGTGTGTGTGTTTGTATGTAAAAAGTCGCCCATGCCCCCTAAGTAATTAGCTTAGTCCTTAGTACGTAAGTTCGTTTAGATGAGTGGTCGTCCCTGGTATCAGAGTTGGTAGACCGCCTAAAGGCCTCTGACATGGTCTATCGATTTAAATAACCAGGATCGACCATTTTACATAGCCTCCGAAGCACGGTAGAGCTCAGATTGAAAAAAAATGCCTCTATCATACTTACATTCTTTTAATTCATCAAAAATCGCCTGCTTAGTTAAATCTGTATGGTCTTCGACTTTAAACCCAAATCTTCCGAATGTATTCTTCAATGCCGTCACATCCTTATCAGTTCCCAGTCTGTCTTCATATCCATCAATCTTTAGATGATTAAAAATAAGCATAGCGTTCTTTTCAAAGTTTTCCAGTTCATACGACTTAGCGCTTTTTGGTAAAACTCTTATATTATCTACTTTAACTTCCTCATTAACTTCATTTGTTGCTATTTGGTCTAGATATTGTTTTTCTTTGTCTATGGTTTCTAATCCTTCGCCCTGTAATTCTAATTCTCCTATTTCTTCCATTGATTTTAAGAATTCGTTGCGCAATTGTTTTTCTATGTCTGTTTTTTGCGTTTCTTCGACGGATTCCTTTTGTGAATGATTTCCTTTAGGTTCGGGATCTATTTCTTCGTTCTTAGGAGGTGTTTTGAGCTCTGCGTCCTTTTTGATTAAGGATGAGTCATCATCATCTATCAGTTCGTTTGAAATGGCATCTTTTTCATTGTCAAAGTCTGGACTATCTATGAAGTAAACACCGTGTTGGATATCAGAACTTATACTTGCATCTTCATTACATTCTATTTCTTCTCCGCTATCACCTTTTTCAATAACCTCTAAATCTATATCATTATTTTCTTCACTACCACCATTTGTTGTCTCTAGATCTCTTTTTTTTAATCTCTTCTTCCTGTTTCTAGATTTCCGTTGTTTATACTCGTCCGCCATTTTTTAATAAAGTAAAATACCGCGCTTTTTACTTAAAAATAACTTTTTGAATTCACAACCGCATATATATTTATTGTTTATTTTAGTAATCACTAAAAATTAACGAAAGTAGTAAAGTTAGTTATTATTTTAATGCCTTTAATTTGTTAAGTGAACATTTTTAGAGTTGCCTGCACACTACAGACCACAGTTCATTACTAATATGTCATTTGTCAATATTTAATAAAACACTTGATTTTATCATTGTTAGGTATAAAATTGTAAGTATTATCTTATCGTGTTGTGTCGGTTTCAAGTAGTGAGCCAAATATATCTCGAATTTAATAAATTGTATTTAGATATAATGTTCACTTCACTCAATCTGTTCACTCACACACACAATGAAACACAAAAGTATAATAGAAAGAAACATATATTCACTTATAATATAATCGACGCACACGTCATTATTGGCGAGAACACAATGTTAGCGCGATGCAGAAAAAATGCACAGTTACGCCATCTAGTAGCGGCTGGATGGAACTATTCACTAAACATATAATAACGTTAGAGATTGTCTAAGCTGAAATGACGCGCCCCACTACTTAACCCTATACTTGGCAGAACTTTTTTTTCTATTTTTTTCTATTTTTTTTATAAAAAATGTGTTAATAGGTCCATAATGATAGGGTATATGCAAATAAAAAAAATCGTATGAGGGTAGTTTTTTATTTATTAAATGTATCATATATGACACAGCGCCAGAGGTACAAAAATCAAGGTGAAAAAATATATGTATCAAATTTGACACACAGCCAAGTTTGAAGTAATTTAATTTTTAACAAAATTTTAAGTAAATTACCAATGTAAGTTAAGTAAAACCTTTAAAAATACTAAAAATAGGAAAAATATTCCAGAAATTGGTGTTTGTTGTTGAAAAAATGTTTCAGTTCCATAATTTTCCATTACATGAAAATTATTATTATAGTGTTTCTCTTTAGACCCACGGGACAAGCCCGGTCTTTTTGAGAGGTATGCGAGGGGATACAGATCCAACTCGTAGAGGCCACGAGGAGATGTTTAATGTAATGGATTACAACAGCAGAGACACATTCCCGACCATATCAAAATGCACGACATGAACACGAATATGTCTGTGCAGAAGTAAGGGCTATTGTAGAAAGTAAATGAAAAAACTCTGGACTACAGGAATGAAGTTTGGATGGCCTGCAAATAGGTTATTGCGGAGAGGTCGGCACCTGCCATAACATGTGAAGAACAGGTTATCAGCAAGGGCCCCCCTAAACAACCGACGTAAGGCAAGGGGGCAACATCGGCGTGGGCAACTTGGGGAGTAGAGAAGTGTGCCGCGCTTTCTCTAAACGTTACTCGCGGCGTTGTGCCCTTTAACACTTCCACCCCCGGATCACACAGCCGAAATCGACGGTACCTCTAACGACCCCCCTCTGGCCGGCCGGTGAAAGCAAGCCAGAGCTTAGAGTCCTGCGGGCCCCCTTGATTGACTTGAAACAATGATGTTGATACAAGTACTTAGTTGACTTCCTTGACATCATCACATAGCAAGTTCAGGTTTTCTAGCGATGACGACAGGGAAGGAGCAGGCTATCGGAATCCCATGTTTGTCAGGACTTAGTTGAAATTTATCACCAGACGAATCAGTTTCCTCTATGCCGACTTGACGCCAGATTTAAGTATATACTAATTTTTTTTGGATTGTCACCAAATGTGGACCAATGTCTTAAATTTTCCAGCCGAAGAAGATTGCTCCTGAAGAACAGGTTTAGTGATTTTATTTCATTCTTACCCTATCTCTAAACCTTTTTCCTCTTCAGGAGCAATCGTCTTCAGCTGAAAAATTCACGACATTGGTGCAATTTTGTGAAAAAAAAAAAAAATTAGTATATACGAGCCAGAAGTCTGTGAGCTGTGGTCTGCTGTTGCGTTTGTAAGTGTGATGATACCTGGAAATGAAACATATTTTAAAAATTTCAGCAAAAAAGCAAAAAATAACTGAAAAAAATAAATAAAACTCATAGTAGTGTACCTGGCACTGTGGCATATATGATACATAGTAAAATAAAACTCATAGTAAGTGTAACTGGCACTGTGGCAAATATGATACATTCGAAAAAACATGATTATTGTAAGTGGTTGCAATGCATCTTGGGGTATACAAATAGTGTGTGTCGATAGTTGATATTATCATTTAAGTAATAATAATGAAATTTGAGGAATAAAACCGCCAAATAGCAATATATAAGATTTTTCTTACCTTACGTTGCGCAGGCGCTTGTGAACAGTCCGCCATTTTGCGTGTAGGGTTGCACTGAAGGGATGCAAGTCTTCAAATAATTTTTTTTCCAAATTTAGTAAAAATAATCTACCAGTTACAAAATAAAAATATCAAAAAAAGTTAATACATAAGACTGCAGATTTTTTTAAAGTTAAGTGTATCAAATCGTATACTGTGCCAAGTATAGGGTTAATTACTTTATTTAGATGTGTGAGTGTAAATATTAATAGCGGCACTTCATCTGTGTGGGAGCGCCAATTATTGATTTCTATGTGCACATGTCGGCCGACTAGTCGGGTGATAAATCCGAAAACGCTCGCTCTATGGAGCAGCGCCGTCACTTTGTATGAAACAAGACGTCCTCTCCTCTCGCGCGTTCACGATCAACTAAACTAGTTGGACAACAAATCCGAGAATTGCACTTCTTAGCGAGTACGGCGAGTACGGCAACTGAACGACCAATTATAATTGCATGTTTATGTGTATTGCGTCCATATTTAAAATTTGCTAGTGTGCGTAAATGCGGAGGTGGGGCGTGTCATTTCAGCTTGGACAATCTCTACTATACTAGCGACCCGCCCTCGCTTCGACTTGATTAATTAAGATTTCATGTGGGATTCGGGATAAAATTAATATGTCCCATAGATTTTATTGAAGTCAGTTTTATTAACCGACTTCAAAAACCGAAGGCGGAGGTTATTAATTCGGCCGGTATATATATTATACATATATATATTTTTTTGTTTTATGTATGTACACCGATTACTCTGAGGTTTCTCAACCGATTTACGTGATTATTTTTGTGTTTCATGCTGTAGACATTCCCATTGGTCCCGTTTAAAGTTTTATCCCAAAATTCCTTCGGGAACCTAACTAAAATTGAAATATTGTAACGCAGGGTATAGAAAAAACACTCATCAACGTGCTTCTATGGCGTGCGCTGCGAAAACTATAGATGATACATAAAAACAATGTTCTACACGTTTAAAGTACTCATTATTTTGCACAGTTAAACCTGCGACGGTATATGCCTATATATTATAGTTTACGTACAATTACCACTTCTAGTTAAATTTCTTCAATTTAAAAACTACTGCAATAGTTAGCTTGTGATATTCGCGTGATGATATCAATATACCTATATCAAAATAAATACATCCACAATCAAGTTCAGTAAAGTGACTTTCAATACCTTTTTAAATTATTAAAATTGGACCGTCCGTTTCAATTTAACGACGAATTAAAAAGTACGAAACATGCAGCTGGCGGGTTACACAAACAGCTGCACGCGCTGTTCGAATCAATTGGAAATAATAATTCACTATTAAAACATTACCAAGAGTTATTGAATCAAGGAGCTAATTAAACTAACAAACAAAGAAAGTAGACACTTTAGAAAGTAAAAAATAAAATTTAAAAACACTACGTTTAAAAAAACCGAGTTATTAAATAATGATAACTACCTTAGTAGTAGCCATATGATAATAGAGTTATTTTTTGCTTTTTAACACGCTTTTATTAGCTTGGCCTGTATGTATGTATGTATGTATGTATGTACGTATGTAATGAAATCTTTGAACATCATTTTCACCAACTTCCAGAAGTCTGATTAATTTGAAACTTTGCACACGTATCAAGGACCGATGACAATGCAATAATTTAATAACAGTTTCCCATTATCCTTAATGGATTTGCCAGATTTACTAAAAAAATATTACTTCATATAAAAGACATCAACGGGCGCTCGCTGTGGGACGGCTTAAATGGATTTGCCAGATTTACTAAAAAATAAAAAATAAAATTATAGTTTAAAAAAACTAAAAAACACGCTCTTATTGCAAATTGAACTAAAAACTAGAAAATAATTTTTCACCTCAAATCAAAATTATAATAAAATTTAAGTTATTAACACAATGATTCAATTCAGAGTAAAAAAGCGTGGGGTGCATTTTACTGTAGTTCATAACTATCCTCTCATAGATACCAATGATGATTGTAATATTTAAAAAAAATATTAAGCACCCCACGCTTTTTACTCTGAATTGAATCATTGTGTTAATAACTTAAATTTTATTATAATTTTGATTTGAGGTGAAAAATTATTTTCTAGTTTTTAGTTCAATTTGCAATAAAAGCGTGTTTTTTAGTTTTTTTAAACTATAATTTTTCGTTTTGAAGTCGGTTTTTCTAAACGTAGGTAGTTTTTTTAAATTTTTCTCTTGAATACGTAGTTATTCTTACATCCCCCAGCACCCCGGTTGATAAAATAATCTACTCGCGCTCGAAAATTTCTTGGAATTTATTTCTTTCTCGAAATTTCCGCGGGAACGGGTACAACGCGGGTGAAACCTGATTTATTAATAAATTACATATTTCGTATACATATATTCCGTGCTCCGGAGGTCACGTCCGTCCGTCGGTCTCGGTTACTTTCTACCTACGGATAGTAGTCGTTACATGAGCCATGTCAGAGGTCTTTGGCGGCTCAATAACTCTGACACCAGGACTGGTCAGCTTGACCATCCACTCGATGAAGAAGAAGAAAGACATGAACAGCCTGCCTTCTACTACTTGCGGCAACTAATGTAATGAAGTTCATTGAACTCGACTAAATCGACAGGTTCGGACTTGTTTAGCCGGTGGACTTAGACTTTGACAGACCTAGGAATGTTAGTACATACATAATATTCTGTCACTGTTACTTTCATTAAATTCAATCGGTTTGAGTTACCAACTAAGATGGTTTCTCCGTAAATATAGATAAAAATTTTAGATTTAGAATTGGGTAAATATTTTTTTGACCATGCAATTTAGTGATGTCCGATATTACTTCTAAATATAACAAAGAGACAGAATAATAACTAAATATGATATCCCAGCCGGGTGGAAAAGTAATAAACAGATAACCTGAAAGTTTTTGACATTATTGGGATTAAGTAACGGAAACCACTACGAAAATTGGTTTCCTAGCCCGGAGTTTATTAGGGTTGGTAGGTTGATAAATGTCGGCCTATTGCTCTATAACCGATTAGGCCATACAACTGAAAAAATATTTATTTTTATATGTATCTATAATAATTTGTTATAAGATTGACTGATTTTAGCCAAACTACTGATCATTTATTATTATTCCGCAAAAAGCACTGTGTATTTTAAATACCTGGCAGCACTGATCGGCCCATTCAGCACTCACTCAGTGACTTCACTTAGGGATGGGCAAATGGAAAAAAAATATCGATAAATATCGTATCGATATTTTTCAATATATCGATATATATCACCCAAGAAATATCGATATTTCGATATATCGATATTTTTTGCACAATTTGCAATTATTTATAAAAATTGCCTAAATTATCGAAATTTTAAAGCAAATACACATCTGGCTGTTTCAAACATAAGTTTTATTATAAAAAAAAATAAAATCGAATTGCTTGACATAAAAAAAGAAACAAAAAAATACTGCATATTTTCTAAATTTAAGAAATCAAAATCATGATGTGACGCATGAGCAGACAGCAGAGCTTTAAAAATATATCGATTTTGATATCTGAAAATAAATATCGAAAATTGATATATCGCGGAAAAAAATATCGCTAATTAGTATCGATATTTTTCTGAAAAAATATCGATATTTTGATATATCCATATTTTTTACCCATCCCTAACTTCACTCACTCGGTTCGACCGGTTGTTCTTTGATTCGTTATCTGTCTACGATTCGTTCGTGAAGCAAAAAAAAAAAACCAAGCAAAATCAAATTAAAGTTTCATTACAAATTGGATTCACGCTTTGCTTCGCCTTACAATATTATTCTATACGAAAATGTATTTAAAACGTAATTTAGGAACCGAAAATATTTTATAGAACACCCATTTATATTTTAAACACACAATAGATTCATTGAAAAGCCTAAAAATGTTGAATTACAAGTATTTAAGTGTGGAACACCTTGAAGGTTTTGATAATTATAAGGTAAGTACAATTTACTATTATCTTTAATAAAAAACACTATAAATATATTACTTTACTCTCCTAAATATGTACTTGGATATGTTGTCGTTTAGCTTACAGTTCATTTGTATGTTATTTCGTAGTTATAACCTATAAAATATCGATTTTTTTACGCAACATCAACTATGCAAGGTTCCGACTCACAAACATGAATACTGAATTAATTTAGGCCGTAATTAACTCAATGGAATGCGTAGATCGTTTTAATACATTCATAAAATGTATACTTTTAGTAATCACTACATAGTATAAAACAAAGTCGCTATTTCTGTCTGTTTGTTTGTCTGTATGCATAAATCTTTAAAATTACGCAACGGATTTTGATGCGGTTTTTTGTAATAGGTAGAGTGATTCAAGAGGAAGGTTTATATGTATAAAAATTCCCGAAATTCCCACGGGAACGGGTACAACGCGGGTAAAACCGCGGGGCGCTGCTAGTATTACTTTATATTAAACATTAAATTGTCGGTCTCAGTTGTGGTTTCTTTAGAACATGTCGGAGGCCTTTAGGCGGTCTAAAACTCTGACACCAGTGTTGGCCACTACCTACTCAAACTTCAAATACCTATCTTCTTTATTTTCCTCTAATTTTTTTAAATTTATTTATTTTTAGCTATTATTGGTTTTTACAACTCCGGGAAGACTCCAGTCTATTTTTGTTTTTATGTTTTATTTGTAACCTATTATTTTAGTATAGTGAAATAAATATTAAAATTAATACAGTGGTCATAATAATGTTTTAAATTAAATTTTTGTTTTAAATTAGTTTTGAAATTAGGCTAGAGAGATTTCTGTTATTTTAGTACACTACCTACATTAAAAATCACTATATTTTATAATAATTTTCTATTCTCTATTCTATTTTGAAGTTTTCATACTAATTTATTCCGTATTTTTTTTCAGTATATGGCCATAGACACGAGCCCACTCAGTGTCTATGTTATGCACCCTTTCTGGAATAAAGTTGTTGAAGTAAGTACCATTTAAACCCCAAAAAAATATGTATGATACCACTTAAGTTAAGAGAATGAATGTCATACATTTTCGAAAAATTAACATTTTAAAATCTATACTTCACTACATAGTATAAAATAAAGTCGTCTCTTTTTCGTGTCTGTCACACTGTTTGTCTGTCTGTATGCTTAAATCTTTAAAATTACGCAACGGATTTTGATGCGGTTTTTTGTAATAGGTAGAGTGATTCAAGAGGAAGGTTTTTATGTAAAAAAATTCCCGAAATTCCCACGGGAACGGGCACAACGCGGGTAAAACCGCGGGGCGCTGCTAGTATTGTATAAAGCGTAGAGTTTGTTTGTTTCAATGCGCTAATCTCAGGAGCTACTGGTCCGATTTGTAAAAATCTTTTTGTAATGGATAGCCACATTCAACGGGAAGGTTATAAGCTACTTTTCATACTGAAATTCCCACGGGAACGGGCACAACGCGGGTGAAACCGCGGGGCGTTGCTAGTATATATATAATAAAGCTGAAGAGTTGATTGTTTGAATGCAGTAATCTTAGAAACTATCAATCCAATTTGAATAATTCTTTTTGAAATGGATAGCCACATTCAGCACGATGGCTATTGGCTATTTTTCATCCCGAAATTCCCACAGGAACGGGCACAATGCGGGTAAAACTGCAGGCGCTGCTCATGTATGAATATAATGAACTCTTTGTTACCTAAATACAATGCAAATAAAGAACAAATTTTAAGATATAGACATCATACGATGTCTTATCTTACACAAGTTACGCTATTGTACACCTTATCTCAATGGAATATGACATAATATTGCTTTGTAAAGGTCAACGGTAAATAGATGACTACATAATGTATAGGAGGTTAGATAAAAATTGCTTTATCTATAGTATTATAAAGAGGTAAAATTTGTAAGTTTGTTTGTTTGTATGTTTGAGGTAATCTCAGGAATTATCAGTCCGATTTGAATAATTCTTTTTGTGATAGATAGCCACATTCAACGGGAAGGTTATCTAGGCTATTTTTCATCCCCAAATTCCAACGAGAACGGTTACAACGCGGATAAAACCGCGGGGCGCTGTTAGTGCATTCATATATTACTAGCCGCGCCGCGCGGTGTTACCCGCGTTGTACCCGTTCCCGCGGGAATTTCGGGATAAAACGTATCCTGTAAAGTTTCATTCAAATCCATCCAATAGTTTTAAAATAGTTCCATACAATCTTTCAACCCCTTTCAACCCTGTTTCCGCGATAAAAAGTAGCCTATGTTCTTTCTCAGGCTCTGGAACTGTGTACCAAATTCCATACAAATCGGTTCAGTAGTTTTGGCTTGAAAGCGTAACAGACAGACAGACAGAGTTACTTTCGCATTTATAATATTAGTTAAGATTACACTATCTACAGTTTTAACCGCACTGTACGGGTTCCAGCGATAATTTCGGGAAAAAGTACCCTATGTGTTATTCTAATGACCAAGCTATATTACTGCAAAGTTTCATTGAAATCCGTTCAATAGTTTTTGCACGAAACAGTAACAAACATACATCCTCACAAACTTTCGCACTTATAATATTAGAAGGATAGTAAACTACCTTGTGGTATAACCGGCTTTTAGCCCGTTCCCGTGGGAATTTTGGGATTAAAATTAGCATATAACCTTTCTCTTGAATGTAGCTATTGAATACAAAAAGAATTATAAAAATCGGACTGTTAGTTCAGAGATAAGCATGTTCGAAGAAACAAAAAATAATAAATATAAATAAATATACCTGGACAAATTCACACACGGTTAATTAGACCCAAAGTAAGCTCTAAGCTTGTGTTATGGAATCTAATTCACTGATACTGTTACTTATACATACACAAATACTTTATAAGAATATATAATTGACACCCAGACATCCGCCAACAACTATGTCTGCACATATTGTTGACTCCGGGCGGGAATCGAACCCGCAACCCCCGACACAGTAAGCGCTCTCACTGCCACTGTGCCAACGGTCTTGTCGAATGAAATGAAAACAAACTCTTCATCTTTATTATATAACTATAGATAGATAGATGAGATGATAGATAACAGCCTCCGTGGTCTTGTGGTTTGAGCGCTCGGCTCACGATCCGGAGGTTCCGGGTTCGATTCCCGGTGGGGATATCTCACGAAAATCTCTTTGTGAGACTGTCCCCAGTTTGGTTAGGGCATTACAGGCTGAATCACCTGATTGCCCAAAAAGTAAGATGACTCCGTGCTTCGGAGGGCACGTTAAGCTGACGGTCCCGGTTACTTTCTACGGATAGTAGTCGTTACATGAGCCATGTCAGAGGCCTTTGGCGGCTCAATAACTCTGACACCAGGATTGGTCAGGTTGACCATCCACTCGATGAAGAAGAAGATAGATCATCTTTAAACCACTTGTAACTTTGATAAAACTGTGGAAACTAAAAATATATGAAATCACTACATAGTATAAAACAAAGTCGCTTTCCGCTGGCTGTCTGTCTATGTATGCTTAGATCTTTAAAATTACGCAACGGATTTTGATGCAGTTTTTTGTAATAGGTAGAGTGATTCAAGAGAGGGGTTAATATGTATAAAAATTCCCGAAATTCCCACGGGAACGGGCACAACGCGGGTAAAACCGCGGGGCGCTGCTGTCATAAAAATATGTCATAGTATGTATGTATCATAGTATGTCATAAAAATCAGTTAAGATTAGAGATTAGCTGATATTGTTGTATTTGAGTAATAAAATAAATATTTGGGAGATTATTTTAACTGTATTAGATAACTAGGGATTACTTTTATTACTTTGAATAAGGCAATAGTTATTAAGGCATAGTTATGTATTTAATAATCTATAGCAACTAACAGTAGCGCCCCGCGGTTTTACCCGCGTTGTGCCCGTTCCCGTGGGAATTTAGGAATGAAAAATAGCCTATAGCTTTCGCTTTGAATGTGGCTATCTATTAAAAAAAGAATTATTAAAATCGGATGTGTAGTGTCCGAGATTAGCGCGTTATAACAAACAAAGTTAGAAACTTTACTTCTTTATAGTCTTCTTCTTCTTCTAATATATAAAATTCTCGATTTTCATACCCCTAAATGTTAAAGAGTGGCCTAACCCCTTAATTAACAAAAAGTTATAAACTAGCTGTGCCCTGCGGTTTCAACCGCATTTATTCAGTCAATGCTTACCGTTTAAACCTTCCCTGGACTTTCATGAATATTTCAAGACCAAAATTAGCCAAATCGGTTCAGCCGTTCTCGAGTTTTAAGCAGACTAACGAACAGCAATTCATTTTTATTTATATAGATTTTAATTTTATTTTCCACAGCTTGTACCAAAATGGGTGGCGCCTAACGTGTTAACATTCGGCGGGTTCCTACTAATAATTCTCGATTTTCTCCTACTCTCCTACTACGATTACTCGTACTACGCCGCAAGTTCGACTTCGTTCAACGGTACAATCGAGAACCCACTGAATGGTCATACTGAGGTCATACCACAGTCATTGTGGTATGTTATCGGAGTACTGCTGTTTGTTGCTTATACTTTGGGTGAGTTCATTGATATCATTTCTATATTCTATTTTTTCTTACTTGTCCCAAAATGTGGATCAATGTCGTCAATTTTCCAGCTGAAGAAGATTGCTCCTGCTAATCCTGCTAATATAATATTCATTCCCTAGTACTATTTCCCTAGTATGTTTAGGGTTCCGTACCCAAAGGGTAAAAACCGGCCAAGTGCGAGTCGGACAGGCGCACGGAGGGTTCCGTACTTTAAAAAACGGCAGAAAATCACGTTTGTTGTATGGGAGGGACGGACGGACAGCGAAGTCTCAGTAATAGGGTCCCGTTTTAACCCTTTGGGTACGGAACCCTAAAACCCCTATTACTGAGGCTTCGCTGCCCGTCCGTCTGTCACCAGGCTGTATCTCAAGAACGGTGATAGCTAGACAGTTCACAGATGATGTATTTCTATTGCCGCTTTAACAACAAATACTAAAAATAAAATAAAACAAATATCCAATGGGGGCTTCCATACAACATACGTGATTTCTGGAACGAAGTTCCTTATCGCGCGTTGCGAAAGGGGGCTAGACGGAAAAAATGGTAACGACATTTTTTAGGCCAGAGAGGGACACGCATGTTTCTCTGTCTGTCTCTCTCTGGCGTGCACATGTTGCTCTGTCTGTCTGTCTCTCTCTCTCTCTCTCTCTCTCTCTCTCTCTCTCTCTCTCTCTCTCTCTCTCTTATAGAAAGCAAGCTAGATATTTTCGTTTTGTCTTTCTATTTCGCATTGAACAGTGTGGTGTCGGTCGCGACGATTATTTTTGTTGATAATAAATAAACTTCGTTCCATCCGGGTGTCCCTTGACACCTCTCAAGTTTTTGCCGTTTTTAAAGTACGGAACCCTCCGAGTCCGACTCGCACTCGTCCGGTTTTGTTTAGCTTGAAAAGAGTACAGTTCACCAATGAATGGTTATGTTTCGCAGATGGCATTGACGGCAAGCAAGCGCGGCGGACGCAAACCTCAGGTCCTCTGGGAGAACTCTTCGATCATGGACTGGATTCGTACACGGTATTCTTTATACCAGCTTGTCTATACTCCATCTTCGGCAGGGCGGATTTCTCTATATCGCCTATAAGGTAAATCCCATTCAAACATTCTATACTAATACTAGCTGCGCCCCGCGGTTTCACCCGCGTTGTACCCGTTCCCGCGGGAATTTCGGGATGAAAAATAGATGTTGGCCGATTCTCAGACCTACTCAATATGCTCACAAAATTTCATGAGAATCGGTCGAGCCGTTTCGGAGGAGTACGCGAACGAACACTGTGACACGAGAATTTTATATATAAGACTAGGTGTCCCGCGCGGTGGTTCCACCCGCGACCCAATAGATGTCGCTAGTGTGAATCTAAACCATCCAAGGTGCCACCCAAACGCATACAAACAAAAACATTCAATTTCCAGCCGTATAGGAGGACTACAGTGACATACACACGTGCAGAAGAATTATTATCTACACTTCTATACTACATAATACATATTATAAAGAGGTAAAATTTGTAAGTTTGTTTGTTTGTATGTTTGAGGTAATCTCAGGAGTTATCAGTCAGATTTGAATAATTATTTTTGTAATAGATAGCCACATTCAACGGGAAGGCTATAGGCTATTTTTCATCCCGAAATTCCCACGGGAACGGGTACAACGCGGGTAAAACCGCGGAGCGCTGCTAGTATTATATAAAGATAATAAAGCCGAAGAGTTTGTTTGTTTGAACGCGCTAATCTTATACTACCTATCCTGTTACCTAGAACTACCAATCATATTCGGATAAGTAGTCCCGCGATTTTACCCGCGTTCCCGTGGGAATTTCGGGAATTTTTATACTTATAAACCTTCCTCTTGAATCACTCTATCTATTTAAAAAAACCGCATCAAAATCCGTTGCGTAGTTTTAAAGATCTAAGCATACATAGGGACAGACAGAGCAGAAAGCGACTTTGTTTTATACTATGTAGTGAATGTACAGAAGACAATTTATTTTCCTTATTAAACTGGATTTGTTGTTCCAGAATATACTATGTGATGTGGAATCTTCTGCTTAACTTCTATTTGTCGCACTGGGAGAAGTATAACACAGGAGTGCTGTTCTTACCCTGGGGGTACGATTTCAGCATGTGGGTGAGTGGAAAACTGCAATATATCTAAGTTCCGGTAGGGATTTCGGGATAAAATTTATCCCAAAACCAGCACTATGAATTGCTCTGTCTATAGATGACAAGTGCATAAAAAAATACTTGACATTGATTGAAACAATTGTTAAGCAACATCAACAGCTCAGACCCTTAGATGGGTGGCCGATGTTATTCTATGGCGTTACCTATGCTTCAAAGCGGACGTTAAATTGTCTGTCCCGTTTGTTTCAAACATTAGACTATTGGAACGAAGTTCCTTATCGCGCGTTGCGAAAGGGGGCTAGACGGAGAAAATGGTAACGACATTTTTTAGGCCAGAGAGGGACAGACAGAGAAACTTGCGCACGCCAGAGAGAGGCAGACAGAGAAGGCGCGCATGTTTCTCTGTCTGTCTCTCTCTCTGGCGTGCACATGTTTCTCTGTCTGTCTCTCTCTCTCTCTCTCTCTTTTATAGAAAGCAAGCTAGATATTTTCGTTTCGTCTTTCTATTTCGCATTGAACAGTGTGGTGTCGCGACGATTATTTTTGTTGATAATAAATAAACTTCGTTCCATCCGGGTGTCCCTTGACACCTCTCAAGTTTTTTTCTCACCTTTAGGCCGTCTAAAAACTCCGTTGTTGTTGACCACTAACACGAACTTACTAACCTAACCCCTTTATTTTCCAGACTTCAACCCTAGTATTTATATGGACGGGTGCTAAAGGCACATCCTTCTACAAGCGCTACGTCTTCGGGAGCTACACTGTGGCTAATGTTTTCGAATGGACTATATATGGTACGGGGGTCTGCACCAATCTGCCTGTCGCTGTATACAATGTTTATAAGTAAGTATAGTAGTTTACTAGCAGCGCCCCGCGGTTTTACCCGCGTTGTGCCCGTTCCCGTAGGAAATCCGGGATAAAATGTAGCCTATAGCCTTCCTCGATAAATAGACTATCTAACAGTGAAAGAATTATTCAAATCGGTTCAGTAGTTTCTGAGATTAGCGCGTTTAAACAAACAAACAAACAAACAAACTAACAAAACAAACTCTTCAGCTTTATAATATTAGTATAGATAGTAGTTTGACTAAGCGTTCTTAGTTCATTGCGATTGTTAAGCAACTTGCAGCTGAGCCTCTACTGCGATTTGTGGCGGATAGTGGCATTTCTATCTGAGTTCGGAGGGCACGTTAAATTGTCGGTCCCGTTTCTTTCAATCGTCAGAGCATGTCGGAGGCTCTAAAAACTACGTCATCAGGGTTGGCCACTAACCTACTTACTTAGTAGGATTTAGTTAAGCGTCTTCTTTGGTAAATCGGGCTATGCACAGCTCCGCTCGGTGGTATATGCACTCGCCTGCCAAGACTGAGGTCTCGGGTTCATTACCCGGCTCGAGCGAAAAGTAGGAACACGGCTCGGGCTTGAGATCACCAACCCGCATTAGGCAAGCGTGGTGATTACGCCTAATCCTCCTCACTGTACTGATATCTTCAGTGATATGAAAGGCCTTTGCCCAGCAGTGGGACATTACAGGCTACTTTATACTAACAATGTAGGATAAATAATCCTTAAACGAAATGTTCAAAATTCTCATTTCCACAGATCATACAAATTGCGCACAGGCAAGATGCGCACCCCTCTAGAAGCGATACGTCCTCTATGGTCTCTCCTGCACGTGTTCCTAGTCTGTAGTCTATGGGTGCAGTGCTCTACGTCACTACCGGACGCGGATCCGAGGGTGGTTCTACTACTCATTGGAACTCTGTTCAGTAATATTGCTGTAAGTTATTTTATTCATTAATTTATTAAATACTTACAGTGCCCCGCAGTTTTACCCGCGTTGTACCCGTTTCTGCGGGAAAGTTGGCATGAAAAGCGGGTGCGGCTAGTCACAATATAATTTAGGTCGGGATCTCATTCTTCTTCTTCATCGAGTGGATGGTCAACCCGACCAATCCTGGTGACAGAGTTATTGAGCCGCCAAAGGCCTCTGACATGGCTCTTGTAACGACTACTATCCGTAGAAAGTAACCGGAACCGACGGCTAAACGTGCCCTCCGAAGCACGGAATCGTCTTACTTTTCGGGCAATCAAGTGATTCAGCCTGCAATGCCCTAACCAAACTGAGGCCAGTCTCACAGAGAGATTTTTGTGAGATATCCCCACCGGGAATCTAACCCGGAACCTCCGGATCGTGAGCCGAGCGGTCAAACCACAGACCACGGAGGCTGTTAATCTCACTTGGGGGGATCTCATTGAAATTATCATATCATATCATCATAATTAAGTTAATTACTATGTCCTAACCTAACCGCCTAATTCAATTACAGTGTCGCCTAATAGTAAGTCAGATGAGCAGCCAACGCTGTGAGACCTACAACTGGTTAGTTCTGCCGCTCGCCGCCGCCGCCGCGGTGGCGCTAGTGTCACCGAAACACGAACTGACTGCTCTATACTCTATGACGGCAGTCGCTTTAGTGGCGCACATACACTATGGATGCTGTGTGGTAAGTTTTTCTTATCATATTACTAGCCCCGCATTGTCCCCGTTCCCGTGGCGGTATCGCGATGAAAAATAGCCTATAAACTTCCCGTTGAATGTGGCTATCTATGACGAAAAGAATTATTGAAATCGGACGGGTAGTTTCCGAAGTAGTTTCAAACAAACAAAAAATCTAACTCTTCAGCTTTATTATCTTCTATATATATAAAAACTAGCGGCGCCCCGCGGTTTCACTCGCGTTGTACCCGTTCCCGCGGGAATTTCGGGTTGAAAAATAGATGTTGTCCGATTCTCAGACCTACTTGATATGCACACAAAATTTCATGAGAATCGAGCCGTTGCAGAGGAGTTCAATTACGCACCCCGTGACACGAGAATTTTATATATTAGATAGATTACGTGTCACGTTGTTTGTCCGCGATGGACTCCTAAACTACTGAACCGATTTGATTTGACAACTTGAAACATAGGATAGCTATCTCAATTTATAGTGATTAGGGTGGTCCACCTCTAATTTTTATATGGCAAAACAATGTTTGCCGGGTAAACTAGTATTAATATAAATTAAAGTATAGTACACTCATTACAAATTGAGTCGTGAGCCATTAAAATTGAAAAGAGACGAGTATATATTTTGTTACGGTTACAAAATTTTCTATTTTTACCTTTACAGGTACGTCAAATGTGTAACCACTTCCGAATAAGCTGTTTCCATATAAAACAGCGCAGCGATTGACTCTTAGACGACAATGCGTGCTAGATAACATAACATTGAATCATCATAAATAATATAAGCGACATCTATGGGTCGAAATGGGTAAAATTAGTACTAAATACGAGCTAGTGAAAATGGAATGTAATTCGGGTCTAATTAATGTCATAAATGACACTACACGTGGTTAAAATGTAAATTAAATTATAATATGTTTTATGACAAAAAAAGGTGACAAATTTGGATTGTCTATGTAAAATACTAATCGAATTACAAAGATCAAAAATGTGATCGACCGATCAATTAAGAAAGATTAGATGATCGAATTAGTGTCAAAATAAATTTCGTAAATCAGAGCCATGATTGATTCCAGATTCAATTGTAATCGATTTTGGTTGAATTTACTTGGAGAACATAAATACACCCGGACACATTCACTCACGGTTAATTAGACCCAAACTAAGCTCTAAGCTTGTCATATGGAATCTAACTCACTGATACTACTACATATACATACACAAATACTTTATAAGAATATATTATCGACACCCAGACGTAATCGCCAACAACTATGTCTTCACATATTGTTGACTCCGTTGAATCGAACCCGCAACCCCCGACACAGTAAGCGCTCCCACAGCCACTGTGCCAACTGGCTTGTCAAAATTAATTGTCAGTTGTCTAAAGCTGAGCATTTTTCAACAATAGATGTCGTTTATTTAAAACATTTTTTACATTGGTATAGATGAAAATGATCTCTTATATATGTCTCGATATACATTACCAAAACTATGTTCTGTTAAAAGATTTAAGTACAAAAATATTGATTTCATGTTATGTTATAAATGAATAAAGATCAGTACACGTTAATTTGTTATATAACATTGTGAAAAAATTAAGGTTAAACAAGTGTATAATCAAATTAAGTCATTTTTAATTGCAGTTTTTTTTACATATTTTTAAATCATGTTATTTTCTTTATAATTTTTTTATAACTATGTAAAAAAGTCATAACATTTTGTGTACGTCTTTATTTCTAAAAGTGGTGACAGTGCGCATTGTCTTTATTTCTAAGTATTACTATGTAATTATTTAGTTTTTCAAGTTTACTTTTTTGTCACAAATATTTGTATATATTACCTTTTGAATTTATCCACATTTTTTACCAAAAGCCCAATTTATTTTTGGACAAAAGTGTCCAATGTGGCCTAAATTTTTTGATTTGGTATATTTTTAAGCCATAAGTGTCATATTTCTGACATTGTATTATTTCTGGTTGTTTATTTTACCTAAGATGATGTCTTATACATTTGTATCGTATTTATTTATTTAGCTATATATTAAGCTTCATTTACACGTAAATTGACATTGACTTTTGACACTGACAGCTGTCAATTGATAACCTAAATCTAGGCTGGCCCTAATAACTAAGCTCGATATGTTATTTATGATTTCAGATCAAATTTTGACAATTTGTTTTATGTCAAATTTTGACCGAGAAAAAAAACTAGATAAACATTTGACATTAAGTTTTGATCTACAATCTATGATTGATTGTAGATCTAGTTTAAGAATACATTTTTTTAATTTTAAAATTAGGAAACTGCCCAATACATGGTCTTTTATCTTCAATTGCCGAAGAACATCACGAATTTTGATATTTTACGTTTTGAGACTAGTTATTGGGCAGGCCGTTCCTATGTGACACTAAAACATTCTATGACACTAACATTTACTAACCACCTAATTAATATCGCTGTTAAATATTCGGACCATTCTACAATAATCCACCGAAATTATTATAATTATTAGTATTAACTTTGAGATTATTATCCAAAATACTTTTAGTCGTTCTAAATTATTTTAAAATATTTTATGTTTTATTAGCCTTTGCCCAATTGTGGGACGTTATAAGCCAATGCTTTTTTGTGACTTGTTTAAATGTAAGTGTCAAAAACGCTGTCATATTTAAATTTGACGTGAATGGTTATGAATCCAATATGGCGTCTATTTTTTATTTAAGTATTTATTGTCACAAAAGTATTTAACTATTTTATGTCACAAAAGTATTTAACTATTTTATGTCACAAAAGTGTTTAACTATTTTATGTCACAAAAGTGTTTAACTATTTTATGTCACAAAAGTGTTTAACTGTTTTATGTCACAAAATTTTTAACTATTTTATGTCACAAAAGTGTTTAACTGATTTGTGTCACAAAATTATTTAACCAATTTTGTAAAAATAATTATGATTCTTTGTGTATGTGTGTGCGTGAGTGTGTTTTATGAATGTTTTTTGTTGTAAAAAGATTCTTATGTTTATAGTTTTTTCCCCTCTATTTATTATTATTAAGATCTTTATTTAAGAAGAATTTATAAATTAGATATACTTTGTCTATAGTTTATGATTATAAAAGTTACATTGAAATCAAAGTTTTAATAAATATTTTTACACCACTGACTTCAGTGACCGTAACTGATGTTTATATATATGACCGTTATAAGTCAGTACCTCAGTAATGGCAACCAAATATTTAAAAATATTGACGGCGTCAGTAATGTAAAACATATTACTATAACGTCAGTAATACTCTCGTCAGCGTCACAAATTAATATAATGAGTAACACTTAAATATTTTGCAACTCATTCGTACAAATGCCTCAATGTCACAGTTTTAACCCAACGATATTAATTATTCTAATTGTTGACATAATTTACTACAAACTTATGTCAGAAATTTCCCATCATGTCAGTATGTTGTATTACTCCAAAGGTTTACTGACATATTTTGTCAGTTATATAAAGTAAAGATAAGATGCAATATTACATGTAAAATTTGCAAAGTACAGAAAGTACAATAATATTTATTGTTTTTGTAATATATTAATAATTGCAGTAAGGGCGAATTTCACAAATACTCTGAAATCTATTTTTATCGTTTAAAATTGTGTTATATTTGTTGCGAAATAAAATACCATTTTGAACGAACAGCTTCTGTTTCTGAAACATATTTAGGGACTCGGTAGATTTTAGTGTTTTTGTGCAATCCGCTCTTAAGCATAGACAATTTAATATGCGGATGTAAAAATGTCTTTTTTTATTCGAGACAGCAAATATATATTTGGATCATTACAGTTTTTATATCAACTGTTTAATAGCACATCTGGTTATTAAATTGTCTGCAACAGTACTTTTTAAAGTGTTGGTTTATTTGATAATAGCACCGCCCCGCGGTTTTACCCGCGTTGTGCCTGTTCCCGTGGGAATTTCGGGATGAAAAATAGCCTATAACCTTCCTGTTGAATGTGGCTATCTATTACAAAAATAATTATTCAAATCGGACTGATAATTCCCGAGATTACCTCGAACATACAAACAAACAAACTTACAAATTTTACCTCTTTATAATATTAGTATAGATTAAGCATAATAATTAAAATACTCATTTTTGATGTCCTCTGATATTAATTGGATTGTTTTAGATCTTTCATAGGAAACATAATATACATGTTCATTTTTGTTTTAAGCCTTTTTTTTCAAGTACATTCTAGCATTATAATATTAATTATATAATTGTTGTATTAATTTAATTATGTTTAATTACTTTCATACTTCTGTATAACACTTGGGGCGGTTGGCACAAGCATTCTTAATTTCCTTTAGAGCCTGTTGTATGTTTAGTAAAAAAATGACCTTTGTTTAAAATTGTGTTCTATTTCGTGCTATGTAAAACACAATTTTGAACGAACAGCTTTTGTTTCATTAACATTTTTTGATAGTTAATAAGATTTAAGAGTCTTTGTGCAAGCCACCCTTTAAGCTGTCTACACACCAAAGCCGCCGGCCCGGCGGCACGAACCCGGCGGGCAAGGCCGGCGGCCTGATTTTGACTTTGGTCGTTCAAAATCAGGCCGCCGGCCTTGCCCGTTACGTTACTTTATTAAACTGACTTCAAAAATCATGAAAAATCCTAGTTATATTATGTTCAATGTGCCTTTCAGATCTCCTTTATATTATTACTATACTTAATTGCTGTCCATTCCATTACCCTATTCTATTTAAAACTATTTGTCTTGAAGTCTGTTTCCTCCTAAAATAGTTGGTAACTTTATCATTATGTATATAATATATATGTATGTTAAATATATCACGTTATATTATACAATAACCTGAGACTAAATAAAAAGTCAAAACCAGCGCTACGAACAGCAGTGAAGCATGTGATAATTACACCGTGTGCACACTGACAATTCTACTGTCAAATTACACGCCAAATTATTGACACTTCACTTTACTGATGACAGCGCTCTAGACTTTTTATTTCGTCTGATAGAATATACAAATCTAAAGTGCCTCACTCTAGATACGATATTTTTCCAAGTAGCTTAATATTAGCTATCGTTGTATGTATAATACATAGGTAGTGATTTGATAGTAGAAACTTGCGAATCGGTTTTGCTTGGCTTAGAGTAATCATTTGTAAGAAGAAATGAAATAAAGATTTCAGGAATTTCTGTAATATGAATAATAAGCGAATCAGTATTGTTGACTGTACTATCGGAAAAAGCACTTCAACAAGTTTGCACTTAGGGCGGGTTGCTTCAGTTTACGTTGATGCACCAGTAAGCGTTAACGCAAAATGTCACTAACGCAAGAAAATGAAAAATCGTGGCGTTCTACTGGCCGCTCGAATAAATTTAACAAACTCGTTTAAGATATGAAGAAAGCTTTTTACAGAAATTTAACAGTAAAAATCGTGAACTATAATGTCACGATAACTAACTGTTTGAAACAACCCACCCTGAATCAAACGTATCTACCACTTATGGTCTGACTTTTTACTATGCCGACGTCAAAAGCGTGCATCTTTGATAGCTACAATAAGGTATATGCATACTTTTTAGTCATAAAAAATATAAATAATCTTGACAAAATTCCAATTTTCACTTTTTATATCATATTTTATGAATCTAAATAAAAAAATACCTTTTTATTATAATGTAATGATAATAAAAATACGAAAATTTATTTAAATTGTATGCATATTCCCTATTTTGGTCTTAAAATACTCAATTTACGGTACTGATTTCGCAATGTTGTATGTAACACAAAGAGGATTTATGTTGATTTCTATGCCTATAAAGTACATCTCTGACGTCATATAAAAAAAACGTCGATTGTTCGTATTGTCTATTGGTCGTATCAACCAAAACAACTGATTAAAATAATCAGCTAATACTTGTACTTATCTGTTTTAATGTGAACCATAAAAATATTATTATAAAGAAGAAAATGGCATATTTTTCTCGATAATATCTACTTCCATCTCAATTATAATATGGAACTATGGAACTTAATAATAGGGTGCCTTTTCACCAAAGTTGTGCTACGTTGGGTTTCTTCCAATCACGTCAAACCTACCTAGATATCAACGTAACATACTGAAGGTGGTATCCACTCATAATGTCAAACGTAGCATAAGCACTATCCAAAGACATTCTAAAATCTTGTTCCCACTGCGGTTAACAACTCGAGCCATAGCGCACCAAAGAGGTTTCAATGTGCTCAAATAGATCATGTAAAAGCTGCCTAAAAACCGCAGTTTGGCCTTTCCTAAGCTGGTTATGCACGAGAGGCAGTCTCGGGTCTCAGGCTGCCTTACCTTAAAGCCAGGCTGCGCAAGTGGATATACTGACTCAACCTGAGGCTCGCCGTGTACGACGTATATTTGTAGGCAGTTTGCCTCAACTCGAGGCTGCCTCAGACTGCCTGTAGTGGAAACCGGCTGGTTATGTAAAGAATGCGAATATGAATTGGTTCACAATCAAACAGTTAACTGTATAATAACCAGAGTTCTTCCCTTTTGCCTTGTAGTTATAGCTAGATCAGCTTGAAGACACGTGTGCTGCTTGTAACATCACCAAATAAATAATAATTTAAAAAACTTGTAGTTTTCTTTATTTTTGTAACAGCCATAACAAAGTTACTGCCGTACTCCAGAGACTTGAAAATAATCATTGGGAGAGGTGATTAACATAATGCTACAAGAACTCATACATCTATTGAGTAGCTAAATATGCTTAGAAACAAAAGCTGTTCGTTCAAAATTGTATTTTATATAGTACGAAATAGAGCTCTAATAAAAACGAACTTCATTGCTTTATTAAACACTAGCAGCGCCCCGCGGTTTTACCCGCGTTGTGCCCGTTCCCGTGGGAATTTCGGGAATTTTTTTACATAAAAACCTTCCTCTTGAATCACTCTACCTATTACAAAAAACCGCATTAAAATCCGTTGCGTAATTTTAAAGATTTAAGCATACAGACAAACAGAGACGACTTTATTTTATACTATGTAGTGATATTTACGTGGTAAATGAAATCAAGAATGCTTGGGCAATCCACATGTATAAAAAATCACTCAATAGTCGATATAATTATAGTCTCCGAGTATGGCAACATCATAAAACAACTCATGACGACAAATAATTATTTTTCATTTCAATATGTACATTATAGACCAGGGTCGATAAGTTTTGAAACGAAAAAAAATTACAGTAGGATGAAACCCATTGGAAAAGGAAGGTATTATGATCAAAATGAAAGGAAAAATAAATTACAGACGATCCGAGTTCGGGAAGTGGGAGGGGGTGAGTTTTTAAGGGTAAAAATGGTTTATCTTGATTTCCGGCAAAACTACAAGTCCTATAGAAAAAAGTTAAATGGCAAAGTTGTAGGTAATAAAAAGATCTACAACTTTTGTATTTGCAATTTTTTCACATAACCTCAAAATTTAGGTGAAAAATTCAAAAAACCAAGTTTTTGGTATTTTATTTATATCTTTTTCAAAAAAAAAATTTTTTCTACGAAATTTGGTGAAAACTTACCTTATTATGTCCCAAATACACTGTAATTTATTTGATTAAAAATATTTATTTTTTCGCCTTATTTTAACTTAATATCAAAAAATCACCCTAATTTTCAATTGAAAATTCTGACGTCAAAATATCAGCTTTTTTCAAAAAATTGGTATGTTTTCTGTTCCTTAGAATCTTTACTTTCCGATGATGAAAAAATATATATATGTTACTGTAGTAAATCTTCTCAGAAAATGCAAAAAACTCGAATACGATTATTTTATTAAAAAGTTGATTTATTTAATGCTAATTACATTTATGTCATAGAAAATCTCATTACATATAAATATAAATGTAAATCGTACTATTAAATGTAGATATAGTCCAGTCATTATAGTAAGTTCACCTCGGAATTCGAGATACCCAGCTGTAAGTCTGTAAATACTTGTATATTGACACCCTAAAAGTTGTATCATAACCTACATAATATGGTAGGGTGTACGCAACTATTAAATTTCAAGGTGAAAGGTCACAAAAATCGGTTTATGCTTTTTTGTAAATATCTCAACGGTTCACCGTATGAAAAAAAATTTTGAACAAAATTTGTAGACAATTTTGTATTCTACAATATTGACAATAAATACAAATAGCAAAAAACCCATAGGAAATGAGATATTTACAAAAAAGCGCAAACCGATTTTTGTGACCTTTGACCTTGAAATTTAATAGTTGCGTACACCCTACCATATTATGTAGGTTATGATACAACTTTTAGGGTGTCAATATACAAGTATTTACAGACTTACAGCTGGGTATCTCGAATTCCGAGGTGAACTTACTATAATGACTGGACTATATCTACATTTAATAGTACGATTTACATTTATATTTATATGTAATGAGATTTTCTATGACATAAATGTAATTAGCATTAAATAAATCAACTTTTTAATAAAATAATCGTATTCGAGTTTTTTGCATTTTCTGAGAAGATTTACTACAGTAACATATATATATTTTTTCATCATCGGAAAGTAAAGATTCTAAGGAACAGAAAACATACCAACTTTTTGAAAAAAGCTGATATTTTGACGTCAGAATTTTCAATTGAAAATTAGGGTGATTTTTCGATATTAAGTTAAAATAAGGCGAAAAAATAAATATTTTTAATCAAATAAATTACAGTGTATTTGGGACATAATAAGGTAAGTTTTCACCAAATTTCGTAGAAAAAAATTATTTTTTGAAAAAGATATAAATAAAAAACCAAAAACTTGGTTTTTTGAATTTTTCACCTAAATTTTGAGGTTATGTGAAAAAATTGCAAATACAAAAGTTGTAGATCTTTTTATTACCTACAACTTTACCATTTAACTTTTTTCTATAGGACTTGTAGTTTTGCCGGAAATCAAGATAAACCATTTTTTACCCTTAAAAACTCACCCCCTCCCACTTCCCGAACTCGGATCGTCTGTAATTTATTTTTCCTTTCATTTTGATCATATTTCCCTCCTTTTCCAATGGGTTTCATCCTACTGTAATTTTTTTTCGTTTTTTACCATTTTTAAAGGCTTCGGCCCTGGTCTATTATGTTGACATGAATAATAATTTGTCTACTACCTAAACTAAACCTAGTTGTATAAATTATTTCTATTTGAAAATGTTGATAGTTTACAACATAAAACTTTCAGTCTTTATGCTTATAAACAGTATTATTGTACAATATTGGGTATATTATTTATCTAAAATGTTAACACCCTACATATTGAGATAAGTCAAATGCACATAAATAAACATCTTACCAAGGAATCTATAGTTCCACATACAAAGACATGTGTCAAACAAATACATTACAACTACATGTATGGCTCAGGGGCGCTCGTGAGATGAAACGAGTAAGATATATCGCCCTGATCTGTTCTTGAGATTTGATTTAGTTTATTGAAAATATACAATAGCATGTGCAAATAAATGCAGTTTGAAGGAACTGATGTCGTATTTTTTACAACATAAATTAATTAGCTATCTTTATTATAAATTCTAAAACCAATATATTTACATATAAAGTAAATTAAGTTTTACTACAAATGGAGATAAAGATATAATTTATATTTGAAAAATAGGTCAGCAATATTTTCAGGAGGCATTTGTGATACATATATGCTTATCCTCAATCTATAAATACTATACCATATTCTTGATTTTATATTACAGGCCAGGTAGGAATCTAGATTTTACTTAAAAATGGGAGGCTCTTCATAGGTCAAGAAGGTATGAACCAATCTTAGCTCATAGTTTATGTCCCCTGCTCATCTTCCTAATCTAATTTCTAGTTTGTCTATGGACAAACTATGGTAGTATGTTCAAAAATAGAATGCATGGTAATAATTACGCCCATTATGGACTACTCCATTATTGCACCCCCAAAATGGATTCGCATCAGTAAGAGGCCAAATTGAAGATATAAATTACTTTTGGTTATCAATATAATCCTTAACATTTTTGAAGTAATCTCTTTTAATTTTCTCCCTATCTTCTAACTCGGGTAAATAAGGGACTATGCCTTTAGCTTTCCTGTCTCTGTAGACTTGGCCCTGTAACAAAAGATAGCATTATTAGATGTAAAACTAAAGTAAGTATTTTAAATCTCTACAGGAGGTCTTGGGCATTTTTGTGAGAGACCTTCAAAATACATATTGTTTCATTCGACAAGCCCGTTGGCACAGTGGCAGTGAGAGCGCTTACTGTGTCGGGGGTTGCGGGTTCGATTCCCGCCCGGAGTGAACAATATGTGCAGACATAGTTGTTGGCGACGACGTCTGGGTGTCAGTTATATATTCTTATAAAGTATTTGTGTATGTATATGTAGTAGTATCAGTTAATTAGATTCCATAACACAAGCTTAGAGCTTACTTTGGGTCTAATTAACCGTGTGTGAATTTGTCCAGGTATATTTATTCTTTAAACCAAAATATTACCCAAAAGCCCTCATCACGTAGTTTGCCATAATAACTCATTGCTATTGTAAAGCAACATGCAGTTAGGCCCCTTCCATAGCTTAGATAGCTGGCTGATAGTGGCATTTCTATCTGAGCACTAACATGCATCAGAGGGCACGTTGTCGACCCCGGGTTTTTCAAACGTCAGACCATGTCCGAGGCCTTGAGGCGGTGTAATAACTTCGACACCAGGGGCGGCCACTAACCTACACAAACTTACTTACCCAAAACTTTTTGCAAGTGTTGTAATTTTCGAAGTATTCCTCACATTTCGTTCGATCATATCCGTTTTTGTCGAGACAGGCGAAAGATTTTAAATGCTCCTATAAAGTAAAAATGTATCATTATGTAACATTTAAGACTTCAAATTTTAGTAAACAAATAGGTAACGTGCTGTTTTACCTGGTGACATGGGTTTATTCTTTCTGCTTGTTTACTGTTGTTTAATTTAGTCATTTTGCTGGATTTCTCCGTTTTAAAAATAAGTTTAGAACTATTTATTTACTTAGTAAAAACGCTATTAAAACGTTTAAATTCTTTTACAAAGTATTGTTTTCAAATAAATTGAGAAATATTTTGGATCAGTGATCACACAATTTATTTTGTCTCGTCTCGCTCAATGACAATGACAATCAATGACATGAATGACATGAATGACCACAGACTAAGAAGTTAATTAATTTCAACTAGTTAATTTCCGACAGATTTTAAATTTTGAATTTATGTTTAAGCACAGGGTCTAAGTTACTATTACAGGCCATGATCACAGGTCACATACTTTTTAAAACTTTAATTAAAGGGTATAATCAAAAAATTAAAGGTAATACACCTAGTAAATATGCGTTTTTCGGAACGTAAATGCAACAGTTGTTTGTTGTTTTCAATGTTCATTTATACGACCAATCACAATTAAGCTTTTAAGCAACGTAATTTCATGCTTATTTTTCATTGGCTAATATAATGTCAAGTATTACTAATGTGACAAAAATGTCGTAAACGGAAACTGACACAAGAAATTACGTGCGACGCGAGTCAAATGGACACAGTCGTTTAATTTTTAATATTTTTGTTTATTATACAATGTTGTGTTTGAAATAAAGTGCCTATATGTTTGGAAACTAGTTAATTTAGTGTTAGTGATTTATGGTTAAGTATTCGAGATGTCGAAGAACAAAATTGCTGCAAGAGTTGACAGTCATAATGTGGAAGTGAAAACTAAGGTATGTAACGAAATAACTGCATTTTAAGCCTATTTTAGTATTAAAAAACTCAAATAAACTCCACGTATTTGTTTATTATTCAATATTAAACGCGTTTGATGTAACAATAGGCCTTATGTTACATAAATTACTATTATTTCGTGCCATGGTGGGTAGCGTAGCGAAGTCGCTTTAATCATGCCAATGTAGGCTCTATTGTCAAGATTTCTGTCTCCGAATCAGCTAATTAAATTTCAACCGGAGTACCGTTCGTTTTTAAAGAAATTTGGCATGATAATTTCAGGTCCACTTCAATAATTAGATCCCAAAGTGTATGTAAAATGAATGAATGTATGATGAAAATGAACACTCATTCACGTTAAAACGGCTCGACCGATTTCTATAAATTTTGGGGCACAGCGAGTTTATAACTAGCAGCGCCACGCGGGTTAATCAGTGTCCATTCCCATCAGAATTTTTTGATCAAATGTAGCCCATAAACTTCATAATATAGCTATCTTGAACAAAATCAATTTTACAAAGACAATCATTAATTCTGCAGCTTTATGAGATTAGTATTTGGATGGACAGACAGACAGACTAGAGTTACTATTGCATTAAGTAAAAAAAACAAAAAGCCTGTAATGTCCCACTGCTGGGCTAAGGCCTCTCATCTCACTGAAGATATATAGTATACTAGCAGCGCCCCGCGGTTTTACCCGCGTTGTGCCTGTTCCCGTGGGAATTTCGGGAATTTTTTTACATAAAAACCTTCCTCTTGAATCACTCTACCTATTACAAAAAACCGCATCAAAATCCATTGCGTAATTTTAAAGATTTAAGCATACATACAGACAAACAGTGTGATAGACACGAAAAAGAGACGACTTTATTTTATACTATGTAGTGAAGAGCCAGTGGCAATGTATTGGAACAATATTCCAATCACAAATATTTGCCATTGTAATAGTTTTATGATCTATTCATTTCTAAATATAAAGATTTTATTATATTACTATTCTTTGCTTCGGTGGTCTAGAGACATGTGCACTTGCCTGCCAAGACTGAGTTCCCGGGTTCAATTCCCAGGTCAAACGAAAACACGTTTCTCACTTTACTATTATTATATTTTGCAGTTCGACGCAGAATTCCGCAGATTCTCCCTCAGTCGAACGGAGAAGATGAAGTATGAAGACTTCAAAGCCTTAATCGAGAAGCTACATTGCCTCCATGATGTGGCGTTCCTCATCTCGTACACAGACCCTCGGGACGGAGACTTGTTGCCGATCAATAATGATGACAACTTGGCTCGGGCGCTGCTCACAGCACGGCCTTTATTAAGGGTCATTATACAGAGGAAAGGTAAATTTAACAGATCATTAAAACATTTCAGATCCATCCTTCATACTTATATTATAATTACAAAAGTTTGTGGTGATGTATGTTTGTTACTTTTTCAAGTAACGTTTCACTTACTACTTTCTTAAGTTTAAGTCTTCTTCATCGAGTGGATGGTCAACCTGACCAATCCTGGTCTCAGAGTTATTGAGCCGCCAAATGCCTCTGGCATGGCTCATGTAACAACTACTATCCGTAGAAAGTAACCGGGACCGACGGCTTAACGTGTCTTCAGAAGCATGGCATCATCTTACTTTTCGGGCAATCAAGTGATTCAGCCTGCTATGCCCAACCAAACTGAGGACAGTCTCAGAAAGAGATTTTTGTGAGCTATTGTCGCCACTGGGAATCGAACCAGGACCCTCCGGATCGTGAGCCGAGCGCTCAAACCACAAGACCACGGAGGCTGTTGAGTTAAGTTTAAGTGAACACTACTTAGTAGTCTTCTGTGAGCACGGTTCCTGTAAAGGGGCCGAAACGTCAGATAAAAATCACTACATAGCATATAAAATAAAGTCGTCTCTTTTTCGTGTCTGTCACACTGTTTGTCTGTCTGTATGCTTAAATCTTTAAAATTACGCAACGGATTTTGATGCGGTTTTTTGTAATAGGTAGAGTGATTCAAGAGGAAGGTTTTTATGTAAAAAAATTCCCGAAATTCCCACGGGAACGGGCACAACGCGGGTAAAACCGCGGGCGGTGCTAGTAGAAGTATAAACTTTGTAACCAGTTAACACATAGAATTTTTCACTCATATCATTATAATATCGTCCACCTCACTATCAAACTGAAACCTGTCCAAATACCCATAAGATAAGGTGCAGATTACAATGATATAACTAGATAACCAAAAAGGTTACTCTTTGTTTGCCAACAGTCATTGAAATGTAAACAATAGCTTGCTATATAAAGGTATGGTGATTAATAAGTATATTTTATAGTCACTGACTTGTACTTATATAGAGTACAAAGTTTATACTTCTACTAGCACCGCCCGCGGTTTTACCCGCGTTATGCCCGTTCCCGTGGGAATTTCGGGATTTTTTTATATGTATATGAACCTTCCTCTTGAATCACTCTATCTATTTAAAAAAACTGTATCAAAATCCGTTGCGTAGTTTTAAAGATCTAAGCATATATAAGGAGAGATAGATAGACAGACAGCGGAAAGCGACTTTGTTTTATACTATGTAGTGATTACAAACTGGGTGCTTGTTTATGGTAATCTAATAATGATGTAAAGTTTATTGGTTTGAATGTATATAGGAGGTAATATTTACAACTAAAAATATCTAACAATATAGTGTTTATGTATAGCAGGGCCTCTAGTTTTACCCGCCTTGTACACGTTCCCGCGGGAATTATGGGATAAAAAATAGCCTATAATCTTCCTCTCAAATGTGGCTATCCGTTACAAAAAGAATTATTAAAATCGGATTGGTATTTCCCGAGATTAGCGCGTTCAAAGAAAGGAAAAAATGAAAATCAATCTCTTCAACTTATTATTATTAGTATAGATAGCATAGTTTTCCATCCCGAAATTCCCACGGGAACGGGCACAACGCAGGCAAAACCGCGGGGTGCTGCTAGTGTGGTTAAAAAATACAAAAAAAATCCCAACACAACACAAACTTGTGGAAACAGTAGAATTTCCCAAATTCGACTGCTTTACTTCCATAGATTAAAATTTCCAAGTAAGCTCTTATCACTACA
Source organism: Cyclophora albipunctata (assembly GCA_963082685.1). Taxonomy (NCBI): domain Eukaryota; kingdom Metazoa; phylum Arthropoda; class Insecta; order Lepidoptera; family Geometridae; genus Cyclophora; species Cyclophora albipunctata. Next base: position 5,841,366 of record OY720138.1, on the reverse strand, counting down.
TAGTATAAAATAAAGTCGTCTCTGTTTCGTGTCTGTTTGTCTGTTTGTCTGTATGCTTAAATCTTTAAAATTACGCAACGGATTTTGATGCGGTTTTTTGTAATAGGTAGAGTGATTCAAGAGGTAAAAAAATTCCCGAAATTCCCACGGGAACGGGCACAACGCGGGTAAAACCGCGGGGCGCTGCTAGTATTAGTATAGATTATGCATAAACAACATGTTTCGCTTCCCTCCTAACATAATCCCTAACCGTAACACCGCTTGTAAATACATAGAAAAGAATAACACTATTAATTGGGTGTCAAAATGTAAGCGGATAGCGATTTTAAAAGTCAAAATACTCACGTAGGTGTGAAGCCAACCCTGTGTGGCAAGCATAAAACTGAAGACAAAGGTGTTCTCTTCGTTTTATCTGTAACTAGCTGCGCCCCGCGGTATCTATTAAAAAATCTGCATCAAAATCCGTTGCGTAGATTTAAAGATCTAAGCATAGATAGGGACAGACAGACAGCGGAGAGCGACTTTGTTTTATACTATGTAGTGATTATTAGACAAACTTCTCTATATCTACATGCAATATCAAAAACTTTCGTTTTGACTCTCAAATGAAGACTTGCATTGATAATTTGTTAAATATATATGTCACTGTCATACAGTATCCAGCCAATAACAGTGTAAATGGAATGAAACGAGCCGAATTGAATTAATGAATCGGGAAGAGTAGAGATATATGTCTTCGTTTATTAGCTTGCTGCTTGCTTGCGATTGCAACTTGTAAGGCCGACTGCTTAAAGTGCCTTCTAAAGCTTGGTAGCGCTCAGATAGAAATGCCACTATCGGCCACCCATTCAAATAGCGACCGAGCTGCGCTTTACAGTCGCAGTTAACTAACATCGCTTATCCGAACCACGCCATTCAACCGCTTCCCGCTCGTCACTTGTACCACACAACACATTAACACAGTGACGTGTGGTCACGTCACGCGCGACTTGCCTGGTGCATCTTCACCCGGATTCAATTATTATTATGTGGATCAAATTAGTGATTAACGTGTGGTACAATTTATAAACTCTCTTTTTATAGGTAGCGAGTTTCGTAGCTTTACTGAACGATGTTATTGAATTGAAACTACGTTTACACTAAGCTTTTTTTATCTGACGTTTCGGCCTGTACAGGAACCGTGGCCTTTTTTTGTTTTACCGTATGATTGAAAAGCTAATCTTAGAAACTACCACCCGATTGGAATAATTCTTTCTGTATTGGATAGTTACATTCAAAAGGAAGATTACAGGCTATTTTTATCCCGAAATTCCCACGGGAACGGGCTCAACCCGGATAAAACGACAAGGCGCTGCTAGTTGTATAGTATGCAGTAACTGTGACCTTGTTCGTTTATTAAGCACTGATAGTTTAATTGCGTACATATGACATGTACGTTAAATGTATTGCTTTTAATTAAAATTGATTATTTCCTTATTGTTAATTGTGTTGCTGTTATTTAGATGGGATGTTCATACGTACGATGAAATTTGAATTGTTATTGAAACGAAAAATCGAAATTATGCAAAAAAAGGCTAGACTACTTTTTTTACACACAGTTAATTAGACCCAAATTAAGCTCTAAGCATGTAATAATATCTAACTAACTGATACTAATACATGTACATACACAAATACTTTATCTTATACCTAGTCAGGTCATAAGTATTGTCACACAGTAAAAACTTTTCTTTTAGAATGCTGGCCACAAAAAAGTTTATTGAATTCTAATTTCGAATTGTTCATGAAAATAAAAATGTATACTTTTTAGAATTTTACTCATTTTTAAATATGGAGTGGACGCTTAAAGAAGACCGTGTTGCAGTTATTGCGTTGCATCGTTGCGGTTACGCGCCAATTCAAATTTTTGACATACTGAAAAATTTGAATATAACCAAAAGATTCGTTTATCGTACCATCAAACGATACAATGAAGACTCTAGTGTAGATGACAGGTCAAGAAGTGGTCGCCCTCGGTCTGTTAGGACTCCAGCAGTGATAAAAGCTGTGAAGGCGCGAATTCAAAGAAATCCCAAACGTAAGCAGAAACTGTTGGCCCTTCAGATGGGGTTAAGCAGAACCACGGTGAAAAGGGTGTTAAATGAAGACTTAGGGCTTCGGGCATATCGAAGAAAAACAGGACATCGTTTGAATGCTCGTCTAATGGACCTGAGACTGAAGAGATGCCGCGCTTTGTTGAAGCGGTACGCGGGAAAAAAATATCGGGAAATTCTTTTTTCGGATGAAAAAATTTTTACCGTAGAAGAGAGCTACAACAAACAAAATGATAAGGTGTACGCACACAGTAGTGAAGAAGCGAGCAAACGTATTCCGCGTGTCCAACGAGGTCATTTTCCATCCTCGCTCATGGTATGGTTGGGAGTTTCTTATTGGGGCTTAACAGAGGTACATTTTTGTGAGAAAGGTGTAAAAACGAATGCAGTTGTGTATCAAAATACAGTCCTGACGAACCTTGTGGAACCTGTTTCTCATATCATGTTCAATAACAAGCACTGGGTATTCCAACAAGATTCGGCGCCAGCTCATAGAGCGAAGAGCACACAAGACTGGCTGGCGGCGCGTGAAATCGACTTCATCCGGCACGAAGACTGGCCCTCCTCCAGTCCAGATTTGAATCCGTTAGATTACAAGATATGGCAACACTTGGAGGAAAAGGCGTGCTCAAAGCCTCATCCCAATTTGGAGTCACTCAAGACATCCTTGATTAAGGCAGCCGCCGATATTGACATGGACCTCGTTCGTGCAGCGATAGACGACTGGCCGCGCAGATTAAAGGCCTGTATTCAAAATCACGGAGGTCATTTTGAATAAACTTTATTGTTATAAGAATCTATGTTTTGTTAAGTTCATTTTGGTATATAAATGGTTACATAAAGAATAAACTTGTTTCAATTATTTTATATTAAACATGTGACAGAATTTATGACCTGACTAGGTATATAAAATTCTCGTGTCACAGTGTTCGTTCGCGTACTCCTCCGAAACGGCTCGACCGATTCTCATGAAATTTTGTGAGCATATTGAGTAGGTCTGAGAATCGGCCAACATCTATTTTTCATCCCGAAATTCCCGCGGGAACGGGTACAACGCGGGTGAAACCGCGGGGCGCAGCTAGTAAGAATATATAATTGACACCCAGACGTCGCCAACAACTATGTCTGCACATATTGCTGACTCCGGGCGGGAATCGTACCCGCAACCGACACAGTAAGCGCTCTCACTTCCACTGTGCCAACGGGCTTGTAATTTTTTTTTTAGTTGATGCCTTGATGCTGTCTAAAAACTACGACTCCAGGGTTGGCCACTAACCTATGCGAACTTTCTTACTTCTCTGTACATATTTTCCCTGATTCAGTGAATTCATAGTATTTTAGTGTTAAAAAGCCATTAATGATTTATCCTCTGAAATGTCCTATAAAGTTCTTACCGGCTTTTTAAAAAAAACCGGCCAAGTGGGAGTCGGACAACTGTCTAGCTATCACCGATTTCGAGAAACTGCCTGGTGACAGACGGACGGACGGACGGACAGCGAAGTCTCAGTAATAGGGTCCCGTTTTTACCCTTTGGATACGGATCATACGGAACCCTAATCAACGCTCTGTAACTGAATCACTTTTATACAATCTTTTGTCTCCCTCGCACTTTGAAAAGTAGCGTATGTCGGAAAGGGACAAAATATTTCATATATAAAATGTTGTTAATAAGCGTTTATGAATAAGGTCCTTATTCATAAAGGCTCTGTAACCAAAACACTTATAAAATCTTTTGTCTCTCTCGCACTTTGAAAAGTAGCGTATGTCGGAAAGGGACAAACCATTTCATAGATAAAATGTTAGTAATAAGCATTTATGGCCCTAAATAGTAAAAGTGTAAATTCCATTACTATGAGTAAAACCTCCTTAGTTCACTTTAAGTACTAGCTGGACATATAAGGAAAAACTAGTTTACATTCTATTGTATATGTAGTTTTATCTCGCGACTCCTGGACCATATTTGTGTAAGTGAATGGACATGCACATTGTCTTAGGCCTAGATAAATAGTCGTTTCTAAGACAAGTCTCAGCCGAGGTTTGTTTGTTTGTTTGTAAGAGCTAATCTCGGAAACTACCAATCCGATTTCAATAATTGGGCTTTTGAAAAAAAAAAATGTTTTTTTTTTATGTATTTTAAAACTTTATTATTAACAATATTGATATTTAATGCAAAAAACTTAAAAAAAATATTTTTTCAATTAATTATAAACAATTAAAAATTGAATAAAAATCACGTGACTATAAACGCGCCATAATTGGTCACCGTGGTTGTGACGTGATAATGTATAGCTATTTAACCATAAGTACGTACAGCGTTTACGGCTATTACACGTGTAACCGAATGGGGCTATACATTATGACGTCACACGCCGCTCGGGTTTGTTCGGGAGTTGTCCGAGTGTTTTCGGTACTGGATTCAAAAATTAATTTTTATTTTGAAATAACTTTTGAATTATTGCGAAAAAAATAAAATAAAAATAGTTTTGTTATAAAACTAATATATAATCTTTCCATTTATCACAAAAAATTTTTTTTTTCAAAAGCCCAATTATTTTTGTAATGGATATCCACATTCAACGGGAAGGTTATAGGCATAGTAAGCATATTGTTCATCCCGAAATTCCCACGAGAACGGAGCTCGGGAATAACCTGGGGAGCTGCTAGTCTTCAATACAATGATTTAACATTTACCCTTTTCATTTCCAGGGGACAGCCTGGAGGAACTGAACGGGTACGGCACGATGCGACCCCGGAACATCATCTCGTCCATACTGAGCGGCACTCCGGCCAAGAACAAAGGACTTGCTATATCCAACCCACACGATTTTAGAATGGTAAAAGAAACATTTACTATAGTGACTCCAGCAGGCTTGCATATACTTTCGAAGTTTTTTTGTCTTCCACAAGAGATTTTCAAGCATTTTATGTATATTTCATTGAATTCCTCTTCACTGTACTGATATCTTCAGTTAGACGAATGGCCTTCGCCTAGCAGTTGGACATAACAGACATTACTTTACTTCTATATATATGAAGTTTGAATGGAGAGAGACATATAATCTATTGTGAAGAGTAGACATAATTCTTCACTTGTACGCCCAGCTGATGTTAATGGAACGGACCATCCTACACACGAGATCTATACTAAACTTCACTACATAGTATAAAATAAAGTCGTCTCTTTTTCGTGTCTGTCTGTTTGTCTGTCTGTATGCTTAAATCTTTAAAATTACGCAACGGATTTTGATGCGGTTTTTTGTAATAGGTAGAGTGATTCAAGAGGAAGGTTTTTATGTAAAAAAAATCCCGAAATTCCCACGGGAACGGGCACAACGCGGGTAAAACCGCGGGGCGCTGCTAGTAATATTATAAATGCGAAAGTAACTCTGTCTGTCTGTATGTCTGTTACGCTTTCACACCAAAACTACTGAACCGATTTGAATGAAATTTGGTACATAGTTAGTCCAGAGCCTGAAAAAGGACATAGGCTACATTTTATTGCGAAATTCCTGCGGGAACCGATACAACGTGGGTGAAACCGTGGGGCGCTGCTAGTACTAGTATAATTAATATAAAAATACCAGCGCTGTACCCGTTCCCGCGGGAATTTCGGGATGAAAAATAGATGTTGTCCGAGTCTCAGACCTACCCGATATGCACACAAAATTTCATGAGAATCGGTCGAGCCGTTTCAGAGGAGTTCAACCACGGTACCCGTTCCCACGGGAATTTCGGGATGAAAAATAGACGTTGTCCGATTCTCAGGCCTACCCGATATGCTCACAAAATTTCATGAGAATCGGTCGAGCCGTTTCAGAGGAGTTCAATTACGCACCCCGTGACACGAGAATTTTATATATTAGAATATTTTGTAGCTATAGCTACATTCAAGAATTACTGCTACACTGAGAGACTTCCATTAAATCGACATCTAAGTGCGTTTTTAAGAAAGCGGAGCATAGTTCGAGTGACCAATCACAATGCATTACGAAAAGATTTTGACAATGTCAATGCGTTATTTGACAATCACAATGCATTACGAAAAGATTTTGACAATGTCAATGCGTTATTTGACAATCACAATGCATTACGAAAAGATTTTGACAATGTCAATGCGTTATTTGACAATCACAATGCATTACGAAAAGATTTTGACAATGTCAATGCGTTCTTTGACAATCACAATGCATTACGAAAAGATTTTGACAATGTCAATGCGTTGTTTGACAATCACAATGCGTTGTTTGACAATCACAATGCATTACGAAAAGATTTTGACAATGTCAATGCGTTGTTTGACAATCACAATGCATTACGAAAAGATTTTGACAATGTCAATGCGTTGTTTGACAATCACAATGCATTACGAAAAGATTTTGACAATGTCAATGCGTTGTTTGACAATCACAATGCATTACGAAAAGATTTTGACAATGTCAATGCGTTGTTTGACAATCACAATGCATTACGAAAAGATTTTGACAATGTCAATGCGTTGTTTGACAATCACAATGCATTACGAAAAGATTTTGACAATGTCAATGCGTTGTTTGACAATCACAATGCATTACGAAAAGATTTTGACAATGTCAATGCGTTGTTTGACAATCACAATGCATTACGAAAAGATTTTGACAATGTCAATGCGTTGTTTGACAATCACAATGCATTACGAAAAGATTTTGACAATGTCAATGCGTTGTTTGACAATCACAATGCATTACGAAAAGATTTTGACAATGTCAATGCGTTGTTTTACAATCACAATGCATTACGAAAAGATTTTGACAATGTCAATGCGTTGTTTGACAATCACAATGCATTACGAAAAGATTTTGACAATGTCAATGCGTTGTTTGACAATCACAATGCATTACGAAAATATTTTGACAATGTCAATGCGTTGTTTGACAATCACAATGCATTACGAAAAGATTTTGACAATGTCAATGCGTTGTTTGACAATCACAATGCATTACGAAAAGATTTTGACAATGTCAATGCGTTGTTTGACAATCACAATGCATTACGAAAAGATTTTGACAATGTCAATGCGTTGTTTGACAATCACAATGCATTACGAAAAGATTTTGACAATGTCAATGCGTTGTTTGACAATCACAATGCATTACGAAAATATTTTGACAATGTCAATGCGTTGTTTGACAATCACAATGCATTACGAAAAGATTTTGACAATGTCAATGCGTTGTTTGACAATCACAATGCATTACGAAAAGATTTTGACAATGTCAATGCGTTGTTTGACAATCACAATGCATTACGAAAAGATTTTGACAATGTCAATGCGTTGTTTGACATTCACAATGCATTACGAAAAGATTTTGACAATGTCAATGCGTTGTTTGACAATCACAATGCATTACGAAAAGATTTTGACAATGTCAATGCGTTGTTTGACAATCACAATGCATTACGAAAAGATTTTGACAGTGTCAATGCGTTGTTTGACAATCACAATGCATTACGAAAAGATTTTGACAATGTCAATGCGTTGTTTGACAATCACAATGCATTACAAAAAGATTTTGACAATGTCAATGCGTTGTTTGACAATCACAATGCATTACGAAAAGATTTTGACAATGTCAATGCGTTGTTTGACAATCACAATGCATTACGAAAAGATTTTGACAATGTCAATGCGTTGTTTGACAATCACAATGCATTACGAAAAGATTTTGACAATGTCAATGCGTTGTTTGACAATCACAATGCATTACGAAAAGATTTTGACAATGTCAATGCGTTGTTTGACAATCACAATGCATTACGAAAAGATTTTGACAATGTCAATGCGTTGTTTGACAAACACAATGCGCTGTGATTGGTGAATCGGGCTGCGCACCGCTCCGCCTCAATGAAATGCACAGTAAACCACGACTATTCTTATTTGTTCTATTAAAAACGTCAACTATTCTTATTTGTTCTATTAAAAACGTCAAACAATCAACACTATGGTACATTTTTTTTCAGGTATCAGCGATAATAGACGTAGACATAGTCCCTGACACGTGTAGACGAGTGAAACTCGTGAAGCACGGCTCGGATAGGCCGCTCGGATTCTTCATCAGGTTAGTACGATCTGAACAATATATAAACGATATTTAGCTAAAACACTGTCATAAATGGTTTTGTCTCTTTTGCTCTTTTTGAAAATAGCATTATGTCGAAAAGGGACAAACCATTTCATCTATACTAATATATTAAAGCGGGTGTTTGATTTATTGTTTGTTTGAAAGGGGTAATCTTGGAAACTACCAGTCCGTCTTATTCGTTGTGTTCTACAAACTTTAGGAAATTAACTATTATGGCCGATTTGAGACCAAAGACAATAGACAAGAGCCAACCAAAGACAACTTTTAATAGAGGTTTTCCTCCTGAGATGCGGTAAATTAAAAAAATATAGGGATAAAATTAACATCATAATAATATACTCATTGAACATTGTAGAGACGGCACGTCGGTGCGCGTGACGCCCAACGGCGTGGAGCGGTCGGCCGGCATCTTCATCTCGCGGCTCGTGCCGGGCGGGCTGGCCGAGTCCACGGGGCTGCTGGGCGTCAACGACGAGGTGCTGGAGGTCAACGGGATCGACGTCTCCAACAAGACGCTCGACCAGGTGCGGGCCGCCACTTGTTACGTGCCGAGGTTGAATGCTTCAATGGAATAGACACTAAGTGTCTAAACACACCATGCTATGCCTAAAATACGCGACCGAAGTTCGACGTGATTACGCCTGCAATGTATTTTCAATTACTGATGACACACTATACCGAAATTACGTCGCGTTATAGCGTACAGCCGAACTTCGGTCGGGCGTAAGTTCGGCAGCGATTCGGTGGGAAGCAACACATTATACGCGACCGAAATTCGGTGTTAAGACGTACAGGGGTCTTGACCATGGCGAGGATAAAGCGTATCAAAGTAACATTTTGCTATAAGAAGTCTCAGGTTGTTTTGGGAGATCACTTGAACCTCCTGGACCCTGTGAGTCAGTTTTGAATTTCAGCGTAGTTAAACTTGTGTAATTATTTTGTTACTGAAAGGCCACTTACTTTTCTTAATGAAATTCCCGCGTGAAGAGCAGATCGTGGGTAAAACTGCGGGGCGTAGCAGTCTAAATAATCTAGCACATTTATGAATCCCCCCTCCCCCCAGGTGACGGACATGATGGTGGCGAACTCGTCGAACCTCATCATCACGGTCCGGCCCGCCAACCAGCGCGCCGCGCCGCCGCCGCCCGACGCCGGCTCGCGGCACTCGCAGCCCAGCAGCGAACACGACGAGGACAGGTACGTACCAGTACTAATAACATCACACATTAGGTATTATTCCAGATATGCTCTTACCTTGGTGTCCAAGTTATGGAACATTCTACATCTAAGAAAATTCACCTTTTTCGGGGGTTTATTAAAGGCAGAATTCCAATTTCGACTGCTACCTGCAAAAGGTTCATTAACATATGACAAATGTTCGCTATCTGCCTGCGGCTGCTGTCTGCGGCTGAACTCCGAATGCGATCTTAATCCTATCCTACTAATATTATAAATGCGAAAGTTTGTGAGTATTATAAATGCGAAAAAAACTACAGAACGTATTTGGATAAAAAATTACAGTTATATAGGTTATAGGTATATACATAAGAACACATGGGATAAATTTTATCCCCAAATTCTCGCGGGAACGGGTACAACGCGGGTAACACCGCTAGGCGCGGCTAGTACTTCAAAATATACAACAAAAACATTCACTAACAATATCCAACCCTCTTCCAGATTCGACCAAGACGAACAGGACGAGATAGTCGATCTGACAGCTGTCACTTTAGAAGACCAACCCGAGGCGTTCCCCTCGAAAGACGATGGACAAGTGTTGCATCTCTAGTACATACTGCAGCGGTACAGGGCTGGACTGAGTGAAGTGAAGTTTCCATTGGACGTTCAAGTGGGTTGGACTGGTTGCTGAAGTCAGTTGGACCGGTTTCTGAAGTCAGTTGGACCAGTTTCTGAAGTCGATTGGGCTGGTTTCTGAAGTCGGTTGGACTGGTTTCTGAAGTCGGTTGGACTGGTTTCTGAAGTCGATTGGGCTGGTTTCTGAAGTCGGTTGGACTGGTTTCTGAAGTCGGTTGGACTGGTTTCTGAAGTCGGTTGGACTGGTTTCTGAAGTCGGTTGGACTGGTTTCTGAGGTCTGTTGGACTGATTTCTGAAGTTGGTTGGACTGGTTTCTGAAGTCCGTTGGACTGGTTTCTGAAGTCAGTTGGACCGGTTTCTGAAGTCAGTTGGACTGGTTGCTGAAGTCAGTTGGACCGGTTTCTAAAGTCAGTTGGACCGGTTTCTGAAGTCAGTTGGACCGGTTTCTAAAGTCAGTTGGACCAGTTACTGAGTTCGTTTGGACTAGTTACTTACTTATACTAAATGAGTTGGACTGGCTACTTCGTAGAGATCTGAGTTCGTATTAGTGATGTGCCGGATATCCGTATCCTATAATGATCGGGCACATCTCTAGTTCGTATACGGAATTTTAATGTTTGACGTGCTCTATAACCTACTCGAAATTTATGAATGACGATGTAGCTATCCCATATTATATTTAAAAATCTACGAAATAGCTAAGCTAACTCATATGTTTACATGTTGCTAGGATCTAATTCTAAAATTAAATGTTTATCAGAGACTGTTAATTGTCATACAGTAAGCAATCCAATCAGATTGTTCTATTCTCTAACCGACAAATCTGATTGGATAAAACTGCACCAATCAAATTGCTCTATTCTCTAACCGATAATTTTGATTGGTTAGAAAAGCACCAATGATATTGCTCTATAATATTATTCCAACGCTATTGGTGGGAATTATATTGATGAATAAAAGTGAAAGGTTATGAATTGAAATTAGAATTATTCGGCTTTCTTCTAGAATTTTCGAAATTTTACGAGCGAGTTAGATAGACAGGGATATATAGGGTCAATTGTTGCCTTTCGCTCAAATTTGTGTATGAAAATTGGTTTAGCAGTTTTTGCAGTATTTTCGCATCTATTCACTATTCAAAAAGAAGTATATAAAAAAGAATATGTAGAAAAAGTGTGGCCAGTAATGTCTTACTGTAAGATAAAGACTTCTCATCTCACTGAAGATATCAGTACAGTGAGGAGGATGTCATTATCACCACGCGCCTCTACTGCGGGTTGGTGGTGGAACCAGAGACATGTTTGAAAGTAGAATAAATAAACTTTTTATAAATATTTTTTTATAACTATACTAGAGAATCGTCCTCGCTTCACTTAGTTAATCAAGACAACACTTAGTTAATGTTCCCGTAGGAATTTTGGGACAAAATATATATACATAAAACTTCATCTTGATTTATTCCGTCTGTTGGTGAAAAACGCATGAAAATCGGTTCAGCATTTTTTTACGATTCGCGCGAACAAACGGACAGACGCAGCGAAGGACTTTTTTATATGATTCGCAATTTTAAGGATAGTTTACAAAAATACTGCAAAAATCATGTAAAAGTTATACAATTACATTAATCTATTAAAAAGCTAGAGCTTTATCGAAACATATCAAGCTAAATCGCATATCCTAGCAACATTCTCGTAGCTCTTGTAACTAAAGCAATAAGTGTCAAAATCGAATGAATAACATTCCAAGTTAAAATGGTGCAAAATTTTATAAGTGAGATTTCTATGTTTTATTAATTATGTGGTGTTCTGCGATTTATCTGCGTTGAATTTCCCGTGGGAATTTTGGGATAAAATATTTAAGTAGACTGTAAGGTCCTACTGATGCGCAAAGGCCTCTCGTTTCACTGAAGATATCAGTACAGTAAGAAGAATAGAACATAATATAAAGGTAAAAATTGCTTATTTTGTGTTATGTATGAGTCTTGTCTGTGACACTAGCGCCCTCGCTTCGCTTCGGGTGAAAGGGGTGAACGGTGAAGAGGGGTGTTAGGGGTTGATTGTCCAAAATCCCTTTTTAGGCAGCATCTACGTCCTAAAAGGAACCCCTATGCAAAATTAGAGGTTCCTAGCACGTATAATTTCTCAGATTACGCAATGAGTATCCTACATAGTATATCTATCCCGATATTCCCACGGGAAAGGCAACGTGAGTGAAACCGGAGACGCTGCTAGTATATAATATTAATATGTATTATTACAAAGACAATACTTAGTAGCCCGTTTGTTTTAATATTTAAATTAATAGCTGTTCCACACTGCTCGATTTAAGTTGATCGACTTTGATTGCTCAATAAAAATTGCTACATAATGTTTGCTCAGTAAAATTGCGATGTTAAAGTGGATCAACATAAATTGAATCTAGTGGATACGCTATTATGTTCTTAACGATATAACATTCCGATATATGCCTTATTTTTGAAGTTGTAAGTGTCAAAAATAGATAATCACAATATTTCGGGGTTAGCTTAAGAATTCTTGATGTTTAAAAAATAATTAATCATTTACGTCAATTCTGTCCAGTCTGAAATAATCTGCCATTTAACAATATTTTATTTCAAAAACTTTCTTTTTGAAACATTTTGACATTTGTATATAACAGATTTGACATATCAAAACGTCAAATTAGACATCAATTAATTTCTCTACTGTTCAATATCGAGAATTTTGGAACCAACCCCAAAATGTAGTTACACACTATGGCCTAAACTCATTTCTATTGAATCATAGACTAAAAATAACCATAGAGATTTAGAGTTAAATATTTAATACGCAATGACTATTAATGTGAACAATTTTAATTAGTAAGCTCAAGTGCTGTTCATTCCATTTTAATAGTTTGTTGGAGAAAAGAACCGTCGTTGCTTTAAAATAAACTAAACAAATTGTATCAATGTCAAAAGAAAAACTAAAAGCGGCTTCGGTTTTCTTTTCAAACCTTCTATAGTTAAATAACTCGACTGTGATTGGTGACTTTACATCAAGAATTAAAAATGAGATAATTGAATTTTGGGATAAATATTTGTTCTAATACTGTAGCTATCTATATTAATATAATAAAGAGATAAGTTTGTAATTTTGTATGTTCGAGCTAATCTCGGGAACTGCTTGTCCGATTCGAATAATTATTTGTGTATTGGATAGCTTTATTCAAGAGGAGACTTTTCATCCCAAAGTTACATTTAAGAGGAAGGTTATAAATATTTGTTAAAACGGGAACTTACGTACGACGGAGGTTACTGTTGAGTGTCCCTCAACACGTTTCGGTCACGTACACGTCCAGTGCGGGGAGAGACGCTGTCGCGAGCGCTTCACCCACCTCCTGATGAAGGTCACCGGACGTGACCGAAACGTGTTGAGGGATACTCAACAGTAACCTCCGCCGAACGTAAGTTCCCGTTTTAACAAATAATTATGACATCAACGTACGTTTCAATTAATAGTAAAATAGGAAGGTTATATGCTATTTTTCATCCCTTAATTCCCAGGGGTACAGGCACAATGCGGGTAAAACCACGGGGCGTAGTTGTCCAATACAAAAGGAAATTTTCGAATCTGGCTAAAAGTGCCAGAGATTAGCGAATCAAACTAATCAAAATCTAACTCTTCAGCTTATTATATTAGTCTTAATATGCAAAAAAAAAAACATATTCTAAGGAAGAAATATACATATTGAAAATGGTCCCAATATTATAATAATATGATTTAAGAACTGGGTTTAAAAAAAAACTAGTTTGAAGTAAAGTGTCATTTTTGTAGTGTCATGTCACAGTCGAGTTGCAAGTACATATTAATAAAAAAAACATGTATTAAATTGTATTATATACCATTCCATTTTTTGTATTCGTTGACAATAAAATAAAAATGTATGTAGTTAGTTTATAAAATTTAATTAAGATATAATTCCATCCATTTATCAATATTGTTAGAATTTTGGTAAAATTTGTTTTTTGAATATTGTCATTTGAATGTATTAAGTTTATAGTATTGAAGTGGGAATACACGTGACAGTAGACGCTTGCATGTTAGCATGCAAGTGCTTGGAGGTGTCACACCTGTATCATGCAAATGCCAAATAGTTGGCATGCAGGCATAATCTCCAAATGCTTGTAACATGCGTGTCATACCCTTACACATGCTACTATCTCGGGTACAGGCTAACTAAAGTGCTGGTATGTGGCAAAGTTCTTGAACTTGCAGTTACTACCATGCAAGCTTGCTAGCATATGTATTCCGCTTATATTAAAAAGTTGTTAGCATTATATATATAATCATGTTATTCCATATTAAGTGCCTTGAATCTCTACAATTTTACGTTCCATTTGTATTACAGTTATAATAATCGTGTCATATACAAGGTTTTTATCTGACGGTTAGTTTAACTCGATGGTTAACTTTGCGGGTTTTAGTGGATGAAACTTATTACATTGGAGATCATTTTTAAAATTAACTTTTTTATAATTCGTCTTAATAAATCGGAAGGACAGCGAAGTCTCAGTAATAGGGTCCCGTTTTTACCCTTTGGGTACGGAACACTTCTTAAACATTCCGTTCATGACACTATCAAACGCATAGTTGATTGAAAGATCAAGTTAACCGCAAGTTATTACGGACTATCAATAAATTATAATACGCAATTTGGTTCCTTCTGAAATGCCTTAGAATTTGTAATAATGATGTCACTATGTGTATACTAAATAATTGTACGGCCTATACAGTGCCTTGAGTTTAGGATGCGCCTATTGAAGCGAAGCGGAGCTGTGCTCAAACAAGACATTAACATTGTCAAACAAGACATTGACATTGTCAAACAAGACATTGACATTGTCAAACAAGACTTTGACATTGTCAAACAAGACATTACCATTGTCAAAAAAGACATTGACATTGTCAAACAAGACATTGACGTTGTCAAAAAGGACATTGACATTGTCAAACAAGACATTGACATTGTCAAACAAGACATTGCCATTGTCAAAAAGGACATTGACATTGTCAAACAAGACATTGACATTGTCAAAAAGGACATTGACATTGTCAAACAAGACATTGACATTGTCAAACAAGACATTGCCATTGTCAAAAAGGACATTGACATTGTCAAACAAGACATTGACATTGTCAAAAAGGACATTGACATTGTCAAACAAGACATTGACATTGTCAAACAAGACATTGCCATTGTCAAAAAGGACATTGACATTGTTAAACAAGACATTGAAATTGTCAAAATCTTTTCGTAATGCGTTGTGATTGGTCGCTGGAAGCCTGCCCAGCTCCGTTCTGGTTCAATAAATTCGCAACGTAATTATCTATGTGTTTAAAAACAAAATACTTTTTTAAATGTACTTTTTCCCTTGAACACTTTTTTGAAAGATACTTTTTTTATAAGTATTAAATGAATATAATTTAAGAACAATGTTTTCGTACTTTTTAATGAACTTACCGGAAATACTTTTTTTCGTCATAAATACGTTTTTACCCCGTTTACGTTAATTGTGTACAGTTAAATATATTAAGTCTTATTTCAATGTAAATCTTTAATGAAGTTCGTCTAACCATTCCTTTAACTTAGGCT
Organism: Cyclophora albipunctata; assembly: GCA_963082685.1. Taxonomy (NCBI): domain Eukaryota; kingdom Metazoa; phylum Arthropoda; class Insecta; order Lepidoptera; family Geometridae; genus Cyclophora; species Cyclophora albipunctata. The sequence goes on along the minus strand of OY720138.1, from coordinate 5,825,707 downwards.
ATTTTAAATTATGTTATTATTTTGTTAAATAAGTTAAGAATCACAAGGTTTGACGGCGCTTTCAATTTAAGCTTATTTAGCCGTCCGGCTTCACGCTACCGTTGCAGTCGTCCGCGCGTACGTACTTTTGATTTTCATACAAAACGCACGCAGGTCGACTGGAAACGCTTAATTTGAAAGATCCGTATGACGGTAGTTTTATTATAATGTTCTACCATTATGATATTGGTATCCTAACAATAAATTAAGACATTATTCGACATGTGTCTAACTCTGCACTGAAGCTTGACAGGTGTCAACTTAATACAATTTTATAATCATAAGTATATATTGTACTGATAGTGACAGATGCTAAAGAATGTAGTAATGTTAAGGGTGCGTTTCTTTATAAGTAAAGCGGAATGGAGCGAAGTCTAATTGACCAATTAAAAGTCACAACGCATTGAATTTGTCTAAAGAAATTAATTTTTCAATATATTTTTTTAATGAATTGTGATTGGTCAGTTACGCTATGTAAAGACATGGTGAAAATGTTAAGACATGTGTTGAACAAATGTTAAATTATAAGGTCTGTGTCAATTAAAGCGTTTTAGCACTGACCTCTATTATATACACAATGGACTGGCTGTTACCATACAAATGACAGCTAATTTTGTGTGGCAATTTGAAGCGCCCCTGCGAGTGTCCCGAGAACTAATTCTGACGTTCACTGCAAGCAAATAGGGGTACACAGTAGGCATGGAACATTTCACGCATCACTGGTTATATCACTCGTGATAACAAAAATGTCACGCCAGTTATATGCATCGATACCGTCTGTTACATTATAACGCGTGCCGCAAGTGTGATTTCACTAGACAAGACGCGAAGCTACATTACAATTCACAGAATTCCATCGTGCGAAAGAGAAAACAATAACACTTGGGCGACACGCGTCACCAGGTGAAATTGCATCTTATTTCTAGCGCAATTAGGCTTTAGTTTATCTATAGGTTTTTGTTTACGTTCTCGAAGTAATGCTGAGTTACGAACACTTCAAATAATAATGAGTCTTATTTTAAAGAAGGTAAGATTTATTAGGAACTAGAACAGTTTATAATGTTGAAATCACGAGTATCACGTCACGACGTGAAATGAGAAGTTATTTCACTTGATCACTTCATTTGTCGCGGTGCGGCGTGTCTCGCACAGTTTCTATGTTATTTTCGTGGTAATTGTAAACAACATAGCCAGTGATTTGTAATAGTAACTTTGTTTCTTGTATCATATAAGTATCTCGTGTAAATGATAGTTTTGTAAATACCTGAGTCAGTCAGGTTAAAATTTAGTGGGACAAAAATTCACTATCGCAGCGACATGTAACAGACGGAAAAAATATACCTGCTGTGACAATAATCATCACTAATAAAAAATAACGGTCGTGATTTATAGCGCTTAAAAATAGCTATAACTTCCATGCCTAGTACACAGTCGACTTAAGTCATAACTAATTTTAGTTCCATGGACTTTCGTATCTGTCTACAGCGCCAAAATGGCGACACTGAAATGGGCACAAAATTATTATGACTGCAGCCTGTCCAGTGTATTTAATAGAGGTCAGTCAGTGGTTTTTAGTCGTCCTACGCGCCGCAGCAGTGACGGCCACGCGCACGGTATGTTTTTGTTTTTTGGACGAGTCGTAATTTGAAACAGCCTTTTTATATAAAAAAAAGAATTTAACTATCATGTAATTTACCGTACTTAGTTTTATATCTATGTTATATGTAACAAGTACTTAATGAAATAGTTTATTTTAGGTTTAGTTATGGCAATGCTTATTAGTAGAAATTAAAAAAAGAATATTGGTTTTTATAAACTGGTAACACTGTTTAGTAAAAAACTTTTTAATGCATTTTTATTTTTAAAAGTGAGATAGAACTATGAAATTTAGTGCTTTTTTAAAATCATAGACAGTTTTTTCTGAGCTTCTTAAATCATAGACATAGACATGAAATGTTCTTGTATATTTTTCTTAAATTGTACGATTGTAAATTTTTTGTCATATCAGTATTGTATTGTTATTTGAATTGAAAAACTGCAGTATTTTCTATTACGTCCACAAACTTCTCAAAATCGGATATAAGTATTGTTTTGAAAATGTAACCCCTGTTTAATATTAAAACATTGATCAGACTCCATAAAGACAATGAGTGCAAACAGTATAAAAGTATTAGCCTGTAATGTCCCAATGCTGGGCAAAACACTACCTATTTATATTTATCTGGTCGGTTATCGGTTCATATATGTACTATTGGCTCAAATCACTTAATGCAGTCACTATCATACTTAGTATTACATATAGTTAGTAAATAATAATTTTATATACATACACATGTTAGCTGTGTTTTAATTATTTAAAATATATTCTTATTTAATTTATTTTTGCATTTTCATTTTCAGACCATGTCGGAGGCCTTTAGGCGGTCTAAAAAGTCTAACCAGATTTGGTCACTGCCCTATCATTACATAGTATAAAACAAAGTCGCGTCTGTTTGTCGTCTGTTTGTCTGTCTGTATGCTTAAATCTTTAAAATTACGCAACGGATTTTGATGCGGTTTTTTGTAATAGGTAGAGTGATTCAAGAGGAAGGTTTTTATGTAAAAAAATTCCCGAAATTCCCACGGGAACGGGCACAACGCGGGCAAAACCGTGGGGCGCTGCTAGTGTATAAATAACAAATATTACCTACCAACCTATTTAATGCCGGATGATCTAACTAACTAATCTAAATTCTAGATGAATCAAATATTTAAGTGACAGATAAAGGTGGCAGTCCACTAACCCCTTAACTTCCGCATAGTTCTAAATTAAACTATTGAAGCGCATGAATAAAATATCATTTTGCAAACTTTTCCTACAAGGAGCTTAAAAATGGGTGGTAAAAGGGCTGTTTTTTTTTTAAATTGACTGATTCCATTAATAAAATGCAAATGTTTGCGGTATTTATGGGCCACGAACTTTAGTTTGATTAAATGCCAATTATATTTGTCCATAGCTGTCATTCATTCAAGATGACGTGTTATAAAGATATGTTTCCACTGATGCTATGAAATTGTTTAAGTACCCTCTAATACCCAAATACATGTAAGTGCTTAAAAGAAATCGCATGAGGTTAAGGTGCGATCAATACTATACAATACAATGTCTATTAGTAGCATATGTCTGTGATTCCAACTTCTTTGAAGAAATAACAGTCCAAAATATTTGTAAAAATTAAATATGAATTAGCTCGCTCAGCCTATGTAGGAACCCGCCCTTATGTTATGTGACATTTGACAGACTGTTTGGCGGCAAACGCTAGTTGCAGTGCAAGATTTGAAATAAGAACGATTGTATTGAGATCAGTGCATCGAGTTTATTATTCCTTATTTTAAAAGTAAAAAGTTATATTTACGCTTTTGTTTACAAAGATAGTTAAGTGTTAAATATGAGTGAAACTAATTTAACGTAAGTAATTAAAATTGTTTTTTTTGTTATATCCTGTTTTATCTCTATTGGGCTATTAATTAGCTGGATTAAAAGTAGGGCTAATAATTAATCTACTTACTTTATAAAAATAAGTCGGGTTTTCCTCCCTGGCGCTATAACTCTAGAACGCACGAACCGATTTCCACGGTTTTGCATTCGTTGGAAAGGTCTCGGGCTCCGTGAGGTTTATAGGGAATTAAAATCTCAAAATTCCCACGGGAACGGGGGCGCTGCGGGTGAAACCGCGGGGCACAGCTAGTTGTTTATAAATATTTTTGTCGTCTACGTTATGCGTAGCCAACTGTCACAATTTGAAATGATTGTAATACTTACTTATGTAAAAAACAGGTAAAAAAATACGACATGTTGTGTAAATTGTGGGTAAGTACCTACATAAAAAAGAGAAAATTCTAAAGACTAAAATTACCAGATTCGCAATACATACTCTGTTACAAAGGTTCTGAAATTAGCGTCGTGTATCAAAACATTATTCCATTTAACTATTGTGCCAACAAAAAGTTTATTTGCGGTGGGGTTAATGTCCTGTCAACATGTGACATAAATTATTTGTTTGGCTGTCATAATTAGTCATTTTTTGCCATTGTGCTGAAAGATTGGTTAGTGTAATTTTGCGATTGGATAAAAAGGATATTACCTAAGCACGCCTTACATACGAGTCAGGATAAAGAAAAACTACACTTACAATGCAACGTTTTTCTTAATTTATTTAATGATTCGTACATAACATACGATAGTAAGGCCAACCCCGGTGTCGGAGATTTTAGACCGCCTAAATGCCTTCGACATGGTCTGACGATTGATACAACCGGGACCGACAATTTAACGTGTCCTCCGTAGCATGGTAGCGCTCGGATAGAAATGCCAATATCGGCCACCCATCCAAGTAGGGGCTGCATGTGATAAGACACGATATAAAAGTCGTGGAATAATGATATTTATCGTATGCGACAAGAAGTGATATAATGATAAAATGATGTATCGAAGCATTAATAGTTTAAATAAGTAATAAATAAATTCATAAAATAGATCAAAAGCATTTTTACAGCCCGAAACCGATTATGAGACGCATTAAACAAAACGGAGAATAACCCAACAGGAAACAACCCATCTTTATCGTTTTGTTTGTTTACTATAACACTGAATGCATTGCCAAGGTCTCATCTAAAACATAAACCTATTCTCTACTTACCTATATTATAAATGCGAAAGTTTGTGAGGATGTAAGTACCTATTCACGCAAAAACTACTGAATTGATTTGGGTCAAACTATACAGTTAGTAGGTATGCGCTCGCGGTTTTACCTTGCATTGTTCTCGTTTCTGCGGGAATTTCGGGATAAAATATATCCCATATGTTATTCTGATGTATGACCTATATTACTGTAAAGTTTCATTAAAATCCGTCCTGTAGTTTTTTCGTGAAAGAGTAACAAACATACATTCATCCATCCATCCATCCTTACAAACTTTCGCATTTTTAATATTAGTAGGATACATTTTATCCCGTAATCCTCGAGGGAACGGGTATAACGCGGGTAAAACCGCGAGGCGCTGCTTGTCATGAATAAACCGTTATTTTACTTTACGAGGCTGTTTAGAGATGTTTACATAGATTGTGACGTCATAAGTCTAATTTTAACAATGGCGGACCGTTCCAATTTCAAAGACAACCACTTTATCATCTTTCTGTTTATTACAGGGTTCGTTCTAGTTTTAATAGTGTAGCTAATAGAATGCAATAGAAATCACAATATGTTACACATTTATTAGATACATAAAAAGTTTTGAGTACCTACTTTTGATACTGTGAAACATGGAAAAAATTACATGGGAAACATGCGATCGATTTTTTTTTATAAAAAAAAAAGTAAATCCATAAAACAGGTAGTTATCATTTTGGATAATACCCTATTGTCATTGTCAGACTTCATTAATCTACTAACTCCTTTAAAAATATGGAAACTAATTTCAGTAGATCGAGTATAGACTGCAGATATAAATCGCCCTTTTTTAAATAGCATCACAAAACGGAATCCAAACTGAACTTGCTTCACGTTGGTAAATACTAATAATAAACAATTCATTGCCACGCGATAAACGTAAACCCGCTTAATTTCCACGCGGATCTGTCAACCGAATCCGAAAATAATTATTTACCAACAATTTCACCTGTCGACTACGTTATCCCTATTCCGTCGCATTAAAGTTCATTTTCCTACAATTTCACAAAATTAATGGTAACTTTGGCCTCCAGAAATAAATATTACATCTCCAGACGAAAATCGTGCCAATACTTTTTCTTGCCCTTACGGCGGCCAGTCAACACAAGGAAATCAGGCAGAATAGACTACGGTCTTTGCCCCTATTCAGACGCGCGCGAAAAAAAGTTAATTAAGTAATTTATTTTTTGTTTGTGGCCAGTGAAACAAACGAATCAAACATGGACGAGGATTATCAACCCGAAATCTACACGAGAACTGAAGAAATAACCGAAGAGGACGACAAATATTTGGCGGGAGCGAAAAAAGAAATAAGAAACGACCTCACTGTGATCATACCAGAAAACCCTTTCCCAGAAATCGAAGTAGATGCGTACCCGCCATTAAAATTCACGTGGGTCATTCCTAAGAAATTAGCAGCAATGGCGTTCCCGCGCAATAAAGAAAATTTGAAATTTTTGACTAATCAAGGTATTACGCATCTGGTAACACTGACCGCGGGGAAGAAGCCTCCAGTGGACGATATTGCCAGGTTGCGGTGGTCAGAAGTCCCTATCGAAGAGTTCGAGCTACCCACTTTAGATCAAATTAAAAGTTTCATTGATATTTGTAAACGATCGGAGAAAAATGGCGAGGTAAGTTGTTTTATTATTCCATAGAATTAAAGTTCTTTATTTTATATAGTTGTTGTATTACTAATAAGGGTGGGTTCTTTCAAACGGCTATCACACCATAAATGTTCGTAAAAAAACGATTTCTTACGCTGTTAAATATACAAAGCTTTGTTTCATCAGTTAAAGTTATTCGGAGGCCAGTATAAAGCCACGATTTTTCGATTACTTACGTCCGTTGAGACCGACAGTTTGTGTTACGTTTAGTGGTGCGTGAGCGTAAACTGAAGCACCCGTCCTTAGAGCCATACATTACCGAATGACGTTACCTCGATGTTCATCACCTCGATCTTTTCCTCGAAGGTTTCGCCGATAGGTCGTTACCTCGATCAATAGACGTAAAGTAACCCTTAAACATATTCCTTATTTCAAAGCACTTCACTTTGAACTTGCTTATTTGATATCATACTCATGTAATATTTATAAATGTGTAGTGATGTGAATGAATCCAATTATAAACTGTTTGCATCACATCGATGTAGGGCAGACTTTGACCTCATTTGAAAACATTTAAAACCCTTTTAGTAACTGGGTTAAGAGCGTAGCTGTCATTTGTTTTAATAAATATCTATTATAATGCCAGGATAACTTTGTTGACTTAGCTACCATAGGTACTTTGTTTATTGTTACTAATAAAACTGTTATCCTCTGTATACTTACTTATACTCAGTATAATATAAAATCTATAAATATTGTTGCATTTTCTAGAGTGAGTGAAATTTCTCTTCGACATTTATGTCAAAATGAATTTACGGATATTTTATACTCCAAATCAATATCTCATCCGTTAAATATCTATAAGATTCACAATGCCCAGCGATTTTGTTAAACACAAATAGATACAATAGTATTTGTACCAAACAAGAAAATAGTCCTACAAAGATCAGATATGATATGTCCTTCTTATATATGGTCCCTGAATGTTCACAGAGCCATCTTAAAATCTTACATAGGTACTTTACGATTCATAAAATCACAACACTTACTAAAGTGCTGATAATAAGCGTTTATGCATAAGGCCCTTATTGTTTATAAATACCCATTAGCAGTGCCCCGCGAATTTACCCGCGTTGTACCTTTCCCCTTTAATTTATAATCAATCTAATCAGCTGCTAGCACCGCACGCAATTCTTTCCCTCGCTTTAAGTACCAGTTTCCGGGGGATTTAGAGTTGAAAAGTAGGTACCTCAAGTTGTGCAAAATCTTTCTCGAATAAATATCCGCGGGCATAAAGATCGCTGCTATAGCAAACGGATCCACCGCCTACACCACCAGCACCACCGCCACGACCCACACAACCACAGCCATCACCACTCATACAGCCATCACTACTCACACAACCACCACCACACCAACCATACCACCAAACATTCACACGTCCGCAATAGACCAATTCCTAGCACACGCCGCACCAACTACATCAACAGGAATAAGGGTAAGAGGCATCGCACTTTTCATGGACCAGGCCGATGAGACTCTTGGGATCTGTTTCTGTGGCGCTGCCGACTTTGCTCGCATCGAACTATCGCCGGGGTTGTCGACAATACTGGGAAAAAACACCATGAAGCGCACTACCATCGAAGCGCTACCCAGGGCGGAAGTGGCCGGGGAGCCCTATCGAATGTTGAGACTGGGAAGCAAAACAGTCGCGGTATTCGAGTGGGAGTCCGGGCCTCCTTTCGCTAGAGTAAATAAGATGCTATCAACACTGCGAGAGAACGCCCTGTCAACGGGAGCCTCGCCCAGCATCATCAGTGTTGACGCCATGGCGCTGGGATTCGAGAAAGGTAGTGTGGCGGACAGGTATGGCTGCATTACATCAGCAGAGAGCCATCTTATTGTCGTTTATGAGGACCGCGGCGAAAACCTAGAGTTCCTCAAAACACATCGCACATACGACAAACCTGTCGCCGCACTACTAGGAAGCGAGCAAAGCGACGCGGAGCGTCTACAGGGAAGAATTCATGCGTCTCAACACCAGGCATCGATACCGAGGGGAGTAACTGGACAGTCACTGCCACAGCTTGTTAGCGTTCTGGCAAGACACGCGCTACCGAGAAGTACAAGCAGCCCACTCGACATCCTGGGCAAAGCAGTGACAAACCTCGTTCGCACCTCTCCTAGGGAGAAGCCTGCCCCTGCAAAACACCGAACAAAAGCCGACCGGGGAATAGTCGACTCACCGGACCTGGAACAAGCCATAACTCAAGAACAACACGCGCAAAACGCCCTTGTCGAGTTCGTCTCCATCACGCGAGAGACTCTCAAAATCGGCCAAAGAACCTGCAGCAGGATAATGGAATACTACGGCAGAGCGAAAGCAGGTAGTACCCTCTCAGAATCTCTCCTCCAGACAGAACTCGAACAAGCAAAAGCGGCCATAATTGACAATAGCATCCCCAAAGTCATCGCAGGGAGCGTGTCAACCACTCACCAAATGGCATACAGCGCGAAACATGGCTTTGTACCGTTGGACCGGAAGGAGACCGAGCGGATTGGTAGACCGAAATACCGGGCGCCCCCCGATGATCCGATATTGGTTATCGCCAAGTGCACGAAGGTAATGCTGGAAGAACCGATCTTATCCAGATCGGAGTCTATACTGGCACCCGAGCACTGGGTGCTACCTAAGTTTACGTGGATCGATGGAGTACCTGGAATGGGTAAAACCACGTGGGTGGTGTCTAATCTGGAACCCGACAGCGAGGTTGTAATTACATCGACAATCGAAGCAGCCGAGGATCTAAGGGAGAAGCTCGCCCGCCGCATAGGCGCAGACGCCAAGCACAAGGTGCGGACCATGGCGTCGGTCCTCGTCAACGGATTCTGGGGGCAGCCTCGTATAAACCGCTTATTGGTGGATGAGGCCCTCATGAATCACTTCGGCGCTATCATCATGGCTGCGAGATTGTCACAAGTTAGGGAGGTCCTCCTCATAGGGGACACCAATCAACTGCCTTACATCGATAGGAATGACCTATTCGTGATGTACTACCGTCGACCAGATTCCATCGCCACCATCAACCGAGTCTTCCACGCTACTCACAGGAGCCCCATGGACGTAGCATTGGCGCTTAAAGAGGTATACCCGCACATGTACACATCTAGATCGCCCATCAGATCACTCGCGCTCAAGGGATACCGTAACGCCAACATCCAGAAATCCGCCCCGAGTACCCTCTTCTTGGCTTATACCCAGGAGGAGAAGGAATCCCTCATTAAACAGGGATACGGGACAGGATCTGGATCAAAAGTCCTGACCATCCACGAGGCTCAGGGGAAGCAGGCAGACTCGGTTGTCATCATCCGTGAGAACCCAACTAAGTCTTCCATCCATGACAGAGTGCAGCACGCGGTGGTGGCGCTGTCGAGGCACACAGTTAGGTGCGTATACTACACCGACGCCATCGACGACGCTATCGCCAGGTTTCTGTTAAGGACGATGTCGGCGTCAGAGGTGGAAATTGTGTAGCACAACCTAAGATCCGCACTTAAGAGCCGCGACCATCAAGTGGCTAAAACCTTGATAGCAATATACAATGGCCTTGAGCCTGTGCGAACAACATCACCACAAAGTCCCCTCCACACCTTTTCCTCATAAAAAAAAAAATAAAAAAAAAAAAAAATAAAAAAAAAATTGTAGTAAATAAGTAACAATAGTAGCCTAATATAAGTAACAATGTAATAGTTTATAAAATAGTTAATGTATTAAAAATAGAAGCATAAAATAGTAGCACAAGATAAATTATGTATTGTAACGATAAGTATATATATATTATATATAGGATGGACAAATTTAATTTAACAAATTGTATTTAGAGCGAATTATGAAATGAATTGTATAAAAATGTTTAACTTATCAAAAGTACGGACCTAAGTCTGTAGACACAAACAAACAAATTAAAAAAAAAATAATAATATATCCGCGGGCACGGGTACTACGCGGGTAACACCGGGGCGCGGCTAATTATAAATATTTTTGTAAATCATTAAGAAGACGTTATTTTAAAGCTTGTAATTTAATTTTACGACACATGAAAGCTCTGAAATTGTATGTGATGCAACGCTGTAATTTATAATCTTATGATTCTCGTCGCATAGACAACGCCTGGAAAAGCTACTGGTCCATGAAAACGCTAATGAAGGGAGATTTGCCAATCTCTCTGAAGCGGAAACTCATTGACATGTGCATCTTGCCCATCCTAACCTACGGAGCACAAACATGGTCACTCACCAAGGCACAGAAGACCCGTCTCAAGGTTTGCCAAAGAGCAATGGAACGCAGCATTCTAGGTATCAAGAGACAAGACCGCGTCAGAAACACCATGTTGCGTTCCATGACAGGCGTTGTAGACGTGGGAGTCAAAGCTGCCAAGCTCAAATGGAATTGGGCTGGTCACGTGAGCAGGATGCACCCGGACAGATGGGCAAAGATTACAACCGAATGGGAGTTCCAGGATGCCCGCAGGCCCCCAGGTCGGCCTCCGACTCGATGGCGAAAAGAGCTGGACGATTATAAAAAAGATTGGAAAGAGTTGGCCATGAACAGAGATAAATGGAAAGAATTGGGGGAGACCTTTGCCCAGCAGTGGGACAGCGAGGTTACGTAAAAAAAAAAAAAAAAAAAATGATTCTTGAACACATTATATTCTACATTCAACACTGACCGTGACTCCCACGGGTGGGAAAAATTACACATAGTTACACAGTTACACCTACATAGCATAAAACAAAGTCGCTTTCCGCTGTTTGTTGTTTCCGCTGCTAGATCTTTAAAACTACGCAACGGATTTTGACGCGAATTTTTTTAATAGATAGAGTACTTCAAGAGAAAGTTTTATATGTATAGAAATTCCCGAAATTCCCACGGTAACGTGGGTGCTGCTGGTGAAACCGCGGGGCACAGCTTGTATTTTATAAGTTAATCGTCAAAGTTTTTAAGTAAGTCGGATGACATACATTGTCACTGTAAAATCCGATGACCTATCTGATTGACCTATCCTGTCCAGGTGATCGGCGTGCACTGCCGGCAGGGCCGCAGTCGGTCGGGTATCATGCTGGCGTGCTACCTGATACACTTCCACCGGTTCCTACCCGACCAGGCCATGAATGTGATACGGATGGCCAGGTCAGGTAAGAGATGTAACCTTAATGCATAACTTATTAAACAGATTAATTTATCAATGAATTTCTAAGTAAGTAAGTTCGTGTAGGTCAGTGGCCAACCCTGGTGTCGGAGTTAGTAGACCGCCTAAAGGCCTCCGACATCTATTGATTGAAACAATCGATATCAATTTCTAACTTATATGACCTTGCAAATACGTAGGACACCCTTGTCCTACGGATAAGCAAAATAAAAGGATAGTTTGTAGACCTTTATTGTAGATCTGGAATTGTATTGAAAGATTTTTTTATTTTTTTAAATCAAACACCTCACTGTACTGATATCTTCAGTGAGATGAGAGTCTTTGCCCAGCCCAGCCCAGAGGGACATTACCGGCTAATACTTAAAAAAATAAAAATGCTGCAACACTTCACCTATTATTATCCACCCTGAACTACAAATAGGTCACAGGTCACAAATAGATGACCTATCGCCTGTTTAGCATAACATGTGTCACTTATTTCACATTCTGTCACCTAGAAAGATTAATATTTTTTCTTGATTGTCCCAAAATGTTGACCAATGTCGCCAATTTTCCAGCCGAAGACAAAAGGTTTAGTGATTCTATTTCATTCTTACTCTATCTCTAAGCCTTATTCTTTTACCAACTGTTCCAGGGTCATGCGACTTCCCGGAGCATGAAGAACCAGTATGCCAGTACTTCCAATACCTCACAGAGGATAACCCCCTGAGGTTTGGCGTCAGCGGGGAGGTGATGGAGGAATTCGTGGAGACTGCCCGGACGGCTACGAAGCAGGCTCTGGCGTGATCATATGTACCTGATAGGGGCGCGTGTCCAGGGTGGGGGTGAAGAATGAGGGGTCAAAGAAGGGGATGGGGAGTTAAGTAGATATTTGGGGGTTAAGGATAGATTTTAAAGGGTTAGGCAAAGAATTGGGTAGCTAAGTAAAGATTTGTGGAGTTCGGGAGAAAAAATGGGGAATTAAGCCAAGATGTTGAAAGGATAAGCTATGATTTTGGGTGGCAAAAAAATATTTAGAAAGGTAAATCAAAGATTGGGTAAATAAGCTAACACTATTACTTAGGTGTGGATTTGACCCCCTGGATACGCGTGTGATACTCATTGAATATAAATTTATTGTTATTTTGTACACCTGTGGTTTTATTTTGGTAGAAATTCAGATTTTCTGGGGTCGTCGCCGGGCGGACTCCGATAGGTAAAAAATCTTTTGTCACCCTATCAATTAACATTACATGCTGGTTTGAGCGACCATTGCTCATTTTGAATTGAGACCACGTTTACAGATACACTTCGCTTATAATTTACATTTTTATGTGACGTTTCGGACCCTTTACTTACTGTAAGTAAAGGGTCCGAAACGTAACTGTAAGTAACTTACAGGACTTTACTTCTGTAACCACGGTGCCGAAAGGTCGCTGAAACGTCAGATAAATATGTAAAATAAAAGCGAGGTGTATCCGTAAAGGTAGTTTCATTAAATTTGTATAATATTGGTAGTTTACCAACCAACCTACTTACTTTTATTTTTAGTTTTAAAATTATAAACCTAAATTACAAAGTATCAAGAACATCTAATTTCAGCCTAGGTAGGCCTAATAAATATAAATTGGCATTAACCATATTGAAATGTCAATACACGTGTGCCAACACCGTCTTGCCAATAGGTACCCTGGCGACTCGCCAACTGCGATACAGAAACCCGCACCGAAATAAATTGTTGGTAATCATTACAATTACACTTTCGTAAGTCGTTCGCGGAAGTTAAACAGACCTCTTTCGATCTAAGCATAGATAATAAAATATTTTTACCGCCATAAATTAATTCGCGCCAAAACTAATGTCATAAAGTGACGGTAGCTGTCAAATTTAAATTAAGAGTAAGAGTCGTAATAGTCGAAAAAGTTTGTTATTGATACAAAATGAGTTCGGTACCAAATAGGTTAAATGTGAAATTAGCACGACTTTTTTACAAATACATGGAGGAGCCTAAAGAAAATGTTGAAAAAGTTGAAGAAATCAAAGAAGTAAAGATTGAAGAGACGAAGAATGAAGCTTCGTACCCGCCGTACAATTTTTCGTGGTTCCTCGAAAATAAAATTGCTGCTATGGGATGTCCAAGGACTGTTGAAAACTTGAATTATCTTGTAGATGTGGGTATAAACCATTTGATCACTCTGTCGCCGGAAAGATGGCCTCCTTTGGAGGATATGAGCAAAAAACTGAAGTGGACTGAAATTAGGGTGAAGGAATTTGGAGCACCCACCTTGAAACAGATCATCAAGTTCATAGAGATATGTGAAAGAGCCGCTCTGCGGGGAGAGGTGACTATTAATTAACCCAGTTTTTGATACTATTCCTGTAATCTAATTTACCTAGATAAAAATACCTAACTACTTAATAAATTAACCTAGTTAATAACATTTTTACCGTATATTTTTTATATAACATTAGTATTGAGATGTATTGGATTTCTTAACAAACCTTTTGCTTTATTAATAAACTATTTCAAATTGTGTTATTGCCAAAAATAAAAGTAATTAATTTAACATCAGACACAACGCCTACAAATATCTTAATAGCATGTCACTTGAATAAAAAAATACTCCTACCAAAATTCTAATAGCAACTGTCTAAATTTAACTCCTGCCTAAATACTAACCGCAATTCACTAATCCAAAACTCCTACAAAAAACTAATAGCAATGCTCATTACGACGTCTCTGTTTCTAGGTGATAGGCGTTCACTGCCACCATGGCCGCGGGCGCACGGGGACTATGCTGGCTTGCTATTTGGTCCATTTCCGAGACATGGCACCGGAAAGAGCCATTTTGACTGTGCGAGTTCAAAGACCAGGTAAAGAGGTTGAATTTTAGTTCAAAGGAATTCGTATCATTTTTAACAGCCTTCAAAAATGGAACAGTCTCAATTTAAATTCAGATGCTTCTGTTTTTAGAAATAAAAATCTTACACATGTTTTTGTCTCTGGTTCTGAGATCACTCTACTACTTAACTGCCTCGTTGAATAAAACCCTCATTAACAGCATTTTAACTATGAAATAGTTTACCCCTTTCCAACTCACGCTATTTTCCGAAGGGTAAAAGAGACAAAATACTCTTTAGCTTTTCATGTGTCGGAAAGCGACAAACCATACTTTTACCACATTATTTAAACATCCTTTTCCTTTCCAGGATCCTGCGAAACTTACGAACAAGAGAAAATAGTCTGCCACTACCACGACTGCATTCGAGGCACGATCACCAAGCCCGACTATAGACTAGTAGAGGACAAACTCTATTTCGACATGGGTATGAAATACACATACGCAGAAGAAAACGCGCATACCAGCGAAGAAGATACAGAAGAACATGTGACCAAAGACAATGCAGAGACAAAACATGTGACGATCAAAGAACCGAGAAAATCTAAAGCAATGGTTATTAATCATAGGATTTACTTTTAATTGTTTTCTTATTAAACTGTCTTTTATTTTAGTCTGTTTTATTTATCGAAAATGATACCAAAATGATAAAAAATTGGTTATTGGCGTGCGCTGCTAAATCTATTGATGATACACAAAAACAATGTTCTATACAATTTAAAGTTAGAATTAAAGTATTGCGAACAAATAAGTCCAAAGTCAATCAGACAGTTGGTTTCAGAGTTATGATGAGAAATATACAAAATAATAATGCTCGATGGCGGGTCTCTTATGGCTACTGTTTCGTGCGGTCAAAGCGCGCGGGGATATACCTACGAATGACGAAGAAGACGCGCTTTGTATTATCCCGAGTTCTTTCCCACATGTAATGTTGATTGTGTACTCGCGCGAGACACAAAATATTTTATTTTGTTTTATAAATAGTTAATAAAGTTAGTTTTTTAATAAATAAATAAGCACAATGTAATATTAACAAGTATTTTAATAATATTGTACTGTTTTTTTTTTAATGACAATATAAAAACACAGATTAATAATAAATATAAAGCCAAGTGCAAAGGAAACTAACCATAGACTCTATCATGTCTAAAACCACTGAACTGATTTTGATGAATTTTGGCTTAGATGCAGATTACATTGTTCATACGGATCGTACGCTGCAGACATATCTTCTGAGAACAGTACTACACATCAAATTCATTGAGTCCATCATTTTATTGTCTTATGCATACATTTTGCCAATATGGCCCAAAAAGTGACTTTTAAATGTTAACCGGTGTTCCATAACAGCTCAACATAATACATTGTATTATATGTATTTATATCCTCTGTATATGACATCCAAGTAACCCAGGCTGTGCCCAAGGCCTTGGAACCAAATTCAAGCTGACAACAGCACGATTGCGTTTCACTTGCACATTAATGTTTTGTCCAATAGAATGGGAGACGATGTTGGCAATTTGTGACATGTCTTCAAAGTTGTCGTATGTTAAGGAGCCGAAGATTGTTATCTTGTCGTTTTCACAGAGGCCCTGAAAATTAATACATATATAACAAAATTGTGATGAGTAAAATTTTGTAAATTAAAATAGTGTTGTGTGAATCACCTTGGTGGGCCACAATTATCATTACTTAGGATTAAACAATATGTTTAATGCAAAACTATAAGTCATGGAAGGAATTGAGACTCTTCCTGCACCAGCAACACAACCTGATTTTGACATGTAATATTACTTATTAGTATAGAATTGTATTATACCTTGATTTAAAAAAAATAAACAGCAGAGTTTCTTGCCCATTCTTCTCTGCTGATGTTCTTCCGAATGGGTGGTACGTTCAAAAGAGCCTCTATGGGGCCAAAACTGAATAAAAATATTTGACTTTGACTTTGACTCTTTCTCAACAAAAGCACTGATGGGAGAAACTAAATACCTACACTAATCTAGATGGGACTTAATCGCAAATAAAACATCAAAGTCCCGTTTACATTATTGTTTACAATGTGTTCATATCATGATAGTTTAATTACCTACATTTATTATAAAGACAATTTTGAAATAAAAATGTAAATTCCTAGAAAAAAGGTACTTACAGCTGAATCTGCAGGCGATCCATCATCGACTCTCGTGACAACGGCAAACGGATTCATATTAGCAGAGTTGTCTCCATAGCTTCCATTACCACTAATATGCCCATTAGTTTGCCCGTTAGAGTGGCCGTTTGATGTTGTTGCTCTGCCCGAGTGTTCCCCGGTGGACCCCATCAGGTCAGCATGCACTTCAGCTAGCCCTCTTTCGATTTGTTTCATCAGATTTTTATGGTCATTTTGAAGACCTTGAAATTTAATATGTTATTAAATGTGGTGAACCAAAAGTAAGTGATTTAAACTTAGTTTCTTATCCAGGTTCCTGGATTACAGGAAAGCCTCAAAACATAGAAATATAGGACGGTTTTATCAGTATTGAAAACTTAACCCTTGTTAATTTTACCGCGTTTAAGGGATAAAGCTCAAATATGAATACTTACATATAATACGATGTCTCGCGTGCCGCACTTTGTAAACATCAATATCACCCCGGGGGTACCCTTGGTCATCCACCAAAGGATCATTCATTCCTATGTGGTTTGCTTCCAAAACAGCATTTTGATCTCTAATTTCACTCTCTATTCGATCTTTTTCATCCATTAGTCTGAGAACCCGGTCTCTAGCCGCTCCGTCCGGATTCAGACCAACCATTTTTGTTAACTTTTAATAAGTTTTATAGTGGTTTTATAACTTTTTAGTTTTCTGTTTGCTTGCACGAAGCACAGCACGAAGTTTACTCACAAAAAATCACGTCATTTTGTTGCCAAACGTCATTTACAAAAATAACTTGTCATCGTCCATTTGACATAAACGTTGGTGTTACCAGTTTATCAAACTAAGTAACGACATTACTGAGTCATTATAAATTAACGTAATCGGTATTCGTTACTTATTTATACTTACTGTTAACCGGTATTATCTTATCTGGGACGCCGTGTATTGTTCGGGACACTAAATTTTAATCTTCATTTGGTTATAATTTCTATTCTTCTTATAGTGAGAAAATAAAATGTAGCCTGGCGATTACTACATTTAACGATGCTTGCGGCAATTTCACATCTATGTTTATACAAAAAACGTGATGCAAAAAATGATTTTCTTGGACTATGAGTCCAATATTATTAAGTCCAACAAAAAGTTACGTTAATCTGGAATAAACTGCGATACTCAGCTAATTTATTATGCAAATTTTATTGCAAGTTTATTCGCAACTGATATTTGGGACTGTCATCGTCTGGAGATGAAGATGATACCATTTACTTTTCTAAAGAGTTAAATCTAAAATAACAGTTTTATTTTTGATATAAAATTTATTTCATTAAATAACCATCTCGCTAAAGGTCGTTGTATAGCGGGATCCTATATTACTATGTCCGGCAGTGGGACATTATAGGCCTATACTTTAATCTATTTATTTTTAACCATTCTTAACTTGACTAGCTTTTAGCCGAGCTTTGTAAAGGCTCGCGTAGTTTTTCAGATGGCGTTAGTATTACAATAATATTCTATCAAAGAAACAATATTTTAATATTTTTTTAATGGTAATAAAATGATATTTTATTTGACTGATAACATATCTATGAGTTTAAATTACCATGATAGAGCACAAATCAATAAGGGTGATAGTTTATTAGTAAAGTGTAGCACAGAAGTGCTCTGTGGTGAAGAAGGTTGTGGAATAGTGTGGCAGGAGAAATGAAATGCACCTTAATTAATTATTTGTTATTCTTTATTTATATTTTGAAATCAATAATGAGATTTAAAAACTGTGTAGCTCTTCAGGTTCCATTATTGTTTATACAAAAAAAATATTGTAAGCTTTTAGTAGATTTGTTTCGATTTTACATTCAACAAATACAACAATGATTTAAATAAAAATGACCAGATTAATAGTTTTATAAATCTAATAATAAAGACTTAATTACGAAGTCAGATTTATAATAAAAAAATTAACAAATATTGTGAGTGTTGGTTAACATTAAACGAAGGAAGGTTACATTTTAAAGCGTTTATTTAAATATCAAAAGTATTCTTAGATTAAGTAATGTCTTTTACGACAAGTGTACTTTAGTTAATTCACTTAAAGATAATGTCAGCTATGGAATTTCAACTGTGAGCATAATATTTTTGACAGTCGCCCCGGCGTCCGCTGACTCTGGCGTAAGTCGCGAGCGCCGACACGAGTTACTGACCGAATAGCGATCCCATCACAACTTATTGTGCAATCATCAACATACAAATTATAAACATAATTAAATACATAAATGTACAAATCGATCAATGAACACAAAAGGAAAATTCTATACATAAAAATAATGAAACATGATTGTGCATTACAAAGAAAAATGCTAGTAAATAACTATTATCACCATGTTTTGGGCGGCAACAGTTTGGGGCGAGCTGACGAAGCGCGCGGTCTGGCGTTACCGCGCGCTCGACAGGGCCCGCGGCAAACGTTTACCGCCCATCTCCTATCTCCGTAACAAAATGGTCCCTAAAGAAAATTAAATAAGATCGAAATCACACTTCACGTCTCCGCAGAGACTAATACGTATTACATACAAAACATACACTAACAATTATGGCAACATTGACAATAAATAAGGAAAAGGGGATATTCACATCGAAAAAAAATCTTAATGTTGCTCTTAAAGTAAAATAAAACACTGACAGCACAAAATAAGTTAAAAAAATGTCCAAGTGCAAACGCACGGATAGAAAATAAGTATACAAGGCAACATGTGCAGACTTTATGTTATACTACCATCTATTGTTTCATTTAAGAAGCCACATTCGCATAGTTTTATTTTATATATTTTTTAAGCTTGGCTTATTTCGCGAATTGGTTAATCATGTTAGTATTAAAAAATTTATTAACATAATCGGCACTTAACACTGTACGGGTAAGCCATTCCGCTGCAGTGTAGCGTTGTTAAATAAGTTAATAATGAAGATTATCTGTAGGGGAATGGCTTATGTGATACAGGCACATTCGTTGAGCCTGTTTGCTCAGGCTTGGTCGTTTAAAGTCGGAAAGGTTCTCGTTTCTCCGTCGTGCTTCCAGCCCGGGAGGATGGCGTTCCTCGGCGGGAGGTCGGAGTGGTAGTTCCATTTTCGGACGCATCCGAAGGTTTCCTCAGCAGCCTGGACACGGCGGTCTGCTGTCCAGACCGGACCGGCGTCGTGCTACCTGAAGGCGTTCTTTGCCTACACAAAAACAATGAAATCAACCTCTATTTTAAAAACATACGAACATGCAAAGCAGAACCCAGAAATTTTGACAAAACAACGCCAATTCGACTACACAAGACACCCAACTAACACAATTTGTACAGAATGTGAAGCTTTACAAAAGATATTACCTATTGAGGTTACAGTTAGTATGGTGATCCTTAAGAACGGGTATGCGGCTGCGGCCAGGAGTAGTTCCGTCGTTTGAAGCGAACGACCCGCTCCTATGGTGGTGTTAGCGAGTACAGACAGAAAATTAGTGGTAAGACAATGGGAGAAACGTTAGACAAGTATTTTGTTATTGCATGTGCACTGGGGAAGTTATTAGTGAGGATTTCATAAGGTTATAAGTATCTTCGAGGAATCTGACGTCTCTGAAGTAGATATTAAGGGCTAGTTAAGGGGACCATCACAGTACTTAGGCCTACACAATTAACTTATCATCGAATTAGAAGTGTACGTTTAAGTATGGCGATGGTCATCTATAGAGACATCAGGTATCGAAGAATTGCATACCTTTGAGTTCGTAATGGAAGTGTTTAATAATGCTAGGGTATAAAATGCATAAAAACTTTTAAAAAATATTACAGTGACAAACACTTGAATATATAATTTGGTGCACACGCAAAAACAAAAACATTATTAAACAAAGAAATTCAACAAAAACTGACCAATTCATAATGCTTCAGTTTTTGCAGAATTTAAAAGACGCTTACACAACATCGTAAGCTGTAGGAAACAGTACAAGTTCAAGAAGGCTCGTGAAAGCGATGGTGAGTGCAGTTCCAGATAAATCTGAATTCGGTTAAGCGTGAATGGGTGTGATTTATATTAGTATTTACAATGTTCTTATCGAGACAATTTTAATGCAAAGCTATGATTAATATCACGCGTTAGTGATACACGTTAGTGATACAGGCGGTGAGATTGATGTTAGTAGCATTCCTACGTTGAGGGAATATGAGTATGGATCAATACGATGACGAGTGATTGTGCCCGCAAGCGATGACGTTATGACATTAAAATATGAAGGGTAGAAAGTCGACATAAACTCAAAAAATACATAAAACATCGGGCAAACGAAGCAGCATTCTACAGGCTTTGTACCCTTTAATGTCGCGTTGTGTCGGCTTTGATGCGTCGCCGCTCGACTCGCTTATATTACTCTCATATTCATTGTCGCTCGTCATTCCCGATATGCTGAAGAGCGAGGAGTCGTCTTCGGGACTTCTCTGCTCGGATTTCCTCGAGGGGTCTTGGGAAGTGGGACTCGGCTCCAGAGAGGCCTCTCGCGAGTGCACACTCTTCATTTTCAAATGACTTTCGACAGAAGGCGTCCTTTGGGAACGCGAGCCGATATACACAGGGATCTTAGTCGACCCTTGAGTTTGGAATGCAGGATGAGTATGGCACAAGGATTTGGGATGTTCGGACGCCATTGAAGATGGCTGGGAATGTGTTGAGCTGTTTTCCGTACCGATGCATGCGGGAAGGAAAAAAATATTATTTAGTCAGCTTTATTCGTTTAAACCTATTTATTTGGTTAGTTGTCACACGTGAGTAAGCTTAGCTTTACTAATTAACATGCCGATTCCACCACCTTTGCCCGCCACCGTATGTACAAGACAGTATCAACGGCCACAAAATACGGTGTTCTGCTGAAAATGTGCACCCTCGACGTCACTACGAGACAATATAACCCTCCAAGCGTTTGACGTGCTCCACAACGTTGTGATCTCGAGACAAACGACAACGGTCAGAATTTCAACAGTTATATCATTAATTTCACTTTCTTAATGATTAATTATCTTTAAATTGGAATCAATATAGTAATTAATCGAGAAACATGACTCGACGAACTGAGGCTTTACCGACAGGTTTTGTTTTTTCTGTTAAAAACTTTTTAATAACTTTATTCCCTGTATCATAACTTCCCTGTAACTTTGTCTAAGCTATATCACAAATAACCTTCCTAAGTTTTAACCATTAATTAGTCCCCTTAATTCACTGAGAATTATTGAATCAACACCATGCATATTATAATATGTAACTCCAATTAAACATGCCTTTAGGGAATAGTAAACACTCAAACGCAGAGTTAACTTAACAATCAATTTATATTATCTTGTAAATAGGAGACAAACCCTAAAATTTAGATTTCATGACATTCTTCTACGGACTATGTATAACATGAGTCTAAGTCATGAGTATAATATGTATAACATGAGTCTAAGTCATGAGTATAATATGTATAACATGAGTCTAAGTCATGAGTATAATATGTATAACATGAGTCTAAGTCATGAGTATAATATGTATAACATGAGTCTAAGTAACAACCCATTGCATGCACAAAACTTCGATAAAGCCTCTTTAAATTCTGACCGTACCCTTTTAAAAGGAAAAAACTAGCAATGTGAACCCATTTGAATACCTCACTAAGGGCGGGACCGCTGACAGTGTCGGAATACTCGAGGTGCGGTACATCCCGCTCTGGTGATACCTGATCGTTCATAACTCATTTCAACGATTGCTCATAACCTTTTTAAAATTTAGATTTTGTTGTTGGTAGGAAATTAATAGATCTAATAACTATTAATAAATAGCGATGTGACTTTTGAATTTGTTTGCAGTATTATAATAATATAACTTACGTGTTGTTTGGAAATTAAGAGTGATAACTTTTGAATAAATACTAGTACGAGTAAAGGAGACTTAGTGTTAAAATTCTCACCAATTTAGAGTGAATAATTGAATAATGATTTTGTATCTTATAACTTTTTTTACAAAATGTCAAAAATTATTACAGTTGTTGAAGGATACAAAAGTAACTAGCTACTTTTTTCGACAGTGCTATAAGTGCTATGAAGTTAACTAAGACAACTTCTTATGATTTATCTACAAACTCGAAAGTTAAAAATGGTAAATGTTAAGAGTTACTTCATGTTCAAATCCAAAATGACTAATGATTACGACTGACAGTACTAATAATCATAAAATACGTGAATTAAAACTATCAAAACTACTTTAAATCCTAGCAACCTTTTTGGCTCAAAAAAGGTATAGGACCTCTTTATTAAAGTACTAATATCTCCTTACAATTGAGAGTGAGAGTTAACCAAAGAGTTTTATAGCATGTAGGTTACATACCTTCCGCTGGCTGGAGTAAGCAGGCCAGTAGGAGTGCGAGGTCTCGAGCTGCCATTGGTTGGTGTCTGTAAAGCCAGTTTCGAGGCAGTGGCGGCGGCGCGAGCGGTCGACGCTCGTGTGTTCGTTACCTTACGCATCGGTATGCGCGAAGGTGTAGTCGCATCATCTGTTTGAGGAATGTAATAAGATGTCAACTATTGAGAAAGATTCTAGAGGTGTAAACAGAGTTTTTCAAGTCTGTGGAAGCCGTTTACGCAATATAAGTTACTTTAAAGTTATCCAACTGTTACTTTTTACAGTAATTTCTAGATTAGAGCGTTTTTTTCTATGGGTATGTGTTCACAGGTGCCTTGAGTCAATGTGCCTTGAGTCCCATTTACAAATAACTTGAAATCGTTACTTTTAACGTTACTTTGATGCAAGTAACGATAGTATGAAATATTACCTGTACTATCTAATGAGAGGTTGGATCCATGTCGTGATGGTGGTTTGGATCCAGTTCTAGACCCTGGCCTGGAGCCGGGCCTGGAACCGCCCGGAGTTAAGGTTGACCTGCAAATCATATTGTGCGTAAGACCAAGAATTTGGATAAATAGCAAGTCATTAATAAGAAACAATTTCCTTCGTTACGTTTCCTTTCCTTTGCTTTGAACATGAAAAGTTCATAAATAGGTAATAAAATAAACACATTTAAAATCCCACTGTAAGCAAAGATTGTAGTAACAGCGATGAGGAAAACGATGAGGACAATATTCTAACAGTGAAAAGGAATTCTTATTACGAAAATTGTGATTTACCTCGGGGCACTAGGCTTCCTGTATCTAGTTCCCAATCCACTCGCAGCTTCGTTATCGCTCAACGAGTCCGGAGTCCCCGCGCTGAGCGACGACCGTGAGGCGCGACCTGCGACGCCGCCGCCAGCAGACATCGGTACGGAACGAGCCGTTCGTTCCCTCACCTACGTCACAACACTACTTTAGTACAAAGTAAAACGTCACTCACTCAAAAAACCACACGTGAAAAGTGTCCAGTGTAAAATTGACTGTGATTTGCTGTATGTACTGTGTGTGTGCATGCTAACTAATGGACTTGACAATACCACAATGACTATAACAAACTTATAAGACTTACACGATAAACAAAATAAAACCTGTAATGACATTGTGCATCAAACCGCCACACTTTGATATAGCCTATTAGCATTACCCAGTGGTATCCTGGAGAGGGTTGGTATCCGTGGTGGTGGGTATAGTGGTGTGCGCCGGGAGTCGTCGACCCTTGCGATCTTGAGTGTCCGTATATGAAGGCCTGCTTAGTGCCGTGCGTGGACCCCACGTGCAGCGGGTACGAGCACGGAAGCTCCTCCCGTTGCCTCAGAGCCTCAAATATCGGCCTCAGCTGCTCCATAAACTCCTCGGCTAAACGCACCAATACAAAACCGGGATGCTCATTAAGGAGGGAAGGGAACACATCTAACACATTGTTGCCTTCATAGTGCCAATCTGTTTGCCGAAACGCGCTCATTACACGACCGAGACGATACGATTAGTCCACACGGTATGACGCGGTGAATTTTTTTGTTTGGCGATGCAGGAATGGGGGATCTAGCGGGATAGGTGAACGAAATACATTACCATAAACATCCATACGCGCAGTCGTGCCACCTCTCCAATGCAGTGGGTCCAATGATACAGTAACAAACAACACCAAAACACTACATCGATGTGCCTCAATGCATAGCTTGAACACTAATGCAACGACCAAACGCTACGAGCTCAAAACATGCTGCACTCACGACAACGCACCTTGCATATGGATAGCTGGATCCATGTACAAAATGCATGAAAAGAAAACAAGCGAAAAGACCCAAACCGATTGCTCCCTCCAAAAACTACTGTGCTTTTTATGATACGTGTGCGGTATAACTAAACTAATTAATTTCCTGTAGGAAAAGAGGTCTTATTGTACCTATTGGTAGTAGTTTATTGTAGCGGCGTCACTTACCTTGGTGATGGGTCCGGTGGAGGGCGGCGTGTTTGTGTTAGAGCGGGGCGTGCGCGGTCTGAACGCTGCCATGCTCTGAGACACTCCGTCCGCCAGAATGAATTGTTCTCGCAGTTCGATGTTGGTGCGTCCCTTGGCTGCATGCGTCACCGGCCGGTGCGGTCACAAACGGGAGAGGAGGGGACAGGGCGAAAGAAAACCGTACGGTAACAGGACCGGTGGAAAATAACACAAAACGTGTTAAAAAAACGGGATAGCGTGCATTGGTAGTGAGGGAAAGAAAAAAAACAACAAACAAATCAGAACATGTCAAACAAAACAAACATAACAGTAAAACAAAATCAAAGGGTTCAAATTGTGCAGTTAGGAACGGGAACAATAAAATACCATTAGTTTTATTCCTCACCAATATAATAGTTGCGCTTTGTATGAATCAAGAGCAAGATTATTCATATTTACACGAAGGCAATATAAATCACTTAATATATTTACGATCTCCGTTATTACTGCGAAACCTATTACATCTAATTGTGATTAATGACTTGATTCCCCATAAAACATATTTTTTATGGGTAAAATATAGAAGTACATACTCACTTATAAAAAAGATTACTCGAAAGTGATTTGCAAAATGATCGATAGTGCACACAATATGAAGAAATTTATTTTATTTACACCAATCTTGCGCTCGATTATACATTTATTAGTAACTACTTTATGAAAATAATCGATAAAAATATTCAATGCAAAATAATTCCGAATCATGCTATTACGGTGTTAAGCCTGACTTTATACTATCACCACTAATAATGTTAATATTAAAAATATTATTTGATTAATAATAAAATCGAAAAATAAATCTACAAGGCATTGTACACATTTGACGAATTAAATACTTATGTAATTTCATATGAAAAATATTCAACAATATTAAATATCAAAGCAGTACTACAATAAAAGCATCAAACGTGTATAAAGGCCTTAATATATTAATAGTAAATAGCCGTAATATAAAATCTACAACATCGCAAAATTAAATGAGTAAGCCACACCAACTACAAACGGTTTGCGATGGAACCATCTCGTTGTGTTTGTAAAATTAAGCCGAAAAAAATGTGTTTTCAATTGATATACATAGTTTACATAGAGAGGTTCCAAGGCAATCGTGTTGCTTACCGAGCGGACAACAAGCCTCATGCTGTTCCGGCTTGCTCGGGTCAGGCAGCGGCAGCACTAATGATACTACTCAATGTATAAGGATATTACGGGGATCGAAATTATACAAAAAAAGTAATATAAAACAAAAGTAAATTGTCAAGGGACCACGGGAATTGGAACGGGCAAAGCGAATACGAATTAGTACATTAGTAGCAACATCAAAATTTATTGTGGACATATTCGACGCTTACTGTAGCAATACTATTTTGTTTTCTAGCAACTTTCAACGTTAAAGTTGATGTTTCACATTCACAATGGGAGTGAAGTGAGAATGGATTTAATTGTGTAGGTTCGAATGATGTGTGCTGCTTTAAAATGCATTACGTATTTGTTTTTAATAAAAAAATATAAAATTCAAATCTATAATAACATTAGTTTAAATGAAAAATAAATACAGAAACGACATTCTTGTACGTCACCGAATAATAATGGAACGAGCGACTATTCGTTGTACCACGTTATTAGTAACGTTATTTATAAAACCAGTTTCGTTATTACCGTCTGTCTGGGCGGATGCTGGCAACATCGATTCTGCGCATGTCAAAACGATCGCGTCGAAACGAAAACAAGAACAATGGAATTCACCGCGGGTCGATTTTATTGAGTTCTAAGATTTCTGAATTAGTTTCTCAATGTGATCCGCGAGTAGAACGTCTGCAAAATGACGGGGACTATAATTGAGAACTTGAGTGGACGAAAATTGAGTGTTTTAGTTTCGTTTTTGCTGTTGTGTCAACTAACATGTTTTTTGATCGGCGGTTTGGTGGCGCCGATGCCTGCGAACGCTCAAAACATCCTCGGTACCGTGTGTAAAGATACTTTGACTGTGAAAAATGACACGACGAAGTGGTTCTACAATCGGGGCGAGGGCGCTTGCATGAAGGTGGACCTCAGCGGAATATACCACGATATTGCCGAGACGGACATCGTGTTTGCGTTTCAAATGCCGGTGCCGCGCGAGAGTAGGATTTTAGACTATTCCCGATGGCAACAGAACTTAATCGGAGTCCTTCAAGTGGACGTGAGCTACCACTCCCAGATGGAGGTACTACCTCGCAGCGTCATAACAATCGACGCGCGCCTCGCGTACCGCAACAAAGGTGACCCCGACGACAAATGGACATTATACACTCAATCGGTCGAAAAGAGGCATTTGGACTGCGACATCGACACAAAAGCTGAGAATTACCTCTACAACTGTTCAGCCATACCTTTGTTTGAGCTCGGGTCATTGTTCCACGACTATTATTTGCTTAATGTGAGGCTTCCTGTTGAGGCGCCCGATATGAACGCAAACATCGGCCATATACAAGACATGTGGCTCACAGTCATCAACCAGAATGGGGGCTTCACTAAAGTCTGGCTGTCTTTAAAAACTGTATTCTTCCCGTGCATCATTGCAATACTAGTTTGGTTCTGGCGACGCATTCACATGTTACAACGCAAGCCCGTTTTGTTGGAGAAAATGCTGCTAACTCTAGGTATCGCACTGTGCCATCTGAACATGCCTATTGAGTACCTGACTCTTCATTTTGACCTACCATTCATGTTACTTCTCGGTGATATCAGACAGGGGTTTTTCTACGCTACTTTGTTTTCTTTTTGGCTCATATTTGCCGGAGAACATATGTTGATTCAAGATACATCGGCCCAAAGCTCTCTGAAACAGTACTGGCGTCATTTAAGCGCTGTAGCTATTGGCTGCACCTCACTATTCATCTTTGATATGTGCGAGCGAGGAGTACAACTTCGTAACCCATTCTACTCCATCTGGGTGACCGATATTGGAACTAACTTGGCTCTAACCTTCATAATACTGGCCGGAATATCTACCGGAGTCTACTTCTTGTTCTTATGCTACATGATATGGAAAGTCTTTCTGAATATATCGCACAAACGCCAATCTCTACCGACTATGTGCTCTGTGAGACGTCTGCATTATGAAGGAATTATCTACCGTTTCAAGTTTTTGATGTTGGCTACCCTGCTGTGTGCTGCTCTGACCGTCATTGGCTTTATACTTGGACAAGTGGCCGAAGGACAATGGAAATGGGACGAGGATATCGAACTGGAATATACCTCGGCATTCTTCACTGGAGTTTACGGAATGTGGAATATATACATCTTTGCTTTGCTCGTCCTGTACGCCCCTAGCCATAAACGTTGGCCCGTCAACGAGAATACAACTGACACACAGAATCTGAGTGATGAAATTGAATTTAGCCCGTTACCTGAACGATCAACCAGCGAGATTTCATCGTTAACCTCTTTCATTAGGAAGACTACGATTGATTAAACATTGTATTTGTAGCAAGTATTTAAACTTAAAATAGTTTGAAATCTGATCAAATGTTTACTCTTTAGCTTCATGTGTACTTAACTTTAGACGTAGGTGTGAACAACATCCGTTTAGTATGTAAGCTGTTGCCATATATTGTATTTCTTAAGACTAAAATAAGACTAACATAAAAACTATTTCTGTCTGACTCATTTTACTGCCTAAACTGGTTTGGCCTTGACTCTTACCAGCCAGGTATAAGGAAAACTTGTGCTTCCAAATTTAAAATCGACATTCTTAGATATTTTTGTATTTTGTTTTCTGTGATAGTTTATTTTATAAAACGCTATTGTAATGCATTTTTTCATCAGTATTGCTAGATTTAATTTTTGAATCGATATTGCCAGTTACTTAAATTTAGTTCATAAGTTTGAATTTTGTAATGTGTAGTAATTTGTACCGATTAATAAAGTATTAAAAATGAATTAATTTTGTTATTTTTTAGTTAAGACACACTTCTATTTTATCTATGGTTAATTGACGGCACATAGTTAGTTTCCCCAAAATTAGGGTGTTAACACAGTTATATTATTCCGCATTTGATTGACACTTTGAAAATAACCAACATACCTAGATTAAAACATATTACTGATTTTAAACCAAAAAATCAGTATCAAATATGAAAGACTTGCACGGAGCTTTTTCAAAAAAGCTAATTGTAAGTCTGTAAAAATACGAAGCCATAGACAAGATACAATACTTATTTTTGATAATTATTCATTAATGTTTTTTCAATTTAATTATTCCAGTATTCTAATGAAATTCATAAACAAACAAAAATTATAATGACGTTTTAAATGGGCTTCATATTTTTAAAGCAGAAAATTATTACACAATTTTTTATTAGAGGAAAGATAAAATATGTAACTGACAACATAATTATCAGGAAAAGTCTCAAATATAAATTTTGTGGGACAATAGTTGAATGTAATAATTTTCCACAAACAATAAATATTTATTAAATATGTATCCTTTTAATGGGTTACCTATAAAATAACATTGGGAAACAGTCAAATAAATATCTTGGTTAATTTTACTATAGTTTCCCATCTTCACTTCTTATGTCAAGTTGACAGCATTTTGTGGTTTCAAATTATAATAAAACATTTACCCAACTGCATAACAGCAAAGATTAATAAGAACTACTGATTAATTAGAATTCAGAAAACGCAAGATCTTAAATGAATTCAGCTTTATTTAATCATCAAAGTATTATCATAAGGTTGAAAACATTAATCCAATATGTGATGTGTGTGATATATCCAGGGAGTGATAGTGTCACAACACTCACAACCCATAGATAGATATAGATTCTATCAAAGAATTGATGTTTTACATCAAAAGGAAGTAAACAATTTAATTAAATAATTTCAGTCTCTAAAGGCATATCACCAACATTTTGAATGATGGTGGTTATGGTGAGGTGGTAGAATTAGAGGCTATCTCCCACTCATTTTAAATTTCAACTACCATCATAACCAAATTTGGCCCACCCTACCATTTTCCCCAAAACACTGTCAACCTGACAGCTGTCATCTGTCACTGTCAACGTCCCTACATGAATGTACGTACCTCTGCACGGGTCGTTCTTGACCAAGAACTCGTCGAGCGCGACCCAGCCGCCGCCCACGCGCACCATTACGGTGGAGCGAAGGATACGGACCAAGCGAAGCTTTTGGGAATCGCCGAACTGTGGGAGAGAGGGAGTTTTAGTGTTTTTAATAGGCGCAAGGTCCAGTATGGCTCCGATGCTTGCCAAAGACAATATCTCTTTTTATAGAATTGAAATTTTGGGAGTGACAAAAACAAAGTTTGTCTTGCATCTCAAAAATGGTTTTCACTCACTATATGTATATAATTCCACTGTACGTGTGTATGTCACTGAACTGAACTCCTAAACGGCTGTACCAATTTAAACGATTTTTTTGTATATGCATGGGTGGCATCCTGGATGGTTTAGATTCACACTAGCGACATCTATTGGGTCGCGGGTGGAACCACCGCGCGGGACAGCTAGTAGATTGTATGACTACCATATAAGATGTAGTATAGTTGTTTACTCACCCTGTACTTGCCCTCTCCGACCTGGAACACCCTGAACTTCTGCCTGCAGGTGCAGAGCATCACGAGCCGCTTCACCTCGTCGTGGATCTTGTCTGCGTCCGTCGGGGGCCCGCGCCGCTCCACCTGACAACACCAGGTTAAAGGTTAACTGCCTTGTTCATAAACATTATTTAACTAAAACACTGTTAAAAAGTGTTTCGTCTCTTTCGCTCTTTGGAAAATAGCATATGTCGGTAAGGGACAAACCATTTGTAAGCTAAAATGCTTTTTATAAGCGTTTATGAATATGGCCCTAATCATTATTAGTAGTAGTATAGTAGCCAGTCTCAACAGACGTAAGAAAATGAAGTCAATTCAATTCAATTTTTAGTTTGATGGCATCTGCTGACATTTCGTCGCAATTCCGCCAATGTCAGTGTGCCGTAAGGTGTAAACAAGAAGGGGAAAACTTGTACGTAAGCTTTCTTTTGGCCGAGTAACTTTAATATAGGCTATTTTAACATTTTACAGCATAAAACGTGACCTTTTTCACGAACGTATGTAACGATAGTGGACCGTTTGTAACTACCCTAAGGGTGTCAAGTAAGGGGAGTACTGACCCAGTCGGGGCGCAGCGCGGCGATGAACTCCTCCCAGTCGATGAGGCCGCCCCCGTTGCGGTCGAACAGGTCCGCCACCGCGCCCATCTCCAGGCGGGACGTGTCGAACTCTGCACGGGAGAAAGGGTTAATCAAGTTTCATACAATTAAGTAAATAGGAGAATGATAATCATTAATCCTGGTACCTACATAATTCAGAATTCCAGTTGAATTTCTTTTGATGTTTGACACGTAACGTCAAACATAAATAAGTGCATGGGTAATACAGAATTTTAACAGCCTCCGTGGTCTAGTGGTTTGAGCGCTCGGCTCACGATCCGGAGGTTCCGGGTTCGATTCCCGGTGGGGATATCTCACAAAAATCATTTTGTGAGACTGTCCTCAGTTTGGTTAGGGCATTGCAGGCTGAATCACCTGATTGCCCGAAAAGTAAGATGATTCCGTGCTCCGGAGGGTACGTTAAGCCGTCGGTCCCGGTTACTTTCTACGGATAGTAGTCGTTACATGAGCCATGTCAGAGGCCTTTGGCGGCTCAATAAATCTGACACCAGGATTGGTTAGGTTGACCATCCACTCGATAAGAAGAAGAATACAGAATTATGAAGTTGTTGTGAGTTTTAAAAGTCTTTTCTATTATTAAAAAGAAGTAAAGTTTCTGACTTTGTTCATTTGTTTGTTACTCTAAGAAACTACCAATCGGATTTGAATCACTACATAGTATAAAATAAAGTCGTCTCTTTTTCGTGTCTGTCACACTGTTTGTCTGTCTGTATGCCTAAATCTTTAAAATTACGCAACGGATTTTGATGCGGTTTTTTGTAATAGGTAGAGTGATTCAAGAGGAAGGTTTTTATGTAAAAAAATTCCCGAAATTCCCACGGGAACGGGCACAACGCGGGTAAAACCGCGGGGCGCTGCTAGTACTTAATATTGTTTTAAATGGACAGCGACATTCAACGGAAATATATACTCACTGGTGTTGATGATGCCGTCAATGAACTCGTTCCTGGCGATGAATCCGTTGTTGTCCTTGTCCATCTTACGGAACAGGTCCGTCAGGCGGGACTTCTTGTGGTTCATGAACTTGAGGAACTGTGGGGGACCATTTCACAGTTTTATTTGACAGTCGTAATTGAAATTCGACAAGTTTTTGACACTTTTAATTGACAATTTGACAATTATCTGCTACACTGTTTTTGTTGACTGGTGTGCAACGTTTTGAAAAGAAAGTTTTAATTTACCTATCTGATATTACATGTTGAAAAATAGTAAGTAGCTAACGCATGTTGTATGACGCGGTCGAACTAATATAATTGCACCCTGAATATTTCTTATATTATTCTACTAGATTAGCAGACAGTTTAGTCTATACATTTGATAGGGCAATTCTATTTTAGATTGCTCTTTTTTGGCATGACAATTTTGACAGGAAAAGAAATGCCTTTGAGTATTTTTTTAAAAGGCGAAAATCAATGTTCTACGGAGAAATCTTTAATAAATCCAAATCTTTATAAAGGCCTATTTTCAACAACAAAATCCATATATTTAATAAACCATCTTACCCTCTTTCTCCATTCATCCCAGCTGAAGTTCGACACTCTCTGCAGCTCTAGCAGGTGAGCGAGACGGGCGTGCAGCCGTCTCTGTCGCTCCCACGCGAGCAGCCACACGTTACGCCACTTGTCCCAAAGGGTTTTGACGCGCGGCGAGCGGAATTCAGGCTCGGCGCCTTTGCTGTTAGTGTGAAACGAACTTTAGATCGGTTTTGGAGTAAATTGCGCAGAGTGAAGACTTTTATGAGAAATAAACATGCATTTTTTTATTTTAATGGGTTTATTAGATCCCAAATTCTCAAACACTATTTAAAATAGTACTTACATACATTTTTGACAACTCAGTGTCTAAATTGTATGGAATGAGGGCTATCTGATTTGCATTTGATTATTAGAGCATAATGGCGGACTGCACAAGAATACGATAATTTGTTTCAGCGCCTAAATATGTTTGAGAAGCAAATGACGTTCGTTTCTAATAGTGTTCTTTTGTTTCTTAAACATATTTAGGTACTAAATAGATTAAAGACTTCTTATGCAAGCCGTACTTAGACTCCACTGCCGGGCAAAGGCCTTTTACTGAAGTTATAGGTACAGTAATTTTTATACACCCATTTAAACAGAGTAGATTGATAATTTTGCAACAAATAAAAATACTTTACTTTACTACATGCATTTTCTCAAAGATACTCATAATATTACATAATACTTTCAAAAAAAAAACAATAAATACAAATTAGTAAAAAAATAAATAATCTCAAAATGATTGCAATTCACATTTAGCCAAGCGTTTCTTAAAACAAACATTAAAGTTGACATCCCAGAAGCAAAAAAATTACATATATTTGACACCTGTCAAAAGGCAATGGCGGTTATATCCCGTTTTACATGATACTTGCGTAATATGACGTTTAGTCACAACCTTTTCAAAATGTTTTGATTTAATTTTGCCAATACTCGATTTCAAGTATATAACATTTATTATTAAAATTGGTTACGTCAAGTTGTGGACATTTTCATCATAGTTTAGTAGTTTATAATTCATTATAAAACTTTAACCCGACGTCATCATAATTATATCAGTCTTTAAAATCCAATAAGTAAATTATTTAAAACCTTAATTTCCTAGCCATATTTATCCTCGAATTTCATTAATTTAACGACCATACTTTGATTCAAATATTTAAATTTTCCCTCTATAAATGTAACCCAACTTTTAAACCCCTCCTACATATTTAACCCATCTTTTCAAATTCCCTACACTTCCAAGTAACTTTTTTAAACCCCCCTAAAAGTTACATTTTTAAACCCCCCCTAAATGTTACATTTTTAACCCCCCTAAGCGTTATTAGGCACGTGTTACATTGGGCGGCCTTACCTTCCTTTAGGCGGGAACCTCGGGCCGTAATGCGGCAGGTTGCGGTCCGGAGTCTCGCGACCGGGGGACACGCGGCTATGGGGACACTCAACATTGTAATCACATCCAAACGACATTCACAAATACCGTGCCCGTTAGTTGACAATCCGTTAGTTAGTTGATAACCCGTTAGTGTGTAAACATAGTTGTCAACTCATCCATCAAGTTGGAAATAGTTGACAACTAGTCAGTCAGCTGACAGTTAGTCTTAGTTGTCAACTCGTTTATCAAGTTGACCAGAGTTGTCAACCTGTTGGTTAGTAGACAAGTTGGTTAACAACTTGTATAGTTAGTTGACAACGCAATTGAAAATTCCGTTATTACATTTAAACGTTGAGTTGATACCATGAAATGAAAGGGTAAGAAACTTTATAGCTGTTTATGATTATACTCTTTGATTGTGACAAGTGACAGGTGTCATCTTAGTACAATTTAACCAAAAACCGTATTGATATGCCAGCTGTCAGCCTGTACAAATACTCGTAGCTCCTTATCAGACTGGCCAAATACAAAGGTATTCATTGGATAGTTTTCATGGTACCGCCTCTTAGTTTTATTAACGTTGGTAACATTGTTAGTAACGTGATCTGTGGTTTGCGCGTGAGGTTGTTAGTATTGGTTGTGATGTTCTATTTTTAAATCGTTTGGTGTCGGTTTTAGTTCGGAAAATTCGGTTAATTTATTGTTATTTTTTTGCTGTTATTTGTTTTCATGCATAAAGCAAATTCAATGTTTAGAACGGAAGGTAACACAACATGCTTAGAAAACTGTAGATAGACATTAAAATTGTAGCTCATATTCTTATCAAGTTTTTTTTCTCGTAGCTCATTTATAAAAAAAAATAATAGCATCATTAACCCATATTATCAATGACCCAAATAAATTTTTTAACTTTCAATTTCTTAACAAATCAATGTTTATATCCCCGCCATCTGTCGGACAATATCCAAAAACAATTCCCACACAAATTATTTTCATATTTGAAAACTGCATCGGCCATACTTTTTTCGTACCCTTACGAGTTTAAAAGCCACTCAAATCTACTAAAAAAATCTACAAAACTACCAAACAAACTACAAAGCTAACAAAGCCTAAGCTACACTCTAAAACACAACTCGTAATAAAAACTGTTTGTTCAAACCTTCCTCTCCTACTCCGATTGTGTATCCGGGACCTTCGTGATGAAGCGTGCGCGCGAACGAGACAGAAAGCAACATTTACAATGTGTTAGAGCGAGACGAAGCTATTTGTAATGACTTTGACAGATAAATTGGTGGTGTTGCCAGTTTGGGAAAGATAATTTCTACAATTTTTAATGTAATATTTTGCAATGTCATATGAAGAATGCCCATTCAGCGAAATATATTTTATTTTAATTTACTTAGAATATAATTTTAATTTATCATCTGATCAAGGTCAATAACAACATCCCATTAAAATTAAACATTTAAAGCGAAATGAATAATGATGTTTAGACATTTATACATTTATTTGTACGTATTAATTTATTGCCAGCATAGATAATGCAAATCTTGCACGAATATCATACAAAAACCTTTTTGCAGATCAAAGGCCTTTCACTCGAAAAGGTAAATGAAAGATTTTTTTAGAATGGCAATATATTAATACTAACCAAGAACAAGTTCCACATTTAATTTTGTTTAAGAACGATTACATTAGAGTTATAATTAATAAATTATGTTATTTATTATAACTTGAATAACATCTAATGGAATCGATCTTATATTAAAATAACCAATTAAGTTAATGTCTAATTAAAAAACACAATTTTGACTATGTCCGTTTGACACTTAAAGTTTACAACTTATTTCAATTTCCAGTGTATTAATGTATACGTCTCTTTTCAAAAGTGCTGTTAATGTTTATATATTTTACAAAAAAAAAACACTTATTGATGTATTTCAAAGTACCAAAAGTCAAAATTGTGCAATTTTTCTTCATCAAAAAACATGTATAACCACGAAACACATAGACAATCATAGACACCCACCTGTAACGCCTAGA
Organism: Cyclophora albipunctata; assembly: GCA_963082685.1. Taxonomy (NCBI): domain Eukaryota; kingdom Metazoa; phylum Arthropoda; class Insecta; order Lepidoptera; family Geometridae; genus Cyclophora; species Cyclophora albipunctata. The sequence goes on along the minus strand of OY720138.1, from coordinate 5,789,518 downwards.
TCCATAGTAATCGGGCGACACCGACCGTTCTCTATTCAAATCGTGCTGAGATCCCCGTCTACGGTATTAATTTATTTTTTTGCGGTGACAACACATTTTCGAAAGCGGTCACACCATGCATGATGTCACAATATGGCGATGACACACGTGCGTGAAACGAAACGAAAAAAACAAAATGAAAATAATGAATTGATATTTAAATAAACGTGACAAAATGAACGTAAAAATGATTGAATTCATATTTGTCAAATGATAATGTGAATAATATGAATTTGAATGTAAAATTATGATAAAGTGTACGTACGTTGGGGTTCCCTTAATGGCGGTCTTGGCTGAAATCTTTCTCGGTGTAGTTTCACGTCCCTGGCTTTGGCTCTTCACCTATGATAATGTATTAAGCATTAGAGATGCATTCCAAAATGTCTATTCTTTTATCTCTTTAGAATAGTATGTTGCATATTTTCAAACAAAATTGACATAAATAAACCAAACTTAATTTGTGTCTTAGGTGTTTAGTAACAATACAGTTTCATAATTTTATGTTTCAATATTTTCAGAAGTTTTATAATTTTTCTCCCATTGTATTTTACCCTATCCATACTTTCACCCCTTATTTACCATATCTTACCATGCTTACGGCAACCATGTTAATCATGTTTATGGTAAGATATAGGAGATATTATCCCCTACATTTTCTACCAACATTTCTAGCACTTTCTACTTGCACCTTCTTCCCCCCCCCCCCCCCCCCCCCTCCCTCACCTGGTAGGCCTTGCAGACGCGGTCGACCTCAGCCTGCCTCTTCTGCGTGTGCTCCATGAGCTCCTTGTGGTCCTCGATGAGCCCCTCCAGCAGCTCGATGGACTCGGGCAGCGGTTCCGCTTCAAGGGCTGAGGGAACAAATTACACTAGTTCAACTATCATGATATAAACATATTGACAAGCCCGTTGGCACAGTGGCAGTGAGAGCGCTTACTGTGTCGGGTTGCGGGTTTGATTCCCGCTGGTGTCGGGAGTTTTTAGACCGCCTAAAGGCCTCCGACATGGTCTAAAGATTGAAACAACAGGTACCGACTGCTTAACGTGCCCTCCGAAGCACGGTAGCGCCCATCCAAGTAGGGAGTGAGCTGCACGTTGCTTAACAAACGAACTGACATCGCTTGGTCGAACTACGCCCCGAGCGCTAAGCGAGCACTGAACCCGCTACTCACATATGAGTGTGTTCTCGAGCCCGCTGAGCCACTGGAGCAGTTCCTCCAGCACCAGGTCGAGGTCCTTGAGGCTCTGCATGTGCGCCTCCAACTTGCCTCCGCGCTGCATCGCCCATTGCCATACCTAGGAATAGTATTCATAGTATTAGTTTGTAATGTCCCACAGCTGAGCAAACGCCTCTTATGTCACCGAAGATATCAGTACAGTAAGGAGGATTAAGTACTTATAAAGAAACAAGTAGTTAAAAAAGTATTTATTAAAGCTTTATGTGTCATTATTGTGCAAGATGTTGTAGTTATGTTGTCGGAACTCAAAGTGTTCCACTTCAAGGAAATCGAATGAGGTTAAGTGTTTGAAAATTAAGTTCCAAGATTTCCTTACTAACAAACTCATTAAAAAGTTGTTAAGTTGAAAAGAATCTCTTTGCAGTCTAAACTTTATAAATTGTCTAATATATTTAATTTTTTTTGTCTAACCTTCAAAATATCACTATTTTTTTTTGTCTAATTTATACTTATAATATTATAAAGCTGAAGAGTTTGTTTTGTTTGTTTGTTTAAACGCGCTAATCTCAGAAACTGCTGAACCGATTTGAATAATTCTTTCACTGTTAGATAGTCTATTTATCGAGGAAGGCTATAGGCTACATTTTATCCCGGATTTCCTACGGGAACGGGCACAACGCGGGTAAAACCGCGGGGCGCTGCTAGTCTTACAATATAAGCGGGATTGTTTGCTCTTTAACTAAAACACTGTTATGAAGTGTTTTGTCTCTTTTTCTCTTTTTAAAATAGCGTATGTCAGAAAGGAACAAACCATTTCATAAGTAAAATGCTGTTACTATGCGTTTATGAATATGGCCCTTATTATTTACCTGTCCCGGTGTCACTTTACTAAATATCCGAACTACTGGCAACATCCTGGCTACCAAACGAGGTCTATTGTCTATAGGAGCACTCATATTCAGTTTTTAAACATGGACCATAAACATTTTTATTTATTCCAATTTTAAAAACTTTTTGCACAGATTACGTCAAAACATCACGAGTTATAAAATCGATATGTTATAATATAAATTAGATTATCTAATCGATTTAGAGATTATAATAATTAATTAAGACTTTTATTTTGATTGGAAATGTTTCAAGGTTCTAGATAAGAAATTAAGAACGCATTTGCAGATTCATTTTCTTTGTTTTGTTTGTAAATAAATAAGTAGGTAATTAAATATCGAATAAGCGAAATTAAGTACATACAATAAAAAAATTAAAAAAAAAATTGATTGACAAGAGTAGTTTGACAGAGTCGTCACAGAGAAATAAATAGGTTACATCTATACTTATATCATACAGAGGTATTTCTTGTTATTTTGTAAGTTAAGGCCAATTTGGAACATTCAAGAAAAATGTCACACACTACTATTCGTCCCTAAATACCCAAGGGAACAGGTACAATGTGGGTAAAATCGATAGTAGCTCGTTAACAATGTGTAAAGATCGCTAAAATATGAAAAATATTGATAAAGCCGGTGCCGTACCTCATCCCATCTGCTCTGTATGATCGTGATCCAGTGCTTGATGACCGACACGGCGTCGAGGTGCGCGCGCGACAGGATCGACTGCGCCAGCGTGATCGTCTCGTCCTGGGACAAGCACAACTATTAGACACCACAAATACAAAGTTGTGTGATCTAGAGAAACATAAATAAGCATAAATTGATGTCGTTTGGAACATAGACATAGTAAATAAGGTGGAATTAAGGTCCATGGAGATCGTCTCGTCTTCAAAACTATTAGATACCATAAATACGAAATTGTGACACGTTCCAAACATAAATGAGAATAAATAGGGTTCATTAGGGACATAGACAAGTGTAAATAGTGTAAAGTGTAAAGTGTCTTCTCTATTCTGCTAAAATAATTGTGTGTCAATGAGGATTTTCACGAAAATGTCACTTTTGACAGATTTCTGGACCTCACGTCTCAGTGCTTCCGCCTAGTGGGTGACATTTTAGAAAACCTTTATTGAGGGTTTTCTGAAATGACACCCATCACATCTTTCATTGCACTTTTTTATCCTATCCTATCTCATCTTATCTTACCTTATCAATCTGCTTCTCGTGCAGCTCTCTGATGAACTTCTCGTGGTCTCTGAGCTGCGCCTGCGTCTCGTGGTCGCCTTCGGGCAGTTGACCGCTGAACCGCAGCTTCGTTTCGGCGTCCGACAGCCATTCGAGGAGCATGTTCACTGAGCGATGGAGTTTCTCGGCCTGGGGGAGGAAATAATTGATTTAGGGGAGGGTAAGGTAACATTTTTTACCAGAAAATTAGTATTTAGTCTCTCATTCTTCTCGTAAGTCACATCTCATTAAATTGCCCTTTAAACTGATCCTATGAGTCGTAATCTCAGTCTTAATACACTAATATCTTTCGTATGTCTGTCCCTCTCTACCCTACATCCACAGAAATCTTTCCAACTCTGTCTTACCTCTCCCAGCACCTCAATTCTGCTTACCTACTCACCTTTATCTACATCTCTCTCTCCCGCAACCTACGCCTATTTCTTTCCTTTTCTTTTCCCCATACACTTAATACCCCTCAACTATCTCTTTCTCACTCATAGTACAACACCTATTCCCGTCCCTTTCTACTCTACACCTATATCTCTCTCACCTCTTTCAATGCCCCTTCTAATCTGGTGCCCTTCTTCTCACTGAGCGAGCAGACACTGCTCCAGGCCTGCTTCAGCTCGGCGGCCTGTTGCCTGACGGCGGCGGCGTCCTCCCGCGGCACGCTGGCTTCTAGTTCTGAACCAGTCTTGAGGACAGACTGCATCTGTTGCTCGCGGGAGTGGAGATCTTCTTCGAATTGCTGTGAAGAGTTGTTTGGTAAAGGAGAACAAATTTCATAGTGATGTGGAATTAATAAGGAAGGAAGATTCCTTTAGGTTTTATACTCATCCGGTGAATACTAAACAGTACTTATAGATTCTTACTTCCTTATTCATAAATGATATTTAACTTAAACAGTGCTTTAAAGTGTTTTGTCTCTTTCGCTCTTTGGCAAATAGCGTATGTCGAAGAGGGACAAACCATTTGATAGCTAAAGTGCTTTTAATAAGTGTTTATGAATAAGGGTCATAATATTTAACAACCAAGTTCGACCAATTACTGGCCTAGTTGAAGTTTGGTAAGGATTTTAAAATTTGGCTGCATTTTTATTATTTATTACACATATTTACTTATTAAAAGTATTAGCCTGTAATGGCCCACTGTTGGGCAAAGGCCTCTCGTCTCACTGAAGATATCAGTACAGTGAGGAGGTTTCAGGCGTAATCACTACGCTTGCCTAATGCGGGTTGGTGATCTCAAACCCGAGCCATGTTTGAAAAGTGGGAAACATGTTTTTTCGCTCGACCTGGGAATTGAACCCGGGACCTCGGTCTTGGCAGGCGAGTGCATATACCACTAGACCACCGAGGCGTTATAGGATATTTACCAATAATTACACAAAAATGTTTTCAAAATTTTTATACTGATTCAGTGAGACCTTAGCCCTGCAGTTGTACGTCACAGTCTAATACTTCATTCAACATACCTTATGTTGTTCAATGAGCGCCATAACTGTGTCCAAATCTCCGTGCACAGGCGTGTCCATAGACAACTCCCTCTGTTGTTTCTTGAGCCATTCGAGTAGAGCAGACATGGCGTCCTTGAACTGACCAGAGTAAAGCAGAGCTTCTTCTAGACGACGTTGTCTGTGGATAGAAGAATACCATTTAGAAATGCGTTATGGAAATATATAACTATTATTATACGAAATTCTACGTTTCACGTTGTATTTGTCGTCGTATCCCACGGGAATTTCGGGATGAACGTATTTGTAATATAATAGCGACAGCAGTTTGAGCCGATTTGTACCAATTTATGTAGTACTTTCGGGATAACAGGCTTTGTCTCTTGCTACATACATCTATTGTTTTTTGATTGTGTGTACGCCCTTATCTCAGAAACTATCAATCCGATTTGAATAATTCCTTTTGTAATGGATAGCCACATTCAACGGGAAGGTTATAGGCTATTTTTTATCCCGATATTCCTACAGGAACGGGTACAATGCGGGTATAACCGCAGAGCGCTGCTAGTAATATACATATATCTAAATTATCTTCCAAAGCATGTAAGAAAATAATCATCCATCCATCCATCCATCCCACTGTAAACATCAAACCCACCTCTCGACAGCCTTCGAACAGACAGTAGTCCATTTGGTCTTCATATCATTCAACATCGTCTTCAACGTCTGCTCGTCGCTCTTGGGCGCTTTATCTTTAACCTGCTTGCCGGTCTTCATTGTGAGGTCGTACGCGGACTGTTTATTGGCAAGCGCCTTTTGGAACTCGCGGTGTTTATTTAGCCTGTGGATGGAAAATGGATATTAAAATCGGATGGTAGAGAAAATATGTTCTAAAATGTAACTAAAGTGACATGTTGCTCAAGCCTTATTCGTAAATGCTCGTTAACTAAACACTGTTATAAAGTCTTTTGTCTCTTTTACCCTTCACAAAATAACGTATGTGGGAAAGGGACAAACCTATGGATTAATTAATTATAAAATAAATAAATAAAATAAAATTAAACCATTAAACCTTACTGAACAAATTCATTATAACATTAAACCTTACTGAACAAATTAAGTTTTCGACCGCAATTAGTTATATGTATTTAGTCGACCTGGCAATGTTAAAACAAAGCCTGCTTATACAATGAACTTTGGTCGAATTTCGACTATTCGACTTCTAGTATTAATTACACTGTACGACTATGGTCGAATTTCGACTACTAGTCGACCTTTAGTATAAATCACACCGTACCTCTGTTTGATCTTCTCAGGGTCGTTGATGGTGTTCTCAGAGTTGAGCTCGTCCAGTTGTTTCTCAGTGTCATTCAGCCAGTTCATCAGGTTGTTCCTGTCAGATATATGTTTAATTAACATATCGTAAAGAGGAATTTATAAAACGCGAAAATTGATTTTGAAGTCAAAGACCGATTTAAGTCAATACTAATAGAATTAAAAATCAATGGCAGTTATCTTTTAGATATGAATGATAAAAAGTCACGCCTAATTCGGAAACAGAGAATATGCAAGTAATTTTTTTTCCGCAAGTTAAGGAAAAAATCGGCAAGTTGGAAAAAAATCGCCATGTTGAAAAAATATCTGCAAGTACAAAAACAACTTGCAAGTAAAGACAATATCTGCAAGTACAAAAACAACTAGCAAGTAAAGACAATATCTGCAAGTACAAAAACAACTTGCAAGTAAAGACAATATCTGCAAGTACAAAAACAACTAGCAAGTAAAGACAATATCTGCAAGTTTTAAAAAAATCTGCAAGCACAAAAAAAACTGCATGAAAAAACTCACCACATATCATTAAACTCCTTAGCCTCTTTGAACCCGTGGTCCAAGGCCCGCGTCCTCTCCGCCGCCTTCGACACGACTCTCTCCCAGCGATGCTGCACGGAGACTAACAAGTTCTTGATCAAAATTACGTCTTGCTTCTGGCTGAAGTACTTCAGATGTGTCCCCTTCTTGTCGAGGTGTAACATGGTCTCGCGGTGCGTTGAGATCTCCTTTTGGAATGCTTTGTGTTCCTCGATTTGGGCTGTGGAGGGAAGAATTGTTATTGTGGCGTTGGAGATGGGACCTATTACACCGCTCGTGGTCACGGGGCCTGTCGGGGACTGTCGGGATGATGTCATCCCGTGACCACGAGCGGTGTAATTCGCTCGAAACGTCGGGTACGTATTTTTACATAAATACGTAATATTATCTAATGCGATACAGACCCGTTTCATTTAGTATAATATAGCTTGGGTGTTACTTAACGTTTCAGTAGATAACCATACAGAAATAAGGCTTCCATAAAAAAGAAAGACTTGTAGATAAGGACATAGACACTTACAATAATCGAATACATAATTTAATAAAATTAAATGGCTAAATTGGAGTAAATTGACCGAATTTCTAGCTATATTATCAGAAAAAATCGGTTTAATAACGGGACCAATCTCTAAGCATTCCGTGTATTCGTATACCAAAATAAATTTCAAAATCAGTTCATAGACAATGAAGATATCGGGTACCAAACGTAACCAACAGCTTTGGTTTTTGGAGTCGAATATCGAAATTTGCCGAATATCGAAATCGAAATAAGTCAAAAAGTGAACAATTGCTGTTTCTCTCTATCCCTCTCTCCCTCCCTCTCTCTCTCTCTCTCTCTCTCTCTCTCTCTCTCTCTCTCGGTATATCGGTACTCACTGAGCAGTGTGTCCATGACGCGCGAGACCGGCTTGGCGGAGGAGAGCGTCTTCTCGGCGCCGGTGAGCCAGTCCACGAAGGCTTGCAGCGCGTCATGGAACTCCGTCGCCTCCTTCAGCGCGATCTCCAGCTTTATCTTCTTGTCTGACGCTCTGTTGGGGACATTTTTAGGTTAGACTTTAGACAGAACACTTTAAGGCGTCTGAAAACCGGTACCGATATCTCAGCCTCTGTACAGCATCAGACAAGACTTTTTACAAACTGTTTATTTTTCTTGTAATTGTGGCGATAAATGATTATTTAAAAAAAAAAAATCCTATACGGATTCTCTAATTTCCTACGAATGAACTTCGAAGTAATAAAAAAGATAAAAGATTAGCCTGTAATGTTCTACTGCAGGGAGAAGGCCTCTCATCTCTCTGAAGATATCAGTATGGTGTAATATGTAATTAGGAACCTCCTTGACAGTTATTCAAAGTATAATTTAGTACTGAATACCCTTAGTATAATATCTTTGGCATTTTATCCATAGTTTTGACATTTGACATATAATAAAGAGTTGTCCTTACCTCGAAGTGACATTATCCCAGCGAGTCTTCAAGTTCTTCAGGTTGTGGTGCAGCTGCGACGTGGGGTTGGGCTTGTCCTGCCTCTTGAGGTACTCCTGCCCTTGTTGCAGCACCGCCTCCACCTTCGGCCGGTTGTCCTCGATCTCGTTGTATACCTCCTGTACGACAAAATGTATATGATATAATCTATCTAATATATAAAATTCTCGTGTCACGGGGTGCGTAATTGAACTCCTCTGAAACGGGTCGACCGATTCTCATGAAATTTTGTGTACATATCGGGTAGGCCTGGGAATCGGACAACGTCTATTTTTCATCCCGAAATTCCCGCGGGAACGGGTACCGTGGTTGAACTCCTCTGAAACGGCTCGACCGATTCTCATGAAATTTTGTGTGCATATCGGGTAGGTCTGAGAATCGGGCAACATCTATTTTTCATCCCGAAATTCCCGCGGGAACGGGTACAACGCGGGTGAAACCGCGGGGCGCAGCTAGTATATTATGTGATATATATGTTTTTGATACTAGCAGGGCCCCGCGGTGTTACCAGCGTTGTGCCCGTTCCCGCGGGAGTATCAAAATGAAAAATAGCCTTTAACCATATCGTTGAATGAGGCTATCAATTAATATCAATTAAAATATTTATTGAAATCGGATTAGTAGTTATTGAGTTTAGCCTTTACAAACAAACAAAGAAACTTTACCTCTTTATAATATTAGTATAGATGAAAAATAAAATGTTGACGCAACTCACCATAAACCTCTCCAGTTGTTCGGAGGCGGTCTCCGGAAGTCCTCCGACGGGCTTCGACGCCGCGATAACGCTGTCCACCTCCGACAACCAGGACAGCAAGTCACCGATTTCCGCGTTGAAGCTGAATCAAGGAGAAAAGCATGTTTTAAATAAATAATTCTAGTGATATAAATGGTAATAATACAATCAGAATTGCAATGTATTATTCCCCTGTAGCTTCAAATGTAAAATACGTTTTCTATTTTCAAATAACATTCTACTTCTAAAGTTTTTTTCTTATGTCTAGATTTGTCTTTGGAACTTCATTTTATTATTCCAAGTAAAATGTTGCTAGAAGTTGATCTCTTTCAAAAATTTTTTTCCATCTAGGTTTTATAACGTCGTTTTTATTGTAAATTTAAGATACAAACTTAGTTAAGTATAATATCTATTGGTTGGGATTATTCTAAGCATTTTAAGATTTTTCTTTACTAACTAATAATGATATTAAATTGTTAACAAACCTCTGAGCCTCTCTGAGCGCGTCTTCTAGCTCAGACTGCTTGTCTCTGGCCTTCTGTTGCAATTCGCGCCATTTCCTGTTGAGTGTTGCCAGCTTCTCGGCCGTTTCTCCCGCTTCGTCGGTGCCTGAGTATTTTAATATGGCAATGGTAAAAAAAGTTCCCAGGTATATATTACGAATCTAATTACTTAACGAAATCTTTATTTATTTATCTTCAGATTGCTTTTACTTTGTAACTTTTTTATGCTTATCGAAGTAATAATCTGACATTTGATGAATAAAATACATAACTAGATATTAATTTATTAGTACATTAATACACAGTTGTAAGTATTTGTAAAACATATTGCTTTGCGTGATTAATTTAGTTCACATTAATTTTAGGTATTTATCAGTATTTTAATACGTTATAAAATGATAAGTGACAACGAGGATAGCGTATGCGTTATTAAAGACTATGTTATAGTTGACGAATGTTGGAAAACTATGACATGCATGTCCCATATGGGTCAAAATCGACCCACTATCATAAATGGTTTGAAAATGAACATCATTCCCAAATTAATAAAACAACCCAAAATAAGAAACAAAATTTAAAAGGGGTAAAAAGATCCCACTACATAATTACTATACTTCAATTACTAAATATTTAGATTATTACTTACTAAATGTTACATAGGAATTGAAAACGACACAATCTACAATGAAAATGGATGACCCACTAAACGAATTAAAAAGACCCACATGCTCAAAATGTGGTAAAAACGGACCACTACATAATGGGTCAAAATTACCTATTAAACATCTACTATACAGGTCCTATTACTAAACTAAATATTAGGAAAATGCATTAAAAATGGGTCAAAAAGACCCACATCCTCAAAAAGGGTTGAAAACTACCCACTAAACAATCAAAACGTCTAAATGTACAGTTAAATGGATGAAAGCACAAAGCCCAAGCACATACGTGTACCGTGGTTGACGATCTGCGCGCCCGCGTCGTTGAGCGTGTCGACGCTAGCCTGGTGCGCCGCGATGTCGTTCACCAGCACCTTCAGCTTGGCCAGCTCCACCTCCAGGATCTGAGGGTCTCCCGCCACCTGTAGGCGGTGAAGGGGTTGGATTATTTAATGAGACACGTAATCAGTATAATTTATAATTGGATGCAAAGTTAAAAACCGAAGTCGGAGTTTTTAGACCGCCTAAAGGCCTCCACCGGGACCGACAATTTAACGTGCCCTCTGAACCCATCCAAGTAGGGATCGAGCACGATGCGTAAAATAATTTTTAAAGTTGAACTTTGTTCATCATTGGGCTATTGATGATGCTGTACTTATTTTCTGATTGCAGCAAATCAACAACTACTAAAAATTAAACTTACCGGTTTCAAAGTATCCAAAGTATCGCTTGTATTCTGTATCCAAGTCAGCGTATCTTGCAAAGCGTGTTGCAGTTGTCCCAATCTCAATAAAGCCCTTTCTAGTTGCTGCTGTCTTTCCACCATTCCTCTCAAAAGTGCTGACCAGCGCGAGTTAACTTCGCTGAGCGGTTGCTTGATTGCTGTTGCTTGTTCCGATGATGTTCGTTCGGTCAGCTCTTGAGCTTGTCTGTGGAGTTAAATTGTTTTTTAGTTAGGGTGGGGTGTGGTTTGGAGGGGGGAGAGTGAATTTTGATGTGGCAATACTGGTTTGTTGAGAAAATAATATATTTTTATATTTAATGGAGTGGCTGTGTTGTCATGTATGATATTTTTTTATGTTCTTTTCCTTTACAGATATGGTATATTGCGTAATGTAACATGGCATAGCATAGCAACGTTTATGCTAAGTTTTATAATCACCAATCATATCAAATGTAGCATAATAAAGAATTATAGCAGAACTCTTGTCAAAATGCATTTATAGTTGAATTAAACTTTACAAACAAAAGTCAACTAACCAGTAAACCTAATAGCTTGGCTATTGCTAGTCACTGCAGATACCACTATAAGTGTAGCAAATAATCAAAATTCACTCTTTCCCAACACTTTATAACAATTAATACTTCACAACGATTATATTAGAGCTACGATATACTTAAGCTAAACAAAACATACACCAACAAACTACGACACACATCTACGATACAACTACAACATATACTACACACTACATTGAGGCTGACACATTGAATCTGCAAGTGTATATACATATTTGAATACCTAATCATTGATCAAATTTATTTGATAAAAAAATCAGCTAGTTATTTTGAACGCAAAAATAGTGAACAATTGCAGTTTGCACTTTTCAACAGATCGATTAGGGAAAAAATTGGTACACTTTTTTACTAGATTCAGAGCGGATTGCACAAAAACTTTTAAATCAATTTAGTACCTAATTATGTTGCCTAATAAAGCTGTCCCTTCAAAATTGAACGTTATAGTTCATCAAATAGAACACCATTTCAAATGAACGTCATTTGATTTTTTAATAAGTTTAGGAGCTAAATCAAATTAAGAATCTTTATGCAATTCACTCAGGATGCGTTTCCATTAAAACGGAGCTGTGCGGACCGTGAACTGACATTATGAAAAGACTAGCCGCGCCCCGCGGTGTTTCCCGCGTTGTACCCGTTCCCGCGGGAATTTCGCGATAAAATGTATCCCATATGTTATTTTGATGTATAACCTATATTACTGTAGAGTTTCATCCCAATCCGTTCTGTAGTTTGTTCGTGAAAGAGCAACAAACATACATCCATACATACATCCATCCTCACAAACTTTCGCATTTATAATATTAGTAGGATAGTAGGAAGTAGGATTTTGACAGTGTCAAATTAAAATGCGCTGTGATAGGTGATCAGCGCCGCTTCGCTTCAATGAAAACGGATCCTTAATGATCTATATTTAAAACTGTATCTAATAATTCCCTTAATCTCCAAGTTCAAAGGAATTAGCTCAAGACGTGTAAAATTAATTGAAAATCATATTTTCCTAAAGTCTTATATACCTATATTACAATATTAACAACACTTGCAGATCCTCACACCACTAAGCACACACATATTAAAACGCTAAGTCCTTGCCTTATCAAACTCCTGTAGGATGTCCGGGTCGTGCGGGGAACACAAATTATATATTAGTATACAGTGGGGTCAAATAGGGGGGCAATCGTAAAAGGGGTCGAATTATTTTGACACAAATATGGGAGCATTCGTGAAAAGGGTATAAAATGATATTAATTATGGGGATCGAATAGGAATTGATGATGAATCATATTATTCTTTGTAGTATTTTGCAAATGAGTGGAGGTTGCTGGATATTCTGGAAAACTGGGGAGGGATGAAATTATAAAAATCTAACCATCACCTTAAGTGTTATTTAAAGTATTTATAATAAAGATACCCATAACCTTATTTTGTAAAACGACTTAATATATAGATATAGATCTAAGTGTCACAAGAACACAACTTCCCAATCTATAAGTTTAACCCTCTCAAATAAATATAAATACAATAATTATTTTGCGCCATTGGCTCGAAAGAAGAACCCTTTCAAAAATAATATCACCCCGAAACGTGACATGTAGCACCCCTTTTTGAACAAAGTAGTAAATAAGACCCCTCCAAAAACCCAAAAACCTTTCATTAAGTACCAAATACAACCCCTAACCTAGTACCAAATACCAAATTGAACCCCTAAATCTACCAAAATAACCATCCAAATCGCTACATACCTATTAAGCGCCTCAACCTTCACCATATGCGGGTCAACTTCTTGCTTGAAGGTGGCCAGTTGAGCGATCTGTCGCTTAACCGCTTCGATGTCGGAGCCGAGTGCGCCCATACGGGAGAACTTGTCCTCAGCCTTGTCGAGGAACTCGCGGAGATTCTGGGGGGAAAAGGGGGATCAGTTGGGGTAAAACTTGTTAAGGGTTAATCTAAAAGTATTGTAGCTAGATCAATAGGGAGTTTCGACAGAAAGCTTGCCGAGAGTTTTGAAACCTGTAAAATATTATAGATGTTCAAATTTAAGCTCTATGAAAGGGTGAAAAGGGTGAAAAGTATATTGAAACTCTTTTCGAGCTAACCCCTTCGTATTTATTCAAATACGTACCCGACATTTCGAGCGGATTACACCACTCGAATGACTCACACTGACACCTTGAATCATTGTATAATTGAACTAGCAGCGCCCCGCGGATTTACCCGCGTTGTGCCCGTTCCCGTAAGAATTTCGGGAATTTTTATACATATAAACCTTCCTCTTGAATCACTCTATCTATTCAAAAAAACCGCGTCAAAATCCGTTGCATAGTTTTAAAGATCCAAGCATACAAAGGGACAGACAGACAGCGAAAATCGACTTTGTTTTATACTATGTAGTGAAGAACAACATCGACCAATCCAATTTCCACCCCTATTTTTCCTACACCCCTTGTACTCACGTGCAGCGTGTCGTGGAACTCCATAGCCTTCTCCATGGCGTCGATGAGGTTCTCCTCCCTCCTGGCGTACAGCGCCGTGACGTTGTCCCAGGCCGAGTCCAGGTCCTCCATGTGCTTCTTCACCTCGGGCTTGTCGGGCTCGCCGCACAGCGACATCAGGGTTGAGCCGGTCTTGCGGACCTTCTCCACCTGAGGGGAAGGGTTAAAGATTGATTAGTGTCCCGAAGATTAGCTATGGGAATGTGGCTTTGGAGGATCGTTGCTAGTTTTATAGGTTTAGAATGAAGTGGTTTGTCTCTTTCCGACATACGATATTTGCCAAAGAGCAAGAGACAAAACACTTTAAAACAGTGATTTAGTTAAAGAACGTTTATGGATAAAGCAGTTACTGTTTTGGAATTTATGAATAACTAGCAGCGCCCCGCGGTTTTACCCGCGTTGTGCCCGTTCCCGTAGGAATTTCGGGATTTTTTTTACATAAAAATCTTCCTCTTGAATCACTCTACCTATTACAAAAAACCGCATCAAAATCCGTTGCGTAATTTTAAAGATTTAAGCATACAGACAGACAAACAGACAGACACGAAAAAGAGACGACTTTATTTTATACTATGTAGTGAAGTAAAAGGGTAATTTTAAAGTTATATTGAGTATTTTAAAGGCTGGTTGCTTGACGAATACTTTAAACTATTTCATTTGACATACAATGTCAAGAGTATGTATTTCACAATGTAAAGAAGCGATCTATATTATACGGCATGCTCCTGGCAACTCCTATTTTGTTGTACAGTATGTTACAAGTGAAGGAAGTAACCCGTTACCTCGGGCTTGGTGTGGTCGATCTCGTGGCGTATCTCCTGCAGCGCGAGCTGCTGCTGCTGGATGTGGCGCGGGTGCGCGGCGGGCGGCGGCTGCGCGTGCAGCGCGTCCGCCAGCTCCGCCAGCGTGCGCATCACGGACGACAGCTCGCGCCAGAACCGGCTGGCCGCCTCCAGCGCCGACGACAGGCTGCGCCCGCGCGTCGCCGACCCCGCTTGTACCTCCTCCCACACTCTGAGGGTTAGAGAGGGTCAGTTAGTACGAGAAACACATTTTGGGGTTTAGAGAGGATCAGTTAGACACGAGAAACACACTCTGAGGGTTACAAGGTTGGATTTAAATTAGTATGTATATGGTAAAGGAAGCTTGAAGTTACGGAATAAAATTGCTTTAATGTGGAACTAAAGGGTTACTTTGTCGTTAATGTCCTTGTTTCATTTTGCATCTCTCAATCAGAACAGACGACTTATAGACTTTAATTGGTTCCCAAAATTGGTCAAACACGAGTTGATTTATAAGTATGAATGTGCTGGCCAAGACTGGAGTTCCGGGTCAATTTCCAGTTCAAGCATACTACTAATTTACTTATCACTGTACTGACAGATGAGAGAGAGAAAGAGAGCGAGGTAGAGAGAGAGACTGAATAAAATGAGAGGCCTCTACCCAGCAGAGTGATATTACAAACTAATGCTTTCTACGAGTATGGACTATAGGTCATTTTAGCTATTTGAGCGCTTACTTGTTGAGCTTGTCGAGCTTGTGGCGGATGTCGCGCACGGCGGGGTCGCTGCTGCTGGCCTTGCCGATGACGTCGCTGGCGGCGCGCGTGACGGCGCGGTAGGCCTCCTGGCGCGCCGCCAGGTCCTCCGCCAGCGCGTTGTTGTCCTCGATCTGGTCTCTGGACAACCACGGCAAGGGTGAGTTAAACGACTCTTTGTAGTTGACACTGAATGGATTCGTGAATAGAGGGATAGGGGAGGGGGGGGGGGGGACAGTTTAAGAGGCGAGGAGAAAAATCTAGAGCATTTTCAAAAGAGGAAGGGTTAGAGATTTTAAATTTGATTTACGACTAGCAGCGCCCCGCGGTTTTACCAACGTTGTGGCTGTTTCCGTTGGAATTTCGGGATGAAAAATAGCCTATAACTTTCCCGTTGAATATCTATTACAAAAATAATTATTCAAATCGGACTGATAATTCCTGAGATTACCTACAAACAAACAAACAAACTTAAAATTTTTACCTCTTTATAATATTAGTATAGATGTTTTAGTGATAAGCTTATACTTTCAAAAGTAAGCTTACTTTTAACGTCTGCTTGTCAAGTCAAGATAATTTACTTGGACGTAAAATAGACGTTGCAATACGGACGTTATCACGATGAATACTCACTCAATCTTAGGCGGGTGTGCGGACACGGGCTCGGCGTGTTGCAGCTGATCAGCTGTTCCGTACAGCGCGCGCAGCATGCCCTCCAGCTTGTCAGAGAACTGAGACGACTCTTGGAGCGCCTGGGGAAGGAAACGGGTATATATGATATAAGATGCTGTGTATAAGATGGATGGACGAATTATGTATGCCTTCTTAGAGATACATATGTAAGTTTATAATATCAATTCTAATAATTATTTAATGACACTCCAAGTCTTTCTCCTTTTTCCATCGCGTGCGTTTCCACTGAAGCGGAGTGGAGCTATGCAGAGTTTAGTTCACTATCGTAATTTATACGGAAAATATTTTGACAATTTCAATGTTTAACAATTCTGATACGCTGTGATTGGTGGGCTCTATACCGCCCCACTTCCATAGTAAAAGACCCTTTAACAGGCAATTTACTCCCTTTGTCCTCAAAGAAATCCACTTCTACAATAGACTTCTCTTCTAGAGTTTACCGTACGTAACACTGCATTTAGTCAGGCAGTTCGCCGCCTACTCGTTCTTCAGCCCGAAGTACCGCCCTGCGTACCTGCTCGAGCTCCAGCTGCCTCCTCCGGAGCTCGGCCCGCAGCGCGTGGTACCGCTCCAGGTCTCCGTCCACGGCCTCCTGGATGGCGGCCGCGTCCTCCGCCCCCACCAGCCGGCACAGCGCTTCGCCAGTCTTCACCAGCTTCTCCACCAACACCTTGTGACCGCCTATCGACTGTTGCAGCATCTGGAACATAATTTTGAGGTTTATTAATATGGTATGTTAGATTTTAATTGAGATTTTTATGATAAAGTTGTTTTGTTATTCATTCAATAATATAAAGATTGTAAGTGATTACAAAAAAGTGTCTTTGAAAAAAATTTACGTTATAAATACTTTATCTGTTTAAAAGGTCAATACATGTAAATATTTGAGAAAGATATTTGTCTGTAGTAATTTTAATTAGGCAATCTTAGTTAAGTCAACTTTTAAATCTACTATCTTATGTCTGTGAGACCTCCACTTAACAGAATATTTTACTTTTGATGGAACCTCTAACTAGAACCTCATTTACAGCACAATATCTCCTCAAAATGTTGCCTAATACGTACTCCTAATCAATAACAGTGTAAACAGCATGTTACCTCATTTTTGTCTTGCTGTTGGACGATCTGTTCAGGTCTCAAGGCGGGCATGGCGAGCATCTGGATCTGCTTCTCCATGTCGTCCAGCCACGACGACAGGCTAAGGGGAAATACACTTTAATAATATGGACATGGAGTTTAAAATGCTTTCGAACGTTCATAGATTATCTGGCAATGTTCATCTACTCACTGATGATGCGTATCAGCGAAGTGCTCAAGCACCGCTGTTTACCGCTTAGCGCTTTACAAAATGTCTTCCATACTAACACTAAGCCTACATCTGTCTCTTTCTTTCCCCAAACATCTGCATACACCCATCTCACTCACCCATGATGCGTGTCGGCGAAGTGCTCAGCCAATGGCAGCGCTTGTTCCAACGCCGCCAGTCGCTCGGCGCTTAGCAAGCCAACTTCTTCCATGGTCTCGCGCAGTTCATCGCTTCGCTCGCGGATGACGGCTGTCTCTTCAGAGGACTGGCATTCTCTGATCACCTGAGAGAGAGAATGAGAATTAAAACAGTGTCTTCTGTGACCACGGTTCATGTAAAGGAGCCGAAGCGTCAGATAAAAATCTGTACTAATTTTATAAAGAGGTATTAAAAAAATAAAAGCGAAGTGTATCCGTATACGAAGTTTCAGTAGTGTTCGTTTAAACTTAAGAAACAAGTTGGACTTATTCACTAGTGTGATGCTTACCTTCTTGGCCTGGCTGAGCAGTTCCCTGACCCTCACTCTCTGCGCCGCCACCTCGTCATTGAGCGGCCTGTGCTCACTGAGCTGCGCCCGCACGGCGCGCGGCTCGGCGGCGGGCGGCGCCGCGCTGCGGAGGGAAGACTCCACCCCTCGCAGCCATTCTACTAGCTCTTCCATGTCGCCTACTACTTCCAGCGAACGCTGTGGGAGAAAGGGTCGTGAGAAAACAGAGTAATTATTGACAGTACGATAACTATAATCTATTTTGCCTTCGTTAAAATGTGGATGATTTTATAGCAAATTACGATTCTTTCTGAAGAAGAAAAAGGTTCAGTGATCTCATTCCATTTTCAACCCACTACTAAACCCTTTTCCTCAATCACGATGACGCGCTCATCTCAGATACTAATAGCCACATTCAACGGGAAGGTAGGCTATTTGTCACCCCAAAATTCCTCCGAGAACGGGTACAACGCGGGTAATACTTCGGTATATTAAAATATTAGAAGTGAAGTAAGTGAGGCTTACTGCTAAGAAATACTGACTATAAAGATGTGTTTTTTTTTTGTGAAAGAAAACATTGTAAATAACATGATGCCGTCCCACAAGTGAATGCTTACCTTCTTGCTGAGCAGCACCCTCTCGGCCTTCCTCTGCACCTGCTCCGCGATGGCATCGAAGCGCCGGTTGTCTCTGGTCACGATGCCTTCGATGAGCGTCGCGCCCTCGCCGGGGGATATCTATGGACAAAGATAGAGGATGAATATCATCTATACTGATATAATAAAAGACAAAGCATGAATATAAATCCTACTAATATTATAAACTAGCAGCGCCCCGCGGTTTTACCCGCGTTGTGCCCGTGCCCGTGGGAATTTCGGGATTTTTTTTACATAAAAACCTTCCACTTGAATCACTCTACCTATTACAAAAAACCGTATCAAAATCCGTTGCGTAATTTTAAAGATTTAAGCATACAGACAGACAAACAGACAGACACGAAAAAGAGACGACTTTATTTTATACTATGTAGTGATGCGAAAGTTTCTACGGATGTATGCATGAAAGTATGTTACTCTTTCCCGAAAAAACTACATCACGGATTTGGATAAAACTTTACAGTAATATAGTTTATACATCAGAATAACACATGGAATATTGTTTTCCCCGATATTCCCGCGGGAACGGGTACAACGTGGGTTACTGCGCACGGTTAGTGAAGTCATATGTAAGAGTATGGTCCATACCTGGCACAGCTGCGGCCCGACCTGGTTGATGGAGTCGAGCACAGGCCTGAACTCGTGCAGCTCGGCCTCCAGCCGCAGGATATCTTCCTCGCGCGGCTCCACAGACTGGAGACACGTCTCAGCGCTTGACATCCATTCGGTTAACCTGCGGAGTTGGTTTAGATATGAGCAAATGTCTTTGTAAAGAATTATTAAGGAGAATTTCATGTCTCTGAGAAGAAGTATTATTATTGTATTATTGACCATGTCGGAGGCCTTTAGGCGGTCTAAAAACTCCGACACCAGGGTTGGCCACTAACCTATTTGAACTTATTTTACATATTGTTTTAAAAGTCCATTACGATTTTGTTTTTAAATGGGTACTTTAATTAATGTCGATCGCCTCGGTGGTCTAGTGGTATGTGCACTCGCCTGCCAAGACTGAGGTCCCGGGTTCAATACCCAGGTCGAGCGAAAACATGTTTCCTACTTTTCAAACATGGCTCGGGTTTGAGATCACCAACCCGCATTAGGCAAGCGTGGTGATTACGCCTGAAACCTCCTCACTGTACTGATATCTTCAGTGAGACGAGAGGCCTTTGCCCAACAAGTGGGACATTACAGGCTAATACATTTTTATATTTTTTTATTAATTAATGTATGTATGTTGTAGAAGTATCAAAGGTGTAGAAGAATCCTATTCATTCACAAGTCATTGTATGTTTAGTCATTCATTCATTCACTCAGATCATTCCAACTCACATTCTATGAATGTATACTATACTGTTAAACTACCCTTCTTTGCTATTCAAGCCACTATATTTTACCATACATCATTCATTCACTCACTCACTCAAATCATTCACTCACCTGCTGTGACTGTTGTAGAACTGCTGCACGAGCGGCAGCGTCTCGGAGGCGACCCGGAGCAGCTCGGCGCCCTTGCTGGTGAGGTCGTTGTATCTCCGCTGCAGCGCGTCCAGCTTGTCCTTCAGCTGCAGAGCCTCGTCTCCGGAGATGTGCTTCATCAGCTCCAGGCCCGAGTCTACGGTGCTGTCGACCGCCTCTTGCTTGGATGCTATCTCTTCGGTTTTTTCCTGTGGGTTAAAGTAGTGTTGTGTTAAGATTTGTAGGGATAACTTTAATTGGGATAATAATATTGAAATTCAGAGAGATGTCAGAAGGAACTGTCAGGATTTTTATGAGATAAATGAATGGTATGCATTCACAAAAGTCGTTATCACAGGGACTGATTCCTTTGCAATCAATTCAATAGAATTTTATAGATAGAGATATAGATAGATGTAAAGATTAATTAATGTATAAACCCTCCTACTTTAATATATACTACTACAATAATGCTAATACTTTGTCTTTTTGTTTGTTTGAACGCGCGGTCCCGGTTACTTTCTACGGGTAGTAGTCGTTACATGAGCCATGTCAGAGGCCTTTGGCGGCTCAATAACTCTGACACCACGATTGGTCAGGTTGACCATCCACTCGATGAAGAAGAAGAAGAACGCGCCAATATTAGAAACTACCAATCCCATTGCAACAATTCTTCTTATAACGGATAGCCGATTCAACGGGAAGGTTACAATCTATTTGTCATCCCGAAATTCCCACGAAAACGGGCACAATGGGAGGAAAACCGCGGGGCACTGCTAGTAACAATATAAATAACAACACTCACAGCCAACTCATCCATCTGTCGTAGCAGTTTCTCCATATGCAGCGGTAGCAGCTTCCTTCTGGCGAGATAGTGCTCCATAGCGTCCATCCAGGCAGATAGGTCCTGGTACGTGAGCACCAGGTGCCTGAGACCGGCGCGAGACTGCTCCAGTAGACCGCCCGCGTCCAGGCTGTGGTCGACTAGCGCGCGGTATCTGACGGGTTAAAGAAAAGTAATGGTATGAACAAAGTGTAATGGCATTTTACTATAAAAACTTCCGTCGTACGAAAGTCCCGTTTTAATAAATAATAATGACATTAACGTACGTATCAATGAATAGTAGCATAAATAAAAATTGACAGAACTTTAATACTGCATTCAGAGACGATAGTGATGTAATCTAATGATTGACCCGAACTATATCTAAAGGTTTGCGTAGTGTGAAAATAATGTATGAGCTGCTTTGTGCAAACTTTGCTTTTGCTTTTGGCAATTAAGGCATAGGGCAAAAACCATATGACAAACTTAAACCTTTGAGATTTGACAAACTATATCATTGCATAAGTGTCAAACAGATTTAGTTATTTTCATGAAAAAAAAATTCTTAATTCAAATCCAATAAACCATTTTCTATCTAAGGGTACAAAAAAAAAGTTTAATTTAATGTATAAACTTTATACGAATTGTTCAAGAGCCTAAGCTCACAACCAAGAAACCATTTTAGTCAAGTTTTACAATTTTTTTTCTGTAAAACCACACTCACCTATCCGTCGCAGCCTGCAGTCTATCAGCCAAGGCTGTCGCCTCGTCATCGCCGACGAGTCCCATCAGAGTGGAGGCCGTCTCGGTGAGCTGCTTGAACGGAGGCTGCTTCGAGATGATGTCCTCGTGCAGGTTCTGTAGAGATTGGGAATAGAGACATCTAGCGGCCAGTGGGGGAACTAAGTGGACGAACGTAGACGAACGTTCTTTTGTAAGCAGAAAGTTCCGAATTATAATTTAGAACAGCAAATTTAGAATATTCTGGTTCCCCAATACTGTTCCAGTTTTAAGCAAAGTCCTTAACATTTTGCAAGCGTTTGAATTAATAAATAATAATAAATAACTTTCATTGATTTATTTTTAAATTGTTATGTATATCATGTTGTTGCCAAAAAAAGACACACTAGTGTCTCTATATCTCGTTTAGATATTACAATTTCTACATGGGATACTTGTATTATGAATTGCGCTATTGGACGCCCTAAAGTGATATTATTAATATCAGCGCCATCTATGACATTTCCAATTAACTAAGTAGTACCAAAAACAAACGCCACCCGTACCTTGTGTTCCCTGATCTTCTGCTGTATCTTCTCTTCGTCAGTGGGCACAAGTTGTAAGGCCTTCACCTTCCTCTCAGCGCCTCCGAGCCATTCTACTAGCGGTTGCAACTCCTCTTGGAACTGTTTGGCCACCTGTGAAGAAGAGAGTTTGGAATTTGTATTTTGTTAAGAAATAACAATTTTAATAACCCTACACAAAAACAGTTGGATTGACGACCGTCAAAAGCTAAGACTACCGTAAGGAAAGTGGCTTCCAAATGAAAAAAATCGCATCGAAATCGGTCCATCCTTTTGAGAGCCAGACAGACGGACACAAACAAATAAAACATGGGCGTCATCGATATAATACTTATAACGCGTCTCTTTCCGTTCGGAGTTTGAAAACGTAAAACCTGGTGAAAAGTTGTTGATTCTACACCACCACCATCTCTTTCTTTTCTCTCTCTCTCTCTCTTCTCATCTCCCTCACCTTCATAGCCTGTTCCAGGTCCAGCATCCTCTGCTGCGCGCCGCCGGTGAGCGCGTCGAAGCGCTGCATCAGCCCCTTGAGCTGCTTCTCGATGGCCTTACGTTCATTGGGCTCGCAGCCACCCGCCACCTCGTTGCCCATCGCGAATAAAGACGACATGCTGTTCTGACGGTCCATCAGCATTTTCTTGAGGAACTGTTGAGGAAAAGGTTGTTTGAATGATTTTGGCGCAAGTAAAATGTTGGGTAAATATATAGGTCGTTATAAAAATTCCTTGCAATAAACAAGGTAAATAAATATGCTTCGATTTTGACTCCAGACTTGCCAGTGAGTGAACAAAAATTGCACATGCCACTTAACTTTATGAATAAGTTGAAAAAGCTTCAACCTCTTTTTTGAAACAATGATGCATTTGCAGATTAGGGGCGATTGTAGAAAAACGGTTTGTCATTTATGGACTTGATATGACTTGAATGAAGGTCGTTATAAGCAGGGCTCCCACACAAAACTGCGATGCGATGCGATGCGAACTGAAATAGTTATATCTATCGCCATTACTACAGTACAAAGAAAAGAGATGAATATATTAAATGGAATTCGCATCGCATCGCATCGCAGTTTTGTGTGGGAGCCCTAAATTGAGTTCTATTTGGTGGCTATCAAAACCCAATTTTGAATGATCGATTTTAGATTTTTAACATTATTATGATAATAATCGTTACCTTCTGCTCCTGCAGCTGCGCCTTGACCACCTTGTAGTCGGCCGAGGGCGGCTTCTGGTTGGCGACCATGTCCTCGGTGTCGGCGAGCCACTTCTCGAGCCCCGCGAGCGCCTCCGCGAACTTGCCGCTCTGCAGCAGGCCCACGTCCAGGCGACGCTCGCGCTCGTTCATCTGACGGAGAAGGGGGAAAGGGGGGTTAGGAAACACAACGTATACGAAACAAACTTCATAATACTAACCCAGGTTATTAAACTGTATGGATTTTCTAGGTCATGGTATAAGGATCACACTGTTTGTCTGTCTGTATGCTTGAATCTTTAAAATTACGCAACGGATTTTGATGCGGTTTTTTGTAATAGGTAGAGTGATTCAAGAGGAAGGTTTTTATGTAAAATAATTCCCGAAATTCCCACGGGAACGGGCACAACGCGGGTAAAACCGCGGGGCGCTGCTAGTATGTATTATAAATGGGAAAGTTTGTGATAATGTGTGTAGGACGTAGAATGTATGTATGGATTTATGTTTGTTACTCTTTCACGCAAAAACTACTCAACGGATTTGAATGAAACTTTACAGATATATAGGTTATACATCAGAATAACACGTGAGGTACATTTAATCCCGATCTTTCCGCGGGAACGGGTTCAACGAACTGAATCAAAGCAACCCACCTTCTCCTTGAGCGCGTTCCAGCGGTCGTTCATGTTCTCGAGGTCCTTCTCCAGGTGCTGCGTGCTGGCGCCCTGCAGCGCCGAGCGCACGAGCGCCTGCCCCGCCTTGTTGCAGAGCGCCACGCTGGCCGCCAGCGGCTCCAGCGTGCGGCGCCGGACCTCGCTGAAGTCCTTCTGCTGGGACCGGATCTGTTCCACTTCCGAGGATACGGGCTTCAGGCTTCGGATTTGTTCGCCAGCCTGGGGGTATTGGTAGAATATGTATCGTTTAGAATCAAAATTGGTCAAATATACCACTTTATTATAGACTTTGACCAATTTTGATTCTAAACGACACATATGTTAGTGATAGTGTTTTAGGCAGCGTTTGAAATGCCGAGTTTAAAGTTGGTGCTCTACCTAGGAAACACTACTGAAAAACTTTATATTATACCACAATCTAAAAAATATATGCCATGCTATATGTATGGCATAAATTGTTAATTGGGCTTTTGAAAAAAAAAAATTTTGTGATAAATGGAAAGATTATATATATTAGTTTTATAACAAAACTTTTTTTTTTTTTTTCGCAATAATTCAAAAGTTATTTCAAAATAAAAATTAATTTTTGAATCCAGTACCGAAGACACTCGGGCAACTCCCGAACAAACCCGAGCGCGTGTGACGTCATAATGGTAGCCCCATTCGGTTACACGTGTAATAGCCGTAAACGCTGTACGTACTTATGGTTAAATAGCTATAACATTATCACGTCACAACTATGGTGACCAATTATGGCGCGTTTATAGTCACGTGATTTTTATTCAAATTTCATCAATTTTTAATTGTTTATAATAAATTGAAAAAATATTTTTTTTAAGTTTTTTGCATTAAATATCAATATTATTAATAACTAGCGACCCGCCCTCGCTTCGCTTCGGGTAATCAAGATTTCACGTAGGAAAATCGGGATAAAACATTGCGTGTCTCCCGCAGGAATATACACAATCAAAATTTAAAGTGGGAAATTGGGGCTAAAATATTACATGTCTCGCGCGAGTATATATGTATACACAATCAAGATTTCGGGATAATACCTACATAGCGCGTCTTCGTCGTTCGTAGTTCGTAGGTAGATAGGTATATCCCCGCGCGCTTTGACCGCACGAAACAGTAAGTAGCCATAAGAGACCCGCCATTGAGCATTATTATTTTGTAAGCAGCGCCCCGCGGTTTTACCCGCGTTGTGCCCGTTCCGATTTTCAGTTTCAGATGAAGATTCTTTATTTCGACATGTTTTTATGGCCCTGGCCTGAGAATTATTTCTAGAAAGTTGAGATCTTGATCTTTTGGGCATTTTAAAATGATAAAAGATAAAAAAGTCTTCGAACTAAATAATTACCTATGCTATATGCTAGAATTTAGCTCTGAAAAGAACTTTTTGAATGGGATTAGTTACCTGTTAACGAATTATTAACTACTAACTAAGCGACAAAATATTATCAAGCGACAATTTTTTTATTTCCGCACGCACACGACCATTCAGTAGGGAGCCGATCCCGCGAGTGAGCCGCGCGTTAGATTATTTCGTGATCTTAACCCCCCCGTACCTCCGTGCCCGAGTGACGCCTGCCACTCCACAGCGCATAGTTAGCCGCCGAGTGGTTATTTAAAAAAATATTTACTCGTGATATCTTTTAAATGGAATGTCAGAATCTAATAATTCAAAAAGTGATAAATATAGGTTTAAAAGCAATCTTAAATAATAAATAATTTATTAAGCTATTGCATAGCTTCTATCGCGGGCCTTGAGCGCGGGGACCGAATCCAGAAATTCCGTAACGAAAAAACCTCACGCTCCCCACTCCGACGGGCAAGGAGGTGTGGCTTGAAGGCCGTGCATTTGGCATTGGCGAATTGGCGAGTTGGCGAGTTGGCGCGTTGGCGAGTTGGCGAGCTGGCGAGTTGGCGAGTTGGCGAGCTGGCGAGTTGGCGAGTTTGCGAACTGGCAAGTTGGCGAGCTGGCGAGCTGGCGAGTTGGCGAATTGGCGAGTTGGCGATCTGGCGAGTTTGTGAGCTGGCGAGCTGGCGAGTTGGCGAGCTGGCGAGTTGGCGAGCTGGCGAGTTGGTGATCTGGCGAGATGGTGAGCTGGCGAGCTGGCGAGTTGGTGACCTGGCGAGTTGGCGAGCTGGCGAGCTGGCGAGTTGGCGAGTTGGCTAGCTGGCGAGTTGGCGAGTTGGCGAGCTGGCGAGCTGGCGAGCTGGCGAGTTGGCTATTGCATAGCTTCTATCGCGGGCCTTGAGCGCGGGGACCGAATCCAGAAATTCCGTAACGAAAAAACCTCACGCTCCCCACTCCGACGGGCAAGGAGGTGTGGCTTGAAGGCCGTGCATCGTCTAACGTCGTTTTAGTTCGGCAGTCTTCGACACGGCGTTGTGTGCGATTGTGCGTTGGGGGTGAGAGAGAGAGATGAGACGGGGGGTGAGAGAGGGGGGTGAGTGAGAGGGGTGAGAGAGAGGGGTGAGAGAGAGGGGTGAGAGATAGGGGTGGGAGAGAGGGGTGAGAGAGAGGGGTGGGAGAGAGGGGTGAGAGATAGGGGTGGGAGAGAGGGGTGAGTGATAGGGGTGAGAGAGAGGGGTGAGAGAGGGGTGAGAGAGAGGGGTGAGAGGGAGGGGTGAGAGAGAGGGGAGGGAGAGAGGGGTGTGAGAGAGAGGGGTGAGAGAGAGGGGTGAGAGAGAGGCGTGGGAGAGAGGGGTGAGAGATAGGTGTGAGAGAGAGGGGTGAGAGAGAGGGGTGAGAGAGAGGGGTGAGAGAGAGGTGTGAGAGAGAGGTGTGAGAGAGAGGGGAAAGAGAGAGGGGTGAGAGAGGGGGGTGAGAGAGGGGGGTGAGAGAGAGGGGTGAGAGATAGGGTGAGAGAGGGGGGTGAGAGAGAGGGGTGAGAGAGAGGGTTAGAGAGAGGGGTGATAGAGGGGGGTGAGTGAGAGAGGGTGAGAGAGAGGGGTGATAGAGGGGGGTGAGAGAGAGGGATGAGAGAGAGGGATGAGAGAGAGGGATGAGAGAGAGGGGTGAGAGAGGGGGGTGAGAGAGGGGTGAGAGAGGGGGGTGAGAGAGGGGTGAGAGTGAGAGGTGAGAGAGAGAGGTGAGAGAGAGGGGTGAGAGATAGGGGTGAGAGAGAGGGGTGAGAGAGAGGGGTGGGAGAGAGGGCTGATAGAGGGGGGTGAGAGAGAGGGATGAGAGAGAGGGATGAGAGAGGGGGGTGAGAGAGGGGTGAGAGTGAGAGGTGAGAGAGAGGGGTGAGAGAGAGGGGTGAGAGAGAGGGGTGAGAGAGATGGGTGAGAGAGAGAGAGAAGGCGGGAGGGGTGAGAGAGAGAGGAGGCGGGAGGGGTGAGAGCGAGAGAGGAGGCGGGCGGGGTGAGAGAGAAGAGGCGGGAGCGGTGAGAGAGGAGGCGGGAGGGGAGAGAGAGAGAGGAGGCGGGAGGGGTGAACCCACAATAAGCAATACTGCATGAATAAAATAATTTAAAAAAATATATATATAGTAGGTATAATTGCATAAGTTGATACAAAATGCTATGCAATAGCTTCACCGCGGCAGTCCCCGAGTGCCACACGTCTTTTTTTAATATAAAAAATCGCTTATTGTCACAAAACTATAATAAAAAAAATTTTTAAACTAAATATAGCCTATGTCACTCAGGGATAGTGTAGCTTTCGAATGGTGAAAGAATTTTTTAATTCGGTGCAGTAGTTTCAAAGCCTATTCGAAACAAACAAACAAAAAATCAAACCTTTCCTCTTTATAATATTATATTATTATATTATTATTATATTATTATTATATATATTATATATTATATATATAGTATAGAAGTATAGATAAAGTTTTAAAATACATAAAAAAAATCTTTTTTTTTTCAAAAGCCCAATTCTTGGTTGCTGAAAACCTGACAGCGAATGAAAAGTTTATGCGGTATTAAAATCTACGTGAAATGTATTTAAGAAGCAGAATAAAAGACGTTTACGGATACATTCAACTACTTTTAACATCATTTGATTCATTATTCCCTTACATTTAGCTTTTCCTCACCACTACACCCTATATCCTTCACATTCCCCCCTCCACCCCCCTTACCTCTTGCACCTCGTCCATGACAGCATCATATCCCTTGTAGAAGGCCTCCAGCTTGGACAGCGTGTCGTCCAGGTCCTGTTCCCGGGCGCGCGCGCGCTCGTCCAGCTTGCCCAGCTGTTTGCGGAGACCTTCCACCTGGAAATTATAAAGGTATTAGTTGGTATATACAAATAGCCATTAATATCTTTATATTAAACAATATATTATACAGGTTTTGTATATTATACAGTGTTCGGGAACAAAACTAGTTTAGAATCTGTTTATCTATGAATCTATCTTTTCTATACTAATATTATAAAGCTGAAGAGTTTGTTTTGTTTGTTTGTTTGTTTGTTTAAACGCGCTAATCTCAGAAACTACTGAACCGATTTGAATAATTCTTTCACTGTTAGATAGTCTATTTATCGAGGAAGGCTATAGGCTACATTTTATCCCGAAATTCCCACGGGAACGGGCACAACGCGGGTAAAACCGCGGGGCGCTGCTAGTCATTTATAATGGTATTTATTTCCTTACAATGTTAACAACTATTTGGCAACATAGTTGACATTTTAAGCAACTATGTATAACAGTTATAAATAAACATTATTAGACGACCTAACGGACATAGTTAAAACGACTGACTGAACGATTTCAAACCCCCTAAAGGTTTCCGAAGCAAGTCAGCGCAACGAAGTTAATGTATAAATATATGCCAAGTCGGAACGGATGGGTAAAAAATAACCCACACATTAAGCCCATACATTAGGTTATGTCTTGTGTCAGTTATTAAATCATAATTAATAGGAAACCTGTAAAATGTTTTGTCGGAAAATTTTGAGAAAACGTTTAAAGTCAAAACCTACCTGTTCCCTAGTGTTGGCCGTATCACTGAATCCGGTGTCGGCGAGCATCTCCGCCGCTCGCTCGACGTCGCCGATGACGTCGTCCGACTTCTCCAACCGCTTGTAGAATCGGCCGATGTCGTCCAGTTGTTGTTTGACTGTCTTGATGTCGCGGCCAGGTGGCTTCATGGAGTCTAGCTCCTTTTCTAAGTCGGTTAAGTCGTGGGACAGGGTCTTTACTTTGTCCTGTAGAAACAGAATTGATTAGCGGTTATTTTGATTAACTTAACCTGATGGTTTAGTAGTTAAGTTGTAGAAATAATAGTATAATATTCATTGTGATTGTTTAGCAACGTTCATCCCATAATTAATAAGATGTATGGACGATAGTAGAATGTCTGTGCCGTGTTTCAGCACCCTTGTTAATCCGGGTTGTTTTAACGATAGACCATTTTAGAGGTCTAAAATCCACACTAACATTTGAAATTTTCCTTTTTAATTTACTCCAAAAATGAATGAATATTAGTTCAAATTATTCAATGCATTAAAAAAAGGATTTTTTTAAAACATATACAATAAGATCAAATCTGTATTTTACCCTGTTACTTAATGTCGCATAACCTAAACAAATATCATTAATGATCGTTACGAAGACAGAATAACGGCAAACCACCCTCGCTACATACCTGGAACTGCGTAATAGCCGCAGTGGCTCCAGTGAGCTGTTCCCTCGCCTCATTGGCCCTGTCCTCTAACTCCCTCCTCCTCTCCTCCAGCGCGGCCGCCTGTTGGTCGAGCACGGACCGCGCGCGCGCCGCCGCGCCCGCGCCGCCACACTCAGCGGTGAGAGACACGATGTCGTCTACGGCTGACGTTACAGTCTGTGGAGGGGACGGGGTGAGTTAATGTGTGTCTATGGATCAGGTTTAGTGTTTTAAACACGTTGATAAGATCAAAATCACAACTTATAAGAACTATGTTTTTATGAGAAGTTTTAATTTTCAACCATTTGTTTGCTTAGCTGCGGATAAAAAAAAGATGCCTAAGTATGGAGCTAAAAGTTACAAATGACTATAGGCTAATTTAAAGTTAATTTTTTTTTTGCTATTTTATCACGAAATTTTCACTTATAACGTCCTTTTGCACGCTAGTATTCAATACAAACAAAACATAAAGAGCTGCTAATTCCTCAAATAGCTAAGTGCTTTCACACACCATTAACATGACAGTAGAAGTATTCCTTCTTCACCTATAAGGGTGCCTTTAAGGCATTGAAATGATAGAAGAATGATTCGTTGATTACCTGTAGCGGCGCCTTCAAGGCGTGTATGTTCTCGGTGATGCGCGCGACGGCGTCGAGCGCGCGCGCGGGCGGCTGCAGCAGCGCGTCGGCCAGCCGCTCGCCGCAGCGCGCCAGCGGGCCCTCCACCGCGCGCAGCTTGTCCGCCAGCTCGCCCAGCTGCCGGCACATGCTGTCCAGGAACTCCACCTGCTGCAGCACCTCTGTGGGGGGATGGCGGTAATATACTATGAAAGTTTGAAGACGATACAAGTATAAAATAAAAACACCTTTTGCACCATGCGTGTACGCACAGATAACAGTATGCTTACACAAACGGCAGTTATCGAAGATGATCATTTTCATTGGTTTGAATGGAAGTTTTGAGTTTTTGGTCGTTAAGCGATAGATTTAAATCTGTCCGTGAGGACAAATGGTAGAATTATTCAAGTAAAGAATAAAACATAAGTTAACTATGACTATATAAATATAGAAACAAAAAGAACTAATTTTTTCAACTTTTGTCAAAATACAAGTCTAAAGTATTAAGCCTGTAATGTCTGCCCGGCTCTCATCTCACCGACCATATCAGTACAGTGAGGAGGATAAGGCGTTATCCACCGCGCTTATCAACATATTTCATACTAGCAGCGCCCCGCGGTTTTACCCGCGTTGTGCCCGTTCCCGTAGGAAATCCGGGATAAAATGTAGCCTATAGCCTTCCTCGATAAATAGACTATCTAACAGTGAAAGAATTATTCAAATCGGTTCAGTAGTTTCTGAGATTAGTGCGTTTAATCAAACAAACAAACAAACAAACAAAACAAACTCTTCAGCTTTATAATATTAGTATAGATTTAATTGAACTTTGACCAAAATTCGAAAACTATTGTTTCATTTATCCTCCTTACTGTACTGATATCTTTATTGCGATGAGAGGCCTTTGCCCAACAGGAGGACACTACAGGCTACTTATTTTTCATATTCCCTTCAAAGACTTGACTCAAATCCACTCATTAGTCGTATAGTATGGAATCGCTTACCGTTGTTGATCTTGTCCCATCTCTCCTTCATGGAGTCGAGCTGACCGCGGACCAGCTCCTGGTCCACGTCGCATGATGAGATGAACGTCTCGCCCAGAGTCTTGTTGTTCTCGTATTCACCGGATCTGGGAAAGATGAGGTTTTATTAGTATAGATAATGAGGTTAGGTTGTATAGAAAATGGGGGTTTCATAAATTTAGAAAATGAGGTTTTATATCTATATGTGGCTTAAGCTCTTGGAGAATTAAAATAATGTATACCGGGAGAAACAAAATAACGGAGTTACTACTGTATAATATTTGCAATGAAAACTTTCTAAAAGATTCAGGTAAAGTTTATATTTTTGTTTGCTTGTAAAGGCTTATGTCAGACACTACTAATCCAATTTGAAAAATTATTTTTGTAATAGATAGCCAGATTCAAGATTCGACCACAGATCACTGCAGCAGTGCTCTGTGGTTTTGCGCGCGTTATGACCGTTCCTTTGGGAATTTCGAGATAAATAATAGCATTTGACCTTCCCGTTGAATCTGGCTATCTATTACAAAAAGAATTGCTAGTAATATAATAAAACTGAACAGTGTCATTTTTGTTTGAACGCCCTAATCTCATACACAATCTCCCGAACATATTTCTACATAACTCACCTCTTCCAGATGTCGTTCCTGATCTGCTGCAGCAGTCTCAGTTGCTTCTCCGCCTCCTTCTTCGTGAACGCGACGTCGGGCAGTTGAGACAGACGTGTTTCTATTTCGCTCAGCCACGGCACGAACGACTCTTGTGCCTTGTAGAATTTGCGGCAGTGTTCCTGTGAAAATGGGATTTTGAGCATGAAATGTTGTACAAACTACTATATTTTTACTGTCTTTATCACCAGCTTTATGAAGCAAAGAGATTTTGATTCCTCGTTTTGGAATAGGGAATACATTTATGTTTCTCCGGTCTTATCCACTTATGAAAATGCTTAAATCATTTTCCTGTTTTCAAAGATTGCGAAAAAAAAGTCCTTTACTAAATCCTTTGAATTAGTTTGAAATTAGAACTTCCGAATTTAAATTTTAACCTGAAGAATTTGACAGGGATTTGGCCTAAAATAATTCCCTATATCCCTAATAAAAAGGTCAGGGATTAAGGGATAATTATTATAGGATAATAGGACAATGAAATCGGCTTTATAGAAGTAATGCTACTAATATTATACTCGTAAATGTGAAAGTTTGTGAGGACGGATGTATGTATGGATGTATGTATGTATGTTTGTTGCTCTTTCACGCAAAAACTACTGAACGGATTTGGATGAAATTTTACAGTAATATAGGTTATACATCAGAATAAAACATGGGATACTTTTTATCCCGAAATTCCCGCAGGAACTGATATAACGCGGGTAACACTGCGGGGCGCGGCTAGTATTCTAATAATTTAGTTACCATAGCCGTCTGCAGTCTTGTGTATCTGTCGACGGTCTCCCGCTTGAGTTTCTCCCACTGCGTTTGGATCCGGTCCAGGTCCTTACGGAGACCGCTGTACGCTGGCTTCTTCTCCATTTCACGACCTGAAGGAAATAGTGACATATATGATATGACATGACATGACTTGACATAATTATAGTATTAGATTCTACTCTTATTTTCGTAAAGACTTTGGGTCAAATTCATAAACGATTATTAACATAATTTTAGCTATCAAATGGTTTGTCTTTTTCTGACATACGCTATTTTTCAAAGAGCAAAAGAGACAAAACACTTTATTTCTAGTGTTTTAGTTAGTTAAAAAGCGTTTTTTGAAAAAGGTTGTTAATTTACAACAGTGGGAAAGAAACTACTTCAGACCGAAACCGCAGGCGTTTTAAGATTAGTATACGGCGCGCCGCGACCGCATTTCACATCACCAATAACCGCTTGCGGTTACGGTTTGATTCCAATAGGAATTAAATAAGGCTTCGTTTACACTTATTTATAGGATGCCCTTTTTTCCTTGTAATTTCCTTAGATAATTAGGATATAACTCACCCTTATCGAGCAGCATGATGAGCTCGTGCTCCCGCTGCGTGAGGTCGCGGTACAGCGGCTCGTGTCGCTGCAGCTGCTGCTGCAGCCGCTCGCGGTCGGCCGACACGGCCAGGCGCGCCGGCAGCGCCGCCAGCTCCGACGACAGCCAGCCCGCCGTGCGGGACACGGCTTCCTCCACGCTGCGCCCGTCCCTGGGAGATATATACGTGTTACGGATGGGTCCTTGAGTGGTCGTATTTTAAATTCTTTTGTAAAACTGTCAAGCGTAGTGATCACGCCTTATCCTTCTCACTGTACTAATATCGTCACTGAGATGACAGGCCCCGCAGTGGAACAGCTAATAAAAAAGATGTTAATAAAAACTACGTATCATATTTATATATTTACATTAAAAGTATAGACAATAGATAGAATGGAGTCGCCGATAAATATTCTTACTAATATTATAATGCAAAAATATTATAGGCCAAATCTGAGAAAATAAAGTATCTATATACAAATTGTTCCAGTAGCGCCATCTAGAACATGTTATATACGGTATGCTCACTTGAAGGCGGCCTCTATCTCGGCCTTGCGCTGGTCCAGCTTCCTCTGCGTGGTGTCGTAGTGCCTGGCGGCGGCGGCCAGGCGCGCCGCCACGTCCTGGCGCGAGGCGGCGTCCTGCAGCACGCGCGCGAGGGCTGCGCCGGCGCCCTCCAGGTCCGCCAGCAGCGGCCGCTGGCCCGACAGCTGGCGCTCCAGGTTCTGGGGAGGGCATTGTTTGGAATTATAGGCTTCTGTTGTTGTCTATATTATTAGTCTATAGTTATAAATTCTATATTATTGTAGACCGTTGATATAATGAAGAAATATCGTTAATGATCGTGAAATTGATTTTAGGTGTGCTGAAATGTAAGTAAAGTGATGGACTACATTATATATCAAAATTTTCTTGAGCTTAGTTTTAGAAGCTCACCTCGTTATATATCAAATTGTATAGCGATATTATTCTATAGTACAAGTCTCGGTTTTTTAGTCCTTAGTACGCCTCTTGTTACCTCCAGTCCGGATCATAAAACCGACTCTAAATTACTCCACCACTGAAGACGTACCTCGATGGTCCTCAGCTGCTCCTCGGGCTCTGCGTCGGGCGCGATGTCGTCGAGCGCGTCGGAGATGGCGTGCAGCGCGTCGCGCAGGCGCGCCAGCCCCGCGTCGAACTCGCGCGACGAGTCCGCCGCCGCGCCCAGGCTGGCGGCGCGGGCCTCCAGTCTAGCGACACGGGAACTCAGTTACATTACGCTCAAAAACTCCCGTCTTAGAGGAAGAGGGGGTAAGTAAATAAGTACCCAATAAAGCACGATCGTAAACAATAGTATTGCCGTTTCACGAACCACCAACGCATTGTGCGAGTGAAAGAGATAGTAAACGGTGACTGCACGACATTCTTTATGCTTTGCAACTTGAGGGTACTAGGGGAGAGGGGGAATAAGGTTAAGCCAAAGAGTATTCGCTTCAGGTCGGCTTTGTTGTTCGGAAAATACTGCCATCAACTGTGCTAGCCCAAAAACGTGTGGCAATCTTCAGTTTATATTGTTTACAGGCCTATATTGAGGTCAAATGATGATACTGGTATTGCGCATAGGTTGAGGTTTCAACTATTTTTAGACCACATATTAACCGTGAGTGAATTTGTCCGGGTATATTTATTTATTTATTTATATAGTATACTGGCAAGACATTCTTCAAAAGCCTTAATATAAAGAATATTCATCACTACATAGTATAAAATAAAGTCGTCTCTTTTTCGTGTCTGTCACACTGTTTGTCTGTCTGTATGCTTAAATCTTTAAAATTACGCAACGGATTTTGATGCGGTTTTTTGTAATAGGTAGAGTGATTCAAGAGGAAGGTTTTTATGTAAAAAAATTCCCGAAATTCCCACGGGAACGGGCACAACGCGGGTAAAACCGCGGGGCGCTGCTAGTTAAGTACAAAGTAGACCATTAATGAAACTTAATTTGAAACTTTGAAACAAAATTTGTCCAAACAACGTATAAGATACCAATCCAACTCACTTGGTCAGCAGATCGTTCCACCTGTCGGTGATGTCCGCCACCCTCTGCTTGAGTTTCCCCGCGTCAGGAGCCGCCGGCTCGAGCCGCTCCAGCACGGCGGCCGCCACCTCCTCCAGGTGGGACAGCTGCGGCTGCTGGCTGCGGAACTCCTCGCGGAGGACTTGCACCTGGAGAGGGAAACACACGTGAGTTGTGGGGTACAATTTGATTTATAATATAGGGGGTTTTCTGAGAGTATTTTTTTCAAAATTGGACATCAATTCTCACTGTATTGGATTAAAAAGTTTTAACTGATATGTGTGTAGACTTCCTTATACTAGTTTATGTTTCATCCCAAAACTCTTTATTAAGAACATTTTAGCTATCAAATGGTTTGTCACTTTCTGACATACGCGATTTTCTAAAGAGCAAAAGAGACAAAACACTGTATAACAGTGTTACATTTCTAGTACAGAGGGTTTATTGATAAGACGGTGTGTGTATTTCCTTACCTGTTGCACCTGAGTCTGCACCATCCTCGAGTCAGTGGAGATGGGTCCGAGCGCCGCCATCATGCGCTCCTTGGCGCCGAGCCACTGCGACAGGCTGCTGGCCGTGTCGTGGAACTGCTTCATGTCCTCCATCAGGCGGATCCTGGGGACACCATCGTATGTTGAGTATATCATACATAAATTCAAATTCTCATTAAACTTGACCATAGACACAAATACGAATAGGGACAAATGTAATACTATAATAAGCTAGGTATTGTTTGTTTGTAACGACTTATCTCAAGAACTACGGGTCCGATTAGTACAATTCTTTTTGTAATGGATAGCCACATTCAACAGCAAGATTATAGGGTATATCTCATCCCAAATATCCCACGGGAGCGGGCACAACGCGGGTAAAACCGCGGGGCACAGCTAGTCATGAATAAAAACGAAGTGTTATACTAACTTGTCTTTGAAGGCGTCGTGCAGCGCCTTCCACCGCGACGACACGTCTTCCATCTCGTCGTTGAGGCGGTCCGCTCCTTGCACTGTCTGCTTGCGCTTCAGCAGCTCGCGGACCTGGGACATAAATCATCATAAAATTGGTGCTCACAATATTTGATTTTTTAACCTTAAAATACTTCGATCAACAATACACAACTAGATGTCGGGTCGGCGCAAAAAATACGTCTCGGTGAATATTCGAGCGCACTTGAAACGTGAGCTCTTATATTAATAAGATTTGCTACTTTATTGCTACGTGTCATGGTTGTAATTAGGTTGAACTGAGAACTGTTTTAAAACTTTTGTCTCAGTTCGGTAGTAAACAAAATAAGCTGTCACACGTCATTCACGCGGACAGTATTTAGCTTTGATTTTGTACGTGACCCGATATCTAGTTGTGTATTGTTGATCGAAGTTAAAAGACAATAAAGCTAGGAAACATAGACACTAGATAATAGGTATGGTACTATTAAGCGCGCTTGTAGCGCTCGTGGCGTAGCTTGACGAAGCGATGTTAGTTCATTGCGATTGTTAAGCAACGTGCAGCTCGGTCCCCACTTGGATGGGTTGCCGATAGTGGCATTTCTATCTGAGCGCTACCGTGCTTCGGAAGACACGTAAATTTTCGGGCCCGGTTATATCAATTGATAGACCAAGTCGGGCGTCTTTACGCGGTCTAAAACTCCCGACACCAGGGTTAGCCACTGACCTACTCGAACTTACTTACTTTAATAACATTAATGTCAATAAACTGTCAAGAACGATAATGTACAAGCAAATATCAACTCTATATTAATTAAACGTAAGGAGTAAATACCTGTGTCTTGGTGGAGTCGAGTATGCTCTGTTTCTCGTACATCTCCTCGAGCGCGGCGCGCGCTTGCTTGATGATCTTGTCAGCTTCCTCCTTCGTGTTGGCCACCGAGTCCTTGGGCAGTTGTCTCTGGATCTGTGACAGAGATTATAGAGTCAAGGGTGGGTAGGAATATTTTTAATAGACAGTTGCCTACTGAGAATGATGCTTTGTAGGAATGTATGTATATGCATATATGGCGTTAATGTAGAAAAACAGTGCCACTAGAACTGTCAATGAAGGCTTAAAAATTACACTAAAAACTATTTAAGTAAAGAAATAATCATAAAATTGTCACTAAGTTTTTAAAAAAGATTTAAATGACACTAAAAACTACAAAAGTGTCATCAATTATCATAAAATTCTCACTAAAGTAAAAAATAACTTAAATCCATAAAAAGTCACTACACCTTCCAAAATGTCACATAAACTCCAATAATGTCACTCCAACCGTACCTTATCCAGGAATGTGTTGAGCGCCCGCAGGCTATCGAGATGCTTCCTCAGCTCCTCCCGGATGGCGTCGATCTCGGATTGTCGGTCCGACAGCTTGGTTCCGATCAGACTGTACCGGTTGTTGACGTCCGACAGTTGTTGTTGGACTGGGGATAGCTCTGTGGGGGAGAGATGTCAGATTAGAATAACTGTACCAAAATATACTTTAAAATCTTTAAGCAAAGACAACACCGATAATGACGATATTCTATTAAATTTTAATTCATATAAAGCATATTAACACATATATATCCTATATACCTTCGAGATGGAAGCCATCCTGGCTGGAGCGGCGGGACGAGAACCCGCTGGAGGTGGAGCCGGCGCCCGGGCTCACCAGCGCGTGCGGCTTGCCGGGCGACGGCGAGCGCCCGTCCGACCGGCCTAAGGGTACA
The DNA here is from genome assembly GCA_963082685.1 of Cyclophora albipunctata. Taxonomy (NCBI): domain Eukaryota; kingdom Metazoa; phylum Arthropoda; class Insecta; order Lepidoptera; family Geometridae; genus Cyclophora; species Cyclophora albipunctata. Next base: position 5,751,543 of record OY720138.1, on the reverse strand, counting down.
TAATATCATGAAATACGGACACGGGAACACATTTTGACATTTTGACGGGTTGAGTTTATTATGACATATGCAATATGTCATATGGATACAGGCGGAAATTCTGACATTGTAAACACTACCTAGACGAGACTTAATGGCAAATAAAACATACAGAGTACCTTCGTGAACACGGCCGTCGCGACACTACCGAAACGTTCAGGTATGCATTAAATGCTTTATTCGCGATCAAGTCCCGTCTGGATTAGTGTTCACAATGTGTATGAACACACGATGCGACATGCATCGTGACAGTTTAAATAGTGACATTTTGACAGTTCGACGGGTTCAGTTTCATACGGAAACTAGCTGTTAGCTTAACATAGTAAAGATTTATTAACACTGATTATGAGAGTCATAATTTTATTAGGTTACTGACCGCACCCCACGGGTTTACCTTTCAATCACCTTTGTATGTATAATTAAATAACGTATAAATAAATTGAAATTGATATTCGAGATAAAAAGTTGTCTGTCACATTCTTCTTGAATATGGATATCCGATACAAACATAATTATTCTCATTATATTCAGGAGATTTGCGTGCTCAAACAAACAAACTCAAATTCTTTGGTTTCAAATTCGTTTCATCTATCATCAAGTTACATTATACTTCATTAAACCAAACCATTAAACAAAATTAATTAAATGACACTTACTCGGCGTCTGTCTCTTGGTGGGACTGTAGACGCGTCGCCGCGGACTATCGCCGCGTTCGCCGCGCGATAACGCGTCGTATACGCTGCCGGCGTCGTTCAGCTGAGAATAACAATGTTGTTTTTATATAAACTGATACAATTTCTGGTATAATATGAAATGTAGATTTTATATATTAATTAATTCAGCATTCGACAAACCATATCTTAATTTGTTCTAGTTTTGAAGTAATTAATTATACTTACAATATTCTACCAAATATATTCTAAGTATATACAAAAATAAAAAATTACCCTCGTACTCAAGAGTTACTTAATAAACTCTTTGAAGTATTTTATATATGATTTTGACATTCACTTCATTCATTCTCCATTAAAATCTCTAAAGACAAAGCATTTTTCAAAGGAAACACCTTTTAAATAGTAGTTTTTCGAAGGTCATCAAATAACCTTTGAAACAACTCCTCACCTTAGCGATAGTGATGTCGAAGTCGCGGTACTCCTTGTGCAGCGGCCGCAGCTCGTCGTGCTGCGCCTTCAGCAAGTCCAGCTCCACGGCCACGGGCTGCAGCCGCGACACGCGGCTCTCCATCGACTGCAGCCAGTCCAGCACCTGCAAGACAATGTGTGTTGAGATGTTGTGACTGTACGGAGGACACGTAACATTGTTGGTCGTGATTCTTTCAATCGTCAGGCCACGTCGGAGAATTTAGGCGGTCTAAAAAATCAGACAGCAAAGGTAGCCTAATTTATTGGGAGTGGAAGAGTGGGAGAGACAGATATTATTGGCGAAATTTTGGAATGGAAAGAGAGAGACGGATAGAGGGAAACTAGACGAGTAGATATTTTGTTTTAGAGCCAACTTCTGTCAAGTGAAAGTCATTTAGTATTAAATCCGTCGTGAAACTGACTGTTTCTGAAATTAGTTAGAAATTGTACTAAATGATCTGTAAATAACTCTATTAATTAACGAATCTTGCCCGCCTAAAAAAGGTCATAAATGATGTAGCTCAATCTTCTTCTTTGCTTTGCCATGAGTTGAAAAATGAAATAAAAAAGGAAACTTCAGTCTTGTTATAAAAATCCGAAAAAGCTTTTCTTAATGAACTCACTTGTATCTTGAGCGTCTCATACTGGTTCAGTTGGTCTGCCTTCTGCTTGGACAGCTTGATCTTCTCCTCCAAAGAGGTGTTGTAGTCACGCCACAAGTTCTCGAGAGTCTGGACCAAATACGAGGAAAAAGGTAAGAAAATTAACATCATTACACGATGCAACATGTTTCCTACTTTTTCTACAAACTTGGCTCGGGTTTGAGATCACCAACCCGCATTAACCAAGCATGGTGATTACGACATCCTCCTCACTGTACTGATATCTTCAGTGAGATGAGAGGTCTTTGCTCAGCAGTGGGACATTACAGGCTAATACTTTACTTTTTTACTTTTATGTCACATACCTTCATCTTGTCACGAATGACGTGTGTGTCAGTGACATCCTTCTTGGAGATCAGCTGCTTGCCGTTGCGGAGGCATTCCTCGAGCAGTGGCATGTGCTTGTCTCTGAAAACGGAAAATAAAAGAAAATAACTTTAAATACTGTTGTCTAGCCGCGCCCGGTGGTGTTACCGGCGTTGTAACTGTTCCCGCGGTAATTTCGGGATAAAATGTATCCCATGTGTCATTCTGATGTATAACCTATATTGCTGTAAAGTTTCATCCAAATCCCTTTAGTAGTTTTGTCGTGAAAGAGCAACAAACATAAATACATACATACATCTTAACAAACTTTCGCATTTATACGTATAATATCAGTAGGATTTTTATCTGACTTACGGCCCCTTTAGCGTAACTATGGCCACAGAGGACTCAGGAACCAGTACATATCCTACCTGTGTGCAGTCAGTTCATGTATCCTGGCGGGCAGGTCGTGATGAGCCCTCAGTTCCTTCCCATCATCAGCAGCAGCAGCTTCTAACGCAGAGGCCTGCGACAGGAACAGCGACAGCTCGTTCCAGACTTCGTCCAAGAACTGGCAGCGTTTGGAGCTGCGATCCAGGAGTTTTTCGTAGCTACAGGGAGAAAGGTTGTTTATGAATATAGGTTGCAGGATTGATGGAGGTGATGCAGGATTCATATGAAATATTGTAGCATTAATTTAACAAAGAAATAAATTAATAAATGTAAATATAATCTCTCCTTCTATTCACTACACACAGGGATCATTAATTCCCTCCTCATTCCCTCTTCAACCCCCGCTCCCACCCTACTCACCGCGCAGATATCATCAATCCCCCCGTCACTCTCTCATTTCGAACCCCACTTTATTAGTCTAACATCATTTCGGAGGGCACGTTAAGCCGTCGGTCCCGGTTACTTTCTACGGATAGTAGTCGTTACATGAGTCATGTCGGAGGCCTTTGGCGGCTCAATAACTCTGACACCAGGATTGGTCGGGTTGACCATCCACTCGGTGAAGCAGAAGATTCCCCCCATACGGACCGCGTGCAGATGTCGACGGCGCGCTGGTGCAGCCTCCGGCGCAGCGTGTCGGGGGCGGCGGGCGGCGCGGCGCGCAGCGCGGCCAGCGCGGCGCGGCGCGCCTCCAGCTCGCTGTGCACGATGGAGTGCGCGCGCACCTGCTCCTCCAGCCGCGCCCGGATCAGCGACGCGGGCTGGCCGAGCGTCCTGGGAACAACGGTTATACTTAAGATTTTCCAGGAACAAAACGTTTTATGGGTATTTTGATATTGTAAGTTGTTATGATTTAGAGTCTTAAGGCAATCTAACTGCCTAATATTTTATTTGTATAAATTTAAAGACATGCCCCTTTCTATCTTTATAAAGAAAAGAGATATTGCATTGGCAAGTATTTTACGAGTACTTTATAATTTAAGAAATCGAATTTAACTGAATGATTAAATCTATCTTGTCCGCCAATCTCAGTCATTCTTAAATATAGAATTTCAAATAAAAGTTTCAATCAGAGTATAAACAAGCCAGCGCCCTCACTTGATGCTGGCCTCGGCCTGCGTGAGCCAGGCGGCCTGCGTCTCGGCCGCGTCCTGCAGCCCCTGGCACTGCAGCAGCGCCGCCTCCAGCGCGGCGCAGCGCTCGCTCAGCGCTTCAGCGGCTTGCTTGCGCCGCGCGTCGATGTCGGAGATAGGCACCTCGAGCTGACGGATCTCGTTCGGCGTTATGCTGCCTTCGAGGGTACGGATCAGCTGTTCACATGCCTGGGGAAAAGGAATTGTTGTTGGTGGTTACAGAAAATAGTGAAGGATTTATTGTCGATGGCTATAAAAAATATTTATTACTGAGCAATAACCATCTGTGGAAATGGGAAAATTTGTGTCGATAGTTACAGTTTTTTTTTTTAAACTGTTTGAATGAGTTTAGTGAAAAAAATAATTTTATTTTCTATGGTAACAGAAAGAAGAGAAACATCTCTTTTTATAAGTCATTTAAAATATTGATTTTATTGTCGATTAATAAGAAGTGTGCTGGTATCTGGCAAATGTGAGGATTCAATTTCTGGGTGAAACGAAGTTTTCATTGTATTTTTTTGTAACTCACATCCTTAGCGTTGTCGATGAGTCGGCCCTGAGCGAGCAGCTCGTTGTGCAAGCTCTTGGCCTTCGACAGCTGCGCCTCCACCGCGCGGGGCTCCGCCCCCACCGGCTCCGACAGCACGGAGCGCACTTGTGGCTCCATCTGTTGGGAGGGAGTTAGTGTTAGTTAATGTAGAGGTTTTATGATATTTAAGTAGTATTAAAGTGGTATCAAACTGAACGTTGTTAGACATGTTAATAAGTTTTCTAGCTATGTTGCAGCAGGTACAGTGACAGTGTTGTCCAGTATAAATACAGAACTTAGTAGTTTTTTTATTCAGGAACTTTTACTTGATTCTTAAAGAAACTAAGCGTATAATGTTGGTGTCACCTCATTGATCCAGGCCACAGCCCTCTCCCGGGCCGCCCTGTACGCCGCGGCCGCATCCCGTGCCTGCCGCAGGCGGTCCTGCAGCCGCTGCGCGCGCGCAGCTAACTCCGTGTGTCGCCTGCGAGCGTTGGCTCCCGCCGCGCGGACTCCGCCCTCTTCCCGCGGGGACAGGTGAGACAGGCGCGCGGGCAGAGACGTGCGGTAATCGTTGAGCAGAGACAGGAACTCCTGGGGATCATAGGGAATAGTTATTATTTCTAGATATCCAATCATACTCAAAACAAATATAGTAAATTTCATTAAAAAGGTGCTACGATTTTTTTTTCAAGTTACTCAAATGGAGTAAAATATTGACAAATGACAATTAAATGCTAATGTTTCCATTAACCACTCATTATGTAATGTAAATTAAGTTATTCAAAGTATTGCCCCAGTAAGACACGGCAATACATTATCATGTCTCACTGTGGCAATACTTTTATATGGCTGAACCGCGTCAAAAATAACAGGTTACAAACATCCTTTTTCCCTCACTAAAATGAATATCCCACCTTGCTCTCATCAACGAACTTCTGCGCGGACATAGTGATGAACCTCAGGTCCGCCTGGTGTGCGATCACGTCGGACACAAACTCGCGCACCGCCTCGCTCTGGTCGGGTAACGTGTGCAGCTTCGACAGGGACGCCTCCTTGTCTTCCAGGGTGCGGTACGCGGACTCCATCCAGGTGTTGAAGGTGTTGATCTCGTTGCTGGCAGGGAAATTGGTCGTTAAACATAGGACATTGAAAATAGGCTAAAGCACTTACTATATCGCCTATGTCATGGTTTATGGCATGCATACTATACAGTATACAGTTATGGCATACTGTAAACAAACCTCGACAAGATTTTATTTTTAATTTCATATATCGATTAAAATGTAATTTATATGTAAATGTATTATCTTGCATCACAGTTAGATAGCTATCGCTCTGAAGGCTAAACGAATTATTAAGAACATATTACACAAGGGGTGTTCCAATCCTAGTTTTACCTCAAAACTTAAACACATAAAACCACCTTCAAACTCGACTGAAAAGCTTTTAAAACATGTCCAATACTCACGTAAACTTCCCAAGCTCGTCTCTCGCAGCGAGCAACCTGCGTAGCATCTTATCGCACCGGTCCGTGCACTTGTCACAGCGCTGTTTCAGCTGTCGCACGCCACGCTCCAGTGCTGCCACCTGGTGAGATAAAGCGGAAGTTAGAGGCGATGGACCGGAGAGCATCGTCTGTTGTTGATTGTTTATTGTCGATGGTAATGTGCGATAATAAGGGGAAGCGTGATAGACCGTAAAGTTGATGGGTTTGTTGTCTACGGTTAGTGGTTTTGATTATTTAAAGTGATTGAATGAATATGATGATGTTTTTTACTAGGAAATCAGTTTCAGACTAATTTCGAAAGAATCGCTTTACGGGTAGTCCTGATAACCTATTTGCGGTAACAGCTAGCAGATGGGGTCTACACTAAGCCGAGCTCATTGGACTAATAGGTATTGTAATTTGAAAGTCCAACATATTCAAAAATCTAAAGCAGTTATGTTTCTATTTTAACATAAAGGAATGTTAGATTCTCAGAGTGTTATTTCTCAGATTCATGGTATTTTTTTAAATAACTCTCTGATATCCTCGAGCCCTTACCTCATGAGGCGCCAGCACATCTCCTCCGGAGATCAGCAGCTGTTTGGCCTGGTCGGCGCACGCGGACACCTGGCGCTGGTGGGCTTCCAGGTCGTCTTTGATGAGCTGGAAATGAAGAAGGAATCATGAGTTTTGGGTACAACTGTCGAGTCCATAGGAGTGCATGTTCAGTATATAACATTAAGGTATTTATGCTAATCTGTGGCATTTTTTTATGAATACTTTTTTTAATTATATATATTTGAGGGATATTCACAGAAGATATTCTAGATCATAGATCTTGAATGAGTAAATATCTGCTGAAATGCCAGAAAGATAAGAAAAGTTAATAAAATATATGAAAATTCACCTTCAGTATATTGATCTGGTTGCGCAGCTCATCTAGGTCTTCCTTGGCCGGCTCCTGGTTGGCGAGCCTCTCCTCCACCACCGCGATCCATTCCAGCAACTTGCTCAGGGTCTCATCGCAAAGCCTGTACTTCTCCTCAACTGCTTGCTACACATCAAAAAGGAACCAGTCAGAAAAACTCAACAAAACTTCCCCAAAAGACCATGCTGCCAAAATCCTGAAGTTCTTTTACACCATTTACATGTATCCCTCTATTTTTTGGGTGCTTAACTAAACGAGCAATATACAGCTCTAACTACAGTGCGGTAAGTCCAAGACTTTCCACTTTACAGTGCACAAACTTTAGGAAAACACGGGAAACTGTACATCGACATAATCACGAAGACATCCACATCAGCAACTTTACACGAAAAAGTTGACAATAGTAGTGATGATGCTGACGTCTTAACATCATGCGCAGTTAAGGTTGCATCTGAAAGCGTAGACAAGTACAACTACGCAGAAAGAAAGCAGAGACAATCCACTGGAGACGTATGACAAGAATGCGACACAGAATGAAGATGATGACAAGTCACAACTAGCCACATGAACAAACATAGAACGTAACACTAACATGCAAAGCGAAACATGCAGGCAAGTGACAATCGACAAGCAAGTGACAAAAAAGAACAAAACAGTAACTTTTTTGACACTTGACACACCAACATAATCCGATCCTTAAAATTAAATGTTTAGAGTTAAATTGTTAAGTAAATAAAGTTCAAAGTATACCTTACGATTGGAAATCTGAAAAAGTTCGTTTGAGTAATGTAACTTTAAAATAATATAAGGAAATGTACAACGATTTTATATATCAAAATAATGGCACATCATTTCATAATGTCATAGAAAAATAAAAATAAAAATAGAACCAAAACATATTCGCAAGATGAAATGAAGTTCCATACAATTCGAAGTAAATTGAAGTAATTAACAAAATATACCTTAGGTGTTTGTGTTTGTCGACTATATTTTACCGTTTGATGATATTGTGAATGTTTTAAATCGCGTTTGTCCGAAGACAGCGGACCAACATCACAATAGCATAGCTTCATGCATCCACGTGTGAGCACAGGTCCAAGGAATGAGTATATTGGAACTAACATAACTAAACATCGTTCCGGCAAGACCAGTTGTCATAGTACACTGGTTTTTGCTAATGGGGAAGCAAACACTAAAGCTGGATCTAAGACCGATGCCGAGGCCGCACCGGCCCCGAATCTTAGCGCAAGTGATTATGAGAGGTTAGATATTGGGCGAGACGGTGATGATTCGTTTGTATCGTCGTTAATATGATCCCTCACAGGCAAGCATTCACGATTTAGCTCAAAACGGTTCTTTAGCATCGCAGGCAACGGCTGTAAATAAAAAACAACATACATCGAGCCTTAGTACATTGAGTGGAAGCACGTTACCCAATTGACAGTGTTCCAAATGTATGGAACACTCCCAATTGTTATACAGCGCTGCCTAATCTTAAGCATCTAGGGACATCACAGAGGCAATTACTTGTATCTACCTACTTTATATTGAAGCGAATTCTAAAATTTACAAATAGTGATAAAGTATTTTTTGTCTCGTATAGTATGTGTAAGTCTGTCTATAACCACAAAAATAAAACCATACTGTGAAATTACATTATATCTCTAGTGAATGTCACAAAAACAAAACTGTGACGTCAGCCCGGTTTAGAGTAAGAATTATTGACACTGAAATCAGGGGTGTCGTGCCATGCCAACGTTCTAAGCCAAACGCTGAAGAGTTCACCGTCTAAGAATGGAAATAGGAAATGTAAAGCAACACCTTTTTGCTTGATGGAAGCACAGTGTAAAGCGACCAAATGGTGACTTACCCTCGTTTCTGCTGGCAGCAAGTATCCCTGCTTTAACGCTTTGACCAGATCAAGTTTAATCGACTTCTTTGTATCTATTACGAGCTTGCCCTCCACGGGATCAACCAGTTTCTGTTCCATAGCTTGTACCAATGGCAATATCTTTCCAGTCTCTGGTTCTTTAACGACAGTACTTGAAGGATCAACGATTCCTTGATGGATCGCCTCGCCTAGATTTAGTCTTTTTCTATCAATGACACTTGTTGTAATGAAAGGATCGTTCAACGCACCGGTAGTGGGATTGTAGATACCGAAATTCAATGTCTCTATTAAGCTGAAGCTCTTTTTGGGTGTGATTAGAAGACCGCTTTCAATAGCAGCGGTTAAAGTGTTAAGTTTTGAAGTTTCAGTATCTAGGATATTTCCCTTTTCAGCGTCCATGAGACCTTTGCGGAACGCTTCGGGGAGTTTGACAAGCCTCTTTTTGAGATTATCTTTTATGAGCGCAGTGTCTGCATCAATGTAGCCCAAAGTGGCCGCGTCTCGGATGGTGAATACTTCTTTGGATTGTGGATCAGTGAACCGAGCTGCAGCCAGATCGAGATACCCTTCCTCAACTGCTTGTTCAAACGTCAGAGGCTCACGAACATAAACAATCAAACCGTTTTCAAAAGTGAAGCATAAAGTACGCGCTCTATTCTGAGTGTCGAATGAACCTTTAGAGTTCTTGTCAATAATACCTTCAGTTATACCTAATTTTAGTGGAATGTATTTGTTTTTATGCGGGTCTTTAATGACAGCGGTTTCGGGGTCAATGAATTCGTATTTGATGGCTTCATCTAGCGTGAACTCTCTAAGAACTGGCTCGTTAGAAGCAGACGAGTCTGCTACGTAACGTTTAGGAATAGATTGCGATGTGATAGGTTGGATAACGGTGACTAGAAGTCCTTTATCGAACGCTATGTCTAGGCTGTAAGTCTTTTTCGCTTTAGTATCGAGAACCCTACCCTTAGTAATATCTACGTCACCTTGTTGAATAGCCAATGGCAAAGGTTTAAATTTATTAGTTAAGAGATCTTTAACAACTGTCGAATCTGGGTTCAGAAGATTGATTTCAATAGCTTTATTAATATCGATGAATTCGTTGGTGCTGGGATCGACGATCTTGCCGTTATCGGCTCTGAACAAACCATTCCTAATAATCTCTTCAAGAGTTAGATGTTTCTTAGTAGTTACAATAAGACCGCGGTGTTTTGCGTCTAACAGATTAATCTGGGTACCGTTAGGTAAAATGTAAACGTTATTCATATCATCGACAACACCACTCTCAATAGCTGCATCTAATTTAACGTATTTACTGGAAGGAATATGTTTTACTAATGAAGTTTCTGGGTTGATAAATTCTTCAGCAATTGCTGATTTGAGCGAAATTCGTTGTTCAGTTACTGGGTGTACGAATACGAGTTCAGTAATGTCATACATGTTCATAGCTAGTGTGTCGTATAGCGTGAAGCCTGCACTTTCGATGTCAACTATTAGACCCAGGCTCATAGCCTCAGACAGAGGTATTTGAACGTCTGAACCAGGTTCATGGAACTTGCCGCTTCTCCTATCAATAATTTCACTGCGGCAACATTCACCTAACGACAGCGGTTTTTCCGATTTCCTATCAAAGTAACACAAGTATTTAGGAGTAATAATCGACTTTCTAATTGCTTCATGTAATGTGATCTTACGATTAGTTGTCGGGTCAATGATCTTTCCGGTAGAATCGTCGTAAAGGCCTTGGTGTAATGCTCTTTGGAGACTGATCGGTGCCTTACTATCGACTAACAGGCCTATTTCGAAAGCCTTACGTAGTGTTATCTCTTCGTTATCACTGTTAATGTTCCTTATTTTACCGGTCTGATCGTCTATTACGCCAGTTTCTAACGATTCGGGTATCGTAATCTTGTCCCATTTACCTAACCTATTATCACGAATGTGCACTGAATGAGGATCGATTAGATTTAGTTTGATCGCTTCAGCTAGTGTGTATTTCTTGCCGCTCTGTGGATCCATGAACATACCCGTTATTTCATTGTAAACTCCTTTCTCTAATGCCTCGATAAGTGAGAGAGGTTTGCGGACCTCTACAAGAATGCCTCTTTCGAACGCTTCTCTGAAATCTATCTTTTCATCGCCTAGGACGATTGTTCCGGTCCTACCATTGATGATACCTTTGTCAACTGCAAACTCAAACGGAATGACTTTGCCAGCAACATGGACTAAAGTAGATTGAGGATCGATCATGCGTTTCTTAATAGCTCTATCTGTTGGAACTTTTTCTTTGCTGTGTGGGTGAGAGAATTTGCCCGTTTTAGGATCGTAGAAGCCTTTGAATACCGCTTCAGGCAGACTGAGTTTACGTTTAGCTGGAAGTATAAGGCCGCGTTCTGACGCATCAGTGAGAGATATTTTATCACCTTGTATGGGATCGTTAACCTTTCCTTCCTTTGAATCAACGATACCTGCTTTAATAGCGTCTCCTAACGTTATTATTTCTCCAGTGACAGAGTTTCTAACCGTCAAAGCTTTGGGATTAATATCACCTTTCTTGATTGCCTCTTCTAGTGTTAAAGTAACGTTGCTGATGGTCAAAAGACCTGTTTCTGGGTCATAAATGCCTTGAACTAAACCTTCCTGCAACGACCAAGGCTTTTTGTCGCTAAGCAAGTACCCTTTGTCACTCGCGTCTTTAAGGTTGATTACTGGTGATGTTAATATACCTTGTTCTAAGTCTAATAGACCAGATTTTACCGCTTTATCGAACGGCACGACCGCCTCAGAACTATCGTCTTTAATTTTAACATCGCTTGGATCTATTAGTTTATCTTCAATAGCTTTTTTGAGGGTGATGAGTTCACCAGTTTTTGGGTTCAATATTTTGCCTGATTCGGGTGAGTAATAACCTAATTCAATGACATCGAAGAGTGAGAATGTGACCGCTTTGGTAGCAACCAATCCTTTCTTCAATGCATCGTCTAATGGAATGTCTTTACCAGTCTTTTTATCTTTAATCTTTGCCGTTTCAGGATTAATAAGTTTAGTTTGAAGCGCCTCTTCTAGAGGAACGAATTTATCTAAAGCAGTATCCTTAATTTCAGAAATAGTCGGATGTACAATATTCCTATCAACCGCATCTTTAACTGTAACTAGCTGATCTGTTACTTTGTCTTTTATCTTTCCTGTTTTAGGTTCATACAAATCTTTTTCAATTACTGCTTCGATAGATATAGGTTTGCGAATAATAGTAATGAATCCGTGTTGGATAGCGACTGAAATTTCAATAGTTTCTTGTGTTTCAATGATTGTGATAACACCTTCATGAATAACGATAATACCGCGATCAATAGCGTCTGAGATTGTGATCATTTCATTAGTTCTTGGTACTTTGATAAATAAGGTTTCTTGATCTACAATGCCTTTTTCTACGGCCTCGCCGATAGGGACTAACGCACCAGTGTTAACATCTTTAAGTTCTCCCGTTTTAGGGTTATAAAGACCCTGTTCTAAAGCCGATTCAATGGTTACTTGTTCGGGAACTGTAACGTCTTCCGGTTTCTCTACTATCCATCCTAGCTGTATACAATCAAGGAACGGTACGCGTTTACCAGTCTTAGGGTTAACCATATGTCCCGTAGTTTTGTCTATAATAGGTCTAGCGATAGCTTCATCAAAGGAGATGTAATTATCGGATTTCGAGCCTAAGTCTTTGACCAAAATTGATTCGGGATCGAATATCTGTAAACCATAAACGAGTTCTTCGAATGAAATCTTAGCCCCTGTTTCAGGGTTAAGGAATATCTGCTTTTCAATATCATAGACGCCCATTTCAGATAGCTCTTCCGGAGTCAATCTGTGCGAAATGGCAACGAAGTATCTTGGGTATGACTCTCTAACTACGACACAGTTCTTAGAGATTACATCAACGGGAGTAAATCTACTTATTTGCTCTTGGTCTAACGAGTCTTGTACTGTCAAAGGTAACTCAACGTTATTCGAGATGATCCTACATACTTTGGGTTCAATTTTGCCTTGTTCGATTGCGTCTATAAGAGGAATATTTTCGTACAACGGTTTAAGAGGTTCTTCCAACTCTTTAGTAACGTTTTGTTCAGTGATTTCGTCTATAACCCTAAGAGGTTGTCTTTCAGCGTCTAGGAGTAGAGCTGATACCACTTTACCGTCGTTGATTGTCGTTGTGGTGATGGAAGGAATCTCCATAACCTTGGATTCAGATTTAAGAGTTGGAGATGTAGGCGAGAGCTCTGTAATATCTTTTACGGTAACAGTTGGTTCCTGAGGACTTGTTTTTGATGTTATAACAGTCTTTTCAGTAAAAGTAACATCTTTAGGTTGTACTTTATCTTTCTTAGAAGCAGTTTCAACACTTGTGACTTCAGAAGTCTGTACTTTGATAGTTTCCTCAATTTTTCTGTACACTTCGGAGTCAACCAAGCCTTTATCGCGGGCCTTATCTAAAGGTACTTTTTCACCTGTTTTAGGGTCAATAACTACTGCTTTTTTAACTACATCGATTACTTTAGCAGCTGCCAAAATCGGAGCTCCAACGACAGCTAAAGCTCCCAGTTTGGCAGCATCAGCTAAACTCATCTTTTTACCGGATTTGTCTTTAATTTCCCCTGTTTTCTTGTTAACTACCCCCTTATTAATGGCCTCTTTCAAAGTAATATCTTTACCCGATTTCGGATCTTTGACTACGATACTATCTGACGGCACTACCCCTTCTTTAACAGCTTCCCATAAGTTGTCGGACACTCCAGCCGTAGAAGATATGACTACAGAGGTATTCGGATCGTAAATTACACCAGGCGCTACTTCAACAGGCTTAGGAACATCTGCTTTTTCTATTTGACTCTCAGGAGATTTGTCTTTACGAACGTCTGTTGGTTTTTCTTTAACATCAGTCGGTTTTTGACCTACAATTTCTGTTACTTGAGTAATAACCCTATCAGGTTGATCTTCAGGAGATTCAACTCTGTATTCCTGTATTTCAGTAGTGCCATGAGGAGACGTGATCTCCTCAGTCACCACTTGATACGAAGATGATTCATGTTGAGTTATTTGAACAGTAGTCACAGTTGAAGAAGAAGATGTTATAACAGTACTGCTATGTTCAGTGATAAGTTCAGTTGGTTGAGATTTAGATACTGTGGTAACAACTGTTGTTACTTCACCCTCTGGAGACGTTTCAGTGTACTCTTGTCTTTCGACTATTGGTTTAGTGTCTGTTGGTTTGGTTTCACCTTGTGTAACTTCAGTTATAACAGTTTCTTTAGTGATAGGCACTTCTGATAAAATAGCGTCGTATTCAACTGTTTTTGAAGTGCTGGTTTTGATGACAGTCAACATTTCTTCGCTTTCTTGTTGCAGTTGGTAGTCGTCTGGACTGAGTTTACTCTCAGTTATCTGGTCTTTAACTTTCCATACCTCAACTGGTTTGTCCTTTTTACCTGATTCTTTAACAGGAAGTTTCTCAGGCGATTCGCCACGATGAATCTCTTTTGGTTCTTTGTGTTGACTTTCCTTAACCGATGGTTTATCTTTGATCTTATCTGATGGTTTTTGATCATCTTTCTTTGTTTCTTGTGTTGGTTTACCAGATACTTTGTCATCAGTTTTGACAACTGTAACAGTTTCTTTTTCAACAATAATTGGTTTAGTTTCTTTTGGTTTAGAAACCTCAGTTGACCTATCATCTGGTTTAGTAGTAGTCTTTTCAGTTATCCTCGGTGTATCCTCTACTGGTTTAGATTTTTCTTGTTCTTTAGTTGGTTTATCCTTTCCAGGCACAATAGGTTTTTGTTCAACACTTTTAGGTTCTGGTTTTGAAGGAACAGCTACCTTTTCAACTTTTTCTACCGTTGTGATCTTAGTGGTAGTGGTTTTTGGCTGATCTTGGGTACTTTGCATGATTTTGCTAGATACAGCCTTAGCTCCTTGAACTACAGCCATGCCAGCTAATACTGGAGCAGCTACTACTGCTATCAAACCCATTTTAGCAGCATTTTTTATATCAACAGCCTTTCCTGTCTTGGGTTCCTTCAATTTGCCTGTCTTCTTATCAATCAGCCCACTATCTAAGGCTTCTTTCAACGTTACTGGTTTACCAGCAGATACGTTATAAATAACAGAGTCAGGGTTGATAACTTTCTTATCAATAGCTTCTTTGAACGTAAGTGTTTTATTAGGTGACTTAGGGTCTTTGAATTTTTGCGTTCTCTCATCGAAAAGAAGTTCAAATGCTTCGTTCAGGTCGAGCATTTCAAGTTCTTTCCTTTGAGGAACCGACTTGTTGGTATCCTTAGGCACTTCAGTATTGAGTAAACCAGTACTGACGGCTTCAGAAATACTAACAGTCTCACCTGTTTTAGGATGAGTGAATGTACCAGTTTCAATATTAATATAACCTAAATTCAAAGCATCTTCGAAACTGATATTAGTATCTGTCAAGAACTGTTCTTTATTTGTCTGCTCGTCTCTAACTATACCTTGAGCTCTGGCTTCATCTATAGATATAATTTCACCTGTCTTAGTATTTTGAACTTCATTTGCACTCACTAGAACGTAATCGGCCAGTAACTCGATCATTCGTGTAGTAATAGTGTGTTGTGAAGAGAAAGTTTCAGAAATAGTAGTCACTACACCAGTTTCTTGCATTACTTCTGTGACTGGCTTGATAGCTAGAAGACCTTGCTCTAACGCTTGGTCTATCGGGATTACTTCCTTAGTTTTAGGGTCAGTAAAGGTCGCGTGTTTAAGATTAACTGTACCTTTTTCTATGGCGTCTTCAAGCATAACAGTGTCAGATGTTTGGGGATATGGAATAGCCATAATTAGATCTTTCTTAACAGCATCTCCTACTGGAGTTATTTCACCAGTCAGAGGATGTCTTATCTCTCCGGTATGCGGAAGGATAAGATTCTTACTAATAGCAACATTGAGTGTCATGGCTGCTTTAGGAATATCTTCAACAGATTTCCTTGGTTCATTTTCAGGGAATATCTGAGCATTTACGGCCGCAACGAAATTGAGAGGACCTTCATTTGTTTTTATTACGTTCTTTTCATTATCAATGATATTTTTCTCGATAGCTTCACCTATTGTCATCTTTTTGCCCGGACCTACAGTAATACTTGATAATGGGTCGACTATTTCACAAATTATAGCTTCTCTGAGCGAGAGAAGGTTGCCAGTTTCAGGGTGAATTATTTTACCAGTGGCTGGGTCTAATAGTGCTTGCTCTAGAACTTCTGGAATGGTAAGACTTCTCGCCAAAGGTATCAATACTTCATCCTGACCGTCAGCATCTAAAATACCCCTCTTAATAGCTTCCTTGATGGAAACTGTATCACCATGAACGGGATCTACAATCCTACCCATATTTTCATCGATAATACCCTTCTCAATTGCCTTTTCAAGTGTTAAAGGCGTACCACTATCGTCTTTAATAGATTTGACTTTCTCTAATATTTGAGCTGTTTCTTTATCCATTAGGTTCTTTTCAACTGCCTCTAAAGGAGTAACGACGCGTTTCCTAAGTTTTTGTAAAACAATCGGTTTAGATTCTAATACCTGTGATTCCTGAGTTTGTTCCCTACCTACATTGACTTTGTATTTCGGTTTAGCGTGAGTCTTAATAATTTGGACTACATCTGATGGTACTTTAGATTTTTGAGGGATTTCAATTACTTTCCTGTTGTCTGCTGAAAGACTATTTTGAATAGATTCTACTGTTATAAAGCCTTCAGATACGGCAGCACCAACTGATATAGGCTTGGTTGTCTTCGATTCCTTAAACAGCTGTTCTGTTTTAGAATCAATAAGACCTCTCTTATGAGCTTCGTCGACCGTAATTTTCTCACCCGTTTTAGGGTCTACTACTATGTTAATAACATTTTCAGTAACCGTAACAGTGCTTGAACTTGGTGGCGCAACGTCATAGCTAAGTCTTTCAGGCGTGCCTTCTTTGACGGACAGCTCGTACTTTTTGAATGAAATGGGGTCAATTAGACCTCTCTCGTAAGCTACTTCGATAGGTAATTTCTCGCCTGTGTTAGGATCGACGACTACAGTAACAGTTTTCGTTGAAGTTGGGAGAGTGCTTGTTACTTTAGATATGGTGATTGATCCGTATCTTTGGTTGTCTGGCGATGCTAAATATTCTTTGTAAGTGACTGGGTCAATGATACCCTTTTCGTAAGCGACATCTATGGGTAACTGTTCGCCTGTTTTAGGATCTTCTTCATAAGTAACAGACGTAACATTAGTTGGTGAAGACTTTTTAATTTGAGTAATCGTTTCGGTGTCTGGCGTTTTATCACGAATAGAGTCTTCATATTTTTTATAAGTTGCAGGATCAACCAATCCCCTTTCATAAGCAACTTCCATTGGCAATTTTTCACCTGTTTGTGGATCAACTACCATTGTGCTTTTCACTACTTGTATCACCTTAGACGCAGCGACTAAAGGTGCTCCTACTACAGCTATCAACCCTATTTTCGCGGCGTCAACTAAATTGATTTTATTGCCAGACTTCTCTGTATATTCACCCGTCCTCCTATCTACAATACCTCTATCTATCGCTTGTTTCAGCGTAATTTGTTTTCCTGATTGTGGTTCTATAACAGATACAGTACTAGTTGAGACTACTCCTCGATCAACAGCTTCTAAGATGTTCTCAGAAACTCCTGTAGTTGTGGAAATTACTAAGGCTGTTGAAGGGTCAAAGATAACGCCAGGAGTTACCTGGACCGGTTCTAGCAGAGATTGTTCTTCACTCACGTCGTGAGGAGAACCGAATACTTCAGATATTTCAAGCTTATCAGGCATTCCTGCTACTGAAGTGATAGTAATCACTCTCTGAGAAGATGTAGTGGAAGTGATTTGAATAAACATTATATAGCGACGCTCGATCGCTTCTTCCATTGATATTACTCCACCAGGGTGTTTATAAGAGCCTTTGTTATCAAGAATACGCATTTCCAAAGCCTTACTCAAAATAACTTCTTTCTTAGTTCTAGGATCTATTACTTCAGCTGAACTTGGGTTGATGATGTTAAGTTTTACAGCTTCGTCTAAATCTAAAACCCTATCAGTGCCTGGGACTATAAATAGTCCAGTAGACGGATCGAAAAGGTTTTGTTGGATAGCTTCTTTGAGCGACCAGCCTCCTTTAGGTAGTTCGATAGTATTCTTCTTGATAGTCATAGATGTTACTGACGGGTCTGACACGACTGATTGTTTAGTTACTGTCCTAATCTCTTGAACCGTTTCCCGTGATGGCGTGCCACCACGGCTAGAATAATCTGGACTTTTAAGTGTCTCTGGGAGATTATCTCTCTGGACTTTGCTTTCAGGACTTGGAGGCAGGTCTTTGAAGAACGATTTCTTAGTAATTTTAAGCTCAACTACTTGTCCTGGAACTAAATCTCTCTTAGATACTCTATCGGATATATGAACTACTCGCGGTTCGTTCTTTTCAACGCCTAATAAACCTTCGTCCAAAGCTTGTTGGATAGGAATAATCGTACCAGTGCTAGGATCTGTATACATTTGTGTGTTTTCGTCAATCAAACCGCGACGGATTGCTTCAGCAAATGTTATTATAGTTTCAGATTTCTGCGTAGTATTTGTATTAGTTACTGTGACGTACCGTTTCACTGTTTTGGTGACTGTTTGTAAAGTTAAAGTGATGTTCAGAAGAGAGTTCAATAAGGCAGCTCCTTCAGGAGTTATCATGTTAATTTCAACGGCTTTGTTGAAAGGAATAGGTTTTTTCGTTGTACCGTCTAACAAATGTCCCGTTTTAGGGTCTAATATATTTTGGAATACCGCATCTAACACCGCAAGCTCTTTACCATTATCGTAAATACCTATTTTACGATTAAACATTTCTAAAACTTCAGGCCTAACAATTGACACTTTAGTGCAGTCTTCTAAGTATACGAAATCACCGCTTTCAGATTTCAGGAAAGTTTCACCGTTCACGTATTTTAGATAACCCTTACTTAATGCAACGTTGAATGAGACGAATTCACCTGTTTTCGGGTCCCTAAAACCATCAATATCGAATATAGAACGCTGCGATACAGAAGTAATAAGACCCCTATCTACTGCTTCGGGAATTGTAAGAATTTCGCCGGTCAAATTGTCACGGAACTTACTATCTGGCAGGATTATTTTAGCACCTAAAGCTTCGGACAACGTGAGCAGTTGTCCTGTAGTCGTATCTGTAATACACTTAACATTATCACTGTCAAGGACTCCTACGGAAATGGATTCTAGAATGTTAAGCGGAGTTTTATTAGCTGGCGACAGTATTTTACTATCATTAGTCATAAGGTTGATATCGCAAACGTCTTTCAGAGTCATCGGCTTACAAATAAACCGTTTGTTAGCCGCTTCTTTGTAGGACATTTTTTCTTTAGTCAAATTATGTACGTATTTAGAATGTTTAGTATTGATTATGTTCTTCTCTATCGCTTCAGCAAGAGTTATTTTTTTGTCATTTTTGGGATCAACCACTTCTCTCAAGTTCGGATTGATTAATTCGTTTTTGATAGCTACATCTAACTGGAATCTGTCACCTGAGTTCCTGTCCAGAATCCAACCGCTATTGTCAACTAGTTCTTGGCTAATCGCGTCAGACAGAGACAGAGCACTCGATTTGATTTTGATAATCTCTTTGTATATGAGGTATCCTCTTTCGTACGCTTCAGCTATAGTGATGTACGTCCCATTAGGAAGCCTGTACAGACCTCTTTGGAGATCGACTTGTCCACGGGTCAGTGCGTCCGAGATACTCATTCCTTGACTAGGCCTGTCGCCTTCGACTGTTACCTTGATCCTCTTCTCTGCTGGATCTGACATTCCTTGCTCTGCATCGTACAGTTCTCTCTGGATCGCTTCTAGTAGCGTGACTTCATTGCCATCTTCAGTAGTTCCGCATGCTCCTGTCAATCTTGCTGCTAGTTTAGGGTCAATGAGACCTTCTTTGGCAGCTTGGTCTATTGTCATAGTCTGTCTCATGTCAGGCGATGATAGTAATCTGCCTGTTCGTACGTCGAGGATTCTCATACTGATAGCCTGACCTACAGTTAATATTTCCCTGGTTTCAGGGTGGATGATGCCTCTAGACTCAATGATATTGGGTCCTTCGTACATTCTGTGGACTCGTTTGAGTTTCCTGACGTCAGGCCGGTCATCTTCACTGATGGTCGTTTTGGTTGTAAAGTTAGGCGAGTTCAGTTTGCCATTGGAAATCGATTTGATTGGTTGACCGTCAAGCTCAGTCGAGTGTGATGTTCTGACGTATCTGTGGTGAATGAAACACGTGTTATAGGCAACCCTACTTCAAAATCTGAAGCTACCTGATTTGTTGTCCAAATGAAGGGATCTAAGTTTGAGTAACCGTTGGTTATTATGTTTCTATAAGTTATATTCAACCAATAACGTAGTACAAAGAGGATTAATTCTTCTATCTGATTGGCTCTTTTAAATTACTCGGGCATCTCGATACAGCCTTGTCAGTGACTATTGTTTATTTCAATATAGTGTGAAGATTGGCTCTAACACTATAAATCATAAAGCGTTCTTTTTTCAAAAAAACACTTGTCATCGTCACTTGACTGCCTTTCCCCTTAACTCTACTCAAACGTAAATCCCATCTGGACATATTAGATACATCTCTCTCTAACGTATTGTTTTCTACATCTATCTATCTCTATCTTACACTACTACTCACTTTTCCGACGTGTAATGTGAGGTGTACGTCGTCTCTGTGGTCAAGTCTTGCATGTTGAACTCTTGTCGGAACGAGCGCGCGGACCGCGGGGCCATTGCCTCTACGAGACGCTGGAAAATAGAAGAGAAAGGGTATAAACATAAGTAATTGGTGAGAAAGATTCGATTGAAAATAACACTTATTGTGATTGGGATAAGGTTGAAAATCCAGATATCGAAGTAAATGTAAGAAGTATGTCTTGTTGTCACGTTATTAAAAAGAATTTTATATAAAGGATAATAGGATTATAGGAAGTTTTTGTTGATTAAACTTTATGAAATATTTCCTAAGAAATAAACCAAGTCGTAATTTATTCAATTAAATCCACCAGATTTATTACACATACGAGATTCTTAACTATCTTAAAAAAATTACTTAGTACATGAACATGACCAATCACTAAAATCATTCTTATTTAAAACTGGAACACTTGTTCTGTCTAAACAAACACTAATTTATCTTATAAATTACAAAAACATAAATTATCTTGCATTCACTATTTAAGTACTTTATCTACACTAATGTTGTAACATTCTACTTATGTTTCCAATACTTGACTTATAATTACTACTGTTATAGCGCAGACAACAAAACACTCAATTTAAGCAATTTCACATGATGGTATAATATCCACATCGATATCGTAAAATCTCATTATAACATCGCGCGCTCGCTCCTGATTGGCCCTGCGCGAGCTGCGCTCTCATTGGTTAGATTTTAATGGCGGCAAGTTCACTGTGACAATACACGTACGCGTGAAAAACTATTGTCATCTTTAACTCTTGTTGTTTGATTAATTGCATTAGTGAAGATAAAGTAGTGTATGCAACTGCATATAACACGGGTATTAAAACACTCGTTACTATTATGAAACTCGCTGCGCTCGTTTCATAAACTCACACTCGTGTTTTAATGCCCTTCATTATATGACAGTTGCATAAACTACTATTGTCATACTAAAGACAGCACTATAAAGACATGATGTAAGTGTTTGCGAATAACAAATGTTTAATTAAAGCGACAAAGTTCCAGACTATACGTCGAAAAACAAATGAATGCATTGTCATCGTTAATGCAGTTGATCAAATACCTACTTTTTATTTATTATTTAATCTTTGTAACGAATCGCTCTGTTCTTAATTTGAATATTGTTCGAATTTCAAAGAGGTACAAATTATTTTAACACCTTTTAAAATAACTGACTCACTCTTAATGCATTCCAAATATGAAAAGTGTGGAACTAATATACAAAAATAAAATATAAAATAAAGCAAACTTCCACCGAAAATTGGTTTGAACGAGATCTAGTTTATTGTTAATACGTCATAAATCGTAAACAGCAATTTACCTTTCATTCAATCAACTCAAATCTTCTAACTACAAGAAGTTTTATATTATGTTATTTGCTGCTACAAAACCCTTCATGGGCGAGTCCGACTCGCACTTGGCCGCTTTATTTCAAAATTCGAACGAGTCGAAAACATAACTACCAATCAATAACGTTTTCGACGAATTTCATAATTTCAATTTCAAGGAAACTTTATACCAAAATCCGATCAAGTTTTACTAAAAAAAAACAATGTGAATAACTTATTTAGTTAATTCGTAATCTCCTCAAAGGGAACACGTGTTAGATTGTTGAAACTACAATTCATAGAACATTAAGGAAGTGGCCTAGATAAGTCATATTAAATTAGACGTTAAAACTATGTTTCCGTAAACGTAGCTTCAATTCAAAATGAGTAGTATTCCCTTAAGCTTAAGATATCTAACTAGCAGCGCCCCGCGGTTTTACCCGCGTTGTGCCCGTTCCCGTGGGAATTTCGGGAATTTTTTTACATAAAAACCTTCCTCTTGAATCACTCTACCTATTACAAAAAACCGCATCAAAATCCGTTGCGTAATTTTAAAGATTTAAGCATACAGACAGACAAACAGAAGACATACAGACGCGACTTTGTTTTATACTATGTAATGATAGCGTAAAAAGTCGTGATATTTTTCAACGAACGTAATGTTACAGTAACTAACCCTTTAGGACAAACTACTATTTATCATTATACATTGCGAAGGAGGTTTCAGATAAAGTTTTTAATTGTACTTTGAGGAGATATCACTATTACCGTATTTCGGAGGTCATGTAAAATTATCGGTCCCGATCGTTACAATCGATAGACCATGTCGGAGGCCTTTAGGCGGTCTAAAAACTCCCGACACTAAGGTTGGCTACTACACTATCGGAACGTACTTACTTACTATTACATTACATTGTATCAATTAGTGAGTATCAACCTTTATGTTACCCTTATTTTCAAAGAGCGAATTTACTAGCGAGCCGGCTGGTTCTACAACGATGACATATGTCACAGTTGTCTTTAACTCACCGGCTTTTGTTTAATGGAAACGCCTAATGCAATAGTCACAAGATATTTTTTGAAGTATCAACATCAATACAAAAATCGTCCATTGATTTAAGGACTCTCTCTCTCAGAGAAGTTATTAGAGACACAGTGAGAAGGAAAAAAATAGGTTATACTAAATTCATAGACAATCAGTTTGTAATACCAACCCGGCATTCGTACGCGAAATCGTACTCCTGCTCCTCCATTTTAAATAATCACTAAACACTTCACAAATTGTTTATTTCAATAGTTCACTTAAAAAACACATTTTCATTCACATAACGTCAACACTTAAACAATACCTAATATTCACAATTAAAATGTAACCTAAAGATTTGAAATAAATAAATAATTATGGCAATAATACCGATAAACAAATAAAAATAAAAGAAAATAGGAAAAACTATTTGAAATAAGAACACAGCACAACTAAGAAGCTGGCTGAAAACTGAATGAATGCCAAAGAGAATAGTAAACGAAAAAAAATCGAATTCTATATTTAAATCATTTCGTAATGAGTTACCGGCGCGTCTAGACGTGAATTGCTATTCGAAATAGATCGAATTTGGAACAATAATTAAAATAATTGGTGTTGTAGTTTATCAGCTGTTTGGAGGTAGGGTGTTTGAGGTTATAGTGACTGGCTGATTCGATATTCGAGATGCGAGGATGCGCGCGCAGCGTACTGCGCCGGTGCGCGGAGCGATGACCGCGTAATCTTGACATTATGACACGAGCACGTAACAATAGGAGTTCTAAAAGTGTGTCGTATGTAATTGCTGTTTCTTGATGTATAAAATCTCGGCGGATATAGGGTGGCATAATGTATGAAGTGGTTTTGACACCTGCCGCAAAGAAGGGGAGCTTTGACGAGACGATAGATATATTATAATGATTGGTTGTAATTTAATGTCTCGCGATGTTTAAGAATTGGTTTTAAATTTGTGATGTTTCAAATATTTTCATAAACAGTTTTAGCTTTGGTCGGGTTAATAAAGTGATAAAATCGTTGCTTAATACAATTAAGAATCCGTTTCTAAATTCAAACATTTCTACTAACAAATTTCAAACTTCCAATACAATCGATATTCTTTGATGCTGAATTGATGCTGTCCATAGATAGAAAGAAGAAAACACACTCCACAGACGATTAAAGATTCTAATTAACATATTGAAGTGTAATTTTCTTTAGTTTTATACTCCAATGGAACGTAAACAAGTGTCAGATAACTGTCAAAGATAAAACTTATCATAAGAATCAGTGCGTAAACATAGAAAGCGTGGAAAAAGGAAAATTCTTACACGCATTATAATATTGCTGGGGTTAGATTTTATTTCACTTTACTAATAAAACTTTTATAGATATTTTCATACATTAATTTAAAATATAGTTTGAATCTTAGCATTTGTATTGAGAGCAAAGACAATATATATTTTAACAGTTCACAAAACGGAAAAACTGAACCCTATATATACTCGTACTAATATGATAAAGGTGAAAAGTTTGTTTGTTTGAACGCGCTAATCTCAGAAATTACCAGTCCGATTGGAATAGTTCTTTTTGTAATGGATAGCCACATTCAACGGGAAGGTTATATGCTATTTTTCATCCCGAAATTCCTACGGGAACAGGCAAAACGAGGCTAAAACCTGCTGCTAGTATCTTATATAACTTTCTTGTTTCAAACACAAAATATACATTACATCACAGTGTAATAAAAGTAAGGCCCAAAAACCGAACCTTGAGGTACCCCAGTCTCAAACACATCAACATATAAAGCACATAATATTTACATTGTATTCAAATTATTTACGAACAATACTAATAAAAACCGCGAGTTTACCTTGCAAATTAGCATTACAAGTCTAAATAATGTATGTGTTCCGTGACAAGGGATTCACGACACGGTCGAAAGGCTAAGTGAAGTCTATAATATAGTATACCATATTATGGTAAAAGACCTAAATTTTATTCTCATTCTATTTAACACTAGTAGTGCTCTAAGGATTTATTAAGTTTTATTGGTACGTTCAAGATACTCTTTGGAGCCAAAACTGAATAAAAATATTTGACTTTGACTTATAAACTTAAATTACGATTTTCTTCAATTAAATTCGAAACTTTTGCTGTGTGAACATATATTATCAACGCATTAATATCGGGAAATAGCTCTGGCGGTTTAATATTACTAAACTTTGATAAAATTACATGAGTTTCAAATTTATACCGATTTAACGTGTATATAGTACTAGCCGCGCCCCGCGTTGTACCCGTTCCTGCGGGAATTTCGGGATAAAATGTATCCCATGCGGGATTTCAATGTATTTTTTCGATGTATAACCTATATATATTACTGCAAACTCATCCAAATCAGTCCAGTAGTTTTGTCGTGAAAGAGTAACAAACATACGTATATACGTCCATCCTCACAAACTTTCGCATTTATAATAATAGTAGGATAAGTCATAACAGACTAGCAGTGACCTGTGGTTTTGGGCGTTATACTAATTCTAGTACACTGGTAGAAATACCCTTAGTATTTCTCTTCGCCTAATCCGATTCAAATCCATACGGATATATTAACGTTTACAGCAAACTAATATCATCTTTACAAAGTTCCGCATTTGCAATATTAAATCTTATTTCTCCACCTATAAGACTTATTTTACCGCTCCATTAGTAGTCGTTAGTCACATAATTACATCACACACATTTTTAGCCCATTCATCAGAACGCTCAAGGCCTACTAAATGTCAAGTTTGTTTTTAAAGAATATCTTTAAAATACTCGCTTTTTATCTGTTTAGGTAATTTTAAAAGTAGTCCATTACGGAATCTAGATATACTGGTTTTAGGAAGGAATTTATCGTGTGATATATATTTTTATTGTAAGATATGTCTTTATAGCATTAGTTCTTGGTAAAATTGTTTGATTTCGTTTTATAATAGTTTGTTAAGACTTATCAATAATAAATGTTAAGCAACGTTCTGTTGACTACTAAAATGGGTGACCGATAGAGAAAGGATGTCTATTTCTATCAGCTACCGAAGGCCCTTTTTACATAATAATATTGAAACTCTCAATTCGGTAAATTATAAGTAATTCATATAAATATTTATAAAAGTTTGACTAATAACCATATCGGAATCCTTTAAATAAGTGATCTGAATACTAAGGCGTTGTCCTAATAGAACGCGAATGCGCGATGCGAGCGATGCGACCATCGCGTGTTTCAAACATTTGAGACCGCGTCGTGCGATTGTCAGTTAGGACACTTATTAGAGTTCAATATGTTTGATCGCGCGTTCGTACGAGTAAAATTCGCGCGATTCGCGCGATTCGCGTTCTATTAGGACAACGCCTAACAGAGCCCGTTTCAACAGACTTAAAACTGTCTGGCCATACCAGACTCCTTTTAATGAGCCTTGAAACTGTTTCTGCAGCCATTAAACTGTCTGACCATACCAGTCTTTTTAAGCAGTTTTAAAACTGTTTTTGCAGCCATAAAACTGTCTGTCCATATCAGAGCCCTTTTAAACAGTTTTGTAACTGTTTCTGTAGTCACATTTTTTGTTCATTCTATCAATATTGATCACACATATCGACTCGGCGATTAAAATCTATAGCAACAGACTACCATAAACCTTTCATTACAACAATAAAATAAAAAAACTAAATTCAAAGGCAATCTGTAACAGAATTAACAGAGTATATTGACCTGCTTTGACTCCGTTAAATCGTATCAATAAATTCTTTCGTTTCAGCATCAAATATAAATCTTGGACGTTTACGCAACTCCGCTCTCGTTAAATGGTGGATCTTTCAAAAATGTGTTATGGCATCCATATTTTTATTTATGTTGTAATACTCTTGGCGTTAATTGTTTTGGCATTAAAGTAAGCTTAAACAAGTAATATTTTTGGCACACCTTTTCGTGGGATTTTTTTACACATACTCAAAGCCTTGCTTAGTGATTTGCTTACTTACATACATTTTTCAAAACTCACCAGCAATTTCGTGGCTTAAAATAGAAAGCCTATACCCTGACTTGAATGTGGCTCCATTGTAAAAATATTTATTCAAATCGGGTTGTTAATTTCTGATATTAGCGCGATCAAAAAAACAAAAATACATAACAACAAACTTCAGCTTTAATATAATTATATTGTACGTGTGTGTCACTGAACTTCTCCTAAACGGCTGGACCGATTGGAATGATTTTTTTTGGATGCGTTTGGGTGGTACCCTGGATGGTTTAGATTCACACTAGCGCCATCTATTGGGTCGCGGGTGGAACCACCGCGCGGGACAGCTTATATCAAAACTGTAGGGATAAAGGGCAGCTTGAGTTTGATTTGAGTATCCAGTACAAAATAACTAATGCTAATGAGAAAATTAGTGAGAAAAATGCGACAAACAACTATCCTAAGACAATATAAACCAAAAAAATTAAATAGCACTTCAAACTAACCTCAATACAAAATGAATCGTAAATTCAGCTAGACTTGCATTAAAGATAAGTAAAACAAACAAAACTTACAATTAAGAAGCAAAAATAATCCATATTGACACAACTATAACGTCCAAAGTAGATTGAATACTGGCGACAGTTCAATTACATATTGATAATGTTATCTGTTTGTTTGTGGATCGATTAAATGTCATTCAGTGAAAATAGAGCTGGTCGGAAAGTCTCTAATCTTTGGTAGAGTGAAGTTCGCGCCAAACGAATTTAAAATAAGAACACATTCTAAAATAAACAAAAAATAAACAAAAAAACACTGTTAGTG
The DNA here is from genome assembly GCA_963082685.1 of Cyclophora albipunctata. Taxonomy (NCBI): domain Eukaryota; kingdom Metazoa; phylum Arthropoda; class Insecta; order Lepidoptera; family Geometridae; genus Cyclophora; species Cyclophora albipunctata. The sequence goes on along the minus strand of OY720138.1, from coordinate 5,723,972 downwards.
AGTGTTTTGTCTCTTTTGCTCTTTGGAAAATAGCGTATGTCAGAAAGGGACAAAACATTTGCTAGCTAAAATGCTGCTAGTCAGCGTTAATTAATAAGGCCTTTACTCTTTAGGCAACTTTATCAAAAAGCAGTTCCTTTTCAGACGAACTGACTATGAGAATAAAGTTACTTGTCGGTTATTTCATATAAAAACTGGCTTTAACGAGAGGAAAAAGATACCGTCGGAAATACTATTGTCTTTTTTGCATGTTCCAGTAAAAACAGAAACTGAAATGTCATTAAATTCAGATCACTTGCAGATCTGTATTTACCATTTTATAGAACCAAAAGTCACATAGAGTGATCCTAATCTATAGTTTAGACTAGATCTAGAGAATAGAGAGCCTTTATTTATATAAATATGAGAGAAAGTCGTGTTACTTACACCATTTATAACTCAAGAACGGCTGGACCGATTTTAATGATTCTTTTCTTATTTTATTAATCCTGGTCAGGAATAGGATAATAAGTAATAAAAATCCCAAAATTCCCACGGGAACAGGTGCGTTGCGGGTGAAAACGCGGGCACAGTTGGTTAATATTAAAATTAATGTGACCAAAGTACAGAAATGAGAATATTTCAGGCCTAAGCAGGCAGAAAATATTTTACTTCTATGAATGACAAAATAACGTTAGGCATAACAAATACCCATTCAAAATTACATCATTGCCCAAAAAAGCCTAAACTACTAACACACCAATGCCATAACAATAGTGTAGTGTAAATAGTACTAAGTGTCAACTAACTAATGGGACAGTTGGCATCAACCAACATCGTGACCAAATGCTCTGCCAAATACCCGTTCAATGGTGTTCTAGTATTTGCAAAGGAGCTAGCGTTGCCCTGCAGTTTTACCTGCATTTTACCCAATTTGACGGGTATTTCGAGATATAAAATAGTATATTTAGCCTTTTTGATTAATGGAGTTAATGTTCGTAGAAATAATTTTTCTAATCTGGTGAGTAGTTTCGGAGATAAACGCATTCAAACATAAGATTTTTTCAGCTTTATTATGTTACTTGGATAAAACCATCAACATTGCATTTAGTATACATAGTTTGGTCATGCTTTTGGCACGAAAGTATGAGGCGTCAAAATGGTTGAGTGTGACATTATTTTTTTGATATTTTACCATACAAAGTTCTACTTTTTAGGGTTCCGTACCCAAACGGTAAAAACGGGACCCTATTACTGAGACTTCGCTGTCCATCCGTCCGTCCGTCTGTCACCAGGCTGTATCGCAAGAACGGTATTAGCAAGACAGTTGAAATTTTCACAGATGATACATATATTTATTTTGCTGCTATTACAACAAATAGTACGGATGCCTCCGTGCGCGAATCCGACTCGCACTTGGCCGGTTTTTTATTTGTATGTCAGTCCCAAGTATTCAGGAAAATTCGGGAGATTTATTATAGTCGCGGGACCAATTTTTTTAAAGGTATGGTTCATTATTTATAGTCTGAGATCCATTTTTTTTGTAAGTATCTTTAAACGTAACAGACATCATAACCCGCATATCCATGGCCAAAGCAGCATTTAACACCAAAAAACATCTGTTTAAAAACAAAATATCCCGATCCATCAAAAAACAACTAATAAAAACATTTATATGGAGTATAGCTCTTTACGGCAGCGAAACATGGACCATGATCCAAAGGGATAGGGAAAGGCTAGAGGCGTTTGAAATGTGGTGCTGGAGGCGAATGGAAAGAATAAGCTGGACGGAAAAGAAAAGCAACGAGGAAGTGTTGAATGTAATAGGGGAAAAGAGAGCAATACTAAAGACGATAGAAATCAGGAGAGGAATGATGTTTGGACATCTTTTACGACACGACGAATTTATAAAAACTATAACAGAAGGACACATAGAGGCAAAGAGAGGAAGAGGAAGGCCAAGAAGGGCTTATGTAGACCAACTGAAGGAAAGAGCAAAAGTCGTGTCGTACGAACAGCTGAAGAGGATGGCAGATGACAGAGGAAAGTGGAAAGAACTCCATCGACAAGAGCCCAGCTCTTAAGTTTAGAAGAAGAAGATCTTTAAACGTCTAAGTCAAGTGCAAACATATTTAACATGTTCAGTATGTCCATAAATACAAAGTGACTGCTACAAGTAGGTCATTGAATTAATAGAGGTGACACTACTCTCTACAATAGACTAACAATATCTATTAGCCTGTTTGAGATACACTTGTACAAGATATAACTAGATTTAGAGATCTGTAACAACAATACTAAACTAGTAGCGACCTGTGAATATACTCGCGTTGTTCTTGAATTTCTTAAAAATATTGGAATGTATGTATTCAAATGGCACTGATAGTTCCAGATACAGATATATTTCTATGCATATAGATATATATTCACAAGTAAAAACAGCAATGAAGCTCTTCAGCTGTATTTTAGTACCAGCAGTACTCCACAGTGTTACCCGCGTTTTGCCGGTTCACGTAGGAATTTCGGGATGAAAAATAGCCTATAACCTTCCCGTTGAATGTGGCTATCCATTACAAAAATAATTATTCAAATCGGACTGATAATTCCTGAGATTAGCGCGATCAAACAAACAAGAAGTCAAACTCTACACCTTTATTATGTAAGTATAGACTAAAGAGTATTGTTATAAATATCCAGCAGCTATAAAAGGAAAACCATCGACAAACTCTATAATAGAGTCAACGCAAAAACCGTTATCGCCATGATGTCATTCTCGGATAAATCGCACAATTGCATTAACCTTGTGTTTTCCTAAAGCATTACATTTTACGTTCTAGATTTATATTTATTACTAGTCGCGCCCCGCGGTTTTACCCGCGTTGCGCCCGTACCCGTAGATTAAATTGTTCAAGTTTTTGTTGTTGGCTTTTATAGTCTAGCAGCGCCCCGTGGTTTTACCCACGTTGTGTACATTCCCGTGGGAATTTCGGGATGAAAAATAGCCTATAAACTTCCCGACGAATGTGGCTATCTATTACAAAAACAATTGTTCAAATCCTATTGGTAGTTTTTGAGATTAGTGCGTTCAAACAAACAAACTCAGCTTTAAGTATAGATATAGGCATTATATATTTTAAAAAAGTATTTTAACCATTTATCCATCTATTAAATAATTTTGCTTTAATATAATTACTTTATTTTATATCGCCAACTGCAACCTCCTAACCGATAAAAATAAGAATACGAAAAAAAATTACAAATTACAGAATCGTATTATGACTCGAGATAACAACCAACACTATAAACATTGACATAATCGCTTTATTATACGCTTTGATAACATAATATTTACAAAAAAGAGCGCGAAATCTTTAAGTCTAAAGGCGTTTAAAAAAGAATTTAAAAAATGGCGCTGCGATTTGGGTTTTCCATTTATATGTCACTGGGGATAGTCTATGCCTAGTAGCTACCTGTCAGGTATGGATGCATTATGTGTAGAATATCTTATTAGCGTGGTGATTATGCCTAATCGTCTACCTGTACTGATATCTTCAGTGAGATGAGAGGTCTTTGCCCAGCAGTAGGCACATTACAGGCTAATACTTATTTTATGTAGTCGTTACATGAGCCATGTCAGAGGCCTTTGGCGGCTCAATAACTCTGACACCAGGATTAGTCTGGTTGACCATTCACTCGGTGAAGAAGAAGAAGAATACTTTTTTTCCAAATATTATGTTCTAAGAAGTAATACTATAAGAAGTATATTATCGCATTTTTGCTTTATAACATGCAGTGCCACGTGATTTTAACCGCGTTGTACCCGTTCCTGTGGGAATTTCGGGGATAAATATAGCCTATAACCTTTCTCTTGAATATAGCTACTTAATACAAAAATAATTATAAGAATTGGACTGGTAATGTCCGAGATAAACCCTAACATTCAAACAAACAAAATTTACAAAATGTTACCTCCATAGATTTTTTAGTTACAAACTTATTATGTGTTTGAATACGTAATGTAATAAAAATGTGTTAAATAATCTAAAATGTTCAAAGTAAACTTCTCTCCAATATCGCTAAGACATAACTACAGACTTTATTCAACGTAATACTAGGTATAGACTACATACGTAGTGATTCACTCTGGCCATAGAGAAAAAAAATCTATAAATAACCTCTTTTGAATGTCTTCAGCCAGTTAAGGAAAAACCGAATAATTTGAATTTGGAACGATATGGCGATTTCGTGGAACATTATTATTTTATGGACACTGTTAAATTCAACTTGACATTTTAATGTTACGTTTATTATTCAATTGTTTTTATTTGACTGACTTCATAAATGGAGGTCATGTTGTAGTATCCAGGGTGGTTTATTTCTTATCTTAGTTGTTAATATTATTTGATAGTGCACAGATTTTAATTACAAATAGTAATTTGTCAAACCTCAAGATAAACATATTTTGCAAGGTAAAATGTCGAAAAATCTACCAAGGACTAAATTTTAAGTCACAATTACACTTAAGTCTTTATCTATGGTTAATTTAAAATCACCCACGCTCCGCACGTACAAACAACATTACGAATAATTCATCGAAACAACAATTTTGGTTGTGGTGACACCGTTTCTGTCGGCATTTATATTGCCATAAACGTCAAAAATTAAAAGCATAAAATGACGAATTAAATTGTAAACACTTGTTTTTAACTTTCTCTTGTTATTACGTGATTAAATCAAATTTAAAAATAAATGTCGGCGAAATAAATCGGTTAAGGTCATCTTAAACGCACTACAACTCGATATTATGCCATATTTATCAATATATTTATACACAACATAAGATAAACATAACCCTTAGCTATTAAGATTATAAAATACAATAATTCGCACTTGAAGATCACAACACAACATTTTTTATCAATTTCCATGATATTCAAACTCTTTTCACATCAAAACAAACTAAAACGTCATTCTAAAAAACTCTTTGAAAAAAGAACAGAATCGGTATAAAACCTTTTTTTATAAACACACACGATTATTCGATACTCGTTTGAATTTCGTTCGAAGTCGCGCATGCGTGATCCGAGTCGCGATGTTCGCGCGTAACTGAAAAGCGGACATGGATTTCGTCATCGTTTAACTAAATTGGCGCCATAATGCAATCTGCTTCCGGAAGGAAATATTTTTTTAATACGGTTATTTATTTTATTTGAAACGACATTGAAAGAATATTAAAATATAATTTAACTATGTGATTTATTTTATAGTGTCACGCTCTGATTTTATGTCACGATTAAGATTACAATTGATTTCTGCCAGTTTCATGATTTAAAAAATGGTGAACATTTTGGTCTAAGAATTTTTATTTTGTTAGGTACCTAGAAAATACGCCAGGAATTTAGATATTACAATAAGCAATCTTAAGCAATCTATACAATATATTTTTAAGAAGTTACTGTATTGATTTATTTCGTGAGATGAGAGGCCTTTGCCCGGCAGACGGACATTACAGGCTAATACATTTTACTTTACATATTAACAGGAAGTTTTACCTATGTGTTCGTATGCATGGAAACACAATACATTGCCCTACATTTAACGGTACGGCTTCATCGGATTAAAGTATTACAATAACTTCTAGCAGCCATTCGGTTCCGCAGTATTTATTTTAATTCCTAGTTTTTTACTAACAAAATGTGGTAACATTTATTTATGAGTCTACTCCGCGCTCCGCGGTTTTATCTTATTTGTCCCAGTTCCCGTGGGAATTGAAAAAATATTCAGACTGAAAAATAGCCTATAGCTTCTTGAATGAACTATCCAATACAAAAAGAATTATCAAAATCGGATTGGTAGTTATTGAGTTTAGTGCATTCAAACCAAAGCAACAAACTCTTCAGCTAGGTATATTAGTAAATAGCTGTGCTCCGCGGTTTCACCCGCAGCGCCCCCGTTCCCGTGGGAATTTTGAGTTTTTTATTCCTTATTTTTCTTAAAAAAAAAACTTTTTGTAAAAACTTTGTCCTGACAATAAGGAACACATTAAAAAAAGAATCATCCAATTTGGTGCAGTCGTTCTGAAGTTATGCGCTTAGCAACAGATTCAGCGATTCATTTTTTTACTACCTATAGATATATAGTATAGATTATATTATTATAGATACAGATTAGTTTAAACGACACAAGTGGTGACAAGCTAAGCTTTTAATTGTTTCACAGCGGTCGGTTCTCTAATTCATTTCAAGCTTTAAGATATAATGGTCAAATGAACACACATTTTAGTCATTATGACTGCGTTGTGACACTAGAGTGACGTCTGTAATGTCCAAAGATAACATTAAGTAAGAAGTAAAGTATTAGCCTGTAATGTCCCTCTGCTGGTCAAAGGCCTCTCATTGCACTGAAGGTATCAGTACAGTGAGGAGGATAAAATTGAATATTACAAAACAAGGACAAACTTTTATTATTTAACTGACACTGGAATAATAATAAATGTTCTAAATAAGCTAACATTACATAACATATTATTAAATAACACGTTACATAAAAACGTAATTAATTAGAATTTCCCAAACGTTTTGAAGTATGTCCCAATCTCAAGTATTTTGCCCTTGACCTTACCTGACCTTAATCAATGACCTCTGCCTAACCCTACCTAGCGATTGCGTGACCTAAGCTTGTAGGCCTCTTGTCGATATAGATTGTAATATATCTGGGTTTATCTGATGGATAAGTGGATCAGAAAATATACTTGTATTCTTCGTAGCAGAAACCTTTAGTAATAATAAAGAGTTGGATTTTTTAAGTCTATTTCAATGCCCTTATCTTTAAAAAATACGGGTCGGATTTGAAAATTGTATTTTGTATAAGATAGCTATATTCAAAAGCTTAAAAGGTATGTTTCACCTCAAAATGTCTATGGCTAAAGGGTACAACATTTTAAAAAAATATAGTGCTGTCACCTATTTATATTTAGCATTAACAAAGTTACTTTCAACACCAAATTCTCTCGAAAATTCCCAAAGTGACAGTTACAATATGAATAAAACCATAAGACACTGTCACTATATAAATTCTATTCCATATTTAAATTCGAATTTAGCACATCCGCCGACCTTGACACTTGACCATGTGTCGGCGTTACGTCATGTGACATTTTTAGCTGTCATTTGTAGTTCTGTCACGCGATAGTATATGCGGGCACTTGAATTTTAGAGCACAAAGTAAACAGCTTAAAATTCATTCTATTTTTTTAATAAATGGTTTAATTCGAAATTCGAATCACTCTTTTGGCACCAACAGTATTGAAAGCTTTCACGTCTACACCACTGAACAGATTTTGATGAAAATTAGCACAAATATAGACTTGACCATGGTGAAGAATATAGGCTTCTTTTTATCCCAAAATCCTATAAGAATGGGGAATAAACGGGCTTAGTGCGGGAGAAACTGCGGGTATCTACTAATTTGTAATGTAATCCATATGGTTTAAAAGATGTAGACTTATCTTAATTGGCTTGGATTTAAGATAGCGCTTAGTGATTACGCCTTATCCTCCTCACTGTACCGATTTCTTCAGTGAGATGAGAGGTCTTTATTAAGGAGTTCCTACTACTAAAAAGATTTTAAAGGCCGTTTACTTTACTATTTAAGTAAAGATTATATTTCTGCGTAGTTTAATATTCCATTTTGAGTGCAATGATGTAAGCTTAGGCAATTGAATGTAATAATAGAAGTGGGTGTTAAGGATGTCTGTATGAAGATACATCAATAAATATTAATCATTTTATAATTACTAGGAAAACGTTAATTAAAAAAGACCTTCTTTTTTGAAACATTTTTTTCGATCTTAAATCATCTTCCTCATGTCCTTAAATCACATCTATTTAGCAACTCCAAGTAAGGTAGTCCAACTTAAACATCACTATCACTACATATTATAAAACAAAGTCCCCGGCCGCGTCTGTCTATCTGTCTGTTCGCGATAATTAAAACTCAAATACCACTGTACGGATTTAGACGCAGTTTTTTTTAAATAGATAGAGTGATTCAAGAGGAAGGTTTATATGTATAAAAATCCCCGAAACTCCCTCGGGGACGGGCACAACACGGGTAAAACCGCGGTGCGCTGCTAGTTATTTACTAAACTTTTTCTCTACCAAAAATGTAAGATCCATTAGCTAACAAAATAAAAGCTAAATATCTGAATCGCAAGTCAATGACTTGTGGTTCTTCGAGGTGTTGGTAAAAAATGTGATGCATGGCTGCCGGCTCGTGACGTCATTCTGTACATTCAGTGGTGTTGTGATGTTACTCATCCTTCTAGATCTTCAGTGAAAGGTGGAATTTGACAATGACATCTATAGGCAACATTTATATATATCTAATATATTTTTTATGTAATAATAATGTGAACCAATGTCATCATTTTTCCACATTTTGTGACAATCAACCGAAAAGAAGAAAAGAAAAACCGAAAGAACTGCTAGTCTTATATTCTTCAAAACAAGACAATTACCAAGTTATAAAGTATAAAACATACACGGAGATGTTTTAGCAGCGCCTTTTAGAGACAATCTACTGCCCACGATCTGTTTTATGTCCACGCGTGGGAAGGATGCCAATGAAGTTAATTCGGGTATGCGGTACAATTTATAACTCAAATAATGTTGGTTTGTTCAAGATTTAGTCATAGATTAGATGTGGGCGCTATTTGATTAAACAGTTGTAAATTAATGGGAAATTATGGTTTTCTCATCAATATATTATAATCCATACTAGTATTATATACAGAGGTAAAAATTTTCATTTTGTTTGTTTGTATGTACGGGAAAATCTCAGGAATTACCTGTTCAATTTTAATAATTATTTTTGAAATGGATAGCTACATTCAATGGGAGGGTTATAAGCTATTTTTCATCGCGAAATTCTCACAGGAACGGGCGCCACGCGGGTATAACGGCGGGACGCCGCTTGTTCGAGATAATTACAAGACACAATACACAAGACAATAATTGACGTAGATATTATCATCTAAAAGAATATCTACATTACATGTCAAATAGAAGTAAAAACATGGAAGATACCATTAAAATATCTTTCTCGTATTCAAATGAGAAAAAATCACGAAATCAAATTAAACATAATGAAGACATGCATAAATGACTTTATAAAACGAAAACTAGTGACAAAAAACGTCACAAGCAACCATAATCAGACAACCCAATTAAGATAAAATAAACTTCTTAAAAAATACCAAGTTACAGAGACATAAAATTAAAAGAAAAAACATTTTATTGCAAAACGAAATGACTTCTTGATGTCCTAACGACTTTTTTACGACACTTGAAGTAACGTACAATTTGTAATGTAAACATGATCCAGTGTCGCCAACCTTGACAAAGTGTAAATGACATAATAACTATGACATCACTGATGTGGGTTGTCGGTGAGTAATATGACGTCACTATATATCCATTTAAGTATGTTGTTTTTAATTTATTTTTATATAGATAGAAGCCTATTTCTAAAAAGAATCGTGTCTTTAGGAAATTTGACTTTTGTCAACTTGTTATTGCTCGAAGTTATTTTCCGGCACATTTATGTAAGGTTTGCATTTGTTTTTATTGTAAATCAGACCAATACTTTATCCCTGCATCATGTGACAGTTCATATATACTATATTTTTATTTAAACTCTAGATTAGTCTAGATTGATAATGTCATAGATATAAATCTTTTAATAAATTAAAATTAAGTTTAATTAATCGATCGGTTTACTTATTACAATCCAACAAGATTACAACACTACATGACATGGGCATGTCAAATTTGACAGCAACATGACATTTAAACTGACATTACAATGAGACTAGTGAAAAAAATATGTAATCGTTAAAATAAGCGTATAATAACGATACAGATAGGTGTTAATTCAGTTAAATTAACAAAAAACAATCAGTAGAGTCAAAATAGAATTATTTACGATGAGGATCTGAGATCATCGAACGCAAAAAACTAATAAAAACAACTAATTAAATCCATTCGAATACCTAACTCATTTGATAAACAGAATGGCGGAAATAATTGAATATATTAACTTGGTTTTTGTAAGATTACGTTGTTTTGGTACAACGTAATAAATACATCAAATTGACATGTGTCAATGTCAATGACAGTAAGAAAATAAATGGCAAAGATTTAAATATATAAACAACAAATTAGGGTTGATTGAATGCAAGGCAAAAGCATTGCAGATTTTAAAGCTTAGATATTAAAATTTTAAGTTTATTTTGATCAAACCGGATCACCAACATAATTTTTGACATCAAACTCTGCCATTTTAAAAATGACAATTGCTTTGATACCATCTGTCAATAGAAAATGTTGCTATATTACTATCACAAAGTATTGCCATGCCTTCAACCAACAAAAAACAAAACAAATCCACCTACCAGAGTTACAATATCCCCCGGATTAGCCGCGGCGATCCGCCTCAGTCTTTCGTACAGCATATCCAGAAGTCTTTGGTGTTTTGCGTTCAATTCGTCCAGCTCCTTCGCCACCGCCTCCGAGCCGACTTGTGGTACGTCCCCGCGGCCATGTTGGCGCATCCGATCCGCCATTTCGACGTCAGCTTGGCGTTTCAGTTGCTTCATGTCCAGGGAAGGATGCACTTCCTCGCACAGCCACTCGGAGTACCGTTGGCAACGGGACGAGTGGATCTAGTTGGTTAGGTTCAAGCGGGTTAGGTTAGGTTAGTTTTTTGACAGAATGTTGACAGTGACATTTGAGTTTTTGACATTTTGATATATCAATTATGATATTAGTTTTTTATTTAAAATGTATTATTGCAACATTCTGCCAAATAAGTTTTAATCAAAGCTCTAATAAATTAATAATAATTACTTTTTAATTCCTTACGAACATCATCTCCTATTTTCGTAGCTAAACTTTCAAAAATATCTTTCAAATTGGGCTTAATTTAGCTGTATTAGGATGGCAATAATATAATAAAATTTATTAATATAGTAATACTAGCCCAAATAACACGTTCATACTATCACTTTTCACATCTGGTAACACTGTCCAGCTCGACGCATCCCAAATAGAAATCATGCTGAAGTAAGCTTCAATTCATAGATTTTTTAAAGCGTGCAACATTTATATTCGTGCTTCATTTTTTCCCAGATTTCTGTACAAAGCTCCCATAGAAAAGACAACACAAAGTAAAATCGCCTTTATGATGAAGAAAATAAGGAAGTTTTTTGTGTACTCGTATTTATAGTGGATATGTCCCTCACAGTATTAGACCGATTTTAATGAAACTTTTCCTTCAAAATAGTTTTTTTCAGTAATTTCTGGGATTATCTTTTAAGGCAGTTTTGCATGGCTCAAGGAAAACAACATAAATTAAAATGTCATGCAAAAACATAAAAACTGAATTTGTGTCAAGTTTCAAAATTCAGAAAAAACTTAGTAGGTACCAAACATCTCAGCAGTAATACATTGCTTTTCATAGACAATTATTTACAATCAACCATACAAACATCTCTCATACATTAATATGTATTAGTCAAAGTTAAACTATCTTATACTTTTAGTTGCATCAAAAACAGGCAGTGCGTTAGAAACATGCGATTTAAGCGGCTTTTCCATGCAATGAGAAACATAGACAAAACAGCATAGAGAAACTCGGCTATAAAAAGAGACCTCAAAGACCGTTAGACAAGACGAAAAGCAGAGACAACAACAAAACGCTGGACGATCTCACAGACTTCATATACCTTTCAAATTCAGACATTTTGAAAAAAACAATTCAATGTTCGAAAAATATTTTTTAAGTCATGTATGGTGGTGGCGTCTGGCGGGATTTATAATCAATAGATCGTTGGTTTAAAAATCATTCGATCGATCACTAAAATGTCATCAACTCTGTGATCAATCGCAATGACTGTCCAAAATCAAATAAGATAACATTAAAATTCAAGTAAACTCAAACAGATACCGCCAAGCACCAGAGTCTAAATGCACACCATACATTCGTGTTAGTATTCTGGTATTTACCTTCGCCTCACGTATGAACCTGCCACCGTCTACGTTAACCTTTTCGATCTTAGGAGTCCTTTCCACTGTACTGGTGAGGAGATTCTGTGAAAACCACAAGACACCCACGATTTAGAATGGGTTAGGTGCTATTTTGGAAATTGTTATAATTTGTTGTAGAGGACGGAACAAGTTTGGACAGGTTTATGTGTTTGACTACTTATGACCAAGTTTGGTCATGATTGGCCGTAATTAGCCAAGTTTGACAGACTTCGGACAAGTTTGGAAGGAAAGAGACAGTTGGAAATGGTTAGGGAAGATTGTTGCGGAAAGTAAAGGATGATTTGTGAATTTGTGATGAGTTTTAAGTTAGCTTAGCCATGTTTGGTCAGGAAATGGGACAGTGTAGTTGTGTCATATTTACAGTCGAAAAACGTGTATGAATTAGTAAATATACCATTTTAAGATATAAAGTGTATGAAAAGTTATAAAACTAATTGTTACAAAAATGACATGAAAGATTGTTTTAATTTGGTACTCAATGTGAGTTTGTCACATCATACAAAAATAAGCTTTAAGATTAATTAGTCATTACACGTGCAACTGTTAAGAGTGCATTTATATATGAAATTGTATCTCTTTAAGGCCGGCCTCACACAGCCGGAATTCGTCTCTGAATTCATAATCTGAATTCATATTATTAATTAAGAAAGGCCGGAATCCCATACAAAGTCTTTATGATCCACATACATTCTGATTTTTTCAGATTATGAATTTTTCAGATCGATCTGTAAGAATGATTCTGATGTGCGTCCGGAATTCCTGGTCTGAATATTTAAGATTATGACTTCATAACGCACGTAATCCCATACATTTGCATAGAGCAACACACACATATTGAATTCAGATTATGAATTGCTCAGTTCACACAGCTAGTTCTAGTTCATTTCGAGACGTTTGCGTGTGTCGTGAAACAAGAGACTACTGATCTATCTCAATGTTTAAGATAATGTGAGTTGAAGGAGCCGGAATTAAGAGTCTGAATTAAGATTCTTAATTCAGATAGGTTTTCCGGCTGTGTGAGGCCAGCCTAAGTATATTACTTTATATATTGTTTTTGTTAATGACAGTTACTAATACATGTATAGATTAAGAGTCGACATTAATAATTTATATTTCAATAAAACAAATTAAATACATGTTTATAATATTACTATTTGTTTGATACATATCACGTATGTATAATATTAAAAAAAACTTTATCTTATCGAAGCTCAAAAGACGAATAGACGAAATGCGATGATTGCAGAAGAACAAGCTGAAATAGTAACTTAAAATAAAAATTAAAGTTTAATACAAGCCATAAAAGAACTTCAGAATTTTAACGTAAGTCACAGTAAAGTTTCAAAGGAAAATGGACCTTAAAGATTCAAGTTTAGATACGACAAAATGTTCATCTCACCCTAGTCGGTTCAAATTGCTCTTTAGGTCGTATTTCGATTGGCGGTTGTGCTTGCAGCTTGCTGAAGGCATCGTCTATCCATTCAACCTCCTTCTCGAGACCTGCATTGTAGTTGCGCAGGAGTTGGTACGCGGCTTCGCAGCTGCGGAGTCTGTGGGAAGGAAAGTTATTTTGAATCGTGATGTAGAGGAATAAAGTTGGTATTTGTACTCAAACAATATTTACAAAAAATAGTAGGTAGTTTCATTGTTTTGCAATTATCAAGTAAGCGGAACAAATTACAAAATACAACATCGTCAATTTCATAGTAGTGTAGAAGATTCTTAACAGTTTTATTAGGCGACACTCTTGTCTTCTCTAAAATGTAATTTGACATAATATATGCAATGAATTTGTCACTACTTTTAATTTCAATTAACTATTTTAAAATTGTATTAACTTTAGTGAGTCAATCTTGACACAATATTTAATTCAGTTTGTCTATCCCTCTGTACGTTTGCACAACAAAACTTACTGTCCCAAAAGAGAGATATAAAGCATTTATTATTATTTAATTTTCGTCCGTTCTAACTCACCTCTCACTAAGCTGCGTGCACACGCTATTCCATCTGTTATTCAGCTGTGACACTTCCTTATCCAGTCTCTCCAAGTCTATATGTTTGCCCGCCCTTGGCAAAGATGCTTGAGGCAACCCCGCCCGAGAGGTCTCGACCAATCGCCGGCAGTTCTCGGAGTCGTCATTCATTTGATCTATCTGGATCTGCTGCTTGCTCACCGCTACTTGCATGCGGAGCAGGTCTTCGTGCATCTGTGGGTGACACGTGACATTAAATGTGGGGAGTGATTGACATTTATACTGACACAAGCCCCGAATACTCAAAAAGTTGCTTTTGAGTATTTGTTGCAACAACAAAAATTTCGAAGTGATGAGAACTAAACATTTGTCAAAGTATGAATTTGAGGGCTGCTTAATATGAGCGTTTGAGAATTCAGCTGCAAGTTTACAGCGAAATAGTACCATAATAATCACAGAGATAAGTAAAACTTGGTAACGGAATCAAAACACTTTTTTTTAGTTTAAATCGAGTCCTTATCAAATACAATATTACATATCTAAGTAGTCATTGAAAATCGCAGTGATCTCTATTACTTGATTACTGCAGGGTACGAGATGCAACAGAGGAATTTAACCCAAAAGGCCTTGAGCATAAGGTAGAAGACATGGCTCACATCCTTCAAGAGCTCCACGTCGTTGGGCAGGTCGCTGAACTGCGCCAGCTTGATCTCGAACTCGGAGATGGTCTGGTGGTTCTCCTCCATGCTGTTCACCACGATCTCTACGAACTTCAGCCTGGAAATAACGGAATAATGAAATGTTAAAGTTGTATTTATTTTACGCGTAACATGTTGTAGAGGAACACATGTTTGCCATAAATGGCTCGCGTTTAGGTAAAACATTTGAAATTAATAGATGTAGATTATTTTTTTGATTTCGCTGGTCACCGTTGCCACAGCTTGTACAAGATTCTCCGATTTTTACAAGATGTATGTATGATCGTGGTGAATGTTGATGTAAACAATATTAAAACAATAACGTAAATAGACAATTTTTGGATCGTACCTTTCAACAAACAGCTGACTCTTGGAGTGCATGTCGTTCCATTTGTTCATCACCTTGTCCAGGCTCTTCTTCATGGCGGGCGTCTTGAGGGCTATGCCTGAAACAATAAGTCAGTAATTAAGTCTATGTCTGTAATGTCCCACTGCTGGAAAAATGCTTTTCATCTCACTGAAGATATCATTACAGTGAGGAGGATAGGCGTAAACAACACGCTCGTCTAATGCGTATTGGTGATCTCAAATCAGAGCCTTAATGGTAAGAGTAGGAAATATGTTTTCGTTCGACCCGGGAATTGAACTCGGGGCTTCATTAGACTACCGAAGCATCTTATAATTAGAGAAATTGAAATCAATAATGATATATAAATTTACACTATTAGTGAACCCTACCTCTAAAGGTATCCTGGACTTCCTGCACATCTCCCGACAGCGCGTGCACGCTGGTCTCCCAGTCCTTGTGCTGCAGCACGAGGTGCTCCAACGAGTCCAGGTCACGCGGGATGTGGCGCGCGATCCTCTCGTGCAGCTGCCGCTCCAGGGTCTCCAGGCGTTCCAGGAGATTGGAAGACTGTTCCGTGAAGATGCGGGCGGCATTCTTTGACTCCTCTGTAGGATGGTGGGGATATTAACAAATTGAGAACATTTAAAGATGACTAGAGGGATTTATATGAGTGGATTCAACCATAGTGCAGGCTGGGTCTTCTGGTTTTTTAAAACTATGAATAAGCGCACAATTTGGCAAAAATGTATGTAACTACTAGCTGTGCCACGCAGTTTCACCCGCAGCGCGTCCGTCCCAATTTTATTTTATTACCTTGTCCTGATAATAAGGGACACATAAAAAAAGAATCATCCAATTTGGTCAATTCGTTCTGAAGTTATGCGCGCACATAGTACATTTCGGCGATTCATTTTTATTTATACAGATTAAGCGCAAATTTTGACATAACATTCAATAGACTTTTTCATCTACCACAGATTTTGTCAGCTTTTACACGGTTTTTTAAACATCGAGGACACAAACCTGACAGTGTCTGATAAGTAAAAATCTTCTCAACAGATCTTTCTTTGTACACCAAAATGATACTCTTCAAAAACATTTATATTACTTAAAAATGTTTAGAGTCATCAGAACTATTTAACAACTTAACAACTTGAAAAAATATAAACTTTACGTTAACTTATATTATGAAGTACTGTTCCCTGAGACAGTATGCGCGGATTGTGATTCTAGAGAAATGACACAGTGCAGAGTCTATAAAAGTGCAGTATATAAGTTCTACAGCTATAGCATTATTTTATTTCTTACTTTTTATTTGTTATCCTATCTTCCACGTAAAAACTACTGAATGTATTTGGATAAAACTTTACACTAATTTATGTTATACATCAGAATAAGACGGGATGCATTTTATCCCGAAATTCCCGCAGTAAGGTTACAACAGCTAAGACCGCGGCGCTAATAGGTCTTTATATTTTTATTTTAGTTTTGTGACCTACTTTGGAAATAAGTAACGATTTCGCAGAACTTCATCGTTTCTTATGAAATGAAATCACACTTTGCAAAAAGTTTCTATTCTCGAAGCGAAGCTGAATCAGATATGATGATTCAACTTTGTGACTAAACCAATTTTATTAAATGCTTTATAATGGAACAGACTTTAAGCTAACTTAAAGCTTAATTTATATGACACGAATTCAGTCAAAAATATCAAAGAAATAAATTCCACTATCTTCTTTCTCCAAATTTTAAGTAGCGCAATTATATTACAACAAATACTTAAAAAGCCAACCAAATACACATAAGTCCCGATTTTAATTTAGTCTTTTTCTTTAACCCTTAGCAATGAGTACAGGATTACATCATTTCAAAATGTTCATTGAAGACCAAGCGATCGAGTTGCCCTACTGTTCTCCATCACACTGTGTCCACACCCACATAGACTTAGATTGAAAAATGAAATGATATTCACAATCACTGACTGGTGTCAGTCAAGGTCGCGTCTAACCAGCGTTTAAATGTGACGTCATACAACATTTAATTTTTTACAACCTTTCTAAGATTCAAATCTAATCTAAATCTAAACTACTTTTTATGCCCGAATTCTCAAATGCCATTCAATTGAAGACGAACTGCTTTTTCTGTATATTTTTGCAGTTCATTTATTAAATACTTTGATTTAAAATTAATTATGGAATTGATTTAATGTTAAATGTTTGTGTTTGATGTTAATGTTTAATGTTAAGCTTTGCTTTATTATTGTATTCTATCAAAGATTATATACTCTAGGTTCACCCCGCGGTTTTACCGACGTTGTAGGCGGGGATTTCGGAAATGTTATACATATAAACTTTCCTTTTGAATCACTCTATCTATTAAAAAAAACCGCGTCAATATCCGTGCAGTATTATTTGAGTTTATCGCGAACCGACAGACATACAGACAGACGCGGCCGGAGACTTTGTTTTATAATATACTAGCAGCGTCCCGCGGTTTTACCCGCGTTGTGCCCGTTCCCGTGGGAATTTCGGGAATTTTTTTACATAAAAACCTTCTTCTTGAATCACTCTACCTATTACAAAAAACCGCATCAAAATCCGTTGCGTAATTTTAAAGACTTAAGCATACAGACAGACAAACAGTGTGACAGACACGAAAATGAGACGACTTTATTTTATACTATGTAGTGATACCAAATGATTGCCGCTTTCAGTTGTTTTTAAGTACGAAATGTTACTGTTAACCCGTATCTTCCCACTGTTGGGCAAAGACCCCATACCCACTTTTCTCGATTTTAATCTACCAAGAGGTATAAGATGCAGTTTAATCAAGAAGTTAACGTGCGCCTAAAACTAAGAAACCATTATGACCTACACTTTTCAAAGTCAAGGCCTCTTAATTCCGTGTGGGGTCTGAACTGAAGATGATATCATACCGTCGATCCGTGAGGAGTCTTAATTAATTTATTGACGCTATGATTTCTTTGGGGTCGAGTAACTAACCTATTGTTATGTGGTTGCAAGTTGTGACTGCGGAGCAAAAGTCTGATAGGCAGAAGGCGATAGATCATCTAGGTAAATTTATAGTTGACGTCTGGCGGTGTAGTAAGAATAGATGTAAGGCATAGAATTTAGGTATTAATCGAGAGAATAAATCATAATCTCACACAGTACAGTACGACCCTGCCCTTTTACCTACTCTTACAAATATACGAAGGAATTCCGAGACAAAAAACAGTCTATGTCCGTCCCAAAAGACTAATCTAGCTCTGTACAAAACTTCATCAAAATCTGTACAGTAGTTTAAGCGTGAATGCATTAAAAAGACAGATTTGTATTCGCATTTATAAGTAACTAGCAGCGCCCCGCGGTTTTACCCGCGTTGTGCCCGTTCCCGTGGGAATTTCGGGAATTTTTTTTACATAAAAACCTTCCTCTTGGATGACTCTACCTATTACAAAAAACCGCATCAAAATCCGTTGCGTAATTTTAAAGATTTAAGCATACAGACAGACAAACAGACAGACACGAAAAAGAGACGACTTTATTTTATACTATGTAGTGAAGATAAATAATGATATGCATAGACTATAGATTAACAATAACATAGTAACGTAGAGCTGTAGGAATATAGGAATATAAAATATCCTTGAATCAGCCTATCTGTTTGTGAAAATCACATGAAAATCTGTTGAGCAGTTTTTGAGTTACAGATATACAAAAATATAACATGCATGTAACATTCTATGTAACCCTTATGCCATAAGGCTTATGGTGTAGTCTGAATAAACGACTTAGCTCAACGCCATTGTGAAGCAACCACTATCTAATACATAAAGATATAAGGCCCCGAGCGCCATCGGTCCTTCGGACGGCACGTTAAATTGTCGGTCCCGATTATTTCCATCAACAAACCATGGAACTAACCTACTCTCGAGTACTAAAGATACAGTATCTTGGCAATCCTATAGGAATGTTTACATCTCATTACAGTCAATCATAAATTATGATTGCTCGTTCGTGACCCAAGGTGTTTACAAAAGTATGACGTCACAATACAATTGATGGCTGGACCGATTTTCATTGGCCTTACACCTACAGCTCGTTAAGGAATATTTGAATCAATTTAGTTTATTTTATTAGTGGCCTTCAGTTTTAGGGAGTCTGTGTCATGCTTATATTGAGGCGGGATGTTTGTGAAGGATGGATGGATGTTTTTTTGGTTTAGACACTGTGTATAATTTTCAAAAAATGCTCTTTCGTTTTCCTCTTTTCATTTTTTCGTGTTAAAATTGATTCGGATGTTATTGAGAGTACAGTAATGAGCCCAATGGCTGATATTAATTGTGAGTCGGTTGTAGGATCCGGTTTTAATCGGGTGTTGGCGCTTCTGTTATTCCTTAGAGTAATTACTTCGGGATAAATATTAATGAAGGTAAAATCATTAGGTTATTATACGATTAGTATCTACGTTAAAAATGTACTGAAATTTTTGATATATTTTAAATACTGTCATTAACATTAAACGCATTACCTTACTTTCTTTTTCAACCGTCAGATTAAGATAACTATTAGTACAGAAAACAATACCTTCCAAGGAAATAATCTTATCGTAAACTGAACTTTAAATGCATACTATTAAGATAAGAAATAGCTTAAAATAACTCTGTCACATACCTCCTTTTCTCCGGGAAAATATTTTCTTTATTTTCTTCATTGTAATTTGAACTTTATTATTTCATATTACGGTTTAATTTAATCACTGTTATTGTAATCACTTTGACAGTTAATAGCTCAGACAAATCACTCGAAAATTGTTTCGAATTATAAAAAAGTGTGTACTTATTAGGCTAAAATGTCCACTATGGAGAAAGGCCTTTAATTTCACTTAAGATATTGCATACAAAATCGATTTAAAATGTTAAACATGTCCCAAAATCTACAATTACGGATTGAAACCACGTTTACGGAGACACTTCGCTTTTATTTTACATTTTAATGTGACGTTTCGGGCCCTATGCAGGGACCGTGGTCACATAATACTCAATTTAAAATGAGTAATGTTCGCTCAAGCAATATTTACAATTACGATTATTTACAAAACCGATCTGTTGTCTACGGACACAAACACAAACAATATACAAACCAAACAATGACATTTAAAAAACATTTATATTCCTATTTTCTAACATTTTTGTTCTTATAAACAACCGTAGAAAGTCAAACCAAATTCAACTCTAAGCCCTACGCTATAAGGTCCCACCCCACTGTACATTATTCTCTATATTTTCTAACAAATAATTTCACTATAAACAACATGAAAAGTCAAATAAAAATAAACCCAACGCCCCTCATCATAAGGGCCCGCGATTGTAAATATTTTATTAAAACATAAAAAGTCAAACCAAAATGCACCCTACGACCTACACCATAAGGTCCCACGGTCACACTACAAGGTATAACGTTATGCTGCGCGCGCGCACTAATTGCGACTAAACGGTCTCCCGTAGGACTACAATACTATAGTCCTTTGAATCGGAGATTGTAGTAGGATGACGTGGTTTTGATACTTGAGGTTACTAGTATCTTTAGTGAGGCGAGAGGCCTTTGTCCTGTAGTGGGATATTACAGGCTAATACTACTACTGATACTGTAAATGAGAGAGCAAGTGACAATGGAAGGTTTATTCCGATGTTTTTCAGCTTAATAGAGATTAATAGAGAAAGATTAGCTGACCCGGCAAACGTTGTTATGCAATATAGAAAAAATTTAGGGGTGGACCACC
Organism: Cyclophora albipunctata; assembly: GCA_963082685.1. Taxonomy (NCBI): domain Eukaryota; kingdom Metazoa; phylum Arthropoda; class Insecta; order Lepidoptera; family Geometridae; genus Cyclophora; species Cyclophora albipunctata. The sequence continues at coordinate 5,703,082 of OY720138.1, read as the reverse complement.
CCTATCACTCAGGGGTTCAAAAATAAAATGCGGCTATACTTTCTGTTACACATACAATGTCAAATCAAAACCGTCCAAGTACCAACACAATATATTCCTACTACAAGGTCCAGAGTACAGTCACAACAATAAATATTCCCTATCTCTCGGGCTCATTACTTACTAACTGTCTCTGTACTTGACATTACTTACTACAGATTACGTCATAGCTATTTATACTTTTAAAGATACAACATAGACTAATTGCTAATAGAGTAAGTTTTATAATTTTTAAAAGAAGTAAAATGATTTCTTTTATATATATATGTATCTTTAATAAATGCCTTTAAATTGTGGCTCTTTTATGCAAAAACTAATGAACGGATATGAATGAAATTTTACAGTAATACAGGTTATACATCAGAATAACACATGGAGTACATTTTATCCCGAAATTCCCGCGGGAACGGGTACAACACGGGTAAGACCGTAAGGCGTTACTACTTAATACATCTGTATATACAGTGTGCCTTTTTAGGGTTCCGTAGCCAAATGGCAAAAACGGAACCCTTATAGATTCGTCATGTCTGTCTGTCTGTCTGTCCGTCCGTCTGTCCGTATGTCACAGCCTTTTTTCTCCGAAACTATAAGAGCTATGTTGTTGAAACTTAGTGTGTAGATGTATTCTGTGAACCGCATTAATATTTTCACACTAAAATAGAAAAAAAATAAAATTTTAGGGGGGTCTCCCATACTTAGAAATGAAAAAAATAATTTTTTTTTTCATCAAACCCATACGTGTGGGGTATCTATGGATAGGTCTTCAAAAATGGTATTGAGGTTTCTAATATCATTTTTTTCTAAACTGAATAGTTTGCGCGAGAGACTCTTCCAAAGTGGTAAAATGTGTGTCCCCCCCCCCTGTAACTTCTAAAATAAGAGAATGATAAAACTAAAAAAAATATATGATGTACATAACAATGTAATCTAACACCGAAAATTGGTTTGAACGAGGTCTAGTTAGTAGTTTTTTTTTTACGACATAAATCGTAAACCGCAAAAAAATACTGATTATTCATTCAATAACTCAAATGTAAATAAAAAAACATTTATTTTAATAAACATTAATCTTATGCATAAACCCTGAACCATTATTTTCTTATAATAAATCTGTAATCTGTAATACTTATACACCATGAGTAGAAATTATAAGTCGCGCCAGGGTTTGTGAGGTCGTTAATCGATCACAAGCACAACCCACACGCTAAGTAAGTAAGTAGTAGTAAGTACAACGAACTTCAAGAACTTCTTTATTATGTTACTCGCTGCTACGGAACCCTTCATGGGCGAGTCCGACTCGCACTTGGCCGCTTTTTAAAACAGTCACTATGGGCAAGTCTGAATTCCAAGATATACTAAGATCCTAAGAAAAAAAAAGGATTCCTAAGAAAGAATCTTTGTATAGTGTCAGACTTGCCTTTACTGACCGTTTTATGAAAGCCACCTTATAAACAAAGGGCATTATTCATAGACGCTTGTCAACAGCACTTTAGCTGTCAAATGGTTTGTCCCTTTCCCACATACGCTATTTGCCAAAGAGTAAATGAGACAAAACATTTTAAAGCAGTGTTTTAGTCAAATGTTAGTTCGAGTAGGGTAGTGGCCAACCCTAGTGTCGGAATTTTTAGACCGCCTTAATGCCTCGGACAAGGTTGACGATTGAAAAAACGATTGAAACAACCGGGACCGACAATTTAACGTGTTTTAGTTATAGACCGTTAATTAATAAGGTGGTTAATGTTGAGGACACCTACCTTCGGCCCTGGCTCTCCTCTCGAACTCGTCGAACAGTCGGTTGACGTCATCGATCTCGCGCCGCAGTCTTCTCAGCTGAGGGTCGGCGGGATCCCCTTCAGCCAGCAGCTTCTCCGCATCCTCGTTCAGAGCGCGCCGGATCGCCTGCCGCTGTTCCGCGCCCATCGCCACAAACTGAAGGAGATGGGTATTTAAATAATATTGATTTAAGTAGGTACCTACCTATCTATAGCTTTTAACCTTCTAATTTTTTTAGTAATTTAGACCTAAAAATGCCAGTTAAAAAGGTTGAAAATAGATTACCTGAGGGAAGTCCCATCCTTTCACCACCTTGATGGTGGCAAAGATCATGTTCTGCCTCATGCGGAGCTGCTTCCTCTGCCACAGTTGAATCACCTTTGGGAATATAACACGCTGTTATTATAACATCCTATTTTTATTAAAAGGCGTTATAAGCTTACGGTTACTTTCTACGGATAGTAGTCGTTACATGAGCCATGTCAGAGGCCTTTGGCGGCTCAATAACTCTGACACCAGGATTGGTCAGGTTGACCATCCACTCGATGAAGAAGATAAAGCTAACAATGTATACGAGTATATAACCTTTGAGAACATAACATGTTGTCATTATAACATCCCATTTTTATTTTATGGCGTTATAAAACTAACAATAGGTAGTAAGTTAGACATACAAAGTGGTGTTGTAATTTAAAGAAATTAAAGATTATACATATAAATTGATTATCCTATATGTTCTGGCTACTGGAAGAATTAACCAGATTTCAAAGTAATTTTGTTTTTCATTACCTTCAAAAATATATAACACATTCTGATTATTACGTAATATAACACCCTGTTACAAGATGTTATAATTCTTATAACATTAATTTTCATGACGACTATGAAAACTTAAATTATTCTGCTCTGATTGGTTTTACAAGCAGTCATTTTACACATATTCATAATGATTCTTGCCACATTCACCAATGACATTGGACATATAAATAAAATATTACTACACATTGTAAACAATTTAGACACAACACAACACTTCCGAACAAATTCTCACTACAGACTATTTACGTTGCAAACATCAGTAGTCTTTAACTAATTACTACTCCTAATTAGTATCAATATATATTTATATTGTGTTACACAAACATGCGACGTGGATTTCTAAATTTGATGTAAACATTGATGTATATACGGATTATAGTGTAAAAATCACACTATAAAACTACGGGTTGTATCACACACTTTTCCCGCTGGCATTCTTCTTCTTCATCGAGTGGATGATCCAACCTGACCAATCCTGGTGTCAGAGTTATTGAGCCCAAAGGCCTCTGACATGGCTCATGTAACGACTACTATCCGTAGAAAGTAACCGGGACCGACGGCTTAACGTGCCCTCCGAAGCACGGAATCATGTTACTTTTCGGGCAATCAGGTGATTCAGCCTGTAATGCCTAACCAAACTGAGGACAGTCTCACAAAGAGATTTTTGAGAGATACCCCCACCGGGAATCGAACCCGGAACCTCCGGATCGTGAGCCGATGCCCGCTGGCATACATCAGTACATTACAATAGTCATATCACACCAACAATAACACACTATTATACTCATAACAGTAAGTTACACATCATTACACTCATAACACACCGTTACCCCCCCAGTCGGTTCCCCGAGCACGTACCCGATCGTATCCCTTGCGCAGCTCCCCGGCGGCGTCGAGCGCCTCCTGGCACGGCGGCGGCAGCGCCAGCACGGCGGCGGGCAGCGCCGCGTCCGTGCCCGCGCCGCCCACGCGCACCGCCCAGCGCACGCGCCCCGAGTTGTCTGTCACGGTCACGCTAGCGCCCTTCTCTATTGCCAGCTGGGGGGTGAAACAAGGATATCGAATTAGTTACTGGCCATGGTCAACTACAAAATTGGAGTTTTTAGACCGCTTAGACATGGTATTACATACATTTGGTGTAGTTAAATACAATAAAGTCAGAAAGTGGCAGGCTGAATCGCAATTAGGCGATTCAGCCTGCAATGCCCTGTAACGACTGCAGCCTTCAATTAATTAGGTATTGACAGTCGATAAAGTCAAAGGCAAAGTCAAAGTCAAATATTTTTATTCAGTTTTCGCCTCAAAGAGGCTCTTTTGAACGTACCACCAACCGACAGAGTGTTGACTAGTACTCACATTGGCGTGTTTGTATGCGCACACGGTCTCCGCGCGCAGCGGGCGCGCGAGCGGCGCGCGGCGCAGGCGCACGGGGCGCACGAGGCGCGCGTCGTCGTGCAGGCGCGACACCAGCGCGCCGTGCGCGTTCAGCTCCTCGCGCAGCTCCTGCATGCCCTTCAGCAGCCGCTCGCCAGCGTCCAGCGTGAACTCCGACTGCGAGAACGTGCTGTTTAGGGCCTCTTCGCGTCTGAGGGAAAAGATTGATATATTAGTTATTGTTTTGTTACTTGCTCATGTCTGCAAAGTTTGGTAACATGCTTTACTTGACTTGGGAATTGAACCTAGGACTTTCGTGTCGGCTGAGTCAATAATATATTGATATAAAGTATTACATAACACAGGCTTACGAGCTTAGTTTAGGTATAACTAACCGTGTGTGACTTTGCTCGGGTATATTTAATGTAAAATACTCCAGGATAAATTCAAATTTAATTATTCATATGTATACAAAAACGTTACGTCATAAAACTTAACCTCCACACTAGAACACCAATAAATGACGGGTGAACTTACTTCTGTATCCACTTCTCGGCCTCCTTGACCTGGTCGAAGAAGGCGTGGTACTGCGTCGTGTGCTTCAGGTGCGTCTCCAGGCACAGCGTCAGCTGCAGCACCCACGCCCACTGCGACTGCATCACCTGCCGGGGTGACGTACTTCATGAACAAGTGTCGAAATTATCAAGTATCTTAAGTGTCAAACATACTGAGTGTCATATTATAAGAATATTTCCAGTGACATAATGTCCGAGTGTCGAACTAGAATGTCCAAATAGTCGCCCGCATGACTAAAATGCTCGCCAAGACCAATATTTATTTTATCTTATCTTCTTACGGAAAAATATACAAAGAGAGAGAGCGAGAGAGAAATATGTCTAGATAAGAGATGATAAAACATATCTTTACATCTTGGCCTGCATCTACCCCTCTGGCTATACCCAATCTAAACCATGTATCTTCAAGTAGAATGAACTAACCTGTAGATGCGCCTCAATGGTCTTAGTCGCTGGATGATGCTGAGCGATCAGCGCCTCGCCGCGGTCGATCACGTTGCTGAACTGCAGCTCTCGCTTCTCCAGGGAAGACATCAGTTGCTACAGAGAAATGGGACTTATTAGCAGGGAGATTAGGTGTGTTTTTGAGTTGTAGTTTTTTGGTACGTTGACTGTTTTGGCTTTATTGAAGATTTATATGAGTTGGTACGCAAAAATGGGATTTATTCGTAAAGAAATAGGAGTGTTTTTCGAAATTAATTTGGAGAAAAAATACCAATGAGATATGTATGGTGCTTTAAGAAATTGTATGTTTAGGAAACATTATACAAGGGGAAAATTTTGCTTTTAATCGGTGAATTTGGGTAAAAAGAATTTTGAAAAATACTTTGATTATAGTAAAATTTCTAACGGTCGATAATAGTCTTTATTTCTGAACGTATAACGTTCATATTAGCAGGCATTTCTATCACAGCCTAAAAGACTAAAAGGGATAAAATTTAAACACACATTAAGACAAACTTCTAATATTCAATTCTTATTTTCTAAACAAAAAGCACATCAAAAACAATTTAGCAAATAAAAAGTAAAATATAGGAAACAGAACGAACCTCTTGGTCGTCTCCAAAGGAATGCTTGTAAACAAACCAATTCAAAACTTATTGTAAGGAAATAAAACACACATTACGTTGTAGCTAAACAAGCTTTTGGGTGGATTCAAATAAAATATTGGTTGTTGGATTGTGGACTCTATTCTTACTAAAAGAAGAGTTCATTATCCATGTGGGTGGATTAACATTTAGAATAAATCCTAAAACTAATTTTATTCCAAATTGTATCCTAAATATGTTTAGATAAAGACTAATATAACTTTCAAATTATTGTTAACTCTAAAACCATCACACAATTTTCTATCTTATTTCAACTAGACTAAGGTTTTCACTACCTAAAGTATGGTCCATAAGAAACATTACTTTGGTACATTTATTAATCACTAATAATTTTCTACTCTCTTGCAATTATTATATTGCCATCTCATCTTCAATGCATTGTGCGAGTAAGACGAAAATATTAATTATACGCGAGTGAAAGAGACAAAAAACATTAAATTAAAGACCGACATTCAACACTTATAAATCAAACCAATCCAACGATAAACCAATTTAGACCTTAACACCCTCCGAAACTTCATTCAATTTTCGCCCTATCACAACGTGGTAAAGTCCTTACCTCGTAATAATGCTGTACAGCCGGTAGGTTAATGTGAGGGTCAGCCCAGTCCCTGGATAATTCAACTTGCTCCTTCTCATTGAGCCAGTTCAACTCAGCGGTCGCTGATTGGAGAAAATCTTGTAGAGCGTCTAGGTCTGACATGCTGCGGAAAAAACAAAATAATGAAAAAATAAATAAGAAATATTGCAACCTCGAAATCATTGTTTGACCATGGTGAAGAATACTTGGGACATCAGTCGTACAACTTCGATCGATGATATCGAATGGAATATATGTATGGATGTATGTTTGTTACTCTCTCGAAAAAACTACTGAACGGATTCGGATGAAACTTTACAGTAACATGGGTTAATCATCAGAATTACACATGGGATACATTTTATCCCGAAATTCCCACGGGAACGGGTACAACGCGGGTGAGTATTAGTATAAACAAGAATATCTTACCGTTTAGTGCTAGTAGACAGCAGTTCAGCGTATAACTTCTGCAGATGGCTCAGATGTTGGTTGTAGAGGCTCAACTCCTCGCCGGAGAAGTTGGCGCGGTGCAGCACGCACTGCTCCACCTTCGAGTGGAACTGGTCGATCTGCTTGTGTTCCCGCTGGTGCTTGTCCAGCTCGTGCTGGACTGATTGGTGGTCGGACCCGTATTCAGATTCGTGCAGTTTTTTCTGGGGAAAGAGGGGTATAAATTATAGGGGTGGTGGTATAAAAAGTGAACATATTACATTATGAGACTTTGGTGGGAAAAGTGAATGCACCACATTAATAGGAAGCACTTTTTAAAAGACGTATGTAATAATAACTGAAAATTTGCATATAATTTCAACATTGGAAGTATGAGGACGTGTGTTCTAAAATAAAGGATATTTCGGGATGAAAAATAGCCTGTAACCTTCCCGTTGAATGTGACTATCCATTACAAAAATATTTTTTCAAATCGGACCAGTAGTTCTTAAGATTAGCGCGTTCAAACAAACAAACAAACTTTGTAGCTTTATAATCCTAACTAATATTTTCTGCGGGAACGGATACAACGCGGGTGAAACCGCGGGGCGCTGCTAGTATTAGTATAGATAAGAGTTCTTCTCACCAGTTTCTCCTTGCACCACTTGGTGGCGTCGGCGAGCTGCTGGAACTTGGGGTCGGCGTCGTGCACGCGCGTCTCGAGCACGGTGCGCGTCTCGCGCCGCACCGTGGTCTGCTGCACGGGCAGCCGCACGGCCTGCAGCCGCGGCACCAGCCGCCCCGTGAACGACTGCCGCGCGCTCACCCAGCGCTCGTGCACTTGTTGCACGCTGCCGTGCAGAAGATAGGTTAATATTGTATTATACTAGGTGGAAGAAGGTTTAGGTGGTACGTTCAATAGAGTCTTTGGGATTAAAACAAACCCTGAAGATAAATATTACAACTCCATATATAGTTTACCTCCATAGCTACCTTTCCCATAAAAATTAACATCTGTTTATTTATCTAAGAGCTCAAAAAAACAAAACAGAACAAAAAGATGTCTACCTAATTTCCCCATTTTACCAAAGATCTAAATCTACTTCCCTTCGTTATTTTTTCAAACCCTCTTAATTTCAAACACTTTATTCTTCCTTCCCTTAATTTCTGTGTCTTATTCAATCTCTCTTTCAACCCCCCTTTCTAAAAAATTCTAATATCAGAAACTCCCAAACAAAATTGAAGCCCTAATCTTTTCGCCAGCTGCACTAGTCCACTGACCGTCTCTGCAGGTCGGCGGCCTGCGGGTAGCGGCCGTCCCTCAGGGCCTGCGAGTCCTGGAACATCTCCTGGATGGAGTGCTCCATGCCCCGGAGCTCCTGCTCGATCTGCTCGGCGGCCGTCTTCGCCTCGGCCGGGTGTACGCCGCGCTCCACGCGACGAATCTCGCTCTCAATGTGACGCTCGACAGCGTCCAGACCGGATTCGGTCTGCTTTATGTCTCTGTGAGGAGGAGGGTGAAGATGAATAGAAATTATTTATTTATTTATTTATTAAGGACATTCAAAGATCTGATTTATGTGGAAGCTACAAAGTACTTTTGGTTATACGATTTTTTTCGTAGAACAGTATACCTCGAACTTCCTAAGGCCATAAATCTATCTATCTGTCTAAAACAATTTCTGGACAAAAATATGACAATTTTAGAATAAACTAAGTAAATTAAGTTCATCAGCTCAAAGTAAATTAAGTTCATCAGCTCAATATATCAAGCGCATCAGTCGCATTCCAAAACAGTAGTTTCAAATTCGGCAGAATTTCGACTATCGTTCAAGCTCCTAAGTTCCAAGCTACATAGATGGTACTCATAATATAGTGAATCTTTTTAAAGGTTACAATACATTGGGCCCAAATCTTTTGAAGACCTTGGGACGACAATAAACCAGAAGTTAGTTCTGTGGAAAAGGTGTTTCCAACTCCACCATCAGTATCACTCGCGACCACGCCTGCTCACCCTATACCTTCCATCCACTCCATCCCCTCCACCCAACCCCCTCACTCACCTATGCAGCTTCTCCGCCAGTCTCTGCAGGCGCTCCAGGCGCCGGATCTCATCAGCGAGGTCCCGCTCGCGTTCCTGCTGCGCCATCAGCAGACGCGACCACGCCTGCTCCAGCGCGTCAGGTCGCAGCGTCGGCTCGATGTCGCACTCGCCGACGGTTTCGAAGTATTTCTGGAAGGAATAGAACGTTTTTAGGGCTTCGTTTCTTAAAGGGAAAAGGGAACAGTTATAAGATCACTTAATTCTACGTTTGTGAACAAAGCTCAGAAGCACTAGGACCCAATAAGATCTTCTGTGAACACTCCAAGTACTTCGACCCAATGGGATCTTCTGCGAACACCCCTTACTCTTCGACTCAATACGACACCTCATCTCAGACCAACACCCTTCTCACCTCGAGCTCCCTGTAATGGTGGACCAGCTTCTGCTTCTCCCGCTGGCGGAGCGGCACCTCCTCGTTGCGGAACCGGGTGCTCTCGCTGAGCAACTTCTTCATTTCAATCAAAGTAGACGGGAAAGCACGGTCCTGGAATCATGGTGGAAGGTTAGAGATGATGCCAATAAATATAAAGTCTTTTTGTAGGTGATTCAGGGAAAGATTACTAAAATAGTGCATGCAAATGTAATCCTGCCATCAGTTTTATAGACAAGTGCATTTAAATCTAAAAGTCTCCATTTAAATGCAGCACCAACCACATATAGGCATATTTGGACAGTACGACTATATGAAACAAATAATACAAGGTAGTAAGAATCCCAAGAAGATTACTCTACCACAAGAAAAATGTTAAGTAAGGGTATACAAACAGAAATAGAGAAAATTAAACCCTTTGGATTTCTTAGGATATCCAGCACTACAAAATCTAACCTTACCGACAAAATTGTTCCTACAATAAAAAGCCTATCCTCAATTCCTCACCTGCATCAAAGCGCACTTCTCATGCAGCCATGCGCGGTGGAGCGCCGCCTGCTCGGTGTAGGCCGCCGCCCTGCGCTGGGACTCCGCGTCGAACAGCGGGTGCACCGCCGGGGGCTCCGGGAAGGTCTCGTACAGGGACGAGATGTACGTGATGAGGGACTTCTCGTCGGGCTCGTGGGTGTCCACATCTGGAAGACAAGGTTAACGTGAGATGACAATGATAATAATAAGCTTGGACAAATTCACACACGGTCAATTAGACCCGAACTAAGCTAAAACTTTTATTATGGAATCCAACTGACTTATACATTACATATAAAAGTAAAGTATTTGCATGTCCCATAGCTGGGCAAAGGCCTCTCATTTCACTGAAGATATCAGTACAGTGAGGAGGATTAGGCGTAATCACCACGCTTGCCAAATGCGGGTGATTAAGCCTAACATTACATACCTATACATACACAAATACTTTATATGAGTAGGTAGGTTAATTGAGAACCAGACATCGTCGCCAACAACTACGTCGGCACATATGGTTGACTCCCTTGAATCGAACCCGCAACCCCCGACACAGTAAGCGCACTCATATGTCACTGTGCCATTGTGCCTTGTCAAAAAGATGCAGTCACATCCTTAACTACACTTTCAAAAGTAAACCAGTGACCTAATGCAAGGTCCTAGAACAAAGAGTTGCACATGACTATGTCACAGTAATTTGGCGTAAATAATTACTGTCTGCATTGTCAGGTACAATGATTACGAATAATTGTCTTGCACTTGTGATCTTTACGATTGTGATGTCATGTACGACTAGCAGCGCCCCGCGGTTTTACCCGCGTTGTACCCGCTCCCATGGGAATTTCGGGATGAAAAATAGCCTATAGCCTTCCCGTTGAATGTGGCTATCTATTACAAAAATAATTATTCAAATCCGACTGATAATTCCTGAGATTACCTCGGACATTCAAACAAACTTACGAATTTTACCTCTTTATAATATTATATTAGTATAGATAGTATCGATTGATGGGCCAGCCCAATAGATTAGAGAAGTTGAGACTTGATTGACGCCCAAATGTTAAAAGAAGTTAAAAGTAAAGAGTTGCTGTAAGGCCTCTCCTCTCACTGAAGATATCAGTACAGTGAGGATGATGGCGTAAATACCACGATCGAATCGCAATCTCAAGTCATGTTTGAACAGTTAAGAACATATTTAAAATACCAATACTTAGAAGTAACCTTGAAAATGATCATTTGGCAATTTTTATCGTTAGACCATGTCGGAGGTCTTTAAGCGGTCTAAAAACTCCGACAACAGGGTCGGCCACTAACCTACACGAACTTACTTATGAAAATTTTGTTAAAATAGTAGGAAATCTTTTGAACCTAAACCGAAGATGACTGGCTAGTATAATAAAAAAACAATTGAACGACTACTATAATATACAGGTGGAGTAGTACTCCATGGCCTATTGTTTCAACAGCCATGACGTCATAGTACAGTACCTGTTGAATGGATATGGGTTTGATTACGCCCATAGCAGTATTGATATATGTATACTTATAGGAGTTATGAAAGTTATCTTGGCAAATGACTAAGGGCGGGTTGTTACGATTATGTGCCAGTAAACGTTAAGGCGGCCCCTAAACGATCAATTATATTGCGCAATATTGAATATTGTGCAATATAATTGATCGTCTAGGGCTAATATTGAAGACTGCGCAATGATTGAACGAAAGTTTGAGCGAGTTTAATTTTTATTGTACAATATTTAATATTGAACAATATTGCTTCGTGTAGGGTCAGTATTGCGCAATATTTGACATGTTGCTCGGGATCAAACTATTCTCCGACTGAACAAGAAAACATTGCACAATTTTCTTATTGTGCAATATAATTGACCGTTTGGATCCAAACGCAATTCAATCTTATTGCACAATTAAATATATTGTACAATGTTATTGTAGGTCTAGGGCCTCCTAACACAAAAAGTTGACTTCAACATAGATGTAAAAAAATCTTAGCTTTCTACTCATCCGAATAGGTTTAACATTCTGTCAATTTAAGTTATGAAACGTTTTGTGCTCAACAGATATTTAACAGCGTAAAAAAACGTTCGTTAACGTCTTAACGAATGCATGTTACGATAACCAGCCGTTAGAAACAACCCAATATAAGATCGTCCTGTGGTTTTATCCGTGTAGCAATTAACATTAAAGCAAATAAATTTCATCTCGAGACCTTTGCTCTTTAGTAAGACAGGCTAATATTGTTAACTGTTGTATATTCCCACGTATCTTGCAGGAAAAGATTACTCTGTATATTTTTTTGTCTTAGAGTTTTACACAGTTTATATTTTGACTAGCAGCGCCCCGCGGTTTTACCCGCGTTGTGCCCGTTCCCGTGGGAATTTCGGGAATTTTTTTACATAAAAACCTTCGTCTTGAATCACTCTACCTATTACAAAAAAAGCGGCCAAGTGCGAGTCGGACTCGCCCATGAAGGGTTCCGTAGCAGCGAGTAACATAATAAAGAAGTTCTTGAAATAAATGTTTTTTTATTTACATTTGAGTTATTGAATGAATAATCAGTATTTTTTTGCGGTTTACGATTTATGTCGTAAAAAAAAAACTACTAACTAGACCTCGTTCAAACCAATTTTCGGTGTTAGATTACATTGTTATGTACATCATATATTTTTTTTAGTTTTATCATTCTCTTATTTTAGAAGTTACAGGGGGGGGGACACACATTTTACCACTTTGGAAGAGTCTCTCGCGCAAACTATTCAGTTTAGAAAAAAATGATATTAAAAACCTCAATACCATTTTTGAAGACCTATCCATAGATACCCCACACGTATGGGTTTGATGAAAAAAAAAATATTTTTTTCATTTCTAAGTATGGGAGACCCCCCTAAAATTTTATTTTTTTTCTATTTTAGTGTGAAAATATTAATGCGGTTCTCAGAATACATCTACACACTAAGTTTCAACAACATAGCTCTTATAGTTTCGGAGAAAAAAGGCTGTGACATACGGACAGACAGACAGACAGACGGACGGACAGACAGACAGACAGACATGACGAATCTATAAGGGTTCCGTTTTTGCCATTTGGCTACGGAACCCTAAAAACCGCATCAAAATCCGGTGCGTAATTTTAAAGATTTAAGCATACAGACAGACAAACAGTGTGACAGACACGAAAAAGAGACGACTTTATTTTATACTATGTAGTGATTAGCTCAAACTACTGTTACACCCGTAATCTTTGATCGCATCTCAAATAATACGATCGGTAAGCCTATAATAAACCAGAATGACATTTAAAAAGAACTTTCTATTAATTTGTAATATACCCGCAGATAAAAATGTAATTAACTGGTATGCCTCTCTCTTAAATTATTGGGTCTCTGTAGGTCGCAACTCGAGAAGCGGAGGAATGTTGTGAGATAGCCCCGCGACTCCTCTCAGTGAGCGGCTTGCAAAGGAACACAGTCTTCTTCTTCATCGAGTGGATGGCCAACCTGACCAATCCTGGTGTCAGAGTTATTGAGCCGCCAAAGGCCTCTGACATGGCTCATGTAACGACTACTATCCGTAGAAAGTAACCGGGACCGACAGCTTAACGTGCCCTCCGAAGCACGGAATCATCTTACTTTTCGAGCAATCAGGTGATTCAGCCTGCAATGCCCTAACCAAACTTTGGAAAGTCTCACAAAGAGATTTTTGTGAGATATCCCCACCGGGAATCGAACCCGGAACCTCCGGGTCGTGAGCCGGGCGCTCAAACCACAAGACCACAGAGGCTGTTCGAAGAGAAACACTGTAGCTGCCTTATTCATAAACGCTCTCTAACTAAAGCACTGTTAGTGAGTGTTTTGTCTCTTTTGCTCTTTGGAAAATAGCGTGTGTCAGAAAGGGACAAAACATTTGCTAGCTAAAATGCTGCTAGTAAGCGTTTATGAATAAGGCCTTTGGAGTTTAAGGGCCGACACTGCGTTAAGCGTGCGCACGCCGCGGTTTCATACTAAAGTGAACTGTCGCGTGCGCCCGTCACGTGCGGTGTCATACAAAAGTGAACCGTCGCGTGCGCCCGTCACGTGCGGTGTCATACAAAAGTGAACCGTCGCGTGCGCCCGTCACGTGCGGTGTCATACACAAGTGAACCGTCGCGTGCGCCCGTCACGTGCGGTGTCATACAAAAGTGAACCGTCGCGTGCGCCCGTCACGTGCGGTGTCATACAAAAGTGAACCGTTTGCGCACGCTTAACGCAGTGTTGACCCTGAGTAGTTATTCCCGGCCGAAATGCTCCCCGCATAAGGGTGATCGTGTCAGGACAAATCCCACATACCCCGAACCGCCGAGGATGCGTAATGCATTTCTCGGTAGTCTAGTGGCACGTGCACTCGCTTGCTAAGACTGAGGTCTCGGGTTCAGTTCCCAGGTCGAGCGAAAACATGTTTCCTACTTTTCAAACATGGCTCGGGGAGATCACCACCCCGCATTAGGCAAGCGTGGTGATTACGCCTAATCCTCCTCACTGTACTGATAGAATTCAGTGAGCTTAGAACCTTGCCATTACAGGCTTATATTTTACTTTTATACAAAAAAGGTCCAGTGATAAGCTACTCTCAACTGCACTATATTTTTTCTTACGTGTGCTTGTAAAATATTCTAAAATTTAAAGCGTGTGATGTTGATTTTTCGCGTAAAAAGTCGCTTTTCGCTGTAAAATGTTATATCAGAGATCACAATATGATCGGAATGCCGAGCATTCGTAACGATGCCGATTCTCAGACACAATATTATGTTAGTTTATTGAGCGGAACCGTTTTTGTCCAGATATCTCTGTGTGGGAAAGAGAGGCATTGTGCGAAGAGTACGGATGGATGGTTTGTGCACTCTTTGATTGAACTTAGTGAATATGCTTTCGCAATGTTAGGAGGAAAGATTTTTTAAATGGTTTCGTAATATTGGTAAAATAAATGAGACATGTTTTGAAGCATTTTGGTAAGTCAATGTGCAAACTATTAAAGGTACTATATCTATATATTACTAGCTGTGGCCCGCGGTTTCACGCGCAGCGCCCCCGTTCCCGTGGGAATTTTGAGATTTTAATTCCTTATTTTTCTTATATAAAAACCTTGTCCTGACAATAAGGAACACATTAAAAAAAGAATCATCCAATTTGGTGCAGTCGTTCTGAAGTTATGCGCTTAGCAACAGATTCAGCGATTCATTTTTATATTATAGATGTAGGTATATGCGTGTATTATAAAACATAGATAACTTTCTTTAGAGCCTTAGGGCTTTATTCATAAACGCTTACTAACAGCACTTTACCTATCAACTGGTTTGTCCCTTTCCGACATACGCTATTTGCCAAAGAGCAAAAGAGACAAAACACTGTTTAAGTCAAACATCGTTTATGCATAAGGCGGTTAGTCATCAGAGCAGGTCTATGCAAGACTAGATTTTCTAGAGTTTACCTAACAAGAAGCTACTCAGATTTTCGCAACTGTACGCTACTGGAATTTCCATGAGTACTGCTGGAATGTTTTGCCACTAAAATGGAAGGTGTCTTACCCTCGGGGTCAAGAAGACGAGTAACGCCATACTCCTTCTCGACCACGTGGAACGCGGTCTCCAGACGCTCGCGGACATGCCTTGATCTGGAACAAACATTATCATATTACTATTCTACTGGTTTCGTAAGTTTAAACGAACACTACTCATTTTAATTTGAAACTACATTTATCGATACAGAAGACTGTCTTCTGTGACTACGGTTCCTGTAAAGGGACCGGAACATGAGATAACAATTTAAAGTAAACTAGCAGCGCCCCGCGGTTTTACCCGCGTTGTGCCCGGGATTTTTTTTACATAAAGACCTTCCTCTTGAATCACTCTACCTATTACAAAAAACCGCATCAAAATCCGTTGCGCAATTTTAAAGATTTAAGCATACAGACAGACAAACAGTGTGACAGACACGAAAAAGAGACGACTTTATTTTATAATATGTAGTGATGAAGCGAAGTGTATCCGTAACGTAGAAACAATTCAATATTACTATTTTGTCAAGGAAATCAATATTTCAAGACTCGATCACTCGATCAGATTAGAAATCAAAACTTTCGCGACAATTGCAATAAAATAGTGTTTAACATATAACTGATCCTTCATAATATAGGGACAGACTTTGGTAAGACTATACATCGGCTATACTAGCGCCGATCAACATTCCCGATCTTGTTTACACCTAATATGTAAACAGCCAGTGGCGACATCGAAATGTCAGTAGAAACCATCAAATTAAGCTTAAATTGAACCTGGTTGGATCAGTTAAAACTTAAATATATAAGTGCTCACAGTGCCTCGTGCCCTGCACTATAGATGATTTATAGAAAGTAAATTATTGCCCAAAGTGTTCCGTATCCTGGACTATGCAAGATTTAAGGAAAGTTACAGTGTGATAGAGGTGGCCAAATTCTGGTCCGGACACATATAATTACTATAACCATTAAACTCGACAAGAAGAAAAAGAATAAAAAATGTTAAGTTCTGCCGTGTCCTGTTGTTGTAGCGTCGTATAAAGAGTTCAAGAGGACAGCAAAGGACAGAGAGAAATGAAAAGAACTCCATCGACAAGAGCCTAGCTTCAAAAATCTTCAGCCCACCATTCGGTATGATGGACTAAACTTTCTTGAAGAGCTGTAAGGTATGATCCATACCTGATATTACGCCAGTCAATCAGATCAGGCCTGTTCCTATGTATGAGCGCGTTGAAGGCCAGTCCATCCCTCCACGAGGACGTGAAGTCAGCCACCCTGACTCCAGGGTACTTGGCCGTAGAGCGCCGCGCCCAGCTCAGCAGGGCTTCGCGGGCAGTCACGTTGGGCTCCTGTCCGACTACTATGTCGGATATCTGCGGAAGAAAGGTACTGGTTAGAGACATACATATATGGTTAAACTGTGGATACTTGTAGAAGACCAATGTTTAAAATGATGATTTTTTTTAATTTTTTTTTTATGCTTCTCATAAAACTCTATGTAGCAATGCCATTTTAAGGTTAATCAATGTTTTAACGAGAACTTGAAAATTTACGGTTTATTTTAATTCGATCTTTTAGTCATAAAACAAGTTCTGTCACTTGAATCATCATTCACTAACTGAAGGTCCCAAAACTTAAAAAATATTGAGATAGATCCTAGCATTTTTCCCTTTCCACTCAAACCATCTCATTTGTAATGGAACGTTTGTTACCACCAATTATACTAAACATCATCAATCACCCACGATCATCAAGCATCATACTTCTGGTAGAAAAGCAAGCATCCTAAAACAAGAATCCCAATTACTGGATCCTTTGCCATAGCAACATATTACTATCACTGTCCTCATCAACAGCATTGTCTGTCAAACTTTCAACCATGACCTTTTTCATGAGAACAGAACAACAAACGCATGACAATGAAGATATAAAGAGGAAAGATAAAGATCGTTTGAGAGTGTGAAATATTTGAGTGATGTGAAGTATTGATGCAGTAGGTAGAAAGTTGTTTATTTTGGATGAAAGTAAAAGGGCTTGACGTTAATTAAACGTAATTAGGCCTGTTTTGATTTTGGTGTGAGTTTTTGGTTAATGGAAAAGGAGGTAACTCGATTCAGTTGTTTTTTTATTTAGTTTAGAGTTTAATTTTGGCATGTGAATAAGTAAACGAAAATCAAAAATAAGAGGATAAGAAAACGTAGATTGTAAATATTTAAGTACTAGCGCGCCCCGCGGTTTCACCCACGTTGTACCCGTTTCCGCGGTAATTTCGGGATAAAATGTATCCCATGTGTTATTCTGATGTATAACCTATATTACTGTAAAGTTTCATCCAAATCCGTTCAGTAGTTTTTGCTTGAAAGAGCAACAAACATACATCACCCTCACAAACTTTCGCATTTATAATTTTAGTAGGAAGTAGGATTACCCCACGATGGATATCTTTAACCGACTTACAAAGGAGGAGGTTTCTTAATTCGACAGTATATATGCTTTTTTATTCAATCATAGTCAAAAACACTACCCATAAAAGCACCTTTCAAACAAAAAAAGTCTTCTGTAAGATTCCTGTAAAGGGGCCGAAACGTCAGATAAAAATCACTACATAGTATAAAATAAAGTCGTCTCTTTTTCGTGTCTGTCACACTGTTTGTCTGTCTGTATGCTTAAATCTTTATAATTACGCAACGGATTTTGATGCGGTTTTTTGTAATAGGTAGAGTGATTCAAGAGGAAGGTTTTTATGTAAAAAAATTCCCGAAATTCCCACGGGAACGGGTACAACGCGGGTAAAACCGCGGGGCGCTGCTAGTGTAGAATAAAAGCGAAGTGTATCCGTAAACGTAGTTTCAATTCAAAAAAGAAAGTAATTAAAAACGGTTCGTTATTTTAAAAAGTATGATTCCACAGACAGACACACATAGCGTCCAACTTATTTTATGTCCAATTAGCAGCGCCCCGCGGTTTTACCCGCGTTGTGCCCGTTCCCGTGGGAATTTCGGGTTTTTTTTTACATAAAAACCTTCCTCTTGAATCACTCTACCTATTACAAAAAACCGCATCAAAATCCGTTGCGTAATTTTAAAGATTTAAGCATACAGACAAACAGACAAACAGACGACAAACAGACGCGACTTTGTTTTATACTATGTAATGATTAAACTTCAAGAGTGATAAAGGTTCCTAATCTGATGCTAAAAAGTGATGAGTTTTTGTCCCAATCAAACACTTTTCTTTCCTGTACCTACATCAAAACTTTCTCATTAAACCAAGTACATATATACAAAGGATGTACCTATGTATGTGATGATGATGTTCCAATGAAAGTGCTGGACAACTGGCGTCCATCCAAGACTAATAATAAGAAGAAATGAGGAAGTGGAGTCGGGTCACAGTAATATATCGCTTTAATACCCGAGATGCACTTTAGATTAGTCATATTTTGACAGTCAGTTTTAAGTTGGTTCGGATAAAAGTCGTAAATGTATCGTTATCGGTTTTTTTGTCCACGACTTTAGTTTGTACAAGTCCGCTTCTTGCTTGCCCTCTATTTTCCAAAATTTATCTCCTCAGAAAAAGAGGTGCCATAATTGTGTCGTACGTCGGATTTTGAAAAGATATATAGAGATACTAGCTGCGCCCCGCGGTTTCACCCGCTTTGTACCCGTTCCCGCGGGAATTTCGGGATGAAAATTGATGTTGTCAGATTCTCAGGCCTACCCGATATGTACACAAAATTTCATGAGAATCGGTCGAGCCGATTCAGAGGAGTTCAACCACGGTACCCGTTACCGCGGGAATTTCGGGATGAAAAATAGATGTTGGCCGATTCTCATAGATACCGGATAAGCACAAAAAATTTCATCAAAATCGGTCAAGCCGTTTCGGAGGAGTATGGCAACGAAAACTGTGACACGAGAATTTTATATATTAGAAGATATTTTAAATAAGGAAACATAAATATGCTGTACAAAAATACCATAGAGTTCCGATTAATATTATTATTAAATGCCATCGAAGATAATCTACAATCCATACAAATATTATAAAGCTGCAGTGTTTGTTTGAATGCTTTCGCAGTCACAATATTACATCAACATCCATACAGCCATATCGCACTAAAACTAACACCTTTCCCGCACTAAGTTCTCACACAACCACAATTCGTTACTTAGACAAAGTCCCTCGTTTTACATAACAATTGTAAACATAGCGCCGTTAACTGGAAGGCTTTACTAATCGATTGCCACCAAGTTCAACGTACTTCAATACAATCAATATATATAAAATAAAGTCGTTTGTCCGTCAGTCTGTTTCCGTTAGCTCCTATATTCCGACACGGATTTATTTTTGTTGGTCCCGGTTACTTTCTACGGATAGTAGTCGTTACATGAGCCATGTCAGAGGCCTTTGGCGGCTCAATAACTCAGACACCAGGATTGGTCAGGTTGACCATCCACTCGATGAAGAAGAAGATTAGAAGAACCCTTAGGATCCTTAGTGAGTCTGTTTGGTACGTTCAAAAGAGCCTCTTTGGGGCCAAAGCTGAATAAAACTATTTGACTTTCGACTTTGAAAAACCAACCACAACGAACCCAACTACTACATATAATAAACTAGCAGCGCCCCGCGGTTTTACCCGCGTTGTGCCCGTTCCCGTGGGAATTTTGGGAATTTTTTTACATAAAAACCTTCCTCTTGAATCACTCTACCTATTACAAAAAACCGCATCAAAATCCGTTGCGTAATTTTAAAGATTTAAGCATACAGACAAACAGACGCGACTTTGTTTTATACTATGTAATGATGCGCAATTATCAAAGAGAGGATGAATACTTAGTAACTGACACGCAAAGATACAAAAATAAATAAATTCTAAATGAAATTCGTCAACCAGATAGATTACAGTACAGTGTAGTACAGCAAAATTTTGACTTAATTTGCCACACAGGAGATTATACTAAGAAATAGCAATTTTTTCGGAAATTCCCACGGATACAGCTACAAAGCAGTCAAACCATGAAAAACAACTAGACAAATTAAATTACAACATAGATACACCCACACAATGAAGTACTTTCTTCATCTGTATGAATTTAGGTTGAATGACGTCACAACTCGCCGGCCATGGTGTCGCACAATATGGAATTTAAACTAGCTTCAACGGCCTTTAGCTAACTTCACGTGAGGTGAATATGACATTTTGCACATGGTCAAAAGTGTACTATAAGTTGCCGCAAAAAGCTTTCGATGACCGCAATAGTGTTAAGAATTCGGCAGTCGGCCACCGCATAAAGCATATTGTGGTGACCGCAATGGTGTAAAGAATTCGGTTGAAGCATTCGGTTAAGGGCTGTGTAGGTCTCAACTATGTAATTTAGTTGCTGGTAGCAAACTGATAACTATGTAAGTGTGAAAAAATTCGGTGACCGAAGTACAGATTTGTCCTTTCATGACGATAGATTCTTTTTTACCAACTTAAACTAAAAGAAGTTATGAATTCGCCGGAATATTTTATTAATATATTTTATTATTAGTAGGTTGATTTTGAAAAAATACCATTGTCAACATTCGTAATAATGAACTTAAATCTGTTATAATAAGCCCTTTTTCAAACTCTCGAACGCGTTCGAAATTCGCAATTCAAAAAACCAGTCCGTATTATGTCAGAACAGTACAATGTAATTTGAATCTAAAACCAACAGGCGTAACGGTTTTTTTCCTTTGAAACCCAATTCTTGGGCAATGTGTCATCCGAACACTAATGTCAATGTCAAAATATTTATTTTTTAAAACGAATGCTATGTTCTCTGTCACAGATTAGTATAATTGTTTTTTTTTTACATAGTGACGTAATGTAACTTTGGAAGCGTATATCTCAGAAACTACGGCATCGATTTCGGTAATTCTTTCAGCTTTAGGTAGCGTATTTCATTTACTATCTATTTCCAAAATTTCCAACAGAATTACCATCAAAATTGACAAAAACTAAAACGTCAAAGATATGCGATTTTTTGTCAAAGCAAATTATACTATCGTACATGAAACTTCAATAGTTACTAATACACGAGGAAAATGGAATCCGATCCAAGGGAATCAGTCCATGACAGGTGTAGTCAGGTCAATTACCACTTTCGCTACTAACTAGCAACCAGTATAGACAAAGTAGTGACAGAGTTGTCATACAAGTGTTAGAACTCACTGACTTTCGATGGAAACTTGTAATGATTAGGAAGTTAAGATTGTGTAATTTCCGATTTTTATGGCAGGTTTTTTTGATGAAAATTTGCATGTTTTTATACTTTTTAGGATTTCGTACCCAAAGGGTAAAAACGGACCCTGATTTCTGAGACTTCGCTTCCCATACAACAAACGTGATATTTTGCCGTTTTGTAAAGTACGGAACCCTCCGTGTGCGATTCCGACTCGCACTTGGCCGGTTTTATGTAAATTACAAACAGTTAGTTATAATCATTTACTGTTTAAGATCCAGAGCTTGATGGGGCTAGCCTTGTCTGTGCAAAGTATGTACCTACCTAAAGTAAATATAGATTTGAAAAAGTATATTCATCTATATAAAGTTACAATATTTATAAGTCGAGAACGGCTGAACCGATTTGGCTGAAAACTGATGGGGAGGTAGTTTAGAACCAGGAGACGGATATAGGATACGTATCCCGTATTTCCTAAGGGAACGGGTGCGCTGTGGGTAAAACCGCGGGGCACAGTTAGTAGATTATAGATAAGCAATAGACACCAAACATCTCTATTAATTATCTAACTATAAAAAACTGAAGAGTTTGCCTTTTTGTTTGATAATTGGTTTGAACGCTATAATCTCGGGCATTACCAGTCCGATTCGCATAACTTTTTGTATTACATAAACTTAATCAATAGCATAGCTTTTTTGTAATATATATAGCTCCATTCAAGAGGAACGTTTCATGCTACTTTTTCATCCCGAAATTCCCACAGGAACGGGTACAACACGGGTAAAACCGCAGTACAGTGGTAGAGCATTAAAATTTCCAAAAATAGTCACACGTCAAAAATAGAAACTATTAACAATAATTAACTAAAAGACCCTCAGGGTAAAACCACTTTGAAAATTGCTAAACGCTTTTTGATAATAATTTAGTGTAGTGATAGTTATAAATCAGAGCCACTGAGGTTGCAGAGGCGTCATGTAGGCGGTACGATGATGATGTCATCCACTCAGGGTCTAGAGGTTGTGAATAGTATTGGAAAACAAAGCGTGATTTTGATTTGTATCAAAATTGGTTTAGTCAATATAGGTGAGGCGGTTACTGGTAAAGTTAAAGTGAAGTATTAGCCTGTAATGTCCCACGGCTGGGCAAAGGCCTCTCATCTCACCGAAGATAATCTCCGCTTGCCTAATGCGGGTGATCTCAAACCCGAGCCATGTTTGAAAAATAGAAAACATATTTTCGCTCGACTTGGGAATTGAACCCGGGACCTCAGTCTTGGCAGGCGAGTGCGAGGGGTTACTGGTACAATTTTAACTGTCAAAAAATTTCCTAAGAGAGATTTCATACAAAACGCGCGTCTTAGGACGAATGAAAACGTTTTAATAGAAAGAGCCGTTAAACTGTACCAATAAATACTGATCCAAATCTCACACATCCGACTTGCATATAAAAATGACATCATCAAAAACGGAATAAGAAATTCGGCAAAACAAATCCCGTTTCCAAAAACAGTTACTTTTTAAATAAACCAATAAATATTCAATTCCGTTAGAATTAATATTATTTTAAATTTCAACGATAGTTTTAAATATTGGCTGTGGTAATAAAACAATTTTATGGCTCTATCAATTTTGTAGTCATAGATCCTTAGTTTTTATTGATCACAACAGTTTACGTGCAGCGAGAAAATGTGAGATTTATTTAAAAAAAAACAATTAAAAGGCACGTTAAATTGTCGGTCGGAGCATGTCGGAGGCCTCTAGGCGATCTAAAAACTCGGACTAGGTAACCATTTTGTAAGGATGTTTAAAAAATGACTGGACGGATTTGGATGAAACTTTACAGTAAGTAATATAAGTGACTTTACAGTAAGATACATTTTATCCCGAAATTCCCGCGGGAACGGATACAACGGGGGTAACACCGCGGGGCACGGCTAGTATTAGTATATATAAGAAAATGATTCAAACTGAGTACCTCTTTTTTAAAGTCGGCCAATATCATCGAGAACAAGTGTAATCTCGATCGAAAATAAGGCATCATTCAAAAACGACTTAATGCTAAGTCATGGTCCAGTTACGAACAGACATACAAACAAATACTCTCCTAAACATATTCTAAACCTTATTACTTAACAAATAGAGTTCAACACAATTTTTGGTACCGCAAGTGTGCTGTAAGTAAAATCACAGTATTTCGCTACACCAATACATTTCAAAAAACGTATTCTGATCCTTATTGCTTAAAGAATAGAGTTCAAAAACGTGTTTTTATAGTACAAGTAAATTGACAGTATTTCGCTAACAATGAGTACAGTTGGTAACACAAGTTGTAATTCAATTCAATTGAATTATTTGAGATCGTGAAGCGATTTATTTTGAGAGGTGTACTGTGAAATATGGTTTCGGGATTTTTGGTTCGTAATTTATTTTATTAAGTTTTTGTAATCTGTAATTGTTTTCTTCTTAGGTGGTCAATATAATTGTTTTTCGATATGATGTGACTTCCAAAGACTAACCACTAAAGTAGGTTAGTGGCCAACCCTGGTGTCGGAGTTTTTAGACCGCCTCAAGGCCTCCGACATGGTCTAACGATTGAAACAACCGGGACCGACAATTTAACGTATCCTCCGAAGCAGTAGCGCTCAGATAGAAATGCCACTATCGGCCACCCATCCAAGTAGAGGTCGAGCTGCACGTTGCTTAACAATCGCAATGAGCTTACATCACTTAGACTAACTAACAATCCCAGGTAAATTTTTGAAAGAAGTTTCAATGGACAAATATCTTGAAGTACTAGTCCGATACAAAAACTTTTTTGTATTGGATAGGACATTCAAGACGAAAGTCAGGTGTTATTTTACATCCCTAAATTCCCATTGAATAAGGTATAACGCGGATAAAACTGCAGGCGCAGCTATTATCATATACATAGTAGTGCTTAAGAATTTTACTATAATAGAAGTTAACTAGTAGCATCTCGCAGTTTTACCCGCGTAGTACCCGTTTCCGTGGGAATTTCGGGATTAAAAATAGCCTGTAACCTTCCCGTTTAATGTGGCTATCCATTACAAAAAGAATTATTCGAATCGGATTGGTAGTTTCTGAGATTAACGCGTTCAAACAAACAAAAAATAAAACTCATAAAAATTTATTATATTAGTATACTAGCAGCGCTCCCCGGTTTTACCCGCGTTGTGCTCGTTCCCGTGAGAATTTCGGGAGATTTCACACGTAAACCTTCCTCTTAAATCGCTCTATCTATTAAAAAAACCAGGTCTAAATCTGTTGCGTAGTTAAAAAGATCTAAGCATACATAGGAACAGACAACGGAAAGCGACTTTGTTTTATACAATGTAGTGAAACTTGTAGATAACTATAGATATTTTCAGGACTATTTATTAATAAACATGACTGCAAGTGGGTCCATCTTGTTTCAAGCACATCTGCAGCATCCACTTAGCTCCGACGCCGCAGCTATCAATCCATTTGAATATAATTGATTGCATCTATTTCGGTACAGCATTGATCTTGAAATGTTACTGAACTTTCGAGAGGTATTGGTTGTGTTTACTTGTAAAATTGGAGAAGGTATTTGTGATGTTGGTTGTTGGACTTTCCTATATACTAACTAGAATGCCCCGCGTTTTTACCCGAATTGTACTCGTCCCCCTTTTTTGTATACTTTAGCTACAATCATAAGGGGCATAGCTATAAAAGACAATTTTCATATCGAAATTTCCACGGGAACGGACACTACGCGGGTAAAATCGTTGAAAAAAATTTGAAATATTTTAAACTCTATTACTGTACTGATATCTTCAGTGAAATAAGGGACATTACAGGCGAATACTTTAAAACGAGACCATAGACACGAAATACATATATCAATATAGCTTCCAAATAGAGTCTAGCAAAGATAATAGAGTCTATACTAACTCAGGCATAAACAAAATTAATTATTCCAAACTAGACCATAGAGCACAGAGCGTGTATTTTCACCTCGTGCCTCCGAGCTGCGCGCGCGCACGACCTCACGAAAACATCATGTTTATTGCAACCTAACGGTCTTTAGACAAACTAGGTCTTAAATTAGGATTTATAACGTAGAAAGGATTAATATAAATCGTTAAACTAAACCGTTGCCTTAATATGTGCAGTCAGTTACTAGAACATCGGAAAAATTTACAAAATGTAGGTACTTCTAAGGAAACTGGCTTTAAAATAAAAAAGTCGTATTGAAATCGATCTATCCGTTTGAAAGCTACGGTGCCACAGACACACAAACAGACACACACACACCCACACACACAGACACACACAGACAGACTCATACACACACACACACAAACGCACAGCATCCCACCGAAACAGCATCAATGTCGAAATTACAACACCCTTTCTTTTGCACATCGCCGTCACCAGCTTGCACCATGGCGCCATCGTATGAAAATTTAGGTGTGTAGATTCTTTAACAGAACCGTGTGAACTAAATTCAAGGCATCACACACGTTTAAAACACATAAATTCCCATTTAATTCCCATATATTCTGTTCAGATCTTCACGGGAACCGATGAGAATAGCTTATTGTTCCTTATCAGTTAACAGATTTGCATAATTGGTATTGATAACAAAGGTTAATGACTTAGGGTTGGTGGGAAGCGATTTTATAAATTATGCTATGCTATCACTTGTTAGATTTAATAATAAATATTATCTTGTGTTATGGAATCTAACTAACTGATACTACTACTTATACATACACAAATACTTGTCGCCAACAACAATGTACTCACATATTGTTGACTCCGGGCGGGGATCGAACCCGCAACCCCCGACACAGTAAGCGCTCTCATTGCCACTGTGCCAACGGGCTTGTCAAAATTTCATAGTACTAAAAATGTATACTTTTCTATTATACTTTATGAACTGTACAAATATTATAAAGTTTGATTTTTTGTTTGTTTGTTTAAACGCGTTAATCTCAGGAACTGCTAGTCTGATTTAGATAATTCTTTGCAAACGATAGCTACATTCAAGAAGAAGGTTATAGGCTATTTTTAGCCCTTAATTTCCACGAGAGCGGGCACAATGCAGGTAAAACTATTGGGCTGTTAGGAATAAAAAGTAGCCTATAACCTTACTCTTAGTAGCTATCGAATACAAAAGGAATTATCGAAATCGGATTGGTTTCAGAGATTAGTGCGTCAAACAAACAAACAAAGAACAAACTATTCGGCTTAATAATATTAGTATACATGTCGGAAGCATTTTGCGTTTCAAACAAATGTTAACACATTTATATTGAAGTATTAATATTTATTTTAAATATTAACACAGCACACAATTATCTAAGTCAAGTACTTTGTTTAACTGCAAAAACAATAAGAATTATAATCGCGTAGTTAATAAAGGATTTTGTCCAACAAAATGCTGCAAAATAACGACAAAGTTCAAGGTAAAATAGATCTTGTTGTAAACAATTAAATCTTAAATATTTTTAAATAGATTAAAGTAATAAATAAATGAAATAGGTTCTAAAATCGCTTGAACGTGCAGTTACATACACGTAATATTTTTATGGATGTCATAATAATTGTTAAGGAAAATTGAGCCTTGTGTCAAGTAACATAGCTCAAAGATGAGATCATTGTTGAGATCAGACCTCTTAACCATTTTAAATTACGTATTAAAAACGGATAAATCAATATTTTTACCCTTGACGCGAAAATAAGTGTGTGTGTATGTATAGTATATAGAAATAACATACATGACACTAACAGTGCTTCTCGGTTTTACCCGTATTGTGTCCGTTTCCGTAGGAATTTTGGGATGAAAACCTTCCTATAACCTTCCCGTTGAATGCGGCTATCCATTACAAAAAGAATTATTCGAATCAGACTGAACTTATTCCGAACATACAAACAAACAAAATTACAAAATTTACCTCTTTATAAAATTAGTATAGAGATATAGATATTGATAAAATATATGATAAACACGAAACGCCAAAGATCTTAGATCTTAGGTACTATGTAAGCATGAAAGTAATAAATATTTAAACTAGTAGCTCTCCGCGGTTTTACCCTCGTTATGCCCATTCGCGTAAGAATTTCAAGAATTTTTATACATATAAACCTTCCTCGTGAATCACTCTATTAATTTTAAAAAACCGCGTCAAAATCCGTGCAGTAGTTTTTGAGTTTATCGCGAACAGACAGACAGACGTGGCCGGGGACTTTGTTTTATAATACACTAGCAGCGCCCCGCGGTTTTGCCCGCGTTGTACCCGTTCCCGTGGGAATTTCGGGAATTTTTATACATATAAACTTTCTTCTTGAATCACTCTACCTATTACAAAAAACCGCATCAAAATCCGTTGCGTAATTTTAAAGATTTAAGCATACAGACAAACAGACAAACAAAGAGATAAAAATAGCGACTTTGTTTTATACTATGTAGTGGTGATGAGACCCACTATATCACTTGATTCGCGCCTTTGTGACAATTATCCAGTCAGGGTTTTGACCAGTAATGGTCACACTTTAAAGAAAATCCATCACATAGTAATTCTAACACTGATTTCTGAAGTTTAAACGAACACTATTCATTTTGAATTTAAACTACGTTTACGGATACACTTCGAGGAAGACAGAAGACTTCAGACTTCTGTGACCACGGTTCTTGTAAAAGGGTCGAAACGTCAGATAACAATGTAATTTAGAAGCGAAGTGTAGTTTTAATTCTTACTAATTCTAATTTAATTTTCCCTTAACCTTGATGTCATATTCCCATAATCACAAAACCTTAATCTCCCATAACGACATATAAAGTCAGTATTACGAAAAATGGCGCCAAAAAAAACCTAATTTGTGGGCGCCAAAACCTTGCCATGACAACAACAAATACAAATTCTTATGTAATGTTGATTTAATAACTCAATAACATGTGGGCAGTCCATATATTTAGTTCACAATTAATTATAGAGATGAGAAGTTTTGCGGAGGTGTGTGGACAACAAAAAATAATATTTATGAGGTCTTTGATACCGATACTTGTATTCAGAGCTAAATTAGGCTTTGGAAGTATTATATCCTTTTATTGGATTTGGTAGAAGATAAAATTGTTGGGTAGATTTGAATGGATAAAGTTCAAATATTTTAGGTTAGTTCGGCCGCCATAATGATTTTCAAAATGGCGCCACATTTAACAATGAAATTAAATTAGTTGGGGACTAACCACTGAATTCAGAGATGTTAATTAAATCAACAATAAAATAATTAAATTTTTTCAATGTCCAAAATCAATCATGAGTATCATATATGCATCTTTATTCATCAAAATTGACTTAATTTTGATGAATAAAGAAACAGAAAATATCAACACATTATGTCAATACTACATCATGTTAGGACTTCAAATAAAAGGCCCCACAAGTGAATAACATTCGCTTGAACAAACATAAAAACGCACTTCCCGCCTGCCAAATAAACTTTGAAGTAAAAACGTCATTGAAATAACAGTAACCGTCCGATTCGCGGTAAACGTAACTGTAAACCGGGGGACAGTTTAATCGGGTTTTTTAATTGTTGTTAAGTCACTATTGGGTTTAACAGAGCTGGTAACGCGCCACCTTCCGTTTGGAGGTCGGTGTTTTCAATCTATACTAATATTATAAAGCTGAAGAGTTTGTTTTGTTTGTTTGTTTGTTTAAACGCGCTAATCTCAGAAACTACTGAACCGATTTGAATAATTATTTCACTGTTAGATAGTCTATTTATCGAGGAAGGCTATAGGCTACATTTTATCCCGGATTTTCTACGGGAACGGGCACAACGCGGGTAAAACCGCGGGGCGCTGCTAGTCATTCATATCAAATAGGTCAGTGGCTAATCCTGGTGTCGGAGTTTTTAGACCGCCTAATAGCCTCCGACATGGTTTAACGATTGAAACAACCGGGACCGACTGTTTAACGTGTCCTCCGAAGCACGGTAGCGATCAGATAGAAATGCCACTATCGGCCACCCATCCAAGTAGGGGTCGAGCTGCGCGTTGCTTAACAATCGCAATGAACTTACATCGCTAGTGTTTTGTGAGCGCTGCAGTGTTTTAATTAAGTTAGACAGTTCGAGTGGGTCAGTGGACAACCCTGGTCGTCCCAACGGTGTTTTTAATGTGTTTTCTTCGTCGGAAGAACTCCCTCATCCAGTTGGATGCTAGGTAGTATTCTAACCAAGCCCATTGGTACATGTGAGAGCGCTTACTGTGTGTAATATGTGCAGACATAGTTGTTGGCGACGACGTCTGGGTGTCAATTATGTATTTATGTAAAGTATTTGTGTATGTATATGTAGCAGTATCAGTTAGTTAGATTCCATATTACAAGCTTAGAGCTTAGTTTGGGTCTAATTAACGGTGTGTGAATTTGTCAAAGTGTTTTTATTTATATCCTTAACGTTGTTGGTTGAAAGCGAAGCTTCAGATGTCACTTTCTCAATAGCCCTTTCTATGAGGCGCCTGCGCAGGTTATCAGCGCATGACATACAGACACTTTCGACCATTCGACTCACATCATAAGTTTATATATGATGCTTCATACCTTTATGGTATTTTCTCTAATACATTGAATTATGTATTGAGGTTAGCTGTGCTGATATCTTCAGTGAGATGAGAGGCTTTTGCTCTGCAGTGGGACATTACAGACTAATACTTTTTAGAGATATTTTGTATCCCGTTCCTTTAATTATATTTCAATTCCTTTTCTATTAAAAAATATTTTTCCGTATCTCATTATATCTTAGACTGTTGCTCTATAATATTTAGCTTTCTTACAGAACTTAACTTATATAATAATACCTACCTAGAAATCTTTAATGATACCTTAAAACTAAACACGATCGCTGAGAAAACTAGCAAAAACTGATTGGTACGTCTGTCTGGGTGTTTAATGAGCAATTTCTCTAATTAATTGGCTGACGTCGGGCGGGGCCGGGAGCTGGAGCGTGTATGTTAAATTGGCCGTTACGTTTGAAATATGCAACATGGGAACATGCAAAACACGTTTTTGTGTATGTATTAACCGTCTTAGAATTATATGGAGTGACATTTAAGGTATTCCCACTTTTTAATGAAATCTATAATATAAAAATGAATCGCTGAATCTGTTGCTAAGCGCATAACTTCAGACACTGGTTTTCATTGAAAATCCGTCACATACTAAATGAATTTCCTTACGAAGAATACATTTCTTTCAAGAATCACAAGTCCTTATTTATAAGAGGTCGAACACCTACTGTGCTCGTAGTGTAAGCACAATTTACTACAAGGAGATACGCTCTGTTGAACTCATTTTGTACGAGATCGTTATCTAACCGTCTGAGATTTTTACTACATGATTACAATCTTTAGTTCAAGTCGGTAAGTTTTGCAAAATGTATTTGTTTGGTATTATTAAATAGAACGGGCATTTAACAATGTATGTGATTAATTATATAGAGGTCTTTAGGCGGTCTAAAAGTCTGCAACAAGACTTTGAAAATAGCATAATGAAAACAGTGCTTTACCTTTAAGTTTTTCGAAAAACAGGCTCTACATTTTTGAACATTATTGTTAAAAAATATCTCCAATCACAACACAGAATAACACCAAGACTTCCCAACTCAAAACACAACAATTAATCTATCCAACATGAAATTCTCAACAAAAAATATCGATAAAAATATTCCACTATATGCTTTATCAAAAAATAAATTCAGTCACAACAAACAAGATGGCGGCAGGAAACCACACAGGTGCGTGCATGACATGGCGCGCAGCCGAGCGGTAACTTGAACTTGTGCACTATGGTTCACGACGCATAGAGCACAGAGGGCTCCTTGAGTTACGTAAGGTTTGTGGATTTATAAAAATATTCTTGTGGAATCTTGGAAAGATTAATTCTAAATTATTTTTAAAATCTGAATCATCATCTATCATTTTCAGAGTGTACTCTTGAAAACCATTCTTTGCTAAAAGTAAGTTCCGAGTATCCATCTCTGGTGTTGGGAGTTTTAGACCGCCTCAAGGCCTCCGAAATGATATACTGATTGAAACAACCGGGACCGACAATTGAACGTCTTATGACACTATAGAACTTCTATTTTAAGTACTGATATCTCTATTCTCTTAAATGTCAAAGATTCAACTTAATAACACTAGAATTTAGACCAACCAGTCTAGGCCTGACCTTTCAATACCTATATTTAATGGCTACGCAAAAACAACCCTATTTCTATTGAAATAAGGACTACATTGTTATACACTATTCTTTAGGATGAACTTTGAATGTTATTGTTGCATACAATCTGAGGTTTTCAATCAAACTGAATTATATTTTTGGTATTTGTATGAAGGTATTTGAGACGACAGGATTTTACACGAATCACTACATAGTATAAAATAAAGTCGTCTCTGTTTCGTGTCTGTTTGTCTGTTTGTCTGTATGCTTAAATCTTTAAAATTACGCAACGGATTTTGATGCGGTTTTTTGTAATAGGTAGAGTGATTCAAGAGGAAGGTTTTTATGTAAAAAAAAATCCCGAAATTCCCACGGGAACGGGCACAACGCGGGTAAAACCGCGGGGCGCTGCTAGTACTCATATAAAAAAGCTGAAGCGCTGGGTATTATGACTGTCTTAACCAGCTGATCTGAGAAGTAAGTAAAGTAAATTCGAGTAGTGCAGTAGCCAACCCTGGCATCGGAGTTTTTAGACCTCCAAAAGCCAATCCAATTTGAATAAGTCTTTTTGTAATAGATAGACACATTCAACGGAAAGGTTTTAAACTGTTTTTCATCCCCAAATTCTCACAGGAACGTGTATAATTGGGGTAAAACAGCGGGGCATTACTAGTATTATGTTAGAATTGAAGAGCTATAGAATCCTACTAATATTAT
This sequence comes from Cyclophora albipunctata, assembly GCA_963082685.1. Taxonomy (NCBI): domain Eukaryota; kingdom Metazoa; phylum Arthropoda; class Insecta; order Lepidoptera; family Geometridae; genus Cyclophora; species Cyclophora albipunctata. The sequence goes on along the minus strand of OY720138.1, from coordinate 5,670,699 downwards.
AAATGCGAAAGTTTTTAAGGATGGATGTGTGTATGTTTGTAAGTCTTTCACGAAAAAACTACTGCGCGGATTTGGATGAAAATTTACCAAAATATAGGTTAGACATCAAAATAACACTTTGGATACATTTTATCCCGAAATTCCCGCGGAAACGGATACAAAGCGGTTAACACCGCGGGGCGCGGCTAGTTAGTACATATAGATTCCAATACTCTATGAATAGATTATCATATTCCAAATTTAAAGACATGACTTATCAATGACGTCACAAGGCTGCGCGGGTCACACTCTTGCGCAAGCGATAAGTGTTCGCTGCTATTTGCATTGAAATATAGCTGCGGGATTATTGTACGAACATATTACGAACATACATTATGCAAATAGATAATATTGAAGTCCAAAATAAGAAGAAAATGTGTGTTAGCCAGGGTCTGTAGTGTTTCGCTGCGGAGCGAAGTCTTCTACGCTCACCAAAGTTTGGAATTAGTTAATTACTAGCATCGCCCCGCGCTTTTACCCGCGTTGTTCCCGTTCCCGTGGGAATTTCAGACTTTTTTATACATATAAACCTTCCTCTTGAATCACTCTATCTATTTAAAAAAAACCGCGTTAAAATCCTTGCAGTAGTATTTGAGTTTATCGCGAACAGACAGACAGACAGACGCAGCCGGGGACTTTGTTTTACAATACGAGTATGTAGTGAAGTAATAGATATGAAATAAATAGGTATCATACATTATCACTACATAGTATAAAATAAAGTCGTCTCTTTTTCGTGTCTGTCACACTGTTTGTCTGTCTGTATGCTTAAATCTTTAAAATTACGCAACGGATTTTGATGCGGTTTTTTGTAATAGGTAGAGTGATTCAAGAGGAAGGTTTTTATGTAAAAAAATTCCCGAAATTCCTACGGGAACGGGCACAACGCGGGTGAAACCGCGGGGCGCTGCTAGTTTTAATATATAAAGCGATCTAGTAATTTTTATTCATTCAGCTACGCGCCGCAGTAGTACGAGTACATTAGTCGTCCACGCGAACTATTATTCTTTTATCTACACTAATATTACAAAGAGGAAAACTTTGTTTGTTTGGTTGTAATGAATAGGCTCAAAAACTAATGGACCGTTTTTAAAAATTCTTTCACCATTCGAAAGCTACATTATCCACGAGTAACATAGGCTATTTTTCATCCCGAAATTCCCACAGGAATGGACACAACGCGGGTAAAACCGCGGGGCGCTGCTATTTTTCATACGAAACAAAAACGTATAAACATATTTTGTGTTCGGACATAGAAAATTAATGGTATGAATCCAAATATTATACTTGTTTAAACTATACTATCCCACAGTTGGGCGAAGGTTTCCCCAAACATCTCCTCCAATCCATACTTCTTGGCAGTTTCCACCAATCACTGAATTTCTTTATTATTCATACATTTTACTTTTACCCGACTGCGAGAAAAGGATAATACGCATTTGTAATAGGCCAGAACAGATGTTACAAAACGAAAGTTTTCCGTATATGTCCCGCGATTTATCTTTCGAGATAGTGAAAGCAATCGTGTACTTAGAATACAGATTGTATGCAAAAAAATAAGCTTTTACTAGGAGAAGACATCTACCAAATATGTAGTGGGAATTATATTTTAACAGTACCGGGAACTTAGTATACTTTCCAACTATGTAGTTAGGTAGATATAAAAAACATGAGTATCTTATATGTATATATAAAAGTCTCGTGTCACCGTGTTGCCAAACTCCACCGAAATGGCTCGACCGATTTTCATGAAATTTTGTGTGCAGATCGGGAAGGTAGAAACGGTCAAAATAATTGGGATAAAAACAACCTTATGTTTTAATATAGGTATATAATAGTAGCATTACAAACCAACAAACATCCATCCATATTTTCGATACTTAGAAATTAATGCTGGCCGAACTAAGTAAAAGAAATGCGATATCGCAGCACGTTACTTGATATCACCAATCCTAATCACATAATTAAGTCACCTTAACACCAAATGGATTGCGATAAACATAAAGCGCTTTATTAACGCCATTTAATATCATTAAAACAAATTGAATCACATCTAAATTAAATTAAGTTCAATCAAACTCAAAATGGATCTTAAATTGATAACAGTGACCCTATTAAAGCCAAATTGCATTATTACTACACGGAGCCATTATTCAACATGTCCGAAATAATTGCTGTACCCATTTTGATACTCCCCGCAATGTCCGTTTGTCAGCTGTCAGATTTGACGTTTACTAATCTAACTTTTTTTGACACGAGAGTATCACGACTCTGTAATTGTTTAAATGGTTTAACAGTTACTTTTCGCTAAATATGGAAGCATTATAAATGTGTCTGAGAATTTGGAAGGTATAGATGGTTCAATTCGAGTGGGTTAGTGACCACTGGTGTGAAGAGTTTTAAAGATAAAAATATATTTCAACTACTAGTATTTACTCGCGGGTTTCCCCGCGGTGTGCCCGCTCCGGTGGGAATTTCGGAATGAAAATAGCCTTATAACCTTCACGTTGAATGTGGCTATCCATTACAAAAATAATTATTTAAATAGGATTAGTAGTTTCTGAGATAAGCGCTTTTTCAAACAAACAAAAATCAAAGGCTCCGGCTCTATTATGGATATTAGTATAGATATTGGGAAAACCATTTTAAGTCCTACAGTACTGTCGTATTCACATTCGCAGATAATTCGCGGTCAAATTATTTTCAACAAAAAGTAATCGAAATCTAAATAATATCTCCTTTATGTTATTATGAAGCCAACTTACACAAAATAGGTTAAACAGGTTAATCTTATACAACCCTTTTTAGGGATATTATGACCAGGTTTATCACTATGTGTTAAAAACTCTACCTTAACACGCCTCGGGAGCGAAGAAGACTCCATCTCCACATGTCGATAGTGCTCCGACGACCGATGCACCTCCCGTCCCCTCACATCCTCAGCAGACGCCTTCTCCTCCCCTCTAGTCAGCGTGGTCACCTTCCTGACAATCCTGGTCATAATCCTCCTCTGACCAGTGTCGTCTTTCTTCGAGATCTTGGTGGATTCCAACGAGGAACCCAGGACCTCGGTCGAGAGGCGCTTATTCGTGTGAATCTCCTGCAATTCCGAGACACCGCGACCACCAGCGGAAGTGGGGACAGCTAGGGCGCTTTCTCCGTCATATTCGAAGTGGGTTTGGTTGCCTTCGTGGACTATCCGGCCATTGTACTCTTCTCTGCTGTAGGATCCCGTACGGTGCCTCTCCATCCCTGGGTAGTTCCCATCGTAGACCGTGTCGTGTCTAGTCAAACTGTCTCTTAAACTTCTTGGGACAGAAGCGAGGTTCAAGCTAGTGGTGATGGGGGATCCGACTGGTGATGGAGTGGATTTCTTCAAGCTGGATTTGCGCGGTTTCTGCTCGTCTTCCAAGGTGCCTTGGACGAACAGCCGTTTGCTGCTGCCCTCTTTGACGAATCGGTACATCGACATGGTTAAAGGCTGAGCATAGCTGGAAGGATACGGCGGTTATGACGTGGACTGTGACGTCATATACGTCATACGTGGTATGACGTAGGTACACTCAAGTGGTCAGGTGATAGTCAGGGTTTTTAAACACTTTGATTTGAAAGTTGCGTTCAAAGTTAAAAGGTAGGTAAATGTATCGCGGAAAATCTATGTTTGTTGTTGTCAGCTCTCTTTGGTAGAGAAGCAGCTAAAATTAATTATAAAGTATCTTCCTATTAACTATCTAAAGATACAGTTCTGTGAGTAACAGAGTAATACGAAAAGACGTAGGTCATTGCTGTTGGCCAAAAGGGCCTATCTACGAGTATTTGTAAGGGCTTCTTTGGTGCCCTCTATTGAGAAGCTCATAGGCTCATAGGGTGGCTCATACAACCAAACCTAATAAAACCCATATCCATATTAAATAAAATTGTTGACCCCGGTTGTTTTAAACATCAGATCATTGCTGAGGTCTTACGGCGGTCTAAAATCTCCAACACCATCTTTGGCCACTAACTTATAATTAACTTTGAAAGTGAATAAATAACATTGACAAGTATGCAAAGCACATGTCGTCATAGAGCCGTATTTGGACCGGTCCATATAAGGACACTTTATCCGGCGGACACAAGTCCTATGAAGTAACAGAGGACATGCGGACAAAATGATTTAATAGTAAATATAGATAAAAAGATTTTGTCTTTAGATTTTTTTGTTGATGGTATTGATTTTAGGTTATCGGTTATTTGAGAATAAGGTGTTTATTTTATGAGTTTGTAGATGTATAGTTAGCCTCTTTTGCATGTTCCAAAAGAGTAAATAGAAACCAAATAATTATATTATACTAGCTGTACCCTACGGTTTCACACCTTAAACCTTCCCTGGACTAAGACAAACGTTTCGAAACCAAAATCAGCAAAATCGGTTCAGTCGTTCTCGAGTTTTATCAAGACTTGATTTTTCTATCTATAATAATAATATAATATTAGTTGATACATAAAACCTATTTGGAGAGCGCACTTCTTTTTTCTCACTAAAATAGCTAAAGTCGAATCAATGTCAAAGAGGCAAAATTTGCGATTATTAACTTAGGTATTTGATTAGTTCTATCCTTTTAAGGTCCAATCGATATCTACTAGCTGTTTGGGATAGCAGATCAAGTTTTGATCGTTTATCTACCTATCTTCTATAATATAAAAATGAATCGCTGAATCTGTTGTTATATATCCGCATAACTTCAGAACGCCTGCACCAAATTGGATGATTCTTTTTTTAACGTGTTCCTTATTGTCAGGACAAGGTTTTTTATAAGAAAAATAAGGGATAAAAATCTCAAAATTCCCACGGGAACGGGGGCGCTGCGGGTGAAACCGCGGGGCACAGCTAGTACTAATATAATAAAGATGAAGAGTTTCATTTCTAGATTTTAATTCTGTGTTTGATTTTTAAAACAATAAACGATTTTTTATTCATTTATTTATTTAGATTTTTCGTTTGTTTGAATGCGCTAAACTCGGAAACTACAAGTCTGATTTTAATAATTATTTTTGTAATAGGTAGCCACATTCAAGGCTAATTTTTATCCTGATATTCCCACCGTAACAGTTACAATCTATTATTCTATTTTATATTTTGTAATGGATAGCCACATTCAACGGAAAGGTTACAGGCTATTTTTCATCCCGAAATTCCCACGGGAACGGGCAGAATGCGGGTAAAACCGCGAGGCGCTGCTAAGATGAATAAAAGCAAACAGTTACAAACATCCATTCATCCAACCATGGCCGTATTCCTTTTTTAATACGAGTATTAAAACTTTAAATCAAAATTGAACAAGTATCAAACAATTTTGAATTCACTTTGTTTCAATGACACATGTGACGTCATATCTAAGTTACATAAGCCACGTTAAGTATCCATTTAGGTCAAGTTTAATTCTTAGATGCAAGTGAATACTTGTCTAACTATAATATGTAGACAATAACGTGTTTTTTAAAGTAAAATATATCTACTTCACTACATAGTATAAAACAAAGTCGCTACTTTTGTCTGTTTGTTTATCTGTATGCTTAAATCTTTAAAATTACGCAACGGATTTTGATGCGGTTTTTTGTAATAGGTAGAGTGATTCAAGAGGAAGGTTTTTATGTAAAAAAATTCCCGAAATTCCCACGGGAATGGGCACAACGCGGGTAAAAACGCGGGGCGCTGCTAGTATATAAGAAAACTGAAGAATTTGTTGTTTTGTTTAACTGCGCTAATCTCAGTAACTACCAATCCGATTTGGATAATTCTTTTTGTAATAGATAGCCACATTCAAAAGGTACGTTATATGCTAATTTTTATCCCGACATTCCCACCGTAACCGCTACATTCTTTAATTCTTACAAATCCTAATAAGTATACTAATTTAGCCGATTTCCTAAGCAAATACATTGCCTTGAAAAAAAATCAATGGATTAGTGATTTCATTCCATTCTTAACCCACATCGCTTGACTATTTTCCTCTATAAACGGAATTGTCTTTAGTTGGATAAGATACCATATTTATTTACGACCCATTCTGCCTAATCCTCGTCACTGTACTGATATCTTCAGTGTGATGAGAGGCCTTTGCCCAGCTGTGGGACATTACAGGCTATTATTACTAATAACTTGTATTATTTATTTACATTTATATTGTAGTAGCCTACTTCTTCTTCACCGAGTGGATGGTCAACCTGACCAATCCTGGTGTCAGAGTTATTGAGCCGCCAAAGACCTCTGACATGGCTCATGTAACGACTACTATCTGTAGAAAGTAACCGGTGCCCTCCGAAGCATGGAATCATTTAGTTGCCTACTAAAACACTACATTACACAAACTCAAACATACCACAATTAAACCCATGACATAATGACAGCAAAAACCTGCATTTTTTAACTTTTAACGACCATACATCATTATTAAGTATAATCAATCGTAAACATGCGTAGGCGCATAATTTTATAACATATTTTTTGCGGGGGCAGTGTTCAATGGTGACACCCACAAACCTAGAGCATAGAGAATAGACCTTGACGTTTCTAAATAAGGGATGACATTTGGTATGTGGCTGTCAGTATAGTTTTAATCACTTTGTTTTTATTCTGATTGCATTTTATCTATGGTAGTTCCTTTCCTTATTCAAATTGTTGATTTACATATTAAAAAGTTGCTCAATTGATTGACTTTTTCTTAATAAAGATATGAACAGAATACAATTTCAGTAAACATAAGAAAATCTGAAAAACCTCTGAAGATAGTTTAGTATAAGATAGTATACATATATCTAACGCTCTAATCTCAGAAAATACTAGACGTATTTGGAAAATTCTTTTTATATCTGATACTCACATTCAAGAGGAATAATTAATAAGCTACTTTTAATCCAAAAATTCTTACGGGACGGGTCCAATGTACTGTAAAACTGGCTCTAGCTGGATAATTGTAGACATTTGAAGAAGGAAAAGGATTAAGCATAATCACTGTACTTGACTAATATGTAATGATCGCAAAGGCAAGCAAATTATGAAACAAATTATACTATTAAAATAAATTAGGTCTTCTTCTTCATCGAGTGGATGGTCAACCTGACCAATCCTGGTGTCAGAGTTATTGAGCCGCCGTATAAATTAGGTATTTTATAATATAAAAGGATCGGAATTCGATACATTACAATCGACCAGTCAAACGGAAAAGAGAAATAATTTGTGTGTATTGAAGTGAACATCCGTAGCTCAGTATGGGGAGCTTTATGGAATAATCAACAGAGTTACTTTAGTTAAATAAACAAGCCCCGCGGTTTACCCGAATTGTACCCGTTTTTGTAAAAAACTATTCTATGACCTTCTCCTTGAATCTAGCTATCGTATAGAAAATCTGAATCTGATTTTTTCAAATCTGAATGATAGTTTCAGAGATAAACGCGTTCAAACAAATGGATAACAACCTTTCAGCTTTATTATATTAGTACTTAAGGACCTAATTCATTAATCATTTAATTTTGTGTAAAATGTCCAGTTTTAAGGTATCAAAGAACTTTGACAAAACTTTAATTAAATACTTATTTTATTTCATTCAGCCATTTTTGATTAAATATACCTATGTTATGTCAATTTGTCTACGGAAATAAATGTCAAAAAATGACAATCGCTATCAATATTTAAACTGTTCCGAACGTGACGTGAAACCAAACTTAAAAAATGTAAACTCCTTCGAAAGCTGCAAACTTTTTGGAGCAGAACTTTTGGACCAAAAAGGTTTTATTTGCCAACAATTTATCATCTTTCAAATAAACAAGTTAGGCAACATTCAAACAATGGTATCTTATGTTTCGTAATTAACTCCAATTAGTGGCCAGTGTTTGGCAAATCCGAGTGTTCACATGGAGGTAACAATATGGACGAACGAAATGCTAAATGGAACGCGCCTGTCAGGACAAGCTAATAAGTATACATGTTTGCTCTTTTAAGCTTAAATGGATATTTGATAATTACTCTGTTGATAGTCTGGTTGGTTTATTAGCCTAAATTAATTATTAACAATAGTAAGAAAACAAAATAGTAATACTACAATACTGGAGTAATTCTGTTTTCCGTATTTCATGTCCAAAAAAATAAATTATTGCACTTTATATTTGATGAAGCGATAGAAGAAAAATCTGTAGAAGATTGGCGAATAGGCTTTTTTTTATATGTTTCTGTAACTTAATAAACCGACACGAACCAAGGAATAGATACTTGTTATTTATAGTCGTGTTAAACACTTCAGTGCTACAAACAAAGGAGTATAATGTTAATGACACATCCTACGCTTAAAGATCAACAGATGCACTAAATACGTTTTAAACTAGTATGTAAGTGTATACGTAACTATAACTATGTATGCATAGACATAGTTAACTACTATGCCTTATTGACCATGAAGTAAACAACGTAAATATATTAAAAAAACCTCTTTAGTTTAATAAACCTTTTTAGTGTCAACCAAGTTTATGATTAAAACAAAACATTTAAAAATAGAACAACCGTAACAACAACAAACAAAAAACTTTCTAATCAAATCGCGAATTCAAAAATCGAACCCTCGACTGTCACCTGTCACTTTGACTCTATATTTTTTTTAAATTAAGTAAAGAAAACACAGCACTGACCACTTTTTATTATTCCAAATATCACAAGCACTGAATTTATTAGTGTAATATTAGTGATTATTAGTTCGATTTCGTTCGTGTTGTGTATTTGTTCGCGACGCGCGGTACCGTCCGTTGCTTGCAGGTGACTGACTAACTTGTTACAACAGATGGACGCAGTGATCCGCGAACTGTACTTACCGGCGTAAAAAATAATACGTGGGTTAATTCTGATAGATTGTTTTAACGTTTAATCTGCTGTGAATTGTATTGTAGTATTGTGGCAAAGATATATGGTCGCATTTTTTTACTTATCTCGTCCCACTGCTGGGCAAATGTCTGGCAGAATCTATCTATAGGTACTTATATTATAAAGAGGTAAAATTTGTAAGTTTGTTTGTTTGTTTGTATGTTATATATATGGAATTATAAGTCCGATTTGAATAATTCTTTTTGTAATAAGTAGATAGCTTAATTCCACAGGAAGGTTATAGGCTCATATTCATCCCGAAATTCCCACGGGTACGGGCTCAACGCGGGTAAGAACGGGGAGCGCTGCTAGTGTGGTATGTCTTCAGTGAGGCCACTGACCTTTAGGTAAATGCTAACCACATGAACTTACTTTCACTCTCATAACAATTGTAATATGATTTAAAGGACACAGGCCGATTTTGTCCTTTAAATATAAATATAAGTACTGATAGCTGATAAGTACATTTTAAATCCCAATCTTTATTGTTAAATTTATCTCTTTTTTACCTTATATTACAAATTAGCTATCTGTCTGTCTGTTACGCTTTTACGTCTAAATCCCTGAACCGATTTTGATAATTTTTGGCAAAAATGTAAATAAGACATTGGAGAAGAATATAGTCCACATATTATACAAAAATTTTGGTAAAGATTAAGACAACACTTTGAAGACGGACGGACCGATAAGCTATATTTTATCCCAAAATTCCCAAATAAATTTTTACACTATATGAAACGCGAGGAATAGGCTAATGTTTCTGCAGTGGACTTTATCCTTTATCCTGTAACCTAACAGTCTATTTTTTAAAGTACGTTTTAATGTTACTCTGACCTTATCAACAAACAATAGATATTCAAACGCAGCATTATAAGTATAGTTGTTATTACAGCTGTATCAATTATGATGAGGCAAGTTCAAGGATAGATTATAATGTTAAGATTTAATTTGATTGAAGAAAGCTTTTAGTCGTAAATAATATTCAGAAGCTATCTACTTCTTCTTCTTCTTCTTCTGCTTATCGAGTGGACGGTCAACCTGACCAATCCTGGTGTCAGAGTTATTGAGCCGCCAAAGGCCTCTGACATGGCTCATGTACCGACTACTATCCGTAGAAAGTAACCGGGACCGACGGCTTAACGTGCCCTCCGATCTTACTTTTCGGGCAATCAGGTGATTCAGCCTGCAATGCCCTAACCAAACTGAGGACAGTCTCACAAAGTGATTTTTGTGAGATATCCCGACCGGGAATCGAACCCGGAACCTCCGGATCGTGAGCCGAGCGCTCAAACCACTAGACCACGGAGGCTGTTAAACTATCTACTTAACCCTTGACATGTTATGGGGTCATACGAATATTTATGCGGGTAACCTAAAATTGTCGGAGGCCTTTATGCGGTCTAAAAATTCCGACACCAGGGTTGACCATTAACATATACGAACTGATTTTTTTAACGTAAAATTGTTTTGGATATTATTAAAAACTAGCAGCGCCCCGCGGTTTTACCCGCGTTGTACCCGTTTCCGTGGGAATTTCGGGAATTTTTATACATATAAACCTTCCTTTTGAATCACTCTACCTATTACAAAAAACCGCATCAAAATCCGTTGCGTAATTTTAAAGATTTAAGCATACAAACAAACAAACAGACAAAAATAGCGACTTTGTTTTATACTATGTAGTGACTAGTATAAATATTTTTACTGGCTTTCAATTATTTCAGTAGAAGAGGTGCGTTTCCATGGAAATTGTCAAAATCTTATTTAGGCTGATTTTGATTTGTTTGAACGCGCCAATCCGATTTGAATAATTCTTTTTGTAACAGATAGCCACACAACTGAAAGTAAACAGTCTTTTTTCATTCCGAAATTCCCACGGGAACGGGCACAACGCGGGCATAACAGCGGCGCACTGCTAGTTACCTATAAAAGTTTTACAAACATCACTCAGATCATAATTAATTCTGTGTAGCCGCTCGTAATAAAATAACACGTGAATACATTATTTACTGTAGGAAGTAGGAAGGTAAGTATATATGGAACATTACTGAGCCTTGTCGCCAACCATATTAGTACAGTAGTATCACCCACATCAAATAGTTATGTGTGACAATTAAATAACACTCTATAACTCTACTGGCATAAAGTAACTAATAGTACCCCGCGGATTTAGCTGTTTTGTACCCGATCCCGTGGGAATTTCGGGATGAAATTTAGAAATTTATCTTCCTCTTGAATTCGGCTACCATATGCAGTATATTTTTATTCTAATCCGATAATTAGTTTCAGAGATTTACATTTACTAATTTTTCACTTTCATTTGTAACTAGCATTGCCCCGCAGTTTTACCCGCATTGTGTCCGTTCCCGTGAGAATTTCGGGATGAAAAATTGCCTAAAACCTTTCCGTTGAATGTGGCTATCCATTACAAAAATAATTATTGGAATCGGACGGGTATTTCCTGAGATTAGCCCGATTATACAAACAAACAAAATAACAAAATTTACCTCTTTATAAATAGAAGTATAGATATCGAAAATATTCGAAAATTACATCTAAACATACGACTCCAATATTCAGTTCCAACATAACATACAATTAATTAATTAATTACAATAAATTTATCGAATCATTGTTATTATCTAGTTATCAGTGTAGGCGATCGTGTAGTTACACCTGTCTGTATGTCAGTCTGTTTGTCCTCGGAGACTTGCTAATAAACAAATAAATATTCATGTCCTCCGCATACCTGTATCACTATAACAATTTGCAAATAGCGCCATTTTTTGTTAAGCTTTATAACTAATAATCGTTTTATAATAACAGCTTTATTTTATTATTATTGACAATTTATGATAAACTAGCAGCGCCCCGCGGTTTTACCCGCTTTGTGCCCGTTCCCGTGGGAATTTCGGGAATTTTTTTACATGAAAACCTTCCTCTTGAATCACTCTACCTATTACAAAAAACCGCATCAAATCCGTTGCGTAATTTTAAAGATTTAAGCATACAGACAGACAAACAGACAGACAGACACGAAAAAGATGCGACTTTATTTTATACTATGTAGTGATATTGCCGAACGCCTCGTTGGTCTAGTGTTGTGCACCCGACTGCCAAGACTGAGGTCTCGGGTTCAAGTCCCGGGCGAGAGAAAACATGTTTCCGATTTCAAACATTGGTCGGGTTTGGGATCACGAACTCGCATTAAGCAAGCGTAGTGATTATGACTAATCCTCCCCACTATACTGATATCTTCAGTGAGATGAGAGGCCTTTACCCAGCAGTGGGACCTTAAAGGCTAATACATTTTTATAAGATGAAATAAATTACAAATGCGTAATATTAAGTACAAGTAGCGCCCTCTAGTGAGCGCCAAGCTTCAACAAGCGCAGCTGTTTATTCGTTTGCGCCGAACCATACTGTTTTAACGCCATCTAGCGGCGGGTAGAAGAAGCTTTAAGCAAGGCACGATTATATTGGATACATTTTACAACAAATTACTTTTGGTTCTTCTCTGACTTACCATAGCGGTCTGGCCAGAGGGTCGCATGTGCAAATAGAAAATGTGAGACACACATATTATTATAGGGGAAAACCTAAGATACAAGGGGATTTAGCTAGGTGTTAACAGAAAATCAACTTTAATAAACTTTATAAGGTAAAATGTGACAATTCATGCCATTCAAATAATTTAAAAAGACTATAAAATTTTAATTAATCAACTGATTATTTTATGAAGTTTAGACTGAAAAATCAATTTTAATATTCGGTTTTAAATAATTTGTAAACAAGTTTCCATAGGAATAAACCACAGCCTAAAAAGTTCATTCATTCTTAGTATATTAGTTCATTCTAAATATAAAAGAGAAAGCTTTCTTAATAATTATCTAAATAGTTTAAAAAAGTCCTCAATCATACTTAGGTTAAAAATAATCAAATTATGTCCAACACAAAAAAGCCTTCAACCTGCAAATACAGGCTCAACATACGTAATACATCAAAAATAGGCTAAATATCGACATAAATGATATAATCTATAAAGAATGTCGTTACAGTGACCTCTATGCGAACGTGGGTTCCGAAGGTCGCGCAACAGATGGCGCCACCTACGCGCCGCCGACGCACCCTTCGGCCACACTTTCTAGGGTGCCTGGCGCAACGAGGAGATCGTGGTTATCTCTTAATCTCCGGTTGGCAGGAATTGGTTGGTATTTAACTTGTTTAATGTGGGTTAGATTTTAATTTGAGAGCTAGTTTTAGTTAAAGAGGGATAGGCCTCTTTAACTAAACTAATATTATAAATGAGAAAGTTTTGTAAGGATATATGTCATGTATGTTTGTTACTCTTTTACGCAAAAACTGCCGTGGATGATAGTGGCTTTTCTATCTGAGCGCTACCATGCTTCGGAGGGCACGTTAAATTGTCGGTCCCGGTTGTTTCAATCGTTAGACCATGTCGGAGTACTTAAGGCGGTCTAAAACACCAGGGTTGGTCAGTAACCTAATCGAACTTACTTTAGTAACGAACACTAATCCGTGCTTCGGAGGGCACGTTAAGCCGTCGGTCCCGGTTACTTTCTACGGATAGTAGTCGTTACATGAGCCATGTCAGAGGCCTTTGGCGGCTCAATAACTCTGACACCAGGATTGGTCAGGTTGGCCATCTCGATGAAGAAGACTTTAGTAACGTAGCATATCAACATATAATAGCAACGTAGCATATATCAAAGCTAGCGTCCTAACTCATATCATTAAAGACGATAACCTTAAACATATACAACATATTGAAACTCCAAACGGCAAATGATTAATCAGAATAAACCGATGACCCTATAAAGTGACGGTGAAACAAAACAGATGGTCGTTTGAGGTACAAATGAATCATTACTTTACTTTCCAATACCAACGATGACGTCATTTTGTGAATCAGAGAGCCCGTTCCTGTTCGTGACTTTATAAGGAAAATATGTGTCAGATAAAGTTGAATTTATTGTCTTGAAGGCTCAAGTTTTGCAATGTTGCCTCGTTAAAAATATGTAACTTCTGAAGGGCCGATGCATAATTATCGTTACGTAAGAGATTGGGTAGATTTTATAAAAATATTATTCTGAAGGAGATGTTATTGGTAGTAAACGTAATTAATAGTTTGAAGACTTGTCAAAGAAGCTTGTATTAGAAAAAAGCTTTAAAGCGTGCTTTAGCTACTCGACGCTAGATGGCGTTGTTACTAAAGTTACGAACATAGTACTATTAATTTACGATTTTTTATTCTATTTCTTTATAGTTATAGCTGTTTTTTAGACGTTAATATTATTTACATTTGACACTAATAAATTACAATCGTAAACTCCATACAAATACATTTTCATTACATACTTTTTTATTTGTCCAATGATACATTTAGTACGATTCGATTAGATCAAAAACAATTAGATTCGACCAATTGAAGAATAGACTGATTGATCTCTATCAATTGTTTTGTGTTTCGTCTCTTGTCGATGCTATTACGATCTAGAAACTAGATTTCAATTCATGTAATAAGATTTTAATATTAAAGTTTATATATCTTAGATCTTCAATTATTTGGCTAATTTATTTTTATAAAGATTTTACTATTTCTCCTCACTGTACTGATATCTTCAGTGAGATGGCAGGCCTTTGCCCAGCAGTGGGACATTACAGGTTTTACTTTATTTTTGTATTACCTATATTACTGCTTTACATTTTATAGGGATTACTAAATGGAATTAGAGAGGTATTTTTCAGTCGGAGTTGTTTCAATGGTATGAGCATTTTGGTAGTCTTTCAGCGGTCTAAATAATAAGACAGTGGTTGACTAGTGACATATCCTAAGTTTAGTACGTATAGTTAGGTCTCAAATAGTGAGATTCGACATACCTAGGCTACTTACTTCAATATTGCAACTGTTCCATTCTGACTATTTTCTATATATGCATTGCGAGATGTAGATTTTACTGATGAACTGTTTCTTAACGGACCCCAAAAGAAGTGGATGAATTCAATAACGATCTTTCCTTATTTTAATATATTATTGTTAGTTTTACCCTGAAACCAATAGGACAACCATTGCCGAGCAAAGGGTCATTTTTTCTCATTAATAAAATAGTCTGTTAAAGCTTGTTCCCAACCTTCGTCCCCTAAAACCTACACCTCATATTTGCGTACATACCAAGGAGGTTGTAACGACTTAGTAGCGTCGCGCCGACAAAGACGCAGGTCGATGACCCGCGACCTGCGCGCGCGCAGCCTCCGCGCACTTCCGCCTCTTGGCTTCAGTAGTAGATATACTAGTGAATTTGATGCTAGGTTTGGCTATAACGATTTTGATAAGATTTTGGACTAACGGTTTGTTGTTTTGAGTATAAGACAAAGTTTTGACTAGCCGCGCCGTGCGGTTTTACCCGCTCGCTTGGCATTGCTAGAATTTGCGTTCAATTTCATTACAATTAGAACAGGTACTAATTTACGTTTTTTTAATAAAATTCAGAGTCATTGAGCCGCCAAAGGCCTCTGACATGGCTCATGTAACGACTACTATCCGTAGAAAGTAACCGGGACCGACGGCTTAACGTACCCTCCGAAGTACGGAATCGTCTTACTTTACATTAAAATACAGTTTCCAAAAAGTTTTTATACGTTTTATTTTATTCTTCTATTCGAAGTGTATTGTTTGACGTCCGAATAAGGCACGGCCTCTGTTTGTTTACATCCTAGTACGTTCATTATGAGACCAATGTTAAGATGTTTCAATGCTAAGGACGTCACAAGGGCGTTAATTTATAAAAGGTAATGGATTATTTAATAAGTAATTAATATTTAAATTATTTTAAACTGTTATAGACCTGTTTTATCACTACATATTATAAAACAAAGTCTCTGGCCGCGTATGTCTGTCTGTTCGCGATAAACTCAAATACTACTGCACAGATTTTGACGCGGTTTTTTTAAATAGATAGAGTGATTCAAGAGGAAGGTTTATATATATAAACTTCCCGAAATTCCCACGGGAACGGGCACAACGCGGGTAAAACTGCGGGGCACTGCTAGTTCATTATAATTTTTATTTACTATTAAAAGTTCAAACTAAAGGTAAGTAAAAAACTCTGACTAAATGATTTTGAACAAATAATGTTATTACCTTTTTCGACACCTAAGTAAACACATTTAGACCGCCTGAAGACCTTCGCCACGGTCTACCGAACATAATTGAGAAATGGTCTTAATTTCCAACCTAAAGGCCACCGAAACAATAGTAATTTTCTAACACTAACATTCAGATACAAATCTACATTTTAACTTATTACCTAGGCATTTTAGATTTATATCTAGACAGACTAAATATCTGAAAAAACCTTGTACCTAGATTACTGTCTAAAAATAAGGTCATAGCTTAGATACTAATGTACTTTTTTGATTTCGAAATTGTAAATTATTGAATAACTATTTAATATCCAAATATATTTTAAATGGCTGGTTATCGTAACATACATTTATTAAAAAGTTCACGATTACGTACGCTGTAAAAGTCTGTAAAATACAGAGCGTTGTTTCATAACTTATGTTAACGTTTACCGGTGCGTGAACGTAAGCTAATGCAACCCGCCCTTAATATTATAAATAGTCAATAATACTCTTATTTTTAACTGCAGTCGGTTAAGTATTGTACAAAATCGATATTTTTCGACATTAACTAACAGCATTCAATTAAATTGGATTAGTTAGTAAATAGAGACCTTGTTAATAAGATTATTCATGAACTAGCGCCCCGCGTTCACTTCAAGCTTCGATCAACAATACACAACTAGATGTCGGGTCGGCGCAAAAAATACGTCTCGGTGAATAAGGCCTCATTTGAAAAGTGAGCTCTTATTTTATTCATAAGATTTGCTACTTTATTGCTAGGTGTCATGGTTGTAATCAGGTTGAAATTCGAACTGTTTTAAAACTTTTGTTTCAGTTCGGTAGTAAACAAAATAAGCTGTCACACGTCATCCACGCGGACAGTATTTAGCTTTGATTTTGTACGTGACCCGATATCTAGTGTATTGTTGATCGAAGACTTCAAGGCCTACTTACTAACAAAATGATGCGAACTTCACCGATAGATGGAGTAATTCACGAGGACAACGCGGGTAAAACCGCGGGCACAACTAGCTCTTTTGTACTCGTATATAATGGAGCTAACACTATGAACTAGACATAGTAATTACCTACACGTTTTGTGATTATATTTTCACGCGTTTTGCAGAATATTTTGTGTGAGAACTTATTACACGTAATTTGGTTAAGATGAGGTTTGTGACGCAAAGAGGTAATTACATACTTGAAATTGTACAACAGTACATTTTGGTCATTAACATAACTTTTATATGAGAAACTAACGTCTCACTTAACTTTGATTTTTGTAGTTACTATCTTTAGTTAGTTGAAATCGGTAATAACTATTGAGGACACCAAAATCCTTGCAAGAATTTTTTTTGAATTCAAACTTTTTAAACTCACACGATTAGCACTCAATACGTTATAATATATTCTAAAGCCATAGCCCCTTTTAATTTAGTATAATTTGTAAATCAGTTCACAAAAAATGTACCTAATATGAAGTAAGGTAGCCTACGTAAAGACATAAGATTGTTTTAAAGAATATCCTGTTTTTAAAATTGCGTAAAATATATTAAAAAAATCATTTTCTCCAACACTTGTACACTTAATCGCCCAAGCATTGGCTTAAAGCCTACTCTATTAACCATCACTTGGAAATACAAATGATCCTTAAAAAAATACACCTCTCTACACATTCGTCCAATCATTGGCCCAACATCATTTCAAACATCGCTTCAAACATTTGTCCAACAACTTTTCATTGACAACATAAACGCTCTAAACATAAAAAATATGCTCAATAAAACTAACTGCCACTCTCAAAGACGTTCATTAAATCGACACTTAATTGACGTAATCTTTCTTACATTACATGTCAAAATTACTCATTAAATATTCTCTAAGGAAGCATTTGACATCTCTGAGTAGGGGAGTAAGTCATTATTTTTGACGTCTCTGAGTACGGGAGTAAGTCATTCATTATTTTTGACGTCTCTGAGTACGGGGGTAAGTCACTGACCTGGAAGTGCAGGATGATGGTCCATATCAGCCCGAGGGTAAGCTTCGGGTTTCCGTCCACGATGTCTTCGGCCCTGATGTTGACCAGCTTGATCTTCTTGTACCGCAGGAAGTCGAGTGCCATCTGGACATTCTGCAGCATGTGGAACCGCATACGGCCTCGCTCTCGCGGCTGGAAGGGTGGAGAAATGAGGGGGTGAGAATATTATGAGGTGGTACATATTTAAATATAAATTGCCCTAAGTATTGTTATAAAGTAAAGCTGAAAAGCTAATTTTTTTTTGTTCGTTTGATGCCCTTATCTTTGGAATTAGTCGAATTGGAAAAAAGTTCAATATGATATTCAAGACGAAGATTATGCCCCCTTTCATAGTAAAATTCCCACGGGAACAAGTACAACGCGGGTAAAACTGCTAATTTTAGTTTATACCAATTTCGAAGAGAAAGATTTATTCCTGCTCAAAAAAATGTAAGGGCATGACCCCACTAAATCTACAAAGTATTCACACTTGCGTCAATTATTGGATCGCGAATGGAACCACTGGGCAGAACAGCTAGTAATTCATATTGCAATTCATGTCTGTACCTAATCTACATTATATATTTTCTTTCGTCAATATATTATGTATGTATTTCAATATTTAACCACAAATATCTTTAATATACCATTTCCACCACCATCTATACAAATTTAACGCCAATTAATTAATCATTTCCCATTGTTCCAACGGATTTGCATAAGTCAATCATCGCCATACTAACGAGGCGAGGTCCTTTCAACGTGAATTAGTATTCTACACGTTGGGCCAACTAGTGTGGTTGGCACGAACCTTAGGTTCACGCCCTAAGACAATGTAGTAGGTTTAACTGCTGGTAGTAGGTTTAACACACAGCTGAGTGAGCCTTTTGCCCATTTTAATTATTACTTTTAAGTTCATTTTTTGTCGTGGCAATAATAGATTTTTTAAATAGTTTTTAGAAGTTTTAAAATGTAATTTGTGAATTTACCCGCAATTAGTATTAAATTGTATTATACCTTGATTAAAAAAAAATAACCAGCAGAGTTTCTTGCCCATTCTTCTCTGCTGATGTTCTTCCGAATGGGTGGTACGTTCAAAAGAGCCTCTATGGGGCCAAAACTGAATAAAAATATTTGACTTTGACTTTGAATTATGCCCCTGTCATACAAGTTCCCGTGGGAATTTCGGGATAAAAAAACAAATAGAACCTTCATCTTAAATGTGGCTATACGGTAAAAATATAATTATTCAAATCGGATTAGCAGGGCCTGAGATTAGCGTCAAACAAATAAATCCTATAAAATTACTAGCTGTGCCCCGCGGTTTCACCCGCATCGCCCCCGTTCCCGTGGGAATTTTGAGATTTTTATTCCCTATAAACCTCACGGAGCCCGAGACCTTTCCAACGAATGTAAAACCGTGGAAATCGGTTCGTGCGTTCTGGAGTTATAGCGTCAGGGAGGAAAACCCGACTTATTTTTATATAGTAGATATCTAAGCACTACCGTGCTTCGGAGGGCACGTAAAATTGTTGGTCCCGGTTATTCCAATCGAGTGTCGGAGGCCTTTAGGCGGTCTAAAAACTCCGACCCCAGTGATGGCCACTAGCCTATTCGAACTTTCCTTACTTTTACTATGAATATCACTTCATAGTATAAAACAAAGTCGCTTCCCGCCTGTCTGTCTGTCCCTATGTATGCTTAGATCTTTAAAACAACGCAACAGATTTTGATGCGGTTCTTTAAATAGATAGAGTGATTCAAGAGGAAGGTTTATATGTGTAAAAATTCCCGGAATTCCCACGGGCACAACACGGGTACAACCGCGGGGTGCTACTAGTAGATAATTATTGGTAAACATAGAAAATTGCCAGGCTAGCTATAAAATTCATTTAATTTTACTACACAGGTGAGTGCAAACCACAGATAGTTTTCATTCAATCCCTTCGGTCAATTAAAGAGTAATCACCATAAAACCAATTACGGGGCTCTTCAACTATCAATTACCCTTAATAGACTGTACATTAGGGTTGCTACCTCAAAGTTTAAGTAATGAAAGTGGCAACCCCACCTATGCGGATGTGATGGGTTTTTGATAACCAAATGGACATTATGGTACCTAAAACATAAATGATTTTCTAATTTTTAAATTGAAAAAGTACCGTTTTATTCATTTTGTACTGGCATGCTAAAAATTGTGTGTGCCAAACAGAATGTCAATCGTTTAAAAATGGAACCATTTTTATAAAACGATTTTTGTGGAAATAACGATTTTATTTCTTGTATATTTTGTCACCTATAAAAGAAATAGTTAGCTTTATAAATGACTAACTTAAGGCCTTACTTTTGCAAATAATTTATTTATAATTCAGAATGTTCTAGTAAAACATGGTCGACACTACCGCCCTCTACGATCGCCATTTTAATTACAATCCCCAGGGTCGTGTTTACATCAAAACAGGTTTCAATCACACAGTTTATAAATAGTAACATATCTTTGGAGGCACGCACAAGTCAGGTTTATAGTCGAAAATGTGGAAAATTATACTTGGATATTTATTATTTGATGTTTAAATTTAATTGAAATACTAACTGAACTATATGACAAGCCCGTTGGCACAGTGGCATGTGAGAGCGCTTACTGTATCGGAGTTGGAGGTTCGATTCAACGGAGTCAACAATATGTAAAGACATAGTTGTTGGCGACGACGTCTGGGTGTCAATTATAACATCCCTATTGAGTTTTTGTGTATGCATAAGTAGTAGCTAGTATCAGTTAGTTAGATTCCATAATACAAGCCTATAATAGCTTAGTTTGGGTCTAATTAACCATGTGTAAATTGTCCGCGTAATCTTATATATAAAATTCTCGTGTCACAGTGTTCGTTCGCGTACTCCTCCGAAACGGCTCGACCGATTCTCATGAAATTTTGTGAGCATATTGAGTAGGTCTGAGAATCGGCCAACGTCTATTTTTCATCCCGAAATTCCCGCGGGAACGGGTACCGTGGTTGAACTCCTCTGAAACGGCTCGACCGATTCTCATGAAATTTTGTGTACATATTGGGTAGGCCTGAGAATCTGACAACATCAATTTTCATCCCGAAATTCCCGCGGGAACGGGTACAAAGCGGGTGAAACCGCGGGGCGCAGCTAGTCAATATATATAATACTAATATTATAAAGAGGTAAAATTTGTAAGTTTGTTTGAATGTTCGAGCTAATCTCGGGAATTACTTGTCTGATTTGAATAATTATTTGTAATAGATAGCTACATTCAACGGGACTATTTTTCGTCCCGAAATAGGCACGGGCACAACGCGGGTAGAACCGCGGGGCGCTGCTAGTCTATACTAATATTATAAAGCTGAAGAGTTTGTTTTGTTTGTTTGTTTGTTTGTTTGTTTGTTTGTTTGTTTGTTTAAACGCGCTAATCTCAGAAACTACTGAACCGATTTGAATAATTCTTTCACTGTTAGATAGTCTATTTATCGAGGAAGGCTATAGGCTACATTTTATCCCGAAATTCCCACGGGAACGGGCACAACGCGGGTAAAACCGCGGGGCGCTGCTAGTATATAATATATACATACATATAAATTTTATCGGTCAGTACTGATTATTACAATCGTAAGACCATCGGAGGCCTTTTATCAAATACTAGCAGCGCCCCGCGGTTTTACCCGCGTTGTGCCCGTTCCCGTGGGAATTTCGGGATAAAATGTAGCCTATAGCCTTCCTCGATAAATAGACTATCTAACAGTGAAAGAATTATTCAAATCGGTTCAGTAGTTTCTGAGATTAGCGCGTTTAAACAAACAAACAAACAAACAAAACAAACTCTTCAGCTTTATAATATTAGTATAGATGCATGATTAATGTCCCAAAAAAACTATCAAAACATCTTTTTTCAACAAAGGTCAAAGGTCAGTCTAATAAAAAGTGACCTTTAACTGAATATATTTAAGTACCGAATACGACCGACCTTGCCTATCAGATAATGCGTCTGATATTAGATAACGACAATTGATCGTTTGTCAATACGGTCGTCGGTTGATTTCCTGTTTTTTGTCCAATGGTCAAATAATCTAGCTAGCTAATTGGATTTAGTTATTAAAATTGATAATGAATGGAATGTTTGATCAATACATTTTTTGATATATACATATCTGCGTCGATAGTTCCTCTTTTGAAGTTATAAAAACAATTTAAATTTTAAAAAAATGTAACTTATATTTGTTACTAGCCCCACAGTTTTACCCGCGTTGTGCCCGTTCCTGTAGGAATTTCGGGATAATAAAATAACCTAAAACCTTCTAGTTGAATGTGGGTATCCATTACAAAAATAATAATTCGAATCGCATTAGTACTTTCCAAGATAATCGCGATCCAACAGACATACAAAAAATCAACTCGTCAGCTTTTTTATATTAGTAACGACAAAGAAAATGTGCTTAAAAAAACTGACTTCTATTCTTCTTATCGAGTGGATGGTCAACCTGACCAATCCTGGTGTCAGAGTTATGGATCCGCCATAGGCCTCTGACATGGCTCATGTAACGACTACTATCCTTCTACAGAAGGTACCTGAGATAGCCATCAATCTCAGTTAATATATTAGTAGGTTATTAGTAATACTTTAATCGGCCGGTATCTGTATACTCACGAGGTGTTCGCCAGAAAGCACCTCCAGCAAAGAGATGAGGTTGAGTCCATCGCGCAGGTCCTCGAACAAGTCGTTCACGTGGCGGTTCACCTGGACACACACACACACACATTATATTAACATACATATATATTATACATAGTAAACATAAAAAAATACGGTTAGTTTCGCTATGCTCGATTCCCGCTATGCACTGATCATAAAATACCTACCAAAAAGTGCCGCTTTGCTCTGAATTTCTCAGTGCTACCTTTAACAATGGAAGGTACAATTCGATAGAAAAGTGTTTCTAAAGTAAACTCTTAAAGCTAGCCTGGGACTGCATAGTTTGAGGAAAATTGTTTTGGTAAATAAAAATCTAATTTAAATTTAAGAATTGCGTATATTTCGATTAAAAATATAAAAACGCTATGAAACATAAATCAACTCAAAAACATGAGATTAGCCAAGAAAAAATATATTTTCAGATTCCAAAGTTACACTTCCACTGCATTTAAGATCACTTCTTTTATTTTGTCTTACAAAATGGTAATTGTAACCGGTATATAACAGGGTCTCTCCACCACGTCTACTATTAATTATTGTATAATTTTTAACCGGACCACTGGGACCACCGGGAAGAACTTGCGTCCGACATGATTGCAGACGTACTAACGAACTGACCTAATTACGCTTATCAGTAAAATAAAGATGCACCAAAACCGCAATCCTACTGTCTCTTTCTATTCAAGGACAAAAGTTAACACTCAGGTACAAATTCCCGGAAGAGGTAACCCAAAAAACTCGTTGTTTTGGTGTTGACGGTTTAAGCTATGTGTTGATTAACACGAATACTGCTTACTAGTTAGATTTAGTGAAACTAGTAAGAGAGTATTTATTTAAATTTTTATTTATTTAAACATAAGCATTTTCCTTTCGACAGTCCAAGAATCTGATTCCGTGCATAGCGGCACTTTTTGTTAGGTATTTTATGATCAGTGCATAGCGGGAATCGAGCATAGCGAAACTAACCGAAAAAATACAGGTTAAAATAGATTGTAATAACTATTAACGCAAATAAATTAATTTAATTTGAATTTTTTTCAGAAAAAAGTTACTAAACTTTTACGAGACATTCAAAAGTTAAAACTAGCTTTAACTATGTTTATAGTAAATAATAAGTAAATCACATACACATAACTTTTTAGGAAAAAAAACCTATTAAAAGCCGTCTAAATATTTTAAAATTCCATTGACAAAACATGACTTAATTTCTTTTCGTCTAAGCAAAAACTACTGAACTTTATTACAAACTAAAAGAATACAACACTACTATTTATCTACGCAATTTTAAAAAGCTCAATCACAACTACCTTCCCAATGAAGATTCTACAAAACTATTACGAAATAAACTCAAAGAAAGAATTAATATCTCGATCAGAAAACAATCGAAAATATATCAAAGTCATTCTCGACTACAACAGCCAATATTAAGAAGCTTTCAAACGTATTAGGAAATGCTTTTTATTAGAATAAGCAACAAATAATAACAAGTTGGCTAAAAAATATCATAATTTAGCATTAATATAGGTTTGGGTGCCACGGTGCAGCAGAACGAGCACAAGACAAGCTACTTTTTTGGAAACTTTTTTGGGTTTTTTTAAAGATTTTTTTGGAAAAAAAGAACATTGAAATTCGCTATTCACCGTGTCGCTTTACACTGTGGCAACTCTCATATTGCCAGTCCTAAGAAAAGTCTAATATTAATAAAGCAAAAAATCAATTAAAAAAAAGTGTAAACAAACTCAACAATACTAAAAATCAACAACAACGACACAACAACATCGAAAACCAACAACGTTCCTACAACTTACATGTTGGGGAGGGCAGCACGGTTGGTTGTTGATAATCTCACACACGTGTAGCCGTGTGTACGTCTGTCCGAGCAGCGTGGAATACAACAACGTTAACACCTGGTTGTCACAACAAAATTAAACAACAAACTCGAAAACTAAAACCAATTTCGCTGTCCAACAAAGAAGATATAAAAATATCGAAATTCGAACGAAAAAATCTAAATTCAAATACAATAAACAAAAAAGAACTAACATGCAAACAAAAAAGAAAAAACTCAATGATTGATGTGCTCTATGATTAGTGGATCCGTCAAATGCGTGTTACGACATTACAGCCGCGTAATAACTGTAATAACAGGCAGAATATATTTTGAAGTTTATAGCTGGGTTTTTACCATGTTGATTCAATTACATACTACTTCAAACATTTCAAATCATTATATTCCTAGAAAACTAGGCAGAATAAATGATAGTTGTAGCCCAACAGTTTAAAAAATAAATACAATTGGCTGTCAAGGTGCTGTCAAATGGCAATTAATTGTGTATGCTATTTATACAAACCGATTGCACAAAAAAGAAACGATTATCGAGTTAACGAATACGAATCAACCAAATCGATAAGATAACAAGTAAAGAATCGTTTAAGATCGATTGCGTAAAAAGTTTTAAACTGAAGAAAATTACTTCGCGCCAAATGAAGAGGCGCCATTTTCTCAATCGCTTTTTTTAAACCGCGGCAGAGCACGGTTGCATTTTGCCAAAATGACATTGACATTTTTCTGACAAATGACGGATCGGTGACAATGATGACAGAGACCGAAACAATAACAAAAAATATTACAAATTGCCGTGTATACTACAGACCTTTAGGTATTTCCAGTGCTGCAATCCATTTCAAATGATAAGCGATGAAAATTAAACGAATTGAAATATTACCGTAATTACAAAACAGATTTTTAACAACATTTGACATCGTAAAAAAATCTATACTGACAATGACATTGTCAACTGACAATGTCAAAGACATTGATGTGACAATGTCATAAATCAAAATCTCATTCGGAACAAATGTCAAATGTTGTCAAGAGTGCTAAATATAAATAGTATTAATAATATAACTGCCACAATTTGCATAATATTAACATATTTACAACATAAACATCTAAATTGATTGGTGATTGATGGACAATCAATCAACAAATAAAGACATCTATACGTATTTTTAGAAGACGACATTTGGAGGGCAACTTCCGTAGTAATAAATTATAGTGGTAAGATAAAAAATGGTATCGTATAATCTACTAGCAGCGCCCCGCGGTTTTACCCTCGTTGTACCCTTTCCCGTGGGAATTTCAGGATAAAAAGTAAATGAAAAATGTAAAATATTTATTGACAAAAAAGCTTAAACTTAAAAATTACATATCCAATGGCTCCCGCACTAGGGCTAGCCTGTAGCGTATAACCTTCCCGTTGAATGTTGCTATCCATTACAAAAAGTTTTTTTTAAATAGGACCAGCAGTTCCTGAGATAAGCTCTTTCAAACAAACAAACTCTGCAGCTTTATAATAATAGTATAGATTTTTTACGATACTTAAAATGGATTAATGTGGTAGATTTTCCAGTCGAATACGATTCCTTCTGAAGAGGAAAAAGGTTTTTGATTTCATTCCAATCTAGCCCCATCACTGAACCCTTTTCTTCAATGAAAGTAGTTGTCATTGGTAGAAAACCATGACCAATTTTGATAAAATGTAGTCTGAAGATAGTTAAAGGCAGACCCAACTTCAAAAATCAATAAAGTACCTACATTCTGTGTGTTAATTATTAACATTAATATAACGTTTGTAATACAATGAGAGGAAAACAATGCGACTATAAAATAATGAAAATATGCATATCTAATATTATAAAGCTGCAGAGTTTGTTTGTTTGAACGCGCTAATCTCAGGAACTACTGGCCCGATTTGAAAAAATCTTTTTGTAATAGATAGCTACATTTAACGGGAAGGTTAAAGGCTCCTTTTCATCCATACATTCCCATGGGAACGGGTACAACGCGGGTAAAACCGCGGGACGCTGCTAGTTTAATATACTTCTTGAACCTATGACATCATGCACCGCAAACTATTTGTCATATTTGACATAACTATGACAGCTGTCATAACATGAGCTCATTTCAATAAGTTTACTGCCTCCGTGGCAGTTGGTATCAAACACGGGAGACCTATTTTAAACAAGGAAGTCTATGATTATTACATATAAAATATAATTGTATCATTGCGAATAATAACTATGATATCGAAGTTATGAATGCAGAGTACTAGTCGAGAGCTATTACACTGAATAGTTTTAGCAAGTACCTAGATAATAAAGAGTTCCTCATGAACTTAGCTATTTGTATCTATTTACTAGCAGCGCCCCGCGGTTTTACCCGCGTTGTGCCCGTTCCCGTGGGAATTTCGGGATAAAATGTAGCCTATAGCCTCCCTCGATAAATAGACTATCTAACAGTGAAAGAATTATTCAAATCGGTTCAGTAGTTTCTGAGATTAGCGCGTTTAAACAAACAAACAAACAAACAAAACAAACTCTTCAGCTTTATAATATTACCTAGTATAGATACTAACTAATATAATAAAGCTGAATAATTTGAATTCCTTTTTTTCAGCTTCTACAGAATTTCCTATATCGGACAATCCAATGTATTCTATACTAATATTATAGAGGTAAAATTCGTAAATTTGTTTGTTCGTAATCTTTGTAATTACTATTCCGATTTAGATAATTGTTTTTGTAATAGATAGCCACATTCAACGGGTAGGTAATAGGCTATTTTTCATCCCAAAATTCCCACGGGAACGGGCCCAACGCGGGTAAAACTGCGGAGCGCTGCTAGTGTATAATATACAAAGTGCCACAAAACATAAATCTTCCTTCAATAAAAAAACTTATCGGTGGCAAGTGAAACGGCCAATTTTGCAACAATTCAACTTTCATACATTCTCGTTGAAGGAGACATTCGTTTACATTTATGAACACTGTTGATTCGGCGTCGGCTTCATTGAAGTACCGTTAAAAATGAGGTTATCAAATAATTGTTGGTGCAATCAGAGAAGGTACCTTGGGTGGGTTACTATTGAAGCAAAGTTGACGAAAACTGACGAATCACAGTACATTATGAAAAGATTTCGATATTTCAATTTCCGTACCCAAAGGGTAAAAACGGGACCCTATTACTGAGACTTCGCTGTCCGTCCGTCTGTCGCCAGTCTGTATCTCAAGAACGGTGATGGCTAGACAGTTGAAATTTTCACAGATGATGTGTTTCTATTTTCCCGGAGTCAACAATATGTGCAGACATAGTTGTTGGCGACGACGTCTGGGTGTCAATTATATATTCTTATAAAGTATTTGTGTATGTATAAGTAGTAGTATCAGTTAATTAGATTCCATAACACAAGCTTACAGCTTACTTTGGGTCTAATTAACCGTGTGTGAATTTGTCCAGGAGTATTTATTTATTTTATTATTATTTATTGCCGCTATAACGACAAATACTAAAAATAAAAAAAACAAATATTCAAGGGGGACTCCCAAACAACAAACGTGATTTTTTGCCGTTTTTTAAAGTATGGACTGTAGGAAAAAACCGACCCTCCGTGCGCGAGTTCGACTCGCACTTGGCCGGTTCTTTCATAAACAAACTTTGTATACGAGTGTCAAAAAATAAAATGAATAAAAAGTCCAACAGACCAACAAAAGTATTAACCCTTCAACTACACTTATTTGGCAACAAAATTAAGTCACAATAACCCAAAATTTACCAAATAAAAATACAAAATTACCTTATACAGTACAATTTACATATTTATCATTATTTCTTCAATAAATAACATTAAAAATACAAAGAAAAAATGCAATAACAAGCTATACGGCTTACTTAATCGAAGCCTAATAAGGCCCGCCTCATATGATTTCGCTCACTTTTACATGTGTAGGTTGATTTTCACGTGGGCGTAGTGTGGAGGCAGCCTAATAAGGACCCGAGCGATTATGACATATTTTTTTGTATTATAACTGGGTCTCGGTTTCATTGTAATTACGTTTCAAGATTTCACTTTCAATGTGATGAGGGTTTGGATAAAGAGTAGATGTAGGAGGACTATTTTTATACAAAACTAGCAGTGCCTCGCGGTTTAACCCGCGCTGTGCCCGTTCCCGTGGGAATTTCGGGATTTTTTATACATATAAACCTTCCTCTTGAATCACTCTATCTATTTAAAAAAAACTGCGTCAAAATCCGTGCTGTATTTTAGTTTATTGCGAACAGACAGACAGACGCGGCCGGGGACTTTGTTTTATAATAAGTATGTAGTGATTCGAGTTTGATTAAGGTTATTTTAGGCATTGATTATAATGTCTTTTTAAATCAGTCTAAGTAAGAACCCTTTGGGAATGTTAAAATCTGTTCATAAAAAAACGGAGATATGGGGTAACAAAGTTTTAGAAAGTCCTCTTTCAGAGGTCTATCATTTGAAAAATCGTGTCAAGTTTAATAAAACGCTGATAAAAATATTCATCCCTTCATTTCTAGTAGGTTAGTGGCCAACCCTGGTGTCGGAGTTTAAAGACAGCCGAAAAGCCTCCGATATGGTCTGACAATTGAAACAGCCGGGAGCGACTGCGTAACGTGCCCTCCGGAGCACGGTAGCGCTCAGATAGAAATGCCACTATTGGCCACCCCATCCAAGTAGGGGTCGAGCTGCACGTTGCTTAACAATCGCAATGAACTACATCGCTTAGTCAAACTACGCCATAAGTTATGGTCACCTACTTAGACAACTACAGCTCATATAGGTGACCACCCTGGAATCCGTCCAAACAAATACTCAACTTATCTGAAACTTAAACAATGCTCAGCTGTTTGTTATTAAAACATGGCGTTAAGTTGCACAAAGGATGTTGTGGTAAGTTTATATGACGCATCGGTCAGTCATCTCACTGTTGACCTAATGTGTTAGTCATAGATCAGTTGGGCATATGATGGATTACTAGGCTTGACTTACGACCTAGGCTTGCACAAAAACTCTTAAATCTTTTAACTCCTAAACATGTTTAAGAAACAAAGGCTGCTCGTTTCAAAATTGTATTTTATTTCGCGTGCGCACGCCGCGGGCTACCGCGACGGTTCACTTTTGTATGGAACCGCGTGCACACACTTAACGCAGTGTCGGCCCTTAGGGCGCTTTCAAATTATGCGTTTCGTGTCGGACCGCTGCGGTGCCGAAGCGGTGCGTTTGTCGTATTGTGGACGTACGATAGTGTACCGACGCCGCACTGTTGCCGAGCTGCTCGATTTGTATGAAAACACACGATCGTACGTACACAATACGACAAACGCACCGCTTCGGCACCGCAGCGGTCCGACACGAAACGCATAATTTGAAAGCGCCCTTAGGGATCATACCAATACAGAGAGAATTGTTCGATACTAATACTTCTGCTGTTTTGATGATGATAATATTCATAATAATGTATACTGAATGAAGTCACCAAGTTAGCGCTCCTGATAAACATTAATTACGTCACACCTAAGTTAATAACTAGTTAGAGCCTCCGCGGACTTTAGTCCACGCGGACTTTTTGACTGACAAAAGACAAAGGAGATTTTCAATTTGACTGTATGATGCATTTTTTCGTATGTTTGTTAACTGACATCTCCGTCGTTTACGAATCGATTTTTTCGGTACATCGCTCGAGTTTGCCATCACCAACCCGCATTAGACAAGCGTGGTGATTACGCCTAATCCTCCTCACTGTACTGATATGTTCCGTGAGATGAGAGGTCTTTGCCCAGCAGTGGGACATTACAGGCTAATACTTTACTTTTTTAACAATATAAAATTAAACATATCCAATACATGTGCACTGTTTCAGCAAACTCGAACAGAAACCCTCATTTCTCAGTACAACAACAGCACATATTCGTCAGTCACACGGAACGCGAATTGTTTACACAAAGTCAACTGGAAGGATATATGAAAATATACAAAAAAGGCTCGCTGGAATCTCGCTTCCTTTGTGATCATAAATAACTGTGATAATTGTTTATGGAGGTGCTGAACATTTTGCCAAAAGCATACAAAACGAAATAAATCCTACTAATATAAATGCGAAAGTTTGTGAGGATGGATGTATGTTTGTTGTTACTCTTTCAAGAAAAAACCAAAATTAAAAACTTGAGGGGTGTCAAGGGACACCCGGATGGAACGAAGTTTATTTAATAACAACAAAAATAATCGTCGCGACACCACACTGTTCAATGCGAAATAGAAAGACGAAACGAAAACATCTAGCTTGCTTTCCATAAGAGAGAGAGAGAGAGACAGACAGTCTGTCCCTCTCTGGCCTAAAAAATGTCGTTACCATTTTTTCCGTCTAACCCCCTTTCGCAACGCGCGATAAGGAACTTCGTTCCAAAAATGTCTTTTCTATTTCAGTTCTTATTAATAAGGCGAAAACTGTTGAAAGAATCATATTAATACGTCTTGTCAAATTAAACTGCAGTCTATTTTGGGTTTAAAGACTTTTTGGACGAATTCGGTTGATACTCGAAGCAAGAGCAAACGTGCGACTATTTTCTATTATTATTTACGTACTAGCCACGCCCCGCGGTGTTACCCTCGTTCTACTCATTCCCAAGGGAATTTTGGGATTAAATGTATCCCATGTATTATTCTGATGTATAACCTATGTTACTGTAAAGTTTCATCCAAATCTGTTCAGTAGTTTTTTTCGTAAAAGAGCAACAAACATACATACGTATATCCTTAAAACTTTCGCATTTATAATATTGGTAGGATGACACTAATTGAATACATCCTCCATCGGAAATCTTTTTCAAACTTTCGCGATTTTTACACATTATTAATGAATTACTAAGGGTTTTTACTAAAACAACCTTCTGTGCCTCGAAAAAACTCATAGTAATACATTCAAAATCCTACATCGGTTTTCGAAGTCGGTTAAAACAGTCGGTTGCTGTATATCAATAGTACAACATTAGCTAACTTGCTGTTCTTCTTCTTCTTGGTCAGGTTGACCATTCACTAGATGAAGAAGAAGAATTGCTGTTGATACTCCCAAAAACAAACAAATAAATAAATAAAAACGAGCGCCATAATTAATTTTACTTTAACAATCATCGAATAAACATAACATACCCACTCCGTTGAAACTCAAAGACTTCTTTAATTTTAATAAAGTTGACGTAACAAGTAATTAATTCGATCTTATCGCATCGAAATTTAATTAATAAACAGAGACCTGTATTAACGGTGACTCAGAGACAGACAGACAGCCCTTTTGTGTCGAGAAAGTGTTACAAACATCTGCGAATGTGTTTGCAGTGTTTTAATCGTTTTTTGAAAGATAATATTTTGAAGAAGAGTTTTTTGAGGATTAGGTTCGGTATGTTTTCTTTTTGTTATTTATGACTGACTAGCAGCGACCTGCGGCTTTACCCGGGTTATGCCTGTTTCCATGGGAATTTTCGGGATGAAAAATAGCTTATAACCTTCCCATTGAATGTGGCTTTCCATTTAAAAAATAATTATTCGAATCGGACTGATAATTTGTGAGATAAGCCCTGAGATTAAATTTAACCTCTTTATAATATTAGTACAGATTTTAAAAATGGAAGAGTTTCTTAATCTACGGATCCCTAAACCATATGTTGTTGAAACTCTGATTAATGATACTGGTAGCATATCCTTTAACGAGATTTCTTTTCATTACGACGATACTTCAAATTATTTATGAGAAAAATATGCCGATAAGTTCTCACAATTAAAACGTCGATGAGATTTTGCTAAAGAGGTATTCTAAGAGTGTGGTTTAATTAAAGCGATGCGTGCGGCGCGGAGAGCGGTGCTGGCCAATCATAGTGCATTGCGATTGTCAAAATCTTTTCGTAATGCATTTTGATTGGTCAGTTGAGCTACGCACAGCTCTGTTCCGCTTCAATGGAACGCACCCTTACTAATATAATAAACTAGCAGCGCCCCGCGGTTTTATCCGTGTTGTGCCCGTTCCCGTGGGAATTTCGGGATTTTTTTTACATAAAAACCTTCCTCTTGAATCACTCTACCTATTACAAAAAACCGCATCAAAATCCGTTGCGTAATTTTAAAGATTTAAGCATACAGACAAACAGACAAACAGACACGAAACAGAGACGACTTTATTTTATACTATGTAGTGATAAAGCTGTAGTGTTTGTTTTTTTTGAACGCGATAGTTTTCAAACTATCAGTCCGATTTCAAAAATTAGTATATAATAGCCACTTTCGCGAGGAAGGTTCCAGGCTAATTTTCATCCCGAAATTCAAACAGGAACGGGTACAACGCGGGCAAAACCCCGGGCACTGCTAGTAACTTCAACCAAATTCATGGAATACCTAGAAAACCTTAGCCTACAAGGTTAACAGTTAGCCTAGGTCATTGAAGGTCAAAACACTTATATGACATGACAGTAATGTCCTAAATATACGCAAATTGTGACAGTTATCCAAACAGAGAAAAATAAACTTTATAATGAACGTAATAAGTACCTTTTTCAAGTGTTTGTTCACCCATTTCGTAAACGTCTTCTTTTGGATGGCGTCTCGTTCATCTGTGAAAGAAAATTTGTTTTAGTAAAAAAAATATTAGAAAACAAATGGCGGGAAAAAATACGTATTATTTTTTTATTTTTAGTTATGCAATGAATACTACTTTTTCGGATACGAATACTCAGCGAAAAGTTACGAATATTCAGTAATTTGCTGATATTCAGATTAGATCTGCATTACAAACAAATTCTTAAAATATGAACTAAATATCATTACATTATGTACTTAAATAAGAATATTTCCTAATTTCTAAAAACAAAAAAGCTTAAAATTATTAAAATAAAAACCACATCAATTTCAAAACCTAAACGATTCAAAATCGGTTTTCATAATTAAAAATTTACGAACCAAGATTAGAACCTAACACCTCTCGCACACCGCTATGCCATACACACCATCATACCTAAAGAATAGCTAACTGTCTGTGACCGATTGGTTACAACGCCCGTTTTAGAAGCACGTTCCGGGTTCAATTCCCGGGTCATGACAATGTCTTTAACGAGTCAGTTAGGAGTTTAATGTGCGTTTGTGTAGTTAAAACTTATTAATAAAATATATGTTATGATCATTAGTTATTAAAGTTATTTATAAAATGTTAAAGTTTAATGAAAATAATGAATAAATATATGTATTTTTTTATATATTTTTTGTTAAGGGGAGTTCATATTTTGAGGGAGGATTTTCAGAAACAATGTCCAAGGATTTTCAGAAACAAAAGAGTCCATGGTAAATGTTTTTTTGGATGATGGACGAGGGTGCCACATTGTAGCGACGCGACGGTGATATTGATTAATGACTAACAATTATTTTGAAAAAAATGCATCGATATTTTTAAATACCAATCACCACCACTTACATCGTAAAACTTGTAATATCTATGTAGTTTACACAAGCATTCTTTTATACATGTCACATACATTAAAAAATACCTGTTCTATAAGATACTTAACATTAAAAATATTAAATTCAGAAAACTGCTGGACCGTATTTGAAAACTGGCTTTAAAATTAAAAATCGCGGCAAAATCCGTTGCGTAGTCTATGATCTAAGCATACATAGGGACAGACAGACAGCGGAAAGCGACTTTGTTTTATACTATGTAGTGATAGTGATTTTTATCTGATGTTTAGGTCCCTTTACAGGAACCGTGCTTACAGAAGACCCCTTAAGAAACTTTAGAAACCAGTATAATTAAATGAGCTCGTATTAAACTCACAACAGCCTTGCTTAAAAGTCATCCTCCTTTTTTTACCTCGGTCAAAATGTACCGAAAAAATATAGTCCATCTATAAGATTAATGATAGTCACACATCATGCATGTGCGAAGGTCATTGAACCGAATAGATATGTCTAATAATATCGCAGAATGCGTGTGTTTATTGTTGTATGCCAATTTATTTGCGCTTCGGAAGTGAAGATTGGGATCTACGCTTCTTTAGCCGACTTCCAAAAAGGGGTGTTTCTCAATTTGACCGTATAATGATTTTAATCCGTTGAAAAGAAGATAATTTGTAATAGACGATAAACAGTTTTTTATTGAGGTAGAAAGAAAGGTTTTAAATGAAAGTTTTAAGTGTGTTTTTAAAAGTACCTTAAAATATTTTTTAATCAACATTTTCTTTATTTAGTACTAGCAGCACCCCGCGGTTTTACCCGCGTTGTGCCCGTTCCCGTGGGAATTTCGGGAATTTTTTTACATAAAAACCTTCCTCTTGAATCACTCTACCTATTACAAAAAACCGCATCAAAATCCGTTGCGTAATTTTAAAGATTTAAGCATACAGACAGACAAACAGACAGACACGAAAAAGAGACGACTTTATTTTATACTATGTAGTGATTAAAAAGTTTGCAACGGGTCATACTAATGTAAATGAATCATCGATTCAATTACAACTATCATTCCCAAAAAATCCAGAAATTTACAAAAAAAATCAAAAAAGAAAATATTATGAAAAGACAGCTACCATTTCCGTGATTTAACATTTATCAAAGTATACATCAACACAAACTTCCTGTACCCAATAACATTAGTACTTAGAAGCACTTAAACAGCAAATAACTTAATTAAATCTAGCCTACCTGGAATCTAGACCTAAATAACTGTTCACACATTCCTTAGAAAGAGACGCGAGATGAAACAGAGATACTGTTATTAAAGTCTAGGTAATTAACCATTGAAGTACTAGGAACTTAGGTACTAAAGAGATAAGATTAAGAATTTTTTACTAGCGCGGCGGTATTACCTAGAGTTCCCGCGGGAATTTCGGGATAACAAGTAGCTTGTCTTTGACCTTGGGTTTGAATCTCTTTTTTGGTGAAATTTTATCATAATCGAGTCAGGCCTAATAGGATTATTAAAATACACTCAACCGTGTTAATATTCAAATTGAACATTGTCATATGAGGTTGCCACGATGCAATCCTACATAGTTTCGTCACAAAATATAGAAAATATTTTGGGGTCGTTTTTCCAGAAACAGAAAAAGGTTAGTCACCGCCGCTTGCTAGCACCGTGGCATACCCTATACGGGCCGTTGTTGAACAAATAAATATTACTAAGAAATAAATAACCTTCAACCTAGGTGGTCTAAGATGAACACTAAGAAACTATAATACTACATATATAGGTATACTAATATAATAAACCTGAAGACTTGGTTTGTTTGATCGTCCAAATCTCAAATAAAATTATAGTTTAAAAAAACTAAAAAACACGCTTTTTGCAAATTGAACTAAAAACTAGAAAATAATTTTTCACCTCAAATCAAAATTATAATAAAATTTAAGTTATTAACACAATGATTCAATTCAGAGTAAAAAAGCGTGGGGTGCTTAATATTTTTTTTAATATTACAATCATCATTGGTAACTATCTATGAGAGGATAGTTATGAACTACAGTAAAATGCACCCCACGCTTTTTACTCTGAATTGAATCATTGTGTTAATAACTTAAATTTTATTATAATTTTGATTTGAGGTGAAAAATTATTTTCTAGTTTTTAGTTCAATTTGCAAAAAGCGTGTTTTTTAGTTTTTTTAAACTATAATTTTATTTTTTATTTTTTAGTAAGCATAACATTATATGCAACTTTTCATCCCGTAATTCCCACGGGAACAGGCCCATCACGGGAAAACCACGGGACGCTGTTAGTGTCTAGTACCATTTAGTAAAATAAAACAGAACTCCCGTTCCGTCCAACAGCGAGCGCCCGTTGATGTCTTTTATATGAAGTAATATTTTTTAGTAAATCTGGCAAATCCATTAAGGATAATGGGAAACTGTTATTAAATTATTGCATTGTCATCGGTCCTTGATATGTATGCAAAGTTTCAAATTAATCAGACTTCTGGAAGTTGGTGAAAATTATGTTCAAAGATTTCATTACATACGTACATACATACAGGCCAAGCTAATAAAAGCGTGTTAAAAATACCGAACAGATTTTCAAAATTCTTTCACCATATGATAGTTACATTCAAGACGAACATTACAAGATACTTTCTACCCCGAAATTCCCACAGGAACGGGTACAATACAGGTAAAACCGCGGGGTATTGTTAGTAGGTTCATATATTCGCTTACGTTGTTAATAATAAGTTGTTTTGCGTATGTGCAATTGTGCTGATTAAAATGATGTTGTGTAATATGTATTAGATGAAAATGTACATTTTATATTATGTAAAAAGAATCAACAGAATCATAGGAGTGTATACAGACTGAAATAGATATTTACAGGACAAATTCACACACGGTGGATTAGAACCAAACTAAGCTTTAAGCTTGTATTATAAAGACTAGCTGTGCCCCGCGGTTTCACCCGCGTTCCCGTGTGAATTTTGAGATTTTTATTCCTTATTTTTCTTATATAATTTGAATCACTTCCCGGTTATCGATTGAGCAAAAATTTTGCATGGACGTTTGGTCTGCATTGGCAAAAATATGGCTTGTTAAAAAAACTTATTTTTATGAAATATTTGGATTATATGTATGTTAAGAAGTATCACCAGAATGATACAAGGTGAAATTTTTAACAGAACTCAAAAACTTTGACGGTGTTTTTAAATGCGTGTTTTTTACTTTCTTCGGTGTGATGTGGGTGTTTTTTGAGAAAGAGAATATAAAACCCAATCCTCTATGCGCAAGTAATTATTTTCTATGACTGCTGATGACTATTGCATGAGTGTCGTACTTTTGTACTGTGCTTCTAGCAAAACCCATACAATATTTGTAAGTAGGTAATATTTGTATGACTCTTGTATGATAAACGACTGTTGTTTAATAGTATAGTGTATTTTGATTTCTCTAAAACCCATCCCGTAAATGCAAGTAATATTTTGTATGATTGTTGTATGACTGTAGCCGGGTGCAATTGAGTGCGATGCCCTACTGCTAACTGCAAGCTGTTGATTGAATTGAACATGCTTATTAAACACTATCAGAGAGGCTGGCTGTTAACCAACTGCAGAAAATGTGGTAGCTTGTCATTTGAACAACTTTGGATGTATGTATGTTTCTTACACTTTCAACGAAAAAACTACAGAACGGATTTGGATCAAACTTTATAGTAATATAGGTTATACATCAGGATAGCACATGGGATACATTTTATCCCGAAATTCCCACGAAAACAGGCACAACGCGGGTAAAACCGCGGAGCGCTACAAGTAATTAAACATTCTTATTTTTACAGCATTATTCCACTATTATACTCAAAGTCAAAGTCAAAGTCAAATATTTTTATTCAGTTTTGGCCCCATAGAGGCTCTTTTGAACGTACCACCCATTCGGAAGAACATCAGCAGAGAAGAATGGGCAAGAAACTCTGCTGGTTATTTTTTTAAATCAAGGTATAATACAATTTAATACTAATAAGTATGATTACATGTCAAAATCAGGTTGTGTTGCTGGTGCAGGAATTTGACTCCAGACATATTTGTCCTCAATGTAATCAGTAACTCTATAGTATGCTTTAGTCAATAAAACGTCTTTAACGTACGATTTGAATTTACCTTCACTAAGCCCAGTTACCTCCTTGGGAATTTTATTATAAAATTGAATACATCTACCAATGAAAGACTTCCCGGTTCGCGCTAACCTGGACTTAACAACAGCAAGCTTATTTCTATTTCGCGTATTAAAACTGTGGTGATCTCCGCGCACCTTAAGGTTACTCAAGTTTCGGCGGGCATACATTATATTTTCAAATATATATAACGAAGGAACGGTAAGGATTCGACTGGATTTAAAACGTTCCCTTAGTGACTCACGTGACCCCAATTTATAAATCGCGCGAAAAGCTCTCTTTTGGAGTAAAAAAATTGATTGAACATCGGCGGCACCTCCCCACAATAGTATACCATAAGATAGTATACTATGAAAATAAGCAAAGTAAACAATTCTTGCCGTTTCTTCATTTGTTATTTGCCTAATCTTATGGACCGCAAAAGATGCTGAGCTAAGCCTACCCGAAAGTGAATTTATATGAGAACCCCATTGTAATTTTGAATCTATGTCTAATCCTAAGAATTTAGTGCTAGTGTCAAGAGTTAATCGAGTACCCCCCAATTTGACGCAAGAATCTACTACTGGGACATTCGGTAATGAAAATTTAATGCATTTAGTTTTTGCCTCATTAAGAAGTAGGTTGTTAGTGGAAAACCAATCTAGGAGAATAGCCAAAGCTTTGTTAACCTGCACAAGGTCCCTATCCTTCCTATCTACTTTAAAAATTAACGAGGTATCATCGGCGAATAATACCGTGTCGCATAGGCTTTCCATTAGATACGGGAGGTCATTTATGTAAACTAGAAACAAAAACGGACCTAAAATTGACCCCTGAGGCACGCCTAAATCAATATTAGACCCTTCCGAAAGGTTATCGTTAACGTTTACTTTTTGTCGCCGACCGCCTAAGTAAGATTTCATGAGTTCAAGGGCAGGACCACGGATGCCGTAACATTCTAACTTCAAAATTAACGTTAAATAATCTACACAGTCAAAAGCCTTGGAAAGATCACAAAATACTCCAAGAGCATCCTGCAAACCTTCCCAAGCGTCAAAAATATGAGAAACTAATTTAGTCCCAGCATCTATGGTTGACTTACCCTTTGTAAAGCCGAACTGATTTTTATGTAGAATCTTATGCTCATCAAAATGGGACATTAACTGATCTAGGATT
This sequence comes from Cyclophora albipunctata, assembly GCA_963082685.1. Classification (NCBI taxonomy): domain Eukaryota; kingdom Metazoa; phylum Arthropoda; class Insecta; order Lepidoptera; family Geometridae; genus Cyclophora; species Cyclophora albipunctata. Next base: position 5,631,249 of record OY720138.1, on the reverse strand, counting down.
AATTTTTCAAAAATTTTGCTTAGAGCTGGAAGAACTGAAATAGGTCTATAATTATTGGGATCATCCTTACTACCGGATTTGAAAATTGGAGTGACTTTACTATGTTTCATTAGATCTGGAAATGAACCTGCTTTTAGGCATAGATTGAAGAGGTTCGTAAGTTCAGGAGCAATAGTGTTAATGACAGAATCTAACATTTTTACAGAAATACCCCATAGATCTTCCGTGTTTTTCATGTTCAGTGATCTAAAAGCTTTTTTAAGCTGTGAAATAGAGACTGGTTTAAAACCAAATCCAGGAATTGACCGTTTAAAATTTTCCTTAAGAAGAACTTCAGCTTTAACTGAAGAAGAAGCTAGATTCTTGGTGGTTTCTTTAGGTATACTACTGAAAAACACATCAAAATGGTTGGCCACAGAAATAGGTTCAGTAATTAGTGTTCCGTCATTGCATTTCAAAGTGCAAGGGGTATCCTTGGAAGAAGTTCTTCCAGTCTCTTTGTTAACCGTTTTCCAAATCGTCTTTATTTTATTCTTCGATTGTTTTATTTTGCGAGCGGTATGGTTTGCTTTTGCTAAAAGACAAACTTTCTTAAACATTTTTGAGTAATTTCTAACATACGCATGAAAAGCTTCATCGTTGGTGTAAGACCTTTTAAAGTATAATTCAAATAAAACATCACGACTTTTCCTAATACCTACAGTAGCCCAATCACTAAAACTGATTTTATCTTTAACCGTAAACTGTCTTTTTGGAAACACGGCGTTAACATTTCGCGATATAATCGAAAATAAGTTTTTACAAATCTCATTTGGGTCTTTAGGGTTGGGGCGGTTTAGAGCTAAACTAACTTCAATGCAATCATTCAGGTGTTGTCGTCTCTTTTGAGAACAGTTTAACAACGGTCTACAACCTATGACACACGGTTTGTGTAGTACGGCGTTTTCGAGTTTTATATTGAGACCCAAATGATCCGACCTAACTCCGTTAACTATACATTTATCAAAGATTTTACAATTTGAAAATATATTGTCAATGCATGTTTGAGAGGAAAAAGTAACTCTGGTGGGCTCATTAAAGTTACAATTCAAACCATAAGACAAGAAAAGTGAAACTAAGTTTCCCGCGTCAGAACTATTTACTAGTAAATCAACATTAAAATCACCGCATACTATAACGGACTTCTTACCTTTAGATAATTTACTCAAAACCTCCTCCATGACATTTAAAAAAGAAGAAAAAACAGAAGACGGAGGCCTATAGACACAAACTAAGATATAGCCGTCAATTTCTGCACAAGCAATCTCACAAGTGCGCTCAAGAGAATATTTAGTGATATCAACCCGTTCTTTGAATTTAATACAATTTCGTAATAAAATGATGCAACCACCCCCCTCAGCCGATATTCTATTGAACGCACTGGCGACTCTAAAACAATTGATATTAAATTGCATTCTATCATCTTTCAACCAAGTCTCACTAAAACATAAAATGTCGAAGTTATATAAATCTAGTAGTAATTCTACATCCAATATTTTGCCAGAGAAGCGATTTATATTTTGATAATAAAAAGACAAACAACTAGCTTCTGTTGGCTTCCCTGTTGTCACACTTAAATGTTTAAAGACACAGTATTTGCGTTAGTACTAGTACTAACTACTGTGTGGTCACTACCAGACGTTATACTACCTATAACGCTATCAATACAATAACCTACCAAAGTAGATAACTTAATACGAGTTTTCCGAGGGACATGTAAAGTGTCCTCCGTCAAAGTCAAATGTGTAATAAACTTGTTATTATCAAAAAATAATAACCTGTCACTATGACGACATGTCACATTATAAAGCACATTGTTAAGTGCATGGATGTGCTTATTCCTAGTTTCAGAAAGAAACCGGGAGTACGGGAATGCTCCCAACATTATCCTACTAGCTTTCAACCCTAAAAGTAGGCTAATACTACTAACTAACTCCTTTCTACCTACACCACCACTTGTACCTGCCATAATCAATATAAAAGTCGACCTATCAATTTGATCTTGTAAGCTGATAATCCTATCCAGAATATCCTTAAATGTGGCATCAGGCATACAATGGTTAATAACCTTACAGTCTAACTTATTACTTAATAGTGACCCAAAGTCCAGTCCTAGTTGGTCTGAAAATATCAGTAACTTATCTATGTGAGTCTCACTGACAACAAGTTGCAGGGTGATCAGAGTGGGTACAGGCTGGGGCTCCTGTACCTCCACAGCACTGATAACACTGCTAGGCTCTTGAAGAGAGTTAATATGCAATAACTGTTCAGTGTTATGTGTTACTAAGTCTAACAACTCGCTTGCGGACGCCATTTGCTCCTGAAGCCGAGTCTGTGCTGTCTCGTATTTCGAAAATATATCTTGTAAAAGATGCTCTTTTACAGCAAGCTCTTCACGCAGCAACTGGGTATCATGCTCGTACACATTTTTGCTTAATTCTAAGTTCGCGACACTATTGGACAACAGATCAGACAATGATAAGTTCTGTTGAATTAGGCGGGAATTTTTGAATAAATATTTTGAATTATTCTGCAATTTCTTACTTTTCCTAATGAATTTAGTAAGTTTTATATATTTTTTAAGTTTATTGTGACTAGTAAAAATAACCGGACTAGAACTCTCATTAGTCAAGTCTATTGTTTCAATTTTGTCTTGAGCATTAAAGTCTGGGTCGGTGGACACTAATTCACTGTAGAGGTTCTGGGTATACTCCGTCTGCACAGTGAGTTTCTCTCTCTCCAGCTTGGTGATTGCAGTATTAGCGTCGCGTAGGTCTGACTCCAGCATGCTGACTCTGCTGAGCGTCTGCTCATGAACTGCATCGCACTCATTGAATGAGACCACAACCTGGTGAAGCCGGTCACATTCCTGGTGTAACTTAGAGTATTCTGCACTTAGGGCTGCTAGTTCCGTCTTCAGTTGTCCATTTCTATTAATAATTTGAAGAATCTCCTCTTCATTGTCCTCTCTCTCCTTGAGTAGCTGCTCGTTGAGATGTTTCGTTGTCTTGAGTTCCAGCAGAGCAGCCTTCAGCCTCTGTTCATTGTCATGCGCAGCCATTCTACGAGTTGTCATGGACATATTTGAGGTATACTTCTGAAATTATGAAAGTAAATCTTAAATTTGTGTTGTTATTATATTAATACTAGTTATCACTTCAGTAGAACTAGAAGGTAAAAAGATATGTGTTTGAGGGTGTCAATATGGTGTGATTGTTGTGAGTGTAAAATGTGAAGTTGGGTAAATAAATTAAATTAAATTTTCACAATACTCCCCGGGATCCTTCAACTTTAAAGTCCAATGTCACTCAACAGTTCTTGCAGCGAATACCAATTTTGCACTCTTGTAGTGGTAGACAATGACTGGGACTGAAAATATTAAATACACAACCTTAAATATTGTTGGAATTACAATTCAATTGCTAGTGAGGGCTACTTGATATGAATTTGAGCTAATTAAATGTGTAACAAGTTGAAAGTCAACTGTATTTTGTATTTTGAATTTTGGGGGCAGTATATCTTATCAGTCAGTAGTTTAAAACTAAGTAAACTTATTTTGTTAGTAAAAGGTGGAGTGTAAGTGCATAGTGTGATGTCAGTAGTGTGTGGGACGACGTTATTTTGTCTTCAATTTTACTTCCACGTGTAGTCAAGTAAATTGAGACTTTTAAACTATGTCCAGTGGTCCTTGACGTTGCTCAAATAATATATTTGAGGCGGTGAATAGTATGTATTTTGTGCGTGGGAGTTGATTGAGTGGGTGTTAGTAAACAAAATATAATTGTAACGATACTCCCCGGGATTCTCCAAATTCAAATTCCAATTTTACGAGTTCGTTAACAGCAGGTTGATAATGGCCGGACCGGTCCTCGATGTCATCCAAATATTTCACTTTTTGGATGATTAATTCCCACTTTAACTGACACTTTCGTATTTATTTCGTCGAAATATGTTTAATTACACTTATTCTACTTAATTATAAGTCCATTTAACAACTTATAACAATTAAAATTAATTTTTAAATACGGAGATTCAAATTTGACAGCTGACCTAGTTCAGTGTTGCCAGCAAAAAAAAAAAAGAAAAAAATACTATACTAGCGCCCCGCGGTTTTACCCGTGTTGTGCTCGTTCCCGTGGGAATTTCGGGATGAAAAGAAGCCTACGTGTCATTCCAGGGTCATACATATAAACCTTCCTCTTGAATCGCTCTATCTATTAAAAAACACTGCATCAAAATCCGTTGCGTAGTTTTAAAGATCTAAGCATACATATGGACAGACAGACAGCGGAAAGCGACTTTGTTTTATACTATGTAGTGATAGTTTTTCGTTATACTTTACAGTACTTTACAACATAACAAAATCAGGTAAACATTGATGTGTACCTATCTTTATTTTGTCTACTATCTTCACATATACTTGTCAATTGGTATATAGTGTTATCATTGATGACGTCAACTGATTAGATAACATGATAGCTGAATCAAACCTTTGAACATTCCCTTTGATATAAACGTTCTTAAATATTTTGCTACTTTTATAGGCCTACAGCAGCTTGTATATCTGAGCGCTGCCGTGCTTCAGAGAGTACGTAATTTTTTGGTATCAGTTGTATAAATTGATAGACCGTATCGGAGGTCTTAAGGCAGTCTAAAAATAGCGACACTATGCCACTATTGGCCACTAACCAACACGAACTTAAGTACTTACTTTTACTTATTAATATTAAAAAGTATTTTAAAAAAACTTTTTTAGAAAAAGATAATGAGTAATCCCTATAACATACTTTTTAAATTCACACGATTTGCACTCATTATACTAAATGAAACGGGTCTGTATCGCGTTAGATAATTTAACGTATTACTAAAATACGTACCCGACGTTTCGAGCGGATTACACCGCTCGTGGTCACGGGATAACTAGTTAGGGAGTTATCCCGTGACCACGAGCGGTGTAATCCGCTCGAAACGTCGGGTACGTATTTTAGTAGAATACGCTAAATAATCTAACGCGATACAGACCCGTTTCATTTAGTATAATAATACCTATAAATCAAATGCTTGACCAAAAAGGCCACTAACCAACACGAGCTTAAGTACTTACTTTTATTTACTTATTGATATAAAAAGACAAGTATAAAAAAACATAGAAAAAGATAATGAGTAATGCCTTTAAATCAAATGGTTGACCATTTTACAGGAACCGTGGTCACAGAGGATCGTCTTCTGTGACCACGGTTCCTGTTCAGCCGAAACGTCAGATAAAAATGTAAAATAAAAGCGAAGTGTATCCGTAAATGTAATTTCAATTCAAAATGAGTAGTGTTCGCTTAAACTTAAGAAACCAGCAGTTTTAAATTGTTCATAATTCATCACTACATAGTATAAAATAAAGTCGTCTCTGTTTCGTGTCTGTTTGTCTGTATGCTTAAATCTTTAAAAATACGCAACGGATTTTGATGCGGTTTTTTGTAATAGGTAGAGTGATTCAAGAGGAAGGATTTTATGTAAAAAAAAATCCCGAAATTCCCACGGGAACGGGCACAACGCGGGTAAAACCGCGGGGCGCTGCTAGTGAAGATATATTTAACACCTTCCTAACCTTAAAACACAGCCTTATCTACCATTTAACTCAGCAGACCTAGGTGTTTATGCGAACCTAACTTTATAACTATTTTAGTGTTCTACTTGAAGCCTATCTTGTTCGCGTACATAAAGCCTAAGTTAGGTCTTATCTAGCACCTTGTAGTGCCTAGTACGGGATGAAATATTAAGGTAGCTAATTCAATTTATGGGGTTTGAGAAGTTGCTCAAAATATTGGGTCATATTTTTGTTCAAAGAAAATTTAGGGGCCACACACGCACACACCCATAGTCAAATTACTATAACTTACTAGCAGTGCCATGCGGTTTTACTCGCGTTGTGCCCGTTCCCGGGGGAATTTCGGGATGAAAAGAAGCCTACGTGTCATTCCAGGCTCTAATCTATCTCTATGCGAACTGTCATTAAAAACAGGAACATACACTCATACAAACACATCTATATTACTTATGTGTAAAAGAAAGTGGTGTTAGTAAGTTACACCATGAACTGAGCTGAACCGATTTTAATGATTCTTTTACTATTTTATTTATCTTGGCCAGGAATAGGATAATAAGTAAATAATAAAAATCTCGAAATTCCCACGGGAAAGGGTGCGCTGCGGGTAAAAACGCGGAGCACAGTTAGTTTATAATATTAGTAGTATTTTCTTTAAAAGTCTTCTTCTTCTTCATCAGTGGATGGTCAACCTGACCAATCCTGGTGTCAGAGTTATTGCGCCGCCAAAGGCCTCTGACATGGCTCATGTAACGACGACTATGCGTAGAAAGTAGCCATATTGGTCAACATTTTAAGATTCGTATGAAGATATATTATGAGACAAATGTTAATAAAGAGATGAATTGAATACCCGACCTTCACGTACATCGGAAGGAATTCATTAATTAGAACAATCAACTGTGATACATGCAAATTATCAAACATTACACTTGATTAACTGACGCACGCGACTTAAGCCAAAACTGGTTTATTTACGACAAGAACAAATAAAACGAAATTAGAGCCCCAATTAAATATTTAAAAATAGTCGGCAGTTGTAAAGATACATTGAATAATATTCTTTATTCAATCATAGATAAGACCACTCTCTATGTAAGCACCTTTCAAGCAAAATGAACTGAATCAAAATCGGTCCAACCGTTTAAAAGCTACGATGCCTGACATACACATAGAGGTGGCACTTACAACAACCCCACTTTTTTATAGTTAGGGGCGTATCAAAATCGAAAATGTTGCAAGACCTATGATAAAGAATCGTCGTCAATGCATCACATCATCACGTATAAGTAGTAGTATCAGTGAGTTAGATTCCATAATACAAGCTTAGAGCTTACTTTGGATCTAATTAACCGTGTGTGAATTTGTCTGGTATCACTACATAGTATAAAACAAAGTCGCTATTTTTGTTTGTTTGTTTGTCTGTATGCTTAAATCTTTAAAATTACGCAACGGATTTTGATGCGGTTTTTTGTAATAGGTAGAGTGATTCAAGAGGAAGGTTTTTATGTATAAAAATTCCCGATATTCCCACGGGAACGGGCACAACGCGGGTAAAACCGCGGGGCGCTGCTAGTTATAAATAAATTACAGAAAACTGTATCTATTTATATAGATCACATCGTTAAACCCCTGCTTCATAACAAAAAACTAAATTTATCAAGTACTAGCCTCGCCCGCGGTTTTACCCACGTTGTACCCGTTCCCGCGGGAATTTCGGGAACATATCCCATGTGTTATTGCTATGTATAACCTGTATTACTGTAAAGTTTCATCCAAATCTGTCCAGTAGTTTTTTCGTCAAAGAGTAACAAACATACAAACATCCATCCTCACAAACTTTCTCACTTAAAATATTAGTAGGAAATTATTGATACAAAATTAAAATACTTTTCCGTAGGTATATAATTAAAAATATGAGGTAGCAAAACCTCACTTAAATTATACGCTTCAAACTAATATCTATTAGTCGCAAAACACTTATTAGTCCACACTTAACACACTCAAGTTAATGCCAAAACGAGTCCGCCATTTTGTATATGTTATTTTTTTAAAGCTCTATAACTCTATGACCTTTGCGTTTCGATTTATAAAACTAATAAATTGTCGTTGGTCGTTCTTTTTCCGATTCAAATAATTAAGAGAACACTGTAAATAATCAAGATTAGATTTCAAATGATTCTAGATTGTTTTTAAATTATAATTTTGTTTTTTTTTATAAAATGCGACGAATGAATTTCGTAATAGTGATGAATTAGAGTTCTCGTGCAATCCGCCCTAAATGATAACATTATTATGATTACTTTTGTAGCTTCTATATCGAAAGAAAAATAATGAAAAGATTACTCTCGAGCTATTATAAAAAGAGTATTTTTCTTTGAAGTAAGTAACCACTACCAGTCGCAAAACAACAGTCATCAAACCTCGTTAGTCGACACTCTGTTAACAATCGGCCATCAAAACACACGCATTCTCTATAACCCATCACCACGAACCTGTTTGATGTACAAAGAACTCCCAACATGTTGTACCTTTGAATTTGGTCAGATTCTCCTCGTAGACTTGCTCGTGGGGCTCGTTTCCACCGCGGTGCCGTTTCGACTGGGGCCCATCGAAATGGTTCCCGTTGACACCGTCCTGCACAGCCTCTTGGGGGTCGAACCCCAGCCGTTCCTTGTAATACGCTTGCGTGGACATGTTTACACACTCATATCATTTGTACACCAACCTTTTAGAGTAAAAAGGTTATATTTAAACGATTCACCACTATTTTTATTGTATATCGATGTCACCGAGTCGATAGCACCACAAAAGGAAAGCTGCAACTCCTTGACACACACTTATAATCTTGACCCGATTCTACTTTTTATTCCACTTATTTGTATATTTACATCTGTGACTTATTAAAAAAAATGAGTTGTTAATATGGCAACATTAAGCGTTAGTTTTGTAATTGGAATGTTATGTTTTTCGTTTCGTTGTCGATGATTCACTTTGTCTGCGGTTCACGTGAAGTTTTCGATTCATTTGTGTAAATAAATGTTGGTAACACAGCCTGTGGAAACAATATGGATGTTTTATTTGACGTTCCGAATTTAATTATTATCATAAAATATTTTCTCGAATGTTCCACCGACGAAATACATAACAGTCAATACTGGCCACTAAGAAAAAACATTCTTAATTTGAATAAATAAATAGCAACAGCTGTCACATTTCAATAACAAAAAAAAACAAAGTTATTTCGTCAAAAAGGAAACATTATTCCAAACAAATATTTAAGTTGTCAGAACATTATTAAAATAATGAAAAAGAAAAGTAAGTATAAATAAAAAAAACATAGAATATTACTTTAATTAATTAAAATTAAACAATAAAATAACTTTAAATTACTTCTTTATTTATTTTTAAAATAACAAAGTCTGGATTATCCACAGACAAAATAAACAAACTCAACTTTTTTTTAAATCGAACGTCTTTCAAACCAAACAAAACCATTTTTATTCGATTAAAAAGACAAGTCAAATTAAATAATTCGATTTAAAAGACAATTCAAGCTAGGTATTGCCATTATAAAAGTAATAATGTTGCCAGACAGTCGCGTTACGTATAACGTCGGTGAGAACTAGTTTAGAGAAAGGGTATTGTTACGTTGAGGATTTTGGCGGGACGACCTTGTTTAAAAAAATGTGTTGTCTATACCACTTAGAAGATGAGTAATGTATTTAGTAAATTGCGATTGAATTATTCTACTAACGAGTAGCTTTTATCGTTCGTATATCGAAATTATTTTCAAAAATCTACCGTTTATTGTATATGGCCAGTTCTAAAATAGTATTTTAATATTTTCCCTAAACATAGTTAAAAGACCCCGCAAGGAAATTAACATTAAAATAAAACGCATCGAAATCTGTCTATCCGGCCGTGCTGCACATAGTCAAACTGTGCCATGAGCGCTATGTCAATTGTAACAAGACCTATTTCAAAGTAGCTTAAAAACTTAACCTTAAACTTATCAAAAAAAAAATATTCTTCATTTTGACAGTTCATTATTTCAACGCACGCAGTCTTACCATTGACCAATTTCAAATGAACCAATCAACAATCATTTTAAACTATAAAAACGAGACCGACCAATTAGCGTCAAATAAAGCGGAGACCGTTATAAATTGGCCAATAGAAGACATTGAAATGTCGTTGACGTCAGCCAATAATCTTTCTTTAATAGGCGGCTAATCCGCCATTAATTGGTCTTAAGGATTTAAAGTAGGTACTTAGTTCAATACCGAAAACACTGACCTTGGCATAGATTTATGAAAAATATTGCAAAAATTATTTGACATTTAAGTAAATAGGATATTCTTGTACGTTCATAGTTAGTGCCAAAATTGGGACAGATGGGAATTTTCTTTCCCGTTCGTCCGGAATTGGGACATATGCGATACAGTGTTAAGTATATAAATAAAGTTCTTTCTTTAGCTAAATATCCATTGCTTTAATTACATGACGTTCGAGATTCCATAGGTTGTAGCTACTGTTTTTCCATACCATCCAATTGTTGGGCAAAGGATAGGAATGGAAAGGGAGTCCAATCCCACTCTTCTCGATTTCAAAGTTAAGAAATAAAAAATAAAAAAATATTCCCATTCGTCCCCAAATCCTAAAAATTGGGTCTGTTGCGCATGTGTATTTCGAAATTACGTCAAAAGTTGCAATACAATGTGATATTTATTTAAATCCTCATTACTTACAAGATAGCATTGACCTGAAGTGGTTTAATTTTTAAATAAAAGTTCAATCATGAATACTAGTCGTTTTTTTATGCAAGTTAAATGACATTACTACAGTGCTTGGTGTATTACGGACGGTTGACTCGGTAATATCTGACACATCACGTAGTTAACATTAACTGCAACGAAAGAAATCGATTGACAGCCACAAAAATATAAGCTTAGTGTTAGCTTGCGGTTCCACCAGCAGTGTACTCGTTCCCATGGGAATTTCGGGATAAAAATTAGCCTATGTGATTTATTGAGATCTAGGCTTTCTCTGTACCAAATTTCATTTAAATCGGACCAGTAGTTTAGGCGTGAATGCGTTAACATACAGACAGACATAGTTACTTTCGCATTTAGAACGTTGAGTAAGGGAGTAAGGATTTAGCTTTAATTTTATTATAATTATATCGGTATGACATCTGTCACTGTCACATCTGTCACTGTCACAGGTGCGTCAGAATACTTCACTTTACGAATGACACTATGTGAAGTTTAATACCAATATTGATTATTACTGCAGTTACTCGTAATATCAATAAACTTTTACCGATGACTGCTTCTAATAACAGTTAATTCAAGTACGAAATTCATAAACAAAAAATGGATGACTCAATTTAAAATGCCGAACGCGTCCGGCCAAAATTTAAGTATTTGTTAAAATCAACTGATCATTAACATAACCGTATTAAATCTTAACTGTGAACACATTGGTTGTTGAGCATATTTCGAACATATTCAAATCAAAGTAATTAATATGTGCGTCACATTCGAACGAAGAACGTCCGTTGACCGTAAGATGTAACCTCTTCAATGTTCATGATCGCCTGGTACTTTTGCATATATAAAAAAAATAAAAGTAATAGCAGGTAATGTCCCACTGCTGGGCAAAAGCTTCTCATCTCACTGAAGATATCAGTATAGCGACAAATAAGACAGTATTTTTCCAACTGAACGCTACCGTACTTTGAAAGGCACAGTAAACATTCGGTGCATATTTTTCAGGTTGTTTAAATGGAAAAACATATCGAAGGTATATAGGTCCCTTAAATTCCGACTCCAGGGTTGGCTACTAACCTACACGAACTAATGTGACTTAATCCTAAACTGATTTTCATAAAACTTCATTAAAACACTCATCAGTCAATCATCGTCAATATAATACACAATTTTAATGAAAACTGATACACATCGACAAGATCAACCATCCTTTCGGCGGTTTCTTAGAAATTCGATACTAACGAAATAGCTAAAAAAACGGAGCAAAATACTTCGTTCGAAAAAATTTACGTGGTGGCGAAAATTGGAACTAACTGATAGAGGCCATACAAATTGTATTACACAGTTGAAGAAAACGACAACAGCGCCCTCGTGTCTAAGATGTTTCTTCTTTGAACTAGATAATATCTCCGAACGTTAATTAAGACCGGCGTATCACATGCTACAGAGTAATCAAAATTGTTTTTGTGCTATTTTTTGCCGAAAAACTGTAAGAATAGAACCATGTCGTATTTAAGCTTATTCCTATTTCTAATACATACTACACGTTAAAAGAAATATTTATTTTGACAAAGTTGTATCGTCATTTTAATAGATCTAGAAACGGCGACCGGACATAGACTAGATTGGTCCTCTTATTATTTTTTAAAAGGAAATATGAAGCAAAAAGTTTATATCTTGATTGTGTAGTAGAGCTGTTAAATAAATATTATGACTTGTCTGTTTTTAAAAATACCGAATTATCTAAGTCTTATCTACATGCTGGATAGTTTATTTATTTTAAATTAATAATGATAAATACATAACATTTTCCTTTAGAAACATTGTATCAGGCCAAATGACATAATACCAGGACGTATACAAAAGATAGGTCACCTCATTCCAAGTTTAAAATATCACTTCAGCATTTTAAATACTTCAAGTCCATTCTTCCAAAATCAAATACATTCATCTCTTTCCCACCCAACCAAAAACCCAGACCGAAACGAGACAAAAGAAACAAGATACGAGGATAATGATACACATTTTCTAAGGACCTTCACAGTTCACACATTGTGGAGCCACAATTGCCAAAAACTGGTTTTATAAAGAACAATATAACAAAATGTGCAGTTCCCCTAAAAGTTGGTGTCCTGTACAAAACCCAAGGTCGTGTGACCTTCGGACGCCGTGGGAATCCGAAGACAATGGCTCTGGTGGTACGAGATGAACGGAAACCATACTTTTGTAACTGTTTACTTTTGTTGAGTGACTGGTGTGTTTGAACCAACTCCGAGATTGAAAAATGACTCAATTATTTTTTTATTAAAGATCACTGAGGCAGTTAAATGGCTTTGGAGGGCACGTTTAATTGTCGGTCCCGGTTGTTTCAATCGTTAGACCATATCGGAGGCCTATAAGCGGTCTAAAAACTCACTCACTCACTACCTTCCTCATTCTTCCGTACGTACCAGTACCTAGGAAGGTACCGATACGTAGTAAATGCTCCTAACTAGCTATCCAATACGAAAATAATCATTGGACCAACCCATAGCCCCCGAGATAAGCGAAGCACGGTACACTTCACTACATAGTATAAAACAAAGTCGCTTTCCGCTGTCTGTCTGTCTCTATGTATGCTTAGATCTTTAAAACTACGATTTTGATGCGGTTTGTTTTAAATAACTTGAATCACTCTATGTGATTCAAGAAGAAGGTTCATATGTATAAAAATTCCCGAAATTCCCACGGGAACGGGTACAACGCGGTTAAAACCGCGGGGCGCTGCTAGTATACAATAAAACACAATTTGCACAATCAAACTACTGGGAGTAAAACAGAGATGTTGAAACACAATTCAAAATAGATTATACTTGTAACGACATCATCTTATACGCAAATTAAAAACTACATATGTGTTACGAAATGTGTGCTGTTTGTGTGTGCTCTTGTTAAAGTAAGATTTGGTGAGGCAATAAGGTAGAAAAATGTGTTTCTAAGGTCATTATTATGGGTAGTAATGATAGTAAATTCGAGGAGGTAGTGGGTAAGCCGGTGTCAAGAGTTTTTGCATCGCCTAAACTTGACAATAAGTCTGACGAGTGTAGCGACCGGGACCGACAATATTAAACAACTAGCAGCGCTCCGCGGTTTTACCCGCGTTGTGCTAGTTCCCGAGGGAATTTCGGGATGAAAAATAGCTTAAAACCTTCCCGTTGAATGTGGCTATCTATTACAAAAAGAATTATTCAAATCGGACTAATAATTACTGAGATTACCTCGAACATACAAACAAACAAACATACTTACAAATTTTACCTCTTTATAATATTAGTATAGATAATATTGATAATATTACTTGTACTGGACGTCTATTAAGATTGAAATGAATGAGTTACTGAGTTAAGACAAAGTTTGACAAACATGCGCAAGCGCATCAACCACTCAAAATATTACTGGTTTTCCCATTTTCCCACAAATGGGAATTGTTAAACATTTTGAACTGCCAGCTCACAAATTACTGACCATGATTAGACCATTAGGCGGTGTAAAAAATCTGACACCAGGGTGAGCCACTGATCTACTCGAAAGTAATGATGACAGATTCCTAGAGCCTAAAATTTAAACATCAAAATATTTACTTTACTATAACGATAGAAACTAACGTTTTGATACGACAGTATACAAAGTCTTGCGAAACCAGCTTAGTTTTACGCGTTCACAGATAACATAGATTTATTATCTGTTGCACTCTATAGATAGACGCAATGTACCATAGATAATGCAAACGAGGTGAATTATGACAGTTTAATCTGGCTTTCAAGCCCTTTTAGTTAAAAAAGTATTTTTAAATGCAAAATGCCTATTTGTGCTTCATACGTGAACTTTCTAACATATCTATACTAATATTATAAAGAGGTAAAATTTGTAAGCTTGTTTGTTTGTTTGTTTGTATGTTCGGGGTAATCTCAGGAATTATCAGTCCAATTTGAATAATTCTTTTTGTAATACATAGATAGCCACATTCAACGGGAAGGTTATAGGCTATTTTTAATCCCGAAATTCCCACGGTAACGGGTACAACGCGGGTAAAACCGCGGGGCGCTGCTAGTACTTTAAATACATTGGGATGATGCTTATGGACTTACTCCAATCCTGGGATTTCTACGGGAAAGAGTTCAACGCGGATAAAACCGAGGGACGGACGTACACAGGGTGAAATATATAATTACTTATGTATTTTTACTCTTATTCTTATAAATAAACTAGCTGCGCCCCGCGGTTTCACCCGCGTTGTACCCGTTCCCGCGGGAATTTCGGGATGAAAAATAGATGTTGGCCGATTCTCAGACCTACTCAATATGCTCAAAATTTCATGAGAATCGGTCGAGCCGTTTCGGAGGAGTACGCGACCGAACACTGTGACACGAGAATTTTATATATAAGATAACAATTTCATTCGATAATACGTTTTATTTCAGTAATATAGAGGACTAGCCGCGCCCCGCGGTCTCACCCGTGTTGTACAAGTTCCCGGGAGAATTTGGCGATAAAAAGTAGCTTATGTCCTTTCTTAGGTTCAGGACTAACTGAGTACCAAATTTCATTCAAATCGGTTCAGTAGTTTTGGCGTGAAAGCGTGACACACAGACAGACAGAGTTACTTTCTTATTTATAATATTAGTTAAAATTTTCATCATGTATATAATTCTTTCAATGATACAAAACTAGATGAATACCAATTTTGACGTATCCATGTCACTTTTATATGAATTATTTATTTATATACATCATTTAATCAATTGTTTATTGATAAATTAAAAAATAAAACATCAAACCGACGCACACAATCTACTGGCATTATGCACAAAGGGCACCCACTGCAATAATTTAAAAACATAACAAACAATATCTGTGCGCCACATTAATTAAACAACCTGTCATAACAACTACATTCTTTATTAGTTTACATTGCACTAGTAAAGACATCTTGCTTCGTTTGTGATTTAAATAAAGCTCTATAGAACGACCACGACAAAATCCAATTGTGAATCCTAACTAATATTATAAATGCGAAAGTAACTCTGTCTGTGTGTCACGCTTTCACGCTAAAACTACTGAATTGATTTGAATGAAATTTGGTACTCAGTTAGTCCAGAGCCTGAGAAAGGATATAGGCTACTTTTTATCCCGAAATTCCTGCGGTAACGGCTACAACGAGGGTGAAACCGCGGGGCGCGGCTATATTGTTTTAAGACCTCCAAACAAACTTACGAACTACATCTGTATAATACCTATTAATAATTAAAGTCGTGCTTTATTGTAATATATGATTACTTTACGTTACAAGTAAGTATGTCAGGGTAAACACTGAACAACTTAATTTCGCAGTAAGTCAAGTTGGTCAAAAGTCATATGTATAACTTGTTTTCAAAAAGCACTAGAACTTAAACTCGAAATTCATTCACAAGATATCAGTAAGTAGGTAAATTACCTTGCTTGCATAATAGATATCATCTATACTAATATTATAAAGAGTTAATTTTTTTAAGTTTGTTTGTATGTTCGAGCTAAGCTCGGGAATTATCAGTCCGATTTGAATATTTTTTTTTGTAATAGATAGCCACATTCAACGGGAAGGTTATAGGCTATTTTTCATCCCGAAATTCCCATGGGAACGGCCACAACGCAGGTAAAACTGCGGGACGATGCTAGTTATAAATAAACAGGGCAACCTAAATAAAATAGGCATCCTACCAATATGTATTACATAGTATAAAACAAAGTCGCTACTTTTGTCTGTTTGTTTGTCTGTATGCTTAAATCTTTAAAATTACGCAACGGATTTTGATGCGGTTTTTTGTAATAGGTAGAGTGATTCAAGAGGAAGGTTTTTATGTAAAAAATTCCCGAAATTCCCACGGGAACGGGCACAACGCGGGTAAAACCGCGGGGCGCTGCTAGTGTATTATAAATTCGAAAGTTTGTGAGGATGTTGGATCTTTGTTACTCTTCTAATACTTATCTAAGTAGGGGTTAAACTGCACGTAATAGGCCGACATTAGCATTTCTGTCCGAGCATCGTGATTCGTGTGTCCGCCCCGGTTTTTTCAATAGTTAGGCCATGTCGGAAGTCTTAAGGCGGTCTAAAAACCTCGACACCAGGATTGGCCACTAATTGCTTAGTGGCTATTCCCTAAGAGGCCTAAGATTAAGTGCAAAAACGGCCATATTATTTTACATTTTGAATCTTAACGTACGTACGTAGTATGTTGTTTAACTGAATATATCGGTTAAATAGGTGACCATCGCCGGTATAGTTAGCTACTTTCATTGCCTGAGGCTATTTGAACGGCAATGGGTAACTCCCTTATTCACCGACATTCCTTCGTTTGTATAGGTACCTAAGGTACCTATTTCTATGAATAATTTAGTTCTGTAAAAGTATTTTTTTAAAGTAATGAGTATTTTTTTTTAATTTTCCTGGCAATCACCTCATTTTTTTAGTTTTTCTCGACAATAAAAAAAACACCAAACTAAGAATTAGTAAAATTAATCCAGTTTCTATATCAAAACAAATGGATATTCTTTCAGATATAAATATAACAAATAATCATTAATTAAGAATCTGTAAATTTTTTCGACTTGTAAAAATCAGATGCGGCATATTGAAAAGCAATCAAATAACTATAAACGGTACCGCATCCAGAGGAATGAGATTCGTAGCTCGATAGTTCCGTTAGATAACCGGCTATTGCGGTGGTCGTACAGTCTTGTAGTGTTGCTGGCTGGACAAATATTACTAACTAGCTGACCTCCGCGGTTATACCCTATTGTACCAGTTTTTTGAGAATTTTGGGATGTAGAATAGCCTATAACCTTCCCGTTGAATGTGGCTATCCATTAAAGAAAGAATTATTCAAATTAAATCAGCAGTTTCAGTGAAATTAAACTCTTCAGCTTTGTTATATTATAGTATAGATCGGTTCTAGATATTTTTTTAAAGTTTCATTTCGTAAGATAATATATAGTGCAGGAATAGGAAAAATCTACTTTAAGTCACTACTCAATCATCGTTACAAATGAAAATCTAAGTATTTACGTTTGGATTACATAGAGGGATGATAAGCATATATCTATCACTACTACATATATTTTGCTTGGTATGAAAATGCCTTGTAGTAAAGGCATTATTAACTGCTTATACAGATACAGATGATACAGATGGTAATATGTAACTACATAGACTAGCTACAAAGACTATAGATACAGATGGTAATATGTAACTACATAGACTAGCAGCGCCCCGCGGTTTTACCCGCGTTGTGCCCGTTCCCATGGGAATGTCGGTAACTTTTATACATATGAACCTTGCTCTTGAATCACTCTATCTATTAAGAAAACCGCGTCGAAATCCGTGCAGTAGTATTTGAGTTTATCGCGAACAGACAGACAGCGGCCGGGGACTTTGTTTTATGATATGTAGTGATTCTCTATAACCTTTATTATCTTAGGGTTCCACATTCCACCAAGAAACCTACACGGTCGCCATGGCAACGGTACTCGGTCAGCGGTCACGACTCAAATGGTTATTTTAAATGCTCTCCTGTCACGCACAATGGAATGAAGGCGGATTGAGTTCGCACTTCACACGCCATTTTGGGATTAGAGATGGTTGAGGTTTTGGAGTTTTAATTATAAAGGTGTAATACACATTGACTGTACTGATATCTTCAGTGAGATGAGAGGCCTTTTCACGTTACAGGGTACTTTACATACTTAACTTTACTTTTACACTTTATCTAAGGAAAACTAAACTGAATTTGCAATAAGTTTTGGATTTTAATAAAAAAATTCCGGAATTTGGGACCACTGGGAAATTTGTTTCCAAAATAACTTCAGGACAGATGGGAAATATAAGAAACTAATTGGTATATATAAGAAACCAGCTTTATTTAAGAATAAGTCCAATTAAGTAGTTTTGTTTTTGCTAATAATATTCTTAAGGTATTTTTTTATAATCGGATTTTTTCGAAATCTTCGCGGAACCCAACACAAAATAATACAAAAAAACGTCGTTTCAATTGGAACCATAAAAGTCCAAATTAATATTCCCAGTCATAATTTGATAACTTCACTTCACATTGTTCAATTAATTACCAACCGACAAATAAAAAAGAGGTGTAACGACTTTGGCCGGGCGTCCGATGAAGGTGACCTGAACTGATTTTGGTGCAGTTTTTATTGTTTGGTAGCTTTTATTTATGAGTCGATAATGAATGTGACTTGTTTGTGAAATCTAATATTTTGTTTTGATGTCTTTTTTTGTAACTTAACCAACCTCTTTACATACAATACTTATATACTAATATTATTTTTATGTTAAAAGTTTTGTGGAAAACTGCTGTTTTAGTGCCCCGTGGTTTCACCCGCATTGTACCCGTTTCCGAGGGAATATAGGGATAAAAAGTAACCTATAACTTCTTTAATGAATGTAGCTATCCAATATAAAAATAATTATTAAAATCGGACAGGTATTTCCAGATAATTAGCCTTTTATATATTAGTACTAGTGTCCCGCACCTGGCTTCGCTTCGGGTGAAAGGCCATCCTTTGTAAAGGGTTGAATTTCACAAAATCTCTCCTAAAAACCGCAAGCAAAATGTAAGGCTCTTAGCACTATAAATTGTTTCTAATTATATCGTGAGTGAGTCAATGAATTTCATTATTTATCATACATGTCTCTCAAACATAATGTCTATTTTTACTCATTACTCAAAATGAGTAAAACTCAATAACTGGTACAGCCGCTGATACTGTTTACTCTAAATAACTACCTGTGTGGTTAACATAGTTTAGAGTCAATATTTGACATAGCTGTCCATTAGGATGTGCGCACTTTAAACAAGTAATTGAAGTAATTGGTTTGGTTTTAATATTTTAGCTTTAAATATATACTAGCAGCGCCCCGCGGTTTTACCCGCGTTGTGCCCGTTCCCGTGGGAATTTCGGAATAAAATGTAGCCTATAGCCTTCCTCGATAAATAGACTATCTAACAGTGAAAGAATTATTCAAATCGGTTCAGTAGTTTCTGAGATTAGCGCGTTTAAACAAACAAACAAACAAACAAACAAAACAAACTCTTCAGCTTTATAATATTAGTATAGATTTAAATCACTAGTGGTACAAGGTTCTATGTATCCAAGTTTTTCGATGGCCAATAGTGGTATTTCTATCTGAACGCTACCGTGCTTTGAAGGACATTTTAAATTGTCGGTCTCAGTTGTTGCTGTTAGCGGCTGAACGCATTAGCTTATGCGGTTCAACCGCTGTTTTGGCCGCGTGACGCGGTTAGACCGCTATGGCGGCTACCCGCAACGGAACCGCGTCAAGCGGTTTATGAAAGTACAAGCGCTTAAGCGGCCTAAATACACCGACACCAGCTGCCTAAGCATACAAGTGAAGACAAAAGTTTTTCTTCGTTTTACCTCTACTTTTTAGACAAATTTCTCTACCTATAGCTACATGCAACTTCAAAACCTATAGTTTTTACTATCAAAATAAATACTAATGCTAGTGGTTTTATTATGTCAGCATGTTTTCTCGATAGGCATATTAATAAACGCACATTAAGAACATTTTAGCTATGAAACGGTTTGTCACTTTCTGACATACGCAATTTTCCGAAGAGCAAAAGAGACAAAATACTTTATAGCAGTGTTTTAGCTACCATTTTTATAAGGCGGTATATGTTTGTAAAAATGTGTCAAACATGTCACAAAATATCCAGCCAATGACAGAGTAAAAGAACATAGAAAGACATAAAACTCTCGGAAGGAGTAGAAGATAGACAGTAGAGACATGTCTTCAGTTCTATGCTAGCCCCACAGGTTTTGCCACAAACCTACTCGACTTACTAATCACAATATTTTCTTATACCATCCTCACGTAACCACATCATTAAGTGTATGACAGTAAGAATGTCAGTTACACTTCCCACGGCTATCGAAACGTATGAAATGTTTGTAACTCAATGTTTTGTTTACTTTCACGTGTGTATTGTCTGTCTGTTTATAAGTAAAAGTTTTATAATATGCTTGATGTTAGATATCATTAGCGTATATTCTTCTTCTTCATCGAGTGGTCAACCTGACCAATCCTGGTGTCAGAGTTATTGAGCCGCCAAAGGCCTCTGACATGGTTCATGTAACGACTACTATCCGTAGAAGTAACCGGGACTGACGGCTTAACGTGCCTTCCGAAGCACGGAAGCGTATAATAGGATTGAGCTGGTTTACTTACAAGTTACAAGTACAGGCGTATAATTTTTGCGAATTCAAATTCTAATCCTCCTCACTGTACTGATATGTTCATTGAGATGAGAGGCCTTTGCCCAGCTGTGGTACATTGTAAGCTAATTGTTATCTTTCAAATTCGCCTACTTCAACGTCTTTTGCCCACCAATAGGATATTAAAAGATTAACTATAAATAATCTATCAGCTTATCGCGCATATCTAAAACCATATAGCTACGAAATATTATCAAAGCTAGTAAATATCTCATTTGATAATATTAAAATGAGCCAATTTCCATGCGGTTTGTGACTATTGATAACACACAGGTTTGAAAACTGGTTTCGAAAAACTTGATTTCCAATGATCTTGATTTTATTCGTTTTAAATATGTTTTATTTGAAAAACATTTAGACGCTTAATAAACTAATAACTAATATTATTAATCGTATTAGTATTTTTACTAAATAATTTTACTCCGCAAATTTTTTTTTAGGATTGTCCAACAAGCCCTAATCATAATTCCCGTATGGCCCAACCGACGGGACGAAATGGAAAACACTTACTAATTTCACTTAGACTTATAAATTGCTTGTAATTGTTAAGCAAATTGTCAAGATCTTTTCGTATTGCATTTCAATGGATACTCTAAGAACTTTTCCTAAATTCAGCCTAAAAAATATTGTCTTAATCCTAACTAATAAATGCGAAAGTAACTCTGTCAGTCTGTCTGTGTGTCACGCTTTCACACCCAAACTACTGAACCGATTTGTATGAAATTTGGTACACAGTTAGTCAAGAGCCTGAGAAAGGACATAGGCTACTTTTTATCCTGAAATTGCCGCGGGAACGGGCAGAGCGCGGGTAAAACCGCGGGGCGCTGCTAGCACTTAATAAAATGACAAAAAGTTAACCCCTTAAGAGTATTAAAATGTCACATCACGTCTAACCGTGTCGTGACAGCCGTAACCTTTTCGACAATAGATTTAATTAAATATTTTCACGCTTACAACTTCCTTTTGGGGAGTGAATCAATTTGGATGTTTATAAGAGGAAACACCTTTAATAGATGGTATTTAACTGAACTGAAAAAACGAGGTTCTGTTTTCGACCGGCATAATGCATATATTTTATGGTTTAACTATGGCTGACTAGGGGTCGATTTAATCATTAATTTTTTTATAATTCAGAAGTTAAGATTCGCTAAGTAATATTTTAACAAGCCTAAAATCAAGTCACTGAGTCATATTATTCAATGCCACACTCAAGTACGTCCATTAAAACGACACTTAACTAAAATACGTAATTTTTCATACATTAAATATCAAAATATAGGTAGCATTTAACGTCTCGAGTACGGGCGATAAAATACGAAAACATTATAACAAAACTAATTAAAATAATAATACCATTGATGACTTAACTCATTAACTATACTTTAATTACTTAATCACTTTATAACTAGTAAATGAACGACAATTCCTAGAATATTTTAATTAGTTCCTAAGAAACGTATTAGAACATACACACAGACGACAGTTACTCATTTAACATATAAATATGTACATGCAGACAGATGTAAGTGACATTTCAATTGATACTAATTTGTGGTGAATGCTAAATGAGTGGAGAACCGTCTTTTAAAGGAAGAGGTAAAGTCGAAGAGCCGATTTTGAGGTATTTTAGTTCAAGAGTTAATTCTGAGAACGGCTTAAGGCTAGTGTCCATTCTGTTATTCCTACAGGAACGGGTACACCGCGATTGAAACCATAGGAAACAGCTAGTTTATAAAAAAAATTACTATTAATTTATTTCATTTAAAAATGGAGTGGTGATTACGTATAATCCTTCTTTACTGTACTGATAACTTCAGTGAGACTAAAGGCCTTTGTTTAGCAGTGGGACATGACAGGCAATACTTGACTTTTTTATAAATAACTAGCAGCTCCCTGCCGTTTTACCCGCGCTGTGCCCGTTCCCGTGGGAATTTCGGGGATTTTTATACATATAACCCTTCCTCTTGAATCACTCTATCTATTTAAAAAAACCGCGTCAAAATCCGTGCTGTAGTATTTGAGTTTATCGCGACAGACGCGGCCGGGGACTTTTTTCTATAATATGTAGTGATTAAGAAAAAATAGTTTGCCAGTACAAATGACACAAAATCCTGATTAGTGTAACAGTGTTTACTCATCGAAACAATTTTATAGATAACTCAAATATTGCATATCCGGACAGATAGATATAATGTGCGAAATAAACAAAATATGTATGTGTTAAAAATAGGTTAGTTATCGCACACTTATGTCATACATTTATTTACAGTAAAATTAATATAAATATTTTATAACTTGTCTTACTATGAATAGTTAGTATCTTACTACAATACTCGTATAATAAAGCTTGATTTTTTATTTTGTTTGTTTGAACGCGCTAATGTCAAAAACTACCAATCCAATTTGAATAATTATTTTTGTAATAGATAGCCACATTCAACGGTAAGGTCACAGTTTTGGTTAATGAAAGACTTCAACGCGGTAAAAAATATTGAAACAGGTGATCTGATGTATTTAGTTTTCTTCCTCACTCTATGAAGGTTGGAGATTTGGATGAAACTTTACAGTAATATAGGTTATACATCAGAATAACACATGGGATACATTTTATCCCGAAATTCCCGCGGGTACAACGGGGGTAACACCGCGGAGCGCTGCTAGTATCAGTATACATTTAAAGTGAGTGGGATTTCACAATGCAGTAGAACATTAAAGCCTAAACTACAAAAAACTCCTCGGTGGTCTAATAGCATGTATACTCATCTCAGAGCGTAAGTACTTATGTCAGAGTAGGTTAATGTCCAACCCTGATGTCGGACTGTGTCAACTTTCAGTCTACCTAAAGGCCTCCGACATGATTTAACGATTGAAACAACTGGGCCCGACAATTTAACGTGCTGAGGTCCCAGGTTCAAATTCCGAGCGAAGCATATTTCCAATTTACTTTTTCAAACATGGCTCGTCTTCTTCGAGATCACTAATTCGCAGTATGCAAGCGAGGTGATTACATCCTCCTCACTGCATTGATATCTTCAGTGAGATGAGAGGCCTTTGCGCTGCAGGGGACAGACTATTTAGTACTTTATGAATAACGATTTTAAGTGCCAGATTTAAATATGACTTTATAGTTTAAATAATAAAAACCAAATACA
This sequence comes from Cyclophora albipunctata, assembly GCA_963082685.1. NCBI lineage: Eukaryota > Metazoa > Arthropoda > Insecta > Lepidoptera > Geometridae > Cyclophora > Cyclophora albipunctata. Next base: position 5,607,355 of record OY720138.1, on the reverse strand, counting down.
GGTAACGATGACGTGATCCATGAGAGATGAGTCAGTTGAATCAATAGTAAACATATTTTGTGCCCATTTATTCATTATTAAAAACCTATTTATTTTTCTTAACCTTTTTTAACCCTCAAACGACGGGTAAACGTTTAAGACCCGAAAAGTTTGAGACATAGAAAAAAAAAATTCGATTAGAAAATATTTGAACTTCGAATTCATTCCAATTTCAAAATGTCCGTTTTTAACTTTATTCACAAGCCTAACATACGAAACATTACAAATTGTTTTAGAAATATGTACTTTCTTTAACTACCATATGAAGAAGAAATAAATAAAGCGAAACCTTGAAAAACGGTGTCATACTCACGGACACAAGGAAAATATAAATTCAATGCTAATAATAAATATAATAAAAGGAAATATTCGCTAATCACACCGAGACTGTAACAATGACAACATAATGTACATATACATACCTACAGTTGAGTAAAGTTTTATCAACATTACAATAAAATGCAATAAACGCCGCGCAACTAACGGAATAAACAAGAATTAATTAAACAAATAAGTATTTAAACTCTTTGCTCAGACCTATTTCACATATGGAAGATAAAACCTTATTCGTTCAAAAAAAGTCGTGGCATAGACAAACACTTTGCCGACACTTGCCTTGAAGACATATTAGCGCGATCAATGCGAATTTCCGATAATTATTTTGCAATTTACATCACCGGTATAGATTACGTCGACACGAAAAAAACATTTTAATTCGTCCCCCATACGTTTACTTTACCAAAATCCTCAGCGGAACATAGATTTCGAAAACATTTGTATATAAAACACACACATACACTTTTCAGTTGACACGTAAGTATTTATTTTTGTAAAACTGCCCGGTTTTTAGTAAATTCAAGATGGCGCCCGCGACAGACCGTTCCGCGACGCCGTATAGCGGCCAACTGATTCGACGTTCGAACACGGCCAACCGTCAAACAGGCTTAGCTTATCTCCGTGTGCGTAACTGTGCCAGTGTGCTATCCGTGAGCGTACATGAAAAGAGGCTTGAATGGAATTACGAAAGGAGGTTGCATTTGTGACTCAGTATACGTAGGATGGTTAAAAATACGCAATAATTATGATCAATGCGCTATTTGCGATATCATTCTATTATTAAACTGTCTAATGTCAAGGTTGCCGCTTTTCCGTGTCAGACTTGGTAACCTAATTTTAGGGAAATTTTTGGTGTTGCAACACTTTCTTGTCAAGTAATCTAACGAGTGTTGCCAGAGAGGGCTTACTCATCACATTCTTAATGTCGCTATTGAGTAACGTGAGTCAATACAGATATCTCTTTAAATGCTTTAAACTGTGTTATCAAAAAAGGTCTTTTGAAAGGAGTTTTTTTGTGTCTTTGGCTTATAAGGAGCGTGTTATTGTTTTTCGAGTCTATAACAATAAACAACAATGAAGAAACAATTTCAATAATTGTTATTATTTTTCGATAAACTTTTTGTGAATGATACATTATGATGTTTGTAATATGGGTATATTTTTTATTTCATTACATACTTATTATTAAAAACATTTTTTTCCGATTCGAATACATATTAGGTCTGCGTGACCCATTTGCAGTATAGGGGTTAACACAACCTTCATTTTTATTTTAAAACGTCAAGCCATTTAGTTGCTAGAGTTACTTCCAGTTATACCCGCCTTGTTCCCTTTCCGAGAACATTTTAGCCATTTAAAGTAGCTATCACTTAGATTTCTTTTCAAATCTAGCAATTACACAAAGCGCTTTCAAATAAAAAAAAAGCACCATCAGCTTTTAAAAACATATGTACATCAAACCAATTCATTTCGATTAGGTTAGTGGCCAACCCTGGTGTCAAAGTTTTTAAACCAATAAAAAACCTTCAGCTTTATTACAAAAGTATCTATACTTGTATAAAATCGAAAGCGAAACACTATAAAATGCTAAGATAAGCCAAGAATCTGACATTGCAAGTCCTTGCGTCCATTACCTGTGCGCAGGTAGGATACCAAGAAGGTTTCGTGTGCGTTCGTTAATTTATATTAGTATACGAGTTTGGCACGTTCTACTGTTTATGGATGGCTGGTACACAACAGTTTGGGCTGTAATAAAGGAAAGTTATATAAAAATTTAAAAAGATAATTGGGATTTTAAAAAACAGTCGAGAAAAATATTTAAATAACAAGTTTAATTTTAAATGATTGGTGAACGAATCCATTCAAAAACAGTCTTTGATAAAAGTAACGATTAGAAAAAAAAATTATGATGATGACAAAAAAATATTTTTGATGTCTTTTGTAAATGTACCGTATGGGATCCCATAACGATTAGATCGAATATAAAAAGTGAATTCTATAATTTCGTCTAAAGTTCCAAATATTCCTATAATGTCCCAAATTACAAGACGCCCTTAGCATTTAAGTACAATTTAGAACATATTACTAAAGAGGTCAATAGGACTCATTTAATTATCCATGACATAAAAACTATTTTTAAACTAAACTTATAAAGAACTGAAAGCAAGAATAAATTCCGAGAATGGTGTTTGAATCAATCGTAGTTTAATAAACAAAACTAAATCACTGGACTGTTTTCAATTGAGTCACTAGTAAAATGATAGATCATTTCAAAATGTTTAGACGGAGCTTCATAGTAATATTTATAAATGTGTGAAAATATTTATTAGTTTTGATTTGTAATCTGTGCTTATAATATGAGTGTGATTCTCAGTTACTCTCAGTTATTCTCAGTTACATTTTGATGATAAATCTAATAACATGCCTTTCATTTAATCAATTTTTAACCAACTTCAAAAAAGGAAGTTACTCAATTCGACAGTAAAATATGCTTTTTTTACATTGTAACTAGAAATTACCTTAAAAAAAAGTGGTTCATTTATTTAAAAAAATTATCACTGATCAGCAGTATTCTTACAAACTTCATTCACCAAAACCACGCTTTTTAAATTTTGGGGACATTAAACTCAATTCCCATCTGCCCCAATTGGGAACAGCACAAAGAACCTACTGTAAAAGCCCAAAAATCACGTATATTCTATTTTTTCTTGATTGTCCCAACGTGGACCAATGTCGTCAATTTTCCAGTCTCACTCCTGATTTGGGACAATTTTTTTACAACTCATTTTGGGACAATCAAGAAAAAATAGAGTATGTATACACTTTGTCTAAACATTTTTGCATAGTATATTAAATTGACATTTGCAGTACTGAGACAGTAAATATATGGCGAATAAAATAAGGTACAATGTAGCCTAGTGTCCTAGTTTGTACAATAAAATAGGGCATTAATATTCTGCGAATATATGCAATGACCATGAGTGGTAATATGTAGTAACTATTGGGTAATCTTTGGCGGTCTCGTTTGAGGAAAAAGTATAGTTCGTTCTTTTGAAATGGTTTATTTACTTGAAGCGGTTACTTCATAGTAAGTTGGTTCTGAATAAACACAAGAACGAAAAGTATAGATATACTTATATATTATCTGAGCCCCGCGGTTTCACCCGCAGCGCCCCCGTTCCCGTGGAAATTTTGAGATTTTTATTCCTTATTTTTCTTATATAAAAACCTTGTCCTGACAATACGGAACACATTCAAAAAAGAATCATCCAATTTGGTGCAGTCGTTCTGAAGTTATGCGCTTACCAACACAAGCGATTCATTTTTATATTATAGAAGATTTATAAAGGGTCTTATTCATAAACGATTATTAACAGCACTTTGGTTTGTCCCTTTCCGACATACGCTATTTGCCGAAGAGCAAAAGAGACAAAACACTTTAAAGCAGTGTGCTAAGTTAAAGTGCGTTTGTGAATAATGCGGAAAATAAACAAGTAAAATAAATAAAAAACTCAGAGGTGTCAAGTGTTATCAACAAAAATAATCGTCGCGACACCACACTGTTCAATGCGAAATAGAAAGACGAAACGAAAATATCTGGCTTGCTTTCTATAAGAGAGAGAGAGACAGACAGAGAAACATGCGCACGCCAGAGAGAGACAGACAGAGAAACATCGGCGTGCGCATGTTTCTCTGTCTGTCTCTCTCTCTCTCTAACGCAAAAAGTGTCGTTACAACTTTTCCGTCTAGCCCCCTTTCGCAACGCGCGATAAGTAAATTCATTCCAAAAACCTAAAGAAAAAATTTGTGCGTTCTGATTGGTCCATTGACCTCCGCGCACCTCCGCTCTGTTTCAACAGAACCACATCCTCAGAAAGAGGACCGACCTAGAAAAAGGTTGGGAAACCCTGGCATAAACTATCACTATACCCTATTTTTTTGGATTGGCACAAAATGTGGACCAATGTCGTCAATTTTCCAGCCGAAAACGATTGCTCCTGAAGAGGAAAAAGGTTTAGTAATTTTATTTCATTCTTCCTATCTCTAATCCTTTTTACTCTTCAGAAGCAATCGTCTTCGGCTGGAAAATTGACGACATTTAACCACATTTTGTGCCAATCCAAAAAAAATAGACTATACATATTATAAAACAAAGCCCCCGGCCGCTGTCTGTCTGCTCTTGATAAACACAAATACTACTGCACGGATTTAGACGCAATTTTTTAAATAGATATAGTGATTCAAGAGGAAGGTTTATATGTGTAAAAATCCCCGAAATTCCCACGAGAACAGGCACAATGCGAGCAAAACCGCGGGGCGCTGCTAGTAGAACATAGAAGAAACTAGAGAGGAGGTACAGTCACGAGCGTTAATTTGGGACCCATTTCCATCAAATTTTGTTAGAACATTCATAATGCAATAAGGTCGAAACTTTAGTTTGATAGAAAAGTAAAGTTATCGATGGTCAACAGTATGACATTGATATTACGATAAAATTAGCTCTAAATAGCGTAAGATTGCTACACGATATTCAACCTTAGGTGGGTCCCAAATTAATGCTCGTGACTGTACAACCATGCGCACACGCACCTGTCAATTAACTTGTATGTTTGACGGTACACTGGAGATCTAGATAATGAGAGATTTATCGATGATTACTGATTAGACGCAAGAATATAAGAAAATGTGTTCATACGCGGAACGGATGAGAGTTTCCCTGTTAATCTCATACTAGCAGCGTCCCGCGATTCATGCCCGTTCCCGTAGGAATTGAGGGATAAATAGTATAGTATTATCTTCCTCTTGAATGTAGCTATCGAATACAACAAGAATTATTAAAATTGGACTGGCAGTTTTTGTGATAAGTTAAACCAAACAAACATATGATTTGTACCCGGAGCCATGTGTCAATATAGTTTTTTTTTAAACAAAGAATCTATACTAATACTATACTAATATTATAAAGCTGAAGAGTTTGTTTTGTTTGTTTGTTTGTTTAAACGCGCTAATCTCAGAAACTATTGAACCGATTTCAATAATTCTTTCACTGTTAGATAGTCTATTTATCGAGGAAGGCTATAGGCTACATTTTATCCCGAAATTCCCACGGGAACGGGCACAACGCGGGTAAAACCGCGGGGCGCTGCTAGTCTTGAATATTTATGTTTTTCTTAAATATATGGTTATGACTATCATCCAATTTATTATAGAAACATTATTAAAAACGTACAGTAATAACGTAATAACGTCTCAAATAACAACGAAAGCATAAATACAATAAAAACATAAATTAATCCACCCCCTCCTCCTCTTCTTCTTTATCGAGTGGATGGTCACCCTGACCAATCCTGGTAACGACTACTATCTGTAGAAAGTGACCGGGACCGACGGCCTCCTTGTGATACTTCGCGATTTTTATAGACCCCTCTCCCCCTTTCAAGTCTCACGTGATAACTGGACAGCCCCTAACAACATAAAACCACATAAAGGGCAAACAATCCAGTAACTCAATTAACTATATACCCACTTGTCCTCAGACAGACAGACAATCAAACATTAACATACTGCAATCAGTCTAATTTGAATTCTGGGTCATAGATATCACCATAGCGGGTAGACCAAGGAAAATAACATATACTAGGTACAGTGGGGGACAATTCAGTTGGAATACAAAGCGAATGTTACATGCCTTTGCGTATCCCCGATTGTTTGGGGAAACCGAAAGACGGGGTATGTGGGACTCAACCCCGGCACAATCAACCTGTTACGGGGATCATGTCGTGCCGGGGAATACGCACTGAACCCCATCCGTGTTCTGTCGTTAACGGCTTAGTTGAAGTCCTGAAGAACCTTTCGGCATACCAATACCTCCGCTTCTGTAGCCACGCTGACAGCTCGCGTTGGCGAGCACGCCTCGGAGTGGTGTAACCCCTACCAACCAAGAATACTCTGCCACCAAAATCGTCCCCAACTGTACACAACCATGTTACACTACATGTATGTAATTGCTTCATTATATATGCCTTTTATGTAACCATTTATATACTTATGTGAGACATTTGAAGTGTGATGGGAATTTTAATTATTTATCTTTTATTGAATCAAACTACTTTAAAAGATACTTCGGATTTTATTTTTAAAGGTTTTTTTATTCAATACTAGCTGTGCCCTGCGGTTGCACCCGCATTTATTCCGTCACTGCTTACCGTTTAAACCTTCGCTGGACTTTCATGAATATTTCAAGACCAAAATTAGCCAAATCGGTTCAGCCGTTCTCGAGTTTTAAGCAGACTAACGAACAGTAATTCATTTTTATTATATAGAAGAAGATTTATTCAATTCAATTCAATTCAATTTATTGTTCAATAAACATGGGTACAGGGTATTTACAAGGTGTTATAGTAATAGCAGTAACAGCCACGTTTCACCATGAAGGTATATGAACTTTTAAAGGTACACTGGTTTACCATACATACTAAATATTATAAACTTAAACAAACACAACAGATTATTATCATTTAGTGTTTTTAATTTTCGCTAAGTTTCCTACATATATTAATTTTAAACATAGCTTGACAACATAGTATGAGAACCAACCGCAGTGCCGCGTGGAAATTACTTCAACCTCCTCACTGTACTGATAGCTGCAGGAGATGAGAACCCTCGCCCAGCGGTGGCATCTTAAGACAGCAGTGCCTTTATAAAACACGAGCAGCACCCCGCGGTTTTACCCGCATTGTGCCCGTTCCCGTGGGAATTTCGGGATGAAAAATAGCCTATAACCTTCCCGTTAAATGTGGCTATCCATTACTAAAAGAATTGTTAAAATCCGATTGGTATTTTCTGAGATTAGCGCGTTCAAACAAACTCTCTAAGTATTTGTGTATGACTATTTAATAGTATATTCTGTTAGTTAGATTCCATAATGCAAGCTTCTTCTTCTTATCGAGTGGATGGTCAATCTGACCAATCCTGGTGTCAGAGTTATTGAGCCGCCAAAGGCCTCTGACATGGCTCATGTAACGACCACTATCCGTAGAATATAACCGGGACCGACGGCTTAACGTGCCCTCCGAAGCACGGAATCATATTACTTTTCGGGCAATCAGGTGATTCAGCCTGCAATGCCCTAACCAAACTGAGGACAGTCTCACAAAGTGAATTTTGTGAGATATCCCCACCGGGAATCGAACCCGGAACCTCCGGATCGTGAGCCGAGTGCTCAAACCACTAGGTCACGGAGGCTGTTAATGCAAGCTTCGAACTTATCTCGCGTCTAATTTAACCGTGTGTGACTTTGTCCGGGTATATTTATTTAACTAGCAGCGCCCCGCGGTTTTACCCGCGTTGTGCCCGTTCCCGTGGGAATTTCGGGATAAAATGTAGCCTATAGCCTTCCTCGATAAATAGACTATCTAACAGTGAAAGAATTATTCAAATCGGTTCAGTAGTTTCTGAGATTAGCGCGTTTAAACAAACAAACAAACAAACAAACAAACAAAACAAACTCTTCAGCTTTATAATATTAGTATAGATTCACTAGCTATGGAAGTCGTTTTATAAAAAAACATATGTATTAAGTAAACTCATATCATCACATCACTACATCGGCCTCTGCGCCTACGCACCTATTGGCAACTACAGCCATATATAGCTCTGCTAACTTACTCGCTTGTTTTCGATGATTCTCTAATTGGCGATTGATAGGCGCGATGACTGAATCAATGATGATGGTAATTTGCAGGAGTTTGTCATAGTTAAGTACTAGCAGCGCCCCGCGGTTTTACCCGCGTTGTACCCGTTCCCGTGGGAATTTCGGAAATTTTTAGACATATAAACCTTCCTCTTGAATCACTCTACCTATTACAAAAAACTGCATCAAAATCCGTTGCGTAATTTTAAAGATTTAAGCATACAGACAAACAAACAGACAAAAGTAGCGACTTTGTTTTATACTATGTAGTGATTAGTGAGTAAGGTAAGGCCAACCGTCGTGCCGGAGTTTTTAGACCGCCTGAAGCCCTCCGATATGGTCTAACGATTGAAACAACCGGGACCGACAATTTAACGTGCCTTCCGAAGCACGGTAGCGCTCAGATCGAAATGCCAGTATCGGCCACCAACTAATATTAATAGACTAACCAGTATGAATAAGTAGGTAAGATCTAGTATCTAGGTGTCACTAGAATTTCTACCACTAACTAATAAACGGTACAAGTGGGATAGTTGTAGGGAAAGTTATGATTAACTGTCGGGTTTCGGTATGGAAATTAATATTAAATAGTTTACTAGCAGCGTCCCACGGTTTTACCTGCGTTGTGCCCGTTCCCGTAGGAATTTCGGGATGAAAAATAGCCTATAACCTTCCCGTTGAATGTGGCTATCTATTACAATAAGCATTATTCGAATCGGGTAAGTAGTTTCTGAAATTTGAGGTTAGCAACCTCCTCCAACTTACTTTTTAGTTGCTATAAATGTATACTCAAGATGATAGTCCTCATAAAAATGTCGTTCGAAGTCAATTTTTCGCTTAGAAAAGTTATACAAAAAGCAATTTTCTTTATTTCATAGAGTAGGGTTCAATAAACTTGGCTTTCTATTTGCAATTTAACGATTCCTGCGACTGCATTCTGGTACTAGAAGTTTTGTTAAGCGAAAATAGGGATTATTGCGATGTGTATAAGGTGTATTTTGCGAGGATAATAATAAAGGAAGTTTAGTTTGACGGATATTTGGTATTTTGAGTTCATGATCCTTGAAAGCTTTTGTAGCTAAAGCTTTAGGAAGTTTCAGCTTAATAGTTTTAAGCTGCAATTGCAGATATTCCTGTGGGAATTAAAAAAAAGGGTTGGTCAAAAGCAAGCTAAATTCAATGTTTCATACAAATTCGTAATCGCGGTAATCTCAAAAACTACCATTCCGAATAATATTTGTATTGGATTTATGGATTCATGGATATAAATTCAGGGCCATTCAAGGGGAAGGTGATAGGCTAATAAATTCTATCCCAAAATTCCTACAAAAACGGGCTTAAAGCGATCTGGACCACGGGGTGCTTGATTGTTTAATAATCCTCATTTAGGTATACTTAGACTACCAATGGAAGTTATACAAACGTTTATCAAAACTGGTACAGCCAAACCGATCAAACTTGTCAACAAGCGAACAGGACATATATAGTTATGTCGCGTGGGTTCACCCGTGGGTCGAGTGATCTAATACTTAACCAATTAAGGTGAGGTTTTCATCTAATGATAGCGATTTATACAGAGCATCGGGAGCCAAAAGAGGCGTTTCTGTGATTTATACGAAATTTAAAGACTTTTATTGAGATTTTTTAAAGTTTTTTAGGATTAAGGAAGTTGTGGGTTTTATGATACCTAGTTGGTCTTATAATATCCTAGGTCGTTGACATTGAACGAATTTACTATCTGCGAGTCGGCTACTTAAAAAAAACTTGAGAGGTGTCATCAAGGGACACCCGGATGGAACGAAGTTCAATGCGAAATAGAAAGACGAAACGAAAATATCTGGCTTGCTTTCTATAAGAGAGAGAGAGAGACAGAGGAACATTCTCTGTCTGTCTCTCTCTAACGCAAAAAGTGTCGTTACAACTTTTCGTCTTAATTTTTTCCGTCTAGCCCCCTTTCGCAACGCGCGATAAGGAACTTCGTTCCAATAAAACATCACACAATAATCATTTTTTTCTTAAGGTACATCGGCGCAACTCACACGAGCAACGTTGGCGAAAAGTGACACATTCTATTTCAAAGATTTACATATGTACATCAAACATACAAGCCAAGCCAAGCCCGTTGGAACAGTGGCACATGTACGCGCTTACTGTGTCGGGGGTTGCAGGTTCGATTCAACGGAGTCAACAATATGTACAGACATAGTTGTTGGCGATGACGTCTGGGTCTCCATTATATATTCTTATTTGTATTTGCAGTAGTATCAGTTAGTAAGATTTCATAATACAAGCTTAGAGCTTAGTTTGGGTCTAATTAACCGTATGTGAATTCTAACTATTATTTTAAATGCGAAAGTAACTCTGTCTGTCTGTTACACTTTCACGTCAAAACTACTGAACCGATTTGAATGAAATTTGGTACACAGTTAGTTCAGAGCATGAGAAAGGACATAGGCTACTTTTTATCCCCGAAATTCCCGCGGTGAAACCGCGGGGCGGGGCTAGTTTGTTAATAAAAAAGAAATATCATACGCTTAATCGTGTACAACATGCGTCACTTCAAGTTTACAATACTTATAAATCTAACACAATAGTGAAGTGAGATCAAGGATTACAGCGTCAATACATCATGTTAATGAGAAGGATACATAATTCATACGATTGCAACCGTACTGGCAACAATCATTGCAATATGAGTACTGAGCATTGTGATACCGTGTAGGACGATGGTTGTAGCCTGTGCAAACTTAAGTCTAAGACAGTTTTTAGCTGTTTTCTGAGTCCTAACATATGTAGCTGAGAGCATGCGCAAAGCTTTGTGTAGACAGTTTTTAGACTGTCTTCTTAATTCAAACAGTATTTAGACTGTCTTGTTAGCCCAAACAGTATTTAGACTGTATTCCTGTCTAATGTCTTTAAACAGTCTTCTCATCTTTAATCTTTCTCCTTGTCTATCTGTCTATACTGTCTGTCTGTCTATACTGTCTGTCTGTCTATACTGTCTTCTTGTCTATCTGTCTAAACTGTCTTCTTGTCTATTTGTCTATACTGTCTTCTTGACTTAAGACTGTGTTCTTGTCTATAAAAACCTATGAACGGTCTAACAGAATGTTTCGTCAGTCGCAGACATTTTGTTTGTGAGACTGACTTTAACGATAACAGAGACTAGTCTGTTATGGTCCTAAGATGCCGTTGATTGGTATTCCTGATATAGCGTTTAATCAAACATTAAATCCTTTGCTTCGTTCAGTATCACTACATAGTATAAAATAAAGTCGTCTCTTTTTCGTGTCTGTCACACTGTTTGTCTGTCTGTATGCTTAAATCTTTAAAATTACGCAACGGATTTTGATGCGGTTTTTTGTAATAGGTAGAGTGATTCAAGAGGAAGGTTTTTATATAAAAAAAATCCCGAAATTCCCACGGGAACGGGCACAACGCGGGTAAAACCGCGGGGCGCTGCTAGTAAACAATATACTATTCATATCACATAGCTACGTAATATAGCATACTAGCAGCGCCCCGCGTTTTCCTTGCGTTGTGCCCGTTCCCGTGAGAATTTCGGGATGAAAAATAGCTAATAACGTTCCTGTTGAATGTGGCTATCCATTACGAAAGGAATTATTAAAATCGGATTGATAGTTCTGATATAAACGCGTTAAGACAAACAAACTCTTCATCATTAATATATTAGTATAGAAGTCATTCATAATTACTCGTATGTCAAGTCGAAACTTTACACTAATAATTTATTAGTTTAACAAGGAGGATTAGTATTCAGATAATGTATAGGATATCGACACTTCATGCGTACGCGCAGATAATCTTAACGTAATCTTAATCCGTGTACTAGCATGGTTCTACGGGTTTACCCGCGTTGTACTCGCTCTCGTGAGAATTACCTGATAAATAACTTCCCGTTGAATCTGGGTATCCATTACAAAAATAATTATTTAATTCGAAGCGTTAGTTTGAGACAAGCGCGTTAAAATAAACAAAAAAAAACTAATTCTCATCTTTATCTACACTAATATCTACACTTATATTACCTATAAAGAGGAAAACTTTGTTTATTTGTAATGAATAGGCTCAAAAACTATTGGACCGTTTTTAAAAATTCTTTCACCATTCGAAAGCTACATTATCCACGAGTAACATAGGCTATTTTTCATATCGAAATTCCCACAGGAATGGACACAACGCGGGTAAAACCGCGGGGCGCTGTTAGTTATATTAATACTAGCAGCGCCCCGCGGTTTTACCCGCGTTGTGCCCGTTCCCGTGGGAATTTCGGGATTTTTTTTACATAAAAACCTTCCTCTTGAATCACTCTACCTATTACAAAAAACCGCATCAAAATCCGTTGCGTAATTTTAAAGATTTAAGCATACAGACAGACAAACAGTGTGACAGACACGAAAAAGAGACGACTTTATTTTATACTATGTAGTGATAGTGATAGATGAGGGGTGGGGTAATAAAATGAAAATCAATCAAGACACCTTTTCCTTCACAGAAAGAAAATTGTCTAAGGTTGGAAACTCAGCGATATCAATTTAAATTTCAAGACCCGACAGACCCTGGTGTCAGAGCTGGTGTCACCGCTAACCCAATCCGTGCTTCGGAGGGCACGTTAAGCCGTCGGTCCCGGTTACTTTCTACGGATAGTAGTCGTTACATGAGCCATGTCAGAGGCCTTTGGCGGCTCAATAACTCTGACACCAGGATTGATCAGGTTGACCATCCACTCGATGAAGAAGAAGAAGCTAACCCAACTAGTGTTAGAGCTTTTTAAACCTCCGACACGGTCTAACTAAAACAACTGGTACCGACAGATTAACGTAGATATACTTTGTAAGATACCACTACTCGATAGTTACGCATACCAATCGGTCAACACAAGACATTAGTGCGTCTAATAACACACATTTACAATCCTTCAGGGTATGATAAATGGTTATAAATAAGAGACTCGCAAAAGTCTGTTACTACTTGGTATCGTAAACGCTTCAGGGTATACAATCTTAAGGCGGGTACGGATGAAGTTACGACGAGAAATGTAACATTCACAGCGAGCTACGAGCATTTTAGTCACTGCCGCTCGTTGCTCGCTGCGAGCGCCGTGTGTCGCCGAACTGAGTGCACGAACACTCGCTGTGTAACACGTTACATTACGCTTTGTGACTTCAGTCAGTAGCTGTCTATATAATATAGTACAGGCATAGTTAACGACTCCAATGGTAGGCACTTACTTTGTCAAATTCCAAAAAAAAATAGTTATAGCCTGTAATGTCCCACAGCTAAGCAACGGCGTCTCATCTCACTGAGGATATCAGTACAGTGAGGAGGATTATGCGTAATCACAACGCTTGCTTACTGCGGGCTCAAATTCAAATTCAAATTCAAATTCAAAATCTTTATTGCCATATCACATATTACATGTTACATAATAACAATGTAAGTGGTGAAACCCCGTAGGGGCACTGCAATTATGAGATAAAAATATATAAAACATAACTTATATATTATATCTATATAATTTATTTATATAATTTATATATCTATATAATTTATTTATTGCTTAACTTATTTATAATTATATAATGTACTATAAGGCTTAAAATTTATCATTCAGTTAAAATTCAAACGGGCGGGATGTTTGAAAAGTAATTTGTAAGCCCGGGAATTGAACCCGAGACCTCAGTCTTGGCAGGCGAGTGCACATACCACTAGAACACCGTAGCGTTACATAATAAGGATACAAAATTTCATGGAGAGATAAACAGACCCATGCCCAGAGACATTAAATATCTTGTACAAATCAAATTCACATATTTTTCTCTTCTATCAATAGAATGAACTTCAAAGCTCTACCCAAACACATTCAATACTTTTTTCACCCATAACCAGTTGTCTATTCCTAATCAGAAGCACCGTTCGATCAAAACCGAAAGTTAAAAAAAAACAGACAAAAAATTGACAATCGCGGGTACAGTTAAATAGATAAATAAATTCTGGTTACAGTACATACATATATGAAATCTGTACTGATATATAAAGCTAGAGTTTGATTGTCGTTTGTTTGTTTGAACGCGTAAATCTCGGAAACTACCAGTAAGATTTGAAATTAAATTTTTGTACTAGTACCACCCCGCGGTTTTACCCGCATTATGCAAGTTTCCGTGAGAATTTCGGGATGAAAAACAGCCTGTTACCTTTTTGTTGAATGTGGCTATCTATTGCAAAAATAACTATTCATATTGGGTTAGTGTTTTCCGAGATTACCGCATACATACAAACTAACTTTTCTAGTTTAGAACGATGTTAATTCCATCTAAAAAGTCCGACAGGCTTGGCCACTAACCTACTTACTTATACCCTATTAAAAAAGCACAGATATGTAAAAAAAATACGCCAATATTTTTTGAAAATCCCACATCGAAGCGAACAAAACCTTGCTTCACAAATAGTTTTAATTTTAATCAGCGGCACCTAAGCCGATCCTTAAACGGCGCGACAGTGGTCGAACAAAAAATAAGTGGGCCGACCGAGATGAATGAATGAATGAATGATAATGATAACTGTAGCTTGACAAGGTCCATGACATTTAAAAATATAAGTTGATAGTATAAGCAATGTCCAGAGCAAAGGCCTCGTGCCAACGATCAGTACAGTGAGGATTAGGCGTAATCACCACGCTTGCCTAATGCGGGTTAGTGATTTCAAACCCGAGCCATGTTTGACAAGGGAACATGTTTTCGCTCGACCTGGGATCTGATGACATTTAAAAATAATAGTATACTAGCAGCGCCCCGCGGTTTTACCCGCGTTGTACCCGTTCCCGTGGGAATTTCGGGAATTTTTATACATATAAACCTTCCTCTTGAATCACTCTACCTATTACAAAAACCGCATCAAAATCCGTTGCGTAATTTTAAAGATTTAAGCATACAGACAAACAAACAGACAAACAGACAAAAATAGCGACTTTGTTTTATACTATGTAGTGATATATATCAGTTGATTATAGAGGCTGCATCCACTGGTCTCGGCTGGAAGGACCTGGAAGTTGCCGCACGAGATCGGAAGCAGTGGAGATCTTTTCTTTGAGCCCTATGTCCCTGATGAGGGATAACAGGATTTCATCATCATCATCATTAGCCAGTAATGTCTTACAGTCCTAAGGGATCATGATATATTAAATACTGTGAGTTGATAGGTTAATTTTTGTTATTTCCACCATGATGTCATCAATCGACTCAATAGGTAGGTATTAACACGTCTTATCACTTTCTGTCACGTGAGTTGTACTAGGCGGGCTGAACAAAGGTACCAATGCTTTAAAGTTGTTGACCTATATTGGTTGAAAAGGCACTCAAAAATAGGTAGGAGTACTTTTAAATACGGGATCAAAAAAAAATCTCACAATACAGCATTTCTAAACCACATTTTTTTAAAGGGCGTGTCTTAATTATCAAAAAAAGTTCTTGTTTTTTTTTAAAGCTTAATCAAAATCGATCCAGCCGATCCGATATGTCACATTCGATTCCAGCGGTGACATCAGCCATCTTATTTGGTTTCGCGCCTCCGCTCCTCCCACTGGCATTAATTAATACAACTTGACGATACTTAGATGGTCACTTCCGGAAAAGTTGTACTTTGTGAAGGACATGCCGGTAAATCACGTCATATTAAAAGTACATGGTTGTGATGTAGAGTTTGAAGGTGTTGTTTTACTTCATTTAACTAAAATTCTGATAGTAAGAAATACATTTACAGTTAGCATTAATTAATGTAACTTCATGAAAGTTATTACTAAGATATCATTACTCAACAATACAAATCCATGTAATCTTACATATTATAAAAGCTGTCTGTCTATCTGTTTGTGTGTAATTGATTTTCTCAAAAATTTGCATTTGTTCTCTTTGCCTTTTTGCCGAAATTCCCACAGGAACAATCAACAGACCTATTCTATTCTAAAAACGGTGTATATTGGACAAACTCGACAACATTGTCAACGTGGCAATTTGTCGACCACAAAACGCCATGTTGTAACATCTATTGCTACACGCGTCTACAACCCTTTTGAAATAGAAACCAGCGCCGTGGGCGTAAGGAACCCACACAATCATAAATCGGAAATGAGAAATTATTCGCGCCTAGACTTAGCTTTAAATGTTTAGTACTAGTTTTGTTCGAAAGTTAAGTTGAAGTTTTTTGGAGACCCAAAAAATTTATGAATATGAGTAATGAGTATTAGCAGGGCCCCGCGGTTTTACCCACTTTGTGTCCGTTCCCGAGGGAATTTAGGGATGAATAATAATAGCCTTTCCGTTGAATGTGGCTATCCATTACAAAAATAATTATTCAAATCGGATTAGTAGTTTCTGCCATAACCGCCTTCAAACAATCACAAAAAAAACTTCACGTTTATTATATACTAGCAGCGCCCCGCGGTCTTACCCGCGTTGTGCCCGTTCCCGTGGGAATGTCGGGAATTTTTATACATAAAAACCTTCCTCTTGAATCACTCTACCTATTACAAAAAACCGCATCAAAATCCGTTGCGTAATTTTAAAGATTTAAGCATACAGACAAACAAACAGACAAAAATAGCGACTTTGTTTTATACCATGTAGAGATAAGCATAGATTAATAGCAGTGCCCCGCGGTGTTACCCGCGTTGTGCCCGTTCCCGAGTGAATTTCGGAAAGTCTCTAAAAATATAAGTTCTATGCATCTAACTTCCTCATGCATATTTTTATTTAATACCAAAATAATTATAAACCGATATCTTCACTAAATAGTATAAAACAAAGTCGCTACTTTTGTCTGTTTGTTTGTCTGTATGCTTAAATCTTTAAAATTACGCAACGGATTTTGATGCGGTT
The DNA here is from genome assembly GCA_963082685.1 of Cyclophora albipunctata. Lineage (NCBI taxonomy): Eukaryota > Metazoa > Arthropoda > Insecta > Lepidoptera > Geometridae > Cyclophora > Cyclophora albipunctata. The sequence continues at coordinate 5,590,393 of OY720138.1, read as the reverse complement.
TTTTGTAATAGGTAGAGTGATTCAAGAGGAAGGTTTATATGTATAAAAAATCCCGAAATTCCCACGGGAACGGGTACAACGCGGGTAAAACCGCGGGGCGCTGCTAGTAATCTTAATAAAAACTTAAATCTGAATAGGTAAATCTATCTTATTTATTATCTTAATAAATATATTCATCTTATCTAACCATTTACATTTCCGACACAATCTGACGATTTAAACAATCCGGATCGATTGCTTAACGTCTGAAGCACGGTAGCACTCAGATATAAATGCCGCAGCCTCAATGCACTATGATCGCTTAGTCGAGCTAAGCCACAAGCGGTACAAGCAATTAAGCATGCAATATGCATAAACAGACGCCCGAGAAGCGATTAGTGCTGCACTTGATATCCGTTTAGAAATAGTTTTAATTAACTTGTAGTTAGCATGAGTTTATATAGTTAAATAAATAAATAAATATACCTGGACAAATTCACACACGGTTAATCAGACCCAAAGCAAAGTAAGCTCTAAGCTTGTGTTATGGAATCTAAATAACTGATACTACATATACATACACAAATACTTTATAAGAATATATAATTGACATCCAGACGTCATCGCCAACAACTATGTCTGCACATATTGTTGACTCCGGGCATGATCGAACCGGCAACTCCGACACAGTAAGCGCTCTTCACTGCCACTGTGCCAACGGGCTTGTCATATGTATAACTAGCAGCGCCCCGCGGTTTTACCCGCGTTGTGCCCGTTCCCGTGGGAATTTCGGGAATTTTTTTACATAAAAACCTTCCTCTTGAATCACTCTACCTATTACAAAAAACCGCATCAAAATCCGTTGCGTAATTTTAAAGATTTAAGCATACAGACAGACAAACAGACAGACACGAAAAAGAGGCGACTTTATTTTATACTATGTAGTGATTATCTATTAGTATAGTAAAGGAACCGTTAACGTTTAATATTAGGTTTATTCCTCCTCACTGTACAGATATCTTCAGTGACATGACAGGATTTTGCCCAACAGTGGGATATTACAGGCTAAGGGTGCGATTTCATTGAAGTGGAGCGGAGGACCAATCACAACGCATTACGAAAAGATTTTGACAATGACAATGCCTGTTTGACAATTTCAATTCGTTGTGATTGGTCGGTTGCGCTCAGCACCGTTTGAATGGAAACGCACCCAAGATTACGTAGTAACTATTTAGTAATCTGTGCCCAAGATCCTAAACCTTTGCCGCCTTATTGATAAACGCAGTGTAACTAAAGACTGTTATAAAGTGTTTTGTCTCTTTTGCTCTTCAGAAAATTGCGTACGTCAGAAAGTGACAAACCATTTGATAGCTAACATGTTCATAATACGCGTTTTTTAATACGGCCCTTATAGTATCTCGCATTAATTTGTTTAATTTTGCATATACATATACAAGTGTCATTCAGAAACTTAATTCAATGATTTAAAGGTAATTTTAGTTTCGTTATTTTAAACCAGCATGTAGTTTAAGCAATAATACCCAAGGACCAACATTCTCTGCACGAAACTAGTTTAGATTTTATGCGAAAATGTGGTCTATATTGTCGTTGGGTAGACTTATTTAGTCTGTGGTTTAGCAGGTTTGGCGCCAACCGCTTAGAAACGATCCAATATGGCGGTTTATTATTAAAATATTGGCTTTAAATTATATTATTGGTTTAGGCGGTTTTGCAATAAAAATGATATGACATCAGCTTGAATACGTTATTATATATTTTATGGTAATTCGTTGGATATTTTTATTAAGATGTATTACTAAAAATGGTTAAACTAAGTAAACTTTTGGAGTTAGTAACAACGTATAGTCAGCCTATGAAAACGTTGAAGACTGTACTGTAATAGAATATATATATATTTTTTTTATACCTGGACAAATTCACACACGGTTAATTAGACCCAAAGTAAGCTCTAAGCTTGTGTTATGGAATCTAACTCACTGATACTACTACATATACATACACAAATACTTTATAAGAATATATAATGAACACCCAGACGTCGTCGCCAACAACTAGGTATGTCTTCACATATTGTTGACTCCGGGCGGGAATCGAACCCGCAACCCCCGACACAGTAAGCGCTCTCACTGCCACTGTGCCAACGGGCTTGTCAATATGGTTTATCACAATCGAAGAAAATTCTCATTTATATGTATGCTAGCCTACTTATTTTGTAAATGCGAAAGTTTGCGAGGATGTACGTACGTATGTATGTTTATTACTTTGTCACGCAAAAACTACTGAACGGATTTGGATGAAGCTTTACAGTAATATAGGTTATACATCAGAATAACACATGGGATACATTTTATCCCGAAATACCCGCGGGAATGGGTACAACGCGGGTAACAACGCTGGACGGCTAGTTATCTAATGAAAGTGTGATATAAGGGTATAATAAAGTTCCAAGTAAGAACATGTAAGTAGCAAAATTTCTTAAAAAAATATATTGAATATTTTGTTTTTACTCAAATAATCCAAAAGAAAACATTTACTAATAGTAATTGATTAGTCATGAAAATAAAATCCAATTATCTCATTAAGCAATTCTTACTTAATAACTTAATCAAAGCGACAATTTCACGTTTTCACTAAATAGAACCAATAACGAATCACAGTTAGCAACATAGTTAGATAATTCCGCAGAATTCGTAGCATTAAAACGTTGCCAACTGTGTCAATGACCCTAATCGAAAATATGGGTGAAAGATCAGACAAAAACTGCCGTTTGGCCTGAATTACTTTCCTATTTCATTTGCACCAGACGCGGATTGTCAAACTTATAACACCGCCATCTAGCGGTGAGTAGCGGAACCACGTAGTGAACTATCTTACGGCACAATAATTTAAAATTTTCTAATTAAGTTTTTATTGGTTAATAAGTTTAACTTGTTTTTATTTATTGGCGTACGTGACTAACAGTGCGAAGCCATGCCGACTGGAGTATATTAAATATTAAAATAAGCTATTTTGATATCGTTATCTAAATAATGCAGATTGCAGTATCATTTTTCATTTGTAAACATTAAAAAAGGATAATCACATCGTAATTTGTACCTAATTGGATTTAAATTCTTATCTATCATGCTTATTAAAACTGCTCACTCATTCATAAACCGTTCATGCCTTTTTAAGTAAATTTTCAGTAAACGAACAAACAAAAAGATAACATGTTAGATAAATACTTGCGTCAAATTAATTATAAATATATTTTAATAACATACTTACTAATTTACTCCAACCAAGAAGTTGTGTAACGTTCTAAAAATGAAATTTTTCGGGCTATTTACCTGAAATAATAAAATAATAGAGTTAGTACATGAATGGTATACAGCGCCATCTGTGGAAATTTATTAGAACTGCGTAGTTCATTGTCTTGAGATTAGTGCAAGGAATCTCAGGAGAGTGCGCTAGTGGTTTTAATACATCAAGTCATTTCGATACTTATCAAAGGTGGTTATCATTATATTTAGTAGAGATATTCTGATTATTTAGACGTAAATTTTAATACTAGATTTTTAAGTTATATATATTTGAGCAAAATTATGAAGGAATCAAGCACATTAAAAATTGTTGGAAGTAGGTAATTATCTACACTAATATTATAAAGAGGAAAACTTTGTTTGTTTGTAATGAATAGGCTCAAAAACTACTGGACCGTTTTTAAAAATTATTTCACCATTCGAAAGCTACATTATCCACGAGTAACATAGGCTATTTTTCATCCCGAAATTCCCACAGGAATGGACACAACGCGGGTAAAACCGTGGAGCGCTGCTAGTCTTAAATATTTCATTAAATTAACTAAGTATTTCTGTTACTTACATACTTATCTATACTAATATTATATAGAGGTATAATTTGCAAGTTTTATGTAACGGCACATCTAGGGAACTACCAGCCCGATTCGAAAAAATCTTATTTTCAGTGAAGCTTCATTCAAGAGAAAGAATAAAGGCTATTTTGTATCCCTAAATTCCCACGGGAAATAAAACGACGTGGTTAAAACCGCGGAGCACGGTTAGCAGAGTTATAATACGAGAACTGGTACTGTCGACATCAACAGCGCCCCGCGCATTTACCCGCATAATACCCATTCCCGTAACAATATAAGGATAAAAAAACTTGAGAGTTGTCAAGGGACACCCGGATGGAACGAAGAAACACTGTCAGGATTCATTATTGTTATTATTTATTATATACATAAAACCTGTATACACTCAACAAAAATAATCATCGCGACACCGCACTGTTCGATTTATTCCCTTTATGTCGAGTCCCTTTACGTCGAGCCGAGAACCTGGTCCCGCTTCTATTACCCCTACGTCGAGTTTAATAATCTCATATTTTGAAGTACGGTCAGGTTCACATGTTGTATGTGTTATTGTATTCAAATCTACTGAATTATGAATAATAACATATTATATTATATTAGACTATTGACTGCAACATATTGATAATCGATGGTGCATTGGTGATTTTACTTGAATTAAGTACAGCAGTATTTAGACATTACATCGATGTAACTAATACATACGTAATGTAGAGTACATTATTACAGATCACTAAAAAGCTTAGCGCAACTTAAGTTCGACTATCAGGTAAGTTTTAGATGTCACCTCTCTTTTGCACATATACATGTCTATTGTTATCAGCGTTTGTTTAAGATGTAACATCTCTTTCGTACATATACATGTCTCTCTTACATATCTATTGTTATCAGCGTTGCACGTCCCAACTATAACCAGGACAAAGCTTTCCAAACTCTAGTGTCCTTTTAACCTTGAAAGAGTGCACTACGTAACTGCAGTGTAAGTGCTTCGGAAATTCTGTGGTGGTTCAGAAACATGATAGTGTGTGAAACACGTAAGTACCATTATTTTTCTATAATCCATATTAAATTTTAAATACGAAAATAACTGTCTGTTACGTTTTCACGGGCATACCGATTATGAGATTCTTTGAGGCCTGGGTAAATAAATCCATAGGTAATTTTGTTATTCAATAAGTAGCACGCCGATTTATTTACTTATTGAAACCAATATCTTAAGAATGATTTTCTTCATTCATTAATTTAAAATATTGTTGTTATTAGTGACTTACTGAGGTTACTTGACTTTTCTAATGGATTTTATTCCTTTTTAGGATTTCTGAAGATTACGAAGTATATCTAAAATGGATTTAATTTCTATAATAAATATTTTGGAAGGCAGCGAGACTGACGACACTAATGTTGAAGTAGGCGATAGGAGTATTCATGTACCACCATCAGAACCTATCCAACACCTAAATTTGGAAAATGATGATTCCAGCGACTCTTATAAATTATTAAACCTCGATCTACAAAATATTGACAGTGTTCAAAATAACAGTGTAGATATAACCCAAAACCCCGAATGTAGCCCATCAAGACCTCAAGTAAAGATGGTAAAGATTATCAAGAATCCGGTTGCAGCACTTGGGGTATTTCTAACATAGAAGAAAGGCGTCAAGGCTACCGCCAAGAGAATCAAGAACCTGGTTGCAGCACTTGGGGTAATTGGGGTAAAACTATAATGCTGATTTACATTTACATGAATAGTGATGATTATACTGTGATTTATATAGATTAAGAAAGTTACTTTGTAGAATAATTATTTACTGTAAACTATAATACTGATTTACATTTACATGAATAGTGATGATTAAAATACTGTGATTTATATAGATTAAGAAAGTTACTTTTTAAGAATAATTATTTACTGTAAAACTATATGCTGATTTACATTTATGTAAGTACATGAATAGTGATGATTATACTGTGATTTATATAGATTAAGAAAGTTACTTTTTTGAGAAGAATTATTACTAATAACTTATATTAATAGGGATGATTTATTACTTGATATGAAAACACTTAATCATAGTGTATTAAAACAAATAATAAAACAATATTTTAATTATACTGGCTTTTCATTTATATCCTGACTGTACGAGTACCTATACCTAAAGCGGAAAATAGCAATATTTTGGAAGAACAATAGACCCTCAAACTCGACGTAAAGGGACTCGACATAAAGGGAATAAATCCACTGTTCAATGCGAAATAGAAAGACGAAACGAAAATATCTAGCTTGCTTTCTATAAGAGAGAGAGAGAGAGACAGACAGTCTGTCTCTCTCGAACGCAAAAAGTGTCGTTACAACTTTTCGTCTTATTTTTTTCCGTCTAGCCCCCTTTCGCAAAGCGCGATAAAAACTTCGTTCCAAAAATTATCAAATACAAAACGAATTATCAAACTCCGACTGTTAATTCCAGAGATAATCACATACAAACAAACAAACAAACTCTAGCTTAAACGAATTACATGTAAAAAAGTATCGTTATAACCGTGTGAACTATTTGTTTTCACACAATAGGCCCTCGCGAGGAAACAATTCATTCAGCGTAGATAATTGTTAAAAACTTACATGTTTTTATAACAACACTACAAATTAATACTACGGCTCAACTATGATAATCTGATCATAATCTCAAGATTAAAACAACAATAAATAGTTTCAAAGATTAGGTATTATTGATATTTTAATCTTACCATACGTAATAAAATTAAAAAATAAATATGTCAGCCATGCCAGAGGCCTTTGGCGGCTCAATAACTCTGACACCAGGATTAGTCAGGTTGACCATCCACTCGATGAAGAAGAAGAATCAATATTATAGGTACAGGGTGTTTTTAGATAGGTCTACGTAGGCAAGTCTGAAACACCCTGTATACAACTATACATACCTACATTAGAATATCTTTATATTCATCTACCTATACTGTAATATTTAAAGGAAAACAGCACCCCGCTGTCATATAAATATGTGGTCAATCTGATAAATAGTCATACAAAGATCTGGTCAAATAACGATCAAGTCCAATCGAGATCGAGTCCAATCGAGATTTAGTCAAACTACGATTATGTCGTATCGGCTACCTAGTCATATCGAGACGAAGTCCTATAGATACTAACCCCGTTGTGCCCGTTCCCGTGGGAATTTCGGGATGAGAAATAGCCTAATAATTATTTTCAAATCGGACCAGTAGTTCCTGAGATTAGCGCGTTCAAACAAACAAACTCTGCAGCTTTATAATACATATTAGTACCTATAGATTTAGATTTCATATGGGGATATAAATCTCTCATTGTCCGTTGTTTCACAATTCCCCGTACGTTGGAAGGAAGGTGACAATTTGTTAAGACGCGGACACACTGAATTACTGCTAGTTAACAGTTCGGCTGTAATTGTGATTGATGGGCTTGCTTACGGCATGGTGTGGACCGGGCCTTATCTATGTCTTGTTCATTTTAGTCTATGGTGATGATACTATAATCATGCAATTTTTTTGAATCATCAAATAGTTGATACAAAAATATATAAATATAAGTAAAAGTAATCACTTGTAAAGCGAAAATCGGACTTCAATCTATATGTCAGGAAAAACTCTTTGTTTTGGAAACGGTTCAGGCGTTATAGAAGTTATCGGTTCCAAAGAATTATGAATGGGCGCATGCATTGCTTCAAGGTACCTTCCTACCGCAAGAATTTTCAAAATTGTCAAATCAATCAACCCAATTGTATTACCTCTATTTTTGCGAGTCGGTTGCTAATAAAATGTATAATATTATTTATAATAATATAATACTATTTCGTAGTATAATATTAATAACTTTTTAAAGTAAAAGCGGCGAACGGATCCTCAAACATTATTCCATCTTTAAAAAAAACTATAATATTATAAGCCAAACCACTTTCATCCTTATTTATATGGAGTTAGAGAGGCAATTAATATTACGTACATCGATCCTAAGTTTATTATTTGTGGCCAGTAATAGAATAACTTCCTTGTTCTAATTTTAAACTAAGGAGGAGTAATGAAAAGAGGTTGACTACGAGACTCCATTTTATCTGTGGTATACCACTTTATGTTAGCAATCTTTTTACTGTGTTAATATTTTACCTGTTGTGTCCCACAGTCCCACTGCTGGGGAAAGGTCTCATTCTTTCCCATCTGGATCTGTCTTTATGTCAGTTAGAGTAAATAATTGTGTCATAAATCACGTCTTACTTAATTGACTAGATATTATACATAATGACCAGTAATTATGCATAATATAAACATTAAACACTACACCAGTACTGATATACACATCAAAACATCAATTTTCTTTTTGTTATAGTTATTACCCATTTATTACTTAGTGTATTAATTCTCGATCAGTGAATGACATCAATCAATGACATCACCTCGGGTCAAGTGCAAAGTGAATGACGTATCTATGATCGTTGTCACTCTGGTTTCTTAAGTTTAGGCGCTAGAACACTACTCATTTTGACACACTTCGCTTTTATTATACACTAGCAGCGCCCCGCGGTTTTACCCGCGTTGTGCCCGTTCCCGTGGGAATTTCGGGAATTTTTTTACATAAAAACCTTCCTCTTGAATCACTCTACCTATAACAAAAAAAACCGCATCAAAATCCGTTGCGTAATTTTAAAGATTTAAGCATACAGACAGACAAACAGTGTGACAGACACGAAAAAGAGACGACTTTATTTTATACTAAGTATGTAGTGATTTTTATCTGACGTTTCGGCCCCTTTACAGGAACCGTGACCACAGAAGACTGTCAGAGGTCTCAATTCAATTCAAAATCGTAGTCACTCACTAGCGATATACCCTTGCTTCGCTTCTTAACACCATCGCTACGATAACTTAACGTGGAAAGGTAGTAAGTACTTTATGTAAGTTTAATTAGGTTAGTGGCCAACGCTGGTGTCGTGAGTTTGTATACCGCCTTGCGAATGAGACAACCGGGACCGACAATTCAACGTGCCCTCCGAAGCACGGTAGCGCTGAGACAGAAATGCCACTATCGGCCACACATCCAAGTAGCCGTTTCAATTGAAGTTGACCGGAGTGTGCAGCTCAATCGCCAATCAGAACGCATTCCGAAAAGTTTTTGACAATGTCAATGCGTTGTTTGACAATCCTTATGCGATGTGATTCGTGGATTGAGCTCCACACAGCTCCGCTCCGCTGCTATAGAAACGCGATCTTACACTTTTTAGACAGCCATTATCGTAGTTGAGAGCTGCGACTCTTATACGTGATTACGGGGTCGTGGAGCAAGAAAGAAGCATTTAACTTACTTTCTCCTAAGCATCACGATAGGTTAGGACTAACAGTACACCAGCAACTTATTTTAAAAACTGCGATAATTCGAGATCATGGTCACCCTACTATTTCCCAAGAAAACTTATGTCAAGTAATATTAAAAGTAGGGTGACCACGCATTTTGAGTCAATAATAATTTTTAAATAAAAATACGTAAATAACGAATCATCTTTGTTTAAATTAAAATAAATACAGGTAGCATCGCAATCATTTATTTACTGAGTCAGAAAAAAATGGTTGGGATCACGACCCCGAAATCACCTTGTATATGGAAAAGCCTTCTCAAAAGGACAATGAGTAAAATGATTAAAATGTTAAAAATATTAAGATTAAAAGTATTATATAAAGTAATCTAACGCTAGGATTAAGTTATTTCATTGTTACTAACATTGTATGGATCATAGTTATCTGAAATAAATGATTTATTATATTATTAGTACTAGCAGCGCCCCGCGGTTTTACCCGCGTTGTGCCCGTTCCCGTGGGAATTTCGGGAATTTTTTTACATAAAAACCTTCCTCTTGAATCACTCTACCTATTACAAAAACCGCATCAAAATCCGTTGCGTAATTTTAAAGATTTAAGCATACAGACAGACAAACAGACAGACACGAAAATGAGACGACTTTATTTTATACTATGTAGTGATTATCATACGATTGACACTACTAGGACCTAAAATTTGACGTGCCAACCGAAGCACATAAGCAAATCGGTTTCTGAACATAACGTTCAGAAAGATACGAATTCGGTCAACTAAACATGTACTCATTCAGTCATTCTATTCATTCCATCTCTAAACCTTTATCCTCTATGGAAGATATTGTCTTTGGTTACAAAATCGGCCATATTTGTTTTCATTTGACATCAACTTAGAAAAAAAAAGTCTCTCAAATTATCTCGGCTATCGTAATTTATGAGATTAAATTATTAATAAAAATTTATAGCGATTTAGATAATAAACGTGTCTTATAATTAATTTATAGCATTATGTTAGATTATAATCTATTTCCATGTAAATACGCGCTTTCTGAGAACCGATAAAGTAATAAGGTAGCATTGAATTACTGAATATATCCTAATAGATAAATAAATTGTATTATTTTATTAATTCCTACTATTATATAGGCATTAATTAATAGCTTTATAAAAATACTATCTGCGCCCCGCGGTTTTGCCCGCCTTCGCGTTTCTGTCGGAATTTCGGGATGAAAAATAGCCTAATACCTTCCCGTTGAATGTGGCTATCTTTTACTAAAAGAATTATTCAAATCCGATTGGTAGTTTCTTAGAAAAGCGCACACAAACAAACAAAAATAAACTCTTCAGCTTCACTACATAGTATAAAATAAAGTCGTCTCTTTTTCGTGTCTGTCTGTATGCTTAAATCTTTAAAATTACGCAACGGATTTTGATGCGGTTTTTAGGGTTCCGTAGCCAAATGGCAAAAACGGAACCCTTATAGATTCGTCATGTCTGTCTGTCTGTCTGTCCGTCCGTCTGTCCGTATGTCACAGCCTTTTTTCTCCGAAACTATAAGAGCTATGTTGTTGAAACTTAGTGTGTAGATGTATTCTGTGAACCGCATTAATATTTTCACACTAAAATAGAAAAAAAAAAAATTTTAGGGGGGTCTCCCATACTTAGAAATGAAAAAAATATTTTTTTTTTTCATCAAACCCATACGTGTGGGGTATCTATGGATAGGTCTTCAAAAATGGTATTGAGGTTTCTAATATCATTTTTTTCTAAACTGAATAGTTTGCGCGAGAGACTCTTCCAAAGTGGTAAAATGTGTGTCCCCCCCCCTGTAACTTCTAAAATAAGAGAATGATAAAACTAAAAAAAATATATGATGTACATAACAATGTAATCTAACACCGAAAATTGGTTTGAACGAGGTCTAGTTAGTAGTTTTTTTTTTACGACATAAATCGTAAACCGCAAAAAAATACTGATTATTCATTCAATAACTCAAATGTAAATAAAAAAACAAGTACAACGAACTTCAAGAACTTCTTTATTATGTTACTCGCTGCTACGGAACCCTTCATGGGCGAGTCCGACTCGCACTTGGCCGCTTTTTGTAATAGGTAGAGTGATTCAAGAGGAAGGTTTTTATGTAAAAAAAATCCCGAAATTCCCACGGGAACGGGCACAACGCGGGTAAAACCGCGGGGCGCTGCTAGTTATGATATAAATACTAATAATAAAGTTGAAGAGTTTGTTTGTTTGAAGGCGCTAATCTCAGAAAATACCAGTCCGATCCGAATAATTCTCTTTTTAACAGATAGTCACATTCAACGGGAAGGTTATATGCTACTTTTCATTCCGAAACTCCTGGGGAATGGGCACAACACGGGTAAAACCGCGGGGCGCTGCTAGTTTTAATATAGATAGGTAGGTATTAGATTACAATCCATATCTATACTAATATTATAAAGCTGAAGAGTTTGTTTTGTTTGTTTGTTTAAACGCGCTAATCTCAGAAACTACTGAACCGATTTGAATAATTCTTTCACTGTTAGATAGTCTATTTATCGAGGAAGGCTATAGGCTACATTTTATCCCGAAATTCCCACGGGAACGGGCACAACGCGGGTAAAACCGCGGGGCGCTGCTAGTACCACATTAATGCCACATAGTTATACACATAGCGGTCAAACTTATAATACACCTCTTTTTGCGTTGGAAAAAAAAACATAAAACCTTCTTTAAAAAAAACATAAAAATTTTACTCCTCAAAAATCCCCACAAAACTCCTACGCAATTTTCCACGGATAATCTCAAATTTGACAGTTGAACGTCATATGACATCATTTGACAGAGCACGGGTAAACAGGGCCCTTATCTCAAGGGCAGATCTATTAGAACCTACTTGATATATCGTACACCTTCCGTGACCTTAGGTTTATGTATCTTGTAGTTTTAGATGGCTTATCGGCACAGTTTGACTAAGCGATGCTAACTCATTGCGATTGTTAAGCAACGTGCAGCTTCACTACTACTAGGATGGGTGGCCGATAGTGGTATTTCTATCTTAGCGCTACCGTGCTTCGGAGGGCGCTACCGAGCTTCGGTAAGCAGTCGGTGCCGGTTGCTTTTTAGAACATGTCTGAGGCCTTTGGGCGGTCTAAATACTGCGACGCCAAGATTGGCCACTAACCTACTCGAAATGAAGGAAAGAATACATTAAAGCTAAGTCTTCTTCTTCTTCTTCTTCTTCATCGAGTGGATGGTCATACTGACCAATCGTGGTGTCAGAGTTATTGAGCCAATATACTAAGTACAAAATAGCCTTTACGAAGTTAGGCAAGGATTTATCAAATCAGTAAGCAAACACTCCGATAATTAGGTACCACTATAAAGGACCGTGTCAAAATAATCATTTTACGGTTACCTTGAAGTGATTAATAAAGTTGTAAGCGATTAATGTTAATATTAATGCGACAAGGTCCCAAAGTGTATGGTTATTTGTCAGTGGATATTTGAATATGTTTATTTAAAAATCGAACGAATAAATCAATTTGAATGATAGATTCATTTATAATTTGTTGTTACGTCATTTTACGAGGACGAATGTTTTTTTTTACATTTTAATCATACGGGGATTAATAATGTTATGGCCTTCAAATACATATGTATATACTAATTAATTACATAATATACTAATATTATAAAGCTGAAGAGTTTGTTTTGTTTGTTTGTTTGTTTGTTTAAACGCGCTAATCTCAGAAACTACTGAACCGATTTGAATAATTCTTTCACTGTTAGATAGTCTATTTATCGAGGAAGGCTATAGGCTACATTTTATCCCGAAATTCCCACGGGAACGGGCACAACGCGGATAAAACCGCGGGGCGCTGCTAGTTAATTACATAAAGAGGTAGATTATTTCGGTAAAAATATCGTAAGCGCGACCTTCAAAATGTTCTCACTAGCGACATCTATTGGAGTGAGGGTGGAACCACCGCGCGAAATAGCTAGTAAATATTAAAGTAGTGAAATATATTATACTTAACGGATATTAGGGTACTTTTCTACAAGAGCTATGCTATGCGACTTATAACTCTAAAAAAAATATATACTTTGATGACAATCTGTCAGTCCCTGTAGTAAAAAACAGTGCAAAAATGAATTATACGGAATAATAAAAAAAAAACATTTTTCTGCCCTCCTTATAAAAAATGAAAATATTTTTTTAAATGGAGATGTCGGAGGCCATTAGGCGGTCTAAAACTCCGATACCAGTATTGACCACTGAACTACTCGAACAAACAAAGTTTTCTTTCACTAAAATAAGTATTGTGCACCAAAAAAAAAACAAAATGGCGGATCACGTAACTTGCAATAAAAACATTACATGCTTTGAGTAATCATAATCACAGAAAAACGATTCATTTCACTTTCATGCCGTAATCGAATACTTGTGAGAGATTAAGAGCTATCGTTACTCGTTATTAAAACGCGGTATTTAAGAATTACATACTTCGTTAATTGTATTACTTAGAACGATTCTATTCTGCTTCACTAGAGGAACGCAAGTTGGAATGAAATGACTTAAAATATTACTGTGAAATCAGCGAATTGGAATAAAATGACAACATTATAGTTATTAGTTCGATTTACTTAGCTGTCTTTTCCGAGATGATACAGTAATATTGGTATGTTTAGTACGAACATCGACTAAAAACATTAATTCGATTTAGCTGTTTCCTTCATTACCTAATTAATTGATTATACCTACCTTCGATCAACAATACACAACTAGATATCGGGTCACGTACAACATCAAAGCTAAATACTGTCCGCGTGGATGACGTGTGACAGCTTAGGTATTTTGTTTACTACCGAACTGAAACAAAAGTTTTAAAACAGTTCGAAGTTCAACCTAATTACAACCATGACACCTAGCAATAAAGTAGCAAATCTTATGAATAAAATAAGTGAGAATAACGCCTCACTCTTCAAATGAGGCGTTATTCACCCAGACGTATTTTTTGCGCCGACCCGACATCTAGTTGTGTATTGTTGATCGAAGATACCTACAGTAAAAGTAAAAAGTACCTAAAGTAATTGTCTGTAATGTCCTAATGCTGGGCAAACGCTTCTCTTCTCACCGAAGATATCAGTACAGTGAGGAGGTTTAGGTAGGCCTGCCTTACACTTTCCTAAAGTAGTTAAAATAATTAGCTTGGATCAAGTCTTGTGAAAAAGTTAAAATCTTAATTCTTCAGGATGATTTTCCAAACAAAAAGAATTGCTTCTATAGAGGAAATAAAATATAAGTTACTTATTTTATATTGCTTTTTACTACCACTATATCTTTACCTTCTATAGATACAGAAATTAGAGGTGGTCTTTGGTGAGAAAATCGGTCTTATTACTTAAGATCTCAACTCTTTTTAAAAGGAATAAAGTGAACAATTTAATTTTTTCATAATATTTGTTGAACAACAATAAATTATAACATTTTTACAGCAAGATTTCGCTTTCAATTTGAAATTATAAAAACGTTGCGTAAAAACCGCCAGCCGGGATCATCACACCGTAACTGCCACTTTCTCGCGAAATTACAATCACTTGGTAGAGAAGCTATGCAAATTGTAAGCGAATGTCAGATACGCATTCATTAATATCATTAGTAAGGCATTGTACCCGTTGATATTGTACCTTATTTGATTTGAAATTGGAATAATAATTTGTACGGTTGAGTTGTGTTTAAGTAAGTATGACTGGTGGCGCCACTTTCGCATTCTCAATACAAAATGGAGTCCTAAGATGGCTGATTTTTCGTCAAGGAAAATGTCATTGAATGATGTGCGTATACGTATTCTTTCTCAAAATTACTGAACGGATTTTTCAAAATTCGAAATCGCGTGGTACTGTGTTTATAATAAAGGTAAGTAGATACTTTATCAGCCTAATTTATTAAAGCCAATAAATTAAAAATTAGTAAGAAAGAATAGCTTGGAAATTGAATTCCAAAGTATTTTCACACGAATGAACTAAGTAAATGTAAGTACATACCTACATGCGTACGCGCATCACTATGACTGACTGACACAAATAAAATGAGTCTCAATTGATGGAACAATGTGACGTGAACTCTATACAAAGACTATAGTTATTTATTTTTAAATCCGACCTACGACAACACGCGGAGCGTGGTAAACATCAGTTATAAAAATATGTCGGAAACGTACACTTTGAAACGTACAATTATGCAATTACTGGCAGCGCCTCGCGGTTTTACCCCCGTTATACCCGTTCCCGTGGGAATTTCGGGAATTTTTAGACATATAAACCTAACCTAAAAAGTCCCGCGTCAAAATCCGTGCAGTAGTATTTGAGTTTATCGCGAACAGACAGACAGACGCGGCCGGGGGACTTTGTTTTATAATACATATGTAGTGATGTACACTTTGATTAAAAAGTAATTTCAAGTAGCTTAGTGACCAACCCTGGTGTCGGAGTTTTTAGTTTTTTTTAGGTTGACCATCCACTCGATGAAGAAGAAGAAGCGGCCTTCCTTTAGCGGCTCAATAACTCTGACACCAGGATTGGTCAGGTTGACCATCCACTCGATGAAGAAGAAGAAGAAGTAGTCATGGTCTATTGATTGAAACAAATGGGACCGACAATTGTACGTACCTATCCTCCGAAACAAGGTAGATAGAAGTTTCTTAGACAAAAGTGAAACTATCGGCCACCCATCCAAGTATGTTGCTTAACAATCGGAATGACCTAACATCACTGATTGGAATTGCAATAAAGCGGCAGCTGCAACCCGCATCAAGCT
Organism: Cyclophora albipunctata; assembly: GCA_963082685.1. Lineage (NCBI taxonomy): Eukaryota > Metazoa > Arthropoda > Insecta > Lepidoptera > Geometridae > Cyclophora > Cyclophora albipunctata. The sequence goes on along the minus strand of OY720138.1, from coordinate 5,574,347 downwards.
ACGAGTACATCAAAAAGAGTATGACTACATAGTATAAAACAAAGTCGCTTTCCGCTGTCTGTCTGTCCCTATGTATGCTTAGATCTTTAAAACTACGCAACGGATTTTGATGCAGTTTTAAAAAAAGATAAGAATGATTCAATAGTAAGGTTTATAAGTATAAAATTTCCCGAAATTCCCACGGGAACAGGCACAACGCGGGTAAAACCGCGGTGCACTGCTATTAAAGTATAAACTAATTACTCATTCCATTATAAAAGTGAAATAACATACTCGACATATCTGCATTTTAATGACATGGCAACATTAACGTAGGTCAGTGACACTGACATGATGTTAAATCAAGTAGGCCGTGGGCGCGCGCTTTTTGCTCGCCTCTATAATTTATGCCCACCGATCAGCTGATCACGTCTGACCGATAATCGAACAGGTTATCGATGATATGTTATTGTCTTTGGCTTATTGAGCGTGACGTGACCTTATGGTGGGTTTAGTTCGTCGGTGAATGAATGAAACAAGTCTTACGTGATCTTTTGGTTATGAATCGAATATATTATACTTACGTATACGTTTTTGTTGGCAATAACATCGCCTCATGGTTTACCCGCTTTGTACCCGTTCCCGCTGGAATTTCGGGTTAATAAGTAGCCTACAACCTTACATTTGAATATAGCTAATGCAAATCGGTTTTTTTTTATTCAAAGTAGTACCAAAATTCAGAGTTAGCACGTTTCAACAATAAGAAACACACAAAGAGCAAACTCTTCAGCTTTATTTTGTTGGAATAGAGTTTTTAGCGGCAAAAACTATACATAATTTTACTCAGCTTTAGACCAATACAATCGGAACAGAAAAACAGATAAAATAAATCATAATTTTCACCGCTTCAGTGGCTATATGAATGCCATAGATACAAAGCTTTAAAAATACCCTTCATATTACAATATATTTTTAAACTTATAATAACAGACCGCAATTCATCAAAAGAAATGCATTAATCCTCTTTACAGCCACAATAACTTACTGCACCGTCAACCAACAGGCGGAATAAAACCGGTTCTTAGCCGTACCTGCGAAAAAGAAAAAAATAATAAAAATCTTGTCTATGATTCTTTACACGTGCGAAGTCCGCTAACCTCTATCTGTGGGGAATAATAAACGAATCCAAGTGCATAAGCTGGTTTAGATTTCAATCTGGAGTTTAAATTGCGACATTTTTAACATGTCTTGTTTTCTTCATGAGCCTATTTGAAATTGTAATGGCGGCTGACAATGTTGTGTCAATTTAGATAAATTGTTGTTTATGGTAAAATCTTGATTCTAGACTGTAGAGATTAGATAGATAGTTTTATTAAGTTAATTGTGTTAAACAATTGTATTTAATTAGTGACATTGTTTTATTATCTGTTATTTTGTTCTGATTGCACTTGCACATCATCGTGTTGACCGAGTGCTGGTTAAATGATAACACAATTATTCCCTCCATATCAGGCTTCACTGCGCACCGTACGCGCAAGAACTCAAACAGAGCTAGTGGGGTAATCGTATATGTTAACAATATATGGGACCCAGTTGTCACGGAGCCAGATTTCCACGATTCGGAATGCCTTTGCGTGGAAATAAAAAATCAACTGAGTCTTCTGGCAATTTATCGTTCGCCCTCTGTCAGGGACATAGGTCCCTTTCTAGATTCTCTCATAAACTCAATCAGTTTCTTAAAAAACACAAGTTGTAAAATTGTGACTGGCGACATTAACATCGATATTTCACCGGCAAATGACAGTCTAACCACAAGTAGATATCTGTGTTGTATGGCCGAACTTAACCTCCTTCCGCGTGTCACCAAACCAACTAGAGGTGACTCTTGTTTGGATCACACCAACATTACGTCCAGAATAGAGTGTACCACCGTTGTTTGCAAATCTGACATCACCGACCATGACCTTATTATATCAGGTATCGTCACTAAGCCAGCTAAACCAATCCAAGTTAATCGGTATTCTACCAAAGTAAACTACAACTCTATCATTGACGAGCTGAATGATATTGACTGGTCTATTGTTACCACTAAATTGTCAGTAGATGACGCAGTTTCATCTTTTAACAAAACCCTTGAAACCATTATAAAAAACAATTCTCGAACAGTTGTTGTTGGTAGAAAACAATGTACACTCAAAGGTTGGATGACGCCGGGGTTACTCAGATGTTCAAGGCATAGAGACTGGTTGCATGCACAAGTGCGACTGAACCCAAACGACGCAGATCTCAAAACAACATTCACAAGATATAGAAATTTCCACGCAGAGCTTTTACGCAAGCTCAAGAAGTCTTACGATTCCCAAGAAATAGCCAGACATCAGCATAACCCAAAGAAACTCTGGAACAGCATAAGGAATGTCACTCATACTAAGAAACAGCATAAAAAATCTACTGAGCTATTAAACTGCGAAGACACGATTGAGAAGTCACTAAACCGCTGTAACCAGTACTTTTGCAACGTAGGTAAGTCACTTGCTGAAGAAACTCTCAACAAAACTGGCGAAACTCAGGAATCATTAGTTTCCAAAGTTAGATTGCCCAACACTCAGTCGCATTCACTCTACCTTGAGCCTACCAATCACTTGGAAATAGACTCTATCATCAAAGGCTTGAAAGCGGATTCTGCACCCGGCATGGATGGAATTGGTAACCGACTCTTAAAGACAATAAAAGACCACATCCTCGTTCCTCTAGTTCATATATGTAACCTTAGCTTATCGGAAGGAATATTTCCAAGTGAATGGAAGAAAGCAGCGGTTATACCTATCCATAAGGCAGGTGATCCCTCCAACCCAGGTAACTACAGACCAATATCTCTTCTTAGTTGTTTGTCCAAAATTCTAGAGAAACTGGTTCAAAAGAGGCTAGTTGCTTTTATTGAAAAATTCAATATCCTGTCAGGTAAACAATTTGGCTTCCGATTTAAAAAATCCACAGAAGATGCAGTCTCCCTTTTTACAGATTTGTTAACACAAAAACTGGACGAAAACATATCATGTGTAGGAATATTTTTGGACCTAGCCAAGGCTTTTGACACAGTATCTATTGCTCTACTACTAAGGAAACTCGAACTTCTTGGCATAAGAGGTACTCCTCTTAACTGGTTCAAGAGTTACCTGCTCGGACGATCTCAATGTCTTAAATTAGAAAACCACAAAAGTAATCTCAGCCCCATAGAATTTGGCCTTCCTCAAGGTAGTTTGCTCGGTCCTATCCTTTTCACTCTATACATCAATGACTTATTGCTATCTGAAATAGATAACGCGACTATTATCTGCTACGCCGATGATACTGTTATTTTATTCCAAGACGAGTCATGGAAAGCGGTTCAGAGTAGAGTAGAGAAGGGGATGACAATTATAGCTCAATGGCTCCAAAGGAACCTCTTGACCCTTAACGCTGCCAAAAGTAAATTTCTGTGCTTCCACAAAACCCACGCTTCTGCACCCGACCCTCAATTCAATTCAATCAAAATTTGCACATGTGATGTTATAAACTTTTGTGACTGCAGGAAAATTGATAGAGCGGTTTCCATTAAGTATCTAGGTGTAACACTGGATGAAAATCTTAATTTTAAGGAACATTTAAAGAATACCGCGAATAGAACCAGAAAACTTATATATGTTCTCAAAAACCTACGGTCAGTAATTGACCTGACGCTACTGAGGTCCATCTACTCTGCTCTTTGCGTGTCTGTGCTAACTTATTGCATATCAGTGTGGGGTGGAGCAGCCTCGACTCACATGATGTCACTGGAGAGAGCACATCGCGCAATTCTGAAAGTAATGCTACACAAACCAATAAGGTACCCGACAAGCCTTCTTTATGAAGAAGCAAACGTCCCAAACGTACGAGGTCTCTTTGTGATTCGGGCGATGGCAATAATGCACTGTACAGTTCTGAAATCGGCTGAATATGAAACCTTACTGCAGAAACGTGTATTTAAAATCACGCTTCCAGCCACAAAGACATCTTTCGCTAAAAGATTTCGAAGGTATCTTTTCCCGCACTTATATAACCAAATAAACGCACGTTGTAGTATCCATATCTGCTCAGTTAGGGAAGCTCGCCTAAGGATAGCAAATTGGGTAAAAGCACAAGATTACCGAACCCTTGAACTTTTATTAGGGATAAACAGATAAGCATACACACACACGCACACGCACACACGCGCACACGCGCTCGCGCACGCGCACACACACACACACACGCACACACACACACACACACACACACACACACATACACGCGCGCGCGCGCGCGCGCGCACGGACATACACACACTTACATCCACACATATTGGAAGTCCACCAGCACCTTAGCAAATTTTTATTATATTCATTTTTTTTTTTGTTTTTTTGTCTCGTAAAGCGACCCTTTGTCTATAATGTTAGCAATTAGCACGTAGTAAATAGTTGTAAGTTAACTAAGGAGATTTCCTACGACACAGGCCCAGCCTAGTGTAGGGATCGAAACGCCATGGAATGTACTAATACAAATTGTTTACTATGTGAATAAACTATTTTGATTTGATTTTTGATTTGATTTGATTTGATTAACCGCTTATTATTTACTTATCATAATAACGCGAACGTTAATTTTTTTTGCTAGAAAGATACTTTTCGTGTCTATTATTGGAATTGGGCGAAAATAATATAGGATTAATTTGGTAATCAGCGATATTTATTTTGAGTTGAGACAGACAGTATTGCAGTGTGATTGCCATTACAGTATAGACCACAGAGTACAAAAACAATGTCATAGATGATGACAACAATATAATATAATAGCACAGAGTAAATTACATATTGTTTACTTTACTATTTCCAACATCTATCTCTCTTCTCTCTCTTCATCAGTGGATGGTCAACCTGACCAATCCTAGTGTCAGAGTTATAGAGCCGCCAAAGGCCTCCGACATGGCTCATGGTAACGACTAGAAGAGTTTCTTGCCCATTCTTCTCTGCTGATGTTCTGTCGAATGGGTGGTACGTTCAAAAGAGCCTCTATGGGGCCAAAACTGAATAAAAATATTTGACTTGACTTTGACTACTATTCGTGTCTATGGTACCAGTATTTTAAAATGATGTTCCAAATTCAAACCAAAATAATGGCAGCAAGTTATAAATTCTTAAGTGAATATAATAACAATAACCTTTTTCAACACGAATTGTGAGTGAATTTGGCTTCACAACTCTCCTTCAGACTTTCCCTCTAATTTTCCCAATCAGTTTCATTTTATATTCACTTGAATTATATCAATACCAAAAATAATTTCCACCATTTTCCCCGAACCATAGCCAAACATTTTCCTTTTCCAATCCAAGTCTATTTAGTCTATGACCGCGTAACTTTCCCTAGAACGTTGACATTAGAAACGAGACACGCAGACCATTATCCATGCATGACTGGCGAGAAACAAACACACAGGTTGATTGTAATGTTATACTCTATTTTAGCCGACTTCAAGGAGGGAGTTTCTCAATTCGACTATATTTTTTAAACATTTTTTTTGGATGTATTTTCTTTGATGTCTATGTCGAAGTGGGGTGTCACTTTTCAAGTGAATCACCTTTTTAAAAATAGGTTATAGGTAATAATTTTAAAATTAAAAGACCTAGACTTTCAGAAATTTCAATAAAAAATATTAAAACCTAATCTATGTCATTGACTTCTAAACTACTAAGCTAAAACTTTCAGACGCTTGGAAGAAAAACAGACCTTCCCGACCCAAATGAATCAATATTAAAATTGTTATTCCCATATTTTTTCTACTACATATAAGTTTGATGATTTCTACTAAACTGATGACTTCATATTCGTAACTAATAGTCATAGTGACGGGAATTACTGAGAGTCACCGAAAATACCGGGAATACCGAAATGATCACAGCCAAAAATCTCAATCAAGGCTAGTTCTTAATTTACGAATTCTAAACGATACTAATTGATACGAATAACATTTGTTATTGACTTCAATAAATGAATGAATGTATTTGTACATACATACTTACAAATTAATATTAATATTATTATTATAACTTGACTATACTTATATATTGTTTGCTAAACTATGGACCTGTTCTGAAATAAAGATTCATTTATTTATTTATAAATTATTATTTATAATTCGCAAGTTATACTAATATTAGTTAAAACTTAGTTATTTTTAATTAGTTTTGACATTGTTTACTTACTAAAAGCAATAATTTGTGCCCCGTAAAAACCCCATAGTAATACGTAAATATTGTCAACAAATCGCAAAAGTAAAAAAAAAACACTTGAAAATAAAGTTGAACTGAATTCGATTAAAAATACTTTTGACAGTATATTGATCCGAATTCGATCTGGTTTGAATTCGATCGTGTTAGTTTGTACGTACAAGTATAACCATACAAATGTAAAGTGATTAATGTCACAGCTTGTTGACGGAAATCGAGAAGGAATTTGGAACCAACCCCAATGTTATGGGGTAAAATTTATCCTCTAATTAATACCTTTAAAGTATTTGTGTGCCTGCAAGAATTTTTGGATTTTTAAGGATTCCGGTGGTATTGATTTGGGGTTAAACCTTTTTGTTACTTCAAAATGTTTTTAAAATGTTTCATTTGAAAACTAATTGAGAACTTCTTACTGTAGTGCTTCAACGCACGCCATTGACAATCATACACAATAATCTTTCTTGGTACCAAGTGGAGGGACGGAGAGAGAAAGATCTCGAGAGAAGACCAGAGAGACAGAGAGAGAGAGAGAATATCTTTAGTGAAGAGAAAAACCAGGAAAACTTTTCTCTTAGCATGCAATATAACTCCAACCGCTTTTAAAAATGGAATGCCCAAACTATCTAAATAAAAGGCTACCATCACTTAAAATACCTACATAGTATAAAATAAAGTCGTCTCTTTTTCGTGTCTGTCACACTGTTTGTCTGTCTGTATGCTTAAATCTTTAAAATTACGCAACGGATTTTGATGCGGTTTTTTGTAATAGGTAGAGTGATTCAAGAGGAAGGTTTTTATGTAAAAAAAATCCCGAAATTCCCACGGGAACGGGCACAACGCGGGTAAAACCGCGGGGCGCTGCTAGTATCTTATATACAAGAGAATACCTTTAAAACCTTTTAGTAAGCAGCTCGAGTACCGAAACAGGTCGCATTTGTTTAAATAAAACAAAAACACAATGACAAAAACACCGGTCATTCAACTATAACTAAGTGACAAACAATGTTTAAGAAATGGCTTCGAAATTACAGTAAATTCAAGTTTTTCAAGTGTTCAGTAGATTAGTTCGTAGTTGACAAATGACAGTTCCATCAATTCCACTATCTATGGTTATGTCACTGTTCTGTCGTCTATGGTTCGTAGGCAACTATTCGGAAAAAGTTGCTGCGTATATTCGAGCTAATCTCAAGAATTACCAGTCCGATTTTAATAATTCTTTTTGTAATAAATTTCCACATTAAATGAGAAAGTTATAGGTTATTTTTTTATAACGAAATTCACATAGAAATTGGCACAACGCGGGTAAAACCGCGGGGCCCCGCTAGTACTACATGTAGCCACTATACTATTGGTTCAGGTTGCCTCGCAACAATTGCCCAGTGTACACTAAACTTTACACAGCAATACAGCTTTTCAAAACAGGTTCTGTAAACTACATCTAAGTACCAGGAGCACATAAAGTAGGAGAAGATAAATTGCTCTACACGAGCTACCTAACGAGATAAAGATAATAATATTAGTGATTTAATAGGTGACAGAGATTAAAATTTTGTCTCTGATTTTATATTAAATATTGCCTGTGGTTTAATATTACGTATTGTCGATGGTTACAAGTAGTCTGTTTCACCGCTTGAACTATTTCTTTATGGATTACGAGATAAAAAGTATTTAAAAATAACGACGAACAAATAGAATATTATCTTTGGTAGAACACAAATTTTAAATTATTATTCCAATAATTTTAACTCTCTTCTTTCTGTCTTTTCTTCTGTTATTATTTTTCTAAAACGCTATTTTTAAATAAAGAACTGTTTCAAATATTACGCAACATTTATTCTATTTATTTTTCTTAAATTTTCTGGCCAGCACAGACTGAGAAAGTTGTCTATGCGCAAATAAAGTTTAGTTTACACGTCCACAACCATCGCCTGTAATTACAACGACCAGTAAGCTCGTTAGAGAATGCAATGTTATCTGCCATATTCACTGAACTAATTGACTCACTTATCTGGGAATCGATCTAAGTATTTATAATTTGTTGTACGTTGACTTGACGAGCTCGGGATAATTAGTCAGTTTTTATATGATACTAGCCGCGCTCCGCGGTGTTACCCGCGTTGTACCCGTTCCCGCGGGAATTTCGGGATAGAATGTATCCCATGTGATATTCTTGATGTATAACCTATATTACTGTAAAGTTTCATCCAAATCCGTGCAATCGTTTTTGCAGGAAAGAGTAACAAACATACATACGTACATCCTCACAAACTTTCGCATTTATAATATTACATAGTAGGACAAGCTGTTACTTGCGGTGGTTGCACCTGCGATAATAGATGGCGCTAGTGTGCAAATTATGTAGCAAGAAAATTCTTCATCTTTTATAAAAAATCAATTATTGATGTCTTTGAGATATGGGGTTTCTATGTAGTACAGTCAGCTACAAAAGTTCAATTCAATTCAATTCAATTCAATTCAATTTATTGTTCAATAAACATGGGTACAGGGTATTTACAAGGTGTTATAGTAATACGAGAACAGCCACGTTTCACCATGGAGGTATATGAACTTTTAAAGGTTGGTTACCATACATACTAAATATTAACAACTTAAATATACTTAAAACAATTAAAACAAATACTTAAACAATTCAGGGATAACAATTATTGGACGGAAAGTAATCAAGTTAAATTAAAAAAAAAAAAAAAAAGAACAATACTAATAAAAATAATAAAAAAAAACAATAAAAAGTATTTCTTATTCTAATAAATAATCATTAATTGAGTAATAACACTTAGATATTAAATAAGTTTTCAGTTTTTTCTTAAATAAACAAATTGACGTTATATTTTTGAGATCCTTTGGTAGTTTATTATATATTACAATACTCATGCAAAATATGCTATTGTGAAATTTGGTAGTCCTGCTGGGTTGAATACTGAGCAAATCACTTCTCCTACTACTCTTCGCCTTATCATATGTATGTATGTTGGTTTTAACTAATAGCGCAGCTTCGAGAATATATAGAGAGGGGAGAGTTAAAATGTTTAGTTTTTTGAAAGAATCAGTACATGAGTCTGTCTGTCTGAGCCCACAGATGGATCTTATGCATCTTTTTTGTGCTTTGAATGCTTTCTCCTTATCAGTGGAATTCCCCCAAAATAATAATCCATATTTTATTGTTGAACCTACAAAAGCATGATAAGCGTTAAGGACAGCTGTAATATTCGCTACTTTTTTTAGCATATATAATGCATACGAGAAATGACTTAGTTTTGAGCAAACGGTATCCACTTGAGTCTTCCAATTTAAATTAGAGTCAATCTGTATTCCCAAAAATGTTGTATCATGCACTTCTCTAATAATTTCATCTTTGTATTGAATGCAAAGATTCATAGGCCTATTATTGTTATTTTTAAATAGCATATATTGGGTCTTACTAATATTAATTCTAAGATTATTCTTATTTAACCATTGAATTATTTTTTCAAGTGATGTATTTATCTCTGCTTCAAACGTATCCTTATTATTTTCAACAAATATTACAGTGCCATCATCAGCAAACATTATCAATGGTTTGTCTATAATATTTGGCAGATCATTTATGTAAATAATAAATAGGAGAGGGCCTAGTATACTACCTTGCGGTACTCCATATTTTTGTAGTTTTGTGGTTGACTTATAAGTTTTGGTTATTTTGCTATGTTTACAAATTCTGTTTATGACTGTATATTGATATCTATTGCTTAAATAAGATTTTATAAGTTCTAAGGCTACACCTCTGACTCCATATTTTTCTAATTTTTTTATAAGTAAGATGTGATCAACTTGGTCAAAGGCTTTTGTTAAGTCCATGTATAACGCTAAAATCCTTTTTTTATCATCTTGTGCAGTCATCACTTGTTTTAAAAAATTGTATACTGCATCATTTATAGACTTCCCTCTTCTAAAGCCATATTGTTCGTTTACAAGTAGATTATTAGACTCAAAATAATTGTACATATTATTATAAATGACTTTTTCAAATATCTTAGCAAAAATCGGAATTAAAGCTATCGGTCTATAACATTTCAAGTCAGTTTTGTCCTTTTTTTTAAATAGAGGTGTAATAACTGTTGTTTTTAAATCAGTTGGAAATATCCCGTTTTCTAAACACTTATTAATAATGTAGCTGAGTAAAGGAGCTAAAACATGAGACACTTTCTTAATAACTACTGTGCTTACATCATCATATCCTGTACTTTGAGTATTTTTAAGGGATTGAATAATGTTGAATATTTCAGAGCTACTTGTCGGTTTCATGAAAAATGAATTAAGGGTATTATGAGGTAAAGATGCTGGTTTAGACGGTGTAACTTGGTTTGTAATAGGTTGTATATTTATAAAGTAATTATTGAATTCTTCAGCAATATCTTTTGGGTTAGTTATTGTTTTGCCATTTACATTTAAGGAATCGATTCCATCCTTTGGTGGAATTATTTTGGAATTGTTTATAATCTTCCAGGTTGCTTTAGTTTTATTAGAGGAAACGTCTATAAAGTTATTATTTTGTGCCTTCTGGGTTTGTTTAATAATACTCTTGAGTCGTTTGGAGTAATTCTTATATAACGATTTATGTTCGATATTTTTGGTGAACCTATATTTCCATAGCATTTGGCGTTTACGTTTAGAACACAACTTAATTCCATTACTAAGCCATTTAGGACGCTTGTTCAATTGAATCCTAAGTTTTCGATTTGGAAAACATAAATTATAAAATAGTTTGAATTGCTCATAAAAATAATGAAAGCAATCGTTAGGGTTTTCTATATTATAAATATCATTGAATGATAGGCTCTCTAAGGCTTTTTTAAATTTACATATGTTAATATGATTATAGTCTCTTTGAAATTTAAACCAATGTGTCATTAAGTAAGTTTTTTTAATTGGTACTTTCAAAAGTTGTGCGGTATGATCAGATAGGGAAAGTTCATGGACTGAGCTCTGGCAACCTCGGATATTGTGGGCAATATTATCAATGCAGGTTTTGCTACTAATACGCGTGGGTTCATTAATGTTAAGTTTTAAATTATAACTAATTAGCAGTTGTTTAAAATTTCGAGCCACACTATCATTGTCCAATGTATTGATATTAAAATCCCCGCAAATAATTATCTTTTTATTTATGAAACTAATACTATTTAATATCTCGCTAAGATTTTTAAAAAACGTATCTGTATCTTGTATTCTTGTTTTTGGAGGTCTATAGATACACAAAATTATTATATTAAGTTCAACTAATTCAATTCCACAACATTCAATGACTCCACTTATATTCAGATTGTCCGATATAGTGATTGCTCTAACTTTATGGCGAGAGTTTATAAGAATGCATGATCCCCCATGCCTATTGTTACGAACAAAATATGAACCCAACTTAAAATTTGGAATTTTAAGTAATTTAGTATCACTAAGAGTCATGTTGTGCTCGGTAATACATAAAACGTCTAATCTATCATTAATTAATATAGAATCTAATTGCACAATCAACTCATCTGATTTATTTATCAAGCCATTTATGTTTTGATGTAATACAAACAAATGTTTAGTAACGAAATGTATTACCTCGGGTGTGAGTGGTGTGTGTCGAGTTTCTGGACTCATTGGTACCGACAGGTAGATCTTGAGGTCGTGATGATTCGCGAGTAGACTGTGAGTTCAAACAAACCTCTACATCAGTACATGGGTCAATGGGGTACAGAGAAATATCAATTTGCATATTGTACATTAAAGTATTCAAAATATGAGTTATTCCTATGTTGTTTATGAATCCTGTATTTATAGAGAACATATGATGATCTAAGTAACTATTGGTATCAAGAAAATAAGCATATTCATTGTTTACAATATCCATACACAACAAACTGTTAAATAATTCTACTTTGTAATTATATATTGGTGCTCCTTTAATATAAGTAGGAGTGCATATTACAATGTTAGTATGTGTCAATTTTTGTAGGGTATTTCTTACAGTATTTATTAATTCAATATAATTTTCATTTAAATGGAAGTCTCTTTCTCCTAATACTATGACACAGTAATCATTCAAGTTATAATCAATCAACTTGTTTTTCAAATTAAATAACAGTTGCTTAAGGCTAATATTAGGGGTAATATACCGACAAAATTTAAAATGAGGGGAAAAAATATTATCTATTGTTTGAATTCGGCCAAGATAAGTTTTGTTGGTAACTATACACAGTTTTCGCTTTGTAGGAGTAGTAAAGACTGATTTGCAGCTAGTGGTCGTAACACTCGTAGGTGGGATAGAATTGTTATCGGGATTCGACGCATATTCGATGCGCGACGGCGGCTGCGGTACCGGTGACACTTGTGAGAGCGGCAACAGCGACTGAGGCGGCGACGGCGGCAGCGACGGCGGCAACGACGGCGGCAGTGATAGCGACATAGCAGGGGAAGTCGTAGCTTCAGTTTCGGGAGGAGTGTCAAGGAGGGAGCGGCTCAAGTCCGTTATTGTTTTTTCTATAGCCCTTTTTTTATTCTTTTTCTTGCTATTGGTATCTGTATTGAAGTTTGGTGTTGTTTTCTGTGTTACTTTTTCGTTCTTCTCTAACCGTTTTTCTAGATCTACGATTCTCGAATTGAGTATGGCTATCTCATTATTTGCTCTGTCGAGGCAACTTAAGAGTTCATCTATTTTTTCTTTGTATTCTATGACTTCACTTTTTTCTATTGTAGACAAATCTGGAAGACTGCTACCTCTAATATCTGAAGAAGTGGACATAAATGATGTGTTTGGGGAATCGTTTACTGATGATCTGGTCCTCATTGTGAAATATAGGGCTTCTTACAAATATTTATCTCATTAAAAATAACTTCTCAGCTAGGTGGGATTCGAACTCGGTGTCGAAGCGACCTAGTTGCGATGATACTGAGCGTCGGTGCCACTGGGCTACGGCTACTAGTGCTATACTGGTTGAAATTAATAGACAGTTTTATCACGTCATAATCCGTTAAGGGACGCGCCTATTTTTGAATTTTTTTTAAAACTTTTCACTAACTGTTACTTTCTTTTTGAATTGTTTATTTTATTAATTGTAGTGGTTCACCTTATTTAAATGTACATGCACAGTTATGAATCACTTAGAATTATAGTTTTGCTCATGTATTTCAATGTTTAGACGCTTTGTTATTGCTTTATTTCAATTAAATTTGTTAGTTTATGCACTTTTACAAAAAACACTTTAATGTCAAATTTACTGGATTTTATCACTGGATAACATTTGTACTCCACTATGTAACTCTAATGACTTGTTTTATCAACTTTTTAAACTTATCTATTGAGTTTACTAATTAATTTATAATTAAATACGGAGCGTAATTACTTCGTGGCAGTGGCGCCACTTGTTGTAAGTTGATGAACACTTTCAATATTACAAAACTAAGGGTGCGTTTCCCCATTGAAGCAGAGCGGACATTACGCCATTACATTACCCAGTTAAGGTTAGTATTTAAAATGTTAAGACTGCTACATTTCAACTAAAAATAATTTTATCAAAGTGACATTTGACCCTACAGTATTATTAAAAACTGGCACTTGACCCGTACTAACTTAAATTATAATTAAATTTATATTTTATTTCCTAAATGTATTCATTACGTGATCGAATTAACACGCCATGTTTAAAACAAAAGGAGTGCTTATTTACAATACGCCTAATTTCACTTTGACAGTCGAATCGTGTTTTGTAGACGAGCGACTTTGAAGTATTTTTAAATATAGAACGTTTATGGTTTATTTGGAATAGTTTTGTTTTATGGCCAGGATTGTAATTTATACTGAAGGAAGACATTTTGTAATCAGAGTAATTACATCTAGTAATATTATTTTTGTCGAAACAATATTGCTAGTCTTCTTATTATAGTGAGGATCACCTTAATTTTGGAAATCAATAGATAATTATTTGAATGTTCTGATTTGTTTTGCTCTAAAATCTCTAAATAATTACTTTGTACTTTAAAATCGACTAAAAAATACAGATTTTTTTAAATTCGCCTAATAATTTCTCAACAAAAGTTGGACAACTAAATCAACTTTTGTATCTCGTCTGCCAATCCTCATTAACCTGCTAAATGCCTACTAATCCTCTACATGACAAGTGGCCGCGCCCAGTGACATCACGGTACAATAGCGAATTATTCGCGTCATTGCACGCCATAGAGTACAGAGCACCTTGCTCTGTAACTACTTTATAGTCTACGGGCCTTCACCTTGGGTTAGCGAATCGATCGAGTATTTGAACTTCGAATAAAAGGGTTGGGTCGAGTTTAAAAATGGAAAGTGAAGATGTTTTTTGTCTTTAATTTGTTTATTTTGGGCCAGTTAAAGTAGATATGTACTAATCATTTATAACTTTACTTAGTAATACTTCATTCACACGAGCGCATTTTAACGTACGTTAAAAATAAAAAAGTAATATATTGGAACCACTATGTTGCAAGGTAGTAGCAGTAATGAACAGCATTTTCGTTATATCTTAATTAATACCTAATTAATTACTCGTTATTTTTATGCCAAGTAAAGTTATAAAATACGTTTTAACTAATGGCTTTAATAACAAATTAATTACATAATCAAGGCTGTGACTTAACGACGTTTATTAATATGTTTCCTCAATGCTTATAGTCTTGCGAAATAGTGCAAGGATGCCATTAGCTGCTTAATATTATGTGAAACCTTCAGATCTAGACTAAGATTAATATTTAGTCCATTAGTGGACTTCTTGTGGTCATTTATTGCGACATTTCATTGTCATTTTGTGTAATAGGTACTTATTACTTAATTATGTTACAGATTGTATTTCACATGTCACTGTACTGAAAAAATTACAAACCGTTGAATCCAGAAGTGTTTGATATCGTTTCTATGTAAATACTTAAGTAAGTAAATGTCAGATATGGGCGTCTGAAATAAAAATTTACATAAAAAGATTGGGTCAAACTATCAGAAACGATCCAAGGCGGTTTATAGAACCGCTCGATAGTCCATTCCTAATTTTCAATACCCACCAATTTGACATTGACAAACTAAAACGTCAAATTCAAATTCAAACCATGGAATTCCGATTTGGCGCAATCGTAATCCACCAATAATGTGCCGGTGATCTCGGGTCGTTCACCTTTGCGGGCGAATCGTCCAATGTCCGAACAGGGACACTGCACGATCCTTTAAGATTTATTAAATGTCAAACGAGTTCGAATTTTAAATTGAATGTAATCGATCGCTTTTATTGTGTGGAAGGGTTTTATTGAACGGACTGTTCTGAATTTAAATTGAGAACCAATGGCAATATTCTAACTACATGAATGTGTATAAAAATGTCTATAGAATTAAATGATGTTCAGGGAAGCCCAAAGAATAAGCATAGGTGCCATAGACAAATAAATTATGGGCGGGTTCCTAGAGCTTACGATAAGGCACCAGTAAACGTTAACACAAAATGTCAGTCTCAACAGACGTAATAAAGAAAAATTGTGGCTTTCTATTGGCAGCCTGAATAACTTAAACAAAAAATTAAGTTATGCAATAACGCTTTGTATTTAACATACATACCTGTAAAAAAATAAATCGTATTTTTTAACGACCGTAAGTTACGGTTACCAACCGTTTGTGAACAACCTACCCGTAAGCTGAGGATACACGGCGACACTTGACATCAGACACTCAATGTATACATCGAAAGTCTGTGTGTGTCCACTGCCGCGACACTTAGTTGCAGTAAAATTGCTTACCATGAGGACGCAATCTACACTAGTGTCGACATTTGTGATGAGTGTCAGTGTCGCCGTGTATCCTCAGCATAAGAAGCGCAAACACAGTCATGTAAAAATAAGGACACCGAAATTCTAGTTTTGACTAAGTATATAATATTATTTTTGCTGTCGTAAAGTGTCGCCAATGCTATGGTTATGTATTTCTTCTTACTTCAAAAGTTATCGAATTAATAATGAATGTGTCCTTTCGACATTAAAGTGTTATTCAAATAGTGGAATACAAAACAAGAGCGGTGTTCTTTGAAACAGTTCAATCATTCAATTAAGATAAGGTCACACTTCATTATTGAAAAGATAAAGAATTATAAATAGCTTTGTAATAAAATAACAAACAACAATATTATTTATTACTAGCAGTGCCCCGCGGTTTTACCCGCGTTGTACCCGTTCCCGCGGGAATTTCAGAATGAACACGATTATAAATGATTGTAATGATCTGATATAATAAAGACATTTTGAATTTGAATTTGAATTTGAACAGTAGCCTATAACCTTCCCGTTGAATGTGGCTATCTATTACAAAAATAATTATTCAAATCGGACGGGTAATTCCCAAGATTAGCTCGAACATACAAACAAACTTACAACTTTTACCTCTTTATAATATTAGTATACATTTATTCAATATTGTTTGTCTATTTTTATATTTTAAATAAACTCATATATTTATTTATTTATTTATTTAATAGACACTACAACAATATAATCACTTTGCACTTACAATTAACTTATAAATAATTTATGTTCTGAGTGACATATCTTTACAGTAGCGTACAACATTCTATGCTTTATAAATCTAACTAACAAAAGAAAACAAACTGAATAAACATTAAAAAAGTAAACAGATAAAATTAAATTACTTAGAAAAAAAAAGAAATAAAACGAACTTAGTATAAACTATGGGTACTAGAGGAACATAACAAGAACAAATTAAATAGGTACTTATATGTATGAATTTATTACATTTACTTATTTAAATGAGATCAAGAGTGCTCGGAGCACTCTTTAGCTATGCGCCTGAACTGGTTGAAGGAATTGTGGAAGATGTCAACGTGCTGGTTATCAATTAGCAGTTTGCTATAAGATTTATAGAATCGATTGAGAGGAGAGAATTTACCTAGGTTGGTTCTATGAGAGTGTGCTGTAAATGGTGAGGTGATGCGGGAGCGCGGCAAGTTAAGCGGTACTTTAATGTTTATTTGACTCAACAGCTGAGGAGCGTCGAAAATGCCTTTTACTATTTTATATAAAGTTAGGTTTTCGTGAATTTGTCGACGCTTAGATAAAGATTCTATTTTAAAGTGAGAGAGACGGGTCGGGTAATTTGAACGATAAGGGCACTGGTAATCTTTGAAGGCTAAGAATTTCGTGAATTTACCTTGAACTTTTTCAAGTCTGTTAATATTAACGCTGTAATGAGGATTCCATATGACTGACCCGTACTCTAATAAACTGCGAATATATGCATTGTACAGACTAATATACGTGGAAGATTTCTTAAAGTTACCACAGACTCTCTTGATGAAACCGGATAACTTGAACGCTTTTGTTACAATATTATTGATATGAGGTTTAAAGGTAAGAGAACTGTCAAGTGTTATACCCAGATCGCGGATTTTGTCCACCTCTTGAAGCTCAATGTCACCAATAGTGTATTTGGGTGAAAGTTTCAGTCTTTTTCTTGTAAAGTTAATACTGAAGCATTTCTCGATGCTCAAGCCCATTCTGTTTAGGTCACACCAAGTTTTTATAGAATTTAAGTCAAGTTGGAGGAGAGCTATATCGTTGGGGGATGAGATTTCTCTGTAAATTTTTAGATCGTCAGCAAAAAGAAGATACTTACTATAAAGGATACAAGATGTTATATCGTTAATAAAGAGCAAAAACAGAATGGGCCCGAGATGCGAACCTTGTGGTACCCCCGTAGTTGCATTAAAAGTGAATGATGTGTATCCGTTAACTATAACTTTC
The DNA here is from genome assembly GCA_963082685.1 of Cyclophora albipunctata. Classification (NCBI taxonomy): domain Eukaryota; kingdom Metazoa; phylum Arthropoda; class Insecta; order Lepidoptera; family Geometridae; genus Cyclophora; species Cyclophora albipunctata. The sequence continues at coordinate 5,556,282 of OY720138.1, read as the reverse complement.
ATTATACGATCTGTGAGATAAGACTTGAACCATAACAGAAGTTTACCATGTATTCCATAATGTTTTAATTTATATAATAAAATTTCATGAACTACTTTGATATAAAAAGGATATAAATAAATATATTTTAGATATAATTTAATAAAAATATATATAGGCTAACTAGCATCGCCCCGTGGTTTTACCCGTGTTGTGCCCGTTCCCGTGGGAATTTCGGGAATGTTTAAACATATAAACCTTCCGCTTGAATCACTCTATCTATTTAAAACCACGTCATAATCTGTGCAGTAGTATTTGAGTTTTCGCGAACAGACAGACAGACAGGCGCAGCCGGAGACTTAGTTTTATAATATGTAGTGATACTTAAAAAACGTTAAGTACTCGTATAGGTATGTACTCGTATAATGTCGTATAGCTAGGCAAAGGTATTTCATCTCACTTATGATATCAGTACAACAATAAAGAAAGAAAGCAATTCAATAAATTCAATTTTAAATAAGACCAAATAATTGGCGCCAACAAACGCCAACCAAAGAAAAGAAAATAAGTCCGCCATTAATCAACTTTTTAATCACCCATAGACGAAACTGTTTTTGTTTTTTTTTCTGACAAGACTATCTCTTTTTTTTTACAAAACAATATGCAGTTGTTTTTTCTTATCTACACAAATAAATAAAATTTAAGTGTCTGTTTGTTATATTAAAATAATCGCTTATTACTAAGTGCATATAGATTACACAAGATACAAATACCTAAACAACATTTTAAAATTGTGTGTCTGTCTGTTCCGGCTAATCATTGAAATGGCTGGACCGATTTTGACAGGACTTTCACTGGCAGATAACTGATGTAAAAAGGAGTAACTTAGGCTACTTTTATCTCCAAATTCCCGCGGGAACGGGTAAAACGCGGGTAAAGCCGCGGGGCGCGGAAAGTCACTACGTATAAAACAAAGTCGCTTTCCGCTGTCTGGCTGTCTGTCCCTATGTATGCTTAGATCTTGAAATTTACGCAACGGATTTTGATGCGGTTTTTTTTAACTCATAAAATGATTCAAGAGGAAGGTTTATACGTATAAAAATTCCCGAAATTCCCATGGGAACGGGTACAACGCGGGTAAAACCGCGGGGCGCTGCTAGTTTTAAATAAAGAAAGCGACCGAGATGCGGCGGTCACGGCCGAGCGCTCGATACGTAAGTTATCGCTCCAGTTTTTTTAGTTGCGTCATCGGCCATTTTACTTAATTTCATGAGAGCCGTGTTCATTGAGTAACTCCTAATCGTCGTTTCGTTGTTTTCATTAATGAAACGAGTGAGATAAGCGCGTTTTTATCGATGTTCGTGTGTGGCGAGTGACGTTTGTTAGCGGAGATTTTCATGAAATTCGCAATGTGTTGTTTTTCCTTTTTTATAGAGATTTTCTTGTTTGCCTGAAGTTAAAAGTGGACTAGCAATTTTTTTAAACATTCTTTTGTTGTGTTTCTCTAAAATAACTCTATTTATTTAAAACATTTATTAAAAACGTTTTAATTTAATCTATACTAATATTATAAAGCGATTTAAAAAAATCTTTTTGTAATGGATAGCCTCAATCAACAGGAAGGTTATAGGCTAATTTCATCCTGAAATTCCCACGGGAACGGGTACAACGCGGGTAAAACCGCGGGGCGCTGCTAGTACATAATAATATCATTAAAGGGGCTTGCCCCTGAAAATCCTAAGCAATAGAAAAAAAAATTACGAGTTCTATTTAAGCGCCATTTTTTTGTCAAAGACAATATTTATCTCTATTGTCTCTGATTAGGAAAAGGAAATGGCGAAAGGAAACGGTTGGTTTCAATTAAAGGTTCTGTTGCAACTGAGGACATGCTGTATGACTTTGAAAGGAGGCCACGAGATGCATTCAGCCTTTGTATTTACATCATTGCGTTTGACTCTTTACTTATGACTAGCAGTGCATCGTGGTTTTTCCCCGCGTTGTACCCGTTCCCGCGGGAATTTCGGGGTGAAAAATAGCCTATAACCTTCCCGTTGAATGAAGAATTATTCAAATCGGACAGGTAATTCCAGAGATTAGTTCGAACATACAAACAAACATACAAATTTTACCTCTTTATAATATTAGTACATATTGAAAAACTTAACGGAAACAGTCAATGCAAATGGCGTTAATCGCTGTTAAAACTTCAATAATTAAATCTAAAAATACCTAATCCAACTTGATTGGAATATTTCTCACAACTTTTTAAACGCATCCGTGTATAAAATACGTCCAAGTCCATAGTCATTTAATACTTAATAGACAAAAAATTAATTCACCAGTGTCATTTTTCCTTAACAACGCACGCATAACTGGCTGCAAAGAAAATAATTCTAAATAAGAAAACCTCATTACGTATACAGCCTCAAGAAAACCATAGAGAATAAAAAGTGACGTTTGACGTCAGGTTAGGTCAGACAGGCGCCGATGGGATGGCGCGAGCGGTGTAGAATGTAGTGTGTCTATGCCAAGTTCATGTTCAAGTATGTAGGGTATGACGTTTTTCGCAAAATAATGAGAGAGTTAACATGGTTTGTTTCTGGATCAGAATAACTAGACTATTGATGAAGCAAAATGGCGGAAATGACAGCTGTCATTTGGGAACTTTACTCATTATACGTAGGTAATATTATAAAAGCGAAAGTTATTACGATGTATGTATGTATGTTTGTAACTCTTTGACGGAAAAACTTCTGGACGGATTTGGATGATACTTTACAGTATGTATAGATTCATCACAATAACACATGGGATACATTTTATCTCGAAATTCCCGCGGGGACGAGTATAAAGCAGGTAACACCGTGGGGCGCGACTAGAAATTTGTAACGTTCATCTTCAAGTAATTTCAATTTTTAATAAGAATGCGATCTATAATACAATATATCAAATTAATTATAAATTACGCTTTGAAATCGCTAACGCAAGCTTTAGAAAAGTATTAGAAATATAAAAATCAATCAATATTCCTTAATCCTTGTTACCTATACACAAAAATAGTAAATCCCGCTACATACTGTACATTTCATAGACGACATAACAAAAGCAGAGACAATCTAACCTCTTCACCATAGACACCATAGACAATCTAATAATTACGTAGGTAAAGTAGAGTAAATTCCTAAACCTTGTTACCCATAGACAAAAAGTGTAAATCCCGCTGCACATTTTAGACTTCATAGACAACGTAGAAATGTAGAGTTCATCTACCAAAGTTAATCTAACCTCTACGTAAAGTAGAGTCAATTTTACAAGCATTCCACTAGTGATTGATACGATACGAGTGCGTAATAATGATGCTGCAATTGTAACGGTAAAAGTAATAGCTTGGATAACACTTTTGCCGTCTTGTACCTTTGATTATGTGGGCTTAGGTTACTTGAGTTATGAGCTTGATGTGTAAGAGGTCTAACGCCCGTACTCAGAAACGTCAAATGCTTCCTAGAGAGTAGAGATTAGCAGTGCCCCGCGGTTTTACCCGCTCTGTGCGCGTTCCCGTGGGAATTTCGGAAGTTTTTATACTTCCATTTGAATAACTCTTATCTATTTTTAAAAACCGCGTCAAAATACGTGCGGTAGTATTTGAGTTTATCGCGAACAGACATAGGCGTAATCACCATGCCTGCCTAACGTGGGATGGTGATCGCAAACCGACCCAATTTAAAAGAAGGAAACATGTTTTCACTCGACTTGAGAATTGAACCCGGGACCTCAATCTTGGCAGGCGAGTGCACATACCACCAGACCACCGAGGCCAAAGCTTTAAGTCAAGCAAAGAGGTTATAAAGTAAAATAAAGACCTTTTTAAAATAACTTTTATATTGTACAGAAATATTTAATCGGCGCGTTATTGTTCTGTTAACTGATAAGGTGTGAAATCACGATGATAAGAGAGTGAGTCATAGATATAGTGTGTTAGTTCAGTTGAACGAACCAGGTGCTATTTAGTAACAAATCTGAACGAATGTAATAAAGTTGAAGGAGTGTATGTTTGAACGCGCTAGTCTTTAGAAGTGTGATACTTGTGGATTTGAAAATAATCACTACATAGTATAAAATAAAGTCGTCTCTGTTTCGTGTCTGTTTGTCTGTTTGTCTGTATGCTTAAATCTTTAAAATTACGCAACGGATTTTGATGCGGTTTTTTGTAATAGGTAGAGTGATTCAAGAGGAAGGTTTTTATGTAAAAAAAATTCCCGAAATTCCCACTGGAACGGGCACAACGCGGGTAAAACCGCGGGGCGCTGCTAGTTGTCTGATAAAATGTTAATAAATAAATTCTTGTCAGGGTTTTTAGGTCGTCTAAAGACCTCAAAATTTTTCTAGCGATTCAAATAACCAGGACCGATAGCTTTCGATCTAAGGCCGACAACTATCGATCCAACACCGACAGCTAATCGATCCAGGACCAACAGCTTAACGAGCCGTTATGAAGCAAAAAAAACTAAATTGAAATCGCTCCATCCATTCAAGAGCTATGATGCCACAGACAGACACGTCAAACTTATAACACATCCTTTTTGCGTCGGGGGTTAAAAAGTCACTTTCAAGAGTCAAGGACTTACTTTTAAACCCAAAATTACAACGCGATGCTAATCCTGACTAATATTATAAATGCGTAAGTAACTCTGTCTGTCTGTCTGTTACGCTTTCACGCCAAAACTTCAGAACTGATTTGAATGAAATTTGGTACACAGTTAGTCCAGAGCCTGAGAAAGGACATAGGCTAATTTTTATCGCGAAATTCCTGCGGCAATGGGTACAGCGCGGGTGAAACCGCGGGGCGCTGCTAGTGAACATATAATTAACACTATTTGTAATCCAAATACTTAGTAGGTACTTAATTAATTAATAATTACTTGAGTAAGTAATAAGCCTCGTTTTCACGCTCCGTTCATCGTGTCCATTCTTATTAGACGGTGCAACAATGGAATATTAAATGGTGCGAGAAAGTAATGTGAACGCAGCTTTATCAGGCCGTGCGGTGCCATGGCGGATAGTAAGAAAAAACCGGTCAAGTGCGAGTTGGACAAGCGCACGGAGTGTTCCGTACTTTAAAAAACGGCAAAAAATCACGTTTGTTGTATGGGAGCACCCTTTATATATTTGTTTTATTTCATTTCAACTACCTAGCTATCACCGTTTTTGAGATACAGCCTGGTGAAAACAAAGTAGAGTAGTTCTATTTTAATCCCAAGCTTACAAGGTTTTTATCCCAAATATCCCACGGGAAAGAAATCACACGTAACCCACGTCACTCTTTGCCACCATTACTAATTAATTGTGCTTTAAAGATGTATCACAACACAACTTACTCTATTCTTTTCTTAGTAAACGTAACTAAACTTAATAAACACGTATTAAGAACATTTTAGCCATCAAATTCTTTGTCACTTTCTGACATACGCAATTTTCCGAAGAGCAAAAGAGACAAAACACTGTATAACAGTGTTGTAGTTACACCGCCTATATAAGGCGGAAAAGGTTTATTTGCAAAGAAACATATCACTAACAAGTTAATCAGAATTATATAGGTACTAGCAGCGCCCCGCGGTGTTACCCGCGTTGTGCCCATTCCCGTGGGAATTCCGGGATAAAATGTATCGCAAGTGTTATTCTGATGGATAACCTATATTACTGTAAAAGTTTTATCCAAATCAGTAGTTTTTGCGTGAAAGAGCAACAAACATACCTACATCCATCCTCACAAACTTTCGCATTTATAATATTAGTAGGATGTAGGTACGTTAGAATCTGCAAATCATTATACAACTCGAGTGAGAATCGGCCGTGACCTTGGTCGTATTACTTTTCAAATATTGCTTGCTTGTTAGATTCTTTTACATAACACAGTAAATTTTGATGCTTTAGTAGCAACTATTTTGCTTACGGCTGTACTCAGTAAATGTATGTTGAGTTGGTAACATTATAGGAAATTTTCGCTCAGTTCTTCAGACAAATTAAATTTTAAATTTTTAAAACCGTCTCGCAAAAATAGCTTGAACGAGTTTTATCAAACATAGTCAAGAAACACCATCACCGGAAGGAAACTGGGTTTCAAGAGAAGAAACCGCATCGAAATTGGTCCATCCTTTTGAGAGCTACGATGCCACAGATAGACACACACACACCCGCGCACACGCACGCCCGCACGTCCACGCACGCGGACAGACATCGACGCGTCATAACAGCCCTCTTTTGTGTAAGGGCTAAAAACAGAATCTTCTTCTTCATCGAGTGGATGGTCAACCTGACTAATCCTAGTGTCAGAGTTATAGAGCCGCCGAAGGCCTCTGACATGGCTCATGTAAAGACTACTATCCGTAGAAAGTAACCGGGACCGACGGCTTAACGTGCCCCCCGAAGCACGTCAAAAACAGAATGGACAATACAGAAAACATGTGTCTCCATCTATGAGGAAATTAACATTGTACCTAGCCAATCATTCATTACTGAACGAACAAGTTCACTCGCTCAAATGTTTACTGCAAGAATGAACAACTCGCTAAGAAAGTTCAAAAAAGTGAAAACAGAGCTGAAGAAATTCAAAATAATAATACATACCTCCTTTTAAAAAACTACAAATAAACACTTTGCATAAACAATATCGCATGTTTAACTATTAGTATGACCTAGATTCCTAGTGCATAAAGTTTATGACTAACTATAATACCTAACTTTTGACTGATTTATGTTATTACAGTGCCTATGTTAAGTTAGTGCATTGGTGTGACGTTTAATGCAGTTAGCACAATTTATATGTCCTTATTAATAACTTGACTTCTTGATATATTATATACTGTACTGATAAATGTCTAGTCTAGAAACTTAGTGTTAGGATAGGTCTATGTTTTAAACCTAGGTTAGATCTAGTCTTCTATAATAGGTATAAAAATGAATCGCTGAATGTGTTGCTAAGCGCAAATCTCCAGAGCAGCTGAACCGATTTAGCTAATTCTTTTTTGTAATGTTCCTTGCAGTACGAGGATGGTTCTAACGCAGAGAAAAATTTAAAATATTGCCTGAAAAGTTTGAAAATCTCGAAATTCCCACGGGAACGGGGGCGCTGTAGGTGAAACCGGGGGGCACAGCTAGTTTATTACTTAAAAATATTACTAGTTTGATAATATGAAGGAGGTGCTCTATTGCAGTGTTTATTTATAATTCTTCCTTTATCCGACAGGTAACTAGCTAGCTGTTCCGCGCGGTGGTTCCACCCGCTATCCAATAGATGCCGTTTATGTGAAAATTTTGTAGATATCACTTACTTAATTAATTCAAGTATAAAGGTCTCTATCTATTACACCGTATCATACCATGACCGTGCTATGAACGTGTCAGCACCGGCAAAATATTCTCATCGAGAATAGTCGACGTTGTTGGTTGGTGACGGAACGGTCTAGTCCCATACTTTTCAATACAAAGAATACTTTTTTGCCTGACACGTTCATAGCACGGTCATGGTATGATACGGGTAGAGGCCTTTATTCAAATATCTAAGTACCTAGATATTTTTAATAACTCAATGTTTTGTTACTTTTTCCTCTTCAGGAGTAGTCGTATTCGGCTGGAAAATTTATGACATTGGTTCACATTTTAGGACTAGTAAGAAAAAATAGAGTATAGATACTAAAATTTAGTTTTTCAAGTATTTGTTATATCATTTATTGATACCTTTACTGCTTCATTTAATACCAACCTTCCCAATCTTCAATATCTGACACTAAACGTTCATTGCACCAAAAAAGATCCCAACCACATGAACACCTCCTTTTCGAAGTCGGTTAACACACTTGTATTTCATCTCCCAGACGTGTTTCTTGTTACGTAGAGGTAAACCATCGATCAGGTCACAGGTTCAAGGCCGGTTCCGGTTTAAAAATAAATTATATTTATTTATTTTCAATACGTGTGTTTTATGTTATTGATTTGTTGGCCTTCGTTGTTCTGGTGGTGGAGTTTGAAAGGTAAACAAAATCTTACTGTGTCCAAAAGTATTCCTTCTTGTGATATATTCTACTAATATTATAAATGCGAAAGTTTGGGAAGATGTATGTTTGTTACTCTTTCACGAAAAAACTACTGGACGGATGTGGATGAAACTTTACATTAATATATATATTAGTATAATATATAATAGCACATGGGATACATTTTATCCCGAAATTCCCGCGGGTACAACGCATATAACACCACGGGGCGCGGCTTGTTTACCATAAGGATACGAGCGCACAGGCGGCTTGCTTGGCGCCTAGGTAGAGCCTAGGCTTGCATTCTAGGCAAGCAACTAACTAGATAGGTGCCGAGAGAGATAGGGCCGCGAAAGAACGTTCGTTCGTTCTACTCTAGGGGCCTAGCAAGCGACCTGCGTGTGCATTTTTACCCTTATAGTGTAAGAAACAAAGTATCATTTCTACCCAGATTTTTCTAGGAAACAGTTTATACATTAGTAAAAACACTTTCCGAAATTCTACCCCGAACAGGGAGAAAGGGCTTACCCCTTAAACTGGAAGCGAGTGTCGCTAGTCTATACTAATAATATAAAGAGGTAAAATTTGTAAGTTTGTTTGTTTGTATGTTCGAGCTAATCTCGGGAATTACCAGTCCGATTTGAATAAATCATTTTGTAATAGATAACCACATTCAACGGGAAGGTTATAGGCTATTTTTCATCTCGAAATTCCCATGGGAACGGGCACAACGCGGGTAAAACCGCGGGGCGCTGCTAGTTTTAAATATTTTTCCATCACAATGCAAATAAATTGTATAACATTACTAAGTAATAGGTAGAAGGCATCAGTATGAATACTAATTAGGCAAAGGATATAATATCTATCCCAAATAGGCCAGGTGATAATATTGACAGCCCAACGTCCATATTTGACCGTCGTATAATTATTAACCCACGTATATCTGTCAGCTGAAGTGACTGTGATATTCCATTTCCTTTGATGATTGTTGCATTTCAAATGCTAGGTATGCATTTCATATCATTATCATTTGTATCTATCTTTAAAGTACCCAAGTAAGCGATGCGAAGCGACCTAAACCACAACCCTTTTCCACTACAGAAGGAATTTACTTAAGTAAGACAATCAATAGATTACTTTACATGTACTAAGTGCTTGTAGGTAGGTAAGGTACCAACCAACCTACAGTGCCACCAACTTAACTGTTCAGGTGGGCAAAATGGGAACTACAGCCGCGTCATATTGAATCTCTCTTAGTTAGGCTTTATATGATTGATATTGTAGTTTCTTAAATTTTAATGATATCTATAGACTGTCTTGCAAGACATGTTTTAATTACCTTTGTTTCTTGGTGAATTTCTTATATTATGGCAAAACCAAATTATCCACTAGCGACGCTATCAACTGAACAGATAAGATGGTGGGACTGTACAAGGTGGTCTAAAAACTCCGACATCAGGGTTGGGAACTAACCTACACGAACTTACGTCCTTTTAAGCTACCAAACTTAGCGCATTACAAAGAAAAACAATATCTTCTATCCCTTTCCACCCAAGGACCACAATAGCCTTATGTTCTGCACGTTTTCACCCTAACAGATTTGTCCAATATTCAAGTCATTTACATTCAACCCAGACAAGGACTATATTCAGGCTATCTAGACTGTAACCTAAAGCCAGACGCAACCAGTCCAGGTCACGTATTGATTGGACCGCCCACGTGGCTTCGTTTCTGGAATGTTCGGCGTTGTTTCTACGTAAATATGGCGTTGTTTGTGATGTTTTATTTGGGTCTTGGGGAATGTCACAGTTTTCAAAGTAGAATCTAGATATCTGTTTATTGCTGGTTTATTAGGTTTAAGCGAACACAACTATTGAGTGACCTCATGTGCGCCAATGACAAGGGCGTAGGGGCAGCGAAGCACTGGAGCGGGCTCATTTAAAAAGTTAATTTTTGTGCCATCGACACGAAGAAGAAGAAGAGCGAACACAACTAATTTTTGAATTGAAACTACGTTACGCATAACACTTCAGTCTTCTGTGACCACGGTTCGTGTAAAGGAGCCGAAACGTCAGATAAAAATGTAAAATAAAAGCGATGTGTGTAAGCGAAAACGTAGTTATAATTCAAAATGATGTGTAATGAGCGGAACACTTTATTGAAATTTCTGGTTCGGACTAAATAAATAATAAAAAAAGTGACCAAATTTTCCCCTAATCCCCTTCCCTTTGGACAAAGATACAGCCGTGTTGCTAGGGACGCACTAGTTAAGAAAAAACACTATGTATACAAATACATAGCTAAAATTGAAGTGTCTGTTTGTAATATTAAAATAACTAAGAGCATATTATAAAACACACGATACATATATACCAAAACATTTTTTTTTAATTTTGTCTTTCTGTCTGTTTGTTCCGGCTAATCTTTGAAATGGCTGGACCAATTTTGACGGGACTTTAACAATGAGTAACTTAAGCTTTAGGGTGTGTGGTCGATGCTTAGGCTACTTTTATCCCCAAATTCCCGCGGGACGGGTACAACGCGGGTAACACCGCGGGGCGCGGCTAGTTCAAAATATAACTAAATAAGTACTGAAATATTATATTATGTATATAACATTAACATTTCTCATGTATTTCCTCGTAACTGGATCGCGCGGCAGCAGTTGGCACATCTCATACAAAAGGTACATTATTTGCTCTCACACAAACATACATTTCCTTTGAAATGAGTCAACTCTGCTAACCGGACAACAAAGGCAGCCATGTTTGCTTATTTGACATTTACTTAACACTTGTATTGTTATGATTTAATGCAAAAATAAAGTGGATTTGGAAGGATTTTGTATCGGAGAAAAACTTAAATCTTACTTTTTGATGAGATTTTGATTCTTCATTGTAGCCATTAAAGAATAATTAATATAGGATGTATATTTATGGGTTCAAAATCTAATCTATACTACAAAAGAAAAAATATTATAAAGAGGTAAAATTTGTAAGTTTGTTTGTATATTCGAGGTAATCTCAGGAATTATCAGTCCGATTGGAATAATTCTTTTTATAATAGATAGCCACATTCAACGGGAGGGTTATCGGCTATTTTCCATCCCAATGTTCCCACGGGAACGGGTACAACGCGGGTAAAACCGCGGGGCGCTGCTGGTATTTTTATACATATTAAGTTGTTTTGGTATGCTTACCAAATTTTGAAGACATTCATTGTTTTGGAATAGTTTCGTGGCCAATCCTGGTGTCGGAGTATTTTAAGACCGCCTGAAGGCCCTTGACATAGTCTTTGTTCAAAGTTCAAAGTATTAACCTCCAATAACTATAATTGAAGTCTATCATTAATAAACACCCTGCCACAAAACAAAGATACAGCGACGCCTCGATATACAAGAAAAATTGACGATTCAAAAGAAACTAGTAGCGCTCCGCGGTTTTACCCGCGTTGTGCCCGTTCCCGTAAGAATTTCGGGATGAAAAATAGCCTATTATAACCTTCCCGTGGAATGAGACTATCCATTACAAAAAATAATATTCGAATCAGTAGTTTCTGAGACTAGCGCGTTCAAACAAACTCTTCAGCTTTATTATATTAGTATACAGTCGACTACTAGACCACCGAGGCGACTACTAGACCTGAGGTCCCGGGTTCAATTCCTGGGTCGAGCGAAAACATGTTTCCTTTTCAAACATGACTCGAGTTTGAGATCACCAACCCGCATTTGGCAAGCGTGGTGATTATGCCTAATCCTCCTCACTGTACTGATAACTTCAGTGGGATGAGAGGCCTTTGCCCAGCAGTGGGACATTACTGGCTAATACTTTACTTTACTTTTTTTATAGATAGTTCTTCTACCAAACGATTAAACATGATATTCAAGTTAAACTATTTTGTAACAATATAACCGTAATCCTTGAAATTCATAACAGAGCACGAGTAACATGAATTAACATAATATTGTATATTATTCTACTAGTATTGCAACTTAGTAGTCTGAAATTAAATCGATGTTTTTCACTTTGGACATAACATAACAGCCTCCGTGGTCTTGTGGTTTGAGCGCTCGGCTCACGATCCAGAGGTTCCGGGTTCGATTCCCGGTGGGGACAATATCTCACTCGTTGACCATCCACTCGATGATGATGACTTGGACATGAAAAGTTTGATAATTCATTTACTACTAGTAGCGCCACGCGGTAACGGTTACATTAACCCGTGCTGCCGTTACCGCGGGAATTTCAGTATACAATGTATCCCATGTGTTATTCTGACGTATCACTACATAGTCTATACTAATATTATAAAGCTGAAGAGTTTGTTTTGTTTGTTTGTTTGTTTGTTTGTTTGTTTGTTTGTTTAAACGCGCTAATCTCAGAAACTACTGAACCGATTTGAATAATTCTTTCACTGTTAGATAGTCTATTTATCGAGGAAGGCTATAGGCTACATTTTATCCCGGATTTCCTACGGGAACGGGCACAACGCGGGTAAAACCGCGGGGCGCTGCTAGTATAAAATAAAGTCGTCTCTTTTTCGTGTCTGTCACACTGTTTGTCTGTCTGTATGCTTAAATCTTTAAAATTACGCAACGGATTTTGATGCGGTTTTTTGTAATAGGTAGAGTGATTCAAGAGGAAGGTTTTTATGTAAAAAAAATCCCGAAATTCCCACGGGAACGGGCACAACGCGGGTAAAACCGCGGGGCGCTGCTAGTAACCTATATTACTGTAAAGATTTATAAAAATCCGTTGAGTATTATTTGCGTGAAATAGTAACAAACATGTAATACATACTTTATACATCCTCACAAACTTTCGCATTTATAATATCAGTAGGATTAGTAAGACAAATGTTTGTAGTTTTCGGTACAGTAGGCTCAATAAAAAGTCGTTGAGCATATTTAAGACCTTGTTGTAATACATCAATAAGATTTAAAAAAATGTTATGCATTTCTAGTTAATTGCTTAAGAAATAAGTTAAAACAACTAACAATTCTATTGGGAACCTTCAAGGATCAGCAAGGAATTCTCTTCTTTTAGGATGGATAGGAACGGATGGGATCGTAGTTCATGCAGGAATCAGGGTATCTGGAAAATAAAGGAACAAGTTAGGAATTTATAAGCAAAATCTGTGGGAATTTTAGTGGGGAATTTAAGCGCCTTATGCCATCAAAAGTAAGTAAGTTTGTGGCCAACCCCAAGTTGTAGACCGTCAGAATCTCCGTCATATCTAAATTGTCTGGACACGTTGAATTATCGGTCAAGATTGTTGACCAACTGAAACAATCGGGACCGACAATTTAACGAGTCCTCTGAAGTACAGTACGCTTAGACAGAAATGATACTACGGGCCACATATCCAAGTAGTATTAAGTGAGCGGCACGTTGCTTAACAATCGCAATGAGGTAAAATCACTCAGTGAAACTACTACAGTATGCATCGTATCTCATTTGGGACACCAACACATAGACTTTAGGTTAACTTAGATCTTAGTTTGAGTCAAATTAACCGTGTGCGAATTTGTCCTGTAAATCACTAGATATTATAAAACAAAGTTCACAGCCGCGTCTGTCTGTCTGTTCGCGATAAACTCAAATACTACTGCACGGATTTAGACGCGGTTTTTAAAAATAGATATTGATTCAAGAGGGAGGTTTATGTATAAAATTTCCCGAAATTCCCACGGAAACGGGCACAACGCGAGTGATACCGCGGGCGCTGCTAGTATATATTATATTTATTTAACTTGACTAACTTAAAATAAAGGTTAACCTTTCCATGGTACACAATAGTTACACAATCGATGTGATATTACAGTATTGGTCTATATCTAGCCAGATCTAAGGCTTGCCTAGGGCGCGGCAGTTTGGCAACGGTCGAAATGTGTATTTGCTTGGGGACTTAATTCAATGATGTAAGGGTACAAGTTACAATAAGCAAAACAGGTTTTTAGTTAGACAGATACATTTGTTATCTATCTAGGTCCTAGGTATTTGTACATTTAACGTAGGTAATTATGTTTTTGCATGCTAGTTGGCTACTTAAATATAATAAACGCGCTGTCGCAATGTGGTTTTTGCGTGGGGACCAAATTCAAATAGTGTTAACTTTAATAAAATAATGAAAGAGGGAAGGAATCAACCAAGTCGGAGGCCTTTAGGCTGTCTAAAAACTCTATCACCAGGGTTTGCCACTGATCTTACTGCACTTCTGTGGCCAGCTTAAAACGTTAAAAAAACACAAAATAGTACGACAGAAAAATACATACAATTTTGTAAATGATCATCACTACATAGTATAAAACAAAGTCGCTTTCCGCTGTCTGTCTGTCCCTATGTATGCTTAGATCTTTAAAACTACGCAACGGATTTTGACGCGGTAATTCATAATATACTACTCAAAAGAAAATAGGGGCCACTAAGTATTTTGATTGCTACTTGAAAAATATAGTAAATGGTAATGTATATTTATTAAAATAACACGTAACAAGGCTTTTATTTTAACTTAGGCTAATAACCATTTAATTTTGAAGTCAATTGTTTCACTTATTTCAATTATCATGAAATTAGTCCATTGTCAACCGGAAAAACTAAACAGTAACTCTTTGCAAATCAAAACAAAAACTGACACAAGCTGTTTTTTTTAATGGTTTAGTAACGGGTGTGTCCTCCTCTCTTGTTTTCACACTCCTGGAGCCTCGAAGGCATACTCTCGATCAAGTTTCTGATGTTTTCATCAGGTATCTCTTCCCACGCACGTTTCAGAGCATCCATAAGCTGCTGCTGGTTGTGAACCTCTTGCTCATGCTCCCTGACCCTTCGTTTTAATTGGTCCCACATATGCTCTATTGGATTTAAATCCGGACTATATGCTGGCCATGGTAGGACACGAATATGGGAGTCATCCAGTACAGTCTGAGTGGCCCGAGCTGTGTGTGGGCGGGCATTGTCATGCATTAACCAGAACCCTGGCCCCACTCTCTGTGAGAATGGAATCACATGAGGCCTGATGACTTCCCCGATGTACCGTTGTGCAGTTACTGTGCCTTGATTTAAGAAAACCAGCTCGGTTTTGCCTTGTAAGCTAATCCCAGCCCAAACCATCACACTAGGACCTCCAAAGCGGTCAATTTCCTTGATGCAGACATCGGAAAATCTCTCACACTGTCGTCTCCATACTCTAATCCGCCGATCATCACTACAAAGCTTCACTTTACACTCATCTGTGAAGAGCACCATACCCCATTGATTCATGCTCCAATCTGAATGTTCGCGGCAAAAACTTAAACGATTTCCACGTTGAACCCTGGATAAAGGAATTCGTACTACTCGGCGTCTGGACCTTTGCTGGTCTTCATGCAGTCGATTACGTATCGTTTGGTCACTAACACGAGTCCCCGTTGTCAACCGTAGGCGATTTTGTAACTTACGTGCCGTCACAGAGCGCTCTCGACGGGCACACAATCGGATGTAGCGATCCTCTTGTGCCGTAGTCGCTCGCACCCTACCCGATCCAGGCCTTCTTGCAACACTGCCAGTCTCTTGGAACCGATCCCACACATTTTGGATGGCTCTGCGAGAGAAACCCAACGAAGAAGCTACAGACCGCTGTGAATGACCTTCAGCAATCAATGTAACGGCTCTGGTGGCAGCAATGGTATCCATATGTCTTCGTTGGCGTGGCATTATTAACAAAAGATGTTAAAAGAGGCAAAAGATGGAAAGAAATTGTTAATTTACAGATGATTTACAGAATATTATTGTGATTCCATCTCAAAGAAATTTGACCTGAAGCTCGATTTTTTTTATTTGCTTCAATTTCTGGCCAGCTGTAAGACTTAAACACCATCATTAAAGAGGTTGGATACTGAAGGAGTCCGGACATCATAAATTAGTCACTTATTAATTAGATAACATCAAAAAATTAACTCAAAACAGAAATATGTAAGTGGCCCTTATTTTCTTTTGAGTAGTATAGATATAGTGATTGAAGAGGAAGGTTTATATGTATAAAAAATCCCGAAATTCCCACGGGAACGGGCTCAACGCGGGTAAAACCGCGGGGCACTGCTAGTTTATAATAAACCCAAGACAACTTTACCATTGAATGTGGCCATCATTAAAAAAATATATTAGAAAAATAACAAAATTTTGAAAACTACATTTTCATAACTAAGATATCGCTATATAAGATATCGATATAATAAGATATCGGATAGATGATACATATCCTCCAACCTTCCTAGGTCAAGTTCACCTCCACTCCTCAGTATTCTGTCCCCGTACAGGGTGAATGACCCTCGAATGAGGAGCATCCTCTTTAGTTCCCGCGTCACCTTATGTTTTACGAGCATCGTTAAGTGGGGAATGGTTATTAGGGTATTAATGAATATGGTGGTGAGCTAGTAGCGAGAAGTATTAATTTGAAGTGTTTGGTTGTATTTTTGAAGATGTTGGCGATTACGTTCATTATATCCTACTATCACTACATAGTATAAAATAAAGTCGTCTTTTTCGTGTCTGTCACACTGTTTGTCTGTCTGTATGCTTAAATCTTTAAAATTACGTAACGGATTTTGATGCGGTTTTTTGTAATAGGTAGAGTGATTCAAGAGGAAGGTTTTTATGTAAAATAATTCCCGAAATTCCCACGGGAACGGGCACAACGCGGGTAAAACCGCGGGGCGCTGCTAGTAATATTATAAATGCGAAAGTTTGTGAGGATGGATGTATGGATGTATGTTTGTTGCTCTTTCACGCAAAAACTACTGGACGGATTAAGATGAAACTTTACAGTAATATAGGTTATACATCAGAATAACACATGGGATACATTTTATACCGAAATTCCCGCGGGAACCGATACAATGCGGGTAACACCGCGAGGCGGGGCTAGTGTTACACTATCTATCTATACTGATATAGTAAAGCTGAAGAGTTCGATTTTTTGTATGTTTGTACGCGCTAATCTCAGAAGAGCTCCCAATCCGATTTGAAGATGATTAAATGAAATGTATTCATCCCAAAATTTGCATGAAATCAAACACAACGCGTGTTAAACTGCGGGGCGTTGATAGTAAGTAAGTTCGTGTTGTAGAACACCTCAAGGCCTGCGACAAGGTCATGAGCAACATGTCTCTGATACAACAGGGACCGACAATTTAACGTGTCTCTTGCGCTCAGATAGAAATGTCACTGTCGGCCACCCATCCAAGTAGGGGTCGAGCTGCACGTTGCTTAACATCTATATCTATAAAATTCCTGATATAAAAGTCCTGACTGACTGACTGATAATCAACGCACAGCCTCAACCGCTACACCTAGAAACATCAAATTTGGCAGGAAGGTTCTTCAAGTGACGTAAGTAAGTGCACACTAAGAAAAGATTTGCGAAAATTCCTACTGGATCGGGCTCAACGCGGGCAATGCCGCGGGGCGCTGCTAGTTCACTATAAGTTAACATCGCTTAGACAAACTACGCTACGAGTGCTACTAGTGTCACATAACTGTCAAGAAACAAATGTCAAACCACACAACCCCTTTGGCATCAAGGGTAGAATATAACCAGCTACCTAGCCTAGATAGGGTACAAAATAACATATATATACCTAGTTAACAAGTGGTTATCTCATGGCTATGTAAATAGGACACAACAGCGCAACGGAAAACGCAGTGCGGGTGTTGCGAAACTATCCATCAGATGTGAAGTTAGTCTGTTGGTCAAGGACGCCTGGTGGGGTAGGGGTGGTATAACCATTAGCAATTTAGATCCCTATATTCCAACCTTCTAATCTTCAACAATCTAACCAACCCCTTGGCTATCGCGATATTTGGAACAGCTTGCTGCAAATTGAAGGGTTAACCGTGTATTTGTGTACTACGGCGTAGCAGAGATGTTCGAACTTTCGAAGCTTGTCACCGGTGACCATCGTGGCCTGAATGAAAAAGTTAAGTGATGAGTGAAAAGTACAAAAATATACTTAGCGTTCAACGTGTTAAGAACGGCTCGGCCGATTTTGTTGGTGTTTTCTTTTTTCTGATGTAGATTAGATTTTGGAGTCAGACATAGGTTACATTGCATCCCTAAATTCCGGCGACGCTGCAGGTAAAACAGTTATCGCCTTCTCAGGCGCACTATAACTAAAACACTATTTTATCTCTTTTACTCTTTGGAGAATAGCGTGTGTTCTTCTTATCGAGCGGATGGTCAACCTGACCAATCCTGGTGTCAGAGTTATTGGGCCGCCAAAGGCCTCTGACATGGCTCATGTAACGGCTACTATCCGTAGAAAGTAACCGGGACCGACGGCTTAACGTGCCCTCCGAAGCACGGAATCATCTTACTTTTCGGGCAATCAGGTGATTCAGCCTGCAATGCCCTAACCAAACAGCGTGTGTTGGACAGGGAGAAACTATTTAATAGGTAGAATGCTGTATATAAGCGTTTATATGACAATGACTTCAGTGGCAAAATAAATCTATACTACTTAATATTATAAAGAGGTAAGTTTGTTTGTTTGTTTGTTTGTTTGTTTGTATGTTCGAGGTAATCTCAGGAATTATCAGTCCGATTTGAATAATTCTTTTTGTAATAGATAGCCACATTCAACGGGAAGGTTATAGGCTATTTTTCATCCCGAAATTCCCACGGGAACGGGTACAACGCGGGGCGCTGCTAGTTGAAAATAAAATGGGTGTAGTGAGAAACTCACAATAAATGAAAAAGAACCTAAATAACCATATGTTGTGGTGTTATTGAACTAACAAACTAGGTTCTCGTGGGAAATCAAACGTACGAAGTTTCGAACGGATAGACCTATCAATAAATCAAGGTATTAAGATACCTAGCTTCCTCTACACTCTATGACTCGCGGCCGTGACATCATACGAATGTCATTCAAATACCAAAACCACTAAAAATATTGTAAACTAGTTTTGTGAACCAAATTTTAGAAATAGAATATTAAAATTAATTACGATTATAAAGATCATTAAGTCATGTTTGACATTTTGAATGATTCATTTTAATAATATTATTTTATTATTGAATTGCTTAATTTTTTTTATCTACACTAATGTTGTAACATTCTACTTATGTTTCCAATACTTGACTTATAATTACTACTGTTATAGCGCAGACAACTAAAACACTCAATTTAAGCAATTGCACATGATGTTATAATATCATTATAATTTAACATTATAACATCATTATAACGCGACCAATTAACCTGGCGAGCCTTATGTCAAAATCCTCATACTAGTTGTATAAAATTTTGATATTATGCTGGCTTTTTAAAATAGTTGGGTTATACGTGAAAACTTCGTCGAAACTACATACACAAAACTCTTTGGTAAGATCTCGCTCGCTCCTGATTGGCCCTACGCGCAGCTGCGCTCTCATTGGTTAGATTTTAATGGCGGCAAGTTCACTGTGACAATACACGTACCTACGCGTGAATTTAATGTTTCGCAATGTGTTTTGTTTTTAAAATTTTGTTTGATTAATTGCATTAAATAGTGAAGATAAAGTAGTGTATGCAACTGCATATAACACGGGTATTAAAACACGAGTGTGAGTTTATGAAACGAGCGCAGCGAGTTTCATAATAGTAACGAGTGACTTCTTTATATGACGTTGCATAAACTACTATTTATTGATAATAAAGTAAATCAGTTAGTAAATGCCTTAAGGGTTTGTGCAGATGAAGGGAGGGTCTGGCTGTACACCGAGGACTTTTGTCCTCCTCTAAAGTATAAGTAACGCGTGCTAGGTTGCCGACGCGGGAGTGTGCTACTGGCACAGTGGTATGATGCGAAAGTGGCATTACTATATGAGCGCTACCGTGTTTCGGAAGGCACGTTAAGCAGACGGTGCCGGATGTAGCAATCGTTAGACCATGTCGGAGGACTTTAGGCGGTCTAAAACCATAGCTTAGGCAGTCTAAAAATGAAAAACTCCAACTCTAGGGTTGGCCACTAACCTACAGGACAAGAAGGAGTTCTCATTTCAAAAAGTGCAACGTCAAACGTCAAGAAATAGTAAAAAGAGCGCCAGATTTAAATTTAGAACAAAGGAACGCATTATAAAACCCGCATGAAGGGCAGCATTGTTTATGTGCGACAGGGATGCATTACGTAAGTTTAAAATGAGGAAACAGGATGGATATATTGTTTGAGGAAATGGTCGCGAGTTTATAAATCTTTATGAAAGCTGTTAATGAGAATAACATGCTTTTGTTTCTTGAAGAGTTTATGTTCAATATTACTTTAGTTAAAGTAAGCAAGTTTATGCTGCCGGAAATATATTGAACTAGCAGCGCCCTGCGGTTTTACCAGCATTGTAAAATTGCCCGTTCACGAGGAAAATTCGGGATGAAAAATAGCCTATAACCTCCCCGTTGTATGGGGCTATATATAACAAACAAACTCGGCAGCTTTATAATATTAGTATAGATAGTACCTATAGAAGTAAAGATCAGTGTAAGTATGGATTAAAACTAGCTAACCTGAACTTTTAAGACAAAAATAAAGTTGTTTGGATTTCTAGGAAGTTATCTAAGCTATAAACGCTATAAAAACCAGGATGTGCTAGTTAGTTTTAAAACTATCGCAGTGATTTGTGAATCATCAGAACTGTTTTAACCAGAACTACAAGATTTTTTTAGATGATTAAGTATCTAACTAGGTGTATACCTACAATCTATTTTTTAAAGTGCGAAAGTTTGTGAGGATGGATGTATGTATGAAAGGATATATGGATGTATTGTTTGTTGCTCTTTCACGCAATAAGTACTGAACGGATTTGGATGCAACTTTACAGTAATATAGGTCAATATCGGATAACACGCGGGATATAGTATATTAATAACTGAGTGGGTGTCGAAAACGAATTCTTTTTTAAAAATCAATCCCATCAATTGAAGCAATGAGTTCCGAAGTTTAAGGTCGGTAACCTGCTAATAGATCGTATTGGACTCATTTGCAGTTAGTGAGTCATTCGTAGTGTTACGTACGCCTGATACTAACAGGAAGGAGTGGATCTCATGACGTCACTAGATTATAGGGGATTATAATGTTGCGTAAGTTTGAGATGACATTGTAAGTAATACTCAAGTTTCTTGTAGTGCCATGTTATCTTGAAGTTTAATTAAAGGATTAATTTAGTTGGCTAATCGTAGTAGTAGTTGTACTTAAGTTTATTCATTTAGTACTAGCCCATATTGTGCCCATTCCCGTGGGAATTTCGGGTTGAAAAATATCATATAACCGTCCTCTTGAATTCGGCTATCCTATACAAAAATAATTATTCAAATTGGATCAGTAGTTTGTGAGATTAGCGCGTCCAAACACACACTTTAGTTTTATTATAAAACTCTGCTTAAAGTTAGGGTAGGTCCAGACTATTGAAGTTCTCGTTATTGCGTGAATGTGAAGGGGTTAGGGCAGGTGCAGAAAAAAGGAATTCCACTGGAATTCCCCCTTTGTAAACTGTCGGGAATACTTGGAAAGTGCTAGAATGTCGCCTCTTTTATTACGACCCCTCTGTTTTCATATAGCAAGGTTAGAATGAAATAACTATCCAAGTGGTTAAGTGATACTAGTTAATATGTGGTAAGTATACCTATAATGATTTTTCGAAGATTTGCGACTTTGATAAGGGCAAGTAGGCAATTTAAACGCTTCGACGTATAGTAAATAGGTGTCAAACTTTTTAAGCCAGGTATTCTACGCAAAAAAAAATCTGCCCATTATTATAAAGTATTTGTGTAGGTATATGAAGTAGTATCAGTTAGTTAGATTCCATAACACAAGCTTACAGCTTACTTTGGATCTAATCAACAGTGTGTGCATTTGTCCGGGTATATTACATTACTTATCTACGTATAAATGACGCATGTAGGTAGCTGAAGTAATTTCTATGTACTTTACAATTTACAGTAATAGTTACTGAACAATATACATCAACTCCTCGGCTTACACCCACTGCCCACTGCTGGGCAAAGGCCTCTCATCTCACTAAAGATATTAGTACGGTGACGAGGATTAGGCGTAATCACCACGCTTGCCTAATGCGGGGTGAATCTCAACCCCAATCCGTATTCTATGCTAAGTAAAACTAGAGGTGACTGCTATCTATACGAAACGAGCTGAAGTTCACGAGAGCAGCTGTGCCGTGTGAACTATAGCCAGAGGTAGAGGTACAGGCAGGTGGGATGGGGAAATGTTAATGAATTTGTATTTTGCACCTCTAGACAAGTTAGTGTTTTAAATACTAATCGCGCCTCACGGTTTTACCCGCGTTGTACCCGATCGTGCCTGAATTTCGGTATAAAATGTATCCCATGTGTTATTCTGATGTATATTTTATATTACTGTAAACTTTCATACAAATCAGTAGGTACAGTAGTTTTTATGTGAAAGAGTAACAAACATATGTACATGCATCCTCATAAACCTTCGCATTTACCTACCTAGGTATATTATTTTACTAGCAGCGCCCCGCGGTTTTACCCGCGTTGTGCCCGTTCCCGTGGGAATTTCGGGAATTTTTTTACATAAAAACCTTCCTCTTGAATCACTCTACCTATTACAAAAAACCGCATCAAAATCCGTTGCGTAATTTTAAAGATTTAAGCATACAGACAGACAAACAGTGTGACAGACACGAAAAAGAGACGACTTTATTTTATACTATGTAGTGACTATGTAGTGATTAGTAGGACTACAGTACGAAATATGACTTGTATCATACAATTTGAATCGCCTATGTGGTAGGTACCTACCAATGCTGTTTGTAACTACTAGCAGCGCGAGCGCCTCGCGGCTTTACTCGCTTTCCTGTGACAATTTCAGGATAAAAGGTATAACTTTCTCCTGAATGGATCTATCATTATTCATTGTACTTTTATCAAATCCGGCTTACACTTGTTCAGTTTTAGAAAAAGTTTTTTAGAGGTAGTAGTTAGGTAGGTTTGTATCTAACAGTAACTAGTTACTAGGTATTTATTACATTTTATCTGCGTTACTCATTCATTACACATACCTACATTCCATTTATCAAAAAAAACTTTCGCGGCAACGACAATAAAAGTAAACCGCAACAATTCCAAGTCTATGGTATACCATGGCATGTCTCTAGTTAGTCTGTGGCAACGTGTCATGGGAAATTCTCACGGTAACACGCAAGTCCGCATTTCATATAATAGCCTTAATGCAGTAAAAAATAAAGTCCAAAATGCTTTATTTTAGGGGTTCATTCTTTAATCGTCTTTTCGCTATAAACGTAGGGGTAATTCCAAGTAGCCAAGTCTGCCACACTATCGGTACCTAGGTAATTTGTTAAGCAAAAACGCGCCATTTTACAAACATAACCTTGCGAAAAAAATAGCCTTGAACTTGGTTGCTTCCAATTTCAAATGTTTGAATTTTTAGAACGAATTTGAAACTTAATTAGCTGTGTTACCATTTTAATGAGGCGTAAGATGGCGTTAGATACAAGATAGGTACATAAAAGAGTTTAGATAATATTATGTTACAGATAAGGAGTGTCTTATTTTTTATTTTAGGCAGGCACCTTAGTAGGTACCTACGTAGGCCTCGCGGAATCACTTAAACATAATCTCATACCTACGAACGAGCGTCTAGGTAATCTAGACGAGACTAATGTTTATTATTACTAAAATTACCTAGGTAGATAGCAAATAGATAGCGTAACTGGACTATAACGACAACAAAATAGAATAGACTAGGTATCTAGGTATAAAGGTTAATAAAGGATTCGATCCTGTTTAGTTAGGTACTTTCTGTTAGGTTTTTTCCATGAATGGGGTAGCTTGGGTAGATTTCGAGCGATTGACATAGTACCTAACCTACCTACTAGGGCTTGTCTATGTAAATGGTAGGCTGCGGGTTGCTATTATTAGAAATAAATCAATAGAATCGGTATTATTACAAGAACCACCCAACTAGCCAGGTTTTTAGGTGTTTTTAGGCCATAAATTACAGACAAACCTACCTACAACGTTGCGTAGTTAACTAGTACAATTTAGCATTATTAAAAAATACCTGTACCAAATAAACACGCACATAGATAATGTTAATGAAGTGAGTTTATCATTGTGTGTTCTGACAATCACACTTTATTATCTATGTACCTATGTGTACGATAACGCGACCTTATTTAGGTTTTACATGAAAAATCGTTTCAGTATAACGAAAATACGTAAGTAGGAGATAAGGGCGGTCTATTTTAGTCTATTTTACGACCTGAGCAGACTAGAGACTTGGTTGGGGGACATTTTTGTCCTTCGAAGTAGAACCTTTGACAACTGTATCGAATAGCACACGAAATAGGTACTAAAAGTTCTGTAAAAACATTTTATGATTCTTGTCCTCTACGGACTAGTCTCTGGTCTGCATAAACCTTTAATTTGTCTTTATTGTGGTGATAAACAAGATAACCGATAGCTTCGGTGCGAGGGCCTTGCCCTGCACTGGGATCTAAGGTTTACTTTCTTCTGTAGCTAAATAATTAGGGACTTAGCTTACCTGCTATTCGAAGCACCGCACGGTCCGCCGGGTCCAATTGTAGAATGGACAAAGGTTTGTCCTTCGCCCATTCTTTGAGGCTAAAGTCGTTTTCAAATTCCATTTTTCTGTCATCCAAAACATGAAGTCTTGCACGGACTTTCGCACATAATTGAATCGATAGCCCGCACTGCACTACCGACGAACAGAGCACAACACGACCATAATATCAAATATAAATTACACACCAACAAAAAGTAAACAAAACGTAACGTTCATTGTATAAAATGAAATCGATAACGCTCTCACGACACCAACTTTACGGCAAACGCTCCCAATGTCAGGTACACTAAGTTAATTTACTGTTGTTTATTATTAAAACAATAATAACAAAGCTTTTGCCGGATTACGAGTAGGACCGATTGGCAGGAACTTCAAATTATGAGGACGGAGTGATAACAAACTGTTTTGTAGGTTATCAATGCACTACTTTACTCATCAATCGTCATACACCGAGCCGGCGGGCAGACATGATGCGACTGAATAGTTCGAAAACAATCCACAATATGTCGCTGAAATCGCTCAGCTGTTTTCGCGCATGAGCATTGAGCATGCACTTTGTAACCCTATCAAAATGAGACGTTACCTTTCTCCAGCAACAATAAGCTATCCAGTGACACTATAAATAGGTTGGTTAATTCCATATTTTCATACAGGTACTGCCATCTATTGGAGATTTTGCGAACTTTAGTACCTAGTTATACCAAGAGATGGCAGTAAAACGAAGCGAAGCATTTATTGCCATTGTAAAAATATTCAGTTTAGTGTAGAATGGCAATCAATTTAAAGTTGTTGTCATGGTAACGAATTGTCAAAACTTTAATCGCATTTCTTTGTTTACATTTTAAATCGTAAATTATTTTTAGGAAAATAATATGCAATTACTTCTGGAAAGATTTAGTTAAAGCTATATTTATAAGGAATAATGCTTTAACTTTGATCTAAATTAGGTTTTAAGGTCCCTGTGAGTGTAATTATTACTAAAATTAACGCCTTAAAATATTGACCAAACGATGTCCTAAATTAATTCTGATCTGTGATATTTTGGTTGTAAAAAGGTATTGAACGGCGTCGGTGACCTACATTTCCTAATTTCCCTTTGTTTTGTGACCTAAATACTAAAACAGCCCACTTAAAGGACACGAAAGTGTACAACTTCTCTGATCTTTTGTCGGAGCGAAAGTCTGACTAAGAAAAGTACAAAAACACTGTTAATATACGACTTTCGGACAAAAATTTGTTAAAATGGAGTGTTTAGAATACTATTGGACATTATAATGGACGATTTTATATTAAGAGTGAGTTAGTAATTAAATAGCTGTATTTTTATGTTTGATCATCCTAATCCTACATCCTATTATTCTTCGACTGTTACAATTGTAATTATTTTAGTTCTTTACTTAGGTATGTTTTATTGTGATCAACCAGTAGCCCTCAACTAAATTACCTACTTAGAACAATGGGAAATTAAATATATATATTACTTGACATTTTAAGATTCCTAAGAACTAATTCTATATTTATTAGTCTTCAGGCTTCACCTGGTAGGAGTGGTAGGAGGTAATCACGATGATTACTCCTATTCCTCATCACTATACTAATATCATCAGTCAAATGAGAGATGAAGAACCATAGCCATAGTAGGACATTATACGCTAACCAGCAGCGCCCCGCTGTTTTACCCGCGTTGTGCCATATAAACATTCCTCTTGAATCACTCTATCTATTTAAAAAAATCATGTCAAAATCCGTGCAGCAGTATTTGATTTAGCGGAAACAGACAGACAGACAGAAGCTGCTGGTGACTTTTGTTTTGTAGTATGTAGTGATAATTTCCTTTACTCCAGATACCTCACTCCAGACAGCCTGCCACCTCCACCCCTGAGAAGCTGACATTCTCTGGTACCTTCACACACCTCCACCGACAGTTCGACATCAAACAGCCTCAGTTACGAGCCAGCATGCGGCAGAATATTCTAGATGCGGTCACGAAGAAGACAGAGATCTTGTTGAGTGATGGGAACAACCCGTTGTATGAAGATCCTAGGGATGTTATTGGTAAGGGTTGTCTATACTAGTCTAGGTATACTAATATTATAAAGAGGTAAAATTTCTAACTTTGTTTGTTTGTTTGTAAGGGCCTATCTCAGACACTATACCGATCCAATTCCAATAATTCTTCTTGTAATGGATAGCCACATTCAATGGGAAGGTTATAGGCTATTTTTCATCCCGAATATCCTACGGTAACGAGCACAACGCGGGTAAAATCGCGGGGCGCTGCTACTATTATAAAAGAATAGAATAAATACTTAGGTACTCATATAAATATTTGAAAGTAGCTCAGTGTGTTTGAAGACTATTTAAGTTAAAACTGGGGAATTGAAATAGAAAATTATATGAGTATCTCGGAATTAGACCTATAGTAAATACTTTGGACACTGGGCAGGAGTACATTAATCAGTCTCCATATTTTATCCAATAAAAATACTCTTCATATAAATGAAAGAGATAGAAAACCAAATACTTCTTTAAACTAACCGCAGTATGGAATTAAGAACAATTTTAGTTTGAATTGAATGTTCAGGCATTAATCTAGAAACTCTTAAATTCCAGACAAGCCCCCTTCGAAACCGCCTCGCAAACGCATTGTGCAAGGTATTGCCGTGTCTACACACTCGTCCAAGGAACACAAGTCATTGCTCAAGGAACAGAAGAGGAAATTAACTAAGAAGTATGAAAGTTTGATCACGACGCTGATGGATCGGTGTGAAGAGAATATGATGGCTGTGAGTAGAGACAAGTTTTCTTCATACTAATAAAATAACTTGCGTATTATTTTTCTAATTTTTGCATGTGTGTGTGAATTGGACACTACAAGGGCCATATAAATAAACGCGTATTAAGTACAGTTTAGCTATCAAATGGTTTGTCTCTTTCTGACATACGCAAATTTCCGAAGAGCAAAAGAGACAAAACACAGTGTTTTAGTTACACCGCGTTTATTAATAAGGTGGTATCTGTTTATATCTATACTAATATTATAAAGAGGTAAAATTTTTAAGTTTGTTTGTTTGTTTGTATGTTCGAGGTAATCTCAGAAATTATCAGTCCGATTTCAATAATTATTTTTGTAATAGAAAGCCACATTTAACGGGAAGGTTATAGACTATTTTTCATCCCGAAACTCCCACGGGAATGGGCACAACGCGGGTAAAACCGCGAGGCGTTGCTAGTATTTCATAAATGGGATACTGAATTTAATAATATAGTTGATAAATCACTGTAACTTTTATGAAAATACGCTATGAACATGGAAAGTTAAGAACAAATAGGACTATATTTCGAATTTCCTACAAGAGTTTATTCATAGCCAATCAAATCGCAGGTCTATAATACACTATCAATAATATAAACGTTCCTCATTACGTTTAATTACCATTTGTTTTTATAATATTACTTTACAGATATCAGAAAAGGAGACCTCCATAGCGAAACTAAAAGATAAACTCAAAACCGTACTGGAGTACAACAAGTTATTCGCCGAGGAGAACGACCAGCTTCGAAGCCAACACCAAACGTTGGTCAAGTATGTGGACGAGTGTAAAACCGTTATCAAACAACAGAGGGAGTTGAACAGAGAGTTGGAAGAGAAGAAAATGATTCTAGAAGAGAAGATTAATAAGTTTGAAGTGCCTGATAGAGGTAGGGATTCAACATGTTGCTAGTTTATCGACTATGACATTGTATTTTGAATGCTGGGCGTTGGCAATAGAGCTTAAAATGTATTTTTCTACTATGGGAACAGAAAAAAAGGTCCAAACTATAGTATTTTTTAAACTCGCGCGATTGAACACAGTGAACGTATTCGTTTATAAAGCAAGTAAACTATTAATTTTCATTTCCCGACTTTTCGATTGGGTTGCACCACAGTGGTGAACTTACGCTTGTTCTACTTAGCGAACTGAAACTCTCAGCTGGCGTTAGGCCTTTGCCCTGCTGTCTCAACAAGCTTAACTTAATTCCTTTTACTGTCTTACAGTTTATTCTTAACACCCTGCGTTAAAAAAACAACTACACTGTTTTAAAATGTGTCAAAAAGTGGCTCTAAATCGTTGGCTATTATTTACTACCAGCGCCCTCTATGTTATTTTACTATTAATTGGAACGTACGTTGATGTCATTTTAGTTAAAACGGGAACTTACGTCCGACGGAGGCTACTGTTGAGTGTCCCTCAACACGTTTCGGTCACGTCCGGTGACCTTCATCAGGAGCCCCTCTCATCTCTCTATGTCACTTGCAGACCACTGCCAACTCGCCATCCCGCTGGTTGAAGTGTGTATGAGCTGCAGCAGTCGTCAAATAGTCCTGAACCAGGCGAGGGAGCACAACGCGCGGCTTCAGAAGGATATGCAGGCATTCAAGGATGTGCTTTATAGGTAAACTAGCGCCGCCCCGCGGTTTTACCCGCGTTGTACACGTTCCCGTGGGAATTTCAGGATGAAATATAGCCTATAATCTTCCCGTTGAATGTGCCTATCCATTACTTAAATAATTACTCGAATAGGACTAGTAATTTCCGAGATTACCCTGCGCATACAAACAAATTAAATGTCCAATTTTACCCCTTTATAATGTCAGTATTAATATAGATAAAGAGTATATATATCTAATATATAAAATTCTCGTGTCACGGGGTGCGTAATTGAACTCCTCTGAAACGACTCGACCGATTCTCATGAAATTTTGTTTACATATCGGGTAGGCCTGAGAATCGGACAACATCTATTTTTCATCCCGAAATTCCCGCGGGAACGGGTACAACGCGGGTGAAACCGCGGGGCGCAGCTAGTAATTATATATATTATGTAGTATTTATGTACCCTTAATCATATACGTTATATAACTAAAATCATTGTTATAAAGTGGGCCTTATTGCCCAGCATTGGAACATTACAAACTATTATCTTCCAGGCTCAACGTGCAGCTCTCCCGGTACCAAGAGAAGCTGCAGGCGAAGCAGACTTCATCCGAAATAAACGACGTATACAAGCCGAGCGAGCGATACGACGCGCTCGACTCGCTCATCACCG
Organism: Cyclophora albipunctata; assembly: GCA_963082685.1. Lineage (NCBI taxonomy): Eukaryota > Metazoa > Arthropoda > Insecta > Lepidoptera > Geometridae > Cyclophora > Cyclophora albipunctata. Next base: position 5,526,584 of record OY720138.1, on the reverse strand, counting down.
CTAGTATCAAACCAGGTGATTAACGTAATTCTCCAATTATTCATCACCCAATTTGTTACAAATTTTCAAAAAAACAAATAAGTACAAATAAAAAAAAACAAAGTTTACTTCTGGTTTCTAAGTGGTTTCAATCCAAAACTCTACTTCTACTATTCAACAAGTATTTTTTTAAACATTCACTTTTTAAGGGATATACTGAACTAGCAGCGCCCCGCGGTTTTACCCGCGTTGCACCAGTTCCCGTGGGAATTTTGGGATGAAAAATAGCCTATAACCTTCCCGTTGAATGTGGCTATATATTACAAAAAGAATGATTGAAATCGGACTGATAATTCCTGAGATTACCTCAAACATACAAACAAACAAACAAAGTTACAAATTTTACCTCTTTATAATATTAGAATAGATTAACAAATTTTCATACTTAACTATCCCGTGTTTCCTATTACAGAAACCGCATCCACTGAAGAAGCGGGAACTAAACCTCAACCGGAAGAAACTACCACAAGACTGGTCGACCTCTCCGGACTGTTGAGCGCACAAGCACTCAGTAAGTACAGCATTGTGCTAGTTCCAGTGGGAATGAATAAATAAATAAATACACCAAGACAAATAGCCTCCGTGGTCTTGTGGTTTGAGCGCACGGCTCATATCCGGAAGTTCCAGGTTCGATTCCCGGTGGGGACAATATCTCACAAAAATCTCTTTGCGAGACTGTCCTCAGTTTGGTTAGGGCATTGCAGGGTGAATCACCTGATTGCCCGAAAAGTAAGATGATTCCTTGCTTCGGAGCACGTTAAGCCGTCGGTCCCGGTTACTTTCTACGGATAGTAGTCGTTACATGAGCCATGTCAGAGGCCTTTGGCGGCTCAATAACTCTGACACCAGGATTGGTCAGGCTGACCATCCACTCTATAAAAAAGACGACCAAGACAAATGCACAGTACCCAAAGTAAGCTCTAAGCTTGTATTATGGAATCTAACTCACTGGTACATACATACATATACATACACAAGTACTTTATATGAATAACAACTATGTCTTCACATATTGTTGACTCCGTTGAATCGAACCCGCAACCCCCGACACAGTAAGCGCGCACTCATATGTCACTGTGCCATTCAACACAAATTTTCATTACAGCTCCTCTTTTCGACGCATACCAAGACAACTTACAAGAGAAAGACAATTTAATACACGATTATGAGAAACAGTTCGAAATCATCAACAAGAAGTCTAAAGAAATAGTTCTAGAGAACAAATCTTTGAACGAAAGAGTGAAGGCGTTGGATGAGGAGTTGGTGCGAGTGAAACAGAGCTATAAGAAGACTTGTTGCGAGAAGGAGACGGGGGATATTGAGAAAGCTACGCTTTTAGAGCGAGCGGAGAAAGCGGAGTCTAAGTTGAAAGAGGTTTATGAGCTTTATGAAGATAAAAGTAAGTCACTTTACGTAATATGTCAAAACTTATATTTTTAATAATATATTTTCTCTTGTATTTGGCTCTCAGCTCCACTCCGCTCCAATGGAAACGCATCCTAAATAGGGCGCAATGAAAGCGGGGCGCTACCAATTTATAACATTGGTACTAAAATTCTTATACTATAACTAAATGCCTTTTTGTGAGCTACTTAAGATTATTTGACTTCCATTCCAGTCATTCATTAATTTCGTGTAGGTTAGTGGCCAACCCTGGTGTCGGAGTTTTTAGATCGCCTAAAGGTGTCTAACATATGGTCTTACGATTGGAACAACCAGGACCTACTGCTTAACCTGCCCTCCGAACGGTAGCGCTCAGATAGAAATGCCACTATCCAAGTAGGGGTCGAGAGTTGTTTGACAATCACAATGAATTAACATCGATTAGTCAAACTAAGCCACGAGCGCCACCCTCAATAATAAAGAGAAAATTCAGACAACAGGGTTGGCCACTAAGCGACTCGAACTTCACGACATAGTATAAAACAAAGTCGCTATTTTTGTCTGTTTGTCTGTATGCTTAAATCTTTAAAATTACGCAACGGATTTTGATGCGGTTTTTTGTAATAGGTAGAGTGATTCAAGAGGAAGGTTTATATGTATAAAAATTCCCGAAATTCCCACGGGAACGGGTACAACGCGGGTAAAACCGCGGGGCGCTGCTAGTAATTTATATTCAGATCTATTAAACCCCATCTTTACACGTTCGATTCCATGCCAGTGTCGGCCATGATGCGAGATGCATGTTGCTTAACAATCGCAATGAACAGACATCGGTTAGTGAAACACGTTCCGTTCCAGTGTCGGCCATGATGCGCGACTACGAGACAGTACACCGCGAGTACTATCACCTGAAGTCTGCTCTCGACGCGTCGGCGAGCCGCGCGGCGCAGCTCGGCGCGCTCTCCGCCGCCACCGTGCCCGCCGACCTGCACGAGCGACGGCTCGACCACTGCAAACGGTCAGGGTTGTCATGTAACAACACTGTGTCAAACAGAGAGAGACACGTTGTGATAAAGCAAGATGGCATCACTTGTGTTGTCTTTCTCTGGTATATCAAGACTGTGTTGAAAAGAAAGACAACACGAGTGCCTCTCTCTTTTTATTGGGGGTTGTGATATAGCAAGATGGCATCACTAGTGTTGTCTCTGTCTCATATATCAAGACTGTGTTAAAAAGAGAGGCGACACGAGTTTCTCTCTCTTTTTATTGGGGGTTGTGATAAAGCAAGATGGCATCACTAGTGTTGTCTCTGTCTCATATATCAAGACTGTGTTAAAAAGAGAGGCGACACGAGTTTCTCTCTCTTTTTATTGGGGGTTGTGATAAAGAAGATGGCATCACTAGTGTTGTCTCTGTCTCATATATCAAGACTGTGTTAAAAAGAGAGGCGACACGAGTTTCTCTCTCTTTTTATTGGGGGTTGTGATAAAGAAGATGGCATCACTAGTGTTGTCTCTGTCTCATATATCAAGACTGTGTCAAAAAGAGAGGCGACACGAGTTTCTCTCTCTTTTTATTGGGGGTTGTGATAAAGCAAGATGGCATCACTAGTGTTGTCTCTGTCTCATATATCAAGACTGCGTCAAAAAGAGAGGCGACACGAGTGCCTCTCCTTTTATTGGGGTTGTGATAAAGCAAGATGGCATCACTAGTGTTGTTTCTGTCTCATGTATCAAGACTGCGTCAAAAAGAGAGACAGCACGTGTGCCTCTTTCTTTTTATTGGGGGCAGCGCTTGTGGCGTAACAATCATTGATTTATTTCGAGTAGGTTAATGGCCAACTCTGTTTTTACACCGGCTAAAAGCCTCCGACATGGTCTGACGATTGAAACAACCGGGACCGACAATTTAACGTGCCCTCCGATGCACGGTAGCGCTTGAATAGAAATCCCACTATCCCAGTAGGGGCTGAGCTTTACGTCGCTTAACAATCGCAATCAACTAACATCGCTTAGTCTTCTTCTTCTTCATCGAGCGGATGGTCAACCTGACCAATCCTGGTGTCAGAGTTATTGAGCCGCCAAAGGCCTCTGACATGGCTCAACGACTACTATCCGTAGAAAGTAACCGGGACCGACGGCTTAACGTGCCCTCCGAAGCACGGAATCATCTTACTTTTCGGGCAATCAGGTGGTGCAGCCTGCAATGCCCTAACCAAACTGAGGACAGTCTCACAAAGTGATTTTTGTGAGATATCCCCACCGGGAATCGAACCCGGAACCTCCGGATCGTGAGCCGAGCGCTCAAACCACAAGACCACGGAGGCTGCCATGCATCGCTTAGTCAAATTACCCTCAATAATAAACAGCAAATTCCGACACCAGGGTTGGACACTAACCGACTCAACCATACTTTATATACAGACCTGCTAAACCCCATCTTTAACACGTTCGATTCCGATTCTAAATCCAAAATTAAATCCAAATTAAATCCACCAATAACAACCTACTTCCATCTCTGTCTAGCCTTCTAGAAGAACTGAAACACCAATACAGTATGGAGAGTGAACGGAGGACCGAACAGACGAACAAGTTGAGAGAAGAGTTGAAGGAGTTGGGAGAGAAGTATGAGGCGGCGGTGAAGGAGAGGGACGCGCTCAAGACGGAGTTGGAAGGGGCGTTGAAGAATGTCAGGTAGTTATTACAATATGCTACTTAAGGTATATTATCCTACTAATATCATAAATGCGAAAGTTTATGAAGATGGATGTATGTATGTTTATAACTCTTTCACGAAAAAACTACTGGACGGATTTGCATGAAACTTTACAGTAATATGTATCAAAATACACATGGAATACATTTTATCCCGAAATTCCCGCGGGAACGGGTACAACGCGTAGCTAGTGATATATAAATCCATTTTAAATAAACCTAAATTAATTAATCCTCTCCCCAGACTGTACCGTAAAGCAGCGGTTATATTCAGGCAGCGCGTGAAAGCGAGCTCGGTGCGCGCGCGCAATTCGCTGCGATACGCGCCGCACGCGCCGCTTAAACAAGCGCTGCACGCACTCGACCATATTAAAAAAGAGATCAAGGTATGGATGGAGTCATGTTTAATTATAGGAATGGATGTTTAATAACTAACAAAAAAAACTTTAAACTACCACCTTTACTAAAATCGTTTAAAAATTAATAAATTCTGTAAGTAATAAGTATACCCTTTCGTACATTGAAATAATTTTTGAAATTGGTTCATAAAGCACGGAGATATGACGTAACAAATACGTGATTCATACGAATTATCTTTACTCTTGAAATTCTCTTATTTCGCTTTGAAGTCGTTTAAACAAAGAAAAGATTTGAATTTTTAATTATTTTTTCTTTATTGCCAAAGGATATATGTACCTATCAGCCACTCAATAATGTCACCATAATATCTCTTATATCCCAGGCAGTAAAAGCGCGAGCATACAGTTCGCTAATCGAACTAGAACGTCGAATAGTAGAGCAGGAACAGCGAGCATCGCGCGCGCAGCGAGCACACGCGCGAGAAATGGACCGAGCGAGACTCGCGCTAGAGAGGAAGGAAGATATCATTAGGAGTCTGATCGATAAAGTTGCGGATGTGGAAGAAGTCAGGTGAGTGGTTAAGAGCGAGCGAGATTCGCGCAAGAGAGAGTAGAGCGAGCGAAAATCGCCCTAGAGAGGAAGGAAGATTTCATCCGGAGTCTGATCAATAAAGTATTGGTTGTGGTAGTAGTCAGGTGAGTGGTTAGAGCGAGCGAGGTTCGCGCTAGAAGAGTAGAGCGAGCGAGACTCGCGCTAGAGAGGAAGCTATAGTCGTAGGGTGCCGCGTTATGAACTGAGTCGTGAGGCCATACAGTTGAAAAGAGATAAATTGATTTTATTGTTGCGTTTCGTTAGTGCAAGCGAGATAGACATAGGCATATTAGTCATAGTTCTTAAAACACCGACTATAGCGTAAGCTTAACATATTCTTACTACTTGATAAGCAAGTGATGTTAACACATGATTTTCATTTCCAGATTGAGTCAAGCCAACAGTCATCGTCTGCAAGGAATAGTAGACTCGCCCGAGACGTCGCCGAGAGAGGCTAATGTCAACTTAGGAGCTGGAGACAAGAAGAGAAACAAGGACAACTAAGAGAGAGATACATATAATAGAGAGCGTTGAAATGGCACGGGTTAGAATGAGATAACTATATAGTAGAGGCGTTGAAATGGTACGATACATATAATAGAGCGTTGAAATGGTACGGGATAGAAAGAGATAACTATATAAAAGAGGCGGCGAAATAGTACGGGTTAGAAAGAGATAACTATATAAAAGAGAGGCGTTGAAATGGTACGGGTTAGAAAGAGATAGAGATGAAGTAAACTATGTGAGACAAAATAAAATGCGGCTGAAATTACAACATAAAATTAGAGAAGAAGAATTAGTTATGAAGTATAATTAGAGTATGTTATGAAGAGTACCAAAGAGAGAATGAAAAAAGGAAGAAAAGAAATAAAGAGGGAAAGAGAAGAGAAGAGAGTAGATAAAAGAGATATAAAGTATGTAGAAAACACTCTTATAATTAAGTGAAACCTCACTGCCTGACTACTGCCTAGATGATAGTTATTTATTAGATATTTTGATGTGCCTCTTTAAGCCATGATTACTAAGGATTCCATTTGTAACTAGCTGTGCCCCGCGGTTTCACCCGCAGCGCCCCTGTTCCCGTGGGAAATTTGAGATTTTTTATTCCTTATTTTTCTTATATAAAAACCTTGTCCTGACAATAAGGAACACATTAAAAAAAGAATCATCCAATTTGGTGCAGTCGTTCTCAAGTTATGTACTTTGCAACAGATTCAGCGATTTATTTTTATATTATAGAGATAACGAAGCAATAATTTTTATTGTTGTTTTATTTGATTTTAATCTTCGTATGTGTTTAATTCACTTCTTGTTCTAAATTTTCTATATATTTGTATTTTAGTTCTACGATATAGGAATAAGTTAGAAAATATGATTGAATCTCAACATCAATAGATATTTGGCGAACGAATCTCTTAAAAGTACAACTTCCGTTTAATATTGCATTAAAATTTTAAGTTCGTTTCATGTTTTTTTGTTATTAAACTCATAAATACAATAAAATATAAAAGCCTTAGACATTACCTAGATTTTGTTTCATTAATATATTGCTAGAGTAAGAAAATTGTGTAAAATCAATACTGTCTTTAAATGCACAGTAGAGTAACTATCTAATGTTATTTAGTGTGGTATGTTAAATAAATAATTTAAATTAATGAATTGTCGTTTTTTTCTAGTGATAAGTCGACCTATATAGTTTGCAGTTTTGAAGGATTTCTAGATAAATAGTTGAATTTAAATTGTGCCTTTCTAATTTTCTTATGCGTATTATTTTCTTACTAGCAGCGCCCCGCTGTTTTACCCGCGTTGTGCCCGTTCCCGTGGGAATATCGGGAATTTTTATACATAAAAACCTTCCCCTTGAATCACTCTACCTATTACAAAAAACCGCATCAAAATCCGTTGCGTAATTTTAAAGATTTAAGCATACAGACAAACAAACAGACAAAAATAGCGACTTTGTTTTATACTATGTAGTGATGGTTTTAAATCGAGAAAAGTGGTGGAAATTGGAGGAAGGTTTTAGTCCAATTGAGGGATGTTACGAACTAACAGTAATAAGAACTTATTATATTGTACGGATAGATGCGTTACTTGAGCCATGTCAGAGGCCTTTGGCGGCTCAATAACTCTGACACTAGGATTGGTCAGTTTGACCATCCACTCGATGAAGAAGAAGACTAATATTGCGCCTCGTATATCGATGTCGTAGTAGCATTATACGTTAGCCAAGATGGAGGACCCAGATTCAACTCCCGGATCAAGCGTTTCCAATTTACTTTTGAAACAGGACTGGCTTCAAATCACCAACCCGCAAGTGTGGTGATGTGAGATGAGAGGCCTTTGTCCAGCATTGGGACATTTTAGGTTTTATAAAACTTGAGAGGTGTCAAGGGATGGATGGAACGAAGTTCAATGCGAAATAGAAAGACGAAACGAAAATATCTGGCTTGCTTTCTATAAGAGACAGACAGTCCCTCTCTAACGGCGTGCGCATGTTTCTCTGTCTGTCTCTCTCTAACGCAAAAAGTGTCGTTACAACTTTTCGTCTTTTTTTTCCCGTCTAACCCCCTTTCGCAACGCGCGATAAGGAACTTCGTTCCAATATCAGCTGTTCATATCAGAAATGTAATCTATAACTTCAGATTTAGGTTTAGAATGAGCAACAGTATTGATATGTCTATAAATTTATTAATAAACAGTCCGATTTCATTGAATTATATGCTGTGTATGATAGTCATATTAAACAGGAAGATTATATTGTTTCTACATTCCCCGAGGAACTGGTAAAATGACACGATAAGAAACAGGAGTCTGATATTTTACATTGTAAATTATATGTTGTTTTGGTCAAATGCCTTGAAGCGTGTTATCTGTAATATTTCTCCAGCTATAAGGGCAGCCTTCATACGCACACTTTCCCCTTGAAATACCTGATTTTTAAACATTTATTTGCAGTTTTTCCGGCATAATGTATTTACCTACATGTATCTGTAGTTAGGATGGATTAGGTACTTTTCATGAGTTTTCTCAAGGTTTTTATATCTTTCAACGAGTTTGGCAATCGGGCATTTTTTCCGAGTCAAGTGAACGAGTTAGAGAGTCCACTGAAAATATTACTACAGTGAGAAGGATTCACTGTAGTAATATTTTCAGTGGACTACAGAGGTTCGCGGTCAGTCTTTATGATTAATTTTAGATTTAATCTTACTTTACTCATATCATAGCTTAGGTTAGGTTAGCCCTTATTACCTATAAAGTACTTAAGTGTTTATAAGTACTTAAGTGTTTTCTATTAGCACCACAATTTTATTTGCGTTGTACCAGTTCTCTTGGAAAGCAAACTAACATAGTAGCTATAGCTACATATATATACCAAAAATGTATAAACAGATCTACATATATAAATTATATTTGGGCCGGCAATAATCGGCCTTGCCGAGCTAAACCGAAGGGAACAAGAGTAGTAATTGCTTCGGGATATCTTTGTTAGATCGGCAATTACTGCCGAAATGTGCCGGCCCCAACATGTGTGTACCTGTACCTGTGGTACCTGTGGTAGTAACCCTTACCCTTAAATGTTTTACGGACTTAAATTTGTTCACCGAATGCGTTTGTAGATTTTTATCTAAGTTCAACTTCTAATTTTAAAACAAAAAAAAATACCAAACCTACAAACACCTTTACAAACTTTTCCAATGTTATTACTAGCAAGATGATTAGCACATATAACCTAAATATACAGCGTCTAAGAGGAAAACTCATTATCAAAATAGAAAAACAATTAGCTTCGTTATCTTCAGAACCTTCGACGTACGATTACAATACTGTTATCAGAACACATGCTCACGACAAAACGGAATTTACATTATAAATACAGTCACAACAGACAGTCATATAAGGCAGACTACTATAAACTTTATTTATTAAATAACTGCCTATTTTTCTGCGTATTTTAAATAATATTAATTGAAAATATAGTTAACGTGTTAAAAGAAAGTTTATTTTGTGTAAAAATTGCTAAAGAGTTCAAAGATTAAGTTTATTTTGGAAATTAAACAAGTTTGTTGTTTTGGTGGAAAGCGCGGGAATGTTAGTTCGTCGGCCATATTGAGATTTTCTCTGGAGTTACTGTAAAGAAGTAAGTGAACTAATAATGAAATTATTCTCGTTTCTTAGGCTTAGTCAATTAGACCTATATTTAGCCTGTGCCAAATATGGTTAAAATTATACGGGAACAGTCCCCTACATAATTGTTCGAGGGAAAAGTGCCTTTTCCATTTCGTCAAGACTGCAAGCTAACTAAATGTAGATCTTATGCCTACTTACATAGCAAGCCTTTCTACATTTTTAGGGCTCTTTCAAAAAAAACGTATTCAGTCGTTCTCCTACGTCATATGCGCGCGTGGATGTTCTTTTGATTGAAACTTGAAAGAGCCGGAAATATTTGAAATAGAAACAAGTAGCTGTTGAGTTTACGTTTACATTATTAGTTATGTAGGGTAATAAAATAATAGTTATTACGTCATACTCGAACAAATATTTTGACAAGTGTTAATTATTATAATGATTTATTTAACGACGCGTAAGAACTAATGTAACATTAACTATATATTTTCTTTCAGACATGTACTTTTTAGTATTTTTCTCGTTGCTGAGTTTAAAGTGCGTGTTAACTCAGGACGCTAACTGCAATTTCAATATAAATGTAAGTTGAAATGTTAATTTATTAATTACTTAAGTCCCACTGTTGGGCAAACGTCTCACTAGTCTCACTAGTATGTGATGCTCATTCATCATTTTGAGTATATAGTGGCCAACCTTGGTGTCGGAGTTTTTAGACCGTTTAGAGGCAATTTTACGACAATTTTACGTGCCTTCTGAAGTAAGGTAGCGCTCAGATAGAAGTACCACTATCGGCCACCCATCCCAGTAGGGGCCGAGCTGCACGTAGCTTAACAATCGCAATGACCTAACAATGCTTAGTCCAACTACGCCACGAACGCTACTATCAATATTCTTACTGAACTAATACCTACCTGTTAAAAATTAAGGTAAGTTATATGTCTGACCTTGCTTCCTTCTTGAAGGTAGGACCGACGGACAGGTACTCCCTGGAGACCCCCAACTACCCGGGGAGCTACCCGCCCGGCATCGTGTGTCGCTGGATCGGGAACTGTCCAGCTGGGTACAACTGTAGGCTGGACCTCGAGCTGAATTTGCCTGAGGTAAGATGGGGAACAATCTAATATTAGGAAGAAACTTGAGATACCTACATAAACTCCAGACGTAGTTTTTTATGAGAAAAGTAAGCATTTGCTTGCTTATCTATGTATATACAATTCAAAGTCCTGACTGATTGACTGATAATCAACGCACAGCCTCAACCGCTACACCTAGAAACATGAAATGTGGCAGGAAGGTTCTTCAAGTGACGTAAGTGCACACTAAGAAAGGATTTTAGAAAATTCCTACGGGAACGGGCATAACGCGGGCGTTATAAAAGGGTTTATAAATTTCGATACTTTAATCTAGAAACCTTCTACGGTATTCGAAAAAGCACTTTTCTAAATATGTTTGTAATGGAATAGTCCCAAGATTTGAATTATGAAATTTAAATCGAAAAGATCGTCATTGGGTACAAAATGACAGAAGTGGAGTTAATCTTCAAAGAAATGGGTGATTTTCATTCATTTCAAGTAGCTTAGTGGCCAACCCTGGCGTCAGAGTTTTAAGACCGTCTAAAGATGCCCCAACATGGTCTGACGATTGAAAGAACCGGGTCCAACTGCTTAGCATGCCCTTCGAAGCGGTAGCGCTCAGATAGAAATTCCCCTACCGGCCACCCATTCAAGTATGGGGCGAGTTGCACGTTACTTACCATCACAATGAGCTGACATCGCTTGGTTAAACAATACCACAGCGCCAGATGATGAAATAATAGGGTATTTCACTGATATTGAAAGTGTACAATTTGGAAGATGAATTTAGTAAAATAACTAAAATTATGATCAAAACTGAAATCAAAATCAAAATCGATTGAAAAATAAAGAAATTATAAGCACTGAAAGATTCTCTCCTGTCCCTTTCTTGCAAAACGAATTTTTGAATGCGACGTCTATGGCGCTACAAGCTTTGTGACGTCACAGAGCTAGTAGTGCTGTCTCTGTCTAATCAGTACTTAGACCGCCTGTAACTCTGGAAATAATAGCGATATATAACAATTATTTTAGTCTCTAGCACGTGATAAAAAGATGAGTTAATAGAAAGAATAAACTAAAAACGCCGAAATACCCTATTGTTCCTTACCTTCCAGTCGTCGGGGTGCATTGCAGACCGCGCGCTGGTCTCCCGCAGCGGAGACCCTCAGCTGACGATGGCGGAGCGCTACTGCGGCGTCCGGAACGTGACCAATATACTGTCCATAAACAGTACTATCGTGTTGGGTAAGATGCGACATCCTGCTAATACTTATATTAAACACTAGCAGCGCCCCGCGGTTTTACCCGCGTTGTGCCCGTTCCCGTGGGAATTTCGGGATTTTTTTTTTACATAAAAACCTTCCTCTTGAATCACTCTACCTATTACAAAAAACCGCATCAAAATCCGTTGCGTAATTTTAAAGATTTAAGCATACAGACAGACAAACAGACAGACACGAAAAAGAGACGACTTTATTTTATGCTATGTAGTGAAGAGTTAGATTTTTTGTTACCTACTTAGAACGTGCTTATCTCAAAAACTGCCGATCCGATCTAAATAATTCTTTTTGTAATGTATAGTAAAGGCCTCTACCCATTACACCGTATCATACCATGACCGTGCTATGAACGTGTCAGGCAAAAAAGTATTATTTGTATTGAAAAGTATGGGACTATGCTCACTAGACCGTTCCGTCACCAACCAACAACGTCGACTATTCTCAATGAGAATATTTTGCCGGTGCTGACACGTTCATAGCACAGTCATGGTATCTTATTTAACGGGAAGGTTGTGTTACTTTTTATTACCAACGGGCTAATCACTACATAGTATAAAACAAAGTCGCTTTCCGCTCTCTGTCTGTCTGTCCCATGTATGCTTAGATCTTGATCATGCGGTTTTTTTAAATAGATAAAATAATTCAAGAGGAAGGTTTATATGTATAAACATTCCCGAAATTCCCACGGGAACAGGTATAACGCGGGTAAAACCACGGGGTGCTGCTGCACTGTTGCGCAGTTTTAAAGATCTAAGCATACATGGGACAGACAGACAGACAGCGGAAAGCGACTTTGTTTCATACTGTGTAGTGATTAGGTCCCGTTTAGATTAGTGTTTTACAATGTATTAATATCGTGATAGTTTAAATACTCGTCCACTATATAAAGACGCTCTCAACACCCCCACCTCTGACCCTGGTTGCAGGTGTCGTGATCCCCAGCTCGAGTCGCGGCGGCGGTCGCCTGCGGTGCGTGCTGTCGGCGCAGCGTGCACCCACCGCTACTGGCTGCCAATGCGGGGAGCATAAACAGGTAGAAACTTGTTATCAATGTAGAGTATTAGAGGCACTGAAGAAGGAACGAAATCTATGAGCTTTGCTCGAAGAAATTGAAGGAAGAAAACTCACGACAGAAAACTAACATACCAATCTCTAACAGCTTTCATATATCGTATCATCTTGATCTGCTATCTGACATAGAGGTAGGTTATTGCCCATGTCAATTATCACTACCCAAATCTTTCAGACCAGATTAGGGCGGAGTAGCCATAAACCTGCGGGCCTGTTCAATGAGGGCACGCGCTACATTTTTTCTAGGGGTCATTATAGCCATCAGCTAGTTTCACATGTTAATTCTAGTCCTTCCCACTAACCTACAGACTGTTTCAGATAGATATATCAACAGTGTTTGTACATCAATGAGAGTCTGTTAATCCATTTTTCGTCACCTAAATATAATAATGAGCTAATCTCGGCAATTAACACTCCGATTTTAATTCTTTTTGAAATAGCCACATTCAACGGGAAGGTTATAGGCTATTTTTCATTCCAAAATTCCCACGGGAATGGCGTTGCTAGTTTTATATAAGGTAAAGTCACCCAATTCCGTGGGGTTCTAAAATTGGCACTTAATTCCGCGGTATTTAGAAAATCCCAATTTCCTAATTATGTCTTTGTTGTATCTTAATGCAAATATTTTTATTGAATCCAGTGTATATTTTTACGTATTAAAAATATAGAAAAATAACACAAATGTATTAAAAAGACACAATAAAAGGTCAGTATTGCGTCAACGGGTGGTCGAAGCGCACGCTTCATACAATAGTGACCCTTTGCAAGTAAATGTTTAGGTTTTTTAAATAGTGTTTTTAATACTGTTTTTCTATGTGGTGACTAGTTATTTGTGGTCCACTTGCTCGAGACTTTATTTTTTATGGGTAAGTACTAACCTTTTCTATTATTTTCTTAATAAATTAAGCTTAAAATTTGATTTTAAAATAACGTGGCATTAGGTTCCAAATTTTTTAGTCGGTTCCCAATTCCGTTGTATTACCACGGAATAGCAAACTCATAAGCTTGGTTTTGTTTCTTGTTTTTTTGTGTTGGTTATAAAAGAGTAGTTTTTACTTTTATAAGTACTTAAAGCAAAAAAGTCAATTGGTACTTGAAACTAATTCCGTGGTATACTTTTAGTTTAATTTGAACAATAAAAAATGTTAAATCGTAATTCTTTTTACGAGTTTTGTTAATTTGTTGTATGGAGAACTGATGCAGGTAAAATTAATTTAATTACAAATTGCCTGTGTAAATGAATGCAATTTTGTAGATGATTAAAAATATATTATAAATAAAAATTTATCTGTATGAAACATATTTAAAAAAATATATTTATTTAACACTCGGATATAGGAATAGTGTTTTCAAAGTTTGAAATCCAATTCCGTTGCACTATGTAACTGACTGCAACGGGATTGGGTTGTATGAGCACCTAATTCCGCGGTATAATATAAGAAAATCACAGGGTGTTCTTTTTTATGTTTAACAATTTGTTCAGATAAACAATAGCTAAAAACACTTTTTGTCTGTGTATCGAATTAGTAAATTATGTGATACTAAAATATTCCCTTTACATTTTTTATACTCGGATTTAGGAACCACATGCCGCGGAATTAAGATTTTTAACACGGAATTAGGTGCTTCGGACTTACTTCATTATTTTTTTTTTAAACTATAAATCAATTTAAAATAGATTTAACTTTAATTTAGTTTGGTAGTCAAAAGAATACCGTTTTTAATGACACCAGATAAAGCACTGTTAAGTTACAGTCAATACTTCATATATTATGTCTTTCCTTGTTATGTTGAAAATACCACGGAATTAGGTGACTTTACCTTATGAACCTAGAACATTTAAGAATAGTTTATTGGCACCAGCCGTGCGCATTATCACTATCTACAGCTATATCTTAACCCCTTTCCAGACTAGAATAGTAGGCGGAGTAGCCACGAACGAGCACGAGTACCCCATGATGGCCGGCCTGTTCAACGAGGGCACGCGGCGCGTGTTCTGTGGAGGAGTCATCATCGCCAACAACTACGTGCTCACCGCGGCACACTGTCTCGACGACCTGCCCAGGAGTACCACTATAGTGGTGGGGAATAGCAACTATACTAGAGGTGAGAGGGCGAGAAAGTAAGCTACCAATTACTGAAGTATATCCTTACTACTACAGTTCATTGTGATTGTTAAACAATGTGCAGCTCGACCTCCATTTGGATGGGTGGCCGATAGAGGCTTTTCTATCTGAGCGCTACCGTGCTTCGGAGGGCACGTTAAATTGTCGGTCCCTGTTGTTTCAATCTTCAGACCATTTCGGAGGCCTTTCGGCGGTCTAAAAACACCAGGGTTGGCCACTGACCTACTCGAACTGATGTACAGAAAAGCTCTAAGAAAGTCCTCGTGAGGGTTTGGTGTTTTGGAGTTTTCTCCGAGGGTCGAATTAAGTCTAATTATGATAGATTGAGTGAGTTTACAATAGGAGTTGGTGACTTCTAAAGGCCAGATGATATATCTTATATTTTTGAGATCGAATATTCTAACTAATATTTATGTTTTCAGGCGTAAGATACGGAATAAATTCGTATATCATTCACCCAAATTATGACCCGTAAGTACCATTATTATCGTGTTGTTTTTTTGCTTAATCTAAATAGTGTAATTCACTAGGATCTTATAGTATAGGCCTCGTTTTATCCACCCACCCTCCATTCTAAGCCTAGCTCATCATCAAGTGATCATGTGATTCACTGATCAAGTGATGGTCTTTTTAGTCATCAGACAAAAGCATCCTGCATCTCACAGGCCGATATTTACAGGACAACGCTGAACTATGACATCGCTATATTGGTGACACAAACTCCGATTCGGTACGACGCGAATGTTGGTCCCGCGTGTCTACCCTTCAAGTACTACTACGACTCTTTGGTGGGCCAAGACGTTACTTTGCTTGGTAAGTTAGTGCACCTATTACTAGCAGCGCCCCGCGGTTTTACCCGCGTTGTACCCGTTCCTGTAGGAATTCCAGGATGAAAAGTAGCCTAAAACTTTCCGGTTGAATGTGGCTATCCATTACAAAAAGATTTTTTTCAATCGGACCAGTAGTTACTGAGATTACCTTGAACATACAAACAAACAAACAAACTTACAAATTTTACCTCTTTATAATATTAGTTTAGATATAAATTTATTTGTTAACTTCCGTCACCAGGCTGGGGGCTGCAGTCGACGGGCGGCATCGCGTCCCAGTTGCTGCGGAAGGTGGACGTGCAGATCATCAGCACGCAGCAGTGCCGCCAGTCCCTCAGCAACATCGACACGAGGAAGACGTGCACCTTCGCCCGGGGGAAGGATAGCTGTCAGGTACGTACGATTTTATATATATACTAGCTGCGCCCCGCGGTTTCACCCGCGTTGTACCCGTTCCCGCGGGAATTTCGGGATGAAAAATAGACGTTGGCCGATTCTCAGACCTACTCAATATGCTCACAAAATTTCATGAGAATCGGTCGAGCCGTTTCGGAGGAGTACGCGAACGAACACTGTGACACGAGAATTTTATATATAAGACTAACTAATCTAGATGGGACTTAATCGCAAATAAAATATTTAATGCACACGTTTCATCCTACTATCCTACTTCCTACTCCTACTAATATTATATATAGGTACTTCTGTATTCTGAGATTATAAATGAGAAAGTTTGTGAGGATGGATGTATGTACGAGTATGTTTGTTACTCCTTCACAAAAAAACTACTGAACGGATTTGGATGAAACTTTACAGAAATGTAGGTTATACTTTAGAATTTTATCCCCGAATTCCTGCGGGAACAGGTACAACATGGGTAACACCGCGGGGCGTGGCTAGTAATGCTTATTTGTAACACATAATAAATACATCAAGCAAATTCACACACGGTTAGTTAAACCCTAAACTAAACTACGCTGGCCTGTATTATGTAAAACTAGCAGCGCCCCGCAGTTTTACCCGCGTTGTGTTCGTTCCCATTGGAATTTCTGAATTAAATATACATATAGACCATATCTATACTAATATTATACAGAGGTAAAATTTGTTACTTTGTTTGTATGTTCGAAGTAATCTCGGGAATTACTAGCCCCATTTGAATAATTCTTTTTGTAATGGATAACTACATTCAACGGGAAGGTTATAGGCTATTTTTTAAAATTTCGAAATACCCACGGGAACGGGCACAACGCGGGTAAAACCCCGGAGCGCTGCTACTAACTATATATTATTATATATGTTATTCCTTCTCTGTCCCCCAGATGGACTCGGGGGGTCCCGGCCTGTACACCGACCGCTCTACAGGCCGTCTCTTCGCGTTACTCATCATCAGCGAAGGCCAGGACTGCGCCTCACCGATCCCCAGCATCAACACTAACGTCACGGCCTTCCTCAATTTTATACTGGACAATACACGGAGTAGCTACTGTGTGGTGCGGTAGGGGGTCTATAGATCAGTCAGGAGGGTTTTATAGACAAAATCAGAGTCTATAGAAGAAGCCAAAGATGCTAATCAAATAAATTATTATATTATTTATTGTAATTAATAAAATATTGTTGTTTTATTTGCTTCATATTTATAAATATTGCGAACCTATGACACTATCCTCCTCATTGTACTGATATCTTCAGTGAGATGAAAGGCTTTCGCCCAGCAGTTGGAGATTCTTTAATTTTAGGTTAAAATAGTACTTCTTGTATTATTTTTTTCCATCCTTAGGAACCTAAGTTAATTTGGCTTTCGTTAACACTTTAGGTCCTTAAATAGGCACTGATTTCATTGTTGTAGATGACCTGTAGATGTGTTTGGGTGAACCCATAGTTCGATTATCCGAAAAAACGGTTTTCCGAACACCCATGTGCCTCAATTAGTTCGGATAATCGAGGCTCTAATAATGAAAATGTTCATGTTAACATTATTATAGTATACTCGTAGATATTGCCGGATTTGCTTGTTATTCGATCTCGACAGTCACAAGGCTTCAGCTTCCATCCGCACATCCGTACGCAAATACGATGTAATCTCTAATTAGTACCGACAGACGAAAAAGGTTTAGTAAGTAAAGTTTACAATACATGAGGTCTTGGTCCACGGACCAAGATGAATCTCTGAAGATTATAAGTTATAGTACATTATAACTCAATGCTTATATTTACCACTAGCAGCGCCCCACGGTTTTACCCGCGTTGTGTCCATTCCTGTGGGAATTTCGGGATGAAAAATAGCCTATGTTACTCGTGGATAATGTAGCTTTCGAATGGTGAAAGAATTTTTAAATAGGTCCAGTAGTTTTTGAGCCTATTCATTACAACCAAACAAACAAAGTTTTCTTCTTTATAATATTATTAGCATAGACTATCTATACATAGGTACATACTACTAGTATATACTAAGTATATGTAACAATCTGTGATGTAACAATAAGATAATAATATTAATATAAAAACATGAATACCTAATAATTATCTTACTATGATGAAATCTGTGATGTAAAAATTTATATGATAATTTAAATTTACTAATGTACCAACCGCCTTATTCAAAACGCACTTTAATTTTAACACTGCTTTAAATTGTTTTGTCTCTTTTGCTCTTCGGCAAAAAGCGTATGTCGGAAAGGGACAAACCATTTTTTAGCTAAAGTGCTGTTCATAATCGCTTAATTATGAATAAGGACCCAAGTATATTAATAAAACTTTAAAATTAAATTAAGGTACTATCTTGAATATCTGTTTAGTCACTTTACATCAATGATTTACCCGCGTTATGCCCGTTCCCAAGGGAATTTCGGGATGAAAAATAGCCTATAACCTTCCCGTTGAATGTGGCTATCTATTACAAAAAGATTTATTCAAATCGGAGTGATAATTTCTGAACATATTACAAACAAACAAACTTACAAATTTTACCTCTTTATAATATTAATAGGTGTAGATGAATGAAGTGGTTCTTTTTAAGTTAAGACATTTATTTAAAGACACCGCTGCAGCTAAATAAAAGTAATACAAAACTTATGTAACAACTAGCAGCGCCCCGCGGTTTTACCCGCGTTTTGCCCGTTCCCGTGGGAATATCGGGAATTTTTATACATAACAACCTTCCTCTTGAATCACTCTACCTATTACAAAAAACCGCATCAAAATCCGTTGCGTAATTTTAAAGATTTAAGCATACAGACAAACAGACAAAAATAGCGACTTTGTTTTATACCATGTAGTGATGTAAAATCCAATCCAAGTTACATTTCTCTGCCAACAGTACGCTAAGCGAATTTCAATCTCATTGCGCATGTCTGCCGCCCACTCTCCAACAAGATATTGATCCAATTCAGTTCAGCAATAATTTCACCGACAAAAGACTTACCCTCCACACAACTCGCGAAAATTCACAAACAAACAATGAAAAAACATTTAAACTTACAATACAATGAAAATTATCGTATTTTGTAACCAATTATGATATTTTTTTGGTGATTTTTGCATTAAATTAGCGATGGAGAGTTTGGATAGTGTTTTGCTAGTAAAGAGATAGTAGTGGACTGTGGAAATGCCTAAAAGGATACCCTTTCATATCGTTTATGCTACAAGTAAGTTTTGCTATGCACTTTTTGTAAGGAGTTTTAGTTTTGTATTTTTTTATTGCTATTATTTTTTTTGTAGGAGTTGTAATTTAAATCATAATGAGTTTGTAGATTTTGGTTTTTGTTATAATTAATTTCAATAATCGGTATATATAATATCCGTGTATAAAATGTCGGTGTAAGAAAGAGTTACATTACTGCACTTTCAGTGATCGCAAATACCGCTGACTGTAATATACTTACCTAGATAAATACTAGGGATGCACGGAGTTCCCTAACATCCCTGATAGATTAGATATAATGAGAGTGTACTCTATTTTCCAGAAATCGTTTTTTCCGTGTGGCGATTAATGCCATTCGCAATTTTTACCACTTTTATTATTTCCTTCTCAATAGCTTCGTTTCCCGAAAGCATTCCTAACCATTTGTATATTTTCCCATTATATTTATTTTTCAATAGCTTATTTTCCTGGTCGACCTGACCAATCTTGGTGTCAGAGTTATTGAGCCGCCAAAGGCCTCTGACATGGTTCATGTAACGACTACTATCCGTAGAAAGTATTTATATCTAATATTATAAAGAGGTAAAATTTTTAAGTTTGTTTATTTGTTTGTATGTTCGAGGTAATCTCAGGAATGATCAGTCCGATTTGAATAATTCTTTTTGTAATAGATAGCCACATTCAACGGGAAAGTTATATTTCATCCCGAAATTCCCACGGGAACGAGTACAACGCGGGCAAAACCACGGGGCGCGGCTAGTTAACTAATATTTTATTTACTATGTTATTACTATAAAAAAATAATAATAGAGTTGTTTCGATACTAGGTCACCTCGACGTACAATCGATGGCGGGCTTCTCTATTAATAAGTTGTCGAGTAATCGATCAATATCGTCAGAGTGTTTCAATATTTATAGCGAGGCTTTAATGGGCACGGGGGTAAGATGATTCCGTGCTTCGGAGGGCACGTTAAGCCGTCGGTCCCGGTTACTTTCTACGGATAGTAGTCGTTACATGAGCCATGTCAGAGGCCTTTGGCGGCTCAATAACTCTGACACCAGGATTGGTCAGGTTGACCATCCACTCGAGAGAATGGGCACGGGAGTTTCTGTGTGATGTGTTGATTTCCTTATATCGGATCGGGGAATAGTTATTGAAGGTTTCAGCACCCCCCGTTTCATTATGGTCTATTTATTTATGAATTTCGATAAGCCAAAGTACAGAAAGTCTAAATTCCACTTTTTATTAAGTACTAGCAGTGCCACGCGGTTTGCCCCCCGCTGTGTCCGTGCGAAATTTGGAATGAAAACCGTCCCGTTCTTCTTCTTATCGAGTGGATGGTCAACCTGTCCAATCCTGGTGTCAGAGTTATTGAGCCGCCAAAGGCCTCTGACATGGCTCAAGTAACGACTACTATCCGTAGAAAGTAACCGGGACCGACGGCTTAACGTGCCCTCCGAAGCACGGAATCATCTTACCTTCCCGTTGAATGTGGCTCTTCATTACAAAAATAATTAATCGAATCGGATTGGTAGATTTGCGCGTTCAAACAAACAAACTCGTCAGCTTTATTATTTTAGATTATTATATTAGTATAGATTACTAGCAGCGCCCCGCGGCTTTGCCCGCGTTGAGCCCGTTCCCGTAGGAATTTTCGAAAATCCTTTCTTAGTGTGCACTTACGTCACTTGAAGAACCTTCCTGCCATATTTCATGTTTCTAGGTGTAGCGGTTGAGGCTGCGCGTTGATTATCAGTCAGTCAGTCAGGCAGGACTTTGAATTTTATATATATAGATTATATTAGTATAGATTTTGGTACTTAAATGCACCTGGACAGTCAAACCAGACACTCCACAGTACCCATCTTGTTCCAGGCGAAGATAGCTCGTACCCGGCATGCGAGCTGAACGCGCAGGGCCCGGCGGCGCGCGGCTGGCGCTCCGCCGGGCCTCCGCCTCACGAGCTCCTGCTGCGGCTCGCGGTCCTCACCAGCGTACACAAGTTGCAGCTGTTGGCGCATCATCAGTTGATACGTTAGTCAGCCATTTTGTGTACTTAAAGTTATCTACGTTTCAGTTATTGTCGCATGACACCAGTGGCGTAGCGTGCATTGGCGGGATCCCGTATAAAAAATTGTTTGGGGGTTTTTTTACAAAAGAAAAAAAAAATTTGTGAAAAGAAATATTTATTTATCATAACATAATTTAACCATTTTACAAATAAAAATCAAATTTTAAATATTCATTCTCCTTGCCTTTTTTTCGGCAAACTGATTTATTAAATCATTTATGGCTGATGATTATTTTAGTTTTTCTAGTAAGTAAAACGGGGAAGTCCCGCAGCCCGCCATAGCGATGTAGAGTGTTGCCAACTTTTCAACGCACGCTTAAGGCGGGATAAAAAGTAATTGCTGTATAGAATTTTGTCATTTGTAAAATAAAATAAATTGGGAAGTTTTTATTTCTTTTTCCTTACACACTTTGGGGGCCCCCGTGGCCCGGGGGCCCTGTATAATTGATACGGCAGATACGGCGGTAGCTACGCCCCTGCATGACACGTTACTAAGTAATACTTAACCTGAGGTGTACACGCATGGAGTAATACTCGCAAAAGACCAGTTTTTGGTAGATGACGTGACTGACCACCACCTTACTGGGCAGGCACTAAATCTGCCTCATGTTTTTAGTCCCTATAGCTCACTGGAATACCCAGACCTTGCCAGCAAGACAGCAATTATATCGTTTACCAATTTTTTGCTAAAGTTTGTTTTAATTAAAGTATGATCAAATAAACTCTTCTTCTCTTCTGTTCTATGGGACGATAATTTTATCTTTTCTTACCAAGTTTGCTTTAAAGTCCGACCAAATACCGTCATACGGTCTTCTTCTTTGCCTTATATGGTCTACTCACCCTCAGCATCATCAGTGGAAGTGTTAGTCTCCGGAGGGCTGGTGTCCGAAGGCGCCGCGACGCCGTGTGGCGCCACTTACACCAGCGTAGGGAAGGTCACCCTGGCCAGGCCCACCAGCCAGGCGCGCACCAGGGAGCTGAGGTAAATATAGAGATCATTTTGTGGTAGGTCTTCTTCGGTACTAGGTGTTCCGTTCGTGAATGAGTATGATTGGTAGTAGTAGCAAAAGTAGAATAATATTACATAACCCTATTTAAAATGTAGTTATATTTACCAGTATTTGAATCCCTGATACATAAAATTATCAGAGTGACAACTCAGTAGATTGTTCCCAAAACAGAAAAGAGGTTAGGGGAAAGGATATTTGATGTATTTCCAGGAATTTCTCAAATAGTTATCAAAACTCATAACTTTTTCAACATACTCGTATCTACTACGTATTCCAGATCAGCGGCCCTCCCGGAGCCAACCGTTGCCCGTTTCGTAAAGCTCAGACTGTCTGGACCCCATCCGCCCGCTTCCGACAATGATCAAGTTCGTATATACAAACTTATGTAAAAAGAAAAGGAAATATTTGAAAATCTTCAATTTTTATTCAAACATAGCTGAGAACACTCACTCCATTTGTTAGGGAGCTATGGTGAAACAGACACACCATATTTATGAAACCTCTTTTGCGTCGAAGGTTGTTGATTATCTTTTGAATCCAACAAAGTGAGTGATAAGACCGCGAAGGACAGGGAGATTTAATGGTTCAGACCTTTGCCCAGCAGGCAACGATATAGTTAAGAAAAAAATTAACTGAAACTCTTCAAACACAGGTAGCTCTGATGGCAGTGAACGTGCTCGGTGAAGAGGTGGAGGACCCTGAGAAGACCCCGACCTCCGTGAAGGACGAGCCTTCCTACTCTCCGTACGATGACCTGGCGTTCGTCATGTATGTGGACAACGAGATCGCAGATCTGGTGCGCAGCCTCGATGACAGGAAACGGACCGCTGTTACTGGTACGGAACTGATGATGTCTTTTCTGTTAATGTTAGTGCCTGAAAAACTCGGATTTCAAATACTCCTTACACTGCCGTATCAGTACAGTTCCTCCTCATTGTATTGATTTTGATTGGCAGTGATATTGGCATATTTTTCCCTATCTTTGGCGAGGCGAAGTAGTTCGGATGCTTCACTTAACCTTAACCCGTTCCAGAGGAACGCTTCGAATACGCCCGCCGTCTCAAATCCGCTGGTGCCGCACTGGCAGCAGCCGGCATCCGGATCGGTCGCTGGCGGCTTCGGAAGCGCACGGCGGCGGCGCGAGATGACTTCGAGCTGGCGCGCCGGATGAGGGACCGGATCGCGGACGCGCTGTGCGGGGTCAAGGAGGACCCGCAGCTGTGCCGGCTGTTTGAGGAGGATGGGGTGAGTGGTTACCTTTTTTAGACTGGTTGGCCCCTAATTCCTGATCTGCTGAGCTGATCTTAATATATTTATATTAAAAATACTCTTGAAAACTATGCAAAGTAGCAACAAAACAGTAACTACTGATTGGATTTGAATGATACTTACCCCAAAGACACATTCAAGTTTGAACTGATTTTGTAATCTGATTTTGTTTGAACAACGGGGGTGAAACCGCCGACACAAATAGTTAATTTGTTCTTAGACCTTATTCAATCCACCCCTTCCCCTTTCCAGCCGGACGCGCGCAACGACTCCTCCATGCCCCAGGAATACGACTTCTCGCACCACCTGTCCCCGTCCGTGGCCGCCGGCTCCCTGAGCATGGATATCCCGTCTCCGGTGCCGCCGTGCGAGCCTGAACAGGGGTACGAACAGTACGATGGGCGTGAAGAAGTCAATGAAGAACAGCAGGAGCCTGAGGTATAAGCGTCATCTTGTATAAGTTAGGACGTGCAACTAGACTACTTTAGACTATAGTCAGATTATAGTCTATTACGGTTATTAGACTATAGTCTAGACAGTTTCTAGGCTGACTGGTTCTATGCAGTCAGTTTTATCATAATAGTTTTGCATAGTCTATCGTTTGTCCGTCGAACAACAGTTGTTGGTACAGTTCCTTGTAGTGAACATCTGTTGTCAAAATATCAAATAGACAACACTCCTGATGTTTTGTCTCTAGTCTTCGCATTCTCTTAGTTTAAAAAACAATAAGATAGTCTAAAGACTGGACAGATGCAGCTCTTGTTGGTATAGCTTGTTTATATGAAATGCCTACTGTCGGCCACCCATCTAAGTATCGGCGAAGCACGTTACTAAACATTTTCAATTAAAAACATAATATCTTGTCAAACTCCGCGCGTTTTAACACATCAAACCTTCATCAAACCTAATCTTATAAATAAAATAAAATAAATAAACAAATCTTTCAGTCTCCAATCCACACTCGCACCCAACAAATACTCCAAGAAGAAACACCGATAGAACCGCCAAAATACGAGCCAGAACCATTCGCAGAAGAACGAGAAGAACCACAGAAGAAAATAGAAAGCATACAGAAGAAGATTGAGGAAGAGGAGTTTCGGAAAGAGACTGATAGTCCTAGAAGGAGTATTACTCCGAATGCTGCCAATGGATCGCTGGTGAGGAGGAGGAATAAGAGTGCTGGGCCAAGGTCTACCTTTGAAGCGTATGAGGAAAGACTGCTTCCAGCTTTGAGGCAGTAAGTAATAGTTCTAGCTGGTTAGTTAGTAGAGCAATTTTGGTAGTGATGCACCCCTTTTTGAGTTGATATGAGGGTTGGAATAATAAAGTAGGGATACGTAGGTAAAATAAACGAATGAACAATGTTCATAGTTTACAAAAAGTAGTACACAAACTAATGATGGCGGTTTTCTAACCAAAGACGATTCTTTGTTATTTAAACACAGTTAGGAATACTCAAGATATAATTACTATATATTTTCCTCTATAGAAGAAATTGTCTTTATTTGGCCGTAAGGAATCAGGATTTTGACTTCTTAAGGAAATGTATCATATTTCCTGTTCTTCACACTTGACACTTAACTTCCCAGCTCAAACATGAACCAGCATATCAAGCGACTGAACCCCTCTATCTTTTTTACTCTCTCTTAACCCCTCCCGTTTCATCCCCAGTTCTCACACCAACGAGTACCTCCGGGAGGCGCGCGAGGAGGAGTGCTCAGGGGGCAGCGCGACCTCGCACCCCCGCCCGCACCACAAGCTGAACGAACGGGAGCGGAAGCAAGCTGCCCTGCCAATACTTATATTTGGATATCCGCTGGTAAGTAGCTTTTGTAGATCATGCTTCAGAAGGCACGTTATGCAGTCGGTCCACGTTTTTTCTTCTGAAGGCCATGTCGGAGGCTTTTAGGCGGTCCAAAAACTACGACACCAGGGTTGACCAACTAATCTATTCGAAGTGAATGAATGTGCAGGTCTTGGGTTAAAATGTAATCACAGGTTTTGAGCAAGTTTGCAAACGATTTGGCAAAGGAAAGATAGGTTGGTTTGACTTGTGAGACGAAGCTTGCGACGTCAAAACTATTTGCGATGTCTCAACTTCCTAACTTGCAACCTAAATGACTCCTTAGGATATGACCGAATCTTAACTCTTAACTCATCGGTTTCAACTTCCATCTCACAGCAAAAAAACTTTAGACTATTGGTCTTCTTTGGACCCCCTTTTGAACTTCGCCACAGTCAGGTACAGGTAACAGACCAATAACACCATTATTTTCACTCTGACTCTACGTACAACTAAGCAATAATGTCCTTTATACCTGGCTTGAAGCAATGTACTAAACTCTTCCAGGTGGAAAAGTTCTTCTCCAAGAACTACCTCGACAAAGAAGAAGGGCTGGTCCGGCTCCGCTCCGAGCTGACCTGTCCATCCAACGGGAGCTCCAAGACGTCTCCCAACAAGACAGCTAGAGCGGCCGCCATCTTGCTGCAACGGGCGTTGAGAGACAAGGTCTTCTCGGTCTACTCGCAAGCCAATGAGGTGGTCAGAGCGCTGTTTCAGGAGTTTGTGCCGGACAGGTTGGTGTTTTGATTGTAAACGCCATGATGGTGTTTTGTGTGTGTTGGTCAGTGTGGGGTCGCCATGCCTGTGGTATAACTGTAAGACTACTGACAGGTTGGTTGTCAAAAAAAAGGCGGATCATTGTTCGACTCTTGGTGTGGCGACACGTCGCCATGCGATGTTCGACACCTGTATTTCGCGATGGTTTATACCTAACTATATCGGACATAACATTTGGATTTGCGTATGTAATTGCATTTCTAATTGACTATGGAAGTATGTACATACAATATTGTGTAGTATTTACGAATATGTAGGTTAGGGTGATTAGTACTTAATACAAAATATTTATACAAATTAGGTACAATTTAAGAAATCTGTGCCGCACTATAATAAATGAGCACACAGATTGTCTAATAAGCTAAGTTTATTATGATAACAATAAACCGATTGCATCAGTAACATCACATAACTGAATCATCATTTTATCGGTCGAGCCTCCTACGCTCTGCCTACACAGTGACGTGGCTCAAGTTACAACTGTTACTTAGTTTCAACCATTTTAAACATCGGGGATATAGCTCAGTGGCAGAGCAATCGACTGCAGATCGATAGGTCCCCGGTTCAAATCCGGGTGTCCCCTTTGACTTTTGAAGGTCACTTTTTTATTTTGGATCTTAAAAAGATAGTTATACCATCTAATAGGTGAATCGGTAGACATTATATACGATACAATATATATTTTTTTAAACAGAATTAAAAATGCACTGTCCACAGCCGTTTTCCATAGGCGTTGTGTATTGTCCCGGGAATCGGAAAACGCAGCTAAATTTATTTTTATCTATAATAATATTATAAAGAGGTAAAATTTGTAAGTTTGTTTGTTTGTATGTTCGAGGTAATCTCAGGAATGATCAGTCCGATTTGAATAATTGATTTTGTAATAGATAGCCACATTCAACGGGAAGGCTAATTTTTTTCATTCCGAATTTCTAATAAACTATTTTTATACTTCACTTGATTAAAGCTAATTCTTTAACTCTTCCAACCATCTTCAACCGTCCCCAGAGTATGTGCAGCCGAAGTGGGCAGATGCCTGGAGAAGCTGCTGCCGGAGCTGCTGCGCGCGTGCGGAGACCCCGCGCCCAGGGTGCACTCCACGGCGCAGCACACCGTGCTCACGGTGGCCGAGTGCCCTCATGTGAGGTGAGGTGGATTGATTTGTTTTAGTTACGAACCTGTGCATTCTGTGCCGTCGGATATAATGTCAATCAAAGGTGACGCCAGTCAGGGAGTAAGGCTGGCTGGTTTATGGGGAGGCAGTATATAGAACACTAGCCACGCTCCGCAGTGTTACCCACGTTGTACCCGTTCCCGCAGGAATATCGGGATACACCACTTTAAATGTTGTTGTCATTTATTTCTGAGCTTTGACTGCTTCGTTGGATACCGTCCAAGTTGTTCAGGGGCGTTCAAGCGGTCTAAAAGCTCCTGACACCAAGGTTAACGTACGACTTTGCCCAGTAAGACATTACCTATTACCCTCTTCTTTCTTCTTCATCTCCCTAGGAGCCTGCACATCATCCCGCAGCAGCTGGTGCGTCCGGTGGCCGCCTCCATGCACCCTCGCATGGCGCTCTCCCGCCTCCAGATGCTGGAACAACTGCTGCTCAACCACGGCATCTCCACTGATAAGAACAGGTATTGAGGGTCTCCCGATTTAGTGAGAATTTGTGGAGATTTAAATATGAGAAATGCTTAATGCGGGTTGGTGATGCTGACCTGTGCCATGTTTGCAAAATAGTTTTTTACTCGACCTGGGAATTGAACCCGGGAATCCAGTGTTAAGTTCAATGGATCTTTTTAGAGTACTTTTTCACTAGAGCCATTCTTATTTGTTAGCTTCGGAATACCTAATATTTCAATAGGTATTGTATTCATCCTTAAGCGGATCAGACATGGCATTGAATACAGGATATCATAATAATATTTCAAGTCTTAGCTTAATTACTAATATCTTTTGGATTCTATTTGTGATTAGGGTATCTAAATTAAAAATAAATCATATTTATTATTTCAAACACCAAATGCACGCAGTAAGAACATCGCTCTTCCGTGTGGAAATCAAACTAGTCGTATTCTGCACTATTTAAATTTGTAACAACTAATTTCTAAAATAAAAAATCTTTGTTAGGGGACACCCGGATTTGAACCGGGGACCTATCGATCTGCAGTCGATTGCTCTGCCACTGAGCTATATCCCCGATATTAAAGAGTGCTATAAAATACCTACTCTATTTAATTATAAATTTGTTTAATTGTTTCATTCAACATCGATTGGTCACGTATTAAATTATTGAGCAAGCATTACTCTAGAAATATGACAAAATTGAAATGTATGAATTTTTGTTTGTATGAATGCGTGATTTCCATATATATTTGTATTAGATAGCCACAATTAACGGGAAGGATATAGGCTATTTTTCATCTATAAATTATTATGGAAATGGGCGCAACGCGGGTAAAACCGCGGGGTGTTGCTGGTAATATAATGAAGCTGATTTTTATTCCTTTGCACATTAATCTCAGCCACTACCAATCCGATTACAATAATTATCTTTGTAACAGCATCTAATGTGACGTTTCTTCTCTTCCAGCGTAGCGCTCGTGGCGTAGTTTAACAGTGTTCACTCATTGCGATTGTTAAGCAACGTAGCAACGTACAGCTCGGCCCCTATTTGGATGGGTGGCCGATAATGGCATTTCTATCTGAGCGCTACCGTGCTTCGGAGGGCACGTTAAGCAGTCGATCCCGGTTGAATCAATCGTTAGACCATATCGGAGGCCTTTAGGCGGTCTAAAAACTCCGGCACCAGAGTTGGCCACTAACCTAGTCGAAATTACTGACGTTTTTTCTTGCAGCGGTCTAACCGTCCGCCGGTTGGCCGAATGCGGCGCGGCGGGCGCGCAGCATGCAGCCGGGTCCGTCCGCGCGGCTGCAGAGCGCATTCTCCTGGCTGCATACGCCAGGTCGCCTCGCGTGGTGCGCGCGCAACTGCCGCCGGACGATGCTGTCACTAGAAGGAACTTGATTTACAGGCATTTGTTCCAGCAGTTTGACAGGATTGATATGCAGGTTAGATGATACAAGAGTCTGCCGTACTCAGAGATGTCTGAATATTGACGTAATTTTTCATGAATTATTCATAAACGCTTACTAGCAGCATTTCAGTTATCAAATGGTTTGTCCCTTTCTGACATACGCTATTTTCCAAAGAGCAAAAGAGACAATACACTCACTTACAGTGTTTTAGAGCGTTTATGAGTAAGGCAGTAAATCTTTACTAAGGAAACATTTGACTTCTCTGACTACGGGCGTTATAGGTCCTTCACAGGTCCACCAACAGTGGTCTTTAATTATTTTAACTTTATCAGTTAGAGCATCTCTAGTATTATCACTCTATTAATATCAATTTCATTGAAAGTCAGATAACAATCTCCATCTGATAATGAGAACTATTTTATCAGTAAAAATATTTGGCGCAAAGACTGAATTACAATAAACCATAGTAATTAGTAGTAGTATTAGACTATAATGTCCCACTGCTGGGCAAAGGCCTCTCGTCTCACAAAGATATCAATACAATGACGAGGATTAGGTGAATCACCACACTTTCCAAATGCGGGTTGGTGATCTAAAACCCGAGCCATGTTTGAAAAGAAGGAAACATGCTTTCGTTCAACCTGGAATTTGAACCCGGGACCTCAGTCTTGGCTGGCGAGTGCACATACCACTAGACCACAATAATCCATGCCAAAATCCTATTTAACCGAAGAAGTTTTCTTATTCAATTCTCCTATCACATTTCCTTTCAGAAAATGCTCAACCAAGCTCCGAACGAAGATCAGCTCTTTAACGGCGATCAGTCCATGGCTGACTCCACCCTGGAGACCGCCAGCGTCACGCAGTCAACCCGCAGTGGCACCACCAGCGGGATGACTGCGTCTCTCGGCATGGCTTCCAGCATCGGAGCCACCTCCAGCTACAGTATTAAAAGCATGACTTCTAGTGTTAGGTAATGATATACTCATTCATTCATTCATTCATTCGTTCATTCATTCATTCGTTCATTCATTCATTCTTTCATTCATTCATTCGTTCATTCATTCATTCGTTCATTCATTTCGAGTAGGTTAGTGGCAGTAGGTAAACGAGGTGTCGGAGTTTTTAGACCGTCTAAAGGCCTCCGACATGGTCTAACGATTGCCACAACCGGGACCGACTGGTAAACGTACCCTTCGAAGCACGGTAGCGCTCAGATAGAAAAACCACTATCGGCCACCCATCCAAGTAGGGGTCGAGCTGAACGTTGCTTAATAATCGCAATGAACTAACATTGCTTAGTCAAACAAAAAAACGTGTAACCTTCATGTCAGAGGCCTTTGAGTGGTCTAAAAACTCCGACACCAGGGTTGGCCACAATCCTACTCAAAATTACTTACTTACATACCATAATTATCTCTCATCTCTCCAGCGGCGTCACCCTCGCCCCCTCATCCCTCAGCAGCTACTCCACCTCCAAAACCAAAAGCAGCCTCAAGAAGTCCCCTACAAAGAAGTACATCCCCTCCAGCAAGAGTCGAGACTTCACCAGCTACCCAGGGTACAACAAGCTGCGGCTGGACAGTGCGGTCAGTCCCAAGCACTCGCCGCGCCCGGCGGCCGTTGGGAGTGAGAAGGTGCTTTTATTTTCAGTGTTTTGGCTTAGCGATACAGAAGTTACTTTTATATTAAAAAAAGGTTATTATGTTCTTCGAATCTTCCTTAGCGTGCGTTTTTCGTTACGATCTGGAGAGCTCTGCGCCGCTTCAATGAAAACACTCCCTTAGGGTGCCGTCCATTGATGCAGAGTGAGGCTGGGAGCGGAGAAACGGACAAATATAAACCAATAGGATTGCATAAACTATCTGTCAGGAGATTTCCGCCGCCTCGCTTCGCATCAATGGACAGGCACCCTCAACAGGGTGTCACAACGGGTTATATGCAAATTATTGAATAAGAACACAAAGTGTAATTAATTAAAGTGCACTATAGTGCAAGTAGTTTTTAGTGATCTTCTGAGAAAGAGCTAGATGCCGTGTAAGATGCTAGCTGCAGTTGCTGTTGCCGCATTATGGTACCCCTTTAATGCTAGCACTAGAGATGTTCTTCAGTCCGTTTATGTGCGAATCGTTTGACGTTCCCAGCCCTACTTTTATAGTAACATCAAAGTAACGAGCATCTTGAATCCCACTTTGTTATCGCTTGGATACATCTATACTAATATTATAAAGCTGAAGAGTTTGTTTTGTTTGTTTGTTTGTTTGTTTGTTTAAACGCGCTAATCTCAGAAACTACTGAACCGATTTGAATAATTCTTTCACTGTTAGATAGTCTATTTATCGAGGAAGGCTATAGGCTACATTTTATCCCGGATTTCCTACGGGAACGGGCACAACGCGGGTAAAACCGCGGGGCGCTGCTAGTCTGTCATATGAGGAGGCATGATACTACTACATCGAGTCCATAAATTAACAGAGATCGCAGTCGCTTTAACCGAAATGGGCTATGAAGGATATATATGTATATCGCTTGCTTCAACTTCAATACTTCAACTTTTAAAAAACATCCTTTAACACCCACCACTCTTCCAGGTCCACTTCCAAGAAACTCAAAGCCAGACAGAAGTGGTACTCCGCCGCGCCAACCGTAACTCCGAAAACCGTCATTCCATGATCCATTACGACCACGACTCTTTAAAGCCCCAGCTCAAAGAACGTCCAGTCACCGTCTACGAACCTCTACACATAGACTACAGGGACAGCCCGTCTTTAGGCTCCCCAAAAGCTTCGATAAAAGACCTTCGTTCTATGGACTCTTTGCCCATGGATTCTCCTCAAATGTCCCGCAATGATTTGCGATGTGACTCTGATAGTAGAAGCTTGGATTCGCCGAAGATTAGGGCTGATTACTTCAGGGAGGGAGCGCTGGAGTCTCCTAAGCTGGTGGCTGGGTTGAGGAACATGCACTTGGATGATCACAGTCAAATGGATGAGAGTGGATATTATAGTCCAGGTATGAAGTATTAATATTATTTTTTACCTATACTAATGTAATAAAGATGAACAGTTTTTTTTGTTTGATTGAACGCACTAGTCCCAGAAACGATCCGATTTGAATAATGCTTTTTGTAATGTTTAGCCACATTCAACGGCAACGGTCATAACACGGGTAAAACCGTGGGGTGCTGCTAGTTTATGTAATAACGACCAATAGAAATCTGAAAAATTTATGTCAATATTCTACCTAACTAAAGTATAAAAAGTAATTTTTCCTTTCCACAAAATTCCGGATTTTTCTTTAAATTCTTTTCTATGTTCTGATAATGTCAAACTGTTCAAGGGCGAAGGCAGCAAATGTCCAGCAATGAGAATCAATTCGACGGGTACGAGGCAGGAGGCGAATGCAGCGAGAACATTCCGGAACCAGTCAGCTTGCAGTAAGTACCCAAGATGTGTTGGTTGGAAGAAGAAGGAGAAGAACAAGACTACAGTGTTCTTCTTTATGAACTTAAGAGCTCTTAGGTTTATAAACTTATATAGGCTCGGATAAACCCAGAAGGCTTTTGGCCTGTGTCTTGGCGACTACTCGAACTTACTTTACTCTCTTACTCTACCCCAGCACGATGTGCACGTGGTGCGGGCGGCGCGTGCGCGCGGAGGCGCTCGAGGCGCACTACTGGCGACGCTGCGTGCTGCTCGCGCGCTGCCCGCACTGCCGCGTCGCGCTCGAGGCTAGGATGCTGCACTCGCATCTACTTGGTAAGTTTATGATATTCAAATTTAGATAGCACGAGCTGTGCCTTTTTGGAAATTACATACCTGTATTACGACACCCGTATAAAAGAAGATTTAACAAGGAAAGCATGTCTCAGTGTGCAGTGGTGTTACCACAGAGCATAGAATCACCGCCGCGCCGCGCCGGCCACTACCGCGTGGTGATTCTTTGCTCTGTGGGTTTTACAAGACCGTCGTAAAGAAAGGAGTGTAATAAGTTTGTGTATATATATGTGGGTGTCTACTACCCTGTGGCACCTTATTTACTACTGAGACATTGTAGATCTGAAACGGATGGACCTCAATTCGATGCGGTTTTCTTCATTTCAAAGCATTTCCTTGAAGTAGTAAATACCTAACTACTTAGCTATATATTTGGTAGAAATTAATCGAGCTGTTTTCATGTGGGATTAAAATAATTTACTTGTTAGTTCTGAGGTTCAATAATATCGCACCTTGATTTTGCTACCGACACTGACTACACTACAAACACGTACTTATCATCTTTCTATCCTTCACAGAGGAGTGCTCCATGAGCGAAGGTTGCTGGAAGTCGTGTCAGAAGTGCGGAGTGGCGCTACGCGTTGACGAGAGCGACTTCCATATCAACTGCATACGTGAGTACCGAACGGAATGGCTTGATACTGTAGGATAAGTTGCCATTAGACACATCAACGTTCTTTTTTCATAAAGTGCAAGACGCATATAGAGCGAGTACGGGCCGGTAGCGGGTCGTAAGACGTTGTGTTCCTTGTATTTGTATAAAAGGTATCCGCTGAGAGACAATGTAACACTTTTCATACAAATCATCTTTTCATACAAGGCAACGTCATGCAGGACGCAACCGGCCCGCATCTGCACTATGTGTGACAGTATAGTACAGTTGCATTATTACGTTAGTGGTCTTTCTAAGCGAGCAGTCATTCTTTGCGGTCAATCATAACTTGTTGGTTGAGTGTTGAGGCAAACTGTTACCCATTAAGGAACTGTGAGCTACAAGAAGGTAGGAGATGGGAGAAAAAAAAAATATCACTATCACTAGATATTATAAAACAAAGTCCCCAGCCGCGTCTGTGTCTCTGTTCCCGATAAACTCAAATACCACTGCATGGATTTAGATCCGGTTAATTCAAGAGGAAGGTTTATATGTATTAAAATTCCCAAATTTCCCACAGGAACGGGCACAACGCGGGTAAGACCGTGGGGCGCTGCTAGTGTACACTAATTCATCAAAGAGCGAATTTCTTACTGCGATCTCTATTTTAGGCTTATTCCTTTTTTCATCTAGAAAAGGTAGATGCAATAGAGACACGACCATTTTGCTAAACCTCCTCATATGACAGCGCTAGGGCTTGACGAGTGGAAGTGCCCGTACTGCTACAACAACGTGCTGGCGCGGGACCTGCCCTGGCAGCGGCATCTGATGCAGTGCCCCAGGAACCCCAGGATCTCGCAGACCTCCTAACTGTCCAACTGGTGGTGCGTATTGAAAGGTATTGGGTAGGACCAGCCGTAGTATACAGGTGACGATATATTTCAAACGAAGGGCGAAGCAGGTCGATTAACAATGAAAGAACTCAGATGCTCTTACTTTCATGAATACTAAATGAAAAGAGATTGTTTCACGTTATATTTTAACGCGACACAGTCCCGTTTATTTTATACTAGCAGCGCCCCGCGGTTTTACCCGCGTTGTGCCCGTTCCCGTGAGAATTTCGGGATTTTTTTTACATAAAAACCTTCCTCTTGAATCACTCTACCTATTACAAAAATCCGCATCAAAATCCGTTGCGTAATTTTAAAGATTTAAGCATACAGACAGACAAACAGTGTGACAGACACGAAAAAGAGACGACTTTATTTTATACTATGTATGTAGTGATTTAGTTTCATCTGTACCAATATAATAAATAACTGAGTTTGTTTGTTTGAACGTGATAATCTCAGTAATTACATAAATTATAAATTTTGTGATTGATAGGCACATTCAACGGGAAGGTTATAGGCTTATTTCATCCCGAAATTCCTACGGGAACGGGTACAAAGCGGGTAAAACAGCGGTCGCTGATAGTATAGTAAAATGAGTGCAAATCGTGCAAGTTTGTAAAGTATGTTTATTTTCATGAATTTTGTATGATTTTAGCAAAATTATTAGTAAAGGGACAGTAATAAGTATAAGTTGCAAGTCATAACATCTGTGAGTACTATTTTTACTTAAATTAATTTGTATAATTTTCTTCTATTACAGGAAAAGACGATAAGAAATACTCAACCAAATGATTAGAAAATCACGTTTTGTTATTTTATTTTTAGGTTTAAGCACATTGTATTAGAGTTGAGTTTTGTGTGAAATGTTCGAAAAGGTCATTAAAAACGTAGATAGTTGAGTTGTAAATAATCGGCCTGTAGGATCCCATCGCAGGGCAAAGGCCTTTTGCTCAGTACAGTTGTCTTAAGTTATAATAAAATTACAATTATTTTGTTTGTGTTTTAGAACTAAGAGCTAGAGCAAACTATAGTCTAAGCTGTAGTTAGTCTTCTAGGGGGCGAGCATAAAAGTGAATACAAAGGTTTCTTTTCGTTTTATCTCTACTTAGACAAACTTCTCTATATCTTCACACAACGTCAAAATCTCTAGTAATAACTCTCAAGTGAAGACTAAAACTGCGAATGGTTTTACTATCTGTGGGAGTTTTCTCTACATTTTGTCTACAACATGCGTCCTATTTTTGTCGCTCAAGAAAGACAAATCTTCCGAAAAGAGTAGACATATATCTTCAGTTATATGCTTGCCCAGTGGTCTAAGAAAACATTTATAAAGAATCGCAGACTAAAGAAAGGATGTCTAACAGACTATGTGTAATAATATGTGTTGTAAGACTAACAAAAGACAGTTTTTTCGTATCTACTGTCTACAAGTCAGTTTGACTGTTATGACTATAGTCAGCTCAGACTCTAAAAAGTTGTTAATGTTTTTCGTTTTCAGTATTTTTAATATGTTGCCATGTTGCCACATGGCACATTCTACCTTTAATCTGTAGTTCAATAGTATTGCCAGAATAAAAATAGGTAGGAAGTTTGAATTGTTATAATCTTTGAATTAAAACTGGGAATTATAGTTAGAACTTAATGAAATAATTAGAATTTTAGTGTTATTTGAGATTGCGTAAAGACAGTATGAATGTGCCATAGGTAGTTTGATAATTTGAAATTTAGATTAATATGGCATTTAATGGGCCCAGTATTTGCTGAAGACACTTAAATTTTCAAAGATAACCAACTGACAACCGCCGAATACTGATGTTTTCAGTGACAGTTACAGACGAGAGACGAGTCACGTCAGTAGGTCTCAGTATTACCTGAAAAGTATTGAAAATTGCATAACACATAGGCTATGACTTTGATTGGGCCTATTAGTCTTAGTCTATATAAAAGAACATATTTGGAAAATCGTCCTTTATTAGATAAATGTATAAAGGACAAGTCAGACACTTAACATTTCTGGTGTCAACTATAAAAATACAATATAAATAACTATTAATATCTGTTCTGTCCATTTATTCGCTACGTCCATGTTTAAAAATGTTGCCATGTCAAATTAATAAAAAATTGCCAGTACCGTTAATAAATAATTGATTTTATTTAAAATCTGTGCTTATATTCACTAACGCTGTTAAGTATAATTTGTTTGACAGCTTATTTTTTTTATACAGCTTGGAAAACCGTCCTAAATTATAAATCCGTCTGTAACTTATACAAATATTTAATTTGCTCGTTGCAATGACTAAAATTAACAATGCCTCCAAAATAAAACAACTTGAAAACTATTGTAAGGATTAGGTTACAATTAATAAGTGGTAGAAATAGTATACAATTAGTTGGCTATGCCCTTTGCAGTTGTTCTATTAGTTTCTACCAAACTAAATATTATCTTTTCTTTGGTAGAAATGGTAGATTCTTTAAAATGGTATCACTGAAAAAATACCCATCTAATAACAGAAGTAAATACTTAGGGCCGAAACTGCGTTAAGCGACCGCACGCCGTGGTTCCATATAAAAGAGAACCGACGCGTGCGCACGCTTAACGCAGTGTTGACCCTTATTCTACCACTAAATTCTACTAATGTCAAATGCTAAAAGTACTAACACTTACTTGCCAAAAATATACTTAACATGAATTATTCTACTTTTTATTATAAGTTTAGTTTTTTGTAAAATTATGATCTTAAGTTGGAATTATAATAGAACACAGTAGGTATTTACCTAGTTTGTTTCTTAATTAGACTTTTTAGATTCTGTAGTCAGTCATTAGTCAAATGGACTTCATTAATGTGCTTAAAGATCATTAATTCAACTTACATTTAGATATATTTCAGATATGTTTTTTAATTTATCTGTGAACTGTTTCTTAGTTAAGTCAGTAAAGAACTTAGATTTTTCATAAAAAATATCTTCAAAATCATCATTCATATTATTATTTTTATCTCGCACTAAAATCTAGATTAATCTTAGATATAGACTTAGCGTATAGCCTAGATATAGGAACCACATCACCCACTGTGATATTGGGTCGAGGTTTAAAAATAATGATAGAATTGAGAATGTGAGGTCCCTTCCGTTGATGGCATTAGGTTTAATTATATATAAGACCTAGGTTTAGACTTTCTCGCTTTACTATTATAATAGGCAACTTTCAGTACTCTGTCATATTTACTGCTACACTCAGAGTTTCACACGAATGATTCCTAAACATTAATAATTAACTAAAGTACATACATAATGTTGTTAAAAATATCAACAACGGTTCAATTTATGTTAGAAAAATGTATCTTTTATTGAATTGCTAATTTTGACAGCTGAGACGCTTTACCAAAGCCGCAAAAGACGCTCATGGTACCAAATGAATGAACGAAAACATCTTTAATATAATATGACAAATAGCGAATCAGTTTAGGTAATCTGCTAAGCAACTACAATTTGTCACTCATTGAATGTCATGGTACGAAAACTGACAGCGAACTAGTTTAGGTCCGCATTTGTATCGCGCTAAGAGGTCATGGTATAGCTCCTGGTATGCACAGGCAGCCATCTTGTTTATAGCCAATAAGCTAGTCCTCTAGGTAAAACGAACGTTCGGACTTCGGTATTCTTCGCTTACGGCCGCACGGCGCTCTCGGCGCTTGGCTAGTGCTTACCTAGAATGCAAAGGCCATATACACGCTTATTAATAGCTTAACTATGAAATGTTTTGTCCCTTTCCGTCATACGTTATTTTCTAAAGAGCAAAAGAGACAAAACATTTTATAGCAGTATTTTTGTTTTATAGCTTTTATGAATTAGGAGGTAAGGTTCTAGGCACCATACAAGCCTAACTGTACCTAAGAGAAAGTGATTTTTGATCCTATGAAAAATACATCAATTACCTAGTTAAGTGTGGATTTAAATGTCTCTGAGTACGGCAGTTACTGTAGCAAATGCGACCCCTGACGTAGTTAAAAAAGAATGTCCACTGATGTCCACTGTTGTCCTCTACAAAGACAGAAAAGATCAGAAAATACCTCTCACTCTCTCTCACACACCAAGTTTAGCTAGGTACCTTTTGTCGGTGGATGATATTGAAAAGTAAATTTTATTAAAAATGCCGCATTCGACTCGGGAGTAGAACTCTGGACCGCGGTTGGCAGTCAAGTGGACATACTGCTTTAAACCACCAAATCTTTCCTTGTAATGTATTAATTATAATTAGGTATAGTAATAAGTGCACAATCGATATATTATTTATTTGCTCATTAAATAGTCAGGTTATCTTTAGAGAATGTTCCTTCATATTTATGTCATATACAAAAAGTTAGGTTAGTCTTTAGTTTATGTATACTTTTGAGTTTTTTATTATGCGTAACACTATAGAAATACATATAAATATCTTCTTTGAAATGCATGATTGCGTTTCGATAAAAGCAGAGCGATCGATTCACCAATCACAGCGCTTTAAGATTGCCGAACTGTCATTGTCAAAATCATTTCGTCATGCGTTGTGTTGGTCGATTGAGCTTCGCACTGCTCCACTCCGCTTCAAGGGAAACGCCCCCTACCACATGTGTGACAGGCTTCGATCAAGAATACACAACTAGATGTCGGGTCGGCACAAAAAATACGTCTCGGAGAATAAGGCCTCATTTGAAAAGTGAGCTCTTATTTTATTCATAAGATTTGCTACTTTATTGCTAGGTGTCATGGTTGTAATTAGGTTGAGCTTCGAACTGTTTTAAAACTTTTGTTTCAGTTCGGTAGTAAACAAAATAAGCTGTCACACGTCATCCACGCGGACAGTACCTATTTAGCTTTGATATTGTACGTGACCCGATATCTAGTTGTGTATTGTTGATCGAAGGTGACAGGTAAACAAATTCTGTACTTTTTTAGAGATATCTACATTATTATTTATTAAATAACAGGGTGAATGAATTTATGAAAAATATTTTGAAAAACTTTTGTAATTATAATATAACCATTGCATTTGACTGATGACTACTATAAGAAGTACAAAAAACTGATTTATTTGTATCTGTACAATATATTTATTTACGTAATTCTGAATTTTCCAGATTGGTAAAAATAACAGCTTAAAGTACTTTTACAATAGAAATAATTGGGATTACTTCAAGACTTTTATGAATCTAGACTATCGTTTTTATTCTTTTTGACCTAGGTAATAAGGCCTAGATTACATTAGTTCAGTATTCGACTATAGCTCTACCAATTAAAAGCTAATTTACAGTAGTAGAACAGTGGTTGAATAATGTGAACAAGGCCTTATTCACACGGTATCATGTTGAAATTATGCCAAGATATATGAAGGGTCCAAGGGAATAATGATGGATGTCAGTTTTTTTATATATTTTTTTTATGGCAACATTTGAAAGTCCATCAAAAATACTTTCGTTACCTATCAGAATGCACGCAAAAAACGCTTTCTGTCACGCAACCGTAACATACTGCTACAACGCATCCCAACGCGACTAGGGCAGCCAGCGTCCTCATGTTTACTACTTATCTATAACTTTGCACTTGTTTATTAACTAATTAACAGTTAAAAATTGAGTTACTGGCGAAAAATGATGAATGTCAGTAAAAAAATGATGTAGGTGTCTATGGTATGGAGGGGTTGTAATAATTCATCAATGTGATCTGTCAAAGCTATTTACTAATTTGCAATCCGCTAAGGATTTTTTTCGTGCACTACCCAATAGAAATAATATCACTGAAGATGAGTAATATTATTAAATTTATGTCACTCAAAAAGTGGTGACAATCATCACTCTTTGATTGACATACATCATTTTTCCCTTGGAATATTTGGTTAAATTTTTTTAAACATGTTTTTTTAATAAATTTAATGCTCATATATTTTTAACTTTTATTCCAACCATTACAATAAACATAGACCTAAAAACCTAGAATTTTATTAAGTGTAAGGTTAGTGTCAAAGAGGTACCGTGAGGCTTTGAACCTTAGAATCTAATTTTCTCTAATTATGGTAAAATTGACATCCATCATTATT
Source organism: Cyclophora albipunctata (assembly GCA_963082685.1). Classification (NCBI taxonomy): domain Eukaryota; kingdom Metazoa; phylum Arthropoda; class Insecta; order Lepidoptera; family Geometridae; genus Cyclophora; species Cyclophora albipunctata. The sequence continues at coordinate 5,485,998 of OY720138.1, read as the reverse complement.
CCCTTGGACCCTTCATATAGTATTGGAATTTATAATTTTAATATACTAGCTGTTCCCCGCGCTTTAACCCGCACTCAATAAATGGCGTTGCTGTGCAAGTTAGAACAAGCTATCATTAATTTCCTTGTATTTTCTTTCTTAAACTTACACGATTTGAACACATAATTTAAACGTACTCACTTGGAACTTACTCACTTGGTACTTCCAACACTTGGAACGCCTACCCTCCCATCACAGTGGTAACTCCAATGTCTTCAGTTCACCCGCGACCACGAGAGGTGCAATCCCCTCGAAACGTTGGGAAATAAAAAGTAAGTTATTTACTTGCTTTATAAACTTTCCAACGCGAAAAAACCCGTGTTAGTACGTTTAAATAATTCCTTGTATTTTGTTAGCCAGAAAAACATTTTTCGCAATTATAATATTATAGATTATAAGAATTCGGTCCGGCTGATATGGAATAAATGATGAATGGATTTTAATGTAGGTAACTATGTTTAAAAGGCTAGGTTTTCACTGAGTGTTTGAGGTAGTTATCTAGAAAGTGTGCGAGATGTACCCATCGAGATTGGCTTATTTATATTCTACCAAAATTACTATGTTTTACCAATCAGTATTATATTCTACCAATTAGTACTATTGTATTGTATTGTATCCTACCACTAGTATACTTATTTGGTAGACTCACTTGCTAGTGGTCGAATTTTCTACTATCTACCTCGTACGTACTTGTGGAAACAGCCTTATGCCCGACTTAGTTTTTAATAATATTATTGTAAAAAATCCACGCTTACAAATGGTATGGTACCTTGTCAAAATAAAATGAATACGCTTTTTAAGTCAATTGCATTATAGCGTGTGGAATGGAAAGTCTTAGGGTGCGTCCACATCTGGCGAATGCGCCGCGAATGTGCAGCTCGCCAGCCATGTGCGAGCTGCCCGCAAGCCGCGCGCGTGCAGTCACGGCAATGGTTTGGTGCGCCTCTTTAGTGCAACTCATGCAAGGCTCGTAAAAGGCGCGCGCCCAGCGCGCGCGCGGCCCGCGATCTGCGCGCGCTCAATTATCACGCTTACAATTGCGCTTATTGGCTCAGTACTTTAGGCAGACGCGAGCCGCTAGCGCGCCGCCCGCGCGCCGCCCGCGCGCTGATCGCATACGGCGCTTAGGTTGCGAGCGAACTGCGCGCGAGCGGCGCAAGAGCGGCGCACGAACAAAAATGCACGCGCGCAGCTCGCGGGCAGCTCACAAACGGTTCGCGACCTGCGCATTCGCGGCATATTCGTCAGATGTGGACGCACCCTTATGGAATGCCTTTAGTAAGTTTAGTCTGTAGGTTACTTTGACAAGGTTGCATCCTATTTGAAGTGGTTTTTTTGTAGACTGAAATGGAAAGTCATAGAGTGTCATTCATAAACGCTTCTTAACAGCATCTTAGCTATCAAATGTTTTGTCTCTTTCCGACATACGCTATTTTACAAAGAGCTAAAGAGACAAAACACTTAGTAAGTGTTTTGTAAAGTGCGTTTATGGATTATGTGGGGGCGGATCCAGGGGAGAGGCACAAAGGCTGAAGATCTTCAAATCATGAGTGAACTCCCAGAACAACATATGATATGTGTAACATTAATTTTTAGGTCCAAATTCAACGTTTCTATGTCGAACCGTGGTCAACTGAACTCGCTTTCAATGAATCAAAATTGTACTAGGATTAAGTTAAAGTGATCGTGTTCAGTTGTGACTGTGAAATCGGGCCTAAATAGCCAAACCAAATTATACACCCCAGTGTCGAGCCTAAACTGATATCCTGGATTCGCCTCTGTGAAAATGTATGAGTCAATTCAAAAATAAACGGCTGGCAAAACAGTGTTCAACAAAATTCGAAAAGAGTGTTTTGAACAAGTAAGTGTGGAAATTATTAATACTTAACTGTCATGAGCATAACAAAACCTGTTATAAATTACAATAATGACTTGTATCAGTCTAATGTGAACGAAGCTTAAAAATCTAATATTGACTAATGAAGTCTGGTATGTTTAACTTGAACGCAGCTTAGAATTCTAATATTGAGAAAATGAAGGTAGTTTCAACTGAACTTGTATGGCCTAGCCTTGTGTACAGCGGTAACTCCCATATCTTCAGTCTGTCCGCGACCATGAGTGGTGCAAGCCACGGCAAAACTCGGGTAACTATACTATATATTGGCGCTGCCATATATTAGTGTTTTTTTTCCAAATTAGTACTAATTGATGCCACCGTTAAATTTTGAATTGACATTAGGTAAGAGAGGCCTTGAACGCCGAATTGAAGATGGAATTTGATATTTTTTGTATATTTTTGTGAATATTGTTTTTTAAAATACTGTTTTGTGTGAACATAATTTGTTTTAAGTTTTTATTTGTATGGAGGTAGATTGTTATCGCTTGCAATGCGAATGTTTGGATGGAAGTAAATGGTTTTCAAATTATGAGACGAGTTTCATTCATTCATATCGAATAGCTTACCCTCTGATGTCAAAGTTTTTGGACCTCCTAAAGGCCTCCAGCATGGTCTAACAATTGAAACCTCTCGACTCTTATCGTGCCTTCCGAAGCACGGTAGCGCTCACATAGAAATGTCACTTCTTCTTCTTCTTCGAGCGGATGGTCAACCTGACCAATCCTGGTGTCAGAGTTATTGAGCCGCCAAAGGCCTCTGACATGGCTCATGTAACGACTACTATCCGTAGAAAGTAATGTCACTATTAGTCACTAATCTGAATTGTAATCTGAATCGAGCTGCACGTAGCTTAACATTCGCGATGAGACAACATCGCCCAGTCAAACTAAGCCATGAGTGCTACGAAGGTTTCATTTAAAAGTGGCAAAAATTAGACATCATGTATTTTGTTTCTTTGGACACCCTATCTGGAACTACCAGTCAGATTGAAAAACATATTTTTGTAAACGATAGCCACATTTAAGAGGAAGGTTATAGGCTACTTTTCATCCCAAAATTCCCACGGGAACGGGTACAACGCGGGTAATACTTAACTCGTAAAAAAACAACAAATTATGGAACATAACTTATAATGTCAATATAAAACGTTATAGTAACAATACATTGCTTATAATATAAAAATAATGCAATCCATTTCTAGATACGAGTTTTAAATGGTTACCAATATGGCCGACTTCCAACCATAGACAATTCCCTCTATAAAGGTTAATGATTTCATTCTAATCTTACTCCATTATCAAAGATTTCTCCTCTCTTCACTGTTTTGATATCTTTAGAGATATAAGAACCCTTTGCCCAGCAGTGGGACATTAGACGCTAATACTTGTCAATTACTAAACTTTCTCTTTTTCCACCTCACTGTACTGATAACTTCAGTGAAATTGAACCTTTTCCCGACAGTGAGACAATACATACTAATACTTATTTTAAAAAATTGTTTATGATGGTCCAATATTTGTTTGTTTTTAAATTGTCCATGGTCGAAAAGTAGTCCATATTTGTTCACATTTTACGACCCCCTAAAAAGAAACAGATTGCACGTATCTCATTCCATTGTGACGTCATTGGCTGTACTCGTCGATTCGGCGCCATTTTCCGTGCTTTGTGTCTTGTCTTCATCTTGTGAAATTGTGTCTGGAGATTTAGAGTCGCCGTCGGGTACGTCGGACGCTTTCTTGAATTTGTTTATGTCTGGGAGAGAAGAGATATAATAATATTAAATAGAGGAACGAGTTATGATTGTCTATGTAGTATGAAAATGAGTTTTTTAATTGTTTTTTCTTTAACTATCATTCGATAAAAAGTCTTTTGATCTGTGATCAACTGATCATTGTCAGTAAGGGTTTTATTTAATTGGCATCTTTTACTAGGTGTTCCCTGTTAAGCATTAAACCCATATTAGGCCTTTGTCTAGCAGTGGGACATGATAGTCTTACACTACTTCTATAAAATGCTCCTTGTAGAAATGAGAGGCCTTTGTACAGTCATGTGCAATGAAATGTATACACGGGCAGATTTGCAAATAAATGTATACTCTGAAAATTTCAAAAACATATAGCTACTTAACAATTCATACTATATAACCTCACAATAATGTATACATTTTTGGCAAAAACATGGACACAGTTTCTTTTTCAGATATTTGTATACACGATCACATGCAAAAATATGTATCCATTATGAATAACAATAATATGTAAACGATATTATTTCATAACGATGTAAACAATAGTATTTCATTATAATGTATACACTTTAGAAACTGTAGCAGTTTTCACTATTTTGACAAATCGGTATTAATTTCAATAATATGTACACAAATGTAATTTTCCAATTATAATACTTTTACTACTACTAAAGTATATAATTCACGTCAAACATACCATATTTACTATAATCAGCGCCCAACAGCCGTAAGTAATGCACGGTGTCGGCGGTGGCGGTGTACGCGCGCAGTGACGTCACGCCGCGCCAACCGACCATAGACAAGCGCAGGTTCGAATCCGGGTCCTGGTATTCTAGGATACAGCTGCCTGTCGCTGGAAATTTAAAAAAATTACAGTTTTATTGCAGAATTTATAGGGATAATGTTTTAGTACGCCACGCCGAAGAAGATTGCTCAGAGGAAAAAGGTTAAGTGATTTTATTTAATACCCCTATGTCTAAACCTTTTTCCTCTTCAGGAGCAATCGCCTTCGGCTGGAAAATTGACGACATTGGTCCATATTTTGGGACAAGTAAGAAAAAATAGAGTATAGAAATAGATTTAATTCCTCACCAAAATCCTTGGTCAGTGCTTGCGTAGCCGGATTAAGCAGTGAGAGGTGTGGCGGCTCGGAGGGGTTCTCGTTCTGCAGCATCAGGACCAGGTCCTCCTTCAGCACCGCCAGGCGGCGCCGCGCGCCCGCGTACCCGATGATGGACGGCAGGCCTTCCTGGGACAGTCTGACGGACGAATTATGAAGTCAGTAAGTAAGTTCGGGTAGGTCAGTGGACAACCCTGGTGTGAATGGGATAGAGTGTAATTTGGGATAGTCTGAATTAGGCTGCTTGGCCAATCAAGCTGAGAAAGACTGAGAAACGGAGAAACTATAAACAATTGTATTATTTCTCCGCTCAATTTTATGCAATCCTATTGGTTTATATTTCTCCGTAAACCTTACCAAGAAAATGGTAGGTTACCCCAACATGTAATATATTCCATATTATTCCTCAGATTATCCAAAAGGGCCTCAAACAATTAAGAATACTAAAGATATTTTGAATATGAGGAGGAATTTTTTTAGAGGTGGAAATTTCGTTACGAAAAATAGGCTATAGCCGCGTACACACCTAGCGCACAGGCTCGCGAGCCAGCCTCAGTAGTTTTGTTCAATTTACACGAGGCCGCCTCGCGAGGCAGGCTGAGCCATCATAAGTCGTGTATATTCAGCTGCAGCTATTTTCCTAGCTTCGCGCGCAAGCCAAAACATAACGGTACCCACCTAGCGCACAGGCTCGCGAGCCATGGCTCGCGAGCCAAATGCTCGGCTGGTGTGGACGTGCCTCGGGCTGCCTCGGGCGCGCGTTTGCTCGGCTGAGCACGGCTCGGCCCCGAGCCATCTGTTGTCGGTAAACTTGACGCGCTCAAAGGTGCCTCGGTGAGCGCTGTGTGTTAGGTGGGTACGGTTATGTTTTGGCTCGCGCGCGAAGCTAGGAAAATAGCTGCAGCTGAATATACACGACTTATGATGGCTCAGCCTGCCTCGCGAGGCGGCCTCGTGTAAATTGAACAAAACTACTGAGGCTGGCTCGCGAGCCTGTGCGCTAGGTGGGTACGCGGCTATAACTTTCGCGTTGAATGTAACTATGCATTAAGATTGAATGTGTTGAATACGCGCTAATTGCAGGAACTACCACCAAACAAACAAGAAAACAAACTCTTCAGCGTAGTTCGATCAATCAAAAGTTCAATCGAAATTCAAAACATGTGACATTCACTAAACCCAATAATACATGACACATAAGTGACACTCACCTAAAAGCACAAACCATATTCTTATTATCGCATCTGACGAACGTCTTCACTCCTGTGTTAATAATCTTTATCCTGTTCTCATTCTTCTGTACGACTCTCTTCACTATGGGCGAGACGAGGTAGATGTTCTTCTTCTTCCCGACGTGACAGCGGGTGAGGAGACACGTCGGGTCGAACGATTGCAGCTCGTAGAACTCTTTTATTGACGGGTAAACGTCTTCGTCGGGGCCTGTAGTAAGTAAAACCTACTAATATTATAAATGCGAAAGTTTGTGACGATGTATGAATGTTTGTTACTCTTTCACGCAAAAACTACTCGACGGATTTGGATGAAATTTTATAGTAATATAGGTTATATATCATAATAACACATGTGATACATTTTATCCCGAAATTCCCGCGGGTACACCCGGTATTGATTTCATTATGAAATCGGTAATTCATTAATTCATATCGAGTAGGCTAGTGGCCAACCCTGGTGTCAGAGTTGTTAGACCGCCTCCTAAATGCCTCCGACATGGTCGATTGGAACAACCGGGACCGACTGCTTAACGTGCTCAAATCGGTAATATAAATAGCGTCTATAACTTACCAGAAAAGAACACAAATGGATCTTCTTTATACGCGCCCATTCGTCTTCTCTTCTTCGGGGGCTCCGGTTTAGACTCCGCTATGACCTCGGTCTCAGTAGAGCGGTCTACTTCGGACTTCTCCCACGGGAGAGGCGCGGTCTTCTCCAACACCGCAACGAAGAAACCGCCCGTGTCTTGGTGGTGAGGCAGGATTCTGATGCTGGGAGAGAGATTGAAGTAGATAAGAGATTAGGGAAGATTTTAGAAAAGATAAAGAGGTTAAAGTATTAGCATGTAACGTCCCACTGCTGGGCAACGGTATCTCATCTCATTGAAGATATCAGTACAGTGAGTAGGATTAGGCGTAATCACCACGCTAGCATACTGCGAGTTGGTGATCTCAAACCCGAGCCATGTTTGAAAAGTAGAAAACATTATTTCGACCGACCCGGGAATTGAACTCGAGACCTCAGTCTTGGCAGGCGAGTGCACATACCACTAGACCACCAGCGTTAAAGGAACATCTTAGTTTGTCGTTACTTTATTTAGTTTGTTATAAGATACTCCAACACCCTGTAAGCGCCATATTAATAAACGCGTATTACGAACATTTTAGCTATCAAATGCTTTGTCACTTTCTGACATACGCAATTTTCCGAAGAGCAAAAGAGACAGAACACATTATAACAGTGATTAAGGTACCAACCATCGCTCCAGGTGGAACTTGTCCAGGTCCTGCGCGCTGGGCGGGAACATCTGCGGCCGCACCACGGTCTGCCAGCGCTCCGGGACGTCCTGGAACTTGTCGTAGAACACCATGTCTTTGGACGCGGGACGCCAGTGGGTCATTCCTGGGACATATGGTGTTGTAAGATGAAAGAAGTCTGTACATATCATTGAGTTAGAATCCTATAGATTCACAATCTGACAAAAAATGTCCGCGCAATAACTCTGCGCATGACGCAGTGCGCCGAGTTTTTGTTTAACTTTAGTGGCCGCCATCATGCCTTGAGTGAATAGTTATGGCATTGCGTACAAGCGACATTGAACATTTATACAAGAGACATAATGTCTACATTCGAACAAGTGTCATTACAAACGATGTAATGAACGGTGCTCGGACATTTTTTGAGTGTTGTCAACTATATTGTGACTATAGGATTCTAACTCAATGGTATATATATATAAATTTGGAGTGTCTGTTAACAAACACTCTAATATATAAAAAATAAAATAACCGCTGTTTACTACTGCTTATGAATATAACATTTTTACTATTCTTGTCTGTCTGTTAGTTCCGGCTAATTCCACGCGGAAGTCGCGGGCGCAGATAGTATGTTTCAATAAACCCTGTGAATAATATTCTCTCTCTCTGTCTCTCTCTCTCTCTCTGTCTCTCTCTCTCTCTCTATCTATCTCTCTCTCTCTCTCTGACTCTCTCTTAAACCCGGCTGTCTCCCTACAGCCAACAGCATGACCCCGTATCCTCACCGGGGACGAGCCGCAGCCCCGGCAGCGTGTCGGCGGCCGGCACGAGGCGCACGGAGGCGCCGGCCTCGGCCAGCACGCGGTGGATGACGGCCTCGTTCTCCACCGGGTTGAAGGAACACGTCGAGTACACTAGGCGGCCGCCGACAGCGAGCAGCTCGCACCCGCGCTTCAGGATCCTGTACTGGATGCTGTGGAGAAAACGGGTATTTACCCGTAAATACCCGTTTTCTCCACAGAATATATATTGGGTGTATACGGGTATATATCGCATTAGATAATTTAACGTATTCTACTAAAATACGTACCCGGCGTTTCGAGCGGATTACACCGCTCGTGGTCACGGGATGATTAAATTATCTAACACGACATTTCATTTCATATAATGAGTGCAAATCGTGTGAGTTTAAAAAGTATATACGGGTATACTGGTAATGGGGAAAGAATAGTTCAGATGACGTGCGAAATCTTGCTTATTCTACTATCCTACTAATACTATAAATGCGAAAGTTTGTTACGATGTATGGATGTATGTTTGTTACTCTTTGACGAAAAAAGTACTGAACGGATTTGGATGAAACTTTACAGTAATCTATACTAATATTATAAAGCTGAAGAGTTTGTTTTGTTTGTTTGTTTGTTTGTTTAAACGCTCTAATCTCAGAAACTACTGAACCGATTTGAATAATTCTTTCACTGTTAGATAGTCTATTTATCGAGGAAGGCTATAGGCTACATTTAATCCCGAAATTCCCACGGGAACGGGCACAACGCGGGTAAAACCGCGGGGCGCTGCTAGTATAGTTTATATATCAGAATAACACATGGGATACATTTTATACCGCAATTCCCACGGGAACGGCTACAACGCGCGGCAGGGTTAGCAGTATACATAAATTAAGTAAATTCGGATAGGTTAGTGGCCAACCCTGGTGTCGGAGTTTTTAGACCGCCTAAAGGCCTCCGACATAAATGTAAATATCAAAATCACATACCCATGTAAATTATTCCCGTTGCCCGTGGACCACTTGGTCCATATATCCGGATTCTTCCGTAACGTCCCGTCGCCCGAGCACGGCACGTCGCATAATATACGGTCGAACTTCAGAGGGACTGATTTTGAAGGGTCCTGGCAACGAAAAATTAGTTTAATTTTTGAAAAAGGAATTTCAGAATTGGTGATTAAGCCTAGTGCTCTTCACTGTACTGATATCTTCAGTGTGATACTTCGTTTTACATGCATGTATATTCAGAAATAAAGTGACAAAAAGTAGTCATCGACCAAGGTCAGCATACATCCATGATGGCCGTAAAACTTTGTTCATATACACGCGGCAAAATCGGATCATTGGATCGCGCGGCAAAAACTTAAATATGGGATCGCGCGGCAAAAACTTAAATATTGGGTCGCGCGGCAAAGTCTCGAACATTGACGGACATTGAGGGACGAAAAGAGAATAAATATTTATCAAGATATATGAGACACTCCTGGGAAGCACCTTCTCATCGTCGAGCTGCAGCTGCGGCATCACCGCGGAGTCGTGGTTGGTGATGAGGATGCAGGGCGAGTTCAGCCGCTTGGCCTGGTGCACCAGCATGTAGCAGCGGCTGTTGTCCACGTCATTGGCCATTACGAAGCCTGCAATGGACAAATGTGGAGGAAAAATTTGCTAGTAAAAAAATTCAATTGTATGAATTTTCAAACGAAACCATGTTTAGAAGTGCTAATGCTGGACAAAGGCGCAGTTTTACCCGCATTGTGCCCGTTGGAATTTTGGGATAAAACATGACAATGAAGGATTTGCCACGCTGGATGCATTCTGCGGTCAGCGGTCAGGTCAAAGTGAACGCTGCCTGCATTGTGTGAACAACATTGTCGGTCTCTATATATTTAGTATAGAAATGCGTTCTGACCGTGCGGGCATGATCAAAGAACGCAGTGTGCGTACGGGCAGCGGGCAGCGGGCGGCGGGCAGGCGGGCGGCGGACCGGTTTCCCTGCCCGGAACGCAGAACGCATCCAGTGTGGCAAATCTTTTTCCTATTTTCCTCTTGAATGTGGTTATCCAATTTTAAACTGACTTCAAACACCGAAGACTGAGGAGTATGGATTGGACCATTGCTCTCAATTTGCGTTTAACAATCCTAACTAATATTATAAATGCGAAAGTAACTATGTCTGTCTGTCTGTTACGCTTTCACGCCAAAACTACTGAACCGATTTGAATGAAATTTGGTACACAGTTAGTCCAGAGCCTGAGAAAGGACATAGGCTACTTTTTATCGCGAAATTCCTGCGGGAACGGGTACAACGCGGGTGAAACCGCGGGGCGCTGCTAGTATAAAATATTTTTTGTACCTGTAGGCGTAGAGCTTTCGTCGGCGTGTAGAAACTCGATCAGCTGAGCTGTCTTGGAGCCCGGGGCTGCGCACATGTCTAGGACCTGGAAGAATTAATAAAACATTGTATTTAAGGGTAATTAGGTTCCTAAAATATTCATTCTGAGACTTGGCATGTTGATTTTGACAATAACTCGATCAGATTTCGATTGGGTTTTCATTAGTTAACTCGTGTACGAGTTATCCACGGGAACGGGAACAACGCGGGTAACATCGCGGGGCGCGGCTAGTCCTACTTCCTATAATCCTATAATATTATAAATGGGAAAGTTTGTGAGGATGGATGTATGTATGGATGAATGTATGTTTGTTGCTCTTTCACGCAAAAACTACTGAACGGATTTGGATGAAACTTTTCAGTAATATAGGTTATACATCAGAAAAACACATTGGATACATTTTATCTCGAAATTCCCGCGGGAACCGAATCAACGCGGGTAACATCGCGGGGCGCGGCTAGTATTCTATAGTACAGGAGCTAACAATAGTATAGAAGACATCACTAAATTATAGTCATATAGTGCCTAATGCAAAAATGCTTATGAACAGCATTTTAGCTATCAAAGGGTTTGTCCCTTACCAACATACGTTAAGCCGTCGGTCCCGGTTACTTTCTACGGATAGTAGTCGTTACATGAGCCATTTCAGAGGCCTTTGGCGGCTCAATAACTCTGACACCAGGATTGGTCAGGTTGACCATCCACTCGATGAAGAAGACCAACATACGCTATTTTCCAAAGAGCGAAGGAGACAAAACACTTTTAAACAGTGTGTTAGTTAAATAACGTTTAGTTAAATAATAAGGCAGTTACTGATCTCTTATACTATTGTATAGTCCAGGAGCCGTACCTTATGACTGGGCTGTACATCGAGCACGACCGGCGGGATCATGGAGACGGTCTCCTGCCGGGACACGCCGCCGGCCTGCGTCTCCGCGACCAGGAAGTTGTGCAGGCGGTACAGCGGCTCGCTGCGGCGGATGTCTGTGCGCGAGAGGCGAAGCTGCCACGCCAGGCCGTTGGGGTACCTTGAATGGTAAATAAGTTATTAAATTACTAGCCGCGCCCCGCGGTGTTACCCGCGTTGTGCCCGTTCCCGTGGGAATTTCGGGATTTTTTTAACATAAAAACCTTCCTCTTGAATCACTCTACCTATTACAAAAAAGCGGCCAAGTGCGAGTCGGACTCGCCCATGAAGGGTTCCGTAGCAGCGAGTAACATAATAAAGAAGTTCTTGAAATAAATGTTTTTTTATTTACATTTGAGTTATTGAATGAATAATCAGTATTTTTTTGCGGTTTACGATTTATGTCGTAAAAAAAAAACTACTAACTAGACCTCGTTCAAACCAATTTTCGGTGTTAGATTACATTGTTATGTACATCATATATTTTTTAGTTTTATCATTCTCTTATTTTAGAAGTTACAGGGGGGGGGGACACACATTTTACCACTTTGGAAGAGTCTCTCGCGCAAACTATTCAGTTTAGAAAAAAATGATATTAGAAACCTCAATACCATTTTTGAAGACCTATCCATAGATACCCCACACGTATGGGTTTGATGAAAAAAAAAATATTTTTTTCATTTCTAAGTATGGGAGACCCCCCTAAAATTTTATTTTTTTTCTATTTTAGTGTGAAAATATTAATGCGGTTCACAGAATACATCTACACACTAAGTTTCAACAACATAGCTCTTATAGTTTCGGAGAAAAAAGGCTGTGACATACGGACAGACGGACGGACAGACAGACAGACAGACATGACGAATCTATAAGGGTTCCGTTTTTGCCATTTGGCTACGGAACCCTAAAAACCGCAACAAAATCCGTTGCGTAATTTTAAAGATTTAGCATACAGACAAACAAACAGACAAAAGTAGCGACTTTGTTTTATACTATGTAGTGAAGCCCATATGATGTAATGCATAAGTGAAGATGGTTGTTTATGGGGAAAAGAGGGAGTGTCTTAAACACTAGACACACTAGCAGCACCCCGCAGTTTTACCCGCGTTGTGCCCGTTCCCGTAGGAATTTCGGGATGAAAAATAGCCTATCCTACCTAGCCTACCTTCTCGTTGATTGTGGCTATATATTACAAAAATAATTATTCGATATTTTTATCCCGAAACTAGCAGCGCCCCGCGGTTTTACCCGCGTTGTGTCCATTCCTGTGGGAATTTCTGGATGAAAAATAGCCTATGTTACTCGTGGATAATGTAGCTTTCGAATGGTGAAAGAATTTTTAAAAGTGGGCTCTACATCTCTATTCTAAAGTAGCAGTTGGATGTTAATTTTGTATAATATATGCATATCAATGCACATATACAAAATTAAGTATTGTATAGTAGGTACAATATTTTCAACTGCTCTCCCACAGGCCCATTAGCTCAGTTGGTTAGAGCGTCGTGCTAATAACGCGAAGGTCGCGGGTTCGATCCCCTCATGGGCCATGCAATATGCTTCGTGATGTTTTTGTTATTTTATAGAACTTTTTATATAAGTTTTTTTAGATTTTATAGAAGTTTTGTATGATGTTGGGTATATATTTATATACAAAACTAGCAGCGCCCATGGTTTATCATACTATGTAGTGATTTACTTTTATGTGGAGGGAAGTGGCATGGGATAGGGGAGAGGCCTTGGCCCACTAGAGGGACAGTAATGGCTTAATTAAAAAACAATTGTGTTTGAACCAGAATTGTATGCTATCTATGTATGCTTAGATCTTTAAAACAACGCAACGGATTTAGATGCAGTTTTTTAAATAGATAGAGTGATTCAAGAGGAAGGTTTATATGTACAAAAATTCCCGAAATTCCCACGGGAACGGGCACAACGCGGGTAAAACCGCGGGCCGCTGCTAGTAAATAATAAATAAGAACCATATTGGTTCTATAACAAGAAGAACTTACCACGGCAAGTTGATAGGTTTTATCTCCTCCGCCTCATCACCTTCACCCTTCATGTTCAGTATCTCGGAGAAGTACTGACTCTTCACCAACTCCATCAGTGTGGTGGCCTCGGCTTTGGAGCCCGTGATCCGGAAGGCTGTCGGCAGGTTCTGTCGGATCGACTCCATGAATGTGGACCATTCAGACTCGGGGCATATTTTTTGAGCCTGTGTGTGATTAGTTGAAGGTTTAATTAATTAAGAGGAGTATTTATATTATATTTTCATCTTATTATTACTTAAAGTAATTATGATTTTTTTTATTACAAACTATAACTTTATTGTAACTTTCCTAATCCGATACCTGGATACTAAAAAAGATATTATTTTTTTATGTTAGTCAATAGTTATTTATTTGCCAATGTCCCACAGCTGGGCAAAGTACTCATTCTGTCCACGGAGATAATAGGTCGTTGCCCAGAATTGGGACATTGCAGAATACTTTTATTTTTATTCAGATATTATAAAATAATATCCCGTAAAACCACCTATAACGATTCCAATTCTTTTCAACATATTTTATATTAACAGAGTTTATTCTCTGTATGTACAGTTTTTAGGTTATAACTTTATTTACCTTATAATATTCTTCAAACGCCGCATTTTCTCTCACTATGTCTTCGTAGTGCCTTCTATTGTCTCCTTCGGGCTTCGGTTGCGGGTTTTTCTCCTAAAACACCAGAATAAAGTAATTTGTAACACGTTGCAACACATGTAAACAAAAAACATGAAAGTTAAACTTACTTGTTCCCGCCTATCTCTTTTCCTTTGGGCGAATTTATTGACATTACGATTCTTGCGGCCCATTCTTTTCAAATATGCACCCAAAGTTAATTTTCTGATTTGTGTAAATACAGACGACAATATCATATAATATTTATAACTTTGCTTGCGGAATCAATGTTTTCATTTTTTAAATATTTTGACAATTTAAGTTAATTTTTGACGTTTATCTACTAGGGTTGGGTTTAAACATCAAATCGATTCAGTAAAGATTAATCGATTAGTATTGTCGATTTTTTTTACATCCAAATGCATCCATGAATCGACCAATCGATAATAATATATTATAACTTGTAAAAAAAGACCAAGCTCGCAACTCAGATCATCTACTGTAAAAAGTTGTGAGATCCATGTAATACGAAGTCGGTTGATTTATTCGGTCCCTAGTACCTTCTGTCTTAAATTATAATTATAACGTAATTAGCTAACGTCTTAAAGTGACCACATTAATTATATCTTTTAGCGTTTTTAACTTTTCGATAAATATCGATAGTAAAGTAAGGATATAAATTTTTAAAAGTGGTTTTGGTTTGTTCGATTATGTTACAGAAAGTTGTTGTCAATGTCAGAAATTGTTATGACAACTGACAAATATAGAAGAGGTTAGAATTTTTTATTTTTTTTATTCGTTTGTTTTGGTTTGATCAAGAGAGAGGCGTTCAAGAGTTTCAACCTATGGTTGCAACACTTTCTACTTTAAACTTTACTATTTTACTAACTAAAGCGTGGTGAAAAATATTTAAATAATTATCCGCTAATTATATAGACATTTATGTATAATTAGCAATACTGATAACAGACCCAGGTGAGTAAAACCTCTATAAAATAAAAAATCTAAAACTTGTAATAACTATAAAACAAATAACTTAAAAAAAATAGTTGTCATTTGTTTTATTTAAAAAAATACTGTAATATGCTTTTTTCCTTATTAACTTAAGTACTAAAATTATTAATAACTACTTATCTTGAATATTATTTAAAATAACATAAAATTATTCAAAGCCAATATTCCATACTGAATCTTTAAGATAACAAACTAATTTACATAACAATCAACTGTAAATTTAAATTTATTTTATACCATCCAATTCATTCAAATTTATACCCTAACTTGTTAGCCATAACATCTAATTTGCCAAAGCCATACAATTTAACTTCTTTTTTAGTTCAAATATATACCTTAACTCATTGCAATAAGTGTTATTACCTACCTACCTTAAATACGCGTATAATATTAATTTGTTTCTCAGTTCAAATATAGACCTTATGTCATTGTAATAAGTGTTATTACTTACCTATATCAATTTGTATGTTGATACTAACTTCCTAGACAATTGTTATCAATTTAGAATGACTTGTTTATCTGTTATCATTATTAGCATTTCAGTATACAGTGATCTTTTGTTTGAGTGGGACTTATCTTAAAGTATTCTATGTCACATTAAATAGTTAATTTAAGTACAGTATTCTGCTTTATGAATTCTATGTTCAATAATTTATTCGCTGTATTTGTTTATTGCTTATTGTAAAATATATAGGTGGATAAAGAAATAATTTTATCAAGGTACCTGCAAACATAAAAATAACGAACAAGTACTTTTTATAAGTATAAAATACGTTTTAACTGTGTCTCGTAAATAAATTGAATTGAAATCACTTTGAGGTTTCTGATTGAGCTGCAATGACATAATACCTAATTTGAAGAAGAAGAAGAGTTATAAAATAATATTCTTAGCTATGTTCCTTTTGAATATTATATTAATAACTAAAAAATTACTTATTCACCTTTCTCCTTCCATTTCAGCCGAATATGTCAGGATTCCACTTCGCCATCGACCGAGGAGGCACCTTCACAGATGTGTTCGCTCGCTGTCCCTCCGGAAAGGTGCGCGTGATGAAGCTGCTCTCGGTAGACCCTCAGAACTATGAGGATGCTCCCAGAGAGGCGATTAAGAGGATATTGCAAGAGGTTGGTTGATATTTTGAACAAATAAAAAGTATAATATGTATGGTTTGATTCTCTATTCTATCTAAATGAGGTTGAGAAACCTCTCCCTTTTTAAAAGTTGGATAAAAATAATTTGTTACGTATAGACGTAACAAATTATACCATAGGGTCTAGTGGTATGTGCACTCCTCTGCTAAGACTGAGGCCTCGAGTTCAATGCCCGGGTCGAGCGAAAACGTGTTTCCTACTTTTCAAACATGGCTCAGGTTTGAGATCATAAACCCGCATTAGGCAAGCATGGTAATTTTGTCTATTTCTCCTCACTACTAATATCATAAGAGAGGCCTTTATCCAGCAGTGGGTCATTGCAGGCTTTTTTTTGCGCATATTATTATGAAATTACTAGGATGTGTAATAAAAGGATTTGTGAAATTAATAATAACATGACTAATACTTTTTCCTTTCAGGAGACAGGCAATGCTCTAGACAGCTCCGGTAAAGTGAACTCCTCCTTAATATCCAGTATTCGCATGGGTACCACGGTGGCTACGAACGCGCTTCTGGAACGGAAGGGCGCTAAGATGGCGCTCGTGATTAATAGGGGGTTCAAGGACCTGTTGCTTATTGGAAACCAGGCCAGGCCTAACATATTTCATTTGGTGAGTTTAAATTAGACAAATCTATACTAATATTATAAAGCTGCAGAGTTTGTTTGTTTGTTCGCGCTATCTTAGAAACTACCAGTCTGATTCGAATAATTCTTTATGTAATGGATAGCCACATTCAACGGGAAGGTTATAGGCTATTTTTCATCCCGAAATTCCCACGGGAACAGGCACAACGCGGGTAAAACCGCAGGGCGCTGCTAGTTTTGTAAACGATATTTAACTAGTAACGATTAGTAAACGATATTTAACTTAAACAGTGTTTTGTCTCTTTCGCTCTTTGACAAATAGCGTATGTCGGAAAGGGACAAACCATTTGATAGCTAAAGTAAGTAATAAGGCCCTTAGTTATTATCCTAATCTTAACTTCCAGAATATCAAACGCCCAGAAGTGTTATACCAAGAGGTGGTGGAAGTGGACTGCCGCGTGGTGCCCGCGTTGGAAGAGAGGTGTCTACTGGGGGACCTGAAGGGGGGGTGGAGGGGGGTCGTCGGGAGCACGGGCGAGAAGATGCTCATTGTCAAGGTATGGTATTGATATTGATGTATAGTATATACTACCTAAGGCCATGGAATGAATATATATAATTAAGAGAGCTTACTTTGGGTCTAATTAACCGTGTGTGAATTTGTCCGGGTATACTATATTTTATAATATAGTATAAATAAATAAATACCTGGTACATTTTTCAATTTGGTTTGGATGACCTATCAAAAAGAAGAGCGAATAGCGAATAGCGACAATTTCTTAGCGAAGTCACGACGCTAATTTTTTTCTTTTTTTAAATTGGGCATTTTTTCAAAACTGCGCAATTTTCTAACATTGGCCTCGAACCCTTAACTCCTATATTCATTACTACAGAAGTTCATCCAAAACCGTGTATTTTTCACAGGAATTAGACGAGGAAGCAGTGAAGCGTGATCTTTTGAAGCTGCGCGAGAAAGGGATAGAGAGTATCGCTGTCGTGCTCGCACACAGCTACACGTACCACGAGCACGAAGACCGTATTGGAGAGATAGCTAAGAGTTTAGGTAAAGTACATAAAGTAATAAATTAATTTCTAAGTAATTAAAAATTTAGTGTAAGTTATTGGCCAACCCTGGTGTCGGTAGTACCGAGAACTCAAGTGAAACTGTGGGAACTTATCAGTGATCTCTATTAAGATTATTTTTGTTTTTTTTACTTTTACATCTCACTGTACTTTTTTTTTCTTTTTTTTTTAAATTTATTTATTCACATAAGTATACATTTTATCAATTTACAGAAAAAATCGCCAAACTGTTACCAGTTTGTTGGCGATAATGGCGCTCTTGAACATTAACTTATGTATACATATTATATTAATGATATTACTTTATTATTAATGATTATTACTGATATATTCTGGGAAATGAGAGGCCTTTGCCTGGCAGTAGGACATTACTTTGTTTTTCAAGGCTAGGTTAGGTTATTCGTATTTTTCTTTTACCTTAACATTCAGCATAAAGTGAGTTTAGCTTCAGGTTCTTCTAGATTTTCTTTAACCCTTTTCACTCCTCATTCCAGGGTTCACCGAAGTGTCGATCTCTCATCGCGTGTCGTCCATGTTCCGCCTAGTAGGCCGCGGGCTGACCTGCTCGGTGGACGCGTACCTGACGCCGCACATCTCGCGCTACCTCTCCGGCTTCAGCCAGGGGTTCACCGACCGCCTGGCCGGGACCAATGTCCTGTTCATGCAGAGCGACGGGGGACTCACCCCTATGAGCTTGTAAGTCAGGTTCATTATTAATGTATTATGTCACTCCGCACACCAGATCCTACCTAAAAGGGTTAAATAATCAAATCACAAATAAAAGTTTTTGAAAATATAGGCATGTAAAAAGATTTTTTAACAGATTAAGAAAAAATATATTAAAACTTGAGAGGTGTCAAGGGACACCCGGATGGAACGAGGTTTGTTTATTATCAACAAAAATAATCGTCGCGACACCACACTGTTCAATGCGAAATAGAAAGACGAAACGAAAATATCTGGCTTGCTTTCTATAAGAGAGAGAGAGAGACAGACAGAGAAACATGCGCACGCCGCACGGCTTACAATAGCTTACTATAGCAAAAAGTGTCGGCCACCCATCACATTCATGATCGCGACAACCGTTGCTTAACATTCACTATCGACGGCCACCCATTATATTCATGATCGCGACAACCGTTGCTTACCATTCAATATCGACGGCCACCTATCACATTTATGATCACGACAACCGTTGCTTAACATTCAATACGTGTCGTCCACGTTCATAACCAAAATTTCATAACCAGTTATGAATATGTTTTTTTTTTCCATTTTCATAACCAGTTATCAAACAAAACTTTTTTTTCCATTTTCATAACCAGAACCTCCTATACATGTCTGGTCTCCTGGTACTTTTCTGAATAATGAGAGTTTACCCGTCCGGCGACATAGGTCTTTAAGTCAAATTACCGACTTGCACGTAAAAAAAAAAATAACCCTAACCTATCGAATAGTAAGAAAATTGTTTTTACGTTACTGGTTACAAATCAGTGAAGAAAATTGTTTTTATCTACACTAATGTTGTAACATTCTACATATGTTTCCAATAGGTACTTGACTTATAATTACTACTGTTATAGCGCAGACAACAAAACACTCAATTTAAGCAATTTCACATGATGGTATAATATCCACTATCGTAAAATCTCATTATAACATTAATAAAAAGTACATATACATACACAAATACTTTATCTTATATATAAAATTCTCGTGTCACAGTGTTCGTTCGCGTACTCCTCCGAAACGGCTTGACCGATTCTCATGAAATTTTGTGAGCATATTGAGTAGGTCTGAGAATCGGCCAACATCTATTTTTCATCCCGAAATTCCCGCGGGAACGGGTACAACGCGGGTGAAACCGCAGGGCGCAGCTAGTAAGAATATATAATTTATACCGCCAAGAACTATATCTGCACATATTGTTAACTCCGGGCGGGAATCGAACCTGCAACCTCCGTCACAGTAAGCGCTCTCACTCCCACTGTGCCAACGGGCTTGTCAGTCATTGGTTGTATTGCAGATTCAACGGCTCCCGCGCCATTTTGTCGGGCCCGGCGGGCGGGGTGGTCGGGTACGCCATGACAGCGTACTCGAACGAACTGGGACAACCTATAATAGGTAGGTGTAGGCAATATTAAGAATACATCCATTTTACGACCTCTAACTACATTCTACTAATATGTATTATAAATGCGAAAGTTTGTGAGGATGGATGTATGTATGATTGTTACCCTTTCACGAAAAATATACTGGACGAATTTGGATGAAACTTTACAGTGGTATAGGTAACTAGCCGTGTCCGCGGCTTTACCCGTGTTATACCTGTTCCCGCGGGAATTTCGGGATAAAATGTATCCCATGAGTTATCTGATAACCTATATTACTGTAATGTTTCATTTAAAACAGTCCAGTAATTTTTTCGTGAAAGAGCAACCAACATACATCCATCCATACATACACACATATACATATGTATAATAGTAGGAGACATCAGAATAACACATGGAATACATTTTATCCCGAAATTCCCGCGAAAACGGGTACAACGCGGGTAACAAATATTTCTTATTAGTTATTATTGTGTATTTTGTATGACAGGCACGTTTTAGTAGATGTAATGCGCGAGAAACAAACAAATACAGTTATTTTTGAAACATATTTCGTTGGTTGTTCAGGGTTCGACATGGGCGGAACATCTACAGACGTATCACGTTACGCGGGCACATTCGAACATGTTACGGAGGCAAGCACCGCTGGCGTTACGGTGCAGGCGCCACAACTGGGTAAGTAAATACTGAATATAGTAGGTACTCGGTAAGTACTTAATACATGGTAGCGTTTTAAAATCATTCAGTACGGACAAGTCTGAATCTCCAAGATATGAAGACGGTGGTTGGTTGTACTAATGCAAATTATTTCGACATCATATTTAACATCAGGTGCTCAAGATACCTCATCCTCGAGTCGAAAAAGCAACAATGCTTGATTCTCTGTATTACCAATGATAATGACCATGACCACGACCACGATCACGATCATGACCATGACCATGACCATGACCATGACCATGACCATGACCATGACCATGACCATGACCATGACCATGACCATGACCATGACCATGACCATGACCATGACCATGACCATGACCATGACCAAGACCACGACCACGACCATGGCCATGACCACGACCACGATCATGACCATGACCACGATCACGATCATGACCATGACCACGATCCACGACCGCAACTACGACCGTAATCTTGTACGACCGTTACCAAGACTATATTATTTAAGTCTCGTTTCGTCCTTAGACATAAACACAGTAGCGGCGGGCGGCGGGTCGATCCTGTCGTTCCGCGCGGGCATACTCGCGGCCGGGCCCGAGTCGTGCGGCGCGCAGCCCGGGCCCGCCTGCTACCGGCAGGGCGGCGCGCTCGCCGTCACCGACGCCAACCTGCTGCTCGGTATGACATCATGTCACTACACACACACACACACACACACACACCACACACATACTCGCGGCCGGGCCCGAGTCGTGCGGCGCGCAGCCCGGGCCCGCCTGCTACCGGCAGGGCGGCGCGCTCGCCGTCACCGACGCCAACCTGCTGCTCGGTATGACATCATGTCACTACACACACACACACACACACACACACCACACACATACTCGCGGCCGGGCCCGAGTCGTGCGGCGCGCAGCCCGGGCCCGCCTGCTACCGGCAGGGCGGCGCGCTCGCCGTCACCGACGCCAACCTGCTGCTCGGTATGACATCATGTCACTACACACACACACACTGACACACACACCACACACATACTCGCGGCCGGGCCCGAGTCGTGCGGCGCGCAGCCCGGGCCCGCCTGCTACCGGCAGGGCGGCGCGCTCGCCGTCACCGACGCCAACCTGCTGCTCGGTATGACATCATGTCACTACACACACACACACTGACACACACACCACACACATACTCGCGGCCGGGCCCGAGTCGTGCGGCGCGCAGCCCGGGCCCGCCTGCTACCGGCAGGGCGGCGCGCTCGCCGTCACCGACGCCAACCTGCTGCTCGGTATGACATCATGTCACTACACACACACACACTGACACACACACCACACACATACTCGCGGCCGGGCCCGAGTCGTGCGGCGCGCAGCCCGGGCCCGCCTGCTACCGGCAGGGCGGCGCGCTCGCCGTCACCGACGCCAACCTGCTGCTCGGTATGACATCATGTCACTACACACACACACACACACACACACACCACACACATACTCGCGGCCGGGCCCGAGTCGTGCGGCGCGCAGCCCGGGCCCGCCTGCTACCGGCAGGGCGGCGCGCTCGCCGTCACCGACGCCAACCTGCTGCTCGGTATGACATCATGTCACTACACACACACACACACACACACACCACACACATACTCGCGGCCGGGCCCGAGTCGTGCGGCGCGCAGCCCGGGCCCGCCTGCTACCGGCAGGGCGGCGCGCTCGCCGTCACCGACGCCAACCTGCTGCTCGGTATGACATCATGTCACTACACACACACACACACACACACACACACACACACACACACACACACACACCACACACATACTGGCGGCCGGGCCCGAGTCGTGCGGCGCGCAGCCCGGGCCCGCCTGCTACCGGCAGGGCGGCGCGCTCGCCGTCACCGACGCCAACCTGCTGCTCGGTATGACATCATGTCACTACACACACACACACACACACACACCACACACATACTCGCGGCCGGGCCCGAGTCGTGCGGCGCGCAGCCCGGGCCCGCCTGCTACCGGCAGGGCGGCGCGCTCGCCGTCACCGACGCCAACCTGCTGCTCGGTATGACATCATGTCACTACACACACACACACACACACACACACACACACACACACACACACACACACACACACACACACACACACACCACACACATACTCGCGGCCGGGCCCGAGTCGTGCGGCGCGCAGCCCGGGCCCGCCTGCTACCGGCAGGGCGGCGCGCTCGCCGTCACCGACGCCAACCTGCTGCTCGGTATGACATCATGTCACTACACACACACACACACACACACACACACACACACACACACACACACACACACACACACACACACACACCACACACATACTCGCGGCCGGGCCCGAGTCGTGCGGCGCGCAGCCCGGGCCCGCCTGCTACCGGCAGGGCGGCGCGCTCGCCGTCACCGACGCCAACCTGCTGCTCGGTATGACATCATGTCACTACACACACACCACAGACTATGTCTACTAGTATACCAATGAGTCGAGTCCAATATACCAAAGAAATACAACCACCAACATACCAAACACCTTAAAATATGCTATACTCGTAGAAGAAAAAAAAATTGGTCCAAAGCAAAATGCCCAAGTGCCACGTCCAGTTGTCAAGTCGTAATAATTCTCAAGTTTCTATCGTATCGCAGTAGTGATTGTTTAATTTCGACCTATTTCTCAAGTCTTCGGTAGTATAGTGGTAAGTATCCCCGCCTGTCACGCGGGAGACCGGGGTTCGATTCCCCGCCGGAGAGATAATTTTACATTTTTATTTTATTTTTATAAACACCCTAAGTCGTCTTGCTCTGGGATAATCGCGATTTCCGATAGGAAAGTCGGGATTTTGTTATATATTGTACTTTTTATATACAGGGTGATTTTTTAAATCTGCTGCTATGATAGAAAGTCTTTTTCTTAGGAACCATGTCACCGATTTCTCTTGTACAATATAACAGGCTGTTTTTAAAATGTTACTTCTTACAGGACGCCTGCTCCCGGAGTACTTCCCAAAGATATTCGGTCCCAATGAGAATGAGCCTCTGGACCGGCAGGCGACTGTCGCGGCCTTTACGAAAATGACTGATGAGATCAACCAGTTTCTGAGGGAGGATGGGAGGAAGGAGGTATGTATTGAGGGTTGAACTTACAGGCTATAGTCTAATTTTATATTAATTTCCTGGAAAAATATTATATATAGAACATTCATTAATTCTATAGAGGTTTGTGGCGAGGTTATTAGACTGCAAAGGTCCAATATAGAACCGAAAACGGACTTGCCCCCCGAAGCGCGGCAGTGCTCAAATAGAAATGTCACTATCAGCCACCCATCCAAGAAGGGGCCAAGCTGCACGTTGCTTAACAATCGAAATGCACTAGCTTAGTGCAACTACGCCACTACCACCGCCACCAACTAGGCATAGAACTTCTTCGCTACAATAACTTTATTTTTTCTTTTTTCAGATGACAATGGAAGAAGTAGCTATGGGATTTATAAACGTCGCTAATGAAGCTATGTGTCGCCCGATCAGGTATATCATGTGCGCCCCGCGGATTTACCCACGTTGTACCCGTTCTCATGGGCATATGTATGTCGTATGTAGGGGTCGAGCGGCACGTTGCTTAACAATTGAACTGACATCGCTTAGTCAAACTGCGTCACGAACGCTACAACACGATAGTAATAATTATATCTATACTATAATCTATACTTCTATACTTCTATACTAATATTATAAAGAGGGAAGGTTTGATTTTTTGTTTGTTTGTTTGTTTGTTTGTCTCGAATAGGCTCTGAAACTACTGCACCGAATTAAAAAATTCTTTCACCATTCGAAAGCTACACTATCCCTGAGTGACATAGGCTATATTTATTCCCGAAATTCCGACGGGAACGGGCACAACGCGGGTATATGTAACCCAAGGTATGAAAAACATGCCTAAAAAAATTGGTTATTGGCGTGCGCTACTAAATCTATTGATGATACAAAAAAACAATGTTCTACACAATCAAAGTACATATCATTGCAAACAAATAAGTTCGCGAGGGCATATGTCTAACTATTATAGTTAAGACACAATAACCGTTTTAAGTTAAAATTAATTAGTTAAAAAAGGAGTGTAATTTTAAGTTGATGATATTCATATGATGATATGAATCTACATCAAAATAAATGGCTCTACAATCAAGGTTAATTATGTTTCTTTGTGTACCTCTTTAAATTATTAAAATCGGACAGTTAGTTTCAGAGTTATGATGAGAAATATCACTACATAGTATAAAATAAAGTCGTCTCTGTTTCGTGTCTGTTTGTCTGTATGCTTAAATCTTTAAAATTACGCAACGGATTTTGATGCGGTTTTTTTGTAATAGGTAGAGTGATTCAAGAGGAAGGTTTTTGTGTAAAAAAATTCCCGAAATTCCCACGGGAACGGCCACAACGCGGGTAAAACCACGGGGCGCTGCTTACAAAATAGTAATGCTCGATTCCTGCGGGAGACACGCAATGTTTTATCCCGATTTTCCTACATGAAATCTTGATTACCCGAAGCGAAGCGAGGGCGGGTCGCTATATAAAATAAAGTCGTCTCTGTTTCGTGTCTGTCTGTCTGTTTGTCTGTATGCTTAAATCTTTAAAATTACGCAACGGATTTTGATGCGGTTTTTGTAATAGATAGAGTGATTCAAGAGGAAGGTTTATATGTAAAAAAATTCCCGAAATTCCCACGGGAACGGGCACAACGCGGGTAAAACCACGGGGCGCTGCTCACAAAATAATAATGCTCGATGGCGGGTCTCTTATGGCCACTTACTGTTTCGTGCGGTCAAAGCGCGCGGGGATATACCTACCTACGAACTACGGACGACGAAGACGTGCTATGTAGGTATTATCCCGAATTCTTCCTCACATGAAATCTTGATTGTGTATACATATATACTCGCGCGAGACATGTAATATTTTATCCCCAATTTCCCACTTGAAATTTTGATTGTGTATATTCCTGCGGGAGACACGCAATGTTTTATCCCGATTTTCCTACATGAAATCTTGATTACCCGAAGCGAAGCGAGGGCGGGCCGCTAGTATTCTCATAAAGTATTTGTGTATGTACCTATATGTAGGAGTATCAGTGAGTTAGATTCCATATTACAAGCTTAGAGCTTAGTTTGGGTCTAATTAACCGTGAGTGAATTTGCCGGGTGGTACTCATTTACTATGTATCTTATTATTATTTAAGTAGTGGGGAAAATTAATTACTTTATCTACACTAATGTTGTAACATTCTACTTATGATTCCAATACTTGACTTATAATTACTACTGTTATAGCACAGACAACTAAAACACTCAATTTAAGCAATTGCACATGATGTTATAATATCATTATAATATAACATTATAACATCATTATAACGCGACCAATTAACCTGGCGAGCCTTATGTCAAAATCCTCATACTAGTTGTATAAAATTTTGATATTAGGCTGGCTTTTGAAAACAGTTGGGTTATACGTGAAAACTTCGTCGAAACTACATACACAAAACTCTTTGGTAAGATCTCGCTCGCTCCTGATTGGCCCTACGCGCAGCTGCGCTCTCATTGGTTAGATTTTAATGGCGGCAAGTTCACTGTGACAATACACGTACCTACGCGTGAATTTAATGTTTCGCAATGTGTTTTGTTTTTAAAATTTTGTTTGATTAATTGCATTAAATAGTGAAGATAAAGTAGTGTGTGCAACTGCTTATAACACGGGTATTAAAACACTCGTTACTATTATGAAACTCGCTGCGCTCGTTTCATAAACTCACACTCGTGTTTTAATACCCTTCTTTATATGACGTTGCATAAACTACTATTTTGTGTTAGAGCGTTGACGACGGCCCGCGGGCACGACGCTCGTCGCCACGCGCTGGCGTGCTTCGGCGGCGCGGGCGGCCAGCACGCCTGCAGCGTGGCCAGGCAGCTCGGCATCGCCGCCGTGCTCATACACAAGTACGCAGGTCGGTACCGATCAAACTAATATTATAAATCTATGTATATGTATGGGTCGAGCGAAAAAACAAGTTTCCTACTTTTCAAACATGGCTCGAGTTAGAGATCACCAACCCGCATTTGGCAAGCGTGGTGATTATGCCTAATCCTCCTCACTGTACTGATAACTTCAGTGAGATGAGAGGCCTTTGCCCAGCAGTGGGACATTACAGGCTAATACTTACTTACTTATGTATATGTATAGACTATTTTTCATCCCGAAATTCCCACGGGAACGAGCACAATACGGTTAGAATCGCGGGGCACTGCTTTATCAATAAGTGTGTTATTTTCGGTTTGTTCACATCTCAGCTAAAAGGAGTAAGACTACTTATTTTTATATTTCAGGAATCCTCTCCGCGTACGGTATGGCACTCGCGCATATAGTACAGGAGGCGCAGTGCGCGTGCGCATGGCTGTATGATGAGAAACATTTCGCGCTTATAGATGAGAAACTAGATCAATTGGCTGAAGAGGTTACGGAGAAGTTGATGAAGCAGGTTGGTTGATAAATAAATTAATAATGTATAGTCTAAGTCTATACTAATATATTAAAGAAGAAGAGTTTTTTGTTGTTTGTTTGGACGCACTTATCTGAAAAACTACCCATCTGGTTGATATATGTAATTATTTTTTGTAATAGATAGCCACATTCAATGGGAAGGTTTTAGGCTAATAATAGGGGGTTTACACGGGTGACTAAAGCCGCACGATTTTTGCCGTGCGGCGTAAATCGACCATCTAAATGGCAATTCGGCTAAGTTGCAAGCGACTAAAGCCGCAAGCCCCAAAGTTGGGTAGCATCCGACTTTTGCCGCACGGCAACCGGCCGCATGCGACTGGTGACTAAAATCGACCGTGTAAACGATCAGTTGCAGGCGATCGCCCGCCGCATGAAGGTGTTTCCGCACGCACGTGTATTTATTTACTACAGCGTTGGAAATGACAGAGTTGGATGGAAATGACAGAGCCGCATGCGATTTTAGTAACCTGTGTAAATGGGCTAGCGATGCGGCTTGGTGAGGCAATTAGTGAAGCGACTCGCCGCACGGCGAAAATCGACCCGTGTAAACCCCCCAGTAGCATCCGACTTTTGCCGCACGGCAACCGGCCGCATGCGACTGGTGACTAAAATCGACCGTGTAAACGATCAGTTGCAGGCGATCGCCCGCCGCATGAAGGTGTTTCCGCACGCACGTGTATTTATTTACTACAGCGTTGGAAATGACAGAGTTGGATGGAAATGACAGAGCCGCATGCGATTTTAGTAACCTGTGTAAATGGGCTAGCGATGCGGCTTGGTGAGGCAATTAGTGAAGCGACTCGCCGCACGGCGAAAATCGACCCGTGTAAACCCCCCATAACATAGCACGATATTTCCACGGGAACGGGTACAACGCGCGGTTTCACCCGCAGCGCCCCCGTTCCCGTGGGAATTTTGAGATTTTTATTCCTTATTTTTCTTATATAAAAACCTTGTCCTGACAATAAGGAACACATTAAAAAAGAATCATCCATGGTGCAGTCGTTCTGAAGTTATGCGCTTAGCAACAGATTCAGCGATTCATTTTTATATTATAGATTATAAATGCTAAAGTTTATGAGGCTGTAGGTATGTATGTATGTATGATATTATGCATGATCACGCAACAACTACTGAATGGATTTGAACAAAACTTTACAGTAATATAGGTTATACATCAGAATAACACATAGGATACATTTCATTCCGAAATTCCCCCGGGAACGTGTACAACGCGGATAACACTGCGGGGCGCGGTTAATGTACAGTCCGGCAAGTATAACTTGGCGCGGCTGTGCGCCACTGTGTTCAATGTCAATGTACTTTTATAACTGCTTCTCTTGTACCACTTTTTATCACTTTAGGCATGATGATAGCGCAGTAGTTAGCAAAATATTCGCAACGATGTTTACTATGAACTCGGAAGTGTCAAAGTGAATTTTCAAGATGTCCGTTTTAGTTCCTCAAATCGCCACCGCCAACTTATACTTGCCGGATTGTATGTGTAAACGTAGTTTCAATTAAAATACAAGCAAGTAAACTGCTTACTTTTATGTCTCAGGGTATCCCCCAATCATCGATTCGTCTGGAGTACTACCTGCACTTACGATACGCGGGCACCGACTGCGCGTTGATGGTCACTCCCACTGCTGGGCCTAGAGCGTGTGGCCATGGGGACTTCTACAAGGCTTTTGTGGAAAGGTAATTTGACAAGCCCGTTGGCACAGTGGCAGTGAGAGCGCTTACTGTGTCGGGGGTTGCGGGTTCGATTCCCGCCCGGAGTCAACAATATGTGAAGACATAGTTGTTGGCGACGACGTCTGGGTGTCAATTATATATTCCTATAAAGTATTTGTAGTAGTATCAGTTAGTTAGATTCCATATTACAAGCTTAGAGCTTACTTTGGGTCTAATTAACCGTGAGTGAATTTGTCCAGGTATATTTATTTTATTATTATATTTATTATCATTTCGTTTAAAGAACGTTTCATTCATGGATTCTTTTGGTGCCACTGTTTAATGGCCACACTAGCGCGCGTAGCGTAGTTTGACTAAGCGATGCATAACAGCCTCCGTGGTCTTGTGGTTTGAGCGCTCGGCTCACGACCCGGAGGTTCCGGGGTCGATTCCCGGTGGGGATATCTCACAAAAATCACTTTGTGAGACTGTCCCCAGTTTGGTTAGGGCATTGCAGGTCGAATCACCTGATTGCCCGAAAACTAAGATGATTCCGTGCTTCGAAGGGCACGTTAAGCCGTCGGTCCCGGTTACTTTCTACGGATAGTAGTCGTTACATGAGCCATGTCAGAGGCCTTTGGCGGCTCAATAACTCTGACACCGGGATTGGTCAGGTTGACCACTAGATGAAGAAGAAGACTAAGCGATGTTAGATAATTGTGATTGTTAAGCAATGTGCTCGACCTCTACTTGGATGGGTGGGCGATGGTATTTCTATCTATGCGCTATCGTGCTTCGGAGGGTACGTTACGAAGTCGGTCCCGGTTGTTTCAATCGTCAGACCATGTCGGAGGCCTTTAGGCGGTCTAAAAACTCCGACACCTACAGTCCTTGGTCCAATGAGAACGAATAGAGCGCTGTAGAATAGAGCTTTTTTTTTGCGCCATTTTTTTGAGCGCCCCGCGGCTTTGCCCGCGTTGAGCCCGTTCCCGTAGGAATTTTCAAAAATCCTTTCTTAGTATGCACTTACGTCACTTGAAGAACCTTCGTGCGGTTGGCCACTGACCTACTCATAATGGTCATTCATTAATTTTTAGACCGCCTAACGGCCTCCGACATGGTCTCACGATTGAGACAACCGAGACCAACTTCTTAACGTACCCTCCGAAGCACGGTAGCGCTCAGATAGAAAATGCCACTAACGGCCACCCATCCAAGTAAGGGCCGAGCTGCACGTTGCTTAACAATTACAATGAACTAGCATGGTTATGTCAAACTATGCCACGAGCGCTTCAAAACTCTAGTAAAAAAGTACTATCCAACTAATATTATAAACTAGCAGCGCCCCGCGGTTTTACCCGCGTTGTGCCCGTTCCCGTAGGAAATCCGGGATAAAATGTAGCCTATAGCCTTCCTCGATAAATAGACTATCTAACAGTGAAAGAATTATTCAAATCGGTTCAGTAGTTTCTGAGATTAGCGCGTTTAAACAAACAAACAAACAAACAAACAAACAAACAAACAAAACAAACTCTTCAGCTTTATAATATTAGTATAGATAGTATAGATGCGAAAGTTTGTGAGGATGGATGTATGTATGGATGTATGTTTGTTGCTCTTTCACATTAAAACTACTGAACGGATTTGGATGAAACCTTTCAGTAATATAGGTTATACATCAGAATAACACATGGGATACATTTTATCACGAAATTCCCGCGGGAACCGATACAACTTGGGTGAAACCGCGGGGCGCGGCTAGTAAGAATATAATGAAACCTGTATCGAATGAGCAGTATAGAATCTTTTACAGATCTGTCAATTATAAAGCTTTGAGATAGAAGTTCGCTGTATTTCTTCTATGTACTTATAACTATACACTCTCTTCTACAGATATCAGAAAGAGTTCGGCTTCACGCTCTCCGGTCGTGATATATTAATTGATGACGTCAGAGTGAGAGGAATAGGACTCAGTGACGTGCCGGGGGAGGTAGAGGACACAGGGGAGAGGGGGGGAGTGCCGCATGTGGAGAAGGTTAGTAAAGCAAGAAGAAAATAAGTAATATACTCGTAATTACTTATTGAAACAGGCAATTACGAACGTGCAGGTATGTTGATGACTGTATGTTTTTAGATATATATAAAATTCAAAGTCCTGACTGACTGACTGATAATCAACGCACAGCCTCAACCGCTACACCTAGAAACATGAGATTTGGCAGGAAGGATCTTCAAGTGACGTAAGTGCACACTAAGAAAGGATTTTCGAAAATTCCTACGGGAACGGACTCAACGCGGGCAAAGCCGCGGGGCGCTGCTAGTCTATATTAAAAGTCAAACTCTTCAGCTTAATATGATAAAGTTGAGGGGCTTGTTTTTTTGTTGTTGTTTGTACGCCTATCCACAGATTACTAAATAGTTACTACGTAAGCCTATCTCGGAAACTACCAATCCGGTTTGCATAATACTTTTTCTAATAGCTACATTCAACGGGACGGTTATAGGCTTATTACATACCGAAATTCCCACAGAAACGAGCACAGCGCGGGTAAAACCCGTATGACAAGCCCGTTGGCACAGTGGCAGTGAGAGCGCTTACTGTGTCGGGGGTTGCGGGTTCGATTCCCGCCCGGAGTCAACAATATGTGAAGACATAGTTATTGGCGACGACGTCTGGGTGTTCATTATATATTCTTATAAAGTCTTATAAGCGCTTACTGTGACGGGGGTCGTGGGTTCGATTCCCGCCCGGAGTCAACAATATGTGAAGACATAGTTATTGGCGACGACGTCTGGGTGTTCATTATATATTCTTATAAAGTACTTGTGTATGTATATGTAGTAGTATCAGTGAGTTAGATTCCATATTACAAGCTTAGAGCTTACTTTGGGTCTAATTAACCGTGTGTGAATTTGTCCAGGTATATTATATTATATTAAAACCGCGGGGCGCTGCTAGTTATCAGTATAAAACATCATTCATTATCCCCACAGGTAACCCAAGTATACTTCGAAGGGGGTTATCAAGACACGTCAATATATTTGCTAGAGAAGCTGCGTCCCGAACAAGAGATACACGGACCAGCTATCATTATGGACAACCTGTCTACTATACTGGTGGAACCAGGTTAGTAATATATTTCAGGCTATTCAGACGATATACTGCAATCACTAATATTATGCCGTTACAACGTACACAAAATAAAATAATCAAAACACTACATAATTATTCTTATCTTTCACCAACTAAACAGCTGTATAAGAATACCAAAATATTTAACATATCTCAACTATATACGTACAAAACATGCTTACTTATCAAAAAAATAACTACTAACACTGTAAAGTCTAGCATTAAGTTCTGTAGGAAAATAGGTAAACACAGCTTAAGAAATAGGTATAAATTGCAAATTGAAAAAACTCGTACTTTATACGGCAAGTCCAGTATATTATCTGAGGGAGCACGACTATTCAATAAACTACCAGAAAAAATAAAGGAATGTGACAGCCTAGACAAATATAAAACACTTTTGTACAAACAGATATCAACTGTAGCAGCAGAGTAGATTAATGAATCGACAATATTGTAATCTCTTATCTCATTGTAAATGAACTATGTAACTGTTCGTATGAGAAATAAAGTCTTTATACCTAAGTATATACTGGTTTCTTCTGTGACCACGGTTCCTGTAATGGAGCCGAAACGTCAGATATAATTAATTCAAACTATGTATACGGATACACTTCGCTTTTATTTTACACTAGCAGCGCCCCGCGGTTTTACCCGCGTTGTGCCCGTTCCCGTGGGAATTTCGGGAATTTTTTTACATAAAAACCTTCCTCTTGAATCACTCTACCTATTACAAAAAACCGCATCAAAATCCGTTGCGTAATTTTAAAGATTTAAGCATACAGACAGACAAACAGTGTGACAGACACGAAAAAGAGACCACTTTATTTTATACTATGTAGTGATTTACAACTGTTCGCACGTCTTTTACTAGGCGATTCCCGTCATTCCAACACCCACATATCTTTAACTATATTTGTAAAATAAATCCCGATTTAAAAAATGTTTCTTCCCGAAGCCAAACGAGTCGTAGAAAATTGGCTGCTCCCACTCAACTATTCCCAAACTGAAGACATCTTGCTGTTAACCCTTATTTACACTTCACTCGAGTATAATTATTTACACACTACGCAACTATTCACAAACTTCACAAAATATTATACACTTCTTAGATTTAATGATCATTTTGTTAGAGATTATTATTAATCATGTAAGCTTGTAAATCTGACTCTGAACCCTGCGATACAAGCTAGCTTAGTGCAGGGTTCACTGTCTCACTTTCATCCATAAATATGTACTTCATTTTATAGTTGAAACATTGTAATTGAAAATGTAATAGTAGTTTATGCAACTGTCATATAATGAAGGGTATTAAAACACGAGTGTGAGTTTATGAAACGAGCGCAGCGAGTTTCATAATAGTAACGAGTGTTTTAATACCCGTGTTATATGCAGTTGCATACACTACTTTATCTTCACTAATGCAATTAATCAAACAAAATTTTAAAAACAAAACACATTGCGAAACATTAAATTCACGCGTACGTGTATTGTCACAGTGAACTTGCCGCCATTAAAATCTAACCAATGAGAGCGCAGCTGCGCGCGCAGGGCCGCAGGGCGCGATGTTATAATGAGATTTTACGATATCGATGTGGATATTATAACATCATGTGCAATTGCTTAAATTGAGTGTTTTAGTTGTCTGCGCTATAACAGTAGTAATTATAAGTCAAGTATTGGAAACATAAGTAGAATGTTACGACATTAGTGTAGATAAAATTCTTTTTTTGGCTAATAAATCATTATTTATTTATTTAACTAACGTAGTTTCAATTTAAAATGAGGAGTGTTCGCTTAAACTTAAGAAACCAGTATGTCAGATATAATGTTAGATATAAGCGGAGCGTATCCGTAAACGTCGTTTTAATTCAAAATAAGTAACAAAAATAGTATTTGTTTAAAATTATTCTTTCTCCCAGGGTGTCGCGCCGACATAACCGCATTCGGCGACATCCGCATCACAATCGGCTCAGGCGCCGTGCGGCCGGTGACGGCGGCGCTCGACCCGATACAGCTCAGTATATTCGGACACCGGTTCATGTCCATAGCCGAACAGATGGGCAGGTAACGTACTAGTTATGATCATCTTTTATACTAGTTTCAAATGTTTTATACTATACTAGCAGCACCTCGCGGTTGTACCGTTATACCTGTTCCCGTGGGATATTCGGGATGAAAAATAACCTATAACCTGACGAGAAGACGACTACTCCTGAAGAGAAAAGGTTTACCTATTATCTTGACCTATCTCTAAACCTTTTGGAACGAAGTTCCTTATCGCGCGTTGCGAAAGGGGGCTAGACGGAAAAAATGGTACTAAACGAAATTTTTTAGGCCAGAGAGGGACAGACAGAGAAACTTGCGCACGCCAGAGAGAGACAGATAGAGAAACATGCGCGAGAGAGACAGACAGAGAAACTTGCGCACGCCAGAGAGAGACAGACACAGAAACATGCGCGGCGCGCATGTTTCTCTGATTGTCTCTCTCTCTCTCTTATAGAAACCAAGCTAGATATTTTCGTTTCGTCTTTCTATTTCGCATTGAACAGTGTGGTGTCGCGACGATTATTTTTGTTGATAATAAATAAATTTCGTTCCATCCGGGTGTCCCTTGACACCTCTCAAGTTTTTCCTCTTCAGGAGTAGTCGTCATCGGCTGGAAAATTGACGTCATTGCTCCACATTTTGGGACGAGTAAGAAAAAATAGAGTGTACCATTCTATGATTGGTCCAGGGTGCTGCAGCGCACGTCCATCTCGGTGAACATCAAGGAGCGGCTGGACTTCTCGTGCGCGCTCTTCAGCGCCGACGGCGGGCTCGTGTCCAACGCGCCGCACATACCGGTGCATCTCGGGGCCATGCAGGAGACGGTGCAGTACCAGGTCAGCTGGCTTCTACGTGTATTTAGATAAACTAAGAAACCCGACGACGATTCTTTAAATTATTTCGCTTTTATTTTTGATTTTTATGTACACATTTTTTTCATTTTTATATATCTGTAATATACACAATAATATATACCTATTGTGTATATTACAGATGCAATTCCGCGGCGACTCCCTGAAGCCGGGAGACGTTCTCCTGGCGAACCATCCCAAAGCGGGAGGATCACACCTGCCCGACCTGACTGTCATCACACCAGTGTTTTATGGGTAAGTCACTTACATACCCGGACAAATTCACACACGGTTAATTAGACCCAAACTAAGCTCTAAGCTAGTGTTATGGAATCTAACTCACTGATACTACTACATATACATATACACAAATACTTTATGAATATAGAATTCACCCAGACGTCGTCGCCAACAACTATGTCTTCACATATTGTTGACTCCGGGCGGGAATCGAACTCGCAAGCCCCGACACAGCAAGCGCACTCACTGCTACTGTGCCAACGAGCTTGTCAAAAAGTCACTTAACACATGTGCTCACGCTTACGTTCGATTCATCGGAGTCAACAATATCTGCAGATATACATAGTTGTTGGCGACGATGTCTGGGTGTCAATTATCTCTCTTTCTTACAGCCTTATCACACTTGCGATTTACAAGCGATTTGAAAGCGAAACGTACGCGCGGCGTGTTCGTCGCGTTCCCGTAACCAATTCGCCGCGAGTGCGTCGCGATTGCGTAACGAATACGCTGCGCAGCCGTCAGTAAATCGCTGAGAGTGATCTGAGTCTTGGACAGTCACTTACATAATGAATTCTGACGAGGAAACACTTCTGTTAGCTTTATTGCTTCGAAGAAATAAGATACGGAAACAAAAGCAAAAACGGCGTGTTTGGGAGGATCCATTTTTAAGTAATCGACTGCAAGAGAGCGACTATTATGTGCTGTTTCGTTAACGAATCAAAAAGAATCCCAAAAAAATTCGTTCCTATCTGCGCATGTCAAGACTTAAATTTTCCGAGTTGTTAAATGCGATCCAAAATGATATAAGACGTGAAAACTCGCGTTTAAGATTGTCAGTGTCACCTGAAGTGGGTAGAAATGAATTTCGATGATGAATGTACGGCATGATGTCTCAACTCTTGACGCGGCGAACTCGCTGCGCAGACGCGGCGTATTCGTCACGCGGTCGCGGCGTAATCGCGACGCCTTCGCGGCGAATTGGTTACGGGCACGCAACGAACACGCCGCGCGTACGCTTCGCTTTCAAATCGCTTGTAAATCGCAAGTGTGATAAGGCTCTTATACTTAAGAGCTGGTGCGTGTAGAGATGGATATTTATGCGATCAAAAAAGTGCGTCCCTTATGTAAAATATTAGAGTGTTAGGTAAATCTATAATCAATATAATATTGCTGAAAATTTCTACTGTTAAATACTTAAAGGAATATGCAATCTTCTAAACTTAAGAGCTGGTCTCTTGTCGATGGAGTTCTTTCCATTTTTCTCTATCTTTTGCCATCCTCTTCTGTTCGTACGACACGACCTTTGCTCTTTCTTTCAGTTGGTCCGGATATGCCTTTCTTGGCCTTCCTCTTCCTCTTTTTGCTTGTCATATAATTTTGTGTAATTATATGTGTTAGTATCAGTTAGTTAGATTCAATATTAAAAGTTTAGGCTTAGTTTGGGCACAGAATAATAACTAGTACTACGTAGTTTGGGTCTTAATATCTGTGAATTTGACTGGGTATATAAAAAAAGGAAAAAATGTATCAGCCTGTAATGTCCCACTGCTGGACAAAGGTTCTCATCCCACTGAAGATATCAATACAGTGAGGAGGGTTATGCGTTATCTGGGTATATTTATTTATTTATAATTCAGCTCTAACCCCCGGCCCGTACTATTCGTGGCGTCTCGCGGGCACCACGCAGATATCGGCGGGCTCACCCCCGGCTCGATGCCGCCGCATTCAACCACGCTCGCACAAGAAGGTGCTGCGTTTTGGTCCACCCTGCTGTGTGACGGAGGCCGGCTCAACGAGGAGATGCTTACCGAAGGTATGGGGTTCGAGGGATGATTATATTCTAAGAAAAAGAAAAGGTTTCTATACCAACTTATTCTATTAATTTTATTATAAATGCGAAAGTTTGTAAGTATGTTTGTTACTCTTTCACGCGAAAACTACTGAACGGATTAGGATGAAACTTAACAGTACTATAGGTTATACATCAG
This sequence comes from Cyclophora albipunctata, assembly GCA_963082685.1. Classification (NCBI taxonomy): domain Eukaryota; kingdom Metazoa; phylum Arthropoda; class Insecta; order Lepidoptera; family Geometridae; genus Cyclophora; species Cyclophora albipunctata. Next base: position 5,448,821 of record OY720138.1, on the reverse strand, counting down.
AATAACATGGGATACGTTTTATCCCGAAATTCCCGCGGTAACGGGTAGAACGCGGTTGAAACCGCGGGGCGCGGGTAGTTAATATTATAAATGTAAATGTAACTTGGTTTGTCACAGGAATAGATGGAGTTAAGTCTGCATCGGACACCCACAAGAGCCTTATGCTCTTAATTTTTTTATTATGTATATTTGATTGTGTGAATTCCAGAACTGATGAAGCCAGGCCAAGTCCCCGGGTGTTCAGGGACCAGAAACCTGGCAGACAACTTGTCAGATTTGAAGGCGCAGGTCGCTGCCAACCAGAGGGTGAATAAATAAGTATTTACATTCATAAAGGAACTACCTGAATTAGTGTACAAACAGATTGAATCGATAGCCCATCCTATATACTAATATTATAAATGCTAAAGTTTGTGAGATGTATGTCTGTATGTTACTCTTTCAACAGCCTCCGTGGTCTAGTGGTTTGAACGCTCGGCTCACGATCCGGAGGTTCCGGGTTCGATTTCCGGTCAGGTTAACTCACAAAAATCACTTTGTGAGACTGTCCTCAGTTTGGTTAGGGCATTGCAGGCTGAATCACCTGATTGCCCGAAAAGTAAGATGATTCCGTGCTTCGGAGGGCACGTTAAGCCGTCGGTCCCGGTTACTTTCTACGGATAGTAGTCGTTACATGAGCCATGTCAGAGGCCTTTGGCGGCTCAACTCTGACACCAGGATTGGTCAGGTTGACCATCCACTCGATGAAGAAGAAGACTCTTTCACGACAAAACTACTGGACGGATTTGCACGAAACTTTACAGTTATATAGGTTATACATCAAAATAATACATGGGATACATTTTATCCTAAAGTTCCCGCGGGAACGGATACAACGCGGGTAGACCCGCGGGGTGTGACTAGTATTCTTCTTCTTCTTCATCGAGTGCATGGCCAACCTGACCAATCCTGGTGTCAGAGTTATTGAGCCGCCAAAGGCCTCTGACATGGCTCACTAGTATTATAATACGTATATAAAGCCATGTCGACTCGAGAAGAAGATAATAATCTACTAGTATTGCGCGGTGGTTCCTCCGGCGATAGATGGCGTTAGTGTGAACATTTTATACATCGCGCTTCCGTTACTTTCTCCAGATTTAGTTGAGTCTCGCCCATACATTAAATAGACTAGAATATTAGTGAGAAAAGTAAAGTATTAGCCTGTAATCTCCCACTGCTGGGCAAAGACCTCATCTCACCGACTATATCAGTACAGTAAGAAGGGATCTCTTTGTGAGACTGTCCTCAGTTTGGCTAGGGCATTGCAGGCTGAATCACCTGATTGCCCGAAAAGTAAGATGATTCCGTGCTTCGGAGGGCACGTTAAGCCGTCGGTTCCGGTTACTTTCTTGGGATAGTAGTCGTTACATGAGCCATGTCAGAGGCCTTTGGCGGCTCAATAACTCTGACACCAGGATTGGTCAGGTTGACCATCCACTCGATGAAGAAGAAGTAAGAAGGGAAAGTAGTGTTCTAAATGATCATCTCTCATGAACATGGTGTTCACTTCCAGGGTATCCAGCTGGTGGGCGAGTTGATCGACCACTACGGGTTAGACGTGGTGCAGGCGTACATGATGCACATACAGGACAACGCGGAACTCGCTGTCAGAGATATGCTCAAGGTAAAAAGAGTATTACTATAATATATCTATACTAATACTAGCTGCGCCCCGCGGTTTCACCCGCTTTGTACCCGTTCCCGCGGGAATTTCGGGATGAAAAATAGATGTTGTCCGATTCTCAGGCCTACCCGATATGTACACAAAATTTCATGAGAATCGTTTGAGCCGTTTCAGAGGAGTTCAACCACGGTACCCGTTCCCGCGGGAATTTCGGGATGAAAAATAGATGTTGTCCGATTCTCAGGCCTACCCGATATGTACACAAAATTTCATGAGAATCGATGTTCGACGGTCGAGCCGTTTCAAAGGAGTTCAATTACGCACCCCGTGACACGAGAATTTTATATTTAGATTATAAAGAGGTAAAATTTGTAAGTTTGTTTGTTTGTTTGTATGTTCGAGCTAATCTCGTGAATTATCAGTCCGATTTGAATAATTCTTTTTGTATTAAATAGCCACATTCAACGGGAAGGTGACAGGCTATTTTCCATCCCGAAATTCCCATGGGAACTGGCACAACGCGGGTAAAACCGCGGGGCGCTGCTAGTAATATAATATACCTGGACAAATTCACACACGGTTAATTAGACCCAAAGTAAGCTCTAAGCTTGTGTTATGGAATCTATAACTCACTGATACTACTACATATATACACAAATACTTTATAAGAATATGTATATAATTATTACTAGCGTATTGTAGCGCCAATGGCGTAGTTTGACTAGGCGATGTCAGTTCATTGCAATTGTTAAGCAACGTGCAGCTCGAACCCTAATTGGATGGGTGGCCGATAGTGGCATTTCTATCTGAGCGCTACCGTGCTTCGGAGGGCACGTTAAGCAGTCGGTCCCGGTTGTTTCAATCTTTAGACCATGTAGCCTTTAGGCGGTCTAAAAACTCCGACATCAGGGTTGCCCACTAACATACTCAACTAGAAGAAGAAGATACAAAAGTATATAAATCTCATAACTGGTTTCTTCAACAGGAGATAGCCGTAAAAACGTACGAGTCGACCGGGTCGACTGTCCTCCGCGCGACTGAGTACATGGACGACGGCACGCCCATAGTACTGACTGTCACCTTGGATAAAGAGCTGGGCACCGCGCATTGTGATTTCACGTGAGTTATTTAAAACAACATATTTTAACAGCCTCCGTGGTCTCATGGTCTGAGCACTCGGCTTGCGATCCGGAGGTTACTGGTGCGATTCCCGGTGGGGATATCTCACAAAATCTCTTTGTGAGACTGTCCTCAGTTTGGTTAGGGCATTGCAGGCTGAATCACCTGATTGTCCGAAAAGTAAGACGATTCCGTGCTTCGGAGGGCACGTTAAGCCGTCGGTCCCGGTTACTTTCTACGGATAGTAGTCGTTACATGAGCCATGTCAGGCCTTTGGCGGGTCAATAACTCTGACACCAGGATTAGTCAGGTTGACCATCCACTCGATAAGAAGAAGACGTGAGTTATTTAAATACAAGGTTTTATCTTGTTTCACCTTTTGACAAGCCTATTGTCCCAGTGGCATGTGTTCGCGCTTACTGTGTCGGGGGTTGCGGGTTCGGAGTCAGCAATATGTGCAAACATAGTTGTTGGCGACAAAAGTACATACATATATGTCATCTTCTTCTTCTTCATCGAGTGGATGGCCAACCTGACCAATCCTGGTGTCAGAGTTATTGAGCCGCCAAAGGCCTCTGACATGGCTCAAGTAACGACTACTATCCGTAGAAAGTAACCGGGACCGACGGCTTAACGTGCCCTCCGAAGCACGGAATCTTACTTTTCGGGCAATCAGGTGATTCAGCCTGCAATGCCTGAAAAGTAAGATACAACGACAATACGAATACAATTTTCTCTTCTGTACGCCAAAGACAATTATTTTGCGTGCATCGCTTACTTTAATGAAATCTTGCAAGTTAAAAAAACACTTCCCGGCTTATGTTTGAGTTGATCCATAATGTTTGATTTGGGACTTCGATCATACCTACTTAATAATGTCTATGGATTTGGATCATAATTTTTTTTTAACCTATATTGTCCCACTGCTGGGCAAAGGTCTCCCCCAAGCATCGCCACCCCTCCCTGTCCTTTTTATCGGTATAAATCTATTTATACCTCCATTTTACTGAAAACCATTATCTCTTTCAAATGAGTGGGCAACCCTAGTGTGCTATTTTTTTGACGTTCTATACCACTTAAAGAAAACAGTTTAATGATTATTTTATCTCGATATGCCTTTCTTTCTTTCTCCCAGCGGCACGGGGGTGGAGGTGTGGGGCAACCTGAACGCGCCGCGAGCTATCACTCTGTCGGCGCTGATCTACTGCCTGCGCTGCATGGTGGGCCACGACGTGCCGCTCAACCAGGTAACAGCTGCATAAACTAGTGAAAGTAGCCTGTAATATCCCACTGTTGGGCAAATGACAAAATAGTAAGTATATAACTATTGGTAGTGACCAGTATATCATAGTTGTAATACATCATCATTCTTTTGTAAGTGGGTTAAACAATTTCAACTGTTTTTTGAAAATTTTTGCATAAAAAAGATAAATCTGGTTTGTTGCTTGTATTTCCCAAAATGTTTGTTCCAGGGTTGTCTGAAGCCGGTAAAAGTGACGATCCCCGCCGGCTCCATTCTGGATCCTTCTCAGGACGCCGCCGTGGTTGGCGGGAACGTACTGACCAGTCAGAGGATTGTGGATGTCGTGCTTAAAGCGTTCCAGGTGATATGTCAATAGATATCTACTTGTTAGCTAAACTTAAAATCTGCCTAGATTTTGACTTTAGCGGCAGTTAATATGGGCCTTTGGCACACTTGACGGATCTTCCGTCGCCGATCTTCCGTCGCCGATCTTCCGTCGCCGATCTTCCGTCGCCGATCTTCCGTCGCCGATCTTCCGTCGCCGATCTTCCGTCGCCGATCTTCCGTCGCCGATCTTCCGCGACGGAACGCCAATACATATTACTGCATATAAATTACAAATAGCGGGCGCACTACGCGGAAGATCGGTCGTTCCGTCGCAGCGTTAGGGTCGGAACACATCTGACGGAAAATGCGTCGAGCGTATCATCGGTCGCGTCTATTCCGTCAAATTAGACCTTCTACATTAGGCGTCTAGTCAGTTTCTGCGTTCAGTATCTACAGAGCGGATGTGTTGTGTGATATTAAATTTTAAAATGAAGCCCATCGAAATAATAGCTATCGACCGACAATGCGTTGACGGAAACGGAACAGACGCTGTACGCTCGACGCACTAACGCATCATCGGTTAGGTGTGAAAGGATGGATGTTTTTCTATACATTTGTCTGTTCTGGCGTTACGCGACCGATAATACGCGACGCATTTTCCGTCAGATGTGTTCCGACCCTTAATTATATGCAATAATATGTATTGGCGTTCCGTCGCGGAAGATCCGTCAAGTGTGGCAAAGGCCATGGTGTGGAATTTTGAGACAAAATTTGTGTTATTTTTTATTATAAGTCAACTTTGTTTGACGTGTTGAACATCTGATCTTTTAATTAATAATTTCACCAACATATTTTTTGACAAGCCCGTTGGCACAGTGGCAGTGAGAGCGCTTACTGTGTCGGGGGTTGCGGGTTCGATTCCCGCCCGGAGTCAACAATATGTGCAGACATAGTTGTTGGCGACGACGTCTGGGTGTCAATTATATATTCTTGTAAAGTATTTGTGTATGTATATGTAGTAGTATCAGTTAATTAGATTCCATAACACAAGCTTAGAGCTTACTTTGGGTCTAATTAACCGTGTGTGAATTTGTCCGGGTATATTTATTTATTTTATTTATTTTTTGGGCACAGATTCTCCCCTTATCATAGGCAAACACCTCTAGAGACCCGTCCGTGAAACCTATTCTTACATCTTAAATATATTTTTTCCAGGTATTTTGCCAATATCTATGTCTAAAACACAGACATAGATCTGTTGTCTGTGGTCTAAAACATAGAACTAGATGAGCGTTGTAAAGAGGTTTGTATGTCTATGGTTTGAAGTAATGTTTATTTTATAGGTGTGCGGCGCGTCGCAAGGCTGCATGAACAACTTGACGTTGGGTGAAGAGGACTGGGGGTACTACGAGACGGTCGCGGGGGGCAGCGGCGCGGTGAGGGGATATTATACCACACAGTATTTATTATACGTTTCTAACCCCCCAGGGGGTGTCGTGACATAGATGTGAGGAATGGCACCACCCGTGGTCGCGGGCGAACTCATGGGTAGTACAATCCACTCAAAACGTCGGGAAATCAAACTGTGTGTTCTTACTTACTAAAACAACCTTCTGTGCCGCGAAAAAACCCGTAGTAATACGTTTATAATGTGTAAAAATCGCGAAAGTTAGCAAACCAGTGAGCCATTTTCTCTAGCCTACAGGCAAAGTCTTTTCTGCGCTAATCAATTTGTGTTATATTTAAGAAGTTTAGAGTCCCCATCCAAATGCCGACGAGTATAGAATCCCACCAAAAACATAAATGTAAAAAAGGAGAGCCAAGTTCAATACAAAAATTATGCATGGCTATGGGCTTCGCTGCAAAAAGAATGGAGATCTAAATGAGGGCCAAGTTCTAGGCAATATCTCAATATGTATTTATAGGAACAAAATAACATTATGAACAAGTATTGAACTCTATTTCTTCTCTTTATTCGATACCTATGACAATTGCTGTTATTTAAAAATGTGAGATCTTATAGTGGGTTAGATTTGACTTGACCAGTTTTCATTACAGCAGTCATTTTATAAAGTTATTCAACATATAACAACAAACTGGCCAAGTTAAATCTAACCCACTATAAGATCTCACATTTTTAAATAACAGCAATTGTCATAGTATCGAATAAAGAGAAGAAATAGAGTTTAATACTTGTTCATAATGTTATTTTGTTCCTATAAATACATATTGAGATATTGCCTAGAACTTGGCCCTCATTTAGATCTCCATTCTTTTTGCAGCGAAGCCCATAGCCATGCATAATTTTTGTATTGAACTTGGCTCTCCTTTTTTACATTTATGTTTTTGGTGGGATATCATTACTTTTTGTAAAGAAACTAGGTATTGATATTTATTGTTTTTTCTTGCGTTTCCGCTGCATAGGTACTTTGGTTCGTTCGCATTTTAAATCGTATCGTATAGTGCTTGTGAGCCGCGCGCTGCCCCCGCGTACAAGTGCAAGGCGCGAGCGAGTTCAACCAGCATTCTTAAATTAGTCAATACATACATTATATCGGTAACAATAATACATCGCTTTACTACCATGCAGGTATAAACCAACCGACTCGCTAAATTTTTACCAAATCGCTACCGCTTATAATTGTGTACTATTCATCAGAGCGTGACGCTGATTGGCTGGGGCGACGGTGGACCGACCGCGTCATAAGTACCTACCGCGCGCCGCCGACGACACACCGTTGGCCGGTTGTTTAGCGCGAAATTTAAGTTTTTTTGAATGGGGACACCACTTATTTTTTTTATTTAACTTTACGTTTATATTGCAGTTAAATAGCAAATATAATAATACATATATTGGGATAGTTTCAAATATCTGCTAGTAACGGTTCCAACGCTACAATTAAAAAATATATTTTTTGTATGGGGACCCCCCCTATTTTTTAACTATTTTATATTTTTAGATTTTTTCTTACGCTTACACACAATTACCGAGCTAGATTCCAAATTTCATCCTTCTAGGTCATCTGGAAGTAGGTTAGGTTTAGGTACTATATGTCAGTCAGTCAGTCAATACTAAAATTTACGACTTTCTGACGTTCATATCTTTATAACCGTTTGAGCTAGCTTCATGAAATTTGGGTTTCTAGATGTCCTAATGGATATAATTAAACACACGAAGTTTCATGTGTTTACGTTAAATAGGTTTTGAGTTATAGAAGGGTCAAAAGTGGCACCAAATGGTTCGTGTAATATTACACTCGGCGCTGGCTAGCCGTTCCTTTGCTTGAACTTGGCTTGACACGCTGCCGCGTGTCTAGATTTAGCCCGTTTTAAGGTCTTTAAGAATGAGTTCATATGCACCTCTATGACCTGTGACCACTATAGATTGGGATACCATTTCGAACATCTTTTAACCACTTAAACACATATATGTAATGGATTATATTTTGAAAAGCCCGTTGGAACAGTGGCAGTGAGAGCGCTTACTGTGTCGGAGGTTGCTTGTTGGCGACGACGTCTGGGTGTCAATTATATATTCTTATAAAGTATTTGTGTATGTATATGTAGTAGTATCAGTGAGTTAGATTCCATATTACAAGCTTAGAGCTTAGTTTGGGTCTAATTAACCGTGTGTTAATTGGTCCGGGTGTATTTATTGACTGACCCCCAGGGCCCGGGCTGGCGCGGCGCGGGCGGCGTGCACACGCACATGACCAACACGCGCATCACCGACGTGGAGATCGTGGAGCGGAGGTACCCCATGCTCGTCAACAAGTTCTCGCTGCGCCCGGGCTCGGGGGGGAACGGTCAGTTACTACTTATTACATTCATTCATTCATTCATTCATTCATTCATTCCTTTCCCGTAGGTCAGTAGCTAAACTTGGTGTCGGAGTTTTTAGACCGCCTAAAGGCCTCCGACATGGTCTGACGATTGAAACAACCGGGACCGACAGTTTAACGTGCCCTCTGAAGCACGGTAGCGCTCAGATAGCAATGCCACTATCGGCCACCCATTCGAGCTGCACGTTGCTTAACAATTGCAATGAACGAACATCGCTGAGTCAAACCACGTCATGAGTGCTACCTTACTTACATTAATAAGTAGTTTTACCAATTATTTCCACTACTAGCAGCGCCCCGCGGTTTTACCCGCGATGTGTCCATTCCTGTGGGAATTTCGGGATGAAAAATAGCCTATGTTACTCGTGGATAATGTAGCTTTCGAATGGTGAAAGAATTTTTAAAAACGTTCCAGTAGTTTTTGAGCCTATTCATTACAACCAAACAAAGTTTTCCTCTTTATAATATTAGTGGAGATTTAACCCCTCTAACGACGTATTATTCCCAGGTGTGTGGCGCGGCGGCGAGGGTGTGACCCGCGAGCTGGTGTTCCGCCGAAACGTCCAGCTGTCCGTACTGACGGAGAGGAGAGCCTTCCAGCCCTATGGGATGAATGGTATTTCTTTTATATTATCAACTAGAAACGCCCCGCGGTTTTACCCGCGTTGTGCCCGTTCCACTAAGAATTTTGTGCTGAAAAATACCTGATACCTTCCTGTTGAATGCACAGTGGCAGTAAGAGCGCTTACTGTGTCGGGGGTTGCGGGTCCGATTCCCGATCGGAGTCAACGTTATGTGAAGAAGACATGGTTGTTGGCGACGACGTCTGGGTGTCAATTATATATTCTTATAAAGTATTTGTGTATGTATAAGTAGTAGTATCAGTTAGTTAGATTCCATAACACAAGCTTAGAGCTTAGTTTGGGTCTAATTAACCGTGAGTGAATTAGTCCGGGTATATTACTCTTCCATAGTAATAATAAATAATGAATAATTGTTGATTTGTAGGAGGCGGACCGGGAGAGCGCGGCCTGAACTTACTGAAGAGAGCCGACGGACGAGTGATTAACCTCGGGGGGAAGGCGTCCGTGCAGGCGAATCCAGGGGTCAGTGTTATAGTATACAAGTTGAACACAGACCGCACGCTGCAGCGGCAAACTCCACTGGTTTCCTACGGAGTAAAATTTCAAAATTAAACAATCTAGCAGCGCCCCGCGATTTTACCCGCGTTGTGCCCGTTTCCGTGAGAATTTCGGAAATTTTTATACATATAAACCTTCCGCTTGAATCACTCTATGTATTTAAAAAAACAGCGTCAAAATCTGTTGCGTAGTTTTAACGATCTAAGCATAACATAGGGACAGACTGCGGAAAACGACTTTGTTTTATACTATGTAGTGATAATTGAATTTCTTCTATCTTTATGATAGTTTGTGCGGTAGTGATTCCAAGCGCGACATTGCCGTCTGCTGCGGCTTCGTGCAGCGACTGCACGAGTTTTCTTGTGACCTACACTAGTATATTACTCGGTAGTGTTATCAGTCATTATATTTCTCACGTACGCCTGAGTGAGATTTTCATTCATACATTATGCAGTGGCGTCATAACGCCGCGCTAGGAATAGAGGCAACCGTGACTGCAAGCAGCACTGCGGTCGAATGCAGCTGCAGTCTGCGGTCCGTCTCCGACTTTACTAAGAATGTTATAATTAAAAAAAAGTTAATGTCCGCATCCGGGCAAATGCATCTCAACTCACTGAAGTTATCAGTACAGTGATGAATGGGCACCACTACGACTATGCTTGCCTAAAGTAAGTTGTAAGATGAATTCTTAATTTGGTCATTATTTATTTACTTTCCACAGGATGTCTACATAATGAATTCGCCAGGCGGCGGTGGCTACGGGAGTCCGGAAGACAAACCAACAGACATACAGACAGTCAAACAATACGCTCAGTTCTTAGAGAGAGGGAGCGTTTATGAGTACAGGGCGGCGCAGGAGTCGGTTTAAACAATGTTACACGACAAAGGCCTCGCTATGAAGATAACTGCGCCCCGCGGTTTTACCCGATCCTGTAGGAATTTCGGGATGAAAATAGCCTATTATATAACCTTCCCGTTGAATGAAAATAAAATCAAATCGGAATGCTAGTTCCCGAGATTAGCTCGTTCAGACAAACAATCTCTACAGCTTTATTATATTAGTATAGACTAGCAGCGCCCCGCGGTTTTACCCGCGTTGTGCCCGTTCCCGTGGGAATTTTTTTGCATAAAAACCTTCCTCTTGAATCACTCTACCTATTACAAAAACCGCATCAAAATCCGTTGCGTAATTTTAAAGATTTAAGCATACATACAGACAAACAGACGACAAACAGACACGACTTTATTTTATACTAGCAGCGCCCCGCGGTTTTACCCGCGTTGTGCCCGTTCCCGTGGGAATTTCGGGATTTTTTTTACATAAAAACCTTCCTCTTGAATCACTCTACCTATTACAAAAAACCGCATCAAAATCCGTTGCGTAATTTTAAAGATTTAAGCATACAGACAGACAAACAGACGACAAACAGACACGACTTTATTTTATACTATGTAGTGATATAGGATTCAATTTCACCATTTCTATCTCGAACCACGAGCAAGTTAATATATAACATAACAATATAAGTATCGCTTAGTAATAATATGCCTATATCACAGAAAAGGGTAAAGGCCCCATGTCATTTATACTATAATTATAAAGAGGTAATATTTGTAAGTTTGTTTGTTTGTATGTTCGGGGTAATCTCAGGAATTATCAGTCCAATTTGAATAATTCTTTTTGTAATAGATAGCCACATTCAACGGGAAGGTTATAGGCTATTTTTCATACCGAAATACCCACGGGAACGGGTACAACGCGGGTAAAACCGCGGAGCGCTGCTAGTTGAATATATATTTAAATCAGGGGAAAGAAAATATTATTATGTAAATTGAGTTAATTTAATTGTCAACCATTTATTATTAAGTAAAAAAAAAAAACAACTTTTTACAGAACAATTTTTACAAAATTTATTTTTGATCAAATTTTGAATCATAAAATTTTAAGAATCATAAAAATATAGTGTCATAATATGTTACTAATGAATTAAGTACAATTTGTCATCGTTGGGTTAATTTTGTTGTTATATGCATTTTACGTATTGTTAAATACATTTTAAATATTGTTATATGCATTTTACATAGTGTTATATCTTTTTTTAATATACAAAGCTAATTATGATTTTACTATATTGTACGTAAAGACACTATTATTTAATTAATTTGGGTATAATAGTGTTTTGAGAACTTGAATTTGAATAAGTATCAAATATGGTGCCATTGTGAAAATATGAAAAAAAAATGTTATTTGTTGTTACTCTGTTATATAACATAATATACATTTTGTTACAATTTTAGAAAATAAGTACAATTACTAATAAAAAGTATAAATATTGTATACACTTCAAATATACTACGTTATATACTTTGTATTTATCATATGTTTTATATAATTTTGTCATAAATATACAATTAAAGTAATATTTTATAATTTATTAATTTCTTTCATTCTTCTTACTTGTGCCCGAATTACGAAAATGCAAGTAAAATTTAATGTTTATTTAATACACACATAGCACTTAATATGCGAATTATAAAACGATATTCATAAACTGACTTCGAAATAACTAGTGGTTATTGCAAAGTTTTTAGACCACACGACTCAATTTTTCCACACTGGATATCGAGCTGGCCCATCCCGGGTCAGCGTGGTCCATTCTGTTCCCGCTGGCCCCGCCGGGCCACTCGGTCAGACGTGGTCTTCTGTGTTCTCGCTGGTCCCGCTCGCTCTTCTGTGTCCCAGTTGGCCCCACCCGGGTCGGCGTGGTCCTGTCTGTTCCCGCTGGCCCCGCCGGGCCACTAGGTCAGGCGTGGTCCTCTGTGTTCTCGCTGGCCCAGCTCAGTCCTCTGTGTTCCTGCTGGCCCCGCCCGGGTCGGCGTGGTCCTTTATATTCCCACTGGCCCCGCTCGTTCCTCTGGGTCAGGCTTGGTCCTCTATATTCCCGCCGGCCCGTCGGTCAGGCGCGGTCCTCTGCACTCCGGGCGGGCCGGCTGAACCGGCGGGTCAGGCGTGGTCGGCGGCGGCGGCGAGCGCCTCCCGGTTCTCGTAGGCCCAGAAGCCGTGCAGCTCCAGCAGGATGGACACGGCCGTGTGCCCGTGGCCCGAGCGCACCAGGTCCTGCAGAGTGATGCGCGCCGCGTGCGCGGGCCGGACCATGTCGAAGATCTCGTCCTTCACATCCTCGAAGTTGACCGGCTCCGCGCCGTGCGCTATCATCTGTTCCTGTATGGCCTGGACAAAGAAAACGATAAAAAAATCTCGTTTCTGCCATACAATTAATAAGGAATCCACATTAAGATACAAAGAAAATCAAATCCTTCCAATACAAAGAAAATAATAAAACAACAGGTTGCACGAGAGTGCCGGCAGAAGTGAAAACTTGAATATCAACGTCAAACCGTCTTACGAATTTTCGATCAGGTCACGTGTCCTGACGCGAGTTTAACATGATTCACCCATCACAAAAAAGTGCACAACATCGCTAAAGAAGTTTTCACATGAAAAATTTGTCTTTGGTGTTTAAAGTTAACAGGAAATCCACATTTAGAGTCATCACTTAAGCGTGCGCACGCGGAGGTTCACTTTTGTACGAAGCCACACGCCGCGGGCGCCCGCGACGGTTCACTTTTGTATGAAGCCACACGCCGCGGGCGCCCGCGACGGTTCACTTTTGTATGAAACCGCGGCGTGCGCACGCTTAACGCAGTGTCGGCCCTAAGACAGTCCAATCTTACCTTGAAAAAGTAATTCAAAGTGAACGCGTCCAGATAGCCCACATTGTTGATGTCCAGCACCCTGAATAGGTAGGCCAACGCCGCAGGCTGCTTCCTGTTCTCGAGCGCCAGCACTAGATCTAGGTACGTCTTGTAGTCCATCTCGCCGTCGTACGTGAGGCATTGCTGGAATACTCGCTGGAGGAACGCACGGGTTAACGTGCCGGAGCCGTATCTGAAAGATATACCACGAATACTTTAGTATATTGACTGTACTTATGTAACAGAGTGCCAGAATCGAATAACGATATTGTAGTTCGGCCCTGTCCTTGAGTTCGATAGCGACAGACGCACCGCACGCACAGATGCGATAGGGCCACCCGCCTACAGTATTTTAATTACATCTACCGACTTGACTTCTTTTTTTCTAGTTTTTTGATGGTAAGTACGTATAACGTATTATATTTTTTAATTCAATCAAATGAAATTCATGGTGAATGAAATAGGAAGTGTAGAATGAAATGCTAGATGTGTTGTTTGATTACTAATCAATTTTGATTTAAATTTATATATTTCAGATTTTTGATAAAAATCATTAAAGCTTGTATTATTAAAATTTTTATATAAAATCCATACTCATATAAAAAGTCAGTTTGGCACATTCGCGACTGTTGCGTACCGAGTGCGTACCGAGATCGAGGCGCGTAGGTATTACTCGAGTTTCGTGCGTTTGTATGGAGTTAGAATACTGTTAGATTCTATTACCGTGCTACAGGGTTAGTTGAAAATGGGAAGTAATTTTATAATTAAAGTACCGTTGTCCCTATTGACGGGGACACGGTGTTTGGTAACAGCGGGTAAAGACCACGTGACACGTAAAAATATATTATGTAAAAATAACCAAAATGGACGGGATACACTCATCAAAATATGCACGAATTTGAAATAAACTCAAAAATACGTCTCACTAAATTCAAAATCTCACCCAGCCAGCTCGTTGATGCTGAGCATCCCGTTGTGGTCCCGGTCCAGGTTCAGGTACTGTCCGTACACGCGCAGCGCCGACGCCGCGCTGAACCAGTTCTGCTCCTGGAGTTCCATCGGGAGGTCTTCTTCGCGAAGCTGGAAATAATTAAAAAGTTAAGTATTAGAAAGCTCAGTTTAGGGATAAAATGTATTCCATGTGTTAGTCTGATGTTACAGTTAGTATGTTATGAATTATGATACAATTAAAAACTAATCTATTAATTACCTTGTATTGTAAACTTTCATCCAAATTCGTTCAATACTTTTTGCGTGAAACAGAACCAAACATACATCCGCGAAAAAATTCTCATTTTACAACATTAGCAGAGGATATCTCTTTCCCACCTCCAGCAGATCATCCAAGAACGAACAGGACAGAACATCCCTGATCCTGACGCGGCCCACCCGCAGCGGGTCCAGGAAGAACAGGAACTTCCTCGCAGCGGTGCACACGTAAAACGAGCTGAACGACGAGTCGAGCCCGTCGAGAGCCGCTAGGGACGGGACCAGCTCGGCTATGTAGCTTTCTAGGTCCTGGAAACAATTTTAATAATCAGGAATTATGGGTATACTAGCCGCGCCCTGCGGTGTAACCCGCGTTGTACCCGTTCCTGCGGGAATTTCGGGATAAAATGTATCCCATGTGTTACTCTGATATATAACCTATATTAGTGTAAATTGTCATCCAAATCCGTCCAGTATTTTTTCGTGAAAGAGTAACAATATAATACATATTTATAAAGATAACTAATCCAACTCACATGTTCCGTCAAGTACCCCTGTCCCGTGACATCATACAGCGACAGCCCGATCCTCGTCTGCTGAAGCCACACTCGCCTCATGACGTAGTTGAACAGCGAGACGGCTCGCACGCGGCCGAGTCCGCCTTCAGCCGCTTGGAGGCGACCAAACACTTCGGCTGTGAAGTATGGTCTGGAACGGGATATAGCAAGGATAAGTCAACTTAGGGGACAATATTGTTTAACAATTTTTCATTGAAAATGATTCTTGTCATCGACTCGATGCTCGACAGCGAGAGGTTGTGGGAGGCCATGCGAGCCTCATAATTTACTTAAAATAAAAAAAGAGTTGTAGAACTTCTATAAACATGTTCATAGTTATATCATACTATTTCAGGGATTTTAGGTCGAGAAATAGCATAACTTCTTGAAAATGACTAATATGACTATTGTATATACAAAGATATTTCAAATGTGACAGTTCCAGAGTCCCATATTCCAACAAACAAACTTTTCAACTTTATTATATTACTACTATCACCCTTCGTATTTACCTGCGCCATACCCTTTTCCATAGGAATTTTAGCATCAAAAGTAGCCCTCATGAATCACTGTCTATTGATTCAGCCTACTTGAAAATCTTTGAAGTAGTTCTTTTGTTTCTGGAGATCTCACAGATAGATCCAGCAATAGAGAGTTTGTTTTCTATAGATTACTAGCTGCGCCCCGCGGTTTCACCCGCGTTGTACCCGTTCCCGCGGGAATTTCGGGATGAAAAATAGATGTTGTCCGATTCTCAGCCTACCCGATATGTACACAAAATTTCATGAGAATTGGTCGAGCCATTTAAGAGGAGTTCAACCACGGTACCCGTTCCCGCGGGAATTTCGGGATGAAAAATAGACGTTGGCCGATTCTCAGACCTACTCAATATGCTCACAAAATTTCATGAGAATCGGTCGAGCCGTTTCGGAGGAGTACGCGAACGAACACTGTGACACGAGAATTTTATATATAAGATTACACCTAAATCGTACCTGTACTTAGCCCCAGCTTCATCTCTAATCTTCTTAAACTGCACATAATCAATAGTCAACTCATCATTATTGGACATACTGTAGCTTCCATTAGACTTCTCCAAAAGGCTCCATAGATGCTTCAACTCCGTATTATCAAGTAATTCCTTACTTTTCTTCTGAAGGAACTGTGCTCGGGTTTCCTCTCTCAGTTTCTGAGCAAGGATCTCGTCTGGGCGAGGCAGTTTGTAGTAGAATTTGGGTATTTTCTTGTATGATTCCGCGTTTATTTCGAGAGGGGGTTGGTAGAGCTGTTTGAATGTTTCTGCCTCGATTTTAATGCTCTCTTCTTTTGTTATTGATGTGCCTGTCTCTGAAGTAAAGATTTAAGTAATTAAATAATATGGATTGCTGTATTTTGGTATCTTTTGAATTGAGAAGAAATTTAAGCTAACAAGCGAGTCTGGAGTTAGGACAATATTGGTGTTATTAGATGAAAACGTTTTTAGTCTATACATTTGTTTTTTATTGGTTTTAATACTCCTACATATGTTGAGCAGAGACGTAAGACTGTGTTGATGTGTACCTAGTACGTACAGGAGATATTACAGCAGTCAGAACAGCATGTCAATGTTGATATAATACCAGGTAGTGTACTTGTAGTATTTATTACCTACGTTAATAATGTTTTTGTGTCAAAAGTTTCAAAAATACAAAGCTAACTTCTTTGAAATCTTACCATCCAACTTTTTGATATACTTTCGAAGTCTTTTCTTCAGATCTTCATTCAGCTTTCTTTCTTTACTGTCTATTGCCTTGGGCTCTAAAACTACTGTTGTATTGTTATTCATAGAATCTTCGTTTTTATCGCCCTTGCCGTTTTCTGACATGTTTAGTTCAATAATTTAATTTATAGGAAAAAAGCACAAAATCTGGTTCTGAACTTTGTTTTGTTTACAAAATTATAAATACCACAGACAGACAGACCTACGTAGGTACATCTGAAAACTAAACCACAGAACGAATCTTCAATTTTGACATTGACATTATTGACAATTAAACGTAGCAACCATTTTGAAATATTAAATCAAATTAATATCACTACTCCGCAATAGATGTCGTCATGCTGTATTAATGTATGTACAGTCCGACCATCTTATCTGTTCAGTTGACAGCGTCGCTAGTGGAGAATTTGGTTTTGCCATAATATAAGAAATTCACCAAGAAACAAAGGTAATTAAAACATGTCTTGCAAGTCAGTCTATAGATATCATTAAAATTTAAGAAACTACAATATCAATCATACAAAGCCTAACTAAGAGAGAGATTCAATATGACGCGGCTGTAGTTCCCATTTTGCCCACCTGAACAGTTAAGTTGGTGGCACTGTAACTTTAATTTCGTGCGCTTTGCCGATAGAAGTCACTGTACTTAGTCTTGAAGGAGACAAACGTTGATGCCACACTCGGCTATTGAAGATCGACTGATTTTCATTATTCGATGATGAAGTATTCACATTGAGTTCAGCAGTTAATTACGTTGGTTTTAGTTAGACTAGATATTAGTTTCATAAGTGGCGATTAAGGTGATTATGCCTAGTTTTCCGCAAACCAGTGATAGATAGATAGATTGAGATGAGATGCCTTTGCCCAGCTAGGGACATTGCAGGCTAATAATTTACTTTGAAAAACTCTATTGAAAATCTACTAAATTCATTATTTGTACTGAAATAATACCCCTTGCTGTTTCAGTGACTTACTGCTTCCTACATAACAATAGGGTGTCTTTCCACCACCAGAGCTATTCTATTCTACGTTTGCTAGTTGGGTATTCAACTATTCATCTATCAATCAAATTAAACGTAGCGTAGCATAGCAAGCATAAAATAGGCTTCTGGTTGTAATTGAATATCATAATTATTATTATTATTGCTTGAAATTAAATGATTTTTTGCCTCATGTAAATTATCAAGCTTTTAGTTAATAAAAGAGTTTCTATTACTTTCATGAAAGTATTATCTGGATAACGAAGTGGTATAAAGTGAAATTCATATTATAAATACGAAAGTGTTGACATATTACAGCGTGGCTGTAAACCACAGCTCAACCGTAATAGGTAGGTACTCAGAATTATTAGAAAAATCTTCTATGAATGGGCCACTTTCAAAAGCTTTCCGTTTAGGAATGACTATCAACGCCACGGTTTCATCTGCGTTACTTATTCCAATTTTCAAAATTAGATTTTTCCTTCCTGTTGAATGTGTCTAGGTATTAGTTTTGGTTCATATACAAAAAACAATTCTGGATATACATTCAATAGTGGTATAACTATATACCTGTCATATCATACGTGGTATAGCGTAGCATAGCATGGTTATGGTGGAAAGATATCCCAAATAAATAAAAAGTTCTCTCGCTCCAGAAGTAAGATACCAACGATACCCACACACGCACACCACACACACCCACACAATAATTTAATAACACCTTTCTATTTACATCAACAGTTAAAAAACATTCGTAATAACCAAATCGATCAACACACATCAAAATTAATTAACCACAGGAAACAGAACTGCGTATATAACAATACATAACGTTACGCGTATGTAACGCTACATATAACGAGTTATATAACGCGTTATATTGCACCCTATTATGTGAAGCTTGCGTGTAGAGATGGATATTTATGCGATCAAAAAAGTGCGTTCCTTATGTAAAATATTAGAGTGTTAGGTAAATCTATATCAATATACATAGTAGGTATTGCTGAAAAGTTCTAGTGTTAAATACTTAAAGGAATATGCAATGCACATACGTTATTGCACTCTTCTTCTTAATCGATGGTCAACCTGACCAACCCTGGTGTCAGAGTTATTGAGCCGCCAAAGGCCTCTGACATGGCTCATGTAACGACTACTATCCGTAGAAAGTAACCGGGACCGACGGCTTAACGTGCCCTCCGAAGCACGGAATCATCTTACTTTTCGGGCAATCAGGTGATTCAGCCTGCAATGCCCTAACCAAACTGAGGGTAGTCTCACACGGAGATTTTTATGAGACATTGTCCCCACCGGGAATCGAACCCGGAAACTCCGGATCGTGAGCCGAGCGCTCAAACCGCAAGACCACGGAGGCTGTCCAAATTAAAATAATA
Source organism: Cyclophora albipunctata (assembly GCA_963082685.1). Lineage (NCBI taxonomy): Eukaryota > Metazoa > Arthropoda > Insecta > Lepidoptera > Geometridae > Cyclophora > Cyclophora albipunctata. Next base: position 5,429,833 of record OY720138.1, on the reverse strand, counting down.
ATTGTCTCGATCACGGAAGAGCGAAGCACTTACTGATGACACTTCTCTATTTCGATGTCTAAAGTAGTTTTAAATTTAGGAAGATACTTCTTTTCAATTATTTTTATTTGTTAGGTTAGTGGCCAACCCTGTGTTGGAGTTATTAGACCGCCTAAAGACCTCCAATATGTTCTAACGATTGAAGTAATCTGCTTAAATAACGTGTCCTCTAAAACACGGTGGCGTTGAGAGAGAAATGTTACTACGAGTCCAAGTTGTAGAATTACAAATACTCGTAGTGATACTTTGGTAAAGTTTTGCACGGGTCGATCCCGTTGATGTCTTTTGTATGAAAGTAATTATTTGATGTTATTTTCTTATGAAATTATGTGGATTAATTTTTGTTAAAAATAAAAATAAATAAAAAAATAAATTTATTGCCACAAGAAAAAAAAACAAAAAGACCACAATTAAAAAAACAAAAACAGATATTACAAGGCAATAGGCTACATCTCAGCTGGTGCTGTACGGGACGGTGGCCCCGTGCAGCGCTGATTTTCAGATGCCGCCTGCTCCCTGAGGTGGAGGGCAGGAGCGAATTGTTTTGTTATAATTTTCTTTAGGAGATTGTTAGTTTACTTTTGTTGTAGGTTTTATTGTGTTCACAAAAAAGGGGAGGTAAAATCACAATTTCAAATTCCAATTCAAAATCTATACTTATAAAAGAGGTAAAATTTTTAAGTTTGTTTGTTTGTTTGTTTGTATGTTCGAGGTAATCTCAGGAATTATCTGTCCGATTTGAATAATTCTTTTTGTAATAGATAGCCACATTTAACAGGAAAGTTATAGGCTATTTTTCATCCCGAAATTCCCAAGGGAACGGGTACAACGCGGGTAAAACCGCGGGGCACTGCTAGTACAAAATATTTTATTTGTAATTTTCTCGTTCTGTTGTTTAATATAAGGTTTAATAAATAACTATTTACTATATTCATTGTTACGAGCCGTCAAAATATTGAACAACACTTTAACCGTCAAGTTAAACCTAAAACCTGAACGCTGAGGTTATTCACTCAACTTTAGACAATCGCGAACAACTCTGCCCGCGGCGATAAATAGAACTAACCAAAACATAGAACAAAGTTAGATCATTCCTCATAAGTCCGTTCTGAAATCTACAGTGGCGCCCTCATTCCTGGACAGACTTGATTGTAAACTTGTTTTGGGATAAACACTAGCATGTCAAACAAAAAGCTAGTCTATCAGTCGAGGGTTCTGTAGGACGTATTGTAGCCTGCTAACCGGACGGGCGGTGCGCGCTGCGCGGGCGCAACGAGTCCGACCGAACTTCGCTCCGTTCCTCAGTACCGCGAGAGACGCAGAGCGGAGCGCACGCCCGCGCCAACCGCTCCCAAAAAACAACCAAACCCGCCGTGAATTCGGAAACAGTGCCTAATCAATTTAGTTAATTGTGCTGAACGCGAGCGTGTAATTAAATATCGAAGTTTTATTTATTTGTGCACAAAACGGATGATTTTATAAATGCGAGTAGCACACGATATTGTTAAGGTAAGGTTACACGGCCGAGTTGAGATGGTCGTTTATTTATACTTCGACTACTATCGTTAGATTACACACTTAACTGGTCGGTGTTGTTTTTGCAAGGCGGATCGCATTCTATGCCAGTTGAGCGATTTGTCAACAATACTTTAATAATTATGAAATTCAATTTGAGTTTTTCAATTGATTTCTGGGCTGTAGTTAACCTTCACCAACTAAGTTACGTTTAAGTAACGTTTAAGTAATAGAAGTAGTGGTTGAATTAAGTTATAAGTTGGTAATATGGCTTAAGTTTAGCGACTAGATCTGGTTTGTGTTACGATTCGAGTTATTTTTTAACTGTAGGCGATTGTTGAAGTAATATGTCGCTCGATTTCGTGGTCCCGTTATAAGTTCAAAAGCAGCTTATAAGAGCTTTCGTTGATTTAAGTAGTGCATTGATATTGTAAGACCATTTAAGACTATTATTAAATACATTATAAATAATATTTATATTAGTAGTATTAGCCTGTAATGTCCCACAGCTGGACAAAGGCCTCTCATCTCACTGAAGTTATCAGTACAGTGACGAGGAGAAATAGTGTAAAATAGTGTAATAAAGGTTAAATTGTCGGTCCCGGTTGTTGCAATCGTTAGACCATCTCGGAGGCCTTTGGGCGGTCTAAAAACTCCGACACCAGGGTTGACCACTACTCGAACTTAGGTACTTACTTTAATAGTAACTAGCAGCGCCCCGCGGTTTTACCCGCGTTGTGCCCGTTCCCGTGGGAATTTCGGGAATTTTTTTACATAAAAACCTTCCTCTTGAATCACTCTACCTATTACAAAAAACCGCATCAAAATCCGTTGCGTAATTTTAAAGATTTAAGCATACAGACAGACAAACAGTGTGACAGACACGAAAAAGAGACGACTTTATTTTATACTATGTAGTGAAGGTTTGATTCGGTTACGTACTCAGAGACGTCAAATGTGATTCAGTCGAGATTTAATGAGTGATTTGACATGTAAGGTATGAAGAATTACTACGTCAAATAATTAAGTGTCTATTTAACGTTTCTGAGTTAGGATAGTGTCCAACCCAAGTGTCAGAGTTTTTAGACAATTAAAATGCCTCTGACATTATCTTACGATTGAAAGTTTATAGTGCCCTCTGAAACACGGTAGCGCTCAGATAGAAATGCCACCTATACAACCGGTTTTTGAAAACCTTTACGCCCTTTACTTATATGCAATGAACTTTAGAAATACGTAATCGAGTATACACAACTCTGTCTGTATATATGTACCTACTACAACGTTTATACAAAACTAGCAGCGCCCCGCGGTTTTACCCACATTGTGCCTGTTCCCGTCGGAATTTCGGGATGAAAAATAGCCTATAACCTTCCCGTTGAACGTGGCTATCCATTACAAAAAGAATTATTCGAATCGATTGGTAGTTTCTGAGATTAGCGCGTTCAAACAAACGAACTCTGCAGCTTTATAATATAAGTAAGGTTTAGTAATTTTACTTCATTCTTACCCTATCTCTAAACCTTTTTCCTCTTCAGAAGCAATCGACTTCGGCTGGAAAATTGATGACATTTAACCACATTTTGTGTCAATCCAAAAAAAAATAGAGTATATACCTATTATGCCTACTTTAAAACTTTTTGTTTTATCAGTCACTATGCCTGTTTGCAAAATATTTTAACCGGTTTAACATAATGTAAGGACGCGACCCACTAAATATGGAAAATAACGTAAGCACCATCTTTATCTTTTTCACACTACCGCTATATAGAAAGGAAATTTAGATATCCAGTATTAATATTCCGATCTCACATAACACAAGAACTACATCCAGGTATCCTAGTTAGGTCATCTCAAATACCTAGACTTGCCCCAGTCTTTAGTCGCTATAGTGTATTCTGTGGTTCGGCGCCATACCTAAGTCCCAGTCTAGGTCTTCGAATGATTTATGACCTAACTTAATGACTTAGTTCTTGGAAGCATTGGTTTGCTTCGACCAAGGAATAGTTAATTAGTAGGTAAGTAGTTTCTTTTATTTTTATGTCTTGTTTAAATTAGTGTTTAAACAAACCTTTTTCCTCTAGAATTTATCTTTGTTGTAAAGTCTTAATTATTTGTAAACTTCGTTAATTTTTAAACTAGCAGCGCTCCGTAGTTCAACCCGCGTTGTGCCTGTTCACTTTGGAATTTCGGGATAAAAAATAGCCTATAACCTTCCCGTTGAATGTGGCTATCTATCACAAAAATAATTATTCAAATCGGACTGGTAGTGTATGAGAAAAACGCGTTCATTTAAAACAAACAAAATTTCAAACTATTCAGCTTTATTACCTACCTATTTAAAATTCTCGTGTCACGGGGCGCGGGGTTAAACAACTCTGAAACGGCTCGACCGATTCTCATGAAATTGTATGTGCATATCGGGTAGGTCTGAGAATCGGACAACATCTATTTTTCATCCCGAAATTCCGGGAACGGGTACAACGCGGGTGAAACCGCGGGGCGCAGCTAGTATTACTATTTCATTCGTTCGTGTAGGTTAGTGGCCAACCCTAGTGTCAGAGCTTTATAGAAATAAGTATATATACACCAACACAATTGCTCGGTACACTACCTAACCTACTTCCTCACAATATCTTCGTAGAAACATCAAAAATATTCGAAACAATATAAGGCTTCAGTAAAAACTTGTCTGTTGATCATCCTCGGTCCGATATAACCTAGTGTTCCAAAAAAACCGGTTATGTTGGGACCGGGTTGACCCTCGCTTTTTATCATGATTCAATTTTATATCAACATTATAGGATCATTCAGTTATTGAGAAACGGTTTAACTATACTTGGATGTGTTCATATAAGACTAGCAGCGCCCGCTGTTTTACCCGCGTTGTGTCTATTCCTGTGGGAATTTCAGGATGAAAAATAGCCTATGTTACTCGTGGATAATGTAGCTTTCGAATGGTGAAAGAATTTTTAAAAACGGTCCAGTAGTTTTTGAGCCTATTCATTACAACCAAACAAACAAAGTTTTCCTCTTTATAATATTAGTGTAGATTAAGGTCTAAGCTTGTATTATGGAATCTTCACATGCCACTGTGTCAAGCAAAAGGCACAAAAAGGTGTCTCATCTCACTGAAGATATCAGCTACATAAGATGTCAATCGTTACTCCACGCGCCTCTTATGATATAATCTTAATTAATCAAATTATAATTTAGAAACCTATGTTACGTTTCTTGTATTGCATTCTTCCTTTAGTATATGATAATTCGGCGACCTTAGCTCGCATCCTGCACGCAAGTAGGCCAGGGAAACTAGACTTTATCATTGATATCATTAAATATTAATTATTTCCTCTGTTTTGCAACATACATTATGCATGTGTTGTGCAATTGTTTTTTGGAAAACTATTGAAATTATTTTACAGTTTATAGATTTATTTTGAACTAGCCGCGCCCCGCGGTGTTACCTGCGTTGTATCGGTTCCCGCGGGAATTTCGGGATTAAATGTATCCCATGTGTTATTCTGATGTACAACCTATATTACTGTAAAGTTTCATTCAAATCCGTCCAGTAGTTTTTACGTGAAAGAGCAACAAACATACATCCATACATCCATCCTCACAAACTTTCGCATTTAAAATATTAGTAGGATTTGGATAGGAAAAAATAAACGAATATTAGAATAAAAGAACGAATACTGTATTCAAAGTGATATATTTTATTGAGGAAATTTGTTGAAAAAACTCCGATCTGGTTTTGCCTTGTGTTGTGTAAACTGGCTGTAGAATTTTGGATGTGTATTACCCATTCAAACTATCGTGACTGCTTCTTCAACCAAAAACAACTTGTCCCATTGAAGAGCAGGGATGAAATCACTAAATCTTACATATTTATAGACAAGCAGCGCTCTGCGGTTTCCCCCGCGTTGTGCCCGTTCACGTAAGAATCGGGATGAAAACACACAAAAAAACCTATCACACAAAAAAACAAACTCTTTCGCTAAATTATATTGTATCAATAGTATTGATGAAAACTGGATGTCATCTAATTAAAAAAAAAACATTAACAAATTCCTGTCTCCCATCCCAAATCTATTATCCGTCTATGGTCAATCACGTGTTTAATCAAATACTAGAATAAACACGATTATAACATCATCGACTATCGTAAAACGAGAATCCATCCAATTAGGTACAATTAATAATCAAATACAAAATATTACGTCATGACACAAACTCTTAATTTCCGATGTAACATCGCGGCGAAATATAGCGATTCACGTTATAAATATTGTTGGTTTTTATTATCTATAAAAATGTTTAAACTCCGGTTTTCAATACGAGGTCGTTACACTGGCTGCATAGAGTATAGAGTGAGATGCAGACGGGTGCATAGAGTAGACACTATTTTCGTATACATAAGTTCTTGTACAGAGTACGCAGGGCGTTTCGAAGCGTGTATAGCGCAAGTTAGTCCTATTTCTTCATACAAACATATCAAGAAATTTTACACTATAGTGTTATTAAATGGAAAATTATAAGTCTAGCCACAAAATTATTTATTGGACACGTGATTAAACTTCTAATTTTATAACTAAGCAACGGGAAAATGACATAGCCTCTAATAAACTAATTCGTATTTTTTACAACGCCCACTAAATATTCTATAGAAACTCGACCCAAGGGTCAATTCAGCCCGCGGGCGTAGGTACTATTCGGTAGGTTAGGGTTATTTTTTTTTATTTATAAGATAACTAGTGGCTAAGATAGTATTATTTAGATGCTCGTTAATTGTGGCTGACTTAGTAATTTAGAAGGCAACATACATTTTTGGGGGCGAAATATGATATTAAAAAGAAGCCTGTTTAATTAGCACCCTTATTAAATTATATGTACGTTGAACACATAGACACTATAGACTTTAACGTATCTTTGTCTATACTGGTTTCTTAAGTTTAAGCGACTACGCATTTTGAATTGAACTACGTTTACGGATACACTTCGCTTTTATCTAACACTAGCAGCGCCCCGCGGTTTTACCCGCGTTGTACCCGTTCCCGTGGGAATATCGGGATTTTTTTTACATAAAAACCTTCCTCTTGAATCACTCTACCTATTACAAAAAACCGCATCAAAATCCGTTGCGTAATTTTAAAGATTTAAGCATACAGACAAACAGACACGAAACAGAGACGACTTTATTCTATACTATGTAGTGATTTTTATCGTTTCGACCCCTTTACAGGAACCGTGGTCACAGAAGACTGAGATGTTTTGCGTCTATACAAGAAAAAAAAGACTTTCTTTCAAAATTAGTATCTTTGTCTGTTAAACTGACTGACAACTGACTACTGATGTTAGACTGACAAAAGACAGGTCACGTCTCACAAGCCAGTCTTGTAGACTGTCGTGACTTGTGTCTATTGCTTCGGAGGGCCCGTAAAGTAGTCGGTCCCGGTTGTTTCAACCGTTAGACCATAACAGAGGCCTTTAGGCGGTCTAAAATAAATAAATAAATAAATACTCGGACAAATTCACACGCGGTTAATTAGACCCAAACTAAGCTCTAAGCTTGTACTACGGAATCTAACTAACTGATATTACTACATATACATACACAAATACTTTTATAAGAATACTAGCAGCGCCCCGCGGTTTTACCCGCGTTGTGCCCGTTCCCGTAGGAAATCCGGGATGAAATGTAGCCTATAGCCTTCCTCGATAAATAGACTATCTAACAGTGAAAGGATTATTCAAATCGGTTCAGTAGTTTCTGAGATTAGCGCGTTTAAACAAACAAACAAACAAAACAAACTCTTCAGCTTTATAATATTAGTATAGATATAATTGACGCCCAGACGTCGTCGCCAACAACTATGTCTTCGCATATCGTTGACTCCGGGCGGGAATCGAACCCGCAACCCCCGACACAGTAAGCGCTCTCACATGCCACTGTGCCAACAGGCTTGTCGAAATTAGAATGAGTGCAAATCGTGTGAGTTTAAAAAGTATACTATGGTTCAGAGTCTGTTCATAGCGCATTCTATTCCATTCCGAATATCCTACGATATCGGTGCGACAACTCGTGATCCGGCGATGCAATAATAAAAACTGATGGCAAGATACATTATAAACCTTACTAGCAGCGCCCCGCGGTTTTACCCGCGTTGTGCCCGTTCCCGTAGGAAATCCGGGATAAAATGTAGCCTATAGCCTTCCTCGATAAATAGACTATCTAACAGTGAAAGAATTATTCAAATCGGTTCAGTAGTTTCTGAGATTAGCGCGTTTAAACAAACAAACAAACAAACAAACAAACAAACAAACAAACAAAACAAACTCTTCAGCTTTATAATATTAGTATAGATTATTATTGACATCGTAACATCGGTACAATGTTTTAACTAGATTTTGCTTCTAAAGTAGCTTCTTCTTCACCGAGTGGATGGTCAACCTGACCAATCCTGGTGTCAGAGTTATTGAGCCGCCAAAGGCCTCTGGCATGGCTCATGTAACGACTACTATCCGTAGAACGTAACCGGGACCGACGCGGACGGCTTATCGTGCCCTCCGAACCACGGAATCATCTTACTTTTCGGGCAATAAGATGATTCAGCCTGCAATGCCCTAGCCAAACTGACCCTACCGGGAATCGAACCCGGAACCTCCGGATCGTGAGCCGAGCGATCAGACCTTAAGACCACGGAGGCTGTTAAAGTAGCGAGAAATAGATTTATCTATTAGTTTATAACATCTACATATGTATACTAATGTTGTAAAGCTAAGACTGTCTTTTTGTTTGATGGTGCAAATCTCTGTAACTAAGTACCAGTAGGTTTTAACCTGCAAAGTCCCACTGCTGGACAAATGCCTCTCATCTCACTGAAGATATCAGTACATTGAGGAAAATTAGACGTAGTCACCCCGCTTGCTTAATGCGTGTTGCTGAACTCAAGTCATGTTTGAAAAGAAGGAAACATATTTTCGTTCGACCCGGGAACTGAACCTGGGACCTCCTGGGTCTTATTAATAAACGTGGTGTAACTAAAATACTGTTACACTGTGTTTTGTCTCTTTTGCTCTTCGGAAAATTGCGTATGTCAGAAAGTGACAAACCACTTGATAGCTAAACTTTTATAAAGTTAAAAAGTTTAAAAACTTTAAACACACCATTTTTAATCTAACCCTACAACGAAAATACAACCCCCTACCATAAGTAAAAAATATAAAACCATTGTAACGGAAGCACTCACTATCGTTGCATAACGAATACTCAGTTCCGTTGAGATCCATTATCGTTTAACCACGGCTTGCCGGTAACCTTGTGTTACATTAATTGTTCATTTTAATACTTAATTGATAAACTGTGATTACTTATGTACTTACAATGGTCTTTGGGTTGGTTAGTTAGAATGGTGACTTTGCTTTGGTTAGTCATTAGACTAACTTTTTTAAACTCACACGATTTTCACTCATTATACTAAACTAGCAGCGCCCGTGGTTTTACCCGCGTTGTGCCCGTTCCCGTGGGAATTTCGGGATTTTTTTACATAAAAACCTTCCTCTTGAATCACTCTACCTATTACAAAAAACCGCATCAAAATCTGTTGCGTAATTTTAAAGATTTAAGCATACAGACAGACAAACAGACAGACACGAAAAAGAGACGACTTTATTTTATACTATGTAGTGATAGTCATTAGACTATATAATACATATAATAAAGCTGAAGTCTGTTTGTTTGTTTGAACGCACTAATCTCAGGAACTATTGATCCGATTTGAAAAATTATTTCACTGTTGGATAGTCCACTTATCGAGGAAGGCTATAGGCATTATTTTCATCCCGAACTTCCTAACGGAACGGGCACTACGCGGGTACAACCGTGGGGCGCTGCTACGTGATTTTCGGTTTTGAAATACAGTTTCTTAATTCAGAAACTGAATCCAGACCGAGATTCAGCATATATTAAACATATATACCCTGCTAGTTTACATATTTAACAAACCCAGCCAACCTAATATTATGTATCCTACTAATATTATAAATGCGAAAGTTTGTGAGGATGGATGTATGTATGTATGTATGAATGGATGTATGTTTGTTGCTCTTTCACGCAAAAACTACTGAACGGATTTGGATGAAACTTTACAGTAATGTAGGTTATACATCAGAATAAAATATGGAATACATTTTTTCCCGAAATTCCTGCGGGGACGGGTATAACGCGGGTAACACCGCCAGCTAGTACTAATATAATAAAGCTGAAGAGTTTTGTAATTTTGATTTTTTGTTTGATTAATCTCAGAAACTACCAATCCGATTTCAATAATTCTTTATGTAATGGATAGCCACATTCAACGGAAAGGTTATAGGATATTATTAAACCCAACATTTTCACCGAAACTGGCACAGCACGGGTAAAACCGCGGCCGCTGCTAGTATTATCATAATTATATTGACCGATCTACTGGAAAACTTAAAACAATATTATGCAAATAGCGTTTGGTAGTGATATTGTTCTGTAGATGTAATAATAAGGCATGTGTTGTGCAAGGGCCTAGGGCAGTGCGACATTCCGACCTGCGGCGGAGGGCGAGCGGTAGGGATGGGACGCGTGCGGATAGTCGGACGAACGGATACGGATATATTGTCCGGATAGTCGGATAGAAGACTACAATTGGATAATCTGAGATGGAGGGGTGGTTGGATGAATGTGGTTTTCAGATTGTCAGATGGAAAAATGCAAAGTCTCAATAGTGTGTCAAAAGAATAGAATAATAATATCTTTATTGAGTTATGCTTAAAAATCGTTCGGTTAGGTAGCCTCTATCCAATTTCAATCCTGGTTAAATACATAAATAAATTTACTCACGGTTAATGAGACCCAAACTAAACTCTAAGCTTGTCTTATGGAATCTAACTAACTGATTCTACTACATATATAAACAAATCCTACTAATATTATAAATGCGAAAGTTTGTGAGTATGTATGGATGTATGTATATTTGTTACTCTTTCACGAAAAAACTACTGGACAGATTTGAATGAAACTTTACAGTAATATAGGTTATACATCAGAATAACATACTGGATACATTTACTCCCGAAATTTCCATGGGAACGGGTACAGGAACGCGAGTGAAACCGCAGGGCGCGGCTAGTACTTCAAATAGGGATCACTTTAACAACCCTCAGTAATTTGATACAGTGATAAATAATGTATGAATATAAAATGATTTCCATAATTTTGCATCGACATAATAATATTCAACTTATTTTTATTGAACAACTAAACCATATCGGTTAATTTGAATACAATCTTACTGCACTATAATTTAAAGCTTCACAATTATCGATATAATTTTATAATCGATATGTAATTATCGATAAACTAGCTATTCTTCGCGGGTTTATCATCGTTGTACCAGTTTTTATGGGAATCCCTAAAGGAATATACTATGAGATAAGCTATATGAAATATTCATATAGCTTAGTTGGTGATTTAATCAAAATCAGTTCAGTATTTTGTTAATTTTGTTCAATTGTAATCTTCTTCTTCTTCTTCTTCGTGACGATGGCACAAAAATTAACTTTTTAAATGAGCCCGCTCCAGTGCTCCGCTGCCCCTACGCCCTTGTCATTGGCACAAATGAAGTCACTCAATTGTAATGTCGTAATAAACATCCAATCATTCATCAATTTCCACAAAGTAGCCTTTCTCAGAGTTCTTAATATAAAAGTCCATTAACGTATTAATATTCCAAATCAAAATTAAATCTCATAGTATAACGATAATGAAATAGAGTTCTTTTACAGTTTCAACAAACATCCATCCATCCGTATTTACAAATCGATTAAACATCCATAATTAGAATATGAAGTTCATTTTCAAGTATCATTAGTGATCATATTCCTGCAATGTCTTATAAATAAATAAACAAAATATAAACAATACGATGAATTGAAAACGTTACTCAATCGATTAATCGAAGTAATATTATTACTTTATAATCGTAATCCGATTAATCGAAACCTTTACCCCATCCCTAGCGCCGCATTATGCAGCGGCAGTCGCGATGCGCGCGTTTCATATCCTCTTCTTTTTGCGAGATACTAAACGGATAACTCATTGTGTTTCGCGTCGCTCGAGGCGATACGATATAACATCGCTAAGATAGATGCTCTCTGTACTTTGTGGCTTAGACCTAATAAAAATACTTGAGAGGTGTCAGGGACACCCGGATGGAACGAAGTTTATTTATTATCAACAAAAATAATCATCGCGACACCACACTGTTCAATGCGAAAAAGAAAGACGAAACGAAAATATCTGGCTTGCTTTCTATAAGAGAGAGTGCGCATGTTTCTCTGTCTGTCTCTCTCTGGCGTGCGCATGTTTCTCTGCCTGTCTCTCTCTAACGCAAAAAGTGTCGTTGCAACTTTCAACCGTCTAGCCCCCTTTCGCAACGCGCGATAAGGAACTTTGTTCCAAAAGTTCAGATAGAGCTAATGTTGAAAGACAAGCTTCACTTATCTAAGTTGAAAAAGTAATTTCAAGTAGGTCAGTGGCTAATCCTGGTGTTGGAGTTTTTAGACCGCCAAAAGGCGATAAAATGAGCTGACGATTCAAACAACCGGGACCTAAAATTGTAAATGCCCTCCGACCAAAGCACGGTAGCGCTCAGATATGTCACTAGTTTTTTTTAAGAAATCGCACTATTGGCCACCCATCCAAGTAGATAAGTTAAGTTGCTTAACAATTGAGACAAGTTAAAATCGCATAATCAAACTACATTACGAGGGTTAATTAGAATTAATGATTACTTTACTTTAATTATTGATCGGTTTGAAGGCTGTCAAAATTTAAGTGAGCCTAGTGATGACATGTGTAAAATGCCCCATGCATTATTGACATTAAGCTAACCAAATTAAGGTGTAAATAGATTATGAAGTCATATTTATGTAAGTATATTATAAATATGGAGTTCGGGAAACTTTTTTGGCGCGAAAAAGTATTTATTACGTATATGTTTAATTGACTAAACTGTACAGAATACTATTGTAAATTATATAAATAAATACTACTGCATTTGACGATATATTTTTAAACATATACATTTAACTATACAGGACGTAATATTACATGCTTCACTGTATTGCTCGCAGCGGTCGGTCTGCATTTTTTATTTGGTCCGCGACTTAGCTGTTTATTATAATGAGTGTACTATTCTTAAAACACGTATTTTTATTGCCCCATCTCTAGTACTTAACTTTTTTTTATTTCATAAATTTTATGAGTCAACATGGTCTCACCTTGTGTTCTTTTTGAAAAATGAGGTTTTGTTCTCTGTCGAGTAAAATCTTGACCTTCTTGGTGTCAAACGTCCGGTGTCAAACGTGTCCTGTCTTTGTGAAGTCAAAGTATTAGGGTTAATCTGCATTCTACGGTTGATTAGATAAAAAAAAACACACGGTCGAATTATAACTTCTCCTTTTTGATGCCGGTATAAAAATTAAGACACTATACTTTTTCGGCGACAATTTACATAACATGAGTAATGCCGATTTGAAATGAGACTGTATCACTTAAATGGAGTTCAAAAAAATAATAGGTTCTTGATAAAAAATCTACGTTTAAAAATTCGTCGACATGCCTACCGTTTAACTCTGGTTTAACTAAATGTAAGATAAAAACGATTCCAAAGCTATCGTTAAAACAATCGAAAGTTACTTTCTCTTTAAATAGAATGAGATTTAATGAAACACATTTAAATTCACACACGGGAGATGCCTATCGGAATACAATATGAGAAGGATTTAACGCAAGTTCAAAGTTGGTTTTGCATATAAATTTTTGAAACGTGTATTAAATTTTATAGTGAAATACAAAATTTAAAAAAAAACTCCCTTTAGAGACCGACGAGCAATTTTCGCGGTAAAAAAAGCACTCCCATGTTTTCCCTACAAAAAATAAAAAAAATTAAGCTCATTTAGCAGCGACCCGCGGTTTTACCCGCGTTGTACCCGTTCCCGTGGGAATTTCGGGATGAAAAATAGCCTATAACCTTCCCGTTGAATGTGGCTATCTATCACAAAAAGAATTATTCAAATCGGACTGATAATTCCTGAGATTACCTCGAACATACGAACAAACTTACAAATTTTACCTCTTTATAATATTAAGTATAGATAACACGATTAGAGAAGTGTAGTAAGTAGTACATACTTTTTACGATTAAACGTCATTCTCCAATATATTCCCTCCAAAATCTCATTTTAAAAGTTTAGAACACTTTTTTTTTTCGACAAAAATACTTAATTTTCGAATATTTTTTTCATTTTTTAATTATCCACATCCGCTGAGCAAAGGTCACACTCATAACAATATTTTTAAATCAATCGGCGAACCAAAAAGGTTTTAATTATTTTATAAACTTCAATGAGGTTTTAATCAGCTCTTTATTGAGGTATCACTGATCATTGAATACATAACGCGAGTATTACTTGATGTTACTCAGAAATCTGCGTAAAGGTACGCTTACATGACCAATTAAAGTTGCGCAACTTTCGGTAAATGAGTTTGTATTTTCGTTCACTTTTCAATTTTTTTTTTATAAATACACCCGGACAAATTCACTTACGGTTAATTAGACCCAAACTAAGTTCTAAGCTTGTATTATGGAATCTAACTAACTGATACTACTACATATACCTAATTGGTCAAAGGTTGCGACTGGATACCAGTATATGAAATGTATCATTTAAATAAAACTTTAAAAAGTATTAACCTTATTCATAAAATATTATTAACAGCACTTTAAAAACAAATGGTTTGTCTCTTTCCGACATACGCTATTTGCCGAAGAGCAAAAGAGATAAACACTTTAAAGCAGTGTTTAAGTTTAAGTGCATTATGAAGAAAGCGGTAAGCCTGTAATGTCCCACTGCTGGACCAAGGCCTCCTATCTCATTAAAGGTATCAGTACAGTGAGGATCATAACGTAAACAAATTGCCCGATGTAAGATCGCCTTAAGTACGTGCGTTATTGATATGTTATGTCATACAATAGTTCCATATGATACGGCTCCAGTGAAAGTTCGCTCACGACTCGTAATGTGCGTCGGCCTTTATGAACTTTGTACTCAGAATCGGTCTCATTCATTGATTTGGGGAGTCAGGGTAGAGGCGAGCGACGGCGATATTTTTGAAAACACTTCTTCTTCTTCTTCATCGAGTGGATGGTCAACCTGACCAATCCTGGTGTCAGAGTTATTGAGCCGCCAAAGGCCTCTGACATGGCTCATGTAACGACTACTATCCGTAGAAAGTAACCGGGACCGACGGCTTAACGTGCCATAAGACCACGGAGGCTGTTAAGCACTTTAGCTATCAAATGGTATGTCCCTTTCCGACATACACTATTCGTTAAAGAGCGAAAGAGACACTTTAAATCACTGTTTAAGTTAAATATCCTTTATGAATAAGGCAGAAAATCTTAAGAATAAAGCTGCGTTTTCATTGAAGCGGGGCGCAATTTATGAATTACGGAGAAATTATGTCAATTTTGAAAATTGTTATTATTAAGATGATTCTTATTCGTGGGAATCTTTAATTATCTTTATGTTTATTCACTCTGTTTTGTTTATACTTAATTATTAGCTGTTAATTCTCCCAAAATGTAAAAATAAAAAATACAAATAAAATTTCACACCCCGCCCAGCTTCAATGTAAACGCGCCCTTAGGGTGACTTGTTACAAACGGTTGGTTATCGTTACTTATACGTTAAAAGGTCCACGATTCAAGTAGGTGAGTAACCAACAGGCTCAGAGCTTGTAGACCGCCACAGGCCTTCGCCGAGTACTAACGATTGAAAAAACCGCAACAAAACATACGAACAAACTTAACACATTCACTGCCGACGACTCGCCTGGCGAGTCGACTTAAATTTCGTTCATGTGCCGGCGACTCGCCTGGCGAGTCCATGTTTTTCGCCAATATAATATTGGTGGCACCTCAGAAGGAATTAAGGAAATAATAGTGGCAGTGAATGTGTTAACAGATTTCTTCAAATAGCTGAAACGAAGGACCAATTTTGATGTTGTTGCAAAATGCAAGGTTAAACAAATAATTTTCAAAAAATTGAGTGCATCTCACGGAACTCGCAGATAATGCTTAAAAACGTGGTTACAATTTGATGTTTTTCTCACAATTATTGCATGAGAGGCCGTTGGGCGACCTTTTTGAAGGACAAACAGACAGACAGAAGCTTGTTATGACAACAAAGTACCTATTATAGGTAATTGTAATCTAAACTTAATGAAGTTTAATATATTAAGTCTTAACTAGCAGTGTCCTGCGGTGTCTGGTAGTATTTTAGTTTTAGAGAAAAGAAAGAGAGTTCGTGTAGGTGTAGGTGTCGGAGTTTTTAGACCATCTAAAGGCCTCCGATATGGTCTAAAACTCATGGTTTCTGATAGAATTTTAGAGAGAGAATGTGAGAATGTCTATGCCCAAAAAATGTCGCGCCAAAAAATATTAAATTTGAATTTTTGGTTATTAATTAACCGACATCAAAAAAGGATATACGGTAGAATTTAAAAACCTCTTCCTTTAAACTCCAAAGGAGGTTCCCAATTCACTTTTACGATTTTTGCTTGTTTGTTTGTTACCTGATAACTCCGTTGTTTATGAACTGAATTCAAAAAAGTCTTTCTACGTATGCTTATTATCACAGAGCAAAGAATCACCAAGCGGTCAGCGCGGCGGGTGATTCTATGCTGTGTTTATTATGAACTGGTCTTGTTTTTTGAAAAGGTTATTTTTTGTTATGAAACAGACAATCGTACAATTTATTTCGCAGACTTGGAAGTCACATCAAAAATGGTGTAATATCTTGCTATTTTTAACACCCACAAAAACTACTGAACTTTTGAACTAACAGCTGCTTAAATGGTATATTCCCTCGCATTCTATCAACCCCTATTGTTAAACTTACCACGTGCCAAACCATCTGTTCAATTGTCAAATAATAACCTTAAAAAAAAAACTGTTAAATCTTACTCATCAGCTGTTGAAACATGTATCACAAATTAGATATTAATACAAAGAATATAAGGAACAAAATCGTTTGAATACAAGTATAGTAAGTGTGTGTATATTTGGAACATCTGTAACAGATGCAATTTTGTTAGTAAAGGTATAGCACGTGCGTTAGGGTTCAATAAGCTTTGTTAGGGTTCAATAAGACACCTTTTTAACATAGTACTACTAATATGTTTTTGTAAGGGTGTTTTTTTTTGTTCGGGTAAACAGTCAGGTCGTATGAGGCGCGCTCCTACCGCCATCGCCCCGTTACAGGGTTCATCCTTGCGGCGAGTACTACCTTTGGGTATTACCTCTGTGTTCCTGCGTTGGCGGTAAAGTTGGCGACGCCGTAGGTCCGGCTTTTGCACTCGCATGATAGCTCGCTCATGCCGCGTGCTTGCTCTCGAAGGAACCGCCCGTCACCTTTGGTGCCTTGCTCAGAGAAGGTCAATAAACATCCCCTTATTGGAAGAAGATATCGGAGTTCCTAGGCCCGACCACCGAGGCTGTTCTGGTACAGCGGCTCAAAGTTGTAAATTATTTCACAAATCACTATCTATTATAAAACAAAGTCCCGGCCGCATCTGTCTGCCTGTCTGTTCGCGATATCCTCGAATAGTAGTGCACGGATTTTGACGCGTTTCTTAAAATAGATACAGTGATTTAAGACGAAGGTTAAACGTATAAAAATTCCCACGGGATCGGGCACAACGTGGGTAAAACCGTGGAGCGCTGCTAGTTGTTAGATATACCCGGACCTTTCTGTTCAAACCCAATAAGTTTTATATTTCAAAAAGATTACTAAACCATAAAAAACAACTAGCAAAAACTGTTAGTTTCCAAATCGTGCGTGCCGGGCCACGTGGTTATTTTGAAGTGACAATTGGGGTTTCGTATACAAATACAATCTATTATTATTATTAAAATGTTCTCCTCGGAGTCACGGGCCAAGCCCGGTCTTTTTGAGAGGAATGCGAGGGGATACAGATCAAACACGTAGAGGCCCTTTGGAGATGTTCAATGTAATGGATCACAACTGCAGGGACACACTCCCGACCACATCAGTACAATATGTCCGCGAATATGCCCCTGCAGAGGTAGGCGCTATTGTATAACATGAAAGAAAATGAATTATTATTATTAGTTCCAGCAAATAGATCGATAAACATTATTGGGTCAGCACTGCGTTAAGCGTGCGCACGCGTCGTTTCACTTTTGTATGACACCGCACGCGACGGGCGCCCGCGACGGTTCACTTTTGTATAACACCGCACGCGACGGGCGCCCGCGACGGTTCACTTTTGTATAACACCGCACGCGACGGGCGCCCGCGACGGTTCACTTTTGTATAACACCGCACGCGACGGGCGCCCGCGACGGTTCACTTTTGTATAACACCGCACGCGACGGGCGCCCGCGACGGTTCACTTTTGTATAACACCGCACGCGACGGGCGCCCGCGACGGTTCACATTTGTATGGAACCGCGGCGTGCGCACGCTTAACGCAGTGTCGGCCCTGTATACCACATCAACATTCACATAACAGAAAACAATTATTTTTGTCAGTTAGTGCGCAACTTCAATAAGAAACAACCATTGGAACCACCGGGACCAACGAACTAACAAGCTATTCGGAGCTCAGTAGTGCTCAGATAGAAATGCCACTATATATTGAATGGGTATTCATTTAGTAACCAAGCTACGCATTGCTTTATAAATATCTACCAATTTTTGAACAAATAATGTACTATATTGTACGGAACCCAATAATATTATAATATTGCAACACCAAATTACGATACGCACCATTAAATAAAAGTAATTGAGAAATTCGGATGCCAAAGTAATGCTGACCTTGTGCTTTAAATATTATATTTAAACATTACATTCAAAGTTGTACGAAGTAACTTAAGGGCTGGTACTAACCGACGTTACCAGGCGTAATGTTAACTTGTTACACAGCGAGCGTTCGTGCAGTCAGTACGGGGGCACACGGCGCTCGCAGCGAGCAAAGAGCGATTTTTTGCTGTAAAAAATTTCTCGTTGCTCGCTGCGAGTGTTACGTTATGCCTAATGTTTCAGTACAAATGTTCTTTCTTAGGGTGGGTATCTTAAGAAGGACCACTCATAGCATATTGCGAATGTGAAGCAACGCTCAATTTCACCACCCACTTTAAGATCGCAAGGCCGACCCATGTTTAAAAATTAAATTGAAGACATGTTTTCGCTAATCCCGGGCATTGAACCCAGGACCTCTAGCCAGGTGACTGCACGTATACCACTAGAGTTAGACCATTGAAATGTTATTTGAGATCAGATTACTGAAAACACTTTTAAGAACTTAATAACAACATTAAATAAATAAATTTTACAACCAAAATAATTGGATTCGTTTTTTACGAACTTTATTATCTAATATGCCTCGCAGTTTTACCCGCTTTATGCCCTTTCCGGGGTAATTTCGAGATAAAAAATAGCCTATAACATGCCCGTTGAATGTGGCTATCTATTAAAAGAAGAATTATTCAAATCGGAAAAGTAGTTTTTGAGATATGCGCGTCCAAACAAACAAGAAACTCTTCAGCTTTATAATATTAGTATAGACTAGCAGCGCCCCGCGGTTTTACCCGCGTTGTACCCGTTCCCGTAAGAATTTCGGGATGAAAAATAGCCTTTAACCTTCCCGTTGAATGTGGCTATCTATTACAAAAAGAATTATTCAAATCGGACTGATCATTCCTGAGATTACCTCGAACATACAAACAAACAAACTTACAAATTTTACCTCTTTATAATATTAGTATAGTTAAGTACATACATATACATACCCCGGCTACCGGAATCGAATCCACAACCTCGTCATATAATTGTCACAACACTTACTAGCGGTACTTTTATTGTACAAGTCGGTTGGATTAACTCCGCACCTTGCTGGAATACGATCTCAAAAATTTCTATACAAATCTTGATGATTTTGATTTTGCCTCGTGTAAGGTGTATGTAAGTTAATGTGGATAAAACCGAGAGGCATTGCTTGTATAACATTTTATGAATAACATTGACATTCTTTGCGCACAAGTGCGGAGTTAACTCAACCGGGCTATACTTACAATTTTGAATAATCATTCGTTAACCGTAATATACATTAAACATTATACTCAATTTCATAGTGAAGTTGCTACTTTTTGTTTGTCTAACTGTACAGTCACGTGCAATGAAATGTATACACGGGCAGATTTTCAAATAAATGTCCACTCTGAAAATTTCAAAAACATATAGCCACTTTAACAATTCATCTATACTAATATTATAAAGCTGAAGAGTTTGTTTTGTTTGTTTGTTTGTTTGTTTAAACGCGCTAATCTCAGAAACTACTGAACCGATTTGAATTTCCTACGGGAACGGGCACAACGCGGGTAAAACCGCGGGGCGCTGCTAGTACTATATACCCACCCGAGTTTCTCACAATAATGTATACACTTTAGAAACTGTAGCAGTTTTCACTTTTTTGACAAATGGGTATTAATTTCAATTACCGCGGGAATTTCGGGATAAAATGTATCCCATGTGTTATTCTGATGTATAATCTATATTACTGGAAAGTTTCATCGAAATCGGTCCAGTAGTTTTTACGTGAAAGAGCAACAAACATACATCCGTACATCCATCCTCACTAACTTTCGCATTTATAATAGGTATTAAAGTTCGTAGGATTCGATAACCATCTCTAGCGAATACGAATCAAATGATATTTAATTAATTATAACCTCTGTAGTACTTATTACTCGTAACAGTACTCAAAATAAGTGCCTAGGTAACTATTATTTCAAATTATTGTTCATATTTCTGAGCCTAAGTACCGCAATAATAAGGCTCTGTTCACACTTCACACTTGCATCCGATTTCGGCACCTATTTTACAAAATTATAGTCCAATGAACTCTCATTTTTTACAGCAAAAACCTACCTTTTTTCTTACGAAACAAAGTCCAAAATACACTGTATAGTTATTAAGTTATTGCTGGTTTAGTTATGCGGTTCAGTTCAATTTGTGTGCTCCTTATTGCAATAGTCTTAAGGTATGTTTTGCCTCAAAAAGTAGGTAACTCCCTGAAATGTTGTATTGCAATAATGCTTACGTGATTTTAAGACGGATGCCTTATTTCATTGATTACAAATACACAAAAAGTAGATTGATTTGACACTTGCCTATTGAATTTTGTGTAATCTGAATACCGTTTTTGACACTGACACAGATAAGTAAACTTCACGGTTCGGTATTTACGATTCGAGTACAAGATAAGTACTCAGTTTCTTTGTAACGTTTCTAAACATAAGTTAGCATTAGATTTGTGCTTTATTTAAGACTAGCCCCGCCCCGCGGTGTTACTTCTTACTTCTGCTTTATACCCGTTCCCGCGGGAATTTCGGGATAGAATGTGCCCCATGTGTTATTCTGATGTATAACCTATATTACTGCGAAGTTTCATCCAAATTCGTTCATTACTTTAATCGTGAAAGAGCAACAAACATACATACATCCATACATACCTACATCCATTTTCACAAACTTTCGCATTTATAATACTAGCCGCGTCTCACGGTGTTACCCGCGTTGTAGCCGATCCCGCGGGAATTTCGGGATAAAATGTATCCTATTTGTTATTCTGATGTATAACCTATATTACTGTAAAGTTTCATCCAAATCCGTTCATTAGTTTTTTCATGAAAGAGTAACAAACATACAGACATACATACATCCTCACAAACTTTCGCATTTATAATATAAGTAAGATACCCGATTTAAGAGGAATGCACATTCCACTCGAATGAGTACACGTGGGTAAAACCAATGGTTAATTCTAACTAATATTATAAATGCGAAAGTAACTCTGTCTGTCTGTCTGCTACGCTTTCACGCCAAAACTACTTTTCTTCATCGGGTGAATGGTCAACCTGAACTACTGAACCGATTTGAATGAAATTTGGTGCACAGTTAGTCCAGAGCCTGAGAAAGGACATAGGCTACTTTATATCGCGAAATTCCTGCGGGAACTGGCCCAACGCGGGTGAAACCGCTGGGCGCTGCTAGTATAATAATATTTTCAAAGCTTAATTAAGATATAACAAAACACATGACATCTCCATACTTCATAACCACCCGTAGTGTCCCACTTACTATAGACAATAGATGGAAAGAGACACACATAGTGTACCAGTTACCACGCCATTACGTAATGACAGTAAGACACATCGTCTTTAATCTATGGTGCTGGTACATAGACAATCAGACGCTAATTTAGAAGTTTGTCTTTGGAAGTACAGATTATAATGTTGTAAGTAAGAAAGTTTGAGTTAGTTAGTGGAAGTTTTTAGACCGCCAAAAGGCCTCTGATATGGTCATAATGTTGAGTTTTAAATTAATGGGTTGCTAAACCATTTTGGATAATTTAGCTACAAATTATCCTGCTAATATTATAAATGCGAAAGTTTGTAAGGATGTATGTATGTATGGAAGTATGTACTTATGTTTGTGACTTTCATGCAAAAACTACTGAACAGATTTTGATGAAACTTTGCAGTAATATAGGTTTTTATCTCGAAATTCCCGCGGGAACGGGTACAACGCGGGTAACACCGCGGGGCGCGGCTAGTATAGTATAAATTTGTACTTATTAAAATGATGTTGCATGTTTGGCTTTAACCAACTTCAAAAATAGAGGTTCTGTATTTATCCCGTGAGTATGTATGGATTTATGATATTTTTGAGTAAAGTGTCTATAAACAATCAAAGTTCTATGAATATTTTCAAAAAAAGTATACCTACCTATTTCTTATGCTGGCCAAACCGGCGGTATACATAATCTTAATGTTGCCAACACTCGCCATAACGCATAATTTTATATCTCATTGTTTACACTTTGTGCAATAAAAATTGCATTTGTAAAATGTTAATGGGTATTCAAAATTGAGATTAATATCTCGATTGTGTTTCAAACTTCAATCAAATTTTGAAAAACATACATACGCGTCGAATAGAGAACCTCCTTCATTTTTGCAGTCGATTAAAATTAGGTGAAGTGAAGTTAGTGTTTATAATAGGAACTAGCAGCGCCCCGCGGTTTTACCCGCGTTGTGCCCGTCCCCGTGGGAATTTCGGTAATTTTAATACCTATAAACCTGCCTCTTGAATCACTCTATCTATTAAAAAAACTGCATCAATATCCGTTGCGTAGTTTTAAAGATCTAAGCATACATAGGGACAGACAGACATAAGCGGACATCGACTTTGTTTTATACTATGTAGTGACTAGCAGCGTCCAGCGGTTTTGCCCGCATTGTGCCCATACCTCTGGGTATTTTTGGATGAAAAATAGCTTAGTTAACCTTGGAATCGAATCGGATCCAAAAATAAGTATCTATATCGGATTGCTCAGAATACAGAATAACCAGAACCCGTGAGCGCGCATAATACTGTAGCTACTCAAACTAGCCTTAAATAGTGTAGTTTGATGCGCAACCGATCAGTCACTTTGTGACCGTCGGAACGCGCTAACGTGTTTTACCCGTGACCAATTTCACGAAACTATGCCGTCTTGTGTCATTCCTACCCGTACAAATGCAGTGGGTCTGAAAAAGAAACAGGATGGGATCACATTTCACGTGTAAGTATCGCATTTAGGTATCGTCTTATTTAAATATTTAATTATTTTCTCAGATTTCAATTGTCATAGAGAGTGATGCGTCAATCTATGCTAGTGTTGCTAATATAAGAGTTTTGATTTACCCTTCTTTTTATTACCTTTTGAGGGCTTTAATTCGTTGTAGAATATTAATAAGTAATATAATAAAAAATAACCAACTTGAAAAAAGAAAGTATAAAGCGTAAGTGCGGCTCCTATGTACCTAACCTGACAATCCTATTAAATAGTAAGTATGTTAGTCTATAGGATTTCTAAACAAATTTTTGGTGTGCGTGTGAGGTAGAAGGGGAGAGGGGGAGCGGGTATAAAATTATGTTTCTATATTAGCCATCTTAGATAGTGAAAAATTGTAATTGGCCCTAAGTTATTATTATTTTTTTATGTAACTCTTGTACCTAGCTGTAAGTTTTCCGAATACTTTAAAATAAAATAAAAATATATAATTTTTCCATCACCCGATAAAAGTGTGCAAACATCCACCTTAACACCGTGTTTTATTTAATATACCTATCTATTTCTTGAGATAATCAGGTAGGTACATAGTTATAAAGAAAAGGACAATTTTTATTCTATTATCATATTACCTCCGAAACTCCCAAAATTTACCCCAAAAATGGGCAAATAATGCGAGAGCTAACAACACTACGCGAGGGACTTTGTTCTGTTTTTGGACACAGCGTGTAGCTTGTAAATACATTTGAATGCTACATCTAGTACTTTCTATAATCTAAGTCGGATTGATAGTTTCTAAAAAAAACAAACGCTACTGTCAGCGAGTAAGCATTGTCATGTCAATATTTTAAGAAAATATTAAGATCGCACCTTTGATCTAACAGTGCCATAAACGCGATCAGACGTTTTTTTAGGAGAAGCATTAAAATCTTTGATATCATAAAATAAATACTTCGAGATTCAGCTTAGATAAGCAGATAGCCAATATTATGTCAAAATTTCGCTTTTCAAAATATAAGCAGTGACTGCAATATTTTAAAAGAGTCCGCATATTATTCCCAATTTTAAACATTAATGTACTCTACATCTAAACCTGTGCTGTACTGATATCTTCAGTGAGATGACAGGCCTTTGTCCAACAGTGGGACATTACAGGCAAATACTTTTTTAAACCTTAATTAATACAAAGCTCTGTACTTTAATTTGTAGAATCCAATCTAATCGGCTCAGATTTTATTTTCGACCCATTTCAACCAATTAAAGTCATTGAGTTATATGTACTAACTTTACATATAACTCAACTAGCCGCAACCCGCGGTGTTGCCCGCGTTGTAGCAGTTTCCATGTGAATTTAACGATGAAAAATACCCTATAACATTTCCGTTGAATGTGGCTATCTATTACAAAAAGAATTATTCAAATCGGTCAGGTAATTTCATAGATTATCTCGAACATACAAACAAACAAACTTACAAATTTTACCTCTTTATGATATTAGTATAGATAATTAAACTACCCAATGATCCCAAAACACATTACATAAATTAAAACACGGAATTTCCCTTATAAATACGAGGAAACGCCGTAAATTACACACACACAAGATGGGTAGACAAAAAGCTAATCAACTTTCATTCTCATCACACGATTGATAGAAAAACCTTAAAATTAGGTTAAGAACAATGCTAGTCGTGGGAGCTACATATGCGGAATCCGCCATGTTGTGCCATAAGACTTACGTCATAGAAGATGGTTATCATTTATGGTTGGTCTATGGTGGTTTGTACTCCATGGTTTTTATGTGGCTTTGTAGTTTTGTGTGAATCAATTTTCTGGTAGGTTAAGTTTTTGGTGTTGCTAGTTTATTGTTTGATGGTGAAAAGTATTTGTGTTGTTAAATTTAATGACCAAGTATAGGTAGGAATTTCGGGATAAAATGTATTTCATGTGTTATTATGATGTATAACTTATATTACTGTAAAGTTTCATCCAAATCTGTCTAGTAGTTTTTTTGAGAAAGAGTATCAAACATACATAATCCATACATACATCCACCCTCACAAACTTTTTGATTAACGAATAACTATTCCTTTTATTCTTTAAAAAATAATAACGCTTACCTACTCTATAACAACATCTATAATTGCCTATGAAATTAATCAAGTCGCTATTGCCGTTGTTGCTCAGTAGCACCCGAGTTAACATAGTCAAATCTATCTATCTTGACTCTAGGGTCACTCAGTTCCTACTGATTGTAGAGTCTAAACAATAAACAATTCTTTATTCGTTCCCACCGAGTATAATCGTATGAAAATCCTTGGGTTTTTGCTCGTACCTGTTGATATGAATCGAGTTTTAAGTAATGCCAATAGTTTGAGAATATTGCATTGTTTGTCCTGGGTTTATTGTTTTTTTAATAACATGCTTTGAGAATTAATTTATTTTGTTTTGTAAAACATTTATTGCGTGCGCAAGAGTTCGTTTAATTACTTAAGTTAGTGATGGGATACCAACAAGCAGCTGATTTTGGATCAAAAGTAACTATTCTGCACTAATTTCTAAATGTTAGGTAGATTTCAAATAAGTTTTCTCTTTTAAAGGTTTTTTCATGATATGTCACTTTATATATAAAACAAAAGTGGAACCTAAAAATTCAGAAATCAAAATTCTAAATTGGTTTGTTATAGTTTTAGTTTTGTTCGGTATTGCACCAATCCTATCAAACGTAACATAACAACAGAAAATAAGGGTGAATTTCCATTGAAACAGAGCGGAGGTGTGCAGATCTCCATCGAATTGGGCTTTTGAAAAAATATATTGATTTTTTTTATGTATTTTAAAACTTTATTATTAATAATATTGATATTTAATGCAAAAAAAACTTAAAAAAAATATATTTTCAATTAATTATAAACAATTAAAAATTGATGAAATTTGAATAAAAGTCACGTGACTATAAACGCGCCATAATTGGTCACCATAGTTGTGACGTGATAATGATAGAGCTAATAACCATAAGTACGTACAGCGGTTACGGCTATTACCTTAGATTATAGAAAGTACTAGATGTAGCATTCAAATGTATTTACAAGCTACACGCTGTGTCCAAAAACAGAACAAAGTCCCTCGCGTAGTGTTGTTAGCTCTCGCATTATTTGCCCATTTTTGGGGTAAATTTTGGGAGTTTCGAAGGTAATATGATAATAGAATAAAAATTTTCCTTTTCTTTATAACTATGTACCTACCTGATTATCTCAAGAAATAGATAGGTATATTAAATAAAACACGGTGTTAAGGTGGATGTTTGCACACTTTTATCGGGTGATGGAAAAATTATATATTTGTCGGGAACACCTCGATAATCATCCCACTTCTGATGTCGGGGAACAGCGATATTTACCCCACTTCTGATGTCGGGGAAATGTCACATCAGGATAAGCACGAGCATTATAATGTCACATCAGACATCTTAGGATTCTTAGGTCTTGATCTTGAAATAATAACTCACAGGACTTCATTACAATGACATTGCTTGTATTTTACACACGATCATCATGGATTACACATTACAGTTAGGATACGTCTAGATTCAATTAATTGATGGAACCTAAACGACCTCCCTACACCCCATAGTCGTCCTGTCCACGCCATAGAATCTTTTCCTAATTCTATACTCGATTCGCAATACGATCGTGATGTCGTCAACACATCCTTCCTCCAATCTACGTTCCAGTCCAATCGCCCTCCAACCATCTCCATTCGTCCCATCACGTCTCATGTACGCCATCTTTTCTTATCATAGACTCACTCACTCACTCACTGCCGCAGACTACCAAACCAGCTCACATCCCTCTATCGAACAACTGTCATCTGTCATAGTGCGTAACACCACAGACTTAACATAGTCTATTCTCATACCACAGACTACACCACGAAGGTAGAACTCACGTCACGGAATAACAACACTACCGATTCCATCAGTCAACTGAATTTACAAACTACTCTTTAACTTCTATAGCTTGATTATACGTCCATCTCCGACACGGCCATCCTGCTAGCACACGTCCTCGTGTGTTATTCTGTAACAATAAAAACATAGCACAGTACATACCGTTCGGCTACTCCTGACACCCAACTTTAGTATTAACTCAACTTTGAGAAGGTAAATTGAAATAAACTTCTCGGCAAAACTATTGTTTTCTTTTGACTTAAAAAAAGACTTACAAAGAAAGAACAGAAAAAAACACTTTAAAGAAGTTACAATAACCGAAGAAAATGCTAGAGCAGCAAAGTACCACTTTCATCCACTATTTACAATCATTAAAGCAACATAGAGATACTTAAGCATACGGCAGGAATCTTATTCGTGGCCTGTGGCTTTTCACTAAGCCCCTCCATCGAACCTCATGTTCGTTTCCTTGCATTCCACGAATGCCGATTCCCTCGGAATCTATGGTCTCTACCAGACCCGACCTCCACCAGAGCCACCCGCTACCGCGCATCCACGGTCTACTCAAAGCAGATACCGACTTCTAACGGACTACGGCTACGAAATGGCTACTGGTATTGTCTGACCAGCCGAACTAAGATTCCCCACCATCCTCCCCAGATTCAGTCTCTTCTACCTCAAGTGGTACTTCGCCCTCGGGCATCCGTCTTAACCTATCATGCGCGTACTCGTAAGTACGTTTAGAGTTCAAAACTTTCAACGTGTAACGATCACCATCGTTCGGTCACTCCTGACCTAATTAACTACTTCAACGAAAGACTTAGTAAAGCTCAAACTATTATTCTTTTCCAATGAACAAATTTAACTATCTCAATATTCATGATCACATTGCTTATCTAAACATTAGAACTAGAACATCGTCAGGCGCAAATACCCATTAAAATTAAATTAATCTCAAATCAAAGTAAAAGTCAAGTGTGTGTGTCTCTATTGTCCGGCTATCCCCGTAGCCCTAATACGCAGTCATCCCTGTGACTGGCTGTGATCCTCCCAGTGATCACCCATGACCCTGATCATCCCTGTGATCAGTCACTCCCGTGATCATCCCAGTGATCACCCCTGACTCAAGAGGACACGCACAACTAGTTACCACACAGTCAAAAGTGACTACAGTTCATCCTCACAAGGCTCAGAATCACTAACAATGGGTACTTGCCCTTCAGGCATTTTCCTATACCAGTCAATGACATTAGATTGTGTACTCGTTTTCCTCTAAACCTCGCGGCTACAGTAATTTGCACTCGCTCGGTCAACCTGACTATTAAGAAGCTTGTTCTTCCTTAAAATTCTTGATTTCAATCAAAAGTTTTTTTCAATCAATTTCCCAACTAAGATACTTCAATACGCCAATTCATGCCAATCATTACCGCAATCCCTCATATTCCTCAGGTAACAGGATTGAGAAGAGAACCACGTTCTTCCCTGGACGAGGTTTATCAATGCTCACAATAATTACCAGCATTGCACCAACATGAAAATAAGAAAACATATTAGAACATATCACATTACGTACAAGTTTAACGGAAGCTCATAATTACCTTCTTAACTCCACAATAGAGTAGAAAACTAACTAACTATACTCACAGAACATTCCAAGTTTTATAACCAATTGCAAAATAAACATTACGTAAAGCGCATGACAGTAGCGCTTTTGGCGGGATGATGATTCAGACATATCTCCGAATACTACGAGCTTCATAATCCAGGGGAAGGTACATGAATTTCAATCTCGTCGTCGTCGTCGTCGTCACCGTCGTCGTCGCCGTCGTCGTCGATAACATGCACTAACGAGCTCAGCTTGCAGCTCTCAATATTCTTTCATCTTATCATAAACCTAGCTCCGTGGTTGATCTTGAACACAATCCATGGCGATATGATATTCAGCACCGTGGGCAATCCAGGCTCAGTGGATATAGCTCAATAGCGATCTTTATCATTCTCTGCTAGATGCACGGTGGGCAATAGCGATCTTGATCCCACTTCTGATGTCGGGAACACCTCGATAATCATCCCACTTCTGATGTCGGGGAACAGCGATATTTACCCCACTTCTGATGTCGGGGAAATGTCACATCAGGATAAGCACGAGCATTATAATGTCACATCAGACATCTTAGGATTCTTAGGTCTTGATCTTGAAATAATAACTCACAGGACTTCATTACAATGACATTGCTTGTATTTTACACACGATCATCATGGATTACACATTACAGTTAGGATACGTCTAGATTCAATTAATTGATGGAACCTAAACGACCTCCCTACACCCCATAGTCGTCCTGTCCACGCCATAGAATCTTTTCCTAATTCTATACTCGATTCGCAATACGATCGTGATGTCGTCAACACATCCTTCCTCCAATCTACGTTCCAGTCCAATCGCCCTCCAACCATCTCCATTCGTCCCATCACGTCTCATGTACGCCATCTTTTCTTATCATAGACTCACTCACTCACTCACTGCCGCAGACTACCAAACCAGCTCACATCCCTCTATCGAACAACTGTCATCTGTCATAGTGCGTAACACCACAGACTTAACATAGTCTATTCTCATACCACAGACTACACCACGAAGGTAGAACTCACGTCACGGAATAACAACACTACCGATTCCATCAGTCAACTGAATTTACAAACTACTCTTTAACTTCTATAGCTTGATTATACGTCCATCTCCGACATATTTTTATTTTATTTTATTTTATTTTAAAGTATTCGGAAAACTTACAGCTAGGTACAAGAGTTACATAAAAAAAGAATAATAACTTAGGGCCAATTACAATTTTTCACTATCTAAGATGGCTAATATAGAAACATAATTTTATACCCGCTCCCCCTCTCCCCTTCTACCTCACACGCACACCAAAAATTTGTTTAGAAATCCTATAGACTAACATACTTACTATTTAATAGGATTGTTAGGTTAGGTACATAGGAGCCGCACTTACGCTTTATACTTTCTTTTTTCAAGTTGGTTATTTTTTATTATATTACTTATTAATATTCTACAACGAATTAAAGCCCTCAAAAGGTAATAAAAAGAAGGGTAAATCAAAACTCTTATATTGGCAACACTAGCATAGATTGACGCATCACTCTCTATGACAATTGAAATCTGAGAAAATAATTAAATATTTAAATAAGACGATACCTAAATGCGATACTTACACGTGAAATGTGATCCCTTCCTGTTTCTTTTTCAGACCCACTGCATTTTTACAGGTAGGAATGACACAAGACGGCATAGTTTCGTGAAATTGGTCACGGGTAAAACACGTTAGCGCGTTCCGACGGTCACAAAGTGACTGATCGGTTGCGCATCAAACTACACTATTTAAGGCTAGTTTGAGTAGCTACAGTATTATGCGCGCTCACGGGTTCTGGTTATTCTGTATTCTGAGGCTATTACATGTGTAACCGAATCGGGCTATACATTATGACGACACACGCGCTCGGGTTTGTTCGGGAGTTGTTCGAGTGTCTTCGGTACTGGATTCAAAAATTAATTTTTATTTTGAAATAACTTTTGAATTATTGCGAAAAAAATAAAATAAAAATAGTTTTGTTATAAAACTAATATATAATCTTTCGATTTATCAAAAAAAAATTTTTGTTTCAAAAGCCCAATTGTCAAACAACGCATTGACATTGTGAAAATCTTTTCGTAATGTATTGTGATTGGTCGATTGAGTTCTGCACAACTCCGCTCTCCTTCAATGGAAAGGCACCCTGTGATCAAACAAAAAGTAACCTAATATACAAAGATATTTTCGTTTCTCTATATATGTAGTTAGTTACGTGAAAAACTTTCTCATGTAACGACACAACATTGCCGAAATATCCTACAAATCTTAACTATTTCACACCAACCTCTATCTTATCAAAGACAATTCCAACAAGCCCATAGATAATACATTCATGGCCTCATAGATCTGGTTACGTAACCACAGGTCTCTATCTTAATACATAACTCTTTACTCTCTGGTCAATCTGTGGGTTTACCGGTTTTGAAATCGTTAGCTCACTTGGATGCTAATTTAATGCTAAAAATGATAATTTTTATTTCGACAGTTCTATCACTGTTTTTAATATTGATGTTATAAAGAAAACTAGTAGTGAACCGTGGTTTTACCTGACTAATAACTGAACTTTTTTTCAAAGTCAAAGGCAATTTTATTTTATTTTTATTCAGTTTTGGCCCCATAGAGGCTGCTTTGAACATACTCATTCGAAAGAACATCAGCAGAGAAGAATGGGCAAGAAACTCTGCTGGTAAAGTAACTTTAATATACTTAACACTACGCAGCCGGACCACCCCTGTCAGGGGTTGAATTCCTCAAAATTATTTTTTAAGTCTCTCTATTCACTTTCAAGTTTCTAGGTACAATAGTTTCAGCTGTGCGTTGTATATAAGCCTGTTAGTCAGTCAGTCAGTCAGGTTTACCTTTAATATCTTTATCGCTATATAAATGTGTGTGTGTCTGTCACGATGTTTGTCCGCGATGGACTCCTAAACAACTGTACCGATTTTAAATTTGATTTGCACACCGGTGCAATTTGACCCAACTTTAAGGATAGGATAGCTTACATCTCAATTTATAGTGATTAAGGTGGGTCCACTCCTAAATTTTTATATGGCAAAACAATTTACCAGTTCAGCTAGTCTATAATATAAAAATGAATCGCTGAATCTGTTGCTAAGCGCATAACTTCAGAACGACTGCACCAAATTGGATGATTCTGTTTTTAATGTGTTCCTTATTGTCAGGATAAGGTTTTTATAGAAGAAAAATAAGAAATAAAAATCTCAAAATTCCCACGGGAACGGGGGCGCTGCGGGTGAAACCGCGGGGCACAGCTAGTCTAATATATTATTTTAGATTGTATACCGAAACAGTAATATTTAACGCAATAACGCCAACAACAAAACCTTTTAATTCTCCTTCAACACGCTAACTATTCAAATGATTACGAATCTCCTTGAGCGAACAATTAATCTATTTCCTGGATCCAAAACGGGCTAGAATTGTGTTTGATTTGCATCGCCTCAAGCCCTTACGTAGGCTGTGGTACGCAAGTTTGTCTGTGGCGAGATTAGGAACTAATTGGGATGTAAAGTGAAGTATGCACTTTTTCACTCATCCAAGTAGACAATTTTACTTGCCAACCACGGTAGCGCTTAGATAGCAAAAATAGGTCACCCATCTAGGTAGTGGTTTAGCTGCACGTCGCTTAACAATCGCTTTTAGCTTATATTGTTTACTGTTCATCTAAGTGATCAAAAAGGAATGATCCAGATAATGAAATATAGAGATGTTTTTATATACAGAAAATTTTAATTATCAGAATAGACTATTTTTTAATAAGTAAGATTATAAGAAACACGTTCTTCCTCACTGTACTGATATCTTCAGTGAGACGAGAGGAGAGACTTTACTTTACGCGATCAATATCCAATAACGTCCATATTTTCTGATTTAACTGCGTACTTCATTGCGTCACAAAGCATCTACTGCATCTACTGCCCCTAACAAGAGACAAAATCTAAACACCAATATCTACCACAGTGGCGCCCCCAACTACAAACCGACTTGTCTATGCTCAACTCTAGTTTCAATACTGGGCGACCTTATAGTTGATGACACCAGGTGGGCCGTATTTGGACACTTACCATACAGCAAGTCGACTGGTTTGATATGAGATCCTTTATGGGAACTTATAATTGTTTTAAGCTGCGTTTGTTTGTTGTTCGTTACTAGGTATACGTAGGTAGTCAAAAACGTATTAAAAGTGATTGTGGAGATTATTTTGTCCATGGAAATATATTCTATTTCCTTTCAAATTGTTGTGTCTAAAATTGTACTTTTCCTTTTGTTTCATCGAGCGTTTTAAAATAAAGAAATTAAATAAATAATAAAAAACATTTTTTTTACGAACACTAACATTGAGTTGATAAATATCAAACGCAAATAAGTCCTTCATAAGTGAAAAGGCGGTAGACCAAATTATCTTTTTGCAGATGCTGTCAATGTTATCTTGTATTCTAGAGAAGATAGATTTCAATAATATCTTGCCAGAGTTATAACCCAATTTCGTCAACTAAATTCCGAACGTCTTATTTTCGCCAACTAAATTCCCGGCCACCTAACTTGGGCATAATATGACCAGTTGACAAGTATGAGTTCTTTGCCCACTCGCCCACGTGGTCAAGTTGAGTTTTTTGACCACTCCGTATCAAGGCCGCCTTTTTTGCCGCCATATTATATTTATGTACGGGTTACAAAAAAATAATTAAAATCGTTCGAATTTCGATCGGTAATCTCGTTATGGCTATTTTTGTTGTGTTGTGATGTTTTTGTTGACTGACGTCATGGATGTCAAGAAGTGATGAAAGAAATGATATAATTATAGAAATTAATAACTATACTATGGAAGTTAATCTATATATATAAAAGAAAGTCGTGTTTGTTACACTATTTATAACTCGAGAACGGCTGAACCGATTTGGCTGAAAACTGGTGGGGAGGTAGCTTAGAGCAGGGATGTTAAGGATATCCACATCCGTAACCGAAACTATCGGATATCCGAAATAAAAAAAATATCCATATCCGTAACCGAAACTGAAATAAATGTTCCGGATAATTTCGGATAGGGGCGGAGTCTAAATGAGACATGAGACAAGTTACGACAAGTTGTTTTGATCGGCTGAGTGACACGCGCCGCGCGCGTCTTTTGGATTAATTGTTTCCTTCTGCTGTACAAGTCATAACTAGTTAGCAATCAAATTACGAAATTACGAATACTAATTGGATAAACCGAAAAATAAGTGTTGTGAAAGTTAGTGTGTCATGTGTATTAATTAATCTGCACAAAATGCGTCCTAAATCTAGTCTAATATGGTAATTTTTTGATCAAATTAATCTTGATTCTGCAAAATGTAAACAATGTGGTAAAAACTTTTCACGAAAAGGAGGTGGCACTACATCGTTGAAACTTCATCTTAAATCACAACACAGTAGTAAATACGACGAACTTATTCTGCTAGAAAAAAATAACCAACAAAAACCACTAACATCCAAACAGTTGACACCTTTGCAAGAGTGTAAAAAACAGTTGTCACTAACAGATTCTTTAAAAAATAAATGTGCCTGGGATCACAGTAATACCAAACAAAACGAAATTGATAAATTAGTGGCTGAGATGATTGCGTTACAAAATTTGCCATTTAATTTTGTAGAAGGTGTAGGGTTTCAAAGATTAATGCAGGCAGCATTACCACGTTATAATCTAAGAGGTCGGCAGTATTTTACTAATTTACTGTGTACTGACATCTACAATAAAATGAAGTTGAAGATTCTGGAATTACTCAAGCAATTTGAAAAACTATCATTTACTACAGATGTGTGGTCTGAGCCCAGCGCAAATGTCTCATTACTTAGCTTAATTGGTTGTTGTATGAGTAATTATTACTTATAGGCAGATTGAAGTGCCTGCCAAATGATAACCTATTTATAAATAAAACCATTTGATTATCTATTTGTACGTTACTTTTGAAATTCCTTAGAAATCCAATATCCGTAACCGAAACTATCCGAAACTATCGGATAATTTGGAATAATTTCTTATCCGTATCCGAAACCGGAACCGATATAAAAAAAATCCACTATCCGTATCCATATCCATATCCGAAATTCCATATCCATAACATCCCTGGCTTAGAGCCAGGAGACGGATATAGGATACTTTTTATCCCGTATTTCCTACGGGAACGGTTGTGCTGAGGGTGAAACCGCGGGGCACAGCTAGTAGACTATATTTAAAACGCGGGTAACATCGCGGGGCGCGGCCATTTTATGCATAAAGCTATAATAAGCTATTGCAAAAATGTTTCCGGTGTAAAAAATGGTCTCAATTTTTACTGATTTCAAAACAAGTAGCTCTCATAAAACAAGATAAAAGCCAATTTTGAGCTTAAAATACACAAATATTATAATTTATATATTCTTATAAAGTATTTGATTCCATATTACAAGCTTAGAGCTTAGTTTGGGTCTAATTAACCGTGAGTGAATTTGTCCGGGTATATTTATTTATTTATTTCATAATTTACCTCTTCTTTTACTACCATTACAATCACGGAAAGTTCAGACATATCACATGTTTCACAAGAATTTAAAAAAACAAAATAAAATCAACTTATTTTGGAGCAAAAATATTCTTTTCACGTAATTCTGTGACTCATTGAAGATATTGGAAGTTCTGTCAACTTGTTATCAAATATTTGGTTATTGAATTACTTTGTGATGACTAATATACTAATAGTACTCGATTTGACTAAAGAATTATGTTCTTATCTATCTATACGTGTTTTGTTTTGTTTACGAAACACGGTGCATCCAGGATATGTTACATGCTGTATAACTTCTCTATAATAATACTAGCAGTGCCTCCCGAAATTCTTACGGGTACGGGCACAAGGTAGGTACCTTGTGCCCGTACCCTTAAGAATTTCGGGATGAAAAATAGCCTATTCTTCATCCCGAATCACCTTCCTGTTGGATGTGGCTATCTATTGCAAAAAGATTTTTTTAAATAGGACGGGTAATTCCTGAGATAAGGCCGACCAAACAAATCAATAATTCTCATCTTTATAATATTTATTAGTATAGATACAGAATATAAAATGTTTTATAACAATATATTACATAGTCTGTTCGCAAGACATACATAGTGCGATAGTACGTGTGTGGACCGGGTGCGGGTCACGTGACGTTGGATCCCTTGTATTTTTTCTAAAGGTGTCATACGGGCCGCATCCGGCCCGCAACGGGCCAGTATGGGCCCTTACCGAATCTGTGAGTTTAGATTTGATTCAATATATAACTTAAGCAGTCGGTCCCGGTTGTTTTAAACGTTAGACCATGTCGGAGGCCTTTAGGCGGTCTAAAAACTCCGACACCAGGGTTAGCCACTAACCTATTTGAAATGAATCACTACATAGTATAAAACAAAGTCGCTACTTTTGTCTGTTTGTCTGTCTGTATGCTTAAATCTTTAAAATTACGCAACGGATTTTGATGCGGTTTTTTGTAATAGGTAGAGTGATTCAAGAGGAAGGTTTTTGTGTTAAAAAATTTCCGAAATTCCCACGGGAACGGGCACAACGCGGGTAAAACCGCGGGGCACTGCTAGTCAATGATAAATTAAGAAATATTCCTCAAAAATTGCTTCGACCTAGAACCGAAGACGTGACATCCACACCCGAAGCTCGCGTTGCTCAACCATAGAGGTCAAAATATAACTTTTTATCACTTCACCCGTTTTTATCTCTCTATCTATAATTACATATAGTTTTACAAGAATTACCCATTGTGCGCTGTAATTTAAATACACATTGAGTGAAGTTGACTCACGGAAACCTTTGATTTGCATTCTGTACCTTAATATTACAGCTTTAAGGATTAATATACAATGACGCTATGAAAATCTTAGGGTCTTTAGTACCTTGTCAAACTAAACAATTTGAAAGTTCTCTTCGCATGTTAATAAGTATTATAGATATTACACTATGACAAGGTACTTGGAATGCTCGACGTTTTCATGTGGCGAGTGTAAAATTTTGATTTGCGATTAGTATCTCTGTAATGAAAGAAATAAGTGTCATAATAGTGTGGTGATGTAATGTTTGTATGTGAATCATATTTGAGTTTTCCGTACTACCACCTGTGGTTTACCCGCTATTACCATATTCAATAGGGTAAAAGGATTATTCAGTTTATCCTTTAGATTAGATCCTTTTCAGACGTCGGTTTGACTATGTTAAGAGTGGATAGGACTGCATAAAATCGGTCAGATATTTTATGCAATCTTATTAGACCTGGGAATTGAACCCGGGACATCCCAACATTACCACAGTAGAAGTAAAACCACGAAACGTTGCTAGTAATATTAATAAAGCTCATATGAATAGCACACACGTTGTGCGCATGTCTGTTCATTCATATTATGTTTTACGATTTCCTTACACCGCCAGGATGGGGTCCGTTAGACCCCAGCTTTTATGAATGGAGTCTATTAAAATCTTCTTGAGACTGCAGGTCACATGTTTTAAATGTTCATTCATTCACAATAAATAAAAATAAAGAACATAATTGGGAACTCTTAAAAATATTCCGAGTCCAAAAGATCCGGTCAAATTGATTGAACTTTGACCACCAATACCACAGTTAAAGGTTAAACCTAATTTCAATATAATTTATATGTTCATTCATTCATTCATCCAAAATCATTCATACAACCAACTCATGCTGCAACCATATAAGGTAAACCACTAATAAACTAATAAAATTAAATCAAGCATAAATAAACCAATTACACCCACACATACAAGTTTTAAATTCACACACAAAAACTTAAATACTAACAATTTGATTGACAGTTTTATTAGTAACGACAAAAAGCTGGACTGATTTTGATTAAATCATTGTCTATTGATAGAGGTTGTGGACCCTAGATTATATTACGTATTGTCCTTGGAAAAGGGTAAAAAATATTAATGGGTACTTTCAGTAAAGTAGGTATAAAGCCTTTTATTTCTAAAGCTTTTGTGATTTGAGTCTCATGATCACGTGTTCTTTGGATATAAGAGGTAGTTTATTTTGTCTATGCATAGATGTGTATTGGTCTTTATAGTCTATGAATTAAGATAAAAAAGTCCAAATAATAGATGAGATTTTTAATTTTGTTGAAAAAAGAAGGAATTAATCATTCTGTACTCAAACGTCAATTAAATCAACAATTAACTAATTGACTGTCAATTTTTGATGATTGAATTGTATGCCAAAATCTCTATTGACATAGTTTTGACACATTTCATGTAATCACTTTGAGTGCGGCAGTATACCATGGATGAAACTTTGAGTCTTTCCAAAAAGCAGCAGTCAAAATTATCGAGCTACCTTTCTTCAAACTAGTAAACAATATTTGTTTCAATTCTATAGAGGTGAGATCAAAACCATTGTCTATGGGTACATCCTAATTCCAAGTTCAAAACTCGGTATTTCCAAATATGGCAACTTGTTTAGAATGTGAACGGTAACAGATTACAAACATATTTTATACTAACTTCGGTTTGCTGTTTTACCTATTTTGTTCCCGTTCCCGTAAGAATTTCGGGATTTTTTATACATATAAACCTTCCTCTTGAATCGCTCTATCTATTAAAACAAACGGCATCAAAATCCGTTGCGTAGTTTTAAAGATCTAAGCATACATAGGGACAGACAGTAGAAAGCGACTTTGTTATATATGTAGTAATACTAGCTTTGCTTTGTGTTTTACCCATTTTGTACCCGTTCCCGAGGGAATTTCAGGATAAAAATACCTTATGTAGGAAAACAAGATATCAAACTACAAGTGTGTCTAATTTTATGTAAATCCAAGCAGCCGTTTTTGCGTAAAAGAACAAATCACATCTGGCTAGGCAACGTTTCTTATTTATCGATAACTAGCAGCGCCCCGCGGTATTACCCGCGTTGTGTCCGTTCCCGTGGGAATTTCGGGATTTTTTTTACATAAAAACCTTCCTCTTGAATCACTCTACCTATTACAAAAAACCGCATCAAAATCCGTTGCGTAATTTTAAAGATTTAAGCATACAGACAAACAGACAAACAGACACGAAACAGAGACGACTTTATTTTATACTACGAGTATGTAGTGATGTAGTGACTAACTAACAGCGTCCCGCAGTTTTATCTACTTTATTCCTATTCCTGTAAGAATTTCGGGATGAAAAGTATCCTATAATATTTCTCTTGAACGTGGCTATCTATACTAATATTATAAAGAGGTAAAATTTGTAAGTTTGTTTGTTTGTTTGTAATCTCAGGAATTATCCGTCCGATTTGAATAATTATTTTTGTAATGGATAGCCACATTCAACGGGAAGGTTATAGGCAATTTTCATCCTGAAATTCCCACGGGAACGGGTACAACGCGGGTAAAACCGCGGGGCGCTGCTAGTTAGAGATAAAAAGATTTTTCTAAATCCAACTGGTATTTCCAGAGATATTCGCGTTTAAATAAACAATGCAATCTCTTCAACTTCATTATAATAATGTAGGTAGTAGGCACAGATAGTAAAGTATAAATAAAGTATAGTTTGACATTTTAAGACCCGTTCACTCGTTCTTTCGGTCAGTAGTCTCACTCACGACTGTTTATTTAAATATTTAGAATTGATTCACGAAAATCGGTACAGTATTTTAAGTCAAGGTGAAGTTTGGTAAATATTTTGAATATTTCGTGCTAATGAATGGGTCTTATGTAATGTTTATATTATAATGTCTTACCGTCTTATTCATAAAAGATATTTAACTTAAACAGTGTTTTAAAGTGTTTTGTCTCTTTCGCTCTTTGGCAAATAGCGTATGTCGGAAAGAGACAAACCATTTGATAGCTAAAGTGCGTTGTTTAACAAACCCTATGCGCTGTGATTGGTGAATCAGGCTCCGCGTTGCTTCAATAGAAACGCACCCTAACAAACTCAGTTTTATTCAGTACTAGCAGCGCCCCTCGATTTTACCCGCGTTGTGTCCATTCCTGTGGGAATTTCGGGATGAAAAATAGCCTATGTTACTCGTAGATAATGTAGCTTTCGAATGGTGAAAGAATTTTTTAAAACGGTCCAGTAGTTTTTGAGCCTATTCATTACAACCAAACAAA
The DNA here is from genome assembly GCA_963082685.1 of Cyclophora albipunctata. Taxonomy (NCBI): domain Eukaryota; kingdom Metazoa; phylum Arthropoda; class Insecta; order Lepidoptera; family Geometridae; genus Cyclophora; species Cyclophora albipunctata. The sequence continues at coordinate 5,389,793 of OY720138.1, read as the reverse complement.
CAAAGTTTTCCTCTTTATAATATTAGTGTAGATAGGTTCTTAGAAGTACGTATAGAGGTATCACTATCACTACATAGTATAAAACAAAGTCGCTTTCCGCTGTCTGTCTGTCTCTATGTATGCTTAGATCTTTAAAACTACGCAACGGATTTTGACGTGGTTTTTTTAACAGATAGAGTTGATTCATGAAGAATGTTTATATGTATAAAAAATCTCAAAATTCTTACGGGAACGGGCAACAAGGCGGGTAAAACCGCGGGGCGCTGCTAGTACATATATATGAGCTTATTATAACCAGAGCCCTAATAAGAACGGAACCCAAGGCCCTATTTGTCCTTAACACAAATCAAAGAACGAACAACCACAATATTATTAAAAATAATTAATAGAAGTTTTATAATTATGTCATTCGCTCACATTCTGACGTTCATTCATTAGGTAAATCATTTTATGATATACGAAGCCAGTTTGTTGTATTTTGTATCCTATTATAACGGTATATGGTATAAATTAGTTAGTTCATTCAATAGATGTCAAATGTCAGTAAGTATTGCAAAAAAGTTGCCCATGTGCGTGGGACTTGATTTATCAGTTTTATTTCCTAAACTGTTGATTAAAGGTCGATTTATATCTACAGACATTGAGCGTGGCAGACACGTGCCGTGACAGACACCCACAGACACCATTTATTTATATGTAACGTATCGAAACGTGCCGTGACAGACACCCCGGCTACCGACAGACACCGTCATCGGCGTCCGCTCTCACTGGCAGTTACTGCATAGCTTTAGAAGAAAAAGCATGTTATTGAAAATGTTCAAACACTTCTCTATTGAAGATTTGTCCATAATTGCATTATTGTTAGAAGAAGAAGATAAAACTAAAAAAAGAGCAAAACGCATGGCTGTACATCCTATGCTTAAGAAAAGAAAATTAGAAGGAGAATACTGGACACTCTTTAAAGAACTGGTTGACGATGAAAAAAAATTTTTCATATATTTTCGGATGAGCCGGTACCAGTTTGACATTTTACTAAACAAAATTGAATTGCTGATAACCAAACAAGATACAGTTTTTAACCGTACATTGCACCGTTTTTCAGATATTCGCGAAAAACACTTTTTTTTTACATTTGACCTTGAATAAAAAAAAACCATACACGGGAATGATGACACATTGTTTATAATTATGTTTTGAACAATTTTCCTGATTTTCAGCTTGTTGGGACTTTATGCAACCTCGAATGTCTAAATTGACCGGAGTAGTTAGTACGCAGTTCCGATACTCTATTCACACTGCCCGGCAAGGAGCCACAGACACGTACAGACATGTACCGCGCAGACAAAATATTCTTTCCGAGAATACTGGCCGGGCACGACACGTGTCTGTACGCGTCTGTACGGCCGCGTTACGATAGATATAAATACGTTAATAGTTACTGTATGGAAGAATATCATTTTGTCTGCCACGGCACGTGTCTGCCACGCTCAATGTCTGTAGATATAAATCGACCTTTAAGGTCGATTTATATCTACAGACATTGAGCGTGGCAGACACGTGCCGTGACAGACACCCACAGACACCATTTATTTATATGTAACGTATCGAAACGTGCCGTGACAGACACCCCGGCTACCGACAGACACCGTCATCGGCGTCCGCTCTCACTGGCAGTTACTGCATAGCTTTAGAAGAAAAAGCATGTTATGAAAATGTTCAAACACTTCTCTATTGAAGATTTGTCCATAATTGCATTATTGTTAGAAGAAGAAGATAAAACTAAAAAAAGAGCAAAACGCATGGCTGTACATCCTATGCTTAAGAAAAGAAAATTAGAAGGAGATTTTTTCTTCGGTGGTCGAAAACACCGAGTTTGGCGTCGATTTCGACATAACTATCAAAAAGTGACTTGTAAGAGCTTTCAAATGCGTAAGTCATGTCACTGTTGAGCATTCCGTCCAGGTTCCACAGCACCTCCAGTGGTAATTCTTCGGTGGTCGAAAACACCGAGTTGGCCATCGAATTCGATATAACTATCCAGGAGTAACTTGTACAACTCTTCAAGACCTTTCAAATGACATGGGTCATGTCACTGTTGAGCATTGGGGCAGGCTCCATAGTTACCTGCCCGAGGTCCTTAATTTTGACATTTCTGGAGCGTGTAGTTCAATAACGGTTTGGAATATGGAAAAAGTGGATGGAATTAAAGTTATAGAGAATTTTATAAGCTTTCATTTCATCATACACTTTTTTTTTGCTACATTGCACCGTTTTTCAGATATTCGCGAAAAACACTTTTTTTTTACATTTGACCTTGAATAAAAAAAAAACCATACACGGGAATGATGGGGAACTTTTACACATTGTTTATAATTATGTTTTGAACAATTTTCCTGATTTTCAGCTTGTTGGGACTTTATGCAACCTCGAATGTCTAAATTGACCGGAGTAGTTAGTACGCAGTTCCGATACTCTATTCACACTGCCCGGCAAGGAGCCACAGACACGTACAGACATGTACCGCGCAGACAAAATATTCTTTCCGAGAATACTGGCCGGGCACGACACGTGTCTGTACGCGTCTGTACGGCCGCGTTACGATAGATATAAATACGTTAATAGTTACTGTATGGAAGAATATCATTTTGTCTGCCACGGCACGTGTCTGCCACGCTCAATGTCTGTAGATATAAATCGACCTTTATCTGTTAATTTATTGGTGGTATTTGTTATTTTAATTTCTAATAGATACGTAACAATGTATGACGTTTGTAGTTGCAAGAAAATAAACAGACGATCCTTTCGCTGTGCTTTCCAAAATGAGATTCCTACTAATATTATAAATGCGAATGTGAGGATGGATGTATGTATGTCTGTTACTACATATTTCACGAAAAAACTACTTGATGGATTTGGATGGAACTTTACAGTAATGTAGTTTGTACATCAGAATAACACATGGGATGCATTTAATCCCGAAATTCTCGCGGGAACAGGTACACGGAACAGTTAGCTACTTTTACGGTTACAGTTTGCTTATATGTGATTTTTTTATTTGACATTCGGCCCTGTTACAAAACAGTTCCTGAACCATTATACCTTTGATTTTCACTAATTGTATCCCATCATTTGTCCCCAGGACGCAGGAGCATCGTCAATGGGCTGACGCGATGTTCCGCACGGCGTCCGTCGAGGGCTCGGGGCCCCGGACCCCGCCCGCCTACGCGCCACACCCGCCCTACGCCCCGCCCCGCTTCTTCCCGCCTAGAATCCGCCCGCCTCCACCGCAGTACTGCTTCGACGCAGCGCGCTTCGCTTGCGATGCTTCCAAGCCTCGTTACTTAGACGTAGAACGAGAGAGATTGGTAACCCGTTGGCTCGCCGAGGCTAATGAGGCCTTGGTTAGAAGGGACAGACCTCCAAGATACAAGCCTAGGAGTAGTGAAAGAAGACCAGAATATTTGGAGAGGAGAACGGAATGGTCTGACAACTTTATGTTGAGTCGACGTAACGGGTCTGTTGAGCCTGAGGAGGAGGCTGAGGTGTTGACTTTGAAAGACTTTGTGGATAAGTTCTCTTTGCCAAGGGTGGTGAAGTTCGAAGGGGAAGATCGGCCGGTGCTGCTGTACAGGGTGCTGGAGGCGCACCGAAGGGTGGAGGCGGTGCCCTTGGCGGGGAAGAAGGGGAAGTTGGTGGGCAAGCCGCTGTATATACCGGACTCTTATGATGGTGAGTGGACATTTTTATAACTTAGATATAACTTAGCCTATAACTTCTGGAACATGTGTTACCTTAAATAAACATTTAGGGCCGACACTGGTTTAAGCGGGCGCACGCCGCGGTGCCATACAAAAGTGAAACGACGCATGCGCACGCGGCGGGCGCACGCGACGGGCGCACGCTTAACGCAGTGTTGACCCTTAAGTATTTATTTATTATTATTCAAAGACTTATCTGTTATTTATTTATTATTATACAAAGGACTATCAAAATGCAATTTGGCTTTGTTAGCCACATCTCAATTCATGTATAAGCTTGGACTGACACTTCAGGGAGAACAATATTACATAAGTACCTTTTAATTCTATCTATCTTACTTTTTGACTACCAGGTATAGATTGACTAATTTAAGGTAGCCTAAACTGGTATAGTTCGACTATGAGAAGGTGGACGTTTGTAATACTCTTAAAGTTCCATTATTTTAACTTGATCTACTATTTTAATAACTTCTAATTTTAATACTTATGAAACCAACTTCGACATTATATTTAACGTAAAAGCACTAAAATAAAACGCTTCTAAACAACGAACAACCATACACAAAAGTAAAGTAAAGTATAAGACTGTAATGTCCCACTACTGGGCAAAGGCCTCTCACCTCACTGAAGATATCAGTATAGTGAGGAGGATTAGGCATTACCACCATATGGCTCGGGTATGAGATCACCAACCATATACAAATCCATACATACGAGTATCACTATCACTACATAGTACGAGTATAAAATAAAGTCGTCTCTGTTTCGTGTCTGTTTGTCTGTTTGTCTGTATGCTTAAATCTTTAAAATTACGCAACGGATTTTGATGCGGTTTTTTGTAATAGGTAGAGTGATTCAAGAGGAAGGTTTTTATGTAAACAAATTCCCGAAATTCCCACGGGAACGGGCACAACGCGGGTAAAACCGCGGGGCGCTGCTAGTTATTTGATAAAACAAAGTCCCCGGCCGCGTCTATCTTTCTGTTCGCGATAAACTCAAATACCACTGCACGGATTTTGACGCGGTTTTTTATATCGAAAGAGTGATTCAAGAGCAAGGTATATATGTATAAGAATTCCCGGAATTCCTACGGGAACGGGCATAACGCGGGCAAAACCGTGAGGCGCTGCTAGTTAAAGATAAATCTACATATATAAGCCTTAATCAAACATAGTACCGTCTAACATTGACAGCACAACAGTACACTTGCAAGCAATTAATCAGGCGAATACAAAAACCTTCAGTTGTCTCACTCAATGGTCGGAAGCGATTCAAACGACATTACTGAACAATACCCTATTGCTCATCAAATTGGTCACAAGTCATGTGACATACCATTTACGACCTATTTAGTGTCAAGTGTCAATTAAGACTTTAGTGTCGATAAAAAATACATTAAAAAAACTTTATATATTTATTGTAGTAAAAATATTATAAAGCTGAAGAGTTTGTTTTGTTTGTTTGTTTGTTTGTTTAAACGCGCTAATCTCAGAAACTACTGAACCGATTTGAATAATTCTTTCACTGTTAGATAGTCTATTTATCGAGGAAGGCTATAGGCTACATTTTATCCCGGATTTCCTACGGGAACGGGCACAACGCGGGTAAAACCGCGGGGCGCTGCTAGTTGTAGTAATATGGAAATAAAATAAATTATGATTTGTCATATTGATACGAAAACTCTATAGATCTATTAATAAAAACGCGCATTAAGAACAATTTACCTATCAAATGGTTTGTTTCTTTCTGACATACGCAATTTTCCGAAGAGCAAAAGAGACAAAACACATTGTAACAGTGTTTTAGTTACACCGCGTTCATTAATAACACGGATAATAATATTTTGTTTGTATTTATTTAATTTGGTTAATTTTGGTTAAAATAATTTGGAATTAGATGTGAGAATAATCTATGCGATGTTACAATATTTTTTGGGAAAAGTAAGTTTATAGTTTAAGAATCAGCCTCCGTGGTCTAGTGGTTTGAGCGCTCGGCTCACGATCCGGAGGTTCCGGGTTCGATTCCCGGTGGGGATATCTCACAAAAATCACTTTGTGAGACCGTCCTAAGTTTGGTTAGGGCATTGCAGGCTGAATCACCTGATTGCCCGAAAAGTAAGATGATTCCGTGCTTCGGAGGGCACGTTAAGCCGTCGGTCCCGGTTACTTTCTACGGATAGTAGTCGTTACTTGAGCCATGTCAGAGGCCTTTGGCGGCTCAATAACTCTGACACCAGGATTGGTCAGGTTGACCATCCACTCGATGAAGAAGAAGAAGAAATTTAAGAATTAGGTTTAATAAAAACAAATTTTTTTAAAAATAACTACTTTTTATCCCAAATAACCCACGAAAACGGGTACAATACGAGTAAAGCCACGCTACTAGTAAGTACATGTAATTAATAAATATATTTCATTCATTCTCAGTTAATGCGTGTTTGACATTCAAGTACTACCATAGTTGATTTTATTTCTGTAATTAATTCACGTAAGGTCAGCATAAAAACCGCTTAAGACTATTACGACAACAATTACCCAAACTACTCGTCCCAAACTGTACTCATTCTAATAAAAATCCTATTTACAATGTCATTTAAAAATAAAACGTGTGCTATATAAAATAGGGGTGATTTTACTCTAATTTGCTACAGTTTTTTGTGTGAATTTATTTCAATTTTTGATTGATTTATTTTGACAGACAATCCGGTACAGCCAGGCAATAAAATTGATTAATTAATTATCTTTTTTTACTGTGTGCAATAAAATAATAAAGACTATTTTGTTGTTATTCTAAACTATAGAGCTTGGGATATTTATTGTTGGTAATTAAACAAGGAAAATAGATTTTATTACGAGAAACGAATTACAATATTAAAATATATTTTAGGAACAGAGAAACTACTCGTATATTAAGATGGTCAATTTTTCTTTAAAATTAAATATATAGAATAAAAACTCCACACTAAAAATAAAAACTCTTTTCAATTCCACCACAACATAACCTCAAAGTTTAATCTATCTGTCAAACTCAACACCTGTCAAACTAAAAGATTTCCCGCCCTGTATTCCCGCCAAACATTTTCAAATAAAAGAATAAGTAAACCACAGACTACTATGTATTATTCTATTATTCTTTCTGTCATGTCATTTTTTAAATAAAGAAATATGTAAACCATAGACCATAAATGCCTCTGTCATGTCATGTAAAGCATATTTTTTCTTTTTCAACCTAAGGGCTAAGCTACTGTATTGGTTCTGCCAGTTTACAAAAAGCCTTGGGCTTGCGTGGGAGCCCATAACACTATGCCATATAAGGCTACGTACAGACAAGGCTGCAGCTTAGCCTCACGGTATTTGAATATAACAAGATGTTGTAGGTTTTATTGTGTAGTAATAATTAACCTTAGATTTGGTTTGTCTTTTGTTTGTTAAGTTTAATTGAGAGATTAATTTGAAGCTTGATGTACGTTGAACACTTTGAAGGCTGCCTCGCTCGCACAGAGAACGTGTTAGAAGGCGATAAGACTGATATGATAAATACTGTGTGGTGATTGGAGACTCATTGTCGGAAAAATCGAATTTTAAACATTCTACCAATCAAGTATATATACTTGTATATATACAAGTATATATACAAGTAATAAAGCTGAAGAGTCTGTTTTGTTGTTTATTTAAACGCGCTAATCTCAGAAACTACCAATCCAATTTGAATAATTCTTTTTGTATTGGATAGCTACATTTAAGACAAAAGTTGTGAAAAAGTTTTCATCCCGTAACTCCCACGGGAACGGGCCGGAAACCACGCTGCTAGTATACATATAAATATACATACTAGTGATATATAAAACCATCCTAACATTTACATATACTCGTAACTATGCAAGTAGCAATATAGTTACAAACTCAAAATATAATTGTTATAAAAACCATACCTTCCCTTCCTCAGTCGGGCAAATAGTCGGACATAATACAGCTCATTGTGCCTAACGGTCAGGACTCGCTTCAGAGGTCACAGGTTCAATTCCCGGTAAATCACCAGCTTTCGATTATCACGAAATTATTGTGCACGATTATATTAGATAGGATGGTTTTATAGTTTTTTGATAGAGACGTTGTCTATGGTATAGCTTATTGTTTGTTGTCTATAGATAGAGTATGTTATGTGAATTAATTTATGGTGCCATTGAACCGAAAAAGAAGTATGTTTACTATCTATGGCTGATGTTTTAGACACGTACTTCAGGTATATTTTTAAGAACTAATGAGTCGTTCGCCTACACTGTGGTACCCCCATCTCACAATCATCATATTTTAATGACTAAACGCGTTTTTTTTAATTGCTTATTCGCTATCTATCTATATATTGTCCCTTTCCAACATACGCTATTTATCAAAGAGCTTAAGAGACAAAACATTTTATTTATAGGGCTGTTTTAAAGAGCTTTTATGAATAAGACGATATTAAATTAATTATTAATTCCAACACAACTTTTGTTAATACAATTTTCAAACCAACAGTGTTTTTATAAAACATATCATTATTTATATATTGTATTTGCCAAACACCGCGCTAATTGGTACAAATATTTGTGCAAACATTCGCTTATGTGTGAAGCATTTCGCACCGATATTCTTTTAACTAGGTGTGAATTACAAACATGTGTGATTCATCGATTGAATTCGACTCACGTTGTGTGTGTGTGTGAGTGTACGTGTGATTGATTTCAATTGTTTTGCTGATTGTACTTGGCATGCAAATCATATGGCTTTATTTACTTGAAGCTTTGTTTGCTTAAATTATTAATTGTTTATCCTTAATCCTTAGTTATGTTTGCAAGTCAGTTCGGTTGTTTCCATTGTTAGTAATAGTTTAGTGTTTTAGTCCTTATATGTCTACACTAATAGTATAAAGAGGAAAACTTTGTTTGTTTGGTTGTAATGAATAGGCTCAAAAACTACTGGACCGTTTTTAAAAATTCTTTCACCATTCGAAAGCTACATTATCCACGAGTAACATAGGCTATTTTTCATCCCGAAATTCTCACAGGAATGGACACAACGCGGGTAAAACCGCGGGGCGCTGCTAGTGTTGCATAAAGACATACCGCCTTATTCATCTATATACTAAGTAATATTATAAAGAGGTAGAATTTGTAAGTTTGTATGTTCGAGCTAATCTCGGGAACTACCAGTCCGATTTGAATAATTCTTTTTGTAATAGATAGCCACATTCAACGGGAAGGTTATAGGCTATTTTTCCCTTCCGAAATATCTACAGGAACGGGCACTACGCGGGTAAAACCGCAGGGCGCTGCTAGTAAACGATGTTTAACTTAAACACTGTTTTAAAGTGTTTGTCTCTTTCGCTCTTTGGCAAATAGCGTATGTCGGAAAGGGACAAACCATTTGATAGCTAAAGTGCTATAAATAAGCGTTTATGAATAAGGCTCATACTTACTGAATATACAGCATACCTTGCTTTTTAATCCTTATGATTAATCAATGATCAGTGTGTTATGATTAATCAAAAATCAATTAAATAAAATAGAAACTACTATATACTACTAGCTGCGCCCCGCGGTTTCACTCGCGTTGTACCCGTTCCCGCGGGAATTTCGGGATGAAAAATAGATGTTGGCCTATTCTCAGACCTACTCAATATGCTCACAAAATTTCATGAGAATCGGTCAAGCCGTTTCGGAGGAGTACGCGAACGAACACTGTGACACGAGAATTTTATATAAGAAGATATATCTCCCTCTAGAGACAGGGGAACAAGACGTGTGGCTTTTAGCTGTGTTCTTATGATTAATTAATCATTATGATTATTATGATTGGTGGCTTAGCTTATTTCAATGTGGGTACGCTTAGGGTGCGTTTTCATTTAAGCGGATCTGTACAGAGCTCAATCACGACACATTATGAAAAGATTTTGACATGCGTTATTTGACTTCTTCTTCATCGAGTGGATGGCCAACCTGACCAATCCTGGTGTCCGAGTTATTGAGCCGCCAAAGGCCTCTGACATGGCTCAAGTAACGACTATTATCCGTAGAAAGTAACCGGGACCGACGGCTTAACGTGCCCTCCGAAGCACGGAATCATCTTACTTTTCGAGCAATCAGGTGATTCAGCCTGCAATGCCCTAACCAAACTGAGGAAAGTCTCACAAATAGGTTTTTGTGAGATATCCTCACCGGGAATCGAACCCGGCACCTCCGGGTCGTGAGCCGGGCGCTCAAACCACAAGACCACGGAGGCTGTTATTTGACAATTTCAATGCGCTGTGATTGGTCGGTTGCGCTCCTCACAGCTTTTCTCTGCTTCAATAGTAACGCCTAAAGGTCCTAGCAACACAAAGAATTCCCCGAAGCGGTGACAACTAAGGTTCTAATCAGTTCCCTGGCGATCACTTCTCATTAAAAAAACGTCCTTTGTCAGTACGTGTTGTGTTTTAAACATCATTCGATTGGGTCCCTTCAGCCGAAGCCCTGTAGACAATGGTTACCAGGGAGGGACCTAGGACTTATCAAATAGGGTCACTACTGCAGACAAATTATTTTATTTTTATAGCATAACTAGCTGTTTCCAGTTCTATCTGCAACATACCAGTTCCCGCGGGAGTTTCGGGTTTGTAAAAAGTATTGTAGGCTCCTGTTTATCTCCTGTACCAAATTTCCAAATCCCCGCGGTTTTACCCGCGTTGTGCCCACTACCGTAGAAATATCGGTATGGAAAATATTACCTGCTCGTTGAATGGAACTATCTATTACAAAAAGATTTATTCAAATTGGATAGGCAGTTTCTGATTATTAGTCCTTACAAAAAAATTAAAAAACTTAGAAACTTTACCTCTTTATAATAATATAAATATATTTTGGATAAATTTGCAAAATTACCAACATCAAGTACCAGGATACGCATAATGCCCCTCTTCCCTCGCTCCTGAGTCCACCCCTGAACGGAATCCTTGTCTATCAAGTGACAATCTTTAGCACGTTCGAATTCACATGTCTGCGCTACTATCACAGCTTTCTTGCCAAGAGACTTTCGGACTTAGTGATATAACAATAAAGGTGATTGTTAGTAGAATTTGATTGTCTGGAGTTTAGTCTAGTTGACTTGATATGGTTAAAGAAATGATCTAAAAGTCATTCAAAATATGTTTTGTTCAATAAAGAAGTTGGATTTAAAATTCCACAAATGGCCGTTGCCAATAATCTCTATCCGTAATACAAGATAGCCCAGCAACCTTTGACATTTTCAATTGAATACAACTTCGCTTTTATTTTACCCTAGCAGTGCCCCAAGGTTTTACCCGCGTTGTGCCCGTTCCCGTGGAAATTTCGGGAATTTTTATATTTATAATTTGCTCCTCTTGAATCACTCTATCTATTAAAAAAACTGCATCAAAATCTGGTGCGTAGTTGTAAACATCTAAGCGACTTTGTAGTGATTTATTCATACTTTACGTAGCATAAAAGTTCGCAACTGATTGACATGTAAATAGAACAGAAGTTCTAGAATAATAATTACCCACATATTAATATGCCACATCCAATATTTATTACTTCCTGTGTCCCAGTTCCGAACGAGCACAACACTAGTTGACAACTGTCATACTATCGGCATTTCGGAACATATTCCGGAATGGGTCATACTTCGGAACCATTTCGGAACTAAAGTAAACTTCTGTCAAATGTCACAATGTAAGAAGTCAAAGAGACAAGTTATTGATTAAAATTGTATTGTAATGACATCTTTCATATTGTGTGTAGATGTCCGTTCATTGTAGCTAGAGTATAGAGTGATCTAGACAAATACTGTAACAAATCTGCAGAGTGTATTTCTCTCAACGCGCTAGACTTCGAAGACTAGTCGTATTTTAATAAAACTTTTTTATTATAACTTCGATCAATATTGTTGATCGAGATCTCTCACAACTAGATGTCGGGTTGGCGGAAAAATAGGTCTCGGAGAATAAGGCCTCATTTGAAAAGTGAGCTCTTATTTTATTCATAAGTTTTGCTACTTTATTGCTAGGTGTCATGGTTGTAATTAGGTTGAACTTCGAACTGTTTTAAAACTTTTGTTTCAGTCAGGTAGTAAACAAAATAAGCTGTCACACGTCATCCACGCGGACAGTATTTAGCTTTGATTATGTACGTGACCCGATATCTAGTTGTGTATTGTTGATCGAAGGACTATAACGGCTATTTTCATACATACATTTTCTACCAAAAAATTACTACAACAACGTACAACTAAACCAACATTACAACACAGATAGAACCCCCCTATTCATAAAAACACCCCTTTCACTTTCCTAAACACCACCCTGTTCCAGTAATCAAGGCTCATTTCATAACACTGTCCCTAATTTGCCAGTATTCCTATTTATCCTTAAGGAACACTTACATCCCGTTATTCTTCAACTAAACGATACCGCCGTCTTTGAAGTAAACACTTTATTTAAAACAGTAATTATTGGTGTTTACTCTGACTGTACTTATATGTATGTACTTACTACCAGTACGCCCCGGTTTTGCCCGCGTTGTGCCCGTTCCTGTAGGAATTTTTGGATGAAAATAGCATATAACCTTTCCGTTGAATGTGGAGAGGTGAATGTGAACATGGACAGCCCATTATTTATTGGAACAAAGTTCCTTATCGCGCGTTGCGAAAGGGGGCTGGACGGAAAAGTTGTAACGACACTTTTTGCATTAGAGAGAGACAAACAGAGAAACACGAGCACGCCAGAGAGAGACAGACCTCTCTGACGTGCCTTAGTAGAGATTTAATGAGTGATTTTGACATGTAATGTATGAAAAATTACGTCAATTAGTTAAGTATCTATTTAATGGACGTCTTCGAATATGTCAGTGTAACCTAAAAAGATTGTCACAAAAAGTAAGTTCTGATAAGTAAGTGGCGAGCCTTTGTCACATATTGAACCTATTAGATACTTCATTTAAAACAAATGCGCGTGCGCATTAGCCCAGTGATCGTGTCCCGGTTATGCGTTGAAAATGGAAAGTGGTGCTAATTGTGCGTCCGATAAGCGCACGCGCATACTCCTTTGATTCCCTAGGGTGAACAGTAAATAGGTATCTAGACTAGGTCATATACTTAGGGTCAAAGTTGTTCATTCATTAATTTCAAGTAGGTTAATGGCCAACCCTGGTGTCGGAGTTTTTAGACCGCCTAAAGGCCTCTGACGTGGTCTAACGATTGAAACAACCGGGACCGACAATTTAACGTTCTCTCCGAAGCACGGTAGCGCTCAGATAGAGCCACCATTGGCCACCCATCCAAGTCAAGAAGAAATTATATAAATTGTGTAGATAATTATTACGAGTACACTTATATATACAACCAATTTGGTGTTTTTCAAAATATAACAATAAGAACTAATCTCAATGATATTTAAAAATAATTTTTTATTGTCATCGCTTTTGTTGCACTATGGCACCCTCGTAAAATCATTTAACACTCGCTGGATAACACTCCTCTACATACAACTCCGACAATGTCAAGTTTTTCAACAAAATACTTTTAAATCATAAACCCAAGTACCAACATAATAGTAAAACACGTAAGTATCCACAGATTGCCGCAGCATTGTTTCCAAGTGTCGTAATGTTGGCAGCTTTGTCCCATAGCCATTGTCTATAGTGTCGCAACTCCAGCGCATGTTAATTAACATGTTTTGTTTTTAAGAAATTGTTTGGTAAAGAATGTTTAATAGTACGATTACTGCGTAAGAACAGTATCGATTCCCGGTGGGGACAATGTCTCACAAAAATCTCTTTGTGAGACTGTCCTCAGTTTGGTAAGGGCATTGCAGGCTGAATCACCTGATTGCCCGAAAAGTAAGATGATTCCGTGCTTCGGAGGGCACGTTAAGCCGTCGGTCCCGGTTACTTTCTACGGATAGAAGTCGTTACAAGAGCCATGTCAGAGGCCTTTGGCGGCTCAATAACTCTGACACCAGGATTGGTCAGGTTGACCATCCACTCGGTGAAGAAGAAGAACGCATTGAAATTGTCAAATAAGGTATTGACAGTGTTAAAATCTTATTGCGTTGTGATTGGCCGAGGGCGCGTTTACATTGAGCTGTGTTTACATTGAGCTGTGCGGATCTCAATTGATCTATCACAATGCATTACGAAAAGATTTGACAATGTCAATGCGTTGTTTGACAATCACAATGCGCTGCGATTGGTGAATCGGGCCCACCCTTAGCCCACAAGTCTCAATAACCTTTAGAATGTGTTTTCATTAAAGAGGAGTGGATCGGTGCTCGATTCATCACACTGGGAATTAAGATTTAGTTATTCAGGACAAATAATCATACTATAATATAAATTCGATTAGATGTATGAATGTATTTTTGTTACTATTTCACGCAAAAACTACTGAACGGATTTGGATGAAACTTTACAGTAATATAGGTTATACATACAAAGTAACACATGAGATACAATTTATCCCGAAATTCCCACGGTAACGGATACAACGCGGGTAAAACCGCGGAGCACGGCTAGTAGATAATGAAATGACGCTTCAATAATAGATCGCGATCATTACTTATTAAGTTTGTTTCAAACAAACTTTGGAATTTGCCGGTTCTCAGTTTATTTACTTAGTCAATGTCAAAGATACTGTATAGAAGGGCCTTAGGATAGGACTGCCATAACTGACAAAGCCTGGGAGGTCCATAAACGTCCGTAATGGATACGTCGGAAGATGATCCTGAGGTACCAGCGAACTGAGTACAATCATATACAAAATCTTTGACTACCTTTGGCACAGTGGCATGTGAGAGCGCTTACTGTGTCGTAGAGAGAACAATTTTGTTTGCATTGATTCAAACAGCTTGTATTCGCAATGTTGAATACTATTTATATATTATTTCTCTTTTCAATATATCACGTATTAATTTTTTTGCATTGTCATGGCTTTAGATATATATTAAATATGTATTGTTAATACATATTTTTAATACGTAGACGGAGACAGGAGGGTGTCATAAGTTTGACACATGTCATGTGACCGTGTGAATCAATTTGTGATTGTTATGTTGGTGGTAGATTAATGCGTTCAAATTATTATTATTGTATGTAACAGAAACTGTTTCTCCCTTTTTCAAGGGGTGCTTATAGCACGGGCCAAAGCCAAGTGCATTTATTAAAATAGAGTATACATAGATAATACAAAATTATAGGTACATTTTATTATATTTCCCTAAATGCCCCATTGTTGGGTAAAGCTCCCCCCCCCCCTCCCCACTTATTCCACTCAGCACTGTCAAGAGCCTCCTGACACGAACCAGACAAGTAACTTTCAAGTAGGCATGTGTCGATCGGTCAATTTTGAAGATCGAATCAATACTGATCGATTACGACTAAAGACCCGGTTCATTTGACCCGATCAATTGATTTGTTTGGTAATTGATTGAATGGATTGTAAAGTGATGTGAATCACTACATAGTATAAAACAAAGTCGCGTCTGTTTTGTCTGTTTGTCTGTATGCTTAAATCTTTAAAATTACGCAACGGATTTTGATGCGGTTTTTTGTAATAGGTAGAGTGATTCAAGAGGAAGGTTTTTATGTATAAAAAATCCCGAAATTCCCACGGGAACGGGCACAACGCGGGTAAAACCGCGGGGCGCTGCTAGTTGATTGATAAAAAAAAACTATAATGTCATCACAATTTTTTGCGAACGATTGTTTTAATGAATGAATTAATAGCCAAACATTAACGAGACACATAAATCTATTCTCCTCAATAGTTTTAACTTCTATATAATTACTTCAATGACGGTGAAAACAACTAAAGGAATGACCGAATCAATTTAGTGATCGAATCAATCTCTTTATTGTAAAGACCCGATCTTTTTAATTCGATCAATTGCGATCGACACATCTCTACCGTCAAGCTCGTGTCGCCATCTTTGTTTTGGTCTGCTGTGGCGTCTTCTACTAGAGTTCCATCATGGTGGCAATGTTTGCCCAAATGTTTGTCAAATAAAAAAGCTTTATTGTGTTATTACAAACAGTAAATAGATAAAACACACTTTTGTCTCTAACGTTACCCACTATGTATGTATTCGTACGTTCTTAACTTTGTAACTGTGTATTATTGCTGTCATTAGAGCGAGCTGCGCAGGCGCACGCTAAAACACCACTTTTATAGTTTACACTTACATAATGTTCTTGGTCGGTACGTTGTTATAGTAATGCCGATAAAAGGAAATATGAAGGACAGATATTTAAAAAGAGTAAAATAAAGAAACCTGGAATTTTATATCTATCTAATGGTACAGGTAATTTTGACATATTTAATGAAAGTACAATCTAACTAGTCCAAAAGTCATACAAACTGGCGATACGATTGCCATTTTTACGTAGTAACTACATATTTCAATACCTTTTGGTGTAGATAAGTAGGTATTTGACCCATTGAGTCATAATGTACTATTAGAACATGATTGGAACCTAATGATTTGACCCACGGAAGAGCGAAGTCCTTACTACGTGATTTGATCTCATTTTTTGAGCTCTGAACCAAAAGGGCTATAAAAAGGGTTCATTCATTCATTTATTTCGAGTAGGTTAGCGGCCAAAGGTGGTTTCGGAATTTTTAGACCGCATAAAGGCCTCCGACATGGTCTGACGATTGAAACAACCGGGACCGACTGCTTAACGTGCCCTCCGTGCTATAAAGGGTAAAATAGGGTCACGTTTTTGGGCCCCTATTATTAAGTTTTTAAGAGACATTTTAATTACCCAAATCTAAAACACGACGACTCACTGCCACATCAAAAACGTCCATTAAATCGATACTTAACTAATCGATATAATCACTACATAGTATAAAATAAAGTCGTCTCTTTTTCGTGTCTGTCACACTGTTTGTCTGTCTGTATGCTTAAATCTTTAAAATTACGCAACGGATTTTGATGCGGTTTTTTGTAATAGGTAGAGTGATTCAAGAGGAAGGTTTTTATGTAAAAAAATTCCCGAAATTCCCACGGGAACGGGCACAACGCGGGTAAAACCGCGGGGCGCTACTATTATTTCATAAAATACACATCAAAATCACTCATTAAATCTCTATTAAATAATCATTTGACGTCCCTAAGTACAAGTCAGTACCAACAGATAAAGCACTATACCCACTAACAAATTAACTAAAATACTTAGCTAATTTCGTAAGCAAACCAATTATGTGTATGTCAAATGGTTTGTATAGAAAGTTGGTGCCATTCTATGCTAATTAGTTATAAGGCGCTGTCACAGGCAGGTGTGTATTCAATTCAAGGAGTACTTGTGTACGGTTGTGTTAGTTAAGTCTAATCGGACTTGAATATTACTTGAAACAGGCGCCTCACTATAATTCTTAACAATAGAGTATCACTACATAGTATAAAATAAAGTCGTCTCTTTTTTGTTTCTGTCTGTTTGTCTGTCTGTATGCTTAAATCTTTAAAATTACGCAACGGATTTTGATGCGGTTTTTTGTTATAGGTAGAGTGATTCAAGAGGAAGGTTTTTATGTAAAAAAAAATCCCGAAATTCCCACGGGAACGGGCACAACGCGGGTAAAACCGCGGGGCGCTGCTAGTTCTATATAACTTAATGTTTTTATCAACTGACTAGCATCGCCCCGTGGTTTTACTCGCGTTGTGCCCGTTCCTGTGGGAATTTCGGGATGAAAATTAGCCTATAACCTTTCCGTTGAATGTAGATGTCCATTACAAAAATAATTATTTAAATCGGACGGATAATTTCAGAGATTAGCTCGAACATACAAACAAACCAAACTTACAAACTTTACCTCTTTATAATATTAATATAGATCAAGGTTAGATCTACTTAATTTTTGTTAAAATATTAAACAACTAAGAATACACTTTTTTAAAAGTAGGTTAAACAATATCTTTCTATATAAGTCTTTCTTCAATATTGTCAACTACATACTTTTTTCTTCACCTATATGGTCCCACTGCTGGACAAAGGCCTCATTCATCAATCAATTCAATACTTAATTTGTTGTAATCTAATTAATCCTAACCTCTTGTTTCAGGTACGTTTGTACGAGACACGTGAGCGATTCCTTCATTATTTTATTTAATTACAATGTTTATTTAACCTCAATAGCCAGTAAGCCGATCTCCTTGCCGACAGCGCGTAGTTCCACGGTTCAAATGTAAAACTGATGTGTGTGACGATTGGTTAGAACGAGGGTTCCGTAGGAAATTCAAAGATATAATACGATTTTAAAATTTTGTGACAGTCTGTTCTTTTTTGACCTATCATTAAAAACTTGCTGTGTGATCTCCGCTCAAAGAAAACAAACTAACTGTCACACTCAGAGACGTTCCGTACCTATATTGACACTTAATTATTTGACGTATTTTTTCATACCTTTCATGTTAAAATCAGTCTTCAAATCTCTACTAAGGAATAGTTTAAATGTAATCACACGGGTTTTTTCGTGTTAGAAAGTTAATAAAGCAAGTAATAACTTACTTTTTATTTCCCGACGTTTCGAGGGGATTGCACCTCTCGATTACATTTAAACTATGTATTCAAATCGTGTAAGTTTAAAAAAGACTATCTACTAAGGAAGTATTCGACGTCTCTAAGTACAGTCGTAAAGAGATATTAAACGAGATCTGTGCGCAAATTTTGATTCAATGATATAAGTAAAAACACATAATAACACAATGACAGCAAAACATCACTACATAGTATAAAATAAAGTCGTGTCTGTTTGTCTGTATGCTTAAATCTTTAAAATTACGCAACGGATTTTGATGCGGTTTTTTGTAGTAGGTAGAGTGATTCAAGAGGAAGGTTTTTATGTAAAAAGATTCCCGAAATTCCCACGGGAACGGGCACAACGCGGGTAAAACCGCGGGGCGCTGCTAGTATTGAAATAAGAATTACTGCATTCATTTCGGAGTTACAATCTCACAGATAAGCATACACATACACATTTCAATTTGTTTAAAGCCCTCTTTTAGTGTCATATTTAGCAAATATTAATCGCGTCGAATCACGTGCTCCGATGGGAAGATGTTATTGCATAATTTTTATAAACACTTAATTCACAACTTACATTTAGTTTGATTGTACACGTAAGTGATTTCTACATTAATTAAAGTCTATTAAAAGGCGTTTTTCACGTAACAAACGGAACTCTAAACCGTTTTTCACGATTGAGAAATCAGGAAATTGTAGGTTTTGTATGTAATTATGTAGTTTAGTGTTTCCACCTGTTTATATCGTGTTTAGATATCATATCGGTTGAGTGTTACTTACTGTCATGGCCGGCTGTTTGCGAAAGTTGGCCGTGTTCGTTTTTGCTGACAGTACCCACCTGTGTTGCGATTTAGAAAAATTCGAAGGCTGAATCTTAGGCCGTCAGGGTTGCAATCCCAAAAATTTAACCCATTAGGCATCTCATTGTGTTACTTTTTATGATTTTATGATACGTCTATGCCCCTCCTCGGACGCCGAATTCTTAGGCTATTCTTTCAAATTCAACTGAAATCTCTTTATTATATCAGATCATTACAATCATTTATAATCGTCAGTAATTCATTTGTAATCTTTTCGCCTAAGGGCAAATGTGGACTGGTTTCCACGCATTTTGAAGCTAAATAATGACAAAAAGGGTATAGTTTACACGAACGGCACAATTTGTACAATTTCATTGGCATTTATATTTGGCAAGTGGCATGTAAGTACGATTACTGTGTCCGGGGTTGCGGGTTCAGTGGTATGGGTAAACCGCTGGCCATTTCGTTAGTCATATAAAATATACTGCGCCCCGCGGTTATACCCGCGTTGTGCCCGTTCCCGTGGGAATTTCGGGAATTTTTATACTCATAAACCTCACTCTTTCTATTTAAAATACTGCATCAAAATCCGTTGCGTAGTTTAAAAGATCTAAGCATACATAGGGACAGACAGACAGATAGACAGGCGGAAAGTGACTTTGTTTTATACTATGTAGTGAAGTAACTTAACACTGTAGTCCTTGCAACGGTGTGTTGACATTGACAATGTTTGTTAATCAGAGTGGAACCGTCACGGGATGAGACACGCCCTTAACACCTGCGACTGTAACAGTCTTTAGACTGACTTGTCTAAAACACTGTCTTAGGACAGTCTAACAACAGTTATCAGTACAGACTGTTATAGACAATAGAGATGCGCATTATACATCTTCGAACGGAACAGAGATTTATAAATCTTTTCAGTCAAAAGATTTAAATCACTCTTTTAAATCTTTAAATCCTCAATACATCATTGCGCCAGTTTTAAATCTAAATCTATAATTCGTAGGAATTAGAGATGTAGCTCGGTTATTTTAATCTCATTTCACCCGAACCATCGATCTTTAAAGACATTAAATCTGATCTGAATTTGATATTAGATTTTTCGTGATTTTGTATGATCTATATTTATAATAATTAACAATCTTAGTCAGTGATCTATGACGGTACTTACTTAAAATAAGCAATATTCCTTTAGAGTTATTTTAAAATGTAAATAATGTAAGTAAATTTAGAAACATTTTCGTTGAAAGGAGCATAATTACGATGATCAAACTAGTTGTTAATTCTTAATCATTAGTCGTTAGTATTTCTCTTCATTGTGTTTAGAAGTTATGATCTACTATTTATATATGTTTAAATAAAAATCATTTAAAATATATGTAAATACGACTGATTTTCCTTCATACTTCACACAGGCTTAGGACTGTCAATCTAGTAACTATAGGTATAAAATCTAAGAAACCCGCAATAGCCGTCTCGCTCGGTCTACATCTTTTGACGATTCCAGTTCCATTCATTCCATCAGTCATAAGTACTAAAATGAATCTTAACTCTAAAGATTTAAAGATGTATTTGGAAATAGAAAGATTTAAAGAGTGATTCGATCTTTCGTACGGATGTATATCTTTTGAACGTATCACTCCGGAGTTACACATCTCTAATAGACAACCAATATGTTAGACTTCTTTTCTTTCACATGCGTTACTTCATAAATTTTCATATTTCATTTCATAATATTCATTTAGTTCACTGTTAAGCAACGTGCAGCTCGGCCCCAACTTGGATGGGAGGCCGATAGTAGCATTTCTATCTGAGCGCTACCGTGCTTCGCAGGGCACGTTAAGCAGTCGATTTCCGTTGTTTCAATCGTATGACCATATCAGAGGTTTCAAAGCGGTCAACCTCCGACACCAGAGTTGGCCACTAACTTACTCGAAATGAATGAAAGAATAGCCAAGAAGACCTAGTCTAAATATAGTCTGGACTAAACTGTGCTCTTATGAAACGATTCGCTTTATCAAATTATATTAATTTATCTTCCATAAACAACTAGACATATTAAAAAAGTAAAGTATTAGTCTGTAATATCTCAGCTGGGTAAAGGCCTCTCATCTCACTGAAGATATCAGTACAGTGAAGTGGATTAGGCGTAATCCCTACGCTTGCCTAAGGGCCGACACTGTGTCAAGCGTGCGCACACCGCGGTTCCATATAAAAGTGAAACGTCGCGGGCGCCCGCCGCGTGGTCTCGTCGTGTGCGGCTTCATACAAAAGTGAACCGTCGCGTGCGGTGTCATACAAAAGTGAACCGCCGCGTGCGCCCGCCGCGTGCGGCTTCATACAAAAGTGAACCGCCGCGTGCACTTAACGCAGTATTGACCCTTATGCGGTAGGCAATCCCAATCCCGAGCCATGTTTGAAAGGTAGGAAACACAACTGGACATATAAACAATAGGCAATATCAATAATTGTATAAAAAGTTAATTGAAAGTATAATGTAGAAAGTACCAGGAACACATAAGACTATAGGAGGTTCACACGTAGATTAGTAATTGCTCGGCAGTGTTCCACGGTGAAAACCTCCGGAAGTACCCACCTACATAGGTGATAATCTTTTTTGTTTTCACTACTTATGTTGTTATGTTATCGCCTGTTTGTGAAATATTTATTTGTATAAGTACTCTATATTTTTTAAATTGAAACTACGTTTACGGATACTTACACTTCGCTTTTATTTTAAACTAACAGCGCCCCGCGGTTTTACCCGCGTTGTGCCCGTTCCCGTGGGAATTTCGGGATTTTTTTTACATAAAAACCTTCCTCTTGAATCACTCTACCTATTACAAAAAACCGCATCAAAATCCGTTGCGTAATTTTAAAGATTTAAGCATACAGACAAACAGACACGACTTTATTTTATACTATGTAGTGACTTTTATTTGACGTTTCGGCTCCTATACAGGAACCGTGGTCACAGAAGACTCTGAAGGGGCCGAAACGTCTCATTCCTGTGGGATTTTCAGGATCTAACTTATAACTTTCTTCTTAAACGTGGCTATCACATTCAAAAAGAATTTTCCAAATGAGCTCGTTCAAACAAATAAACACATAATCAAACTTCAGCTTTATTATATACTAGCTGTGCCCCGCGGTTTCACCCGCAGCGCCCCCGTTCCCGTGGGGATTTTGAGATTTTTATTCCTTATTTTTCTTATATAACCTTATAAAACCTTGTCCTGACAATAAGGAACACATTAAAAAAAGAATCATCCAATTTGGTGCAGTCGTTCTGAAGTTATGCGCTTAGCAACAGATTCAGCGATTCATTTTTATATTACAGATTAGTATAATTACAAACAATCGAAAACAAATGAAGCAATAAAGATCAAAAGGCGATTAAAGTTACGCAACAAATGAATCTAAGCAATAAAATGGTATCTAATTATAAGATTATGTTATTGTGGAATAATTAGTGATCAATCATCTGCTAGTGAAATATTAGTTACTGAGCAATTATAGAGTAAAGCTGCGGCTATAATGGAGATGTTAGTTGGTTCTTATTTCATTGACCAAACCTAATTTCGTCTATGAAATAGGAAATACCTATTTCATAGTTAGTTTGGCCTTTGGCGGCTCAATAACTCTGACACCAGGATTGGTCAGGTCGACCATCTACCCGATGAAGAATAATTATTTTAAAGTAATTGTGCCATATTAATAGGTAAACGTGTATTAAGAACAGTTCAGCTATCAAATGGTTTGTCACTTTCTAACATACGCAATTTTCCGAAGAGCAAAAGAGACAAAACACAAACAGTGTTTTAGTTACACCGCGTTTATTAATGACTAGCAGCGCCCCGCGGTTTTACCCGCGTTGCGCCCGTTCCCGTGGGAATTTCGGGAATTTTTTTTACATAAAAACCTTCCTCTTGAATCACTCTACCTATTACAAAAAACCGCATCAAAATCCGTTGCGTAATTTTAAAGATTTAAGCATACAGACAGACAAACAGACAGACACGAAAAAGAGACGACTTTATTTTATACTATGTAGTGATAAGAATAAAGATGTATTTTGGAACGAAGTTCCTTATCGCGTAACGACTATTATCCGTAGAAAGTAACCGGGACCGACGGCTTAACGTGCCCTCCGAAGCACGGAATCATCTTACTTTTCGGGCAATCAGGCGATTCAGCCTGTAATGCCCTAACCAAACTGAGGACAGTCTCACAAAGAGATTTTTGTGAGATATCCCCACCGGGAATCGAACCCGGAACCTCCGGTCGTGAGCCGAGCGCTCAAACCACGAGACCACGGAGGCTGTTAAAAATAATTAAAATGTGTACTAACTATAAATATTAAACATTACTTAAAAGCAAAACTTCTACACCATTTTGTGTCTATGCCTAACAAAGAAATTATTACTACTTATCTTTTTTAAACTAAAATAATAGGATAGGCGTATAAGAGCCATGTCCCATAAGCCAAGTGCGATGTTCCAAGCTCTTGTAGCCAATAATAAGGGCTATTATAATAATTATTGGCCACACCAGTTCATGTAAACATTATGTGTGCCTTTGGCAAAACGGGGAAGGCAAAAAATAGACAACTAAGCGCAAAAATAGAAGCAAAAGGCAAAAAATACAATTGCCTGTTGTTATAATTCAGTATTCAGTATTTATTTGTCGAAGATTAAATATGTTGAGATATAGCGGCCATTTTGTGTTGTATTGCTCATAATTTTTCTGTTTATTGAAATTGTATTTACAAGTCTTGAGTTACGTAAGTTATTTATGAGTATCACTTAGCACCTACTTTGGATATTTTTTAAAACGGAGCTGTGCGTATCTCATTCGACCAATCACACAAGCGGATTTAGTAAAACTATTTTACCGACTAAACCTACACAATTTAGCCCAATATGAACAGTGCCTCTACCAACAAATATTCAAAACACAGTGAAAGGTGTTGGCTGGACAGTTCAAGGTAGATATGTCAAGTTTGCTCGGTATCAGCGATAAAGACTAGTCCAGTAACGGCATTCTAAGGATTAACTGCACATTGGTGCTGCTGCCCTGGTACCTGAGGTATTGTATTGTAATAATAACACGTAGTGTGGTGTCTGTTTGTTATGACGTTATTTATAGGAGTGTTTTTATACGCTGGTGTGTGGGTTAAGTTAAGTATTTTGTAGATTTTTTAGCAATGTAATCAGGACCTAAATGTTGTCTGTACTCATAGACATCAAATGCTTACTTAGTAGAGATTTAATGAGTGACAGACTGGTGATTTTGATATGTATAATGTATGAAAAATTACTTAATTATCGATTTAATGAACTTCTGTAAGTGCGGCAGTAAGTAACATTGTATTTTTTCTGCCAAACTTAAATCTTCTATTAGGAAAGTCGTGTTAGTTACACTATTTATAACTCGAGAACGGCTGAACCGATTTGGCTGAAAATTGGTGGGGAGGTAGTTTAGAACCAGGAGATGGATATAGGATACTATATATCCCGTATTTCCTACGGGAACGGGTGCACTGTGGGTGAAACCGCGGGGCACAGCTAGTTATAAAATAAGAATAGATGATTTTCTAATATGCAGTAATAATGGAATGAAATTAGTTATTTTCTTCTATTGAAGGAATTGTCTTTGGTTTATAAATCGGCCTTATTAAAACATTTTAAGGTTCGAAAGAAAGAATATATATTGTAGGTAATTATTATAAGTAAAATCAACTGCAAATTATTATCAGTGTATGAAAATAACTCGTTTTTCTACCCAAAAAATCAAAAGTATTTTCACTTTCCTGCATTTTGTATTGGTTTCGCCTCAAACAGTAATTAATCCTAATTCCCCATTAACTACAAGTACCCGGCAAACATAAGTGCATCGGAGTTAACACAGTTAAGCAATTAGCCGTGATTTCGAAGCAGGCGTGTTGAAACACTAACCTCATCAAGCTGGCCAATTACCAGGACGACATAGGTCGCAAGAGTTTGCAGATTAGCTTATTCCGTTTTGTTGTAAATGGCTCGTAAATTAACAGGAAATCGGAAATCTTGTGTGTTCATTTCTTCTTGTGTTTATGTTAGCCTGGTACAATTCGTTTGTGAAAATGTTGGGTGTATTTTAAACTTTGTCGCTTTTAAACTTCTATGATATACTAGCCGCGCCCTGCGGTATTACCCGCGTTGTACCCGTTCCCGCAGGAATTTCGGGAAAAAGTGTATCCCATGTGTTATTCTGATGTATAACCTACATTACTGTAAAGTTTCATCCAAATCCGTTCAGTAGTTTTTGCGTGAAAGAGCAACAAACATACATCTATACATCCATACATACATCCATCTTCACAAACTTTCGCATTTATAATATTAGTAGGATATGGTAGCTACTGGCATGCCTATGAATTTCCATAATTATTTGACAAAGTTCTAAAGAGCTTGATATTTTGATAGCAAATTGGTACTCAGAGAAATATCGATTTATATAAAGACTACCTATATTTAGAAAATGTAAAGGAAAATCTCTTTTTTAGGGTTCCGTACCCAAAGGGTAAAAACGGGACCCTATTACTGAGACTTCGCTGTCCGTCCGTCCGTCTGTCACCACACCAGGCTTTATCTCAAAAACGGTGATAGCTAGACAGTTGAAATTTTCACTGGAGATGTATTTCTATTGCCGCTATAACAACAAATACTAAAAATAAAATAAAACAAATATTCAAGGGCTCCCATACAACAAACGTGATTTTTTGCCGTTTTTTAAAGTACGGAACCCTCCGTGCGCGAGTCCGACTCGCACTAGGCCAAGAACAAGGGTTACATTACATTAACCACACCTATCAAACTGCCCAATTGTTATTTTTCGATAATAAAGATATTTGATAAATGCAAATCTCTTTCCCAACTGCCAATACAATGAGTTGCGATTTAATCATAATATTAAAACAATAGTGTTACAATGCGCGGTGGGCGGGGCGTTATGTAAGTCGCTTGTGTGCCTCTTGACCAGGCTTTGTTTAATATATTCGAAATACGAGACAGCACAGACTCGGCTGCAGGAGCAAATGGCGTCCGCAAGCGAGTTGTTAGACTTAGTAACACATAACACTGAACAGTTATTGCATATTAACTCTCTTCAAGAGCCTAGCAGTGTTATCAGTGCTGTGGAGGTACAGGAGCCCCAGCCTGTACCCACTCTGATCACCCCGCAACTTGTTGTCAGTGAGACTCACATAGATAAGTTACTGATATTTTCAGACCAACTAGGACTGGACTTTGGGTCACTATTAAGTAATAAGTTAGACTGTAAGGTTATTAACCATTGTATGCCTGATGCCACATTTAAGGATATTCTGGATAGGATTATCAGCTTACAAGATCAAATTGATAGGTCGACTTTTATATTGATTATGGCAGGTACAAGTGGTGGTGTAGGTAGAAAGGAGTTAGTTAGTAGTATTAGCCTACTTTTAGGGTTGAAAGCTAGTAGGATAATGTTGGGAGCATTCCCGTACTCCCGGTTTCTTTCTGAAACTAGGAATAAGCACATCCATGCACTTAACAATGTGCTTTATAATGTGACATGTCGTCATAGTGACAGGTTATTATTTTTTGATAATAACAAGTTTATTACACATTTGACTTTGACGGAGGACACTTTACATGTCCCTCGGAAAACTCGTATTAAGTTATCTACTTTGGTAGGTTATTGTATTGATAGCGTTATAGGTAGTATAACGTCTGGTAGTGACCACACAGTAGTTAGTACTAGTACTAACGCAAATACTGTGTCTTTAAACATTTAAGTGTGACAACAGGGAAGCCAACAGAAGCTAGTTGTTTGTCTTTGTATTATCAAAATATAAATCGCTTCTCTGGCAAAATATTGGATGTAGAATTACTACTAGATTTATATAACTTCGACATTTTATGTTTTAGTGAGACTTGGTTGAAAGATGATAGAATGCAATTTAATATCAATTGTTTTAGAGTCGCCAGTGCGTTCAATAGAATATCGGCTGCGGGGGGCGGTTGCATCATTTTATTACGAAATTGTATTAAATTCAAAGAACGGGTTGATATCACTAAATATTCTCTTGAGCGCACTTGTGAGATTGCTTGTGCAGAAATTGACGGCTATATCTTAGTTTGTGTCTATAGACCTCCGTCTTCTGTTTTTTCTTCTTTTTTAAATGTCATGGAGGAGGTGTTGAGTAAATTATCTAAAGGTAAGAAGTCCGTTATAGTATGCGGTGATTTTAATGTTGATTTACTAGTAAATAGTTCTGACGCGGGAAACTTAGTTTCACTTTTCTTGTCTTATGGTTTGAATTGTAACTTTAATGAGCCCACCAGAGTTACTTTTTCCTCTCAAACATGCATTGACAATATATTTTCAAATTGTAAAATTCTTGATAAATGTATAGTTAACGGAGTTAGGTCGGATCATTTGGGTCTCAATATAAAACTCGAAAACGCCGTACTACACAAACCGTGTGTCATAGGTTGTAGACCGTTGTTAAACTGTTCTCAAAAGAGACGACAACACCTGAATGATTGCATTGAAGTTAGTTTAGCTCTAAACCGCCCCAACCCTAAAGACCCAAATGAGATTTGTAAAAACTTATTTTCGATTATATCGCGAAATGTTAACGCCGTGTTTCCAAAAAGACAGTTTACGGTTAAAGATAAAATCAGTTTTAGTGATTGGGCTACTGTAGGTATTAGGAAAAGTCGTGATGTTTTATTTGAATTATACTTTAAAAGGTCTTACACCAACGATGAAGCTTTTCATGCGTATGTTAGAAATTACTCAAAAATGTTTAAGAAAGTTTGTCTTTTAGCAAAAGCAAACCATACCGCTCGCAAAATAAAACAATCGAAGAATAAAATAAAGACGATTTGGAAAACGGTTAACAAAGAGACTGGAAGAACTTCTTCCAAGGATACCCCTTGCACTTTGAAATGCAATGACGGAACACTTATTACTGAACCTATTTCTGTGGCCAACCATTTTGATGTGTTTTTCAGTAGTATACCTAAAGAAACCACCAAGAATCTAGCTTCTTCTTCAGTTAAAGCTGAAGTTCTTCTTAAGGAAAATTTTAAACGGTCAATTCCTGGATTTGGTTTTAAACCAGTCTCTATTTCGCAGCTTAAAAAAGCTTTTAGATCACTGAACATGAAAAACACGGAAGATCTATGGGGTATTTCTGTAAAAATGTTAGATTCTGTCATTAACACTATTGCTCCTGAACTTACGAACCTCTTCAATCTATGCCTAAAAGCAGGTACTTTTCCAGATCTAATGAAACATAGTAAAGTCACTCCAATTTTCAAATCCGGTAGTAAGGATGATCCCAATAATTATAGACCTATTTCAGTTCTTCCAGCTCTAAGCAAAATTTTTGAAAAATTAATCCTTGATCAGTTAATGTCCCATTTTGATGAGCATAAGATTCTACATAAGAATCAGTTCGGCTTTACAAAGGGTAAGTCAACCATAGATGCTGGGACTAAATTAGTTTCTCATATTTTTGACGCTTGGGAAAGTTTGCAGGATGCTCTTGGAGTATTTTGTGATCTTTCCAAGGCTTTTGACTGTGTAGATTATTTAACGTTAATTTTGAAGTTAGAATGTTACGGCATCCGTGGTCCTGCCCTTGAACTCATGAAATCTTACTTAGGCGGTCGGCGACAAAAAGTAAACGTTAACGATAACCTTTCGGAAGGGTCTAATATTGATTTAGGCGTGCCTCAGGGGTCAATTTTAGGTCCGTTTTTGTTTCTAGTCTACATAAATGACCTCCCGTATCTAATGGAAAGCCTATGCGACACGGTATTATTCGCCGATGATACCTCGTTAATTTTTAAAGTAGATAGGAAGGATAGGGACCTTGTGCAGGTTAACAAAGCTTTGGCTATTCTCCTAGATTGGTTTTCCACTAACAACCTACTTCTTAATGAGGCAAAAACTAAATGCATTAAATTTTCATTACCAAATGTCCCAGTAGTAGATTCTTGCGTCAAATTGGGGGGTACTCGATTAACTCTTGACACTAGCACTAAATTCTTAGGATTAGACATAGATTCAAAATTACAATGGGGTACTCATATAAATTCACTTTCGGGTAGGCTAAGCTCAGCATCTTTTGCGGTCCATAAGATTAGGCAAATAACAAATGAAGAAACGGCAAGAATTGTTTACTTTGCTTATTTTCATAGTATACTATCTTATGGTATACTATTGTGGGGAGGTGCCGCCGATGTTCAATCAATTTTTTTGCTCCAAAAGAGAGCTTTTCGCGCGATTTATAAATTGGGGTCACGTGAGTCACTAAGGGAACGTTTTAAATCCAGTCGAATCCTTACCGTTCCTTCGTTATATATATTTGAAAATATAATGTATGCCCGCCGAAACTTGAGTAACCTTAAGGTGCGCGGAGATCACCACAGTTTTAATACGCGAAATAGAAATAAGCTTGCTGTTGTTAAGTCCAGGTTAGCGCGAACCGGGAAGTCTTTCATTGGTAGATGTATTCAATTTTATAATAAAATTCCCAAGGAGGTAACTGGGCTTAGTGAAGGTAAATTCAAATCGTACGTTAAAGACGTTTTATTGACTAAAGCATACTATAGCGTTACTGATTACATTGAGGACAAATATGTCTGGAGTCAAATTCCTGCACCAGCAACACAACCTGATTTTGACATGTAATCTTACTTATAAGTATTAAATTGTATTATACCTTGATTTAAAAAAATAACCAGCAGAGTTTCTTGCCCATTCTTCTCTGCTGATGTTCTTCCGAATGGGTGGTACGTTCAAAAGAGCCTCTATGGGGCCAAAACTGAATAAAATATTTGACTTTGACTTTGACTTTGATATACCATACTAGCAGCGCCCCGCGGTTATACCCGCGTAGTGCCCGTACCCGTACGAATTTCAGGATGAAAAATAGCCTATAACCTTCCCGTTGAATGTGGCTATCTATTACAGAAAGAATTATTCAAATCGGACTGATAATTCCTGAGATTAGCTCGAACATACAAACAAACAAAGTTACAAATTTTACCTCTTTATAATATTAGTATAGAAGTATAGATTAAGATAATTATACTCAAATATTAAACCCAGACCCGGATTTAGGGCCGACACTGCGTCAAGCGTGCGCACGCCGCGGTTTCATACAAAAGTGAACCGTCGCGGGCGCCCGTCGCGTGCGCCCGTCGCGTGCGCCCGTCGCGTGCGCCCGTCGCGTGCGGTGTTATACAAAAGTGAACCGCCGCGTCCGCACGCTTAACGCAGTACTTATTGACCCTTATGCAAAAAAGTCATCAGCTTAGCGCTCCCGAAAGATATCCGCGATGTACCCGTTAAATATTAAAAATTCTCGATAATAAATTATCTAACTTACATATGTACAGGAATCCTAAACAAATAGCGCGTGATGTTAGCCATCAAGACGGCATGTTTATGATACCGTGTCATCGGAGGAGATGCGCGTGCGCAGCCGTTGTTGTTATGGCCAATATTTGTATGGGATTGGGTGGACATTATTTCTATGTAAATAATTATATCAAATTATGTAAATATGTGTCAATTTTTCCCGTTATTAGATTAAGATTTGACATAGGTGTATTTACATATAAAAAATGCTAGATCGAATCACTCTTTTCGATCTAAGGATATGCGCAGGGTACAACGATTAGTGTAGCAGTTCTGTGTGGTGATTCTACCCGCGATCCAATAGATGGCGCTCTAGTGTGATTTTTTTTTTAAACGCGCTTTCTTTTTATCCCAGATTTTATGGGATCGCGCTCATACATTTTGTTGCGTAATAAAAATCTTCTTTTTATAAAATTAGCATAGATTATAAAGATTACCCGCACCCCGCGGTGTTACCCGCGTTGTCCCCGTTCCCGCGGGAATTTCGGGATAAAATGTATCCCATGTGTTATTCTTATGTATGAACTATGTTACTGTAAAGTCTAATAAAAAATTGCGTGAAAGAGTAACAAAAACACATTCACCCATCCTCACAAACTTTCGCATTTACCTACAATATTAGGAAGACAGACAATTGATCAACTAGGCAATATTTGGACTTTGGTATAGACTCTCATAGCTATGTAATCTATGTTTGTAAGTAAATACACTCATCTATTTATATAAAATTCAAAGTCCTGACTGACCGACTGACTGATAATCATCGCACAGCCTCAACCGCTACACCTAGGAACGTGAAATTTGGCAGGAAGGTTCCTCAAGTGACGTAAGTGCACACTAAGAAAGGATTTTCGAAAATTCCTACGGGAACGGGCTCTACGCGGGCAAAGCCGTGGAGCGCTGCTAGTCACTATCACTACATAGTATAAAATAAAGTCGCCTCTTTTTCGTGTCTGTCTGTCTGTTTGTCTGTCTGTATGCTTAAATCTTTAAAATTACGCAACGGATTTTGATGCGGTTTTTTGTAATAGGTAGAGTGATTCATGAGGAAGGTTTTTATGTAAAAAAATCCTCGAAATTCCCACGGGAACGGGCACAACGCGGGTAAAACCGCGGGGCGCTGCTAGTACATAATAATATACAAATATTCGCACTACATACCGTATTACTTAGGTGTTGAATCACTACACAAGTATGTAAACAGAATGTAACGCGCAATACTAATGGAGACGTTATGTAATGTTTTATGGATCGCCAGTCAATAAGTAATGAACTGAGAAATATATGGCGAAGAGTATGCGTATCACAATACTACTGAGTAACATATATACTAATACAAGCAGTGCCTCGCGGTTTTACTCTTGTTATAACCGTTACTGTAGGAATTTTGACATGACGAAAACTGAGAAACTTTCCTCTTGAATCGCTCTGTATGTTGGTGAAAACAGCATGAAAATCCGTAGAGTAGTTTTTGCGAAAATCAATTACGTACCGACAGCTTTTGGGGGCTTTTGTTTTTTAATATGTCGTCGTAAGATAAGATGATGAAGCCTAATGGTTAGATATTTTGTTTCTTTGAACATGCTAATCTCAGAAATTACCCGGTCGATTTGAATAATTAAGTAAAAGATTTGAATAATTTAAATATGTCAAACTAGCAGCGCCCCGCGGTTTTACCCGCGTTGTGTCCATTCCTGTGGGAATTTCGGGATGAAAAAAAGCCTATGTTACTCGTGGATAATGTAGCTTTCGAATCGTGAAAGAATTTTTAAAAACGGTCCAGTAGTTTTTGAGCCTATTCATTACAAACAAACAAAGTTTTCCTCTTTATACTATTACTAGCGGCCCGCCCTCGCTTCGCTTCGGGTAATCAAGATTTCATGTAGGAAAATCGGGATAAAACATTGCGTGTCTCCCACAGGAATATACACAATCAAAATTTCAAGTGGGAAATTGGGGATAAAATATTACATGTCTCGCGCGAGTATATATGTATACACAATCAAGATTTCATGTGAGGAAGAATTCGGGATAATACCTACATAGCACGTCTTCGTCGTTCGTAGTTCGTAGGTAGGTATATCCCCGCGCGCTATGACCGCACGAAACAGTAAGTGGCCATAAGAGACCCGCCATCGAGCATTATTATTTTGTAAGCAGCGCCCCGCGGTTTTACCCGCGTTGTGGCCGTTCCCGTGGGAATTTCGGGATTTTTTTTACATAAAAACCTTCCTCTTGAATCACTCTATCTATTACAAAAAAACCGCATCAAAATCCGTTGCGTAATTTTAAAGATTTAAGCATACAGACAAACAGACACGAAACACTGACGAAAGACTTTATTTTATACTAGGTATGTAGTGATATTTCTCATCATAACTCTGAAACTAACTGTCTGATTTTAATAATTTAAAGAGGTACACAAAGAAACATAATTAACCTTGATTGTAGAGCCATTTATTTTGATGTAGATTCATATCATCATATGAATATCATCAACTTAAAATTACACTCCTTTTTTAACTAATTCATTTTAACTTAAAACGGTTATTGTGTCTTAACTATAATAGTTAGACATATGCCCTCGCGAACTTATTTGTTTGCAATGATATGTACTTTGATTGTGTAGAACATTGTTTTTGTGTATCATCAATAGATTTAGTAGCGCACGCCAATAACCAATTTTTTTAGGCATGTTTTTCATACCTTGGGTTACATATACCCGCGTTGTGCCCGTTCCCGTGGGAATTTCGGGAATAAATATAGCCTATGTCACTCAGGGATAGTGTAGCTTTCGAATGGTGAAAGAATTTTTTAATTCGGTGCAGTAGTTTCAGAGCCTATTCGAGACAAACAAACAAACAAACAAAAAATCAAACCTTTCCTCTTTATAATATTAGTATAGATAGTGTAGATATTGTCAAGCATTCCTTCTTATTACCAAAGAGATTTCGTGCTTCGGAGGACATATCAAATTGTGGGTCCCAGTTGTTTCATCGAAGACTATATGTCGGAGGCCTTTAGGCGGTCTAAAAACTCCAACACCAGGGTTGACCACTGACCTCGGCATAACTTTTGATAACCACGAACTTACTTACTAAAGAGGTTATAATACCACAGAATAAATAGTCTATGGTTGTTACTGTATTTGAATTTGGTTGGTAAAAAGGTTGTACGTTGAGGTTGGTATCTGTGATATTAAGTGGCCACTCCACAAAGCTGACATCCTTGGTTTACAAGACTGGGGCGCTCAAACTTTTATTAGGATTTTATTTATCTCTAATATCACTACATAGTATAAAACAAAGTCGCTACTTTTGTCTGTTTGTTTGTCTGTATGCTTAAATCTTTAAAATTACGCAACGGATTTTGATGCGGTTTTTTGTAATAGGTAGAGTGATGCAAGAGGAAGGTTTTTATGTAAAAAAATTCCCGAAATTCCCACGGGAACGGGCACAACGCGGGTAAAACCGCGGGGCGCTGCTAGTGTATAATAAAACTAAAGTGTGAGTTTGATGTTTTATTTGTTTGTAAGCGGTTATCTCAGAAAGTACCTATCCGATTTGAATATTTCTTTTTGTAATAGATAGTCATATTCAATGGGAAGGTTATAGGCCATATTTCATCCCGAAATTCTCACGGGAACGGGTACAGCGCGGGTACAGGGTACAGCTACTTTAAACATTTTAAAAATGTTATGAGAAAAATAGTAATGAAAGTAACAGACTCTTCATAGAGAAATATTCTATATCAATTAAAGTGATAAAAAACTATATTGCTGTGGTTTTGTCTGCATTAAAATGTGCTGTAGATATTTTAACCAACTTCAAAAAGAAGAAGGTTCTTAATTAGATTTTTTATACAACTTTGAGCATAATAATTTTAATCTAAAATGGTCCCATTAACATTCATCTTCTTATCGAGTGGATGGTCAACCTGACCAATCCCGGTGTCAGAGTTATTGAGCCGCCAAAAGCCTCTGACATGGCTCATGTAACGACTACTATCCGTAGAAAGTAACCGGGACCGACGGCTTAACGTGCCCTCCGAAGCACGGAATCATCTTACTTTTCGGGCAATCAGGTGATTCAGCCTGCAATGCCCTAACCAAACTGAGGACAGTCTCACAAAGTGATTTTTGTGAGACATCCCCACCGGGAATCGAACCCGGAACCTCCGGATCGTGAGCCGAGCGCTCAAACCACAAGACCACGGAGGCTGTTAAACATTTAATATATCCCATAAACATTTAATTGATGTCAGTTATTGTTCAAGCACTTGTTAAATATTACACATATCAAGAGAATTTCAAATATTTACTCAATTAAATAACAAAACCTCACATTATTATTACAATATCTCATTTCAACTCCATTGTTATTTCTTTCAAACTTTAACAACCTTTGCCCAAGAGTAATGTGCCAACCTCACAACCTAACCTCGCGAGTCCATGCCAAAATAAACCATATCCATTTCAATTTAAAGCCCTTTATCCTTAAACAATAGGTCTAGAAAGCTGATGTACTGGCTTAGAATATGATAAGTGAGCTTCCTAGATGCAAATTATTATCAATGCAGTGACCTGCCCGTCGTGGGTGTTATACAACAGTTATTTTACGTTATTATTGTGGCAACTGTTATTTTTATCTGTTACTAGCCCCGCGGTGGTGCCCGTTCCCGCGGGAATTTTGGGATAAAATGTATCCCATGTGTTATTCTGCTGTATAACCTATATTACTGTAAAGTTTCATCCAAATCAGTTCAGTTGTTTTTTTTTGAAAGAGTAACAAACATACATACATACATACATACATCCATATATACAACCATACTTACAAACTTTCGCATTTATAATATGACTTAACCGCGCCCCATGGTGTTACCCGCGTGTTATCCGATCCCGTGGGATTTTCCCTATATGTGACCCATGTCGGAGGTCTTTACGCGGTCTAAAAACTCTTACACTAGGGAGGGTTAGTACATACCTACTCGAAATGAGTGACTCTGTATAATGTCAAATACATAGCAAAAAAAACCACACAAACTATCGCAATTAAAATATTAATTAAAAATGAATAAGCTCGTTGTATTAATTGTAAACATGTTATTATTAGCCAAAGATTAATTAAAATCAAAACTATTAAAAACAAGACAAATTAAAATAATTAAATCAATAAAATGTCAATCTCAATGTGTTGTTGATAAAATTGACACTAAACGGTGTCAGAGATTCACAAAAAGTTTTTACATAACATTAAAAAGTTTTTATTTAACATTAAAAACTTTTTGGAGGCCACGGCCATCTTACATAACAAGTTTTTAATAACACTCACATCTATTGTAAAACTTGTGAACCAGATTATCAAGTTATAGATTTAACAAATGATGAATTATTCATGAAAATATATGTTTTGATCTCAGATTTATTTAATACTAGCCGCGCCCCGTAACGTTACCCGCGTTGTACCTGTTCCCGCGGGAATTTCGGGATAAAATGTACCACATGTGTTATTCTGATGACATCAGAAAAAACTTTACAGTAGTACTTTACTTTACTGTAAGTAAAGTTTCATGCAAATCCGTCCAGTAGATTTTGCGTGAAAGAGTAACAAACATCCACCTTCACAAACTTTCGCATTTATAATATTAGTAGGATAATAATGCCTCGCAGTTTTACAGAAATTGTGCTCATTTGTGTAAGAATTTCAGGATAAAATTTAGCCTTATACGTAGCCTTCTACTTTAATGTTGCCATCATAAAACAAAAAAAATCAAATGCCACTCGTAGTTCCAAAGATTATCGCATTCAAACAGACAGACAATCCCTCCAGCCTTTATTATTTTAGTTTAAATAACGTTGGATTGAAAACATTCATTTTTTATTTCTTTCTGATATTTTTTCATTCACACATTTTTAAGAAATCGCATTTGTTATGAACTTTGACTCACTTATGTAATCTTTGGCGCTCTCATATTGTTTTGAAATAAGAACTATTGTGTTCTCATTTCAAAATTTGACATCTTTACAATTAAAAACTTCTTGTGTAAAACTGAGCAAGGTTGCGGGAAAATATCTTTCCTTTGAGATTCTCTTTTGAACTAAAATACAATTAAAGAGTACAGATACATACTTACTACATTTATTAGGGTTCCGTACCCAAAGGGTAAAAACGGGACCCTATTACTGAGACTTCGCTGTCCGTCCGTCCGTCTGTCACCAGGCTGTATCTCAAGAACGGTGATACCTAGACAGTTGAAATTGGCACAGATAACGTATGTATTCTATTGCCGCGTTAAGAACAAATAAAAATAAAATAAAACAAATATAAGTACGGCACCCTGTGCGCGAGTCCGACTCGCACTAGGCCGGTATTTTTTATTAAACAGACTTTAAAAACCATTAAGAGTTTCTTTATGTGTTTATTGATCGTATCTCAAACCATACCAGAAAGTAATTAAAACCTTATTTCTAATAATTATTACGACCAAGGCATTCTAAATTCAAACCCAACCCAAACCATTATTTTAAACTCTAAAACCAGCTTCCGAATGCGATTGTCGATGGCTCTATGGTCAAACATTTCGTAATTCGAAGCAGTAAAAAGGTGAAATTGGGTAAACAGAAGCATACAGCCAGCCAGTGTCATAGATTATCAATAAGTTTCTACCTCCGTGGTCGGGCGTTGACCTCTTTCGGCCTACTCTAGAGATCGTGATGTGCATCTGTGGTCTTATCAAAGAGAATAGCGAAATGGTATGATTGTCTATGATGTTGATAACAATTTGTTTTATTAGAATTTAGAGCTTTTGGTAACGGTATTGTAGGAGTTTATTGTTGCATACAATGTATTTTATCTTATGGTTCAAGTAAGAAAATGTCAATCTTATTGGGAGAACATACTGGGATTTTAGTATCTACCTATAAACTTAGCTGGCCCGGTGAAGTTCGTTCCGCCATTTTTTTAGTATTTAAAAAACGTATTAACCCACTGCTGATCAAAGACCTCTCATCCCACTGAAGACATCAGTACAGTGAGGAGAATAAGACATAATCACCACGCTTGCCAAATCCGGGTTGGAGATCTCCAACTCGAGCCATGTTTGAAAAGTAAGAAACATGTTTTCGCTCGATCCGGGAATTGAATCCGGGACTTCAGGAGTCTTGGCAAGCGAGTACATACCACTAGACCACCGATTTGCTGTAATTTTTTTTTATGTTATTGACTTTTAGCAGTTTTTTATCTCAAGCCGGTTATTCACTAAGAAAAAAAGGTTAATTAACACTGTAGGTATTCGCACAGTTTATAAACAAACAGTGTTTAGCATCTGTGGGAAAAGTTTAAACATTGTGATGGGACAAAAGTGATGAAACATTGTTTGCGAAACATGTTGCTTGCTTCGAATGGAGAGCAAGACGAAACAATGTTTACGGTACACTTGATGATAAACACGTCTTAAATAGTTTATCAACAAATTTTGCCTGATGAATACATTCTCGGCTTTATCTATACGTTTCTAACTTTGTTTGTTTGTTTGTTTGCTTGCAAGGGTTAATCTCAGAAACTACCAATCCAATTGGAATAATATTTTTGTAATAATTAGCCACATTCAACGGGAAGGTTATAGGCTAATTTTAATCCCGAAATTCCCACAGGAATGCACAACGTGGGTAAAACCACAGAGCGCTGCTACTGTTTTAGATTTTGTAATAGGTACTTAACATAACACAGTTATCTTATCTACCACAATAACCCGATATAATTCAATACCTATTGATTATCAATTTCGCAAGAAATCTATCTCCCACACATGGCAACATCAAATGTAGCATTACCATAAATTAATACTCTTCGCTTTGTCTATGGTTCGAACTTGCGACCGATTACCATAATGTATTGTGTCTATGGTCAATTGGGACGTCAGTTTATAGCTAACATCCGGAAATGAAAGAGTAGAGATAAGTTTAAATTATAACTAACTAGCCGCTCCCCGCGGTTTTACCCGCGTTGTACCCGTTCCCGCGGGAATTTCGGGATAAAATGTATTCCATGTGTTATTCTGATGTATAGCCTATATTACTGTAAAGTTTCATCCAAATCCGTCCCGTAGTTTTTTCGTGAGAGTAACAAACATACATCCATATATCCATTACATATACATCCATCCTCACAAATTTTCGCATTTATTAGTTAGTAGGATTTAACGCGAAATTGTTCATTAGTTAACTGTCGATTTAATTAACGTATCTGATTACAATTAATTTTGTAATAATATCATTCATTGAATGTAAATCTTCTAATAATTCTCGTGTCACGGGGTGCGTAATTGAACTCCTCTGAAACGACTCGACCGATTCTCATGAAATTTTGTGTACATATCGGGTAGGCCTGAGAATCGGACAATGTCTATTTTTCATCCCGAAATTCCCGCGGGAACGGGTACAAAGCGGGTGAAACCGCGGGGCGCAGCTAGTATCATTTAAAATTAAGTTAAAATTTCCTACAGTTTGAAATCTCAATCTACCAGGCGCACATAAAACTAGAGAACTTGCAAATTCAAATATTCAACTAGTAAAATACTGACATAGTTTTAGAAATCGTAGACTGGAAATAACTGGTTATTAAAATGAATGCGATCTATTTGTCCGACTTGTGATTACACTTGCATTATGTGATGTAACGTGATTGAGTAACCATAGATAAACGGGTATTGTTTTTATTATTAATTAGCATGTTTTTTATAATGGCAACATTTGACTTGACAAGTTTGAACATGCAAACTTCTAGTCTTCGGTCAGTTGTTTGAATTTGGAATTGTTTTGCAATTCGCGCTCTTTATTTGAAACTAGTTATGTATGTACTCTTTACTGTTACGTAGTCTTTTGTTTCTTACAATATATGGCTGATGAACCATAGACAGGCAATTCTTTATAAGATAGAAAAGTTTTAGTGTAACCCTCGTGGTGTAGTTTGACTAACCGATGTTAGTTCATTGCTATTGTTAAGCAACGTGCAGCTCGACCCTACTTGGATGGGTGGCCGATAGTGGCATTCTATCTGAGCGCTACCGTGCTTCGGAGGGCACGTTAGTCGGTCCCGGTTGTTTGAATCGTTAGACCATGTCGGAGGCCTTTAGGCGGTCTAAAAACTCCGACACCAGGGTTGACCACTGACCTACTCGAACTTACTTTAGTTAGCTCGTAAACGTTAAGTTCAAATCGCTAACTAAAACCAGGTCTTATCTCATATTCTTCATTAAAAGAATGAAAAAAAATAATAATTGCGAAATATTGCATAAGAAAGCCCTATCCAACATCGCTAAAGTTAGTACATTCTATGCGCAGGGGTCATCTTTTCAATCCACGCGATTTTCAACTCTATCCCTTTGATATAAGGCTAATCGAACTTATAACAAAATGCAATAAAACTCTTTAGACCAAACCTTTGTTTTATAACGAAAGGGCTGAAGGGTATTAGACCTTATTCGTGGTGAATAGAGTTCATTTTCATTGTTTTCGTCTCGTCCTTGGCTTAAAGGTCGGTGTAAGACTTTTTCTTTTATTTTCAAAAGAAATTGACTGTAAAAACGTTTTGTGATGGGTAAAGGTGTGGTTTTGTTGACAAGCGGGAGCGATCTGAACGGATATCTGAAGGACACACTAGAGACAATACCACATTTATAAGATACTAGCTGCGCCCCGCGGTTTCACTCGCGTTGTACCCGTTCCCGCGGGAATTTCGGGATGAAAAATAGACGTTGGCCGATTCTCAGACCTACTCAATATGCTCACAAAATTTCATGAGAATCGGTCGAGCCGTTTCGGAGGAGTACGCGAACGAACACTGTGACACGAGAATTTTATATATAAGATTTTCTTCTGTAATAGACATTTTCATGACATGTGTTACAAAAAATATGTTCGTAACAACAACTACAAAAAAACCGGCCAAGTGCGAGTCGGATACGAAAGGTTCCGTACCATTATCTATTAAAAAGTATTAGTATCGAGCAAGAATCGGTAAAAAAATCACGTTTGTTGTATGGGAGCCCCCCTTGAATATTAGTTTTATTTTATTTTTAGTATTTGTTGTTATAGCGGCAATAAAAATACTTCACCTGAGAAAATTTCAACTGTCTAGCTATCACCGTTCTTGAGATACAGTCTGGTGACGGACGGACGGACGGACGGACAGCGAAGTCTCGGTATGGTCCCGTTGTTACCCTTTGGGTACGGAAACCCATTTTTTTTTACTGGCAATTTTTGATCGAAGACTGGCAACTTTGTTGTTAGACTGGTTAAAATTAACTGCCTCAAGTCAGTCTAATGATTGTTTCTACTATATTTACCCGCGTTGTGCCCGTTCCCGTGGGAATTTCGGGAATTTTTTTACATAAAAACCTTCCTCTTGAATCACTCTACCTATTACAAAAAACCGCATCAAAATCCGTTGCGTAATTTTAAAGATTTAAGCATACAGACAGACAAACAGACAGACACGAAAAAGAGACGACTTTATTTTATACTAGGTATGTAGTGATTGCGATGCTACATTGCTACGTTTGATATGATTGGTGGTTACCAAACATAAGTTAGCGATTTCTCGTAATCTGCCTTATAACACTGTTATAAAGTGTATTGTCTCTTTTGCTCTTTGGAAAGTAGCGTATGTTGGAAAGGGACACAACCATTAGAAGGCCGTATGCCTATAAGCAAACCTAGAAATACTTATCTCTATGATATTTGCTCTATGCATTGAAAAAACCTTAAATAATGTAATTAAATAATAATATAATTAAATCATAATTAAGCAAGTAATAATTCTTCCGAAATAACAACGAATGAATATAATTATTATACTCGTATAATTACAGTTTTTCTTTTATAAATTGTTTCCTGTAATCACTTATGATAGTTAAATTTGGATTTTATCGGATATCCGATAGTTTGAGTTTCGTCTTCAATAAACGTCCGTTTTTTTCAGACATCCGATAATTTCCGTAATTCCGAATTCGGATGTTAATTTTCGGATATCCGTGAAAGGTTAATGAATAATTTTAAGATTCGCTTACTGAAGTATTTTTGTCGAATCTTTTAAATATCGCCAGAGATTAAAGCTCGACCAAAGTAACCATAAACAAAATATTTTAGTACTAGCTGCGCCCCGCGGTTTCACCCGCGTTGTACCCGTTCCCGCGGGAATTTCGGGATGAAAAATAAATGTTGTCCGATTCTCAGGCCTACCCGATATGTACACAAAATTTCATGAGAATCGGTCGAGCCGTTTCAGAGGAGTTCAACCACGGTACCCCTTCCCGCGGGAATTTCGGGATGAAAAATAGATGTTGTCCGATTCTCAGGCCTACCCGATATGTACACAAAATTTCATGAGAATCGTTTGAGCCGTTTCAGAGGAGTTCAATTAGGTACGCACCCCGTGACACGAGAATTTTATATATTAGAAGTTTAGGTAAAGAAACAAAAGTTGTTCGTTCGAAATTGTGTTTTATTTTCCACTGAATAGAACACAGTTTACAACGAACTTCATTTGGTTTTAATATGTAGGCATTAAATAGATTTAATGTATATTGTCCAATCCGCGTGCCATATGAATCAGTATTTTAGTATTTCTTTATTCCCTAACGTTGAATAACTAATTATCTTCTTCGTTTACACTCCCTATAAAACCTAAAACATGTCCTGCCATTTTAGTGCTCAACTTTAGTACTAAGTTTTAGTACTTCCTGATGTATGTCACATATTTTAGGTTTAGAACGTAGATGTCCTGAAATATTACCTAATGTTATTTAAAGCTGCAGTTTCTTGGTGTTTTGAATTTCCTTACAACACGCTTGCCGCTGGTGATCGTAAACCCGAGCCATGTTTGAAAAGTTGGAAACATGTTTTCGCTCGACCCTGGAATAGAACCCAGGACCTCAGTCTTGGTAGGCGAGTGCACATACCACTAGACCATCGAGGCGTTACTTAAAATTATCAACAAACATAAGCACCATTAATAAACGCGTATTAAGAACATTTTAGTTTTCAAAAGGTCTGTCACTTTCTGACATACGCAATTTTCCGAAGAGCAAAAGAGACAAAACATATTATAACAGTGTTTTAGTTATATATCATTAATTGATAAGGCGATAGTTGTTTAACCATATACCTAAACATCTGAATGAATAACCTCTTTAATTCAAGTCGGTTAAAAGCCCATGACATCACATGTGAGAGAAAGTGTTATACTCCATTGCTACTCGCTCGAGCGTTCCCAGTTTTTGTCGCGCACATAATAGGGTATAACGATGCGCTTGCGCATGTGACGCGAGATGAGGCCTAGTTTGCGTTGAGTGATAGAGTCACTGCCGCACTCAGAGTCGTCATTAAATCACTTAACTAATTGACGTAATTTTTCATAATACAAAACCACTCATTAAATCTATATATATAAAATTAAAAGTCCTGACTGACTGACTGACTGATAATCAACGCACAGCCTCAACCGCTACACCTAGAAACATGAAATTTGGCAGGTAGGTTCTTCAAGTGACGTAATAAGTGCACACTAAGAAAGGATTTTAGAAAATTCCTACGGGAACGGGCTCAACGCGGGCAAAGCCGCGGGGCGCTGCTAGTCTCTAATAAGGATGTTATTTCTGAGTAAGGTGGTTAGTGTCAGTCAGGTCTGCCTATTGGTCTGATATTGCTCCTGAAGAGGAAAATGGTTTAGAGATAGGGTGACAATAAAATAAAGTCTCTAAACCTTTTTCCTCTTCAGGAGCAATCGTCTTCGGC
The DNA here is from genome assembly GCA_963082685.1 of Cyclophora albipunctata. NCBI lineage: Eukaryota > Metazoa > Arthropoda > Insecta > Lepidoptera > Geometridae > Cyclophora > Cyclophora albipunctata. The sequence goes on along the minus strand of OY720138.1, from coordinate 5,346,422 downwards.
TGGAAAATAGACGACATTGGTCCACATTTTGTGCCAATCAAAAAAATAATAGGTGTTCTATTTTTAGCTGGAAATAAGCCCCCATAGATTGTCCGGTCAGATCTTAATTATGCAGCAAATTGCGGATACTTTTTGTCTGTAACCCTCAATTGAGTAACCTTTTCGACTCTGAAGGGCGGAATAATGTCACATGTAATTTGACATTAAATGTCAGACATATGTAGTGTTGAACGGTTAATAACGTTCATTCATTACGGTCATTCAGCGGGAGGGTGAATGGTTTTATCTTTGTTTTTATTAAACTTGTTTTGCCTTGTAGGTATGTTGTAGGAAACTATGTATCTGCGCGATATTTCCATATCACTACATAGTATAAAATAAAGTCGTCTCTTTTTCGTGTCTGTCACACTGTTTGTCTGTCTGTATGCCTAAATCTTAAAAATTACGCAACGGATTTTGATGCGGTTTTTTGTAATAGGTAGATTGATTCAAGAGGAAGGTTTTTATGTAAAAAAATTCCCGAAATTCCCACGGGAACGGGCACAACGCGGGTAAAACCGCGGGGCGCTGCTAGTCTAAACTAACTTGTATAGGTACCTACTGTACTTATTCACCTGTTCATACAAATATATATAACTAGCAGCGCCCCGCGGTTTTACCCGCGTTGTACCCGTTCCCGTGGGGATTTTGGGATAAAAATAGCCTACAAAGTCAAAGTCAAATATTTTTATTCAGTTTTGGCCCCATAGAGGCTCTTTTGAACGTACCACCTGATAACCTTCCGGTTAAATGTGCCTATCTATTACAAAAAGAATTATTCAAATCGGACTGTCAATTCCTGAGATAACCTCGAACATGCAAACAAACAAACAAACAAACAAACAAACAAACAAACTTACAAATTTTACCTCTTTATAATATTAGTATAAGTAAATAAAGCTGAAAAGCTTATTTTTTGTTTGCTTCCGATTGCTTTTAATCCGGAAACGGAAACGTGATAGGCTATTTTTCATTCCGAAATTACCATTTTATATTTTTCATTCCGACGGGAACGGGCACAGCGCGGGTAAATCCACGGGGCTAGTACCCGCTAGTTTATACATGAATATTTTAAACTTACCCCCTTATTTTGTATTTCCAGGGTGGTTCTCAGCGTGCGGGTGCCGCGGGGGCGCGCTGGCCGCCGCCCGGGGCTCCGTGGCCGCGCTGCTGCGGGCGCGGGCCTTCGCCCTCGTCTCGCCCAGGGCGATATCCGCCTATAGAGCGAGGCCAACTTCAGGTAAATATATTTTTTATTATTGATTGTTTATAATTGATTTTTCAGACATAACTCTGATTTTAATATCACAAACCTGCAGAAGGCTAGCGTGGTGATGAATTAGGGTGTTCAGACTTACTCATTTTATAACCGTTAGCTGATAACTTGTGAATTAATCCTGTACACATTAATTTATAATTTTTATGTTATTTTGCTATAGCGGCTTTTAATTTTCAACATGTCTTCTCCTTTGAAAGTGGTTAAATAGTTATTAAAAGTGTCTACCAGATAGAAGCGATATTTCAATTTGTCTGAAGAAGTGATATAACTCTCCTTATCTCTTGTCAAGCGTGGAGGCGGGCAGCACGGCCGGGCACATTGCTGCGGCTCGCGGGGGTCTTCTTCTCTTAGGATCATTGTAATGTGTCCCCTTGCCCCCCAGAGAGCGGGCGTGTGGGCGGGCAGTACGAGCGCGCGGCGGTGCGGCCCGGCACGCCGCTGCGGCTCGCGGGGGTCTTCGCGGACGGCAGCAAGGCCAAGGCTCCCAAGTACGCGCAGCTAGTCGACCCCCAGGGGAATGTGAGTACATTTTATTTTTATTATCAATCGTTAGTCAGTTTTTTCCTCCTCATTGTACTGATATCTTCAGTGAGATGAGAGGCCTTTGCCCAGCAGTGGGACATTACAGGCTAATACTTTACTTAACTTTTTACTTTAGTAAGTTTTTTAACGCCCGTTACAGAGATGTCAAATGTTTCTTTTTTGATATGTAACTAGCTGACCCAGTCAACCTTAGTTTTACCATATGAAAATTAAGGGGTGGAGTACCCTTAACATTTAGGGGGATGAAAATTAGGTGTTGTCCGATTCTCAGACTTACTCGATATGCACAAAAAATTGCATGACAGTCGTTACGGAGGAGTTTAACTACAAAAATCGTGACACGAGAATTTTAGATGTATGAAAAATTACGTCAACGACAAACTTATAACCCTCTTTTAGGTCAAGGGTTAAAAATTAAAATGTTATAGAAATAACAATCATAACGGACTATAGTTTCGGCATTTTGTTTTTATTTTACACACATTTATAAACAGTTATACGTTAAGCTCACATAAAAAATATTTCCCCGGACTTTCCATACGAAGTTATTTACTACAAAGGATTCTCTTGAAAAACAAAAAAAACATTCAAGAGAACATTAAACTTTTAACATTTTTATTTCTCTCACTACATTCCTACACATGCCACACTAAACTAAACCTTACTACAACAACTTAAAGTCCATCAAAACTGCGAATATTTCATCAGCTATGCGCCCTTTGCAAACTTTTTTGAATTGGTTGACGTTGAAAAATGGACCTAATTTTCTATGTAATAAGGGTCATATAGAACGTAATAATCGTTTGCATTCTTGAACATGGTTGCCAGTACTAGGGTTGTAACTGTTTCAAAGAAAAATAGTTTGGTATTTTGTTATTAGGATGTGCATGTTTAAGTATTATTAATAAATAGAATTTTAATAAGTTGTCATAATGAGGGTTTTCTTCAATGACACCCACTAGGCGGCAGCACTGAGACGTGAGAAATCCGTCCAGAAATCTGTCAAAAGTGTCATTTTCGTGAAAACCTACATTCTTATGAAATTGTGAAAGCTCGCAGAGAAAAAAAATTGAGCCCCTCAAAAATATTATTTTAAAATTGTATATCCCCCAAAAGCACACTGCAGTTTGTCGGTCCCGGTAGGTAGTTTCAATCGTAAGGATAAGCCGGAGGTCTATAAGCGGTCTAAAAACTCCCGACACCAAGGTTGGTCACTTACTTACACGAACCTTAGTTACTTTTCATACATCGAGTTAAAAATATTTAAATTACACAAATACCAACCCCACCTTGTGGCTGTTCATGTTAAAAATATTTTGAATTTAATTTTTACCCCCACCCACCCCTATTCACAGTTTAGTGCAAAATTGACGTATATTTTCTTTTGTGATAATTATGTAAGTGACCAGGCGCGCAGCAAACGCAAGCGGTGCCATAATAATGTACTAAGAGCTAGCTTATAAAAAGGTGAAGCGTTTCCAAGGGGAAGGGGGTAGTGGGGAGTTTTCGATGACTCTAGATTAGAGATTTAGGTATTTTAGTCTTTTTGACTAGATATTTTTGATGACTAAGTGAGTATAAAGGGTTAAAAACAGATGTTGTGTTTGATATTCAAAGTAAATATAATATTACTAGCCGCGCCCTGCGGTGTTACCCGCGTTGTATCGGTTTCCGCGGGAATTTCGAGATAAAATGTATTCCATATGTTATTCTGATGTATAACCTATATTACTGTAAAGTTTCATTCAAATCCGTGCAGTAGTTTTTACGTGAAAGAGCAACAAACATACATCCATCCTCACAAACTTTCATAATATTAGTAGGATTGGATAGGATTAAGTCTGAAGTAGCTGTTAAACCCGAATGACATCGTTAAATTGAATAAAACATCCGCTGTACTGTGGGAATGTTTACAAATATAAGGATTGTTAATTACATATTTATTAAGGTTCGTGTCCTTTAAAGCGAAGCGGAGCTGTGCGATGCTCAATTGACTAATCACAACGTATTATGAAAAACTAGCAGCGCCCCGCGGTTTTACCCGCGTTGTGCCCGTTCCCGTGGGAATTTCGGGAATTTTTTTACATAAAAACCTTCCTCTTGAATCACTCTACCTATTACAAAAAACCGCATCAAAATCCGTTGCGTAATTTTAAAGATTTAAGCATACAGACAGACAAACAGACAGACACGAAAAAGAGACGACTTTATTTTATACTATGTAGTGATAATAACAAAGTCGATGCGTTGTTTAATAATATCAAAGCCTGATTGGTCGATGGAGCTCTGCTCAGCTCTGCTCCAATTCAGTGGAAAAATAGTCTAACGACAGCAGTCAGAGTTACTGATGCTTACTTAACTGTTAATGACTGTTTTTTAATCTACACTAATATTATAAAGAGGAAAACTTTGTTTGTTTGGTTGTAATGAATAGGCTCAAAAACCACTGGACCGTTTTTAAAAATTCTTTCTCCATTCGAAAGCTACATTATCCACGAGTAACATAGGCTATTTTTCTTCCCGAAATTCCAACAGGAATGGACACAACGCGGGTAAAACCGCGGGCGCTGCTAGTATGTAATATATGTAAAATACGCCAATTAGTTAATTGTTGGTTTAGTTCTCGTCTCTAAATATGGAATTAAGCCTTTAATAGATACAGAACCCTTAAAATAAAATATGCGATGAACACGGAACCCTAAAACCCAAATTCGATATAAAACAGTTCCAAAATCAAATTAAAAAGATATAGGTCATCGAAATTCACACCTGTCAGTTAGCTGTCAACCGTCACACATACAATTAACTACAGAAATATGAACCTTAAGTCACTCTCTTTAAGTTCCAAAATCGTATACACTTGTTTAGCTTTATGGTTTATAAAAACGGAATGGAATAATATACCTTATTGTGATGAAGTTAGGGATGATAATCGTGTGAATGTGTTTGGAGTTAATTGTCATTCAAAGAGAATCCCGTAAGCGTAGTAAGATCCTATATGGTCACGATTGTTATTATTTGTCTATGGCTGACTGGCATTTTAATATGTGCTGTGGAATTTTATTGATTCACTAGCTGTTCCATTCGGTTCTACCCGCGTTCCGTGGGAATTTTGGGACAGTCTATCTCTTTACCAAAACTCATCATAATCGGTTCAGTGGTTTAGGCGTGACAGCGCAATAGACAGGTAGAGACACTTAAAATAAGTTTTAGCCCGTATTGGCCCACTGCTGGGCAAACGCCTCTCATCTCATTGAAGGTCAGTGAGTACACAGTGAGAAGGATTAGGTATAGAAATATAATTTTATTAATTTATATTAATTAATTATCAAAAATACATTGATAGATAGATTTTGATTTGGATATTTATTATGTCAAATAAAAGACATCAACGGGATCAAAATCAAAAAACGTGATTTTATTTTATGGTTTTTAAATACAAACTAGCTGCGCCCCGCGGTTTCACTCGCGTTGTAGGTACCCGTTCCCGCGGGAATTTCGGGATGAAAAATAGATGTTGGCCGATTCTCAGACCTACTCAATATGCTCACAAAATTTCATGAGAATCGGTCGAGCCGTTTCGAAGGATTACGCGAACGAACACTGTGACACGAGAATTTTATATATAAGATTATAACTTCTACTCGCACTTGACCAAATTGTGTACCTTAACACATGGATTTAATAAGTCCTATCAGAAATAAAACCTCATTTCTACGTTACTACAAAAAAGTTTTTAAGAAAGTATGCTCTGTCCATTGACAAACGTAAAATTATAATGCAACCAACTGTCAAAATATTTATCGTTCATCAACATATCTGACGAAAGCTACGAATTTATTATTAAAAAATAAAATTTCCAAAATGGAACCCCAGTTAGAATTCGTTCCATACAATTGGATGAAAACCGCTCTAATATACAATAAAAAAGATGAACTAGTACCCTACGAATGGATTAAGGAAAACGCTGATGTTGTTGCCGTCCTCTTCACCGCCAACGAAGTAGACAAGAACGGCATATTAAAGAAATTCTACGAAATATATGAATTTGTAAAGTTTTACAATTTACCTATAGAGGTTATCTTTGTACCTATGGATGAGACTGAAAAACACGCTATGAAGTGTTACGAAGGCCAAGCCAATTGGTTTACTCTCAAGTTTTATGATACCCTGGTACCTACGCTTCGATATCTCTATGAAATAACATGCCTCCCTCACATTTACGTAGTGAAACCTGACTGTAGAATTATCTCCCGGAATGGCATAGCAGATTTGGAGCAATATGGAAAGAATGCCATAATGTCCTGGTTCTCATTGTCTGTGGCAGCTAAATGCAATAGGTCTATGAGCAAAGACGCGACGATGTATGGGAAGGAGTGGAACTTTTTGAAACTAGAAAGCAAGGCAGCTAAGTCGGATTTCTCTAGGAAATTTTCGACTGTTTCGCAGTTATGAATGCCTGGTACTTCGTGTTCATTTTTAGTGTTAATTACTTTTCATAAAAATGTGTGTATTTGAATTTAATATCTATGAAGGAAATATACTTATTATCATTATCAGTACATATTATAAAACAAAGTCCCCGGGCGCGTCTGTCTGTCTGTTCCCGAAATTCAAATACTACTGCGAGGATTTTGAAGCGGTTTTTTTAAATAGACAGAGTGATTCAAGAGGGAAGTTTATATGTATAAAAATTTCCGGAATTCCCACGGGAACGGGCACAACGCGGGTAAAAAGCGCTGCTAGTTGAGTATATCGATGATAAATAAGTACAATTAAGCACCCTATGCCTACTCAAATTAGGAATTCCTCAAGTCCATACAGTTTTGAAAAGTATCTAATTGTCAATAATATACCAGGTTGAAAGAACCTACTAATTGAAGCAACTCAAATTACCCATTTGTTAATATGCTAGTAAAGACCTCTCATCTCACCGAAGATATCAGGAGCTTTAGGCGTAGGATATTAAATACACACACTTTTTTAATTTTTAGATAGCAAAAACATACGACACAAGGAACTAGTCTAAACTTTACCAAAAAATGTGGGTTAATTTGTGCCTTAAAATAAAACACATTAAAAAAATATATTCCTAAAACTTGTATTAACGCCATCTAGCTAGTGGCTATTTTAGGAAATAAGTGTAGGGCCACATCTGCGGAACGTACGGCGCCGAACCTTCCGCTCTATGACACATCAGTCGAAATTACGCCGCGTACTGATGTGTCATAGATAACTTGAAATACACTACGAGCGTATTTAGCGGAAGGTTCGGCGCCGTACGTGCCGCAGATGTGGCCCTACACTAAAAGAGTAATAAGAGTAATAAACAGAACAGGTAGAACTAATAAATCCAACTACCTACACACTATTCAATATTGCATAATATAAGTAATGAAATGCCCAGTGAATATTATATTAAAACTAATTAGTATTATTATAAACACAACATGGTCACCCACAGCTATTAATAACGTTGTCAATATGTCAAAAAATTGTCAAACAAAAGATTTAATTGACAGCAAAAAGCGCGGCATTTGCATAAACGACAACACGTGTTCTTTTTTTAAACCAAAGTAGCAAAGGCAACGCCCCGCTAATGCGGGCTGAATGAGGTAACATGGAGGTAGTATTTAAATCTAGATGCACAAAAAAGGTTTCACCATTGTTCGACCAGTCTAGTTTTTTCTTGATTTGAGTTCGTAACCTGTTCTGCAGGTGCTCAACTATTTCTAATGGATGAAGCCAACACATTAATCAGGTTGGTAATGCTCGTAGTCGTAACTTTTTTTTAGTTGCGTACTGGCAGAATAAGATTACGTTCATTGCCCGTTGGTTTTTTTCGTGAAACAAAATGGTGGATATTTTTTTTTAATATTTAACTACTTTTATTTAGGGTCATTTACAATATATTTTTCAATGTTATAGAATGAATAAAATAGTAGATACTTAGTGTTTATATTTAAACTTACTTGATAAAAACATATTTTTATTTAAATGTTTCAAGTTATGTTGGTCATAATTAATAAACAAAATTTTAGCAAATTGACGAATTTTAATATTAAAATAGGATGATTTCTGATGAACCAGACAGGTTTTCTTCAAATAAATTACTTGATACGCCTTCATCATGTCTCGTTTAATCGATTATTACAAAAAGGCAAACACAAAAGTTTAATTTGTATTTAAATTGCTTCGCTATCAAATGAGGTGTTCGAATGTTCGTCAACTGTTTCATTCGTCAGTTCTATAATTTGCCAATTTCGTATTTCATTAATTTCTTAATTCTACTTCCTCTGAATTCATTTGTTTATTGAATTACCGACTCTTCTCTACGTTTTCTCTTTATGCAACTAACTAGCAGCGCCCCGCGGTTTCACCCGAGTTGTACCCGATCCCGCGGGAAACTCGCGATGAAGTAACCTATGTCCTTTCTCAGGCTTTGGACTAATTATGTACCAAAAATTCAAATCGGTTCTGTAGTTTTGGCCTGAAAGCGTGACAGACAGACAGACAAGAGTTACTTTCGCATTTATAATATTAGTTAGGATGATTTAATTATTCTAGGGCGAGTTTATACAAACAAACAAAAGGACTTAATTATATTTTGTATAGATCATTTTAACTTCTTGGAGCCTTATAAACACTTTTAACAGCTTTCAAACAGTTTGTCCCTTTCCGACTAATGCTATTTTCCGAAGAGCAAAAGAGACACTTTATATCAGTGTTTTAGTTAGAGAGTTTATGAATTAGGTAGCTGGTTATACTACGTATTCATGTTAAATAATATAGTATTTTACTAGCTTCGGAAGTACTAAGTATAAATAAAATACAAAACACAACTTTGTCTGAAAACGTCAATGCAACACCCGTACGACGACAAAAGACCAGGAATGTACTGTTGGAGTAAAAAGTGTTATAGTACAAATTACAAAAAAAAATATAGGTAAGCTGGTACTGGGATTAAAAAATCTATTATTAATTAAGAAACTCGTGTGAGTGAGATGTTGAATGAGGCCTTTGCCCAGCTATGGGATATTCCTTTTTTGTTATACTGGTTTCTTAAGTTTAAGCGGACATTATTTATTTGAAATTGAAACTACGTTTACGGATACACTTCGTTTTAATTTTACATTTTTATCCAACATTTTTAACCTCCATTGGTCACAGAAAAGTGTCTTCAACCCATTCAGTTTTTGCGTGAAAACGTTCATACATCTGCACAAACTTTTGCATGTATAATGTTAGTAGTATTGGTTTTACAATTTAGCACCCTGACAGTACAATGTCGGTATGTTGTATATCGTTTGAAGCATGCGTGAGGACGAATGTATTAGCTGGTCGTCTACATTGATGGGTGAGGCTGGCTTCCAGAGGGATTTTAGACTTTGCTCACTCTTTTGAAGAGTTCGCTGTAATACTAAAGAAATATGTGAGTTTTTCCAATGTTACTTGAGCTTATAGCTTGGGTGATACTAATATTATAAATGCGAAAGTTTGTGAGGATGATTTGGATGAAACTTTACAGTAATGTAGGTTATACATCAGAATAACACATGGAATACATTTTATCCCGAAATTCCCGCGGGAACGGGTACAACGCGGGTGAAACCGCGGGGCGCGGTTAGTAACTTTATAAACTATTAAAACGTATTAAAATTGAAAAAAATAAACAAATCGCTTTCTAGACAATTTTGTATAACATACAAATGATTTTTTTGTTTCTTTCAAAGATACCGAGAAAGTAAAACTATGCAGAATATTTAATACAAATATTTCATTTGTAGTTAATAAGTAACTCAGTTAATAGTGAGTACAGTTTGATTTCGCGTATTCGTAACGGTCTTCAAAAAGATCCGACATCGGATTGTTGCCATTAGTACGTATTTTATTATTTTGTAATTAAATTGCAAATTTAAAATCCGTTACATTGATCTTATTTTATGTTTGTTTATAGTCTTACGCTCAGAAATGTCAAATATCTCTTTAAGAAAGATTTAGGTCCAAATTCACCGTTTCTATTTCGAACCACGATCAACCGAACTCAGTTTTAGTGAATTAATTTTGAAATTGTGATCTCAGTTTAGCTCTTGAACTAGGAAGGATTTGATTGATCGAGTTCAGTTGAAACAAGGAAATTGGGGCTTAATGAGTGATTTTGGCATGGAATTTATAAAATACTAGCTGTGCCCCGCGGTTTCACCCGCAGCGCCTCCGTTCCCGTGGGAATTATGAGATTTTTATTCCTAATTTTTTTTATACAAAAACCTTGTCCTGGCAATTAAGGAACACATTAAAAAAGAATCATCCAATTTGGTGCAGTCGTTCTGAAGTTATGCGCTTAGCAACAGATTCAGCGATTCATTTTTGTAATTATCTTCTTATATATAAAATTCTCGTGTCACAGTGTTCGTTCGCGTACTCCTCCGAAACGGCTCGACCGATTCTCATGAAATTTTGTGAGCATATTGAGATTATCTGAGAATCGGCCAACATCTATTTTTCATCCCGAAATTCCCGCGGGAACGGGTACAACGCGGGTGAAACCGCAGGGCGCAGCTAGTTGTAGATAAGATTACGTCAATTAGTTAAGTGTCGATCTAATGGACTTCTCTGAGTGCGGTAGTTAATGGGTTTAAACAAATGTACCGCTCAGATCTAAATATCATACCACCTAACCTTAGAAGTTCTACAGCCTACCTAAGTAGTATCTTGAGTTGCACGTTGCTTAACAATCTCGATCGATCAAAGCTCGGCTGTAAGTGCTTACATGAAGAAAATTAAGCAACGCGCAGATTCATAACTATCCCAGTATCCGCTAAATCAACGCTGAAAACTCAACGAACATATCCCAGGATGAACTCTTGCTACATATTCCCAACTCCTTATTCCAGGAACTATTCGTCCCAATCAACACTAAGGGAGAACTGTACGAGGTCTGCCCTGAAGAGCTGTCCCCAGCCGAATGGGACCTCGGCGAGCCGGCAACGCCGCCGCCCGCCGACGCGGCTGCGCGCGCGCACCGGTTGCCGCACTTACTCAGCCTGTGGCGGCTGCCAGCAAGGGTGAGGCTGCTGGCTGGAACAGTGCCTATTGAGATGGCGCATGATGTTGGAGGTAGGATCTTGATTACTAAAGGAAAATGAGTTTGTGTAGGTTAGTAGCTAACCTTGATATCGGAGTTTAAACCTCATTAATTAAAATGTGGATAAAAGGTTAAGTCTAAGATAGCGGAATAATCTATACTAATATTATAAAGCTGAAGAGTTTGTTTTGTTTGTTTGTCTGTTTGTTTAAACGCGCTAATCTCAGAAACTACTGAACCGATTTGAATAATTCTTTCACTGTTAGATAGTCTATTTATCGAGGAAGGCTATAGGCTACATTTTATCCCGAAATTCCCACGGGAACGGGCACAACGCGGGTAAAACCGCGGGGCGCTGCTAGTTTCAAATAAATATGTACCATCATTATCACTGCGTGGCACAAACCCACGTATGTGTAGATAGAGTGTATCAATGATTTAGGTATATTCAATAAAAGTTTCTTATGTAAATGTGAAAACGTTTCAATAAACCTTTAGATGACAATGACTTATTTAAAGCCCATCTTTTCCTGGACTTTATTCTGGATTGTACGTTGGATTGTAAGGCTGGTCCATAATTTATTACATTTTACTTATAAACTTTATTATAAAATTGTTTCCCCCTTGCAGATGACCTGCTACTTCGTTCCTCCATGACGGAGCCGGTGCTGGTGATGTGCACGCTCCCGGAGTACGGCTCCAGCCCCAGCAAACCCGCGGACCCTCGCTTCATGAAGGAGGCCCTCCAGCTCCTCCCGCTCAACGGGGCCATACGGGTCCGACGCACGCAGCTCGGCTTCGAAAACGAAAAACGAATGTTCCTCTCCCCAAGACTCCAAAAAGCTCTAACCTTCTGTCAACTCAACGTTGACAACTGGATCAGGCAGATATCGTACGCTAACCCCTCCGCCCTCGGCAAGGCGAAGACCGCCGAAGAACTCATGAAAGAAGACCAGGAACCGGTCAAGTTTGAGAAAGAACGGAAATTCACTCTTCAAGGGCTGAAGATTGACCCGTCGCGGCTGTTCGGGAAGAGCGATAAGGTGATGAAGGATATACCGGATGAGAACGAAGGCTCGATAATATTTTTGAGTAAAAATGAACTTGAGCACATGAACTATGACGTGTACAGCGACGATGAAGGAAAAGACGATAAGAGCGAAGAGAAGACAGACACGGAACAGTTCTCGAACGACAAGATGCACGTGTTCAGAGAAGATTCCGGACAGAAGAAACACAAGTGGTTCAAGAACTTGAAGCTGCTGAAGAGCACGGAGAAGTTAGACGAGAAAATAACGGCCATAGAGAACAGTGAGAAGTACAGAGACGTGAAAGACCCGTTCGATCCTTTGGGCGAAAAACACAGCTCTATAGAAAGGTACCAAGACATGGCGAAGCTTATAGAAGACAGATTCGGCGCTACCAGAAAGAACGACGGAACAGCCGAAAAGAGTTACTCGTACAAGAGTCTCACAACATCATCTTCAGATATGGGAACCAGCCAATGCAGTTCCAGTCACAAGAAACCAGTTTTAACCAAATCTGTATCAGTTCAGACTGGAATTCCAGACAATTCGGAAGACGATAGTGGAATCAACATGAAGCATGGAAGGAAAAACTTGAGCGTCGATCAGATCAACTACTGCGGGTCGATGGAGAGCAACTCCAGTTCAGGTCGAAAGCTGAAGTCTTTGGACGAGAATATGTTGACCAAATCTTCTGCTAGCAAGTCGTCTTCAAACCTTGAAAGGCGGCAAAGGATACAACCAGATTTGATACCGGAAAAAGCGATGGTAAAATCAGAGTCCTACAACCAGATCCAAAGCTGTGAGGACATCAACATGTTCGGCGCCGGCTCTCTCTACAACGACAGTGACTTCGAAATTAACTCAAAGCAACACTCATTTATCACCGAAAAGCTGTGCTCAGAATTCCACGTAAAAACTAAACGAGTACTCAGCAAATCCACTTCTAATCTTCTTCATCCCAAGAAAATGTCAGAGAAGAAAGAAGGGAGCAATAGTAACAGTATGCCTACTAAAACAGAGAGAGCTATGGAAGTAGATAAGCTCAACTTTAGGAAGAAGATAGACAAACCTAGAGCTCCTACTCCTAAATCTGAAATTGAAGATGAGTTGACTCCTATAGATATTTCTCAGGATGAACCAGCTCAAGTAAAGATAAGAAGATCAATATCTTCTATACAGAAGCGTAAACTACCAGTGATAGAAGACCTGCCGTACGGACAAGTAGCAGACGCTGTCGCAGACCAAGAAATAATTGAGTCTGACAGTCATTCAGACAATATATACGCTGAAATATGTACTCCGAACAATCGTAATGAGGAAGATTACGACACTGACATTCTAGCCACCGATCCAGTTATATGTAACGTTAAGAAAGAAGTAATTATAAGAAACGACGAACGAGCTCGACAGATGATCGAAAACCAGGAAAATCCTTTTAGACATATTGAAGTTGTTGTCATTGAAAAGACAACGGATTTCGATTTAGATAATTCTAGTGTTGCTTCTACTGAAGAAGATTTGGAGATCAATAATGATGTGACAGTGTCCAACGATTCTTGGGAACTAGATAGGGATAATGGGGAAAAAATCCACGCGATCAGATTAGAGATCACTAGTAATATAGATGAGTATGATGAACAAGAGAACCATGACACGTCCGAAGTATGTTTAAGCAAAGACTCTTTAAGTTTTAGTAATAGTATACAACTGAATGGTAGTTATAGCAATGAGGCCATTTATGATACTTTGAAATAGTCGATAGTGCTACCCTTTTCCAAAATCTAAGGTTGAATTTGTTGCATATAATACGATGGTTTTATAATTAGATGCAATTCAGAAGGTAGATTCTACTAAGATACTTTTTAAACTCACACGATTAGCACTCATTGTACTACATTCTGCTTAATCAGATTGTGTGTCAGGTCAGTTGAATCTCAATGAGGGTTTTCTGAAATGACACCCACTAGGCGGCAGCACTGAGACGTGAAGTCCAGAAATCTGTCAAAAGTGTCATTTTCGTGGAAACCCTCTTGAATCTCAATGGAATATAATGATACTTTTTGTTCACAGCAGAACACTAAATGTGTCATACTGTTCATTTGAGATAAAATTAAAACTTAGGCTGAGTTGCACCATAGAAGAAGTTAAAGTAAAGGTTTGTGTCAAATTTAACACTAACAGTAACGCTGACTTAAACGGTTAGAGCAAAATGTGTTGCACCAGCGAATTCATTAGCTTTGTTAAAGTTAATAGTGTTACAAGTCAAATGAGGCGTGATTTAACCCAAATTCGATGCGGGTAACATTTTTAAATATGACAATACTAAATAAAACCGTAAAAACTCGTTTCTAGCGCTGTCATTAGTGTCACTTGTCACTTCATTTCGATGTTGATGTCAGTTCGGTGTCTGTTACCATGGACTTATTATTATAAAATAATAAGTCCATGTCTGTTACATACAAACAAAAAACAAACAAATTTTTCAAGGAAGCTAAGAAATATTCCTAATTTTCTAATTTATACTCTTTCGGATTCTGGTGAGCTGGAGAAAATAAAAAAATGGAAAACAGTTTTCTTGCAAATATTCAAACAAAGTAAGTACCATTTATTGCTTTGTCTATTCTATAGCGCGTGTTATTTTTATCATCTATCTCTCTCTCTTGGAGCAAGGACATGATGTATGTAGGTTATATTCAACGCGTTTGACAATTTGACGGATAATTTGACAATAACAATAGCACTAACCAGCGAAAAGTGAGCGGTTACAGTTACAGTTAAAGCTATGACGTCATTTAACTATTTGTCAAATGGTGCAACTAATTTTAGGCCTAACCGATACTTTAACTGAAGTTTCGATGTTTGTTATTGTTAAAGTAAGATGGTGCAACCAAGCCTTAATTGCTTTCAATTAATTTGGCAAAAGAGATTGATCTTTTGGAATAATATTATTTGTACACTTTGAAACTGCAACATTTTAAATCTTTTTTGGGATGGTTAATAATATCAATAATATCCGATTATCAAAAAGTTAGGTTCCGTATTTCGACTCCACGATTAAGATTTTTGTTTGTTCCTGCAAACATTTAAGTTAGTCAATTAGTTGTTTTTTAAAGAAAGTACCTATATGTGGTTGTATTTTTAAATACCAGTTTATATAAGAAGTTTTCTTTAGGGTTTAAGTTCGAAGCTGGTCTTCTATCTCTTACTATCATATCTGAGTAATTACTAATAGTAAGAAACGTAATTTCAATTATAATTTGTCATCTAACACTAAGGGTGGGTTACTTCAGCTTACTTTTACGTACTAGTAAACGTTAACACAAATATCAGTCTCAATAGACGTCAGAAAATGAAAAATTGTGGCTTTCTACTGGCTGCGCGAATAATTTTAGCAGTCTGTCATTTGAGTTTACGCTTTGTATTTAGCAGACATTTAACAGCGTATATGGCCGCGATTTTTTAACGTATGTTACGATAACATCCTTACACGTTTTTGACATACTGAGGTGGCAAACTTTATCTTACAGTTAAACTGAATTACTCGTAAGATTATCTTACTAAATTTCTTGACAATTTTACCTATTATATTTTTTAAATTTTGAGTAACTATAGAGCTTGTTTTTTATTTTTTTTATTGTATAACTATATAATTATAACTTAATAATATTAAATAGTAAGTCACTAGTAAAATAACTTTTAAATAATACTTGAATAATAAAAAAATACTTTGTATTTGATCAAAATAAACATAGGCACTGTATTTTAATATTTTCACCACGATTAGTAAATAATTATATTAAATCTCTTTATTATTAAACTTAGATCTAATTTTGTAATATACTTTGTGGTGTTTTAACTAAAATTAATTTTAAACTTGATCCTACTTACCTATAAATAATGAGATTTAGGTACTTGTGAAATTTATGTTTGACTATTCACTAAAATTTCAACTAAAATTTTGGAGTATTTCCGATATTATACTAAAATTACTGTATCAAAAAACGGATTGATTTAATCTAATTAAAATGTATTTGAAACAAAACAGCTGCAATGTATTTAATGATACAGTTATCTTGGTGTTGGTACCGTTATAGGGCCACATTAATAAACGCGTATTAGGAACAGTTGATATAATCAAATGGTTTGTCACTTTCTGACGTACGCAATTTTCCGAAGAGCAAAAGAGACAAAACACATCATAACAGTGTTTAGTCATTGTGGCGGATAATGTTTAATCAAATAATTAAATTTGAATTTCAAATCTTGTTTCAAGCTACAGTAATACCAATCACGCATAATTATAAAAAATACCATATTTCTTAAGTAAGTGAGATAGTAATTGTAACTCGCAAAAATAAATAAAGGTGTCCTGTAAAATATAATTGGTGCTAAACTTAGATTAAGAGAATGCAATCGATTCAAAGTGGTAACACTTATAAAAAAATGTTCGAAATATGGCAACATTCAAAAAAGTTTAAACACTTTTGCAATCGATTGTACATTATTTTTTATTAAGACATATCACATGACAATTTTGTAAATTAATGTACCATATAGGTAGTATTTTATTCTTTACATTTTGTAAATTAAACGAAATTTCGATTAAGTCTGACGCTATCGTGTAAAATTTCTTTTGAAATATACTTAAAAAACAAAAATTTGGTTTTATTTTCTCTACATTATTTATGTCTCCCTCTCCTATCTTAGCCCGTGCTTCGGAGGGCACGTTAAGCCGTCGATCCAGTCCGTCGTTAATGACTACTATCCTTAGAAAGTAACCGGGACCGACGGCTTATATTTGTCCATTTTGAGCAATTCGAGTTCAATTGAGTTTCTTTTCTGTTATAGGCGCCTGGTAGAAGGGGTAGTCTCTGCGGAGTGTAGATACCTAGGGGGTTCGGAAATTTCATTATTTTTGCGCTAACTCTTATAGTTTTCGAGATATTGCAATTTTTAGTTTGGGGTCACATCTTGAAAATTTACAATTTACAGGACCCAACAATATACTGCTGACTCAACTGCAATATAAACAACTCAATTCGATGTACCGAAAGTGGTCACCGAATTCGGTGACAGACATAAAGTAAGAAGAAGAATGACCTCGTAAGTAGTGGATGTCACAAAAACACGTTCATTACCACTATACATTTCAAGATGTTTTTTTAATGTGGTCCTAGGGGAATCTTTTTGGCTGCTGGTTCATCCATTTTGTTTTAAATGTTTTATTTTATTTTATTGGCTAAATAAATTATAATTATATATAATTATTTAAAATAAAATATAATTATTTTTGAAATAATATTTGAATAAAACACAGAAATCCGACAAATATATTGTATTTATTTAAAACAAATAAATTATAATTAAATTATAAAATAGAACCAACCGACAAATTTCGATACAGCGACGCAATATTTAGTACATATGAATCAAAATTAATAATTCGACTAAAATATACTATACTTATTAATAATATAAATCATTCTCGCGTCGAATGTCTCGGGTAAGGAATGAATTTCATAAACAACAAAAGCTGTTCTTAAATCTTATATTATTTTATACAAGAATAGTGTTTATTTTATTTTATTCATTGAGATTTTATAAAACACTGCGCTTATATACTAAACAGTAACAATATAGCTACTTTGCGCAGATTGGAAGTCTTTGATATGATAAAAAAATAACAATTTATCATATTCAACGACAATTTAGGAAAAATGTCAAACAAAATTTTACGAAGATCGAGACATTTTTCCTATGTTTAGCTAGACTCATAGTTTGATATTTAAAAAATCTACTCTGTTAAAAAAAAAATTGTACAATAAAGAATAAAGTACAGCTAAAACAAGCCACTTATAGCAACTCTGTTCGATTGTACATAAAGACAACTGTCAAATAGAACGAAACGTCAACTGTCAGAAAATCACAACGGTCATTGCCAGCTGTCATATGCTGGCGGCAAAACGTCTACTGTCAGAAAATCACAACTGTCAATGTCAGCTGTCATTTTCTGGCGGTAAATTGTCAAACTATGAGTCTCATGCACAGATTGCACTGTAGTTTAATTTATCAGTCATGGGTGGGTATTTAGGCGAGCCTGATTGATTGGATGATTTGGAATACAGCTGAGCCGCACACTACGAAGATGAAGAGAGCGAGTAGCCATGGCGCTACTGGGTATTGGTCTTCCTTTTCCTGAAAAAAGGAGAAAAACCATAGATAAAAGAGGACACAGATAAAAAATATTAACGATTTATAGGCTCTAGAACAAGGCATTTGTAGTTCTTTCTGTATGACTCGCTTACCTATTTACTGATTCAATTTTGATAAATAGCAAAAGATAGAGGTAAATTGACCTTATAGGGATACACAATAGAAATCTTATAGGGGTATAAGAATAGACAATTTTAAGGGGGTAAACTGCAAGTAGTACTGTGGGGAACAGCCAGTACATCAAAAATTTAAATCAATTTATTAAACAATGTTGTACTTGTAGCAAGTCAGTAATAGATAAGCTATCAGTTGAAAGCATGGCTTTAATCAGGTACCAAGACGAATTATTATTGAACTGCGTATTTCAATGTTTATTAATACATATTTATATTACAAAGTTTTTAAAAATTTGCAAGTTTGTATGTTTGTATGTTCAAGCTAATCTCGGTACAATTTGAATAATAAAATTGGAATAGCTACATTCAACCGAAGGCTATTTTTCATCCCAGAAATCCCCAAGGGGGGTAAAACCGCGGGGCACTGCTCATTAAAGGCCTCTCATCTCACTGAAGATATACAGGGAGGATTTGACATATAAAGCGAAGTATTTAATGATATCACAATAATTAACTTTTTATAAGCTTATCTCATTAAATAATATTTCAATGACATGCACTCTTGATTAACATTAATAGATAAAGAAAAGTAGGTTTACTTTACAAAGTAATCTAATATGTCAGTTTATTTATACTTTAGATTAGCAAAAACCCTCGGTTCTCCCACTTCGTTTTTAGTAGTTTTTGGTAGAAAATTAGACTTTAATTTTTCTCTTCATCATGTAGCCAGAATCACCAAAAGGCATTTTCAAATGGAGTTGAAGACTTATTACATTTTGACAAACTACTAGTCCGATTTGAATCATTCTTTTTGCATTAGATAGCCACACTCAAGAGGAAGGTTATAGGCTATTTTTTATCCCAAAATTCTCACGGGATAGTAAATAAAAGAGGGTTGTTCTCACCTTTGTCGTCTTTGGTACGTTCCCCCGCATGGTGATGTTTTTGCTGGCAATCTCGTTGGCGATACGCATTCTTTGTTTGGGCGCCATTTTAACTTTTTATACAATTATATTTGTCCTGTAACATAATAAAACAAAGGATTATTACTTAAAATTCAAATTATAAGTTGTTAAACACACTAATTAAATAATAAAAAGGAATTATTATTTTTCTACTTTTACTAAATCTGTACTGATATCTTCAGTGATATGCGAGGCATTTGCCCAACAGTGAGACATTACAGGCTAATACTTTACTAAATTATTAAGAATATATATCCATCAAACATTATTCCCACTGGAAAATATTCAAAGCAAATTGTGGGTTGCTAGTTTACAACAGTGAATCCCATATCAGGAGCAGATTGCTTCCAAATTAAGTTTATTTATTAAATAATGATTGTATACAATGTAGATTCATCTGTGTGACCTATGATATCAAACATACTCATTAAACAACACCACTGTGGTGTTATTGTATTTAATGATACATGTACAGTCACCTACAAAAGTTGATGAACACAATTAAATATAACAGAACATCTGAACACATTTATTGAATCTTTTAGTGTAGTAGTTTTTTGTAATATTGATAGTTCAAGGGATGAAAGAGTTCAGTTACTTTTGTAGTTGACTGTACCAATAAAATTGTTATCGATGGTATAGTTATACTCAGAATTAAATTAAATTATATTATTAATTATTATAGTATGTAATGTTAATTTTAAAATATTTTGGGAAGAAAAATGTTCAAAATTATTATACCGATACTTTATACTACAAATAACTTAAGCAACAGGACTATATTGTGTTAGTTAACACCGTCATGGTCATAAAAATATGTTATATATTTTAATGTGATACAGTCTTTTTTCATTTGGTATGAGTGCAAATTATGTGAATTGAAACAGTAACTATGTACAAATTACTTTTAAGTTTAAGTATATAGTTAAGCATGCAGTGGTGCCTAAATCACTACATAGTATAAAATAAAGTCGTCTCTTTTTCGTGTCTGTCACACTGTTTGTCTGTCTGTATGCTTAAATCTTTAAAATTACGCAACGGATTTTGATGCGGTTTTTTGTAATAGGTAGAGTGATTCAAGAGGAAGGTTTTTATGTAAAAAAAATCCCGAAATTCCCACGGGAACGGGCACAACGCGGGTAAAACCGCGGGGCGCTACTAGTATTGTTATATATTGAACAGTTAAGATAATTTGTTAATGATTACTGATTACCTAATTCACTTATCACTGATAATGATTTATTAACAAAATTCTCCATTACCTAACTACTCAATTTGCAAATTATTTATCCTAACTAATCAACAAACCGCAGTAGGATTATACCAAGTCTTAAGGTTTAGGCCCATCTCGTAGCCAGATTTGATAGCTAGCTTCCAAATGGGAGAAATAATCCCGATTCGAAGCTGGCTACGAAATAGGAATTCGAAAGTCAAAGATTTAGGATTTTAACTAGTAAAAAAAAAAAACCCTAACCTACCGAATAGATCGTTCCCATTTAGTAGCTAGCTACAAGATGGGAAAACACTTTTCTCATTTCATAGCTAGCTACCAAATCTGGCTACGAGATGGGCCTAACCTAGTCTTAATCCTACTCAATGTACCGATACCTTTGGTGAGATGACAGACCTTTGCCCAATAGTGGGAATTACATGCTAATACAACAACTACTACTATTAACTACCTATTTAATTTATAAAATATAAGTATCATACTCTTTCTTTAGTTATAAAAATCTATTGGAAAAATTCTTTCTCGCACTATTATCAGGAATTAGAAATAATATATTCAAAAATATCATTATGGAGACAAAGAATGGATTATTCAAATTATACCTATAATGCAGAAATTTGATTGTAAAAGTATGAATAGAAACTTGTAAAAGTAAATACCTACTTATAATGAAAAGTGAAAGCAAATATTTGCCAATACCTACAAATTGCCACCTCAACAGATTTATATAGCAATTTTTATGAAGTTTTGAGGTCTAGGATATTCACTGATTTAATGGTAGATTACTTAAAAAGTACGCATGAGTATAAGCAATGAGTTCGAAGAATATTTACAACCGCATTTCATAATTTCAATGAGATTATTTGATTCATATTTAAAACAGATCCCATTGTCTAATAAGGTATTTTAAGCAGGTAATTATCAACATAATCTACGTAGCTCAGTAGATATCGATAATAGCACATTAAGAATAGAAATTTCCTGCTTAGATTGTTAATTGAAGGGCAAGTTTCTAGAAATTAACTGGGTACAAGATGTTCACACTAAAAATACCTTTTAACAAGATTTTTACATCAAAAGTTCATTGAAACTGGTTTTTATGACTATTAAGAGACTTAATTCGTGATACTGCGACGCAAATACAGTTATATTGACCGATAAATAGGTAAACGAGGCGAAAAGCAAATAAAAATTAATTTACACAGATGTTTTGAAATTATAAAGAAAAATTAACCGATGGACGTCATTAAAGTGCGTACAATACATTCAGATGTAATTATACGTTGTTTTTTATATAATTTTAGGGTAATTTTGCACTAAATCAACCGAAAACATCAACATACCACTTGATTAGAAAGTTAGGGACCAAATCACAACACAATTTTCAAATTGATTACACACTGTTTTTACGGATAAAATTATATTATTGTGTGAACTGCGACGTCAGTAATGCATTTTAAAGTAATAATTAACAAATAAATAGGGGGTACTCACAGATAAATTAAAAAATAGATGGCTTTTAAGCCGAACGCACAAGTTCTGTCGACACGTATGTAAAAGTGAATTGACAGAAACGTCAAACGCGTCACTTCGAGATCCCAATTTGCGCATGCAACAAGACACGCGTCAATTTATTGTTGCCAGTTTGATAAAATAATTTCAATATATTTTTCTCAGATTTAATTTGCTATTTCTATAAAATATACTTAATAAAGGACCTAGATTTTAACGATAGTTTATTAGTAAGAATGTGCAGAATATAATTTTAATTACAAATGTATTAGATATTTGGTGTTAGTGCGCCATCTATGCAAACAGAGTAGCGGTACATGGTGGTCAATTTTCACTTTAATTCACCGCTAGATGACGCTGTAATATTATTTTACTTAAGCTACTTGCCACTAGATGGCACTGTAAAAAGTTATAGTACCGCTTCGTGCTTCTAGATGGCACTGTAATTAGCATTATAATTCTACGCGCTGATAGATGGCGTTGTCTGTCACTTAGTTCTATAAGCTCATCAATAGATGGCGCTGCTAAGTCTAGCTGTGCAGTACTTTAATGACGATATCATTTACAGAAAAGCTACAATATTTATGTTCCAATTAAGGTCAGTTCGTCCTATTAAAGTCCAATTAGAACCGACTTCCTCATATATTCTATTAGTCTTTATTAGAAAGATATCTAATATGAGATTAAGTAGGTACCTACATATCAAAGTAGGAAGTTATATTGATACCCATAATCATTAAGCATATTAGTATTAAAAGTCAGTTCCCATTTTATCTAGATTCTAGATTACTTTTTTATATTTCGCACAGAGGAACGATATAGATGGTAAGTACTAGTCTTTTTCATTCATTCAATATCACACGTCCACTACCACCCAATTTTAAACAGTCTCTATGGATGCGACACTGGACACGCCTAGCGTGTTTTCAATAACTGAAGAAAATTTATAAGAACACACCGGGTGTGTCGTCGGTCTGAACTTGAAGATAATATTATGTAATAATTACTATCCATTCATTTCTTAGATTCTATGTCTAGGTACTATTTTAATAAAACTGATGAGTTTGAGTTTTTGTTTGTACGTCCTTATCTCAGAAACTACCAATCGTGTTAAATAATTATGTTTACTAATGGATAGCTATAGCTACATTCAACAGGAAGGTTATAGGCGATTTTTCATCTCAAAATTCCCACGGGAACGGGCACTAACCGCGTAAATCCGCGGGGCATTGCTATTACCTAAATAAGTATCTACAACAAGAAAATTCAAACAAGACAAATCGTCTCCAATAAGGCTCTAGAAAACGAAAGAGACAGCACTATCGAAAATAGAAGAAACCAAATTTCACCGAGAAAGAGATAAAGGATAGCACGACGCACCAATCAATGTAAGTCGTTATCCTTCGAGGGTTATCCTGATGCCGTGATTGGTCGATACAGATAAAGGAAGCAACGCCTCTAAATAGAACCCATTTGAATTTAAATAAAGGGAGATGAATTTTATTGAAATAACTTCGCTCGGGCTTTTAACGTTCTAAGTTTAAATTAAGGTATCTCAGTAAATTCTACCATGCTTGGTAGATATGTACTTGTATTTAGAAAATAGGTTTTATTTCGTGAATTAAGCTTAGTTTAAAAAGGTAAAGGTACCTACTATGAACGGTTTAGGCCCATCTCGTAGCCAGCTTCCAAATGGGAGAAATAATCCCGATTCGAAGCTGGCTACGACATAGGAATTCGAAAGTCCAAGATTTAGGATTTTAACTAGTAAAAAAAAAAAAACCTAACCTACCGAATAGATCGTTCCCATTTAGTAGCTAGCTACAAGATGGGAAAACACTTTTCTCATTTCGTAGCTAGCTACCAAATCTGGCTACGAGATGGGCCTAAACTCTATGAACCGGGATCGCCCGTTAGTCAGCCCCGGTTGTTTCTATCGTTAGATTAGAACATGTCCGAGGCCTATACACGGACTAAAAACTCTAGGGCAAGCTACTAACAAAGTAGGTAACCTATTTTACAACAAATGTAGGTAGTAAAGTTGTTTTACCTAAACACAATACGCATAATTCGGTAGGTAGGTATTCCAAATATATAGTCTACTTATATAGGTACCTATGCTTAAATTTTTGGCTGAATTTTGGTTCCATCCACTAAAAGATTTCGGTATTTTCGGTTAATTAGGTTAAATAAGTAAGTAAAAAAAAATACGAATTCTCTGGTATTATTCGCCAATGTGTTTCGCCGATCCAGCGGTAGATAACATTTGGTTAAACAAAGAAGCACTTTCGCTGTTATCTTAGGATCGGTGAAAAAATGTTTGCGATACCGGCGCCGGCGGGCTTAGCGAGGCTGCGGCGAGACGCAATGTGTTTCTGTTATATAAGCTAGCGTATTTACTAGCTGCTAGCCGGCAAATCGGTATTATAAAGTATAAATAGCCGCGCCACGCGATGTTACCCGCGTTGTACCCGTTCCCAAGGGAATTTCGGGATAAAATGTGTAGTACCTATGTTATTCTGATGATGTAGTATGAATGTACTTATTTATGTTTGTTACTCTTTCACGCAAAAACGACTGAATGGATTTGGATGAAACTTTACCGTAATATAGGTTATACACATGGGTGGGATACATTTTATCTCGAAATTCCCGCGGGAACGGGTACAACGGGGGTGAAACCACGTGGCGCGGCTAGTCTTCTTCGTCTTCATCGAGTGGATGGTCAACCTGACCAATCCTGGTGTCAGAGTTATTGAGCCGCCAAAGGCCTCTGACATGGCTCAAGTAACGACTACTATCCGTAGAAAGTAACCGGGACCGACGGCTTAACGTGCCCTCCGAAGCACGGAATCATCTTACTTTTCGAGCAATCAGGTGATTCAGCCTGCAATGCCCTAGCCAAACTGAGGACTGTCTCACAAAGTGATTTTTGTGAGATATCCCCACCGGGAACGAACCCGACTAGTCTATGTACCTATAGATATAAACAAAAAGTTGTGTTAGTTACACCATTTATAACTCGAGAACGGCTGGACCGATTTCGACCGATTCTTCTTTTAATCTAGGTCCGGAATAGGAAAATTTTTCATCCCGAAATTCCCACGGGAACGGGCACAACGCGGGTAAAACCGCGGGGCGCTGCTAGTACATAATAAATGTACCTAAGTAGTTATCAACTAGTCAAGTCAGTTACATACTTCCAAAAAAATCCCAAAAAATTCGCAGCCAAACCTCAAACCGCAATAACCATTGAAAATTGCATTATGGCGCCGGAACAGTAACAACTAATCAATATTTATCTTTACCTGTCTTAAAGTATTAAAAGTAAAAACAAGACAAGCGAAAAGTTTAAATTTTTTTTTATACAACACTAGGCAGAATAATCTTAAGCCTTTGCCATTTTTGTGCGGAAATGCTGCGCCGGCGCACCGCAATACAAACTATTTGCACAAAGAAGTTTACTGTCTGCATTTGTTTTTGGTTGTCTATGCCCTGAATTGGGATTCTAGGGTTCCTGTTGGACGGTAGTGCGCGTAAACTACTTTGTGCAAGGAGTTTGTATTGAGCTGCGCGTGCGCAACGAAGCGGTGTGTGTCGCCGAATAAGGATTACTTTATCACGTTTTTGAGTTAGTGGAGTGAATGATCGGTTTATAACGAATTCGGTGCAACTCCTGGATCACTAATCAGTAGGTAACTATCAGTATTTAGGTTTTGAATTGAAATTACGTTAACTGATACACTTCGCTTTTATTTTACACTAGCAGCGCCCCGCGGTTTTACCCGCGTTGTGCCCGTTCCCGTGGGAATTTCGGGATTTTTTTTACATAAAAACCTTCCTCTTGAATCACTCTACCTATTACAAAAAACCGCATCAAAATCCGTTGCGTAATTTTAAAGATTTAAGCATACAGACAGACAAACAGTGTGACAGACACGAAAAAGAGACGACTTTACTTTATACTATGTAGTGATTTTTATCTGACGTTTCGGCCCCTTTACAGGAACCGTGGTCACAGAAGACAGTCTTCTGTACTAAACATCTACATCTACACTAATATTATAAAGAGGAAAACTTTGTTTGTTTGTAATGAATAGGCTCAAAAACTACTGGACCGTTTTTAAAATTTCTTTCACCATTCGAAAGCTAATTATCCACGAGTAACATAGGCTATTTTCATCCCGAAATTCCCACAGGAATGGACACAACGCGGGTAAAACCGCGGGGCGCTGCTAGTGTAAAATAAACGCGAAGTGTATCCGTAAACGTAGTTTCAATTCAAAATGAGCAGAAACCAAAAGGTATACATTTAGGTTACTTATTTCGACAAATAATATACCTAATGACTTTGAGAGCGCTTACTGTGTCGGGGGTTGCGGGTTCGATTCCCGCCCGGAGTCAACAATATGTGAAGACATAGTTGTTGGCGACGACGTCTGGGTGTCGATTATATATTCTTATAAAAGTATTTGTGTATGTATATGTAGTAGTATCAGTTAGTTAGATTCCATAACACAAGCTTAGAGCTTACTTTGGGTCTAATTAACCGTGTGTGAATTTGTCCAGGTATATTTATTTACTTAAGACATCTAAGTACTTCCATTGAGGACAAGGGTTGTGTAAGAATGGAATTAAATCTCCAAATATTTCATCTTCAGAAGGAATCCCCTCTAACTGGAAAAGCAACGAAATCAACCTACATATATAACTCTCTACAAAAAATAATTAAAAAAATTAAAAGCCTAAAAACCATATTTATTTATACCTACCTACTTCCTACCCAAAACTACCACAAAAGCTTAAAAAAGGTCTTCAAAAAAATCATTTTCCACCGTAAATCGCTGAGCCGCGCCAGGCTTTCCGCATCACCGACCCCCTGACAAGTTTGAAGGCTCCTCGACCACACAGCATCACACATCACACATCTTTAGAGAATTATACAAAATCAATTTCATGGTGGTTGTTCTTCATATAGTTAATTCATGTGAAAAATGGCGGGTGGATACAAGAAGCACGTTTTAGTTGAAGATGTAAATAATAGATTAGGTTTTAATAAGTTTTTGTTTGTTTGATGTTAGCACATTGCGATTGTTAAGCAACATGCAGCTCGGCCCCTACTTAGATGGGTGGCCGATAGTGGCATTTTCTATCTGAACGCTACTGCTTCGGAAGGCACGTTAAATTGTCGGTCCCGGTTGTTTCAATCGTCAGACCATGTCGGAGGCCTTTAGGCGGTCTAAAAACTCCGACACCAGGGTTGGCCACTGACCTCGAAATCGAAATACTCGAAATTACTTTACTACTTGAGTTTGAAATAATGGCATGTTCATAGTAACACTAATTTCTACAATCAAACATCGCCTAACATTCAAATCTCTCATCCTAGCTGCTGTACTATCTATACTGTAACCCGAGCCGCCCGCCCCGCCCGCGCCCCGTCCGCCCTGTGACGTACCCGCTCAATACTCGACGGGGTTTTGCGAGAGGGAAGCAAAAGTGGGACTTTATTGTTGTAGTTAAATCACTATCACTACATAGTATAAAATAAAGTCGTCTCTGTTTCGTGTCTGTTTGTCTGTTTGTCTGTATGCTTAAATCTTTAAAATTACGCAACGGATTTTGATGCGGTTTTTTGTAATAGGTAGAGTGATTCTAGAGGAAGGTTTTTATGTAAAAAAAATCCCGAATTTCCCACGGGAACGGGCACAACGCGGGTAAAACCGCGGGGCGCTGCTAGTTAATAAATAAAATATGATTTGGATAACCGACTGCAGAAATCGACTGCAACTGCAGACACAGCTGCACTACTAGTTTCTATGAAATTTCGAGCGCGCGGTGACACTTCCGCTGCGGTCAGTTTATTATTTATTTACAGTGTATTTTCAAGAAAGGTGGTAGGATGTTTTTAACACAAGTATTGACAATTACTGTTAATAAATACTCCCGAACAAACTCACATATTAAAACTAATCTTTAAGCTTGTATTGGAATGTAACTAACTGATACTACTTACTACATCACTACATCACTACATAGTATAAAATAATGTCGTCTCTTTTTCGTGTCTGTCTGTTTGTCTGTCTGTATGCTTAAATCTTTAAAATTACGCAACGGA
The DNA here is from genome assembly GCA_963082685.1 of Cyclophora albipunctata. NCBI lineage: Eukaryota > Metazoa > Arthropoda > Insecta > Lepidoptera > Geometridae > Cyclophora > Cyclophora albipunctata. Next base: position 5,318,293 of record OY720138.1, on the reverse strand, counting down.
TTTTGATGCGGTTTTTTGTAATAGGTAGAGTGATTCAAGAGGAAGGTTTTTATGTAAAAAAAATCCCGAAATTCCCACGGGAACGGGCACAACGCGGGTAAAACCGCGGGGCGCTGCTAGTATACAATATACAATATAAAAACACTGTAGGTACGTGAATATAAAACTGTCGCACAGACGTCGTCGTCAACAACTGCGTCTGCACATATTGTTGACTACGTTGAATCGAACCCGCAACCCCCGACACTGCAAGCGCTTGCACATGCCACATCGTTCGCATGTGACAAATACGGCTCTATAGAAATTATCTATGTACTATGACAAGTAATCTACAATCAAATATTTATTATAAATCTGCCTTCCTCACACATAGGACCATCCCGCAAGGTGCAGATCCCAGTACAATCACTTACACAATTGTTTAAACAATGCCCGTAATAAAATATCGAATTACCCCCGAATTAAATGAGCAGTGACGTACGCAATATGGCGCCCGCCGCCATTGTAAATTTATAATAGGGGCTGCATGCGCTTTTAGGGTAGTTGTTCAATATAATTGGTAGATAATTCGCCTTGTTGATGCGCGTTGTTTTTATCAAGATTTTTTGGATTAGAAGATTATTGTTGATTTTTCGGGGTAATAAAAACTAATAGGTATATATAGGTTATATTTTCAAATTAATCTCAATGCCTTCAAAGGTCAATGGCCAACCCTGGTGTCAAGTTTTTAGACCGCCTAAAGGCCTCCGACATGGTCTAACGATTGAACCAACCGGGACCGACTGCTTAACGTGCCCTCTGAAGCACGTTAGCGTTCGGATAGTAATGCGACTATCGGCCACCCATCCAAGTAGAGGTTGAGCTGTACGTTGCTTAACAATAGCAATGAGCTACCATAGCTTATTCAAATTACATTTAGGCATCTTTCTACCTATTAATATTATAAATACGAAGCGTAGTTTGTGAGGATGGATGTATGTTTGTTACTCTTTAAACTACTGAACGGATTTTTATGAAACTTTACAGAAATATAGGTTATACATCAGACTAACACATGGGATACATTTTATCCCGAAATTCCCGCGAGAACGGGTACAATGCGGATAACACTGCGAGGAGCTACGAGTACTGGCCCATATTATATGTATGTTTGTAGGTATACCTAAGTATACGAGTATTAATGGTCATTAATTTGTAGGTATAGACGTAATAATTTCTAGAACTACCGGTTTTTTTTATTATTTAACCTGTTGTGTCCCACTGCTGGGCAAAGGTCTCCCCCAATTCTTTCCACCTGGATCTATCTTTTGCCACTTCTTTCCACTCTTACCACCGGTTAGATTGAAATAATATAAGAAGGAAAATTTCAGAATGATGGCTCATTTCAAAATCATTTAAAAAATCAAGAATTCTTTAACAATACGATAGACGACCATAGGGCGTATAAAGTATCTCTTTAGCATAGAATACGACCATAAACCGTAAAGTATCTCTGTACCATAGACAATAACATTGATTTAACGATAAAGCAAATTCGCAGATCCATAGAAAAATTACGTCTTTATCTATACCCAGATCATTATCTAACTAACAATTAAATAGAAGATGGAATTGTCCAATTCAACAATGACATTAAAATGGGTGACACACGATACATCACAAAGGAAGGTACAAAAATAAGGGACTTATTACTTCATTTACAAATAAAATGCAAGTAAAATTCACTTTTAAAACCAAATGAGGCTTGAATATGCGAAAGTGTATCCTCGAAAGCTCTTTAATGCACTTAACTTTAGAAAAAAAGTTCAACAAAAAAGTTTTTAATGTAAAAAAGTTTGCTAAGCTTCCACGTATGCAGAATGTAAGTATTTTTTCTTTCTAATTGTACTTAACTGGGTAGACAACTTCGAACCTTGTCAAACTAAGCAAACATTCTAAAATGCTCCGTTTTATAAGCAGAATTAAAGCGATAAGGTACTAAAGAGGTTTTCTTATTGTTGTCCGCCATCTTGTTAACGGTAGAGTGAACAAAATGGCCCCTGTATTGTTGTTGGCGCCAAAAATCGTGTTAAATTACGATTGTCTGGATTTTGAGTGTTTTTTTGAGATTACGCTTCATTTGATTAGGATATTGGGGATTAGAAAAGGAATGTTTTAGTTTTATTTATTTGTTTTCTAAATAAGTTGTACAGAGGTTTCTAAATAGTACTAGCAGTGCCCCGCGGTTTTACCCGCTTTGTGCTCGTTCCCGTGGCAATTTCGGGAATTTTTATACATATAAACCATGCTCTTGAATCTTTTGAAAAAACCGCGGTCAAATCCTTGCAGTAGTATTTGAGTTTATCGCGAACAGACAGACGCGGCCGGGGACTTTGTTTTATAATAATATAGGTAGTATGGTATATGGCCGGCTTGGCTACGAAAATTTTCAAAACGATGGTATAAATAAGTTCAAGTAGGTTAATGGCCAATCCTGGTCAGAGGTTTTAGACCGCCTAAAGACCTCCGATGTGGTCTAGTATTGACTTCTTTTTTCAAAACATTCGGTTGTCGTCTCCATCGCGTCATTGCATCGCCATTGAAAATACTGAACGAAAACGGTTGACATTTAATTTTTTCCAAATGTTTTTCAAAACAGTTAATAACAAAGGTAACACAAACCCTCTGTTTACTCTACCCTGGATTGTTTTCCGTCACTGGTGCGGTTTCCCAACCCTTCCCTGAACGGAAACTTACGAAAATAAAAACAAAAAACAGGGAAGCCTTCCAGGAAGCCCCTCCCCTCGGGAATAAAATACTTAAAAAACTGTAGGAAAAGTTCACGTTATTGAGGAAAAATAACGAGTGTTTATGGCGTTCTTTTGTTTGAGTTTATTGTGTTCTATCCGCGCCCGCGGTTTTACCCGCGTTAGACCCGTTCCCGTGGTAATTGCGGGATGAAAAATAGCCTATAACCTTCCCGTTGAATGTGGCTATCCATTACAAAAAGAATTATTCAAATCGAACTGGTAATTCCCGAGATTAGGAATAACAAACAAACAAACTTACAAATTTTACCTCTATATAATATTAGTATAGATTATTGGTTATTTATCTTCTTCTTCTTCTTCATCGAGTGGATGGTCAACCTGACCAATCCCGGTGTCAGAGTTATTGAGCCGCCAAAGGCCTCTGACGTGGCTCATGTAACGACTACTATCCGTAGAAAGTAACCGGGACCGACGGCTTAACGTGCCCTCCGAAGCACGGAACGGTTATCACTACATAGTCACTACATAGTATAAAACAAAGTCGCTATTTTTGTCTGTTTGTTTGTCTGTATGCTTAAATCTTTAAAATTACGCAACGGATTTTGATGCGGTTTTTTGTAATAGGTAGAGTGATTCAAGAGGAATGGTTTTTATGTAAAAAAATTCCCGAAATTCCCACGGGAACGGGCACAACGCGGGTAAAACCGCGGGGCGCTGCTAGTTTATTATATTTTGTTTCAATGATTTTTGTATCATGTCCTAGTATACACAGGTCTATTGTGTGTCCATCTTAACCTATAGTGATAGTGCAATGTCAAAAAATAAAAGTAATGTCTGAACCAAATAACATTTAAGAGAGGACAGACAAACAAACCGACAGTTATATAAATACACGGTTCACTACCAAGCCCCACTTTAGTGAGTTGTCTTCAAATGTAAACTCAATCGGTTTCGGTCCAGCTCACAGGCGGACACGCACTTGACAGTTATTATTAGATAGATGGGCCTTAAAATGGTGCTTTTTAATTGATTTTTCATTATTAGAATGATAATTTTAGGAGACATTTTAGCAACCGATGGGTTGAGGGTGGGTAAAGGGTGAATGCGTTTGCGTTAGTTAAAAAAATATAAAAAGTAATAAACTTACTATTTTTACTTTACTTTACAAGAAAAATTCACACTCTGTTAATTAGACCCAAACTAAGCTCTAACTGTCGCAATCCGAGAAGCTGAATTTGAATTTGAATGTTCGCCCATGTCAAAGTTTGATCCTGATCTACAGAACTGTGGAATTTTCTCTGAACCGAATCTGATATTTGAGTAAGATTAACTTTTTTGAGTTGTGTCTAATAAATTCTGTAGATAATAAAGTACCTCAGAAAGCTTTACATACTTTATATTTCTAAGTATAAAGTTTTCTTGATTAATCTTTAATTTAATTTAGCCGCATAAACACCATTTTAAAGCCCAAAAACTGGTATCAAAAACAAAATAAAAAAAGAAAGTCGTCTCAATATTGACGGAGCCGGGACTCGAACCCGAACACCCGGGCAAACAGATTAACAGCGACCATGGGCGACGGCGGCACAAACATACAAACATCAATACAGAGAGTTGTCATTAGTGGGCCCTTAAGTTTAACCAAGTTGGATCAAGTTGGACGATCAAAAATATTAATAGAACAAGCAAAGACTTGATATAGTAAGTTCGAAGTCATTGCTATTTTTAAGCAACGTGCATAGGTGGGTAGTTAAGCAACGTGCATATCTATTTTTGTAATAGATAGCCACATTCAACGGGAAGGTTAAAGGCTATTTTCATCCCGGAATTCCCATGGGAACGGCCACAACGCGGGTAAAACCGCGGGGCGCGGCTAGTTATAACTATATACGAGTATATAAAAGGCAAACCTGACTCACTGACTTATATATATATCTACGCACAGCCGACACTAACTGTACCTAGAAACTTGACATTTGGTGCAGAGGTTCCTTTATGAAAGTGAGCACAAAGATTTTTTTTTGCGAAATTCATCCTCTGTCAGGGAGTGGCCCTTTCACTCTGGATAGGTGGCCGATAGTAACATTTCTATCTGAGCGAGGACGTTAAGTTGTCGGTCCTGGGTGTTTCAATCGTCAGATCATGTCGGAGGCCATTAGGCGGTCTAAAAATTCCGACAACAGGTTTGGCCTATTTATCCTACTAATCTACACCAAGCACCATTCCACCCACGAAGAGCAAAGCAGTCTCACTTCTCTATTTCGTGATTCAACCAAAAAACTATTTTAAAATCGATACACATCAATTTTAACCTAATCTTTCATTTTGCGTGAAAAAGTATTTTTTTTTACATAATATTGGAAAACGAAAAAAAATATCACTACGAGTACTAGAGCTATTTTTATCCGACTCAAAGAAGACGCGGCAGACCAAGACGGCGATAGCGCGATGATTAGAATCTTTCCGGAAAGACTGGCCCTGTCTAGCACTTAACAGAGAGGAGTAGAAAGAGAGTGGAGAGACCTTTGCCCAGCAGTGGAACACATCAGGCTAATTATAATAAAATAATAATAAAGAAACAGAAAATTCTCTTTTTATACTTATTTCGATTCTTCCAAGAAAGCTCCTGTGGTCTTAAAGCTTATTTTTTCATGTTATCTTTAACATTGTCGGACTGAATAAATATTTGCTTTGCGGGTAATTTGCACTGTTTGAGCAGCGTAATTACCTACCGGGTTCGGTAATGAGCTTCTTTGTAAAAAAAAAATCAAAATAAATCTTACAAAAGCATGCAGAAGAAAATATTCAAAACTAGTGACTCGCCCTCGCTTCGGTTTGTTTTATATTTATATTTTCGGTTTGTTTGTTTGTTTTATATCAGTGTCTGCTAGTGAAAAGCAACAACAACAGCCTCCGTGGTCTTGTGGTCTGAGCGCTCGGCTCACGATCCGGAGGTTCCGGGTTCGATTCCCGATGGAGACAATAGCTCACAAAAATCTCTTTGTGAGACTGCCCTCAGTTTGGTTAGGGCATTGCAGGTTGAATCACCCGATTGCCCGAAAAGTAAGATGAATCCGTGCTTCGGAGGGCACGTTAAGCTGTCGGTCCCGGTGACTTTCTACGGATTGTAGTCGTTACATGAGCCATGTCAGAGGCCTTTGGCGGCTCGATAACTCTGACACCAGGATTGGTCAGGTTGACCATCCACTCGATGAAGAAGAAGAAGAATCGTCAAAATGTATGTTTTACCTACTAAAGGTGCAATTAGACTAGGTCGCTTACCGGATGCAACAGGCGTTCACACTTGACAGCTACATTTAAAATATTTCAGTTTGACAGAAGCCTTTGCCCGGAAAAAATCTCTATATATAAAAATCGATGCCACTTTTCGTTGTAATTTTATAACTCAAGAACGGGCTCACCTATCCATAGCAAATGTTTAGGCTTTGTTCCGACTATTTAGTAGATGGTTTATGTGAAGTTTGCACAAAGCGGTTGAGCGGTTCTTAAATTACCACGGGTACGGGCACAACGCGGGTAAAACCGCGGGGCGCAGCTAGTAATACTTTTTTTCACTTAAATTGGGGCTGATCTAGTCTAATTGCGCCATTAAATGAAATAAAAATGTATCTGTATGAAGTTGTGACAATAGGAGCATACTACCTCACCACCCGTGACCACTGTGAGGGTGTCGGGTGACCAGACCCACACCGTGACTGCGCCGAGACCGTACCACGAAATACTTAGTACTTATAGTAGGTACTAGATCATAGTAGCATTTCACAACAATTTTTAGTTTTTAAGTAACTGGTTTTTAAGGTTCCGTCATCAGAATTACACATAGGATACATTTTATACCGAAATTCCCGTGGGAATGGGTACAACGAGGGTGAAATCGCAGGGCGCGGCTAGTCAGATAAAAACGTACAGTAAAACGGCTCTAGTCATAACATTTCTAAGCGTCAAACTGATTTTTGACTACGTTTTAATGAGATCTACCTTTTTCTTCTGTCAAAATGGGACCTAAGCGATGATGCCTAGGTCGTCTGCCATCTTGGAATGCCTAGGGCTTAGAGTTTTAATCCAACCCTGCGTTGCGGTCTATAGACATAGACAATCTCGTTGACATCAGCACGTAGGTATATCTTGTGGTTTCCGGTAACATTGTGGTCTTTAACTGATGTATTATATTGTACTTTATTGTAAAGAGATACGGTTCATTTTAGATAATCTTTAGTCTTTACCTATACAATAAATTACATGATAGTAACTTGATTACAAAGAATATGCATTTGGTCTAACGATTGAAACAACCGGGACCGACAGATTAACGTGCCCTCTGAAAAGCGGCGGGTACATTAATAACAAAGTACCCTACAGTACCAGCGTTGGACTTTTGCCCAGCTGTGGGACGCTATAGGTTAAATAAAAAATATCTACTAACTGCCACACTCAAAGACGTCTATTAAATAGATACTTAACTAATTATTTAAATCTTCCATACATGACATATCAAAATCACTCATTAGATCTATACTAAAGGGGGTGATAGACATTCAAGTACGCGTACTTATGGCTCGACGACCTTTTTCGTTTGTGTCACCGAAGGTAGCTTTTGACATCTCTGAATTTGGGCGTTAGTATGAGTCTCAATAGTAATGGTTTTTTTTCGTCACATATGCTTGCCCAGCAGTGGGACATACCAGGTTAATAACAAAAATAAATAAACAATAATAAACACCCATAATTTCATCTAACATTATCTGCCACCATAGAGCATCAAACATCGAGATAAATCCATAAACATCCATCCATCAAAACAACAATAGCTTGGAGTGTGTCGCATTATAATACGGTGTAATTAAGTAACGAGCGACACGCGCCGAGCGTATGTTCGCAAATGAGCGCGAACAGGGGTTCGGGGTTACGTTACACGTAATTGTGATTAGGGCATTAGTTGGTTATTTTTCTTTGAAATTTAGGAGAATTAATTGGTATTGTGGGAAGGAGTTTTGGATCCTAGCCCTTGGTTCTAAAGTCCCTTAATTCAAGCAATATAATTATGACGTCATTTTTTGACAGCTAATGTCAAATTTGCTCGGTTTATAACAGTTGAGTATAATATACTCAACTAATCAATTAAATGATAGTTAAATTTAGATTTACAGTAGGCTGAAAACTTTCTAAACAAAATGAACTTCATTCTAGATTTTTATTAGAACTAGGCACCTACAATTTTTCTTCAATAAGTCATCATAACATACATAATTTAATAAAAAACATTCACAAATCTAGAACCTCCTCCTGTTACAGTTGGGTAAAAGTCACCAAGACAAGTTAAAGGGTGCCACGATGCAGGCGACTGACGGCGACGGCGACTAGCAAGATTTTATAATAGGAACACTAAATTACGAGTACGTTACAAAAAAATCTCGTTATACTCGACTCACTGATACTTCATTCACTAACAATAAGTGAAGTAATACAAAGTTTTTTGTCGCAGTTGTTTCAATCGTCAGACCGTGTCAGAGGCCTTTAGGCGGTCTAAATCTCCGACACAGGGTTGGCCACTAACCTACTTGATATGAATGAACGAATGAATACAGTGTGAAGAGGAAATATTAAAAATCAGTACTAATATAAAAGTGAGCTAACCCCTCGGCCGCCTCGGTGAAGTGCCGTCAACAGTAGCCCCTGTTTGTTGACCCTTTTAATGGAGCAAACATTTTAATGGGTTTCGCATTCTGTGCCCTGCCCTGACGGGCGGTGGGTTAAAATGAAAATGTATTTTTTAATATTATTAAAAGATAGTTATTGAAATAAAAAATATTCAGTTAAAAAAATTGATATTGTGTTTTTAGAATTGTTGAATTGTAAAAAATAAAATATTTGTAAATGTCTTTTAAATAAAAAAATATGACATACGAAAACAATAAATTAGCTCAATAAAGTTTACTTAGAAATAAATTAGCACACACGTTTACAAAAACTACAAACATAAATTTAGAAGTCACCAAAGTAAATACTTAGCACACTTCAAAAGTACCTCTTTGGAGCCAAGACTGAATAAAATAATCTGACTTAGACTTGACCGTCCGTCAGCTATTTAGCTCCTCACTTATGATGTGATAACTCCGGGCGGGAATCGAGCCCGCAACCTCCGACACAGTAAGCGCTCTCACTGCCACTGTGCCAACGGGCTTGTCAAACTTACTTTTACTTTTAACTTGCTGACGTTCCATAACCTATGCCTGGTGTTTTAGAAGCCAGGGATGACCACCACACGAACTTACTTACTTTTAGATAGGTACCTACATAACCCCATACGTATTATCAACCCTCAAGCGCCCAGTCATATCACCACTCCACTCTTCAACAAATATCACTCGTATCGTCCACTAGCGCCATCTAGCAGGTGTTGTTATTTGTCCACCCCTAAGATGCCGGATGGCTGGAGTGGTAGACAAACACGCGGCGCCGGGGTGACGGCGTGGCGGGTGACGGGTGGCGGGGTCTGGGGGTGACGGGGTGTCACCTGCGCGATCGATTGATGGTTGATTTTGGTGGAGAAGTCAAAGAGTAATGTAAAGTACGTTAGTTTTGGTTGTTATTGAAATTGTGACAGTTTTACTGATTTCTTAAGCTTAAACGAATACTCATTTTGAATTGAAACTAAGTTTACTAGACTACCGTGATGAATGTCGTATTCGGTGACCACGGTTCCTGTACAGGATCCGAAACGTCAGATAAAAATCTATACTAATATTATAAAGCTGAAGAGTTTGTTTTGTTTGTTTGTTTGTTTAAACGCGCTAATCTCAGAAACTACTGAACCGATTTGAATAATTGTTTCACTGTTAGATAGTCTATTTATCGAGGAAGGCTATAGGCTACATTTTATCCCGGATTTCCTACGGGAACGGGCACAACGCGGGTAAAACCGCGGGGCGCTGCTAGTGTGAAATAAAACCGAAGTGAATCTGTAAATGTAGTTTTGAGTAGCCTAGATAGTCAAAGGGTTTATTCCTCCAAAGACTGCCCTGAAAAGCCCTGAAAAGTTATAACTTTAACCATTTTGGCAGATCCGATTGGTCTTTCAACGTATTATGGTTTACTCTAAGTGTCAAAACTGGTATAGCATAAAGAAAACTATTAGCCAGCACAGCGCTGGCAAATCGCTGAGTTAGAACGAGTCCATGATTATGAAGCGCTTGTTTGGCACCTAAATTATGCATTGTATCATCGGAATAAATGAATATAATTTGCTATTTTGAATTGGAACTACGTTTACGGATACACTTCGCTTTTATTATAAATTTTTATCTGACGTTTCGGCTCCTTTACCTCCAATGAGTACCTTCAATGAGTAGTGTTTGCTTAAACTTAAGAAACCAGTATATAATTTGCTATTTAAATTGACAATCAAAATGGATTCCATGAGGTAGTATATAGAGTCTTTATATACTTCTGTCTGTAGTTACACTTCCTACATATATACCTGCAAGAAACTGTCGATATCCGTCCTGGTCCTGTCAACTAACCAACATTGACATTTCCTTTATTTTTTCAAAAAACAGAAGAACCTCTATCAAAAACACATGTACAAAATCAAAATCCGTCAACCGAAAATGAACAACGCACGAAACACGATATTTTTGCACGAAACCAACCAAATATTAGTTCCTTGTTAAAAAAAACTTTTTTATTATTCCTTGTCCAAAAAAAAACTTTTTTGTTATGTATTATTCCATTTTTCCGAGCCCGCTGTACAGTTTTGAATTACATACGTTCTATGAAATTGAAAAGTAATAAAAAATATTGGCTATGGATTCTAAAAATCTATTGTCTATACTTAACCCTTTTCGCCTTGAAATATGGACGCAATCGGAGAAAGGGTCAACTTCATTGTATTTTTTTATTGTAAAAGTGAAAAATTGGCAATTGTTAACCCTTTGCGGTCGTTCCTTTTGGGAATAATATAATTGGACAATTCTTTACCTCTTTTGTCATGACCTTTGACATTTAAAGACTTAAAATCAAGTTTAAAAAAAACATTGGCAACTTTTTTTCACTGGCGATAATAATTTTATATTTACTATGAAGTTTACTTTTTATTACCAAGCATATAACAATAATTTTATTAGCAACTATGTAAACATTTTTTTTCATTTAAAACTTTTTTATTTATTATTTTTTCCTATATTTAAAGACTAATTATCTCCAAAAATATTATAATGTTTTCAATTCGTCGGAATCACTTTTTTTTATTTGGCACGCCAAACTAAGTTAAAACGAAGTGTACCGTAAGGATAATGAAATAAATAAAACAGTTAATCTAAAAAAAAGAATTAGCCAGTAATGTCTCACTGCTGGGCAAAGTCCTTTCACCTCATTGAAAATAGCAGTACAGCGAGGAGGATAAGGCGAATTATATATTATTATAGAAGAGAGATAAGTAATTAAATCGATAATGAGTCATTCAGACGCATATTACAAAAATAACTACATATTATAAAAAGTTATTTCATAATGTTATTCCAATGTCACGCACAGGATGTTGCCACGGTAACACCGAGCGACATCTTCACGCCGTGGACAGCTTTCAATTAGTGCCCATTTACAATTAAACTAAAACGATCGCCGGACACAGCTGGGCCATTTCTAGCCTCTATTTAGTTTGGGTCTGTCTTGTTAGTCGTTCATTACATTAGTCAAGAAAAAACCAACATATTTAGACACTCATTTTTAATCTTTCAAGCTAATTTGAACCCTAAATGTGAGTGTTAAAGATGATTTAAAGTTTGAGGAGAGATAAATTTATTTATGCAAATAGCAATGAAATAAACATGGCGTCCGCGATGCGAGTGAGACGTCAATCAAGTGTCAACAAGACATCCAGACGTGTATGCGCTCCTGGTACCGCCAAACTAAATGTACCGGGATTTTTAGATTTTTTTTAGCTTTTATTTTCGTAATGTCTGTTTTAAATTTTGAGAATGTGTTGAAATATTTATTTGTAACTAATTTCTTTGTGTTGGGAATGTTAGACGGTGAATTGGTTATAGTTTTACAATTTTAAATTCAAAGACTTAATTTACATTCAAGTTTTCGCCACTAGGCTTAGCTAGCCTAGGCATTATTTTATGAGTTTACACTTATAGGTTGGAAACTTAAGTATCGCAACTATTCCAATAGAAGACAAACTATGTAATAGCTAAAATGCAGTTGATATAAGTTTATGAATAAGAACCTTAATATTTATAGCAAATCCATCATTATACTGATAACTTATTCTATGAAATCTAACTAATAATCTATTTTACACTCCCACGGCGTCAAGCTAGCGAAACCACAAGACAACACATAAAGTCAGCGGACCGCCGCGGTCGCCTATAATCTAATAAAATATATGATTTCAGAGTATGTCCGTCGGTTGCGGTACACCGCTCCTCTGCGTCTCACGAATATCAATCTGTAACGCGAAGTATAGACTGAGATAGTTTACAGATTGCGAACCAGCTGCGAGCGAGCAAGATATTAATTTGACATATCTGTCTGGTATACTCAGAAACGTCACTTAATTCTACAATTAACTAATGGACGTTTTTTCAGACAGGTACCACATGTCAATATCACTCATTAAAGTTTGTTAATGAATCATGAGCAACTCTGATATGCTCTTGCGCTTGTCAAGTCACAGCGCACAAACTTGCTCAATTTAAACGTATATCTTTAATTGTCTAGGCAAGAGTTAGTGCCGGCAGTAATGTATAGAGTAATGAAATGAATGAATAAAAATATGGTGTAAAATAGTGATCAAACGAACTTACAAAGTAAAGTGCAATCGTTATTATATGAGGCGCTATATACAAAGATTGTAGAACTTTGTGTTTGCTAAACTTAAAGGATCGTACGGTAAACAAACGTTAATATTGTCTCATTATGACTTTCTAATAAATACTAAAGATTTTTATTTTAAAAAGTAGAAGGGGAAAACGGAGTTTTAACTATATTTTTTTACCTTCTCAAGAATAATTAAAATACAAAGGCGTTATTAACACAGAAAGTAAAATCGTAATCGTATGATTTTCACCTTTTTAAGAAACAAAAATTGCACAACTCACAAAGAGGTAATTTTTTACAACAAAAAACATTATTGTTTTAAAAAAAAAAAAAAAAAGTTCAATTGACCCAATTGTAGTATGTAAAGGGTAAACCTAACTTTTCTTTCTTCTTTTTTTGCAAAAAATCAATGTTTGTAGTGCCCTTTGACTTTTGGCTCGTTATGAGTTTATTGTTAAAAAAGTAAGGTCATGGGAATTTCTCAAGATTAAGACGGATTTTTGTAGAAAAAAACTTTTTTTATTCAATAAAAATTCAGTGCACACTTATTTATTGAAAAGGGTTACAGTTAATAATGTTAATATTCTTTTAACGGGAATTGAAATTAACCATGTACTATACAGTGAAGTTAAAATTATTGGCCTTTTTAAATTAAAAAAAAAATGTTTTTTTACACAGTTTTCTGTATTTAATTAATTTGGTGTGAGTAAAATCTATAAAAATATATGTTTTTTATTTTTTTAAGTCACTAATAAAGAAGGGCATAAATAATTCTTTTTTTTAACTACGCACGACTCTTTTTAGAAAAAAAGAAATATAACGTACACAGAGACACGACAGACTTATGTTATAATAGTTCATTTTTGCGTCGGGGGTTAAAAACTTTGTCTATTTTCGAAGCCAACTTTCTATTTGATGTTCAATCTCATTAGTGTGTGTATCTTGTTCGTTTGAGGTAACTTTAGGTATCGGATGGCTGAAAATATTAACAATATTTCGTGGCTTTCAACGCGTGTGATGACGTTTATGACAGTTTAATAGATGCGGTAATAGATTTGAAAGTTGTAAAAAAACTTAAGACAAAAAAAAATTACAAAAATTATATTAAAAAAAATGTGATAGGTATATTAAAAAAAAAAGATTGAAAAAAGAACTGCTAGCGAAGGTCGATTTCTCAAATGAAGTAGTCAAAGTAATAACTTATTTTGATTCAATCTAATTAGAACTAAACCATTTATTTCCACATAAAACTATACAATTTACAAAATAAAAGAAAGAACATAACAATTTATGAAAGAAGCAGATTACGTTGGTAAAAAACTAGGTACTACACTAATAGATAGTACATAGTTAAGTATTTTTTTTATTTATAAACGAAAATTTTAAACTATCTACTAAGCAAACTCAAACCATACCACTTCAAAAAAAAACATCTAAAAAAATACATCCATCCATTGATCGTTCATTCAAACCAAAAAAAACACACACAGACTACCAAAACAATGTAATCAACTAAAAAGAGGCAGAAAGATAAAGGTTCTTTGACTTTTTACAAAAAGAAAAAAAAGAAATTAAAAAAACCCATCCACCGCGCCATACCGTCTGGTGTCATATTTCGAGAGTATTAAATTACTCATGGCTCTCTCAAATGGTTTTACTCGGGTTTTTAATAAAATAAATAATAAAAAACATATTTTTATTGCAATAATCCTGGGTGGTTTACGTTCACTATGTATGACAAAGTTGCTATCTATACTAATATTATAAAGCTGAAGAGTTTGTTTTGTTTGTTTGTTTGTTTGTTTGTTTGTTTGTTTGTTTGTTTAAACGCGCTAATCTCAGAAACTACTGAACCGATTTGAATAATTCTTTCACTGTTAGATAGTCTATTTATCGAGGAAGGCTATAGGCTACATTTTATCCCGGATTTCCTACGGGAACGGGCACAACGCGGGTAAAACCGCGGGGCGCTGCTAGTGTACAGATATAAGCTTGTTTATTGCATTTTCTGAAGGGAATACGCGCGTACTCAGATACCTCAAATGCTTCCTTAGAGATTTAATGAGTGATTTTTACAAGTATTTAATGATTGACTTTTCTGTGAGCACGGTTCCTGTAAAGGGGCCGAAACGTCAGATAAAAATCTATACTTAATATTATAAAGCTGAAGAGTTTGTTTTGTTTGTTTGTTTGTTTGTTTGTTTAAACGCGCTAATCTCAGAAACTACTGAACCGATTTGAATAATTCTTTCACTGTTAGATAGTCTATTTATCGAGGAAGGCTATAGGCTACATTTTATCCCGGATTTCCTACGGGAACGGGCACAACGCGGGTAAAACCGCGGGGCGCTGCTATGTAAAATAAAAACGAAGTTTATCCGTAAACGTAGTTAAATTCAAAATTAATGATAAATTACGTCCATTAATTAAGGGACCAGTATTGTAAACGGTATTCACGGATATAACAGCATAGGGTTTTTGGTACACATAAAAATTGGAGTAAAAATGAGTTAGGTATTTTAAGATCTAGATAAAAAAAATTAAGTAAAATCGTAGTACAGATTCCAAAACAAACCATGAAAGAAAATAACATTCTTTAAAAAAAAATGCTAACACATGAAAAAATAGTTTTGTCAGTAACTCAACACCAAGTATTCTTAGAAATATATTGTTTATTAAAATAACGTTTTCTTTCAAGTTTCCGCCGCATGGCCCAGTTTTGCAATATTCTACAACAATCGTATATTTATTTTGTTATAATTGTAACCTTGACAGTGGAATTGTGACGCAATTGAAACGGGGTAAGTGAGAGCAAGAATTTTACAGAACAGACACTCCTAACGGCTGAAAAACAGCGATGCCTAGAGTAATTAATTCATTTTGCGTAGGTTAGTAGTCAACCCTGGTGTCGGAGTCTTAGACCGACTAAAAAAACTCAAACATGGTCTGACGATTAAAACAACCGGGACCGACAATTTAACGTGCCCTTCGAAGCACGGTAGCGCTCAGATAGAATGCCGCTATCGGCCACCCATCAAAGTAGGGGTCGAGCTGCACGTTGCTTAACAATCGCAATGAACTAACACCTCGTATTCAAACTACGCCACGAGCGGTACATTGATAGTTGACAGCTACTATCTTATAGTTTTATCATGTCTGTCTATCTGTCACGGGCCTTTTTCACAAAAAACAGCGGGTTGCACTCCAGAAGTGAAAACTTGAATATTAACGTAAACGTATTACGAATTTTCGATCAGGTCGCGTGTCCTGACGCGAGTTTGACATTTTTTACCCATGAAAAAAATGCACAACGCTGCTATAGAAGTTTTCACTTCAATAAGCCATTCTGTTTTCTACTTATTCTTTGCCCACAAACATCGAGTCAGCAGTAAGTTATCAACGTAAGTTAATGCTTAGAGAGCAACACCGTGGGAACGGGTTTACATCGACTCAGGAGTTAGTATCTACTAAAATACAAGTACTAGAAATAAACCAGAATTAGGGAAATAAATGAAAGTTGTGAGACCGATTTTATATGAAAGTCAGGATTTCTATATCACTCATTTGAATATTAGTTTGATAAAATGGTGCCTTGATTAAAAGAAAATAAATTACAGACAAAATGGGTCATAATGTTTTAATCCTACTATCACTACATAGTATAAAATAAAGTCGTCTCTGTTTGTCTGTTTGTCTGTATGCTTAAATCTTTAAAATTACGCAACGGATTTTGATGCGGTTTTTTGTAATAGGTAGAGTGATTCAAGAGGAAGGTTTTTATGTAAAAAAATTCCCGAAATTCCCACGGGAACGGGCACAACGCGGGTAAAACCGCGGGGCGCTGCTAGTAATAATATAAATGCGAAAGTTTGTGAGGATGGATGTGTGTTTGTTACTCTATCAGGAAAAAACTATTCGACGGATTTGGATGAAACTTGAAGGAATATAGGTTATACATTAGAATAACACATGGAATACATTTTATCCCGATATTCCCGCGGGAACGGGTACAACGCGGGTAACACCGAGGGGCGCAGCTATATAGCTAGTGCTACCCATTAAAGCTGGTAATTTCAACCCCGAGCCATTTTCAAAAAGCCCCAACAGCCCACTTGACTCAAAGTCACAATAAATACTCTTCATATCCGTCAAGTGCTCGCCAGGCATCGAACCCCACACAGGATGCAGTTGGGAGGCTTCTGTGTCAACACACATGGACGGACGGGAGTGTTTGGTCGCGGGTTCAACCCCCTGCTCAGGGTAGGGATTAAGTGCTATCGTTATTAATTGTATAAAAGGTAAAAAATATTTCTATAGAATGATCATTGAAGTGATGGTGATTACATATTTGAAAAATACAAAATTATCTATTACTAATATTATAAAGAGGTAAAATTTGTAAGTTTGTTTGTTTGTATGTTCGAGGTAATTTCGAGAATTATAAATCCGATTTGAATAATTATTTTTGTAATAGATAGCCACATTCAACGGGAAGGTTATAGGCTGTATGTTTCATCCCGAAATTCCCACGGGAACAGGCACAACGCGGGTAAAACCGCGGGGCGCTGCTAGTCACTACATAGTATAAAATAAAGTCGTCTCTTTTTCGTGTCTGTCACACTGTTTGTCTGTCTGTATGCTTAAATCTTTAAAATTACGCAACGGATTTTGATGCGGTTTTTTGTAATAGGTAGAGTGATTCAAGAGGAAGGTTTTTATGTAAAAAAAATCCCGAAATTCCCACGGGAACGGGCACAACGCGGGTAAACCGCGGGGCGCTGCTAGTAGTGTATATAGAGCTAATAATCAATATTCTTTTTCCTTTTAAACTGACTTGCAAAATCAAGAAAAGCAGGTTGTCAATTTGAGTAAATATAGAACTCCGTTGTAAATGAATTAATTTCAAAATTCTTCGGTACTTGAAAGGGTATGCGTACAGAAAGGTTTTTACCGATTTGACAAAAGTTCTTATTAAAACCTAGATTACTGATAGTACTGATATCTTCAGTGAGATGAGAGCCCTTTGCCCAGCTGTGGGACATTACAGGCTTAATTTTACTTTACTTTTCCTTTAAAAGTCTTTAAACCTTTTATTTTTTCAGATAGGTATCTATTTATCTTCAAAAACTTATTATAAGTAAGGCCGATACTATAATATAGTTTACAATCATTTTTATATCCACGTCACACATTAACAAACACACATACATACGAATATGTCTATCCACGTTCCTTTATAATATTAACACATACATACGCATGTCCATCTTGTTCATATTGAACATACACATGTATGTATATGTTTCCCGTACGTGTATTACGATTCACATTACATCCTCGTATTCCTTAAAACTGACATTCCTCGAAACATTCCTGTTACAAGTGTAACTGTAGGATAAGGGGAAAATGTAGACGAATCTGTCTAAAAATATCAACGGGTTGCACTCCGGGAGTGATGACAGAAGTGAAAACTTGAATATTAACGTCAAAACGATTACGAATTTTTGATCAGGTCACGTGTCCTGACGCGAGTTTAACTATTTTACCCATCTAAAAGTGCACAACGCCGCTAAAGACATTTATTTCTATTCAAAATTAAGACGTTGTAATATTTTTTACTATACTGATATCTTTAGTGAGATGTTCCCAGTGGGACAATGCATAAAGGTCAATATTAACTTAATTACTAAATACCTAGTTTTATTTGCAATTGAAACTATGTTTACGGTAACACTTACAAAACACATCTTACATAAACACTTACTTCGATTTCCCGCCGTTTCGAGTGGATTGTTTTGTCTTTTTATTTACTAAAACAACCTTCTGTGTCGCGAAAAAACCCGTAATAAAACGTTAATTAGGGCCGAAAATGTGTTAAGCGTGCGCACGCGACGTGCGAACGCGACGGTTCACTTTTGTATGAAACCGCGCGGGCACCCGCTTAACGCAGTTTTGGTCCTTAGAAGTACACATGTTTTTTTCTGTCAAACTTTTAAACTTCGCTCCGTCTATCCTATTTCCCAAACCTTGACAGCAACTGTCACGAGGCGCCACCAACACGCGATGGTGTCTGATAAACGCCGATATAATTTATACGTAATATAATTTATACATTATCGCCCGGTGTGGGGTTACCATTACAACGGTACTGCTGACAAATCGCTTCGTGTGGACGCGGCTGAGAATGCGATCGGAAGGTTTTTTGGGATATTTGTGCGTTGGGAGATGGGGAGATGGAAGATGGAAGATGATGGGAGATGGGAAGGAGTTTTGTTAAATGTAAATGTTGTTGGTATTAGGGTACGTTGCCATTGAAGCAGAGCGGAGCTGTGCGGAGCTGTACGGAGGTCAATCAATCAATCATAAGTCAGATTCATTCATTTATTTCGAACTAGCCGTGCCCCGCGGTTTTACCCGCGTTGTACCCGTTCCCATGGGAATTTCGGGATTAAAAATAGCCTATAGCCTTTCCGTTGAATGTAGCTATCTATTACAAAAAGAATTATTAAAATCGGGCTGGTAATTCCCGAGATTAGCTCGAACAAACAAACTTACAAAATTTACCTCTTTATAATATTAGTATAGATAGGTTAGTGGCCAACCCTGGTGTCTGATTTTTTAGACCCCCTAACGGCCACCGACATGGTCAACACAGATAGAAATGCCACTATCGGCCACCCATCCAAGTAGACGCCGAGCTGCACGTTGCTTAACAATCGCAATTAGTTAACATAGCTTAATCAAACTACGCCACGAGACCGTAGATTAATAAGACCATATAAAATCAACCCCTTCTATTAATATGAGAATGCTGAGCCACTTTCGATGTTATCGCTAGGTGTGAATGTAAGATGTTATCAATGAGGGGCGATATCACGCGATTAGTTGCTCGTGTGGAGCGACCCTAATTGATAATGGTGTATCTACATGTTAATGTAGTTGGTAGACAAATTGGTTTTAATTTATTGTAAATTTGACCGACGGTAAAAAGAAGGATTTGTGTTTTACTGCCTTTTTTTCTAATTTTTAGTCTAAGGAAAGTTAATTTTTTTGGACCCAATTTAAAATTGGGTGCTATAAGTTTGACGTATGGATCTTTGTTTATGTCTATGACATCCATTCATCCATCCATCCATCCATACTTAAGTACTATAATAGTAGACCTATGATTATAAGTACCCCTTTATTTTATGCCCTATTGTCCTACTCCCTATATATTGTGGGAATTTCAGGATAATAATCCCATCCCCATAATATTACTATTGAATCTATTTAAGTAGCTTTACAATCAAAATGTCGGTTATATAGAGTTTTTCACACAAAAAGTTTTTAAATACTTACTTAAGTTTATTTAGTTACATACTAGCAGCGCCCCGCGGTTTTACCCGCGTTGTGCCCATTCCCGTGGGAATTTCGGGAATTTTTACACTTATAAACCTTTCTCTTGAATCACTATATCTATTTAAAAAAACCGCCTCAAAATCCGTTACGTAGTTTTAAAGACCTAAGCATACATAGTGACAGACAGACAGCGAAAAGCGACTTTGTTTTATACTATGTAGTGATATGTATTTATACTGATATGATATGTTCCGTTCAGAAAAACATAAAAACAAACTCTTCAGCTTTATTACTAAAGATTGCAAAATATAATAATAAAAATAAAGTCACTCCATCACAAACGACCCCTCCATATGACAATCCAAAGACAACGACCACAAACAATAGAATAAACACGCCCCCCTCCTTTGGGACCGCTCTCATTACAAGCGATGATTTTAACACCATAGACAATATGAGAGGGCATAGAGTAGCACTCTATGCGCCCTCGTTCTTTATGGTTATAATAAAGTTGAGTTATGAGATGATTTTGAAGATCTAATTGCAAGAGTTTGGAATTTTCAAAAAAGTTCCCTATATTAACAAAATCAAAATAATGTAGGACCATTACGGAGAAACCTCCTCTGAGAAATAAAAAAATATATGTAATTTAAATCTGTCTTAGCACCTATGTATACCTAATTGGCGGAGTTCAGCTCGAAAACCATGAACTGCCATTTTATGAAGTCGGTTAAAATTTCAATAACTCTTCAGAGATATCTGTGATGACTTCAAATTATAGAATTGGCCTGTAATGTCCCACTGCCGGGCCAAAACCTCTCTTCTCACTGAAGATATCAATACAGTGAGGAGGATAGGACAAATAGATTCGATTGAAATCCGGATCCGACACCCGACAAGTGGGGAAGATCAGTAAGCCTAGATATTATGGGAAACTTAACCTTATTTTAACTTTCTCAGTTAAATAAAATAAATCGCCGAAAACCGCGAACCAACCCCCGAAACCAAACAAACACACTAATTAAGTGATAATTACAATTATAATTAAAATAAAACGCGTCTCCACTTCATCCCTAAAGGCCCCCGTAAAGGTACCCCTAAAACGTCCCCCTGGTAAGGGTTGATTCAATTATCCACCACCGATCGACGGTTTCGTATGAATTTAATTTAACAACCCCAGATTAGGGGGTGAAAACACTCGGGGGATGAATTTAAAATCTTATGTTTCGATGCTTTTCGGCTTTTTATTAGGGAGTCGATGTTTTACGGTGTCGCCAATTAGTTATAACTATGCATTACTTATTATACTTCTAATATTATAAATGCAAAAAATTGTGAGGATGGATGTGTATGATACTCGTATGTTTGTTACACTTTCACGAGAAAACTACTGACCGGATTTGGATAAAACTTTACAGTAATATAGGTTATACATCAGAATAACACATGGGATACATTTTATACCGAAATTGCCGCGAAACGGGTACAAAGCGGGTAACACCGCGGGGGCGGCTAGTGTATAAAAGAAAGTCGTGTTAGTTACACCATTTACTCGAGAACGGTTGAACCAATTTTATTGGTTCTTTTTTATTTCACTTATTTAAGTTAGGAATAGGATATGTAATAAAAATCCCGAAATTACCACAGGAACGGGTGCGCTGCGGATGAAGCCGCGAGGCACAGCTAGTATTTTAATAGTCAACGACCAAAAAACTATTTGCAGGTTATTTTTTACAACGTAATGCAATACATTTCACAATCTGACATTTAAAAAAAGAACAATTCAATAATTAATTTAAACCATCCATCGGAATAGCGATTCAAAACATTCTAAATTCGAATGTCCGTTCCAAATGACAGCTGTCAAAGCTAATATCACAGAATACAAGATGGCGTCCGGTTACCGTCGATCGTAAACGCGAGACCGTGAAAAACGCAAAATGAATGTTTAAATGTTAATTTCCGATTGCTGAAATAGATTTCATAGTAAATAGAATATTGTGATTCATTTGGAGGACAAAAATGAAGTGTTAGTACTGAGATGGGGGATATATTGCATGTATTGTTTAGAACTGGTTTGGGTTTGGATTTGGTTGGTTTGATGCAAGGAGTGATGAGGGTAGGTTTAAAAACCAGCCAAGTGCGAGTCGGACTCGCAGACGAAGAGTTCCGTACCATTATCTATTAAAAATTATTAGTATCGAGCAAAAAACGGTTAAAAAAATCACGTTTGTTGTATAGGAGCCCCCTTGAATATATGTTTTATTTTATTTTTACTATTTGTTGTTATAGCGGCAATATAATCACCGTTCTTGAGATACAGCCTGGTGACAGACGGAAGGACAGACGGACAGCGAAGTCTCAGTAATACAGTCCCGTTTTACCCTTTGGGTACGGAACCCTAAAAAGACAACATGAAAAGAAAAATCTGTTTATGTAATGTATTTTTAAATCAATACTAATTGATTGCGTTTGATTTTATTGTTAAGCTATTGCATAGCTTCTATCGCGGGCCTTGAGCGCGGGGACCGAATCCAGAAATTCCGTAATGAAAAAACCTCACGTGAAAAAACCTCACGCTCCCCACTAACGCCATCTAGTGATACAAAAAATAACTATGCAATAGCTTTACCGCGGCAGTCCCCGAGTGCCACACGTCTTTTTTTTGAAGTATGTTATCAATATTCTTTGAAATTCGCTAGCTGCACGTTGCTTAACAATCGCAATGAACTCACATTGCTTAGTCAAACTACACCACGAGCGCTGCGGTCGGATTCGCTAGCTGATAAACTCACTTGACATTGACAACTAAAGGATATTAAACTACTTTCAAAGTCAAAGTCAAATATTTTTATTCAGTTTTGGCCCCATAGAGGCTCTTTTGAATGTACCACCCATTCGGAAGAACATCAGCAGAGAAGAATGGGCAAGAAACTCTGCTGGTTATTTTGACCTTCCTATACCTATACTTATCCTAATTTTCCCACAGTAAGCTGCTTAACTACGAGTGTGGATGATTAATAACGTTGTTCGCAGCATCCACAATGGGCGCAGCGGGCTGGCTGCGTCTAATTGGAGTTGGGCCAAAATTAAAACAATTTGAGCCATAACATTGAGCGGAATAGGGCTGCGCCGATATCCTACTAATATTATAAACGCGAAGGTTAACAAATATGGATGGATGGATGGATGTTTGTTACACTTTCACGAAAAAACTACTGGAAGGATTTGGATGAAATTTTACAGTAATATAGGTTATACATCAGAATAACACATGGGATTTATTTTATCCCGAAATTCCCGTCGGAAACGGGTACAACGCAGGGCGCGGTTAGTACCTAATATTCTTATTTTAAATGACTAAATTTTTCATATGAATGTATTGTAGTATCATTAAAATTAAATAAAAATGACATCTGTCAAAAGTAGCGTCTTTGAGAGTAATTTCGCCATTATATTGATGACAGAGTAAGCCCCTGTCAAGAAACCAAGCTAATAAAAATAATGATAACCCTTTACCACGCGTCGGGTCAACCCTACCAAACATTGTTGATCAATCGACAAGTAAAATCAACATCGGATTTTAAACAAACATCAGTTTTGTCCTTTTGCTCATTCCGAGTAACTGTTTAATTTAATATTAGCAATAATTTCTTAGCGATGTTTTGTAAACAATTAGATTTTTAGCGCGCGTTTAAAACTGCGTGGTTTTTTGTTTTTATTTGAAAGAATATTGTTTGTTTTTTGTTTTTCATCGTGGTAAATGTTATATTTATTTTGTAGGTTAATCTTACTAATATTATAAATGCGAAAGTTTGTGAGGATATATGTATTTTTGTTACTCTTTCACGAAAAAACTACTGAACGGATTTGGATGAAATTTAACAGTAATATAGGTTATACATCAGAATAACACATGGGATACATTTTATCCCGAAATTTCCGCGGGAACGGGTACAATACGATAGTAAAGTAATTAGCCAGTAATATCCCATTGCTGGGCAATTTTATAGATTGTACAGATTTCATTACTGAATACAAAGGTAAGTAAAATTGTCGGTTCCGGATGTTGTAATCGTCAGACCATGTTGGAGGCCTTTAGGCGGTCTAAACACATCGACACCAGGGTTAGCCACTAACTTACCCGAACTTAATTACTGACAGTATAGTTAGGCTATGTTCTCACATGTAACGCGCGTCAACGCGCGATTGTCTGCGCCTAGAAACTTTTTCTCTGAGCGCCGCGTTGACGATCGTTGACGCGACGCGCGCGCATGTGAACGGTTGCTAGGTATATACTATTAGGATGTCTAAGCGCGCGATTTGAAAACGCGCGTCATAATTCAGCCATCTGAACATAGCCTTAATCCCCAGTTCCGTCAATATTGTACCTGTATCCAAATACATTACAATACATTATCATTCCAAACCTAATTCTCTTATCATCAAGCATTTACTACAAAAGAGAGAGCAACATCTACCCATCCTTTTCACACATTAGCGGTTTCCACTCAGTCTGCAATTACTCTGGTATGCAAATTAACAGCTAGAGCTCTATACTATAGACAGAGTATATCCTAACTAATATTATAAATGCGAAAGTAACTCTATCTGTCTGTCTGTAACGCTTTCACGCCAAAAGTACTGAACTGATTTGAATAAAATTTGGTACACAGTTAGTCCAGAGCCTGAGAAAGGACATAGGCTACTTTTTATCACGAAATTCCTGCGGAAACGGGTACAACGCGGGTGAAACCGCGGGACGCTGCTAGTAGAGTAATAAATTAATTTTTGCACAAATTAACGATGCATACGCGAGCGCAACACACACCGATTAATTGTAATTAACCCGATGATGTCACCAACAATTGGTCGGTGTGAATTTTATGTGGATATTAACGGTTGTGATGCAGTTGGGCGTTTGAGGGTTAATTTAAAGTAATACTTTATTTATTCTTACGAATGTTGAAATGTGGACTAATTTTGAAGCCAAAGGCTTTCCTTCGAAGAAAAATATTCCTTGTAAAGAGGAACAAGTCAAATTTAAATATTTAAATACCTCCTCCCTAGGAAGCCATAGATACAGGTAATGAACCAAGGAGGAAACAAATCTTGCAGTAAAAAGGTTCCACACAGATAAAGACTCATTTAGAACAGCTTCTTCATCTCAACGCTGGCGCTGTGTGTTTTATGGAATCACCATAAACTTATTTTTATGCTCTATTAGCCGCACCCGCGGGAATTCCGGGATAAAATGTATCCCATGTGTTATTCAGATTTGCAACCTATATTACTGTATAGTTTCATCCTCATCATACATACATCCATCCTCACAAACTTTCGCATTATATTTGTAGGGTTTAGTGGTACGTCCAAGTTAAAAGTACCAGGAGAGCAGACGTTATCAAGAGGAAGCGTCAATAGGTGTGAGACTGAGGCCATCCGGTCCGGTGGGCTAATGGTTCTAGGACGGTGCAAGGTAAGAGCGAGGAGCGAGGCGGGTTGGAACGGCTTACCCGTATAAGTATGTTGTTTGAGATTTTTAAAAAATATTCTCTATCCTTATCTAAAAAGAAAGCGAAAGAGGTGGATCAGGCTTTATTACCTCTTAAATACCTCTTAAGCCTTAGACCAGACTGTAGACTATTTTACTATTAATTGAAAAGTACCTACGTTAATGACATTAATACATTTGTGCCTTCACAAACAGACTGCGATACTGGTAGACTGTCTATCTAAGTATATACAATGAAGTGGGACTGCCACACTGTCTTCTTCGTCTGTTAGACTATAGAATTTGTACCGATAACTGTCGTTAGCCTGACTAAGATCAAACTTGTCTGCGACAAACCAGCCAGTCTAAATAAAGACTGTCTGGACTAGGTATAATCTGCTATGTGTCTTTAACTAGCTAGCATCACCCGGCGGTGTTATCCACGTTATACCCGTTCCCGCGGGAATTTCGGGATAAAATATATCCTATGTGTTATTTTGATGTATAACCTATAGTACTGTAAAGTTTCATCCAAATCCGTTCAGTAGTTTTTGTGTGAAAGAGCAACAAACATACATCCATACATACATATATACATACATCCATCCTCACAAACTTTCGCATTTATAAGATTAATAAAGTAAGATAGGATAGGATAATATTAGTAGGAAGTAGGATTAGTAGGATTAACATCTATCGATATTTTTATTCTTCTAAGCACCCGCTACGCTACCCGCTACCTCTCATGGTCTATCCCACACAATTCCGCACATTATTACGCTGATGAGCTGGCTAGACGAGCTCGCCAGACGAGCACGAGTCATGCAAATGTCGCTAACAGCCGTGGACCCAGGACTTGGATTTAGCTAAAGGGTGGGGGGTAAGGGGGGGAAAGGGAGAATAAATTATATTCTATTAGCCGCGCCCCGCGGTTTTACCCGATATGTACCCGTTCCCGCGGGAATTTTGGGATAAAATGTATCCTATGTGTTATTCTAATGTAGTACCTATATTACTGTAAAGTTTCATCCAAATCTGTCCAGCAGTTTTTTCGTGAAAGAGTATCAAACATACATACATCCATCGTCAGATACTTTCGCATTTATAATATTAATAGGATTCTATCCCACCCCCCTTTTTCTGACTCCGGCCCTGCTCGCTCGTTTAAAGTGTTGCCAGACGCCGCCAGTCTAGTGAATTGTAACGTTATTGGGGACATTATGCACTTTACGATAGTGTAATTCATTTGGTAACTACGCCGGGTTTGTCTGGCTAGATAATAAAGATATGTAATGATACTGGTTACTGCTTTATCTTCGCAATTCTGAAATACAGGACGGCTGCATGGTTTTATATGAAGCGAGTTGGCGAGTAGACGAGTATCACAATATGTCTTCATGCTCATCATCAACTCATCCACTAAAGTTGGATTTTCAAAAATTTTATAGCCCTCGAGGCTTCTCGAGTGGGGCCGTCGCGATAGACGCAACTGTCATTTTTTAATTGTCTTAGTTTTATGTCAGAGGCCTTTGACGGCTCAATAACTCTGACACCAGGATTGGTCAGGTTGACCATCCACTCGATGAAGAAGAAGAATTTACGTTTTGCTGTACTGTTGTGTGTATTATTGTTAATTACCGTGTCTGTGTTTTTGTTTTGCTCCAATACATCGTTTGCAATGAATATTGCTGCGAACTCTTTTATTCAAATCGCCCTGAGATACCTAACTTCAGTAAGTGACGCCGTAAGCCTCGAGGCGTAGTTTGACCAAGCGATGTCAGTACATTGCGATTATAAAACAATGTGCAGTTCGCCCCTACTTGGATGGGTGGCCGATAGTGGCATTTCTATCTGAGCGCTACCGTGCTACAGAGTCACGGTTGTTTCAATCGTTAGACCATATCGGGGGCCTTCAGGCGGTCTAAAAACTCTAACCTCATGGTTGTCGACACCTTTGTCTGACGATCAAAACAGCCGGGGCCGACAGTTGTACATGACATCCGAAGCATGGTAGAGCTCAGACAATCGACCACCCATCCGACCGGCACGTTGCTTAACAATCGCAATGAGCCAACATCGCTTATCAAACTTATCGCTTAAACATCGCTTATCGCTTATCAAACGCAACGAGCTACAAACAAATAAAGGAAACCACTGAACTAAAACTAGACAAAAGCTCCAACCAAGCCCACTAATAGAACTAACTTTTATAATTAAACGCAAAACAGAATTGTAGCTTTCATTTCGGAACGGCAGACATTATCGCCACGGTTCCCATTTCAAATTACGCGCTGGTGTCGAATTACCCCCCGGGGTTGCTATGGCAACCAACAGGTGATGTATTGATCTCTATTTCCATCTGTGGATGTTCAGTGGTAATTACTTGGCGTGTTCTATTTGTAGTCGTAAGATTGAGTAGGCTAGTGGCCAAAGTTAGTGTTAGAGTTAGACCGCCTCAAGGCCTCCTGCATGGTCTGACGATTGGCAGAGTTTGATAGCATCAAGGTCTCGACATGGTCATTATTAAAACAACCGGGACCGACAGTTTAACGTGCCATCAGCATAGTAGCACTCAGATAGAATTGTCACTATCGGTCACCCATCCAAGTAGGCGTCGAGCTGCACGTTGCTTAACAATCGCAATGAACTAACATCGCTTAGTCAAACCACGTCATAAGTGCTATATATAACTTACAGTAGCATTAGATGATTCCGTGCTTCGGAGGGCACGTTAAGCCGTCGGTCCCGGTTACTTTCTGCAGATAGTAGTCGTTACATGAGCCATGTCAGAGGCCTTGGGCGGCTCAATAACTCTGACACCAGGATTGGTCAGGTTGACCATCCACTCGATGAAGAAGAAGATTCAACGGGAAGGTTATAAGTTATTTTCTATCCTGAAATTCCCCCAGGAACGGGCACAGCGCGGGTAATACCGCGGAGCGGTACAAGCATCACTACATAGTATAAAATAAAGTCGTCTCTTTTTCGTGTCTGTCACACTGTTTGTCTGTCTGTATGCTTAAATCTTTAAAATTACGCAACGGATTTTGATGCGGTTTTTTGTAATAGGTAGAGTGATTCAAGAGGAAGGTTTTTATGTAAAAAAAATCCCGAAATTCCCACGGGAACGGGCACAACGCAGGTAATACCGCGGAGCGGTACAAGCATTTACTATAATCTTCTAATCATTATTAGGCAGTAGTAAATGATATCTACCGCGACCAGATATCGTTTATCAGTGATTCATATTTATTTAAACTCATTTTTTTTTAATCAAGCTCAGACTAATGGTGGGGTCCTTCAAACGGTTGATTATCGTAACATACATTCGTTAAAAAATTTACGCTAGTTAAATACACAGTTTAACAGAACACTAGTTGTAGTATTAACCTGTGTAGTAGTATGTCCCACAGCTGGACATGGTCTCTCACGTCACTGAAGATATCAGTACAGTGATAAGGATTAGGCATAATCACCACGCTTGCCAAATACAGGTTGGTGATCTCAAACTCGAGCTTTGAAGGAAACATGTTTTCGCTCGACCTGGGAATTGAACCCAGGCACATACCACTAGACCACCGAGCCGATTAGAGAACATTACGAAAAGATTTTGACATGTCAATGCGTTGTTTGATAATTTTAATGGGCTGTGATTGGTCGGTTGAACGCCGGACAGCTCCGTTTCTGTGGAATCGCATACTATAAGCCTAATTCTTAAACAACCAGGGCCTTTTTAACAAAAGCGTATTAAGAACATTTTAGCTATCAAATGGTTTGTCACTTTCTGACATACGCAATTTTTCGAAGAGCAAAAGAGACAAAACACAGTATAACAGTGTTTATTAAATACACCCGGACAAATTCACTCACGGTTAATAAGACCCAAACTAAGCTCTAAGCTTGTAATATGGAATCTAACTAACTGATACTAGTACATATATATACACAAATACTTTATAAGAATATATAATTGACACCCAGACGTCGTCGCCAACAACTATGTCTTCACATATTGTTGACTCCGGGCGGGAATCGAACCCGCAACCCCCGACACAGTAAGCGCTCTCACTGCCACTGTGCCAACGGGCTTGTCGATTTAATAAGTGGCCAACAGTTTATGTTCATTTGTTTGTCATAGCTTTATTTATAACTAGCCGCGCCCCGCGGTATTACTCGCGTTGTACTCGTTCCCGCGGGAATTTCGGGATAAAACATAAACCATGTGTTATTCTGATGTATGTATAACCTATATTACTGTAAAGTTTCATTAAAATCCGTCCAGTAGTTTGTTCGTGAAAGAGTAACAAACATACATACATCTTTACAAACTTTCGAATTTATAATATTAGTAGGATATGTTGTAAAATTCCGCTGATAAGAATACATACATACATTATCATGTTTTATCTTAAGGTCGATAGCTGGCTATCAGTTTGGGCTCGATTCAAAACCAGTCAGACGTGCGTTAATATCACATTATACGTTTTTATAACAGAATCAAAATATTTGTACAAGTTAAAATTAGTTCGTGTTAAACTTGAATGAGGTGAAATTAGTTGGTATTAAAAACTGAATGAGGTGAAATTAGTTGCTTTTAAAGTGAGTTGTTATAACATAACTTAAACAATTAAGTAGAATGTGATTTTTGATATTTACAAAATCAAATATGTATTTTTGTAACTAATTAGTTACATTTAAACTTAATAGTATGAGCCTGGAATGTCCCACTGCTGGGCATAGGCCTCTCATCTATACTAAATTACTAATATTACAAAGAGGTAAAATTTGTAAGTTTGTTTGTTTGTTTGTTTGTATGTTCGAGCTAATCTCAGGAATTACTAGTCCGATTTGAATAATTCTTTTTGTAATAGATAGCCACATTCAACGGAAAGGTTATAGGCTATTTTTCATCCCGGAATCCCCATGGGAACGGGCATAACGCGGCTAAAACCGCGGGGTGCTGCTAGTCTCAGATATCAGTATAGTACAGTGGTGTTTAAACTGAATTAGTTTAAACTAGCAGCGCCCCGCGGTTTTACCCGCGTTGTGCCCGTTCCCGTGGGAATTTCGGGAATTTTTTTACATAAAAATCTTCCTCTTGAATCACTCTACCTATTACAAAAAACCGCATCAAAATCCGTTGCGTAATTTTAAAGATTTAAGCATACAGACAGACAAACAGTGTGACAGACACGAAAAAGAGACGACTTTATTTTATACCATGTAGTGATTAATGTATTTTAAACTCAATTAGTAAAACATTTAATTAATTAGTTAAAATTAGTTAAATTGTTTTTCTTGGCTGAAATGTTTTAATAAAGGAAGTTAAAGTTAAAAAAAAATATGCTAACTGAGTTTAAATTAAATAAATATTGTTTTTAATTTGTTTGTGTATGTTGTGCTGGTAAGTTGTGTGATTGTATCAGGGCTGTCAACCTCAATATTAGTAAACTGTTAAGTGTTAAAAACTGTACAAATATAATCATAGGGATTTTCTTTGAAGTGTTAAGAAACTCTTAAAAACTGTACATATATAATTTCAATAGTTTAACTTCAGTGTTCCTACTTATATAATTAACTAGCAGTGCCCCACGGTTTTACCCGCGCTGTGCCCGTTCCCGTAGGAATTTCGGGATGAAACATTGCCTATAACCTTGCCGTTGAATGTGGCTATCTATTACAAAAATAATTATTCAAATCGGACAGATAATTCTCAAGATTAGCTCGAACATACAAACAAACCAACTTATAAATTTTACCTCTTTATAATATTAGTATTGATAGTAAAGACTAGTAGCGCCCCGCGGGTTTACGCGCGTTTTGCTCGTTCCCGTGGGAAAATATATATATTAGATCATTTTTCTAAAATAAAAGTAGCCTATGTACAATTACATTAACTACCTGCCCGTTGATGTCCTGTCAAAATCGGTGTAGCCATTTCAGAGATAAGCCGGAACAAACAGACTGACAGACAGACAAAAAGTGTATTAAAAATGTTTTGGTATACATACATATGTATCGTATTAGTCATAGGCATGTAGTAAAAAGCGGTTTGTTCAATATTACAAACAGACACTCCAATTTTCTGTATATATATAGAGTATAGATATTATGTGTGAATAACCTTCAGAGCCTTACCTCTGTTATAAAAAACTGGATGCCCTTGAAAGATACCTTTATTGTTTCTATACTTGAATTAGCAGTGCCCCGTGGTTTTACCCGTATTGTGCCCGTTCCCGTAGGAATTTCGGGAATTTGTATACATATTAACCTTCCTCTTGAATCACTCTATCTATTTTAAGAAACCGCGTCAAAATCCGTTGCGTAGTTTTAAAGATCTAAGCATTCATAGGGACAGACAGGCAGCGGAAAGCGACTTTGTTTTAACTATGTAGTGATGTTGATCGTTGTATACAATCATTCTACTTCTTATTAATATTATAAATAGTAGTAGGTAGTGTAAGCCTGTTATGTCCCACTGCTGGGCAAAGGCCTCTCATCTCACTGATATCATAGACGAAGAAGAGCAATATTATATATGCGATAGGTTAATAGAATAACTAATGGTAATGAGACATGCGATCCCAAAATCTATCAATAAACGAATCATTCTTCACCAAACCTACCCCTAAGGTCAACCCCCACCCCCTTCAATTTCCCTTATCGAAATCCTGGCTTCACCAAAGACCGAATACAACAATTAATTATTCTGAATTTGCGATCAATGCTCATAATTATAATTCGTATTGAATCCTAACTAATATTTTAAATGCGAAAGTAACTCTGTCTTTCTGTTACGCTTTCACGCCAAAACTACTGAACCGATTTGAATGAAATTTGGTACACAGTTAGTCCAGAGTCTGAGAAAGGACATAGGCTACTTTTTATCGCGAAATTCCCGCGGGAAAGGTACAACGCGGGTGTAACTGCAGGGCGCTGCTAGTACTTAATATAATATTTACTTTTGTTGTTACAGAAAAAATCAATATGTTTGATTATAAATATTTGGATAAACAGCACTTAAAAGGACTTAGTAAATATAAGGTGAGTTTGCGATTTCATATTACAGATAATATACTTTATCTACTAGTAAATAGAGTCTAGTTTATAGAATTAGAATCGTTGGAAGAATTAGTAGAAAATTTAACATTTTAATTCATTTCAAAACATCTGCCGTACTCAGAGACGTCAATTAAATCGACAATTAACTAATTGACGTAATATTCATGCATGACATGTCCAAAATCACTTATTAACTAACATCTTAGGAATCATTTGACGTGTCTGAGTCCGGAAATATAATACATATAATAAAATTGATTGAAAACTTTTAAGGGCCCGATCAGACTATATAGACTGTAGTTAGACAGTTGTCGGGTTAATGAAAATATCAGACGATATAACGATATAAGTACAGCAGACGTTTTTATCAGTTAGACCTCAGAATACAGAATAACCAGAACCCGTGAGCGCGCATAATACTGTAGCTACTCAAACTAGCCTTAAATAGTGTAGTTTGATGCGCAACCGATCAGTCACTTTGTGACCGTCGGAACGCGCTAACGTGTTTTACCCGTGACCAATTTCACGAAACTATGCCGTCTTGTGTCATTCCTACCTGTAAAAATGCAGTGGGTCTGAAAAAGAAACAGGATGGGATTACATTTCACGTGTAAGTATCGCATTTAGGTATCGTCTTATTTAAATATTTAATTATTTTCTCAGATTTCAATTGTCATAGAGAGTGATGCGTCAATCTATGCTAGTGTTGCCAATATAAGAGTTTTGATTTACCCTTCTTTTTATTACCTTTTGAGGGCTTTAATTCGTTGTAGAATATTAATAAGTAATATAATAAAAAATAACCAACTTGAAAAAAGAAAGTATAAAGCGTAAGTGCGGCTCCTATGTACCTAACCTAACAATCCTATTAAATAGTAAGTATGTTAGTCTATAGGATTTCTAAACAAATTTTTGGTGTGCGTGTGAGGTAGAAGGGGAGCGGGTATAAAATTATGTTTCTATATTAGCTATCTTAGATAGTGAAAAATTGTAATTGGCCCTAAGTTATTATTCTTTTTTTATGTAACTCTTGTACCTAGCTGTAAGTTTTCCGAATACTTTAAAATAAAATAAAAATATATAATTTTTCCATCACCCGATAAAAGTGTGCAAACATCCACCTTAACACCGTGTTTTATTTAATATACCTATCTATTTCTTGAGATAATCAGGTAGGTACATAGTTATAAAGAAAAGGACAATTTTTATTCTATTATCATATTACCTCCGAAACTCCCAAAATTTACCCCAAAAATGGGCAAATAATGCGAGAGCTAACAACACCACGCGAGGGACTTTGTTCTGTTTTTGGACACAGCGTGTAGCTTGGAAATACATTTGAATGCTACATCTAGTACTTTCTATAATCTAAGAGTTAGACAATGTCGTCTAGCAGACTTTTTTGTCAAATAAGTCAAATATTTTTATTTAGATTTGACGCCAAAGAAGCTCTTTTACATATTAAAGAATTTTTACAGACAACTGTGGTAGATTGGCAAGAGACGTGACGATGACTTTCGTTCGTTCGAAATGGTGTTCTATTTGGTGTACTATAAAGTACTTTTTGTATTTATAGAAATTCATCCTTAATATGAAATCAGTATGAAATTAGGACGATGTTCTAAGAACTAATTTGTTTTTGTTCTAGTACAGTGCGATAGACACGAGTCCTCTCAGCAACTATGTGATGCATCCGACGTGGAACACCATAACCAAAGTAAGTTGGAGTATTATCGGCTCCCCATCTAAGTAGTCTCTATGACGAACGTTGCTTAACATTAAAGAAATAGAGCTTTGTTTTTTACGTAATATATGGTCTACAGACTCTCTATCTATACTAATATTATAAAGCTGAAGAGTTTGTTTTGTTTGTTTGTTTGTTTGTTTAAACGCGCTAATCTCAGAAACTACTGAACCGATTTGAATAATTCTTTCACTGTTAGATAGTCTATTTATCGAGGAAGGCTATAGGCTACATTTTATCCCGGATTTCCTACGGAAACGGGCACAACGCGGGTAAAACCGCGGGGCGCTGCTAGTACTAATATAATAAAGCTGGAGAGTTTGTTTGTTTGAACGCGCTAATCTCCGAAACTGCCAGTCCGATTCGAATAATTCTTTTTGTAATGGATAGCCACATTCAACGGGAAGGCTATAGGCTATTTTTCATCCCAGAATTCTTACGGGAACGGGCACAACGCGGGTGAAACCGCGGGGCGCTGTATAAAGCTAAAGAGTTTGGTTTTTGTTTGAACTACCAGTCCGATTCGAAATAATTATTTTCGTAATTGGTAACTATATTCAAGAAGATTATAGGCAAGTATAGAAGATTATTACCCTGTTTTTTGCGGAAACGGCTAGTATTTTTAAATAATATATTTTGGTATTCATAGTATACCAAAATAATCAATTTTATTCCATAACGTTTCTTAAGATTTTTTACCTTCTGTTATTGCTTGTACTGGGGTCCCGGGTTCAATTCCCGGGTCGAGCGAAACTGTTTCCTATTACTTTTCAAATATGGCTCCGGTTATAGTTCACCAAGAGACCCTGCAATAGGCAAGTGCGATGATTACGCCTAATCCTCCTTACTGTACTGATATCTTCAGTGAGATGAGAGGCCTTTGCTCAGTAGCAGTAGCTCCAGTAGCTCTAACAAGCTCATAGATTTTTATATAAATTAAGTTCCAGTAAGTGAGGTTAGTTATGCCAATCCTTGTATAGGAGTTTTGAGACCTCCTAAAGCCCTTTAACATGGCCTTTTCGACTAATTTCCACAACAATAAGTTAACCAATATCTATCATTTTTCCACAGTTCATCCCAAAATGCATAGCACCGAACCTGATAACTTTTCTCGGTTTTCTATGTATGGTAGTTGTAGTTGCGTTAATGTATTTCTATGACTATGGATTTTACGCGAATGGAGGGAAACCAGGAGTCACCGCGATACCTAATTGGATCCTCACTCTGTGTGGAGTATTGGTAATGCTGGCTTATAATTTGGGTAAGAACTCTTATACATTGCTGGTTGCCTGGTACTTTCTAGTCATATTTTTGGTAATCTCGTGTAGTTTTTAGGGTTCCGTGCCCAAAGTGTAAAAACGGGACCCTATTACTGAGACTTCGCTGTCCGTTCGTCACCAGGCTGCATCTTAAGAACGGTGACAGTTGAAATTTTCACAGATGATGTATTTCTATTGCCGCTATAACATAAAATAAAAATAAAATAAAACAAATATTCAAGGGGAATGTGAATGAAGTATGGAACCCTCCGTGCACATTTTTATCGGACGGTTCGGCCCCTTTACAGGAACCGTGGTTACAGAAGACGTGGTAGACGCATAACACCTCTTCTGTGAACACGGTTCCTGTAGAGGAGCCGAAAAGTCAGATAAAAATGTAAAATAAAAGCGAAGTGTATCCGTAAACGTGATTTCATTTCAAAATGAGTAGTCGCTTAAACTTAAGAAACCAGTATCCAGTTTCCTTGTTTTTTGGCATAATATTGGAAAGAGAATATTTATTCATCTAGGTTTTATCCCCCAGATGGTATAGACGGTAAGCAAGCCCGTCGGCTTGGAGTATCAGGCCCTCTGGGAGAGCTGTTCGACCACGGACTGGACTCATACATCGTCTTCCTCATACCTTTCTCCATCATATCCATATTTGGAAGAGATCCAGAGTACTCTTTACCTTGTTTAAGGTAAGACTTGTATGCATTTATGAGCGCCTGGTATAAGTAGTACTTGTGTTTAAATGCTTTTCTACAAAAGCTATGTTATTAGGGGTATTTTTTATCAAAGCTATGCTATGCCATGATTTTTTTTGTTACAAACACAATCAAATCGAATGTATCATAGCGATGTAGCATAGTGACGGTATCCACGAATCTTATCAAAAGTAGTACAGCAATGTAACATAACGATGGTGGTATCCATTCATTCATTCATTCTTTCATTTTGAATAGGTCAGTGGCCAACCCTGCCGTCGGAATTTTTAGATCGCCTTAAGACCGCCGACATGGTCTAACTAAAGAATCAACCAGGATCGACTGCTTAACGTTCTAAAGCACGGTAGCGCTCATATAAACCTGCCTCTATCGGCCATCCAAGTATCCAAGCTGCACGTTGCTTAACATCACTACATAGTATAAAATAAAGTCGTCTCTGTTTCGTGTCTGTTTGTCTGTTTGTCTGTATGCTTAAATCTTTAAAATTACGCAACGGATTTGATGCGGTTTTTTGTAATAGGTAGAGTGATTCAAGAGGAAGGTTTTTATGTAAAAAAATTCCCGAAATTCCCACGGGAACGGGCACAACGCGGGTAAAACCGCGGAGCGCTGCTAGTTCGCAATAAACTAACATCGCTTAGTCAAACAACGCCACGTGCGCTACAGTATCCACTAATCAGATTAATAAGTGCGTATTAAGAATATTTTAGCTATCAAATGGTTTGTCACTTTCTGACATACGCAATTTTCCGAAGAGCAAAAGAGACAAAACATTTTTAATGGAATTTAAGTTACAGAGCATTTTTTGATAAGGCGGTATTTCTGGAAAGGCTACCTACTTAAAAAAAATATTTTGACTAATTTCTTATTAATTTGTCTCCCACAGAGGTTTCCTAGTCGTAGTGAGTGTTGTACTCAATTTCTACATCAGCCATTTTGAAAAATACAACACTGGGACTTTGTATTTACCGTGGGGATACGACGTGAGCATGTGGGTAAGAATATAGTATACCCGGATAATACCCGGACAAATTCACACACGATTAATTAGACCCAAAATAAGCTCTAAGCTCAATTGTAACATGGAATCTAACTAACTGATACTACTACATATACTCGTACATATACAAATATTTTATAAGAATATATAATTGACACCCAGATCGTCTGGGTGTAACTATGACGTAGGTACGACTACGTCGCCAACTATGTCTGCATATATTGCTTACTCCGGGCGGGAATCGAATCCGCAACCCCCGACACAGTAAGCTCTCACTGCCACAGTGCCAACGGGCTACCAAAAGAAAAATCATACATTCAGAGAATAAGAGACAAATCCAAACGTTTTTATTTTCAGGAGAGGCTTTTGCCCAGCTGTGGGCATTACAGGCTAATACTTCACTTTGTATTTGTTTATCATACTTGCTTTCTTGAGTACTTTAATCAGTGTCCCTTCCTATCCAGGTAGCTTCCCTACTCTTCATCATCGCCGGAGTGTACGGCCCGGGCGTGTACAAGGTGTACATCTTCAGTGGTGTCACCTTCGCCGCTGTGTTTGAACTAGTGGTGCATTCAGTGGGATTAGTCACCACTGCTCCAATGGTGTTGTACAATTTGTATATGTGAGTTTATTTTACAGTATTGACGATTGACGACTGACGATAGATGATTGACGATTGACGATTTACGATTGACGATTGACGATTGACGATTGACGATTGACGATTGATGATTGAAGATTGACGATTGACGATTGACGATTGACGATTGACGATTGACGATTGACGATTGACGATTGATGATTGACGATTGATAATCCTCCTCACTGTACTGATATCCTCAGCGAAATGAGAGGCCTTTAGGGAGGGAGGGGAGGGACATTACAGGCTAATACATTTTCTTGTATTTAATCCTTATACCTCCCCTACAGGTCGTACCAGCTCCGCACAGGCCGGATGCTCTCCATCCCCGAGGCGATCCGTCCCCTGTACTCCATAACCCTCACCACGCTCGCCGTGGTCTACTGGGCAGTCCACTCCAAGAATGATATCATTGAACATGATCCGAGGGCGTTTATATTTCTCTATGGGACTCTGTTTAGTAATATTGCGGTGAGTTTAATGGCCAATACTGCGTTAAGCGTGCGCACGTCGCGGTTCCGTACAAAAGTGAACAGTCGCGGGCGCCCGCCGCGTGTGGCCAATTAACCCTTTACTTCTTCTTGTCGAGTAGGTTAGTGGTCAACCCTGGTGTCGGAGTTTTTAGACCGCTTAAAGGCCTCCGACATGGTCTGTCCTTTACTTGGTCCATCAGACATGAAAATATATTTTCTTTTTTTTATTTCGTAGAGTTGTCTATATTAGCTCTTGTAGAGATAACCCTTTACCACGCTAGGCGGCGAGTCCCACATACCCCGGCCGTGCCCCATATCGCGGCCGGGGATGCGTAAATGCATTTCCCCATCGATAAAAAAGGCGGTCTTTCAGACTACTTGAAAAACAGTGTATTTTGATATTTTAAGGCCCATCGCAGACGACAGACTTTTTGTGCGATCGAGTCTGCGGCGCACAAAAATTCGGTCGCGGATTGTCGCGGATTTTTGCGCGTCGTGTGCGTTACTGCATATAATTACATAGGTTCTATTTTCACAGACTAAAAAGTGCGTCACGGATAGTCTGTCGTCTGCGATGGGCCTAAGTCTTATAATATTATTGGAAGATCACTCTAAAGAAAATCATAAACAAACATTTAAATTTCTCTCTTTGAATCTTATAACAACGAAATTTGAACGAGTAGGTAGTGGCTGTACTTTCATCAAATGGAAAAAACAACCCATTTTCCCAAAAAAAGGCAATTTAAAATAAGCTTCTTTTCCCTAGAGTCGCCTCATAATAGCCGAGATGACTCATCAGCGGTGCGAGCTGGTCTGCTGGCTCTTCTGGCCTCTTCTAGCAGTAGTCGCCGTCTCCCTCTCGTGGCCGAGTTTGGAACCAACTCTACTTTACGCCATGATGACATTGGCTTTCTTAGCGCACGTACATTATGGCGTTTGCGTGGTAAGATTATTGTATAACTAACTGCGCCCGTGTTACCCGCGTTGTACCCGTTCCCACGGGAATTTCGGGATAAAATGTATCCTATGCTTTATTCTGATGTATTATCTATATTAATCATAAGTTTCATGCAAATCCGTCCAGAACTTCAGTTGTGAAAGAGTAACAAACATACATACTCACAAACTTTCGCATTTATGATATTAAGTAGGAGACTTATATATTGACAAGCCCGCTGGCACAGTAGCAATGACAGCGCTTACTGTGTCGAGGGTTGTGGGTTCAATTCCCGCCGAGTCAATAATATGTGTAGACATTGTTGTTGGCGACGACGTCTGGGTGTCAATTATATATTCTTATAACGTATTTGTGTATTTATAAGTAGTAGTATCAGTTAATTAGATTTCAATAACATAAGCTTAGAGCTTAGTTTGAGTCTAATTAACCGTGAGTCAATTTGTCCGGGTATATTTATTTATTTATATGTGTTTGCGGCACCATACCTCATAGATGGGTATACTGATTTGGATGTGTTTTTTTTAGTATTCATTTGTAGGTACTTAGTAGGAACTAGCAGTGCAGTCCCTTACTTAAAGATTGCTAGTGTCAGATTTTACGTAAAGTTCTACTCGTTTAAGTAGGGGAAAATCTTAAAGGGTGTCATATTACTTTGACAAGAAGATTGTGTTCATGCTACTTTTGTAGTCTATAATCAATTTTATGCTGACATTCCCAAATCACTACATAGTATAAAATAAAGTCGTCTCTTTTTCGTGTCTGTCTGTCTGTTTGTCTGTCTGTATGCTTAAATCTTTAAAATTACGCAACGGATTTTGATGCGGTTTTTTGTAATAGGTAGAGTGATTCAAGAGGAAGGTTTTTATGTAAAAAAAATCCCGAAATTCCCACGGGAACGGGCACAACGCGGGTAAAACCGCGGGGCGCTGCTAGTAAACTAATAAATAAAAGGGAGCTACTTGTCATTAATATTTAAATAATAATTGCCACCTCTGTATACCCATTTTCTTAAATCCAATAACCAGAAACATATCTAACCTAAACTACTATTAATAAACTTAAAATTTTATAACTTACACGATACTTAACCAGTGTAACTTGATCGGCGTTAACTTAAAACTGTAAGTTACACATCGAAAGATAATCATCTAACAACATTAGTTTTATAACTTAAAATGTTAACTATTTGGTTTATATTAACTACTATAAATGTGGTTAATTAAAAATTGTTTGGGGTGAGAATTAATAATAATAATAAATTAATATACCCGAACAAATTCACTCACGGTTAATTAGACCCTAACTAAGCTCTAAGCTTGTAATATGGAATCTAACTCACTGATACTGCTACATATACATACACAAATACTTTATAAGAATATATAATTGACACCCAGACGTCGTCGTCAACAACTATGTCTTCACATATTGTTACTCCGTTCGTTAAATCGAACCCGCAACCCCCGACACAGTAAGCGCTCTCACTGCCACTGTGCCAACGGGCTTGACTAGATTAGAACGTGTGTTCTTTTTTTTGATATTTGTAATATTAACACCTTCATAGTGAAAGAACTCCTTTCATTTGTCATTCCAACCATGACAATGAAGTATATAATAAGAGCTGTTAAATAATCTAGATTAAGTAGTAATATTTAAATGTAAGTGAACTCCTCCTCACTTTACTTTCATCTTCAGTGAGATGAGAGCCCTTTGCCCAGCAGTGGGACATTACAGGATAAAACTTTAGTTTTCTGTATTAAAAAAAACTGTTCAGTTTTTTGGGAAATAAATGTCTTTAAATATGAATAAACCTCAGAAAAATCTTTCCGTATTTCGGAAAGGGCATGGACCAATTATGATGCAGATTTGTTGAAAGCTAACGTGATCAAAGTTCATAGCTAAAAATCTGTTATTTTAGTTTTTATTTTGAAATCAGTAAGATTATATTTTTTTCAGTTTGGCGTTTTGACATTTTATGCTAGTCATTTAAGCTTTCTGTACATGTAAATTCCTTCTTTAATTAATAACAAAGTTTTTATTTTATTTTAACAGGTGCGACAAATCTGTGCCCATTTGAAAATCAGCTGCTTTACTGTACCAAAAGAGAAGAGAAAATGAGGAAAACACTTTTTTAGATATTTGTACGTCATTTACAGTTACAATAAAATTCTAATAAAAATTGTTTTCTATCTTTTTAATTTATTGGTTTGTAAATTTAACCCTTATCAAATGAAGAAAAAGAACTGTAAAAGATAATTATTTTTTACTACGTAATAAAAACTTATAAAAACGTTACTATCGTTGAAGATATCATTTATTAAATTACTGCAGTACTCAGGGACGTCAATTAAATCGACAATTAACTAACTATACTAAATAAAACGGGTCTATATCGCGTAGAGAATATATATCGTATTTATTAAAATACGTACCCGACGTTTCGAGCGGATTACACCGTTCGTGGTCACGAGATGATACTTGATGACCGCCTTAAGACCTTCGAAAATTTAAGTTGCCCTCCGGAGCACGTAAGAGCTCGGATAGAAATATGAACGTCCTATACATAGGTTCCCAATATAGTACATGGCATTCATGTCTGACCTGACATTGCAATGCATGCTAGATAATATTTGTCATGACCCATTTTTACAACAGTCAAGCCACGTGAGGCCCTTTAGTTAGAAGATCTAATTCTAGACTAGACTAGAACTAAGTCTAGACACGAACTCAAACTGATTTAGTTAGAAAATCTAATAGAAATCCTAAAACACTAACATCATCTCTACAAAACAGCAAAAGACAAACGAACCTGCCATACTTACTTATCCTGATAAAAGACCATCAAGCCAGGTACAAAGCAAAAATATGACACCAGGACACAATCTAATTCACAAAATAATACGTAACTTTACACCTAATAGCAAAAAAAGAGCAACGGCAATATAGCGAAACGAAATTTTGCGTAACGAATACTGTGCGAGAAAAAGAGACAGATATACACGTTATACCGGTTTGAGAGCACCGTCTTTAAATTATACGTTCTCATAGTCTTGTGGGCGAATGTGGGGAGCAAAAAAC
This sequence comes from Cyclophora albipunctata, assembly GCA_963082685.1. NCBI lineage: Eukaryota > Metazoa > Arthropoda > Insecta > Lepidoptera > Geometridae > Cyclophora > Cyclophora albipunctata. Next base: position 5,275,923 of record OY720138.1, on the reverse strand, counting down.
GTAGCCACCGACTTCAAAGGTTAAGCTGAATTGACTTCTATAGCCGTATTATGTAGAGTGAAATTTGAATGTTAAGAGTTGGACTTAAGTCGTTGTAAAGTTGGTACGAAATTCAGTAATGGGGGGTGCATGTCATGGATACCGAAGTGAAGGTTTAGAATTTCAGTACAGCTTCGGATGGCTGCGAGGCGCTTTGTTAGCACTCCGATTGTTTACAATACATCGATTTTTTTAACCAAACCGCGAGACAAACTATCGACAACCGACACCGTAACACAAAACCGAAATTATATCACTAATAAGATATATTACAAGTGCTAGTGAACTTTTAGAAATTATTTTAGTGTCCAAAGTGTTATCTTTGTGTTTTACGAAGATTATTTTTGTTTTTTATTGTTTTTTTTTATTAAGTGTCATAGGTAAGTGTCGTGTTGGTTCAAATTAACAGTGGTTGGTGGTTTTTGGCATGTTTTTTAAACGCATGTAATGGATGACGACGGTTTGATATTAATAATAAGAGAAATAAAAATAAATAAAAAAGTTGACACCTAATAAAAAAACACATAAATGAAGTATTTTTTTTTAAATATTATACATGATAGATTGAAAAATAGACTAATTTCTGTAAAAAAAAAAACAATCGTATTCTTTTTTTTCGAAAAATCCAAGCGGTTTTTTGTCACACTGGCATCCTAAGGGTTACATTTTGCAGTGTGACAGTCTGTGGCTTGTTATTGAACTTGTTTTTAAAAACTATAATAAACTAATTTAAAAAATGTTTAAAGTAATAAAATAAAAATTAAGGTAAGGTGGTATAGGTATGCGAGGATTCATTCCTGCTTCGACTGTTCATTTTGAATGTGTTATTTAAAAAAATAAAGGTATTTTTTTAAAGCGGCAAAATAAAAATATATAAAAGTGAATACTTAAATTTAAAGTTTGGTGAATACTTTTTAATTCATACACTCCAACCATAATTTATATACTAGCTGTGCCCCGCGGTTTCATAGCGCACCCGTTCCCGTAGGAAATACGGGATAAATAGTATCCTATATCCGTCTCCTGGTTCTAAACTACCTCCCCACCAGTTTTCAGCCAAATCGGTTCAGCTGTTCTCGAGTTATAAATAGTGTAACTAACACGACTTTCTTTTATTATAGAAGATATAGATTTGTTACAATTAAGTTATATATGATTACGAACAGTAACTAGCACACCATTATTTTATTTTATTTGAAAAATTTACTTCAGCTAGGATTAGATAGATGAATTATTGTTAAGGGCCAATTACAAATTTTCACTAATGTTAAATAATATAAGAATTATACTACTGTGGACGTTTTACGATACATTTTATTGATATTATTGAATAAGCTAAACGAACGGTTAATAAAATTTATCACGGTTAAATTTCAATACAAAAATTGAAATATTCGAAAAATTTAATTCTACTTTCGATAGTTAATTTTTTTTAAGTTTTACTCATTTTTTTGTATAAGGACTTCAATTACTTTAATTAAATGAAATATTTTAAATAAAAATCATCATGTAATAATTTTTTTAATAATAACTCTAAATCGAGTTTAAGCAACATATTTCTGTTCCCGTAAAAAAAACATGATGAAAAATAGTTTTTAACCTGACCGTTGAATGTTACAAAAATAATTATTCAAATCAGATTGTCAGTTTCTGAAATTAGCGCGTTCAAACAAACAATACATCTCTTCAGCTTTGTATAATGGTAGTTAACAGGTAGAGATAGTTTTCAGCTACACACACTTTACGAAAAACACTACAACTTACAAAATTAATGTAATAGATTTTTTCAACTCACACGATTTGCACTCATTATACTAAATGAAACGGGTCTGTATCGCGTTAGATAATTAAACGTATTTACTAAACTACGTACCCGACGTTTCGAGCTGATTACACCGCTCGTGGTCAGGGGATAACTCACGGGTTATCCCGTGACCACGAGCGTTTAATTATCTAACGCGATACAGAGTACAGACCCGTTTCATTTAGTATAAACTAGCAGCGCCCCGCGGTTTTACCCGCGTTGTGCCCGTTCCCGTGGGAATATCGGGAATTTTTATACATAAAAACCGTCCTCTTGAATCACTCTACCTATTACAAAAAACCGCATCAAAATCCGTTGCGTAATTTTAAAGATTTAAGCATACAGACAAACAAACAGACAAAAATAGTGACTTTGTTTTATACCATGTAGTGATGTAATAGACTTCTTTTTATCCCAAATTCTTATAGTACTTATGATTGTTAGTTTGTTTGTATGATCGTCCTAAACTCAGATATGTACTAACAGTCCGATTTGTACAATCTTTTTGTACAAAGCGAGTGAAAACACTAAAGTAAGTAAGTGTGAGTAGGTCAGTGTCCAACACTGGTGTCGGAGTTTTTAGACCGCCTAAAGGCCTCCGACATGGTCTAACGATTGAAACAACCGGGACCGACAATTTAACGTACTCTCTGAATCAGTAGAAAATGCCACTATCTGCCACCCACCCAAGTAGAAGCCGAGCTGCACGTTGCAACAATCGCAATGAACTAACATTGCTTAGTCACACTAACGTTAGTTTAAACTACCGGGACCGACAATTTAACGCGCCCTCCGACGCACGGTAGCGCTCAGATATAAATGCCTATATCTATACCCATGCAAGCGGCCGACCGCGACCGCTGAAATCCTATAATTTCAGCACGAACACAGCAACATCAAAACAATAACCATAAATCATATAATAAAGACAAGCAATTAAAAATAACATATGTCAAACAAAAGAGGAACGTAATTATGTCTGTCTGTCTGTCTAGCACATCAAATGGAGCAATTAATCAACATTATTGTCTTCTCTTTAATGTGTTGCGGAAATTATTCAAGTAATATAAATTTACGCAACTATATTTTACTAGCAGTGCCCCGCGAGCTCACCCGCGTTGTACCCGTTCCTGTGGGAATTTTGGCATGAAAAATAGTCACGAACCTTCCTTTCCTAAAGTCTATCTATTTCTGAATAAAAGAAACGTCAAAATAGGTCCAGTAGCTTAGGCGTGAAAATAACAGATAGACATTCGCTATTAAAACATTAGATACCTATTTCATAAATATTTTGACTAATTTTGGCACTTACATTAAGTAGACCTTAGACACAGGCAATAGATATCTTTATCCCGGTATTCCTACTGGGAATACTAAGGATAAACCGCAACAAATGACAGTCATGTCCTAACTCCTTCTTTTTAGAAATACATAATATATAATACTAGCAGCGCCCCGCGGTTTTACCCGCGTTGTGCCCGTTCCCATGGGAATTTCTGGTTTTTTTTTACATAAAAACCTTCCTCTTGAATCACTCTACCTATTACAAAAAACCGCATCAAAATCCGTTGCGTAATTTTAAAGATTTAAGCATACAGACAAACAGACAAAACTTTGTTTTATACTATGTAGTGATGTTGTATTAGTTACTTTTTAACGGGGTTAGTCTTATTGGCTTGCTCAATTTTTTTAAAACAAATAAAGCATTTAAAAATCTTTTAAATAGTAAACAATAACATACATCTGTATTTAATATTTGACTTTATGAGTAACAATAGTATTGTGACATAAACCGGAAGGTTAAAGTTTATTTCCTTCATTTAATTAGTAATTAATATGACTAATTTTATTCATAGATAATTAATATCAAATTAGTCTATAATTCTAGATAGGTAAGTCAAACTGACATTTATCTATATCAATTAATTCTATACTAATAAAGCGAAAGTTTTTTTTGTTTGTTTAAACGCGCTAATCTTGAAACTACCAATCCGATTTGAGTAATTCTTTTTGTAATGGATAGCCACATTCAACGGGAACGTTTTGGGATATTTTTCATCCCGAAATACCTAGGGGAACGGGTACAACGCGGGTAAAATCGCGGAGCGCTGCTGGTTCTCTATATACATGTCATATATTTTTTTTAATTAAATTTAACCCTTTGATGGCCTCTTAAAAAAATAGGCAAAAATCGAACCAAAAAAAATACATTAAATAAAAATCCTGACGTGCAAATTTTCCAATATTTTTGAAGACTATAACTATGACTATACTACGACTATGACTCTAAGTCACTACCTGTCCACCCATCCCAGTAGCGTTCTCGCTAAACGTTGCTTAACAATCACTCCAAAACTCAACTTCACAAATACGAATATTTCGTAAAAATATGTAGTAACGAATAATGTTTTACAAATATACTCTTATTATGTACACTTATGTCGTATGAAGCTAAAACTAATGAAATAAGTTTAAAAACATTACTTGGTTTGTTAATAATACATAGGTTTTCGTGTTTAATGTAGTAAAAAGTGGTGTGAATAGTTTTAGGCAAGACTAATTAAAAACGAAAATAAGTATAGGTACTCACTTTTTGTTCTATTGTCACAAAATGTGGAGCAATGTCGTCAACTTTCCGGCCGAAGACGACTACTCCTGAAGAGGAAAAAGGTTTAGAGATAGGGTAAGAATGAAATAAAATCACTTAAAGGAAAACCTCTTCAAGAGCAATCGTCTTCGGCTGGAAAATTGACGACATTGGACCACATATTGTGACGAAAAAAAAAAGGGTATGAAGAAAAAATATCGAACTGCCCCGTTATCTAGCCGCATTATACCGTTATCGCGGGGATTATAAGATAAGAAGTTATTTATTAATTTCGAGTAGGATAGTGGCCAACCTAAACATCTAATCCAAAAAAACTCATCACAGACAGACTAGCCCTCTTTGTTAGAGGGTAAATGACATAAAGACATCAAACTTATGACACCCCTCCTCTATCCTTAGGGGTATTAATAATAACGAGGATCTACCATTCAAAATATCTTGTGCTAAAAAAAAACAAAATCCAATAACAAAATTGACCAATCAAGGAGCATTAAAAAATCACGATCAATAATGACATCCAGTGAATAACAACAAAACCGATATTTTTTGTCGTCGGTCAACTCTCTAGTTAAGTGATTATTCATTGATGCGTGCTAAGACTGTACGAGTAGGTTCCGCGAAATTTTATACATTTTTAGTCGTTTTAGCTCCGAACACGTCGGGATTACTTAGCGCGGTGAGGCGTACCCCGCGTAGTGAAGGGTTGACTCTTGTCGATGAGTACCGTAGTTTGACTAAGCGATGTCAGCTTCTTCTTCTTCATCGAGTGGATGGTCAACCTGACCAATCCTGGTGTCAGAGTTATTGAGCCGCCAAAGGCCTCTGACATGGCTCAAGTAACGACTACTATCCGTAGAAAGTAACCGGGACCGACGGCTTAACATGCCCTCCGAAGCACAGAATCATCTTTCTTTTCGGGCAATCAGGTGATTCAGCCTGCAATGCCCTAACCAAACTGAGGACAGTCTCACAAAGTGATTTTTGTGAGATATCCCCACCGGGAATCGAACCCGGAACCTCCGGGTCGTGAGCCGAGCGCTCAAACCACAAGACCACGGAGACTGTTAGCTCAATGCTATCGTTAAGCAACTTGGATGGGTTGGGATGGGAGGCCGATAGTGGCATTTCTATCTGAGCGCTACCGTGCTACGGAAGGTACTTTAAATTACACCCTACACCCTGGTGTCAAAGTTTTTAGACTGCCTCAAAGTAAAATCATGCTGGAGGCCTGGCGGTCTAAGATTCTGACACTAGGGTTGGCAACTATCCTTCTCGAATAAAAGCCTAGTTCGTACTACGCTAGTATTTTGTCCACTTACATTCGAACTAAAGTCTAGTTCGCACTACACTATTTTAGTTGAGTAGCGAGCAGAGAGAACTTACTCACTTACTTAACCAAATTACTACTTACTTTTAGTACTTTCAGTGTTAGTTGTCGCAGATGTATCGCAAAGCTATCTTAAACAATCAGCCTAGAATTTTAAAAATAGTTTAAATCCTAATGTTTCTTTTTTAAGTCGGATAACCGAGTAAATCCAAAAAACATAACATGTAAAGTCTCCCATTAATCAAAACATTTTCCCATTTATTTTACAGCCTGAATAGTTCATTTTCAGTTCCATTTTTATTTACTTTTTATTTAACATCTCATTTAAAGACAACATTAAAAAATAAGGTTTCATATTTTGTTATTTTTTATTCTTCCGGTTGTCATTATGTTGGTACTATTTCAGTTTATTCGGTTGGTAGTAATTTTTGACATGTCATAAAAGTATCTTTTATTGCATATTGTGTTGTAATAATATTTATTTTTATGAAATTTCTGTGTGAAAGTAGATCTGTTTGTTTATAAAAAAGTTATTATTTTCTTTCGTTTCAAAGTTAAAATGACGTATCAGGTTTTTGCAGTAAATGTCTAAAATATTGGAGTAAAGGTTTCTACCCATTACACGACCGTATCATACCATGACCGTGCTATGAACGTGTCAGCACCGGCAAAATATTAGGTGAGAATAGTCGACGTTGTTGGTTGGTGACGGAACGGTCTAGTGAGCATAGTCTCATACTTTACAATAAAAAGAATACTTTTTTGCCTGACACGTTCATAGCACGGTCATGGTATGATACGGTGTAATGGGTGGAGGCCTTTAGTTTTAAGTTTGATTTAGGGCCCTTTCACACAAGTTTCCATTGAAGCGGAGCGGAGCTGTGTGGACCTCAATTGACCACTCACAATGCATTACGAAAAGATTTTGACAATGTCAATGCGTTCTTCTTCTTCATCGAGTGGACGGTCAACCTGACTAATCCTGGTGTCAGAGTTATAGAGCCGCCAAAGGCCTCTGACATGGCTCAAGTAACGACTACTATCCGTAGACAGTAACCGGGACCGACGGCTTAACGTGCCCTCCGAAGCACGGAATCATCTTACTTTTCGGCCAATCAGGTGATTCAGCCTGCAATGCCCTAACCAAACTGAGGACAGTCTCACAAAGTGATTTTTGTGAGGTATCCCCACCGGGGATCGAACCCGGAACCTCCGGATCGTGAGCCGAGCGCTCAAACCACAAGACCACGGAGGCTGTCAATGCGTTGTGATTGGTTGATTGAGCACCGCACAGCTCAGCTCCGTTTAAATGAAAACACACCCTAATAATAGTTATCCTAGCTATTATTTCCATTTGTTTGTATCCACGCGCTTATCTCAGAAACTACTGGTCCAATTTAAATAATTCTTTTTGTAATGGATAGCCACGTTTAACGAGAAAGTTATTATATAGGCTATTTATCATCCCGAAATCCCCATGGAAATAGACACAACACGCTGTAAAATATACTTATTTAGTGATACGCTTGCAGTTAAAAACTATCAACTCAGCTGAAATCTATCAATACCTCGTGTCCCATCACTACAAACACTGCAGAAGATTAAAAACGTATTCAACTAAAATAGTGATGTGACAATCTAAACTTAATACAGCTGAAAACTATCCATAGCTGCCACTAAACAGATTCAGCTGAAAGCTATCGATGTTACGTGTCCCATCACTACACAGCTCGTGCCTGTAAAAAGAGGACACAGCACACTTCATTAATAAAAGGTTAAATAACTGCAGACGCCATTTTTGTTGACTCCTTGGTACTGGTGTCGGGTTACAGGACTGCAGTTGCTTGAGCAACAGTTTTATATCCCGACTGTACATCTGTTGTATGAAGTGTAGCAATGCAAGGTGATTTTACCCGTATTGTACTCGTTTCTGTGGGTATTTCGGGATGGTACATTCGAGAGAGCTTTACCCTTACTGTACCCGTTTCTGTGAGTATTTCGGGATACTACGATCAAAAGAGCCTCTTTGGGGCCAAAATTGAATTAAATATGTATTTGACTTTGACTTTGACTTTGAAAAACCATACTCTATGTACGGTATACTTTTGTCCCAACACCAGGTAGAGGTATACCTAATTAAAAATAGTAAGGTGTTAGCATCGCCCCTTGGTTAAACCCGCGTTGTACCCATTCCCGCGGGAATTCCGGGAATTTTTTACATATAAACTTTCCTCCTGAACCACTTTATCTATTTTAAAAAAACCGCGTGAAAATCCGTTGCGTAGTTTTAAAGATATAAGCATACATAGGCACAAACAGCGGAAAGGTACTCTGTTTTGTACTATGTAGTGATAGTGAAGTTGAATAAGCTACGAGTATTTGGATGATCAACTGAAACAGTGATCATAGTGAGCACCATTGTACCTCAACTATACTACAGGTACTTATATCTTCAGTGAGAGATAGGCCTACTATAATGATACCTTCAGCGGGCTTTGCCCTGTAAGATTACAGGTCACACTCACCCATTTCTCGTGACCTATATGAACTGTATCACAAGTATTTTAGCACCAACGCATTCTTTCAATCATTTTTTTCAAATCGTGCGCACAAAGCATTCATTGTACTGGTCTCTCGCACTTCCAGGAATTATTTCGATGGGGAAGCGAGATGGGTGTATCATTTTGTTCGCGTAAGAAAGAGATGGTTGGATCTTTTTTTGTTTTTGTTAATCTCTGGCCACATATGGTGATTGTTCTCCGGACTCGGACCTTATGGTCACTTAAGTGTTGTTTATTTTGCGTGTGAAGGAATGGTTTACTTGGAGTTGTTTTAATTAATTTGTTCACTTTTTTATAGTTATGGATATTATTTTGATTGATTTGATAGCATGTCTAGATTCGGTCTGTTTTGGGGAATGTTTGAGGGTAATATTTAAAGTTTTTTGAGACACTTTTTACTTAATCTGTTGGAGAGATTGTTTTTAAACCTACAGATAGATAGGAGTACAGATAGCTTTTTTTATACAACCTAAGACATTATTATGAAACCTAGGTCGTAAATTAGACTTATTTTTGGAACGCACTGTTTGAAGCTATATCCTATCCTACTAATGTTATAAATGTGGATGTATGTATAGATGTTAGTCTTTCACGAAAAAACTACTGGATTGATTTGAATGAAACTTTATAGTAATATAGGTTATTCATCAGAATAATACATGAGATACATTTTATCCCGAAATTCCCGCGGGAGCGGGTACAATGCGCGTAACACCGCGAGGCTAATAGTTCATAAAAAACCCCTATGAACTTTTCCCAGAAAATATTAAAAATTACGCATCTAAAACAGTTTGTAATTTCACAGTTTACATTCGGATCACAATCTTATTAAATACCACTCATACATTAAAAATATTTTAGTGACACCAAATATTATAAATTCGTACAAAGTACCAGGCTCCCATAAATGTGTAAGAGTGTTCCTGATAACAATCAGGGCCCGTCTCTACGCATCTGTACTCGTATTTTTTTGTCCTAAAAGATTATCTCTAGAATTATTTATGTATTAGCCTTGTTCGATTCGGATTATAAAGATATTTTATTTGTTAGTTTTCATGCTTTCCTGGTACGTTGAAAGGATTTTATCGGTCAATCGGTTGTCGTTTATACATTGTTAGAATGGTAACTTATAAATTGGGGTGGGTTTATTAGCTGTGAAGTGAAAGGGTAGATACCAAGGTAATTAATTTGATTCAAGGACTTTTATTTGCATCTAAAATAAGTTCGTTCGTGTAGGTTAGTGACCAACCCTGGTGTCAAAGTTTTTAGACTGCCTCAAGACGTTAAATTGACGGTTCCGGTTGTTACAATCGTTAGGCCATGTCGGAGGCCTTTAGGCGGTCTAAAAGCTCCAACACCAGGGTTGGATACTAACCTATACTATATTACTTTGAAATAACTTAACCTAAATTAATACCACGCATTTACTGTTCAAGCTACAATTGACATAACTTAAAGCAAATAACTTTAACTTAACAAACAAGTCAGTTAACGTTAACTTAACAAATAACTTAAACTTAAATTAACTTACAATTTAGTAGGTAAAATCTAGTACGAGTATATCAACAATTGAGTACTAGGATTGCATAATAAGCAAAGAGTTTACTCGTAGGAAGTCGGGACGGGACACCTTTAAAGTTTAAACAAAGAACTATAATATTTTGATTAGCGAAACGTTGACATCATCAAATATGGCATATCGAGACCACCAGGAGAGCATGACACGGAGGCGTTAGCTCCTGATATGGAAGGTGCAAAGTAAACATCTTGGCAGGTTATGTTTGCCTAGTAATATATGGCAAGTGATGCAAAATGAGTAGCATTCTTTGAATATTTTTTGTTGTTAAGAGGGCCCTTCCCGGGCCGTCAATCTCCAACGCGAACATTATTGAAAAGCTTGTTGTTTCAACTAGCGCAATGTTAGAAAAAGAGGCACTGCGAAAAGAGTGAGCAAGTGCCTGAGCGCTCGTTTGGCATTCGATAACTTTCGTCGCTCACTCGGGGCGGCCGGCCGATGACGTTACGTACGATGCCATTCATAAGGCGACGATTACACGTAAAGTATTTACTGTGATCCGTCAATACTCAATTTACCGTCAATTTCAGTATTTACTGATGGATTAATACACCAGCCTACACGAACAGTATTTATTACGTCAGTATTGTGTCCGGTCTCCTGCTGTGTACACGTCTAAAATGGCCACAGAGCTGAAAATTAAAGGTTGCGTGGCTATTATTTTAGCACTTAGTTTAAATAAAAAGTCCAAGCGAAAGCGATGGGCAAAAAGGGAAAGGTACACACATTAGAATTTAATGGCAGAAATTAAATTACATGGTGAAATGGATGATTACGAGAATTATTTTCGAATGCCTGAACCCTGCTTTGAAGAACTTATGACAATAGTAACACCTTTTTAAATCATAATCCGACGGATCATCATTACAGAATCAAGAAATCTAGAAATCCATTAATAAATACTGACATCCATCAATACATTAGGTTACACGTTCAGTAAATACCACGATACGTCATTATTTACTGATGGATCACAGTAAATACTTTACGTGTAATCGTCGCCTAATAATATCACAGTAAATCTAGATATCGTATAAGTTGCTATTTTTGTCTGTTTGTTTGTCTGTTTGTCTGTATGCTTAAATCTTTAAAATTACGCAACGGGTTTTGATGTGGTTTTTTGTAATAGGTAGAGTGATTCAAGAGGAAGGTTTTTATGTAAAAAATTCCCGAAATTCCCACGGGAACGGGCACAACGCGGGTAAAACCACGGGGCGCTGCTAGTGATACATAAAAACAATGTTCAACATAATCAAACTTTGATTATGTCGAACATTGCGTTGCATTGCTCATTGCTCATTATTGCGTACAAATAAGTTCGCGAAAGCATACGTGTGGGATACTATGGAAATATATAAAAATCAATGCCACTTTTCGTTGTAATTTTATAACTCAGGAACGGGCTGACCCATCCAAACTAAATATTTAGGCTTTGTTCGGACTATTTAGTAGATGGTCTATGTGAAGTTTGCACAAAATCGGTCGAGCGGTTCTTAAATTCCCCCGGGAACGGGCACAACGCGGGTAAAACCACGGGGCGCAGCTAGTAAAATATATATCGTAGGCACAATACAAAGAACGAAGAAAGTTCTATACGAAGCGAGCGAGCGACCGAACTAGCGAGCTAGCGAGCGAGTGCGCCATTCATAGATAGACTCGCCCCCCGCATGCATACCTCTTTCCGTCACTTGACAACAAGCAAGGGAGACCGCGATAACGTTGAACAAAATATAGTGTGCGGAATCTTCATAAAACATGTTCCAGGATATACGTGTTTTTTAAAAAACCTTGCATGTTTGTAAAATAAATGATTGTTATTTAAAATCTCCATTATATTTACGAGGTTTCTATCATAATATTTTCTTTATTTTTCAATTTATAAGTACAATATGACCGCCCAAAGTTTAGGTAAAATTTGTGCAAAAAGCCGGTTTTCGGAGGCTTATACTGAATTTGTTTCTAAAAATTTAGATTTTCTGTTACGATAGAAACCTAGATATAGTGCATAAGATACATATTAGCTAAAAAGTTTCAAAGAAAGATCTATAACAACGCCGTAATCACGTAACAGCGTTTGTATGAAAAGTAAGACGGGTTGGCCGCTCTTAAGCAATATTTTTGTATTAATAAGCAAAAGTAGGCACAATCCTTACTCAGAGACATCAAAATGATTCCTTAGTAGAGTTTCATAATCACCGTAATCGCCACGCTTGCCTAAGGCGTTGTCCTAATAGAACGCGAATGCGAGCGATGCGACCATCGCGTGTTTCATACATTTGAGACCGCGTCGTGCGATTGTCAGTTAGGACACCTATTAGAGTTCAATATGTTTGATCGCGCGTTCGTGAGTTAAAATTCGCGCGATTCGCGCGATTCGCGTTCTATTAGGACAACGCCTAATGCGGGTTAGTGATCTCAAACCCGAGCCATGTTTGTAAAGTAAATCGTAACATGCTTCACTCGACTCGGGAATTGAATGAGGACCTTTAGACTACCGAGGCATTTAAAGAAAAAATAGTATAATGTATGAAGTTTGGGAAATTCAGGAAATTATCAGGACTAGGTTTGAGGTGACTGGTAGGGCTGAGTTTTAAAGTATAGAGTCTTTTAGGGTTCAATATAATTGGTGGATAATTCACCTTATTTGATACGTCTTGTATTTATAATTTCTTTTTTTGCATTAGAAGATTATGTCTGGATTTTCCGGCGGTAATAATAACTAATATCTAAAGTTAGTGGCCAACCCTAGTGTTGGAGATTTAGACCGCCCAAGGGCCTTTGACGTGGTCTAACGATTGACAACCGGGACCGGCTGCTTTACGTGCCCTCGTACGTATCTACGTACGCTTAACGTGGTCATCAAACTATCTGAAATGCACGTTGCTTAACAAATTGAACTAAGCGACGTCAAACAATACCGACTCCTTTGCAATAACCCAGTTCTAGTCCATCCAATCTTCATTCCCACAGCCCATTTTTATTTCTATCATATCTTGCAATAGTCCCTACTTCTGCAGGTACACATTCCCGGACATGTTGTACTGATGTGGTCGGGAGTGTGTCCCTGCAGTTGTACTCCATTACATTAAACATCTCCAAAGGGCCTCTACGAGTTGGATCTGTATCCCCTCGCATGCCTCTCAAAAAGACCGGGCATGTCCCGTGACTCCAGGGCGAAACACTATATCTAATAATGTTCTGATATTGTAGCACTTTTGGCGTACTTCGACTAAGCCATGTTAGTTCATTGCGATTGTTAAGCAACGTGCAGCTCGAACCCTACTTGGATGGGTGACCGATAGTGGTATTTCTATCTCAGCGCTACCGTGCTTCGGAGGGCACGTTAAATTTTCGGTCCCGGTTGTTTCAATCGTTAGACCATGTCGGAGGCCTTTAGGCGGTCTAAAAACTCCGACACCAGGGTTGACCACTGACCTACTCGAACTTACTTTAGCAATAATCTATATACATATATAAAATTCAAAGTCCTGACTGACTGACTGACTGACTGACTGACTGACTGATAATCAACGCACAGCCTCAACCGCTACACCTAGAAACAAGAAATTTGGCAGGAAGGTTCTTCAAGTGACGTAAGTGCACACTAAGAAAGGATTTTCGGAAATTCCTACGGCAACGGGCTCAACGCGGGCAAAAGCCGCGGGGCGCTGCTAGTGTGGTATAGGTATAAATCTACGAGTAAATATATTACAGCTTACAATTTGAATTTAACAGAATAATTTATAGCCGGATTTTGATGGAGTCAAAAACCTCGCGTAGGCGAGAAGTTTCATAGTATCCAGAATACAGATAAATACTAGCTAGATTCGCCTCGGTGGTCTAGTGGTATGTGCATTTGCTTTCCAAGCCCGGGGTCCCAAGTTCAACTCCCGGGTCAAGCAAAAAAAAATTGACCTACTTTTCAAACATGGCTCGGCTTTGGGATCAAGGCAAATGTGGTGATTAGGACATCCTCCTCACTCTACTGATATCTTCGGTGACATTTAGAGGCGTTTGCCCAGCAGTGGGACATTACAGCCTAATACAACAACTAGTTACCTTTGGTTTGTTGGAATAATCTATTATACTAGTAATATAAAGAAGTATTTTTTTATTTTTGTTCGTTTGTATGTTCTGGCTAATCTCGAGAACTACCAGTCCGATTTCAATAATTCCTTTTGTAATAGATAGCCACATTCAACGAGAAGGTTATAGGCTATTTTTCATCCTGAAATTCCTACGGGAAAGGGCAAAACACGGGTAAAACCGCGGGGCGCTGCTAGTAGTAGAATATTTGTCAAAATTGTGGATGGAATTGGGGACTGCTCAATTGACATGGATATTCATACTCTACTGACATGAAAATGGTCATCTATCAACTTTATATCGTCCGTATCGTATCCAAAAATCAACACAATATACCTAAATAAGTACCTACTTCCTACCTACCATTTCCAGCCCATTGTACCCATACAATTAATTCACAATTTTTCAATGAAAAGACCAACCCTCAAATTAAAACCGAGTGACAAACTGAACTGTATTACGTAGAAACTAAAGGCTATTTTAGTCTCAAGTTTGGCAGCTGACAGTAATGTTCCAAATTCAATTTTAGACGGAAGGGGGCGTGGTGGATACAAGGCGGGGCGAGACAGAGATAGAGGTACATCCGTCACGCTCGGCAGCTGCGGTTATCCTTGTCTTTGTGAAGGGATTATCGACCATCCGCGAATTATGGTTGCCTGGTACTTTTTTATTGATTGCGAAATTTATTTTAGTACTTCATAAAAAAGTTTATTTTAGTTGTTTAATAGTTGTAAATAATAATCATCACTATCACTACATATTATTATAAAACAAAGTCCCTGGCCGCGTCTATCTGTCTGTCTGTTCGCGACAAACTCAAATACTACTGCACGGATTTTGACATGATTTTTTTTAAATAGAGTGATTCAAGAGGAAGGTTTATATATGAATAAAAATTCCCGAAATTCCCACGGGAACGGGCACAACGCTGCTAGTTTAACTATTTTGCACCTACAGATATCAAAGTCAAATATTTTTATTCAGTTTTGGCCCCATAGAGGCTCTTTTGAACGTACCACTATAATTTAGTAATCCCTTCTTTAACCTTCAAGCGGGCGCGCGTAGTCGAATCGACCGCGCTTAGTACATTTTCGTTCATATTATTATTATAAGTCATCACACGCATTTCTCATTTCTAGTAGCCTGTCGCTATTTCATTCACAGTGAAATAAAGACAATACCGTCGCTCGGGGTGCTCTCCCCACTCCGCAAATTGCAATTGTTTTAGTTCGGCCGCAGTCGTCAAAAAGACTACACGCGCCTGTCGTCGAAAAAGTTACGCGCGACGCTCAATGCGACATTCACTAATTACGTGCTGGTTGTAGTTCTTCGGCCTTCGCTGAATATTATCTTATTATATCGAAGTTTTGTTATATTTTTTATAAAATGAGTCGTTTACGGTTATCACAAAGTGCTATAATCGAGCAATTACAAAGAGAAGACGAAGAAGAGAGTGACTCAGAGCTCAGCGACCAAGGCTCTGAAACTTCCGACCACATCGTTTCAGAGGAGCATCGATCTGACGAGGAATCATACTGCTCGGACTCAGATGAGGATAATTTGCCACTTTCGGAAATAAATAGCTGTTTTACAGGGCGTGATAAAGTTACGAAGTGGCAGAAATCTAACAATAACAGAGTATTTGGACGAAAAAACTGATTCTGATGAAAACGAAATTAAAGTTAATTGTTTTTTATTTTTATTTTGTAATTTTTAATGTTTGACTAGGTGTATAAACTAATCTGGGGTGTGTAAAAGAGGTAAAGTGTTCCTAATTTTTGTTTTGATTCAAAGAATATTTAAGTTATGTTACTTTATTAATTAATTGTTTCTTTTTCATAATTTCAATTACTTTTTTGACTAATTAGTCTATAAAGACTGATGATGATACATCTGCGTACAAAAAATAAATGATTATTGTATAATTTTTGCTTTATTTCTCTTATTCATCCAATAGGTCTTTTCGGTTACGCGCGCCCGCTCCCGTTACAAATGACCGCGCGCCCGCTTGAAGGTTAAATCAAGTAGTGAATTTTTTTTTCGAATTATACGTAGATATCTACTGTTACTGTTACTGTTAGCCTGTATCATCCCACTGTTGGGCAAAGGCCTCCCCCCATTTCCGCCACTCTTCTCGATTCGAAGCCACCAGTTGCCAGTCCCTCAGTAGATAACTAACATTTTAAAAAACAGCGTAATTTTCATAAAAATCTAGGTCAAAGTCAGATTTTCGCTCAAAAACGATACTAAATTATTATAATACTAGCTGTGCCCCGCGGTTTCACCTGCAGCGCCCCCGTTCCCGTGGGAATTTTGAGATTTTTATTCCTTATTTTTCTTATATAAAAACCTTGTCCTGACAATACGGAACACATTAAAAAAGAATCATCCAATTTGGTGCAGTCGTTCTGAAGTTATGCGCTTAGCAACAGATTCAGCGATTCATTTTTATACTATAGATTTAACAACTTACATACAACTAATTCTATGTTTACTTTACCCATACACAAAGTAACAAAACACAATTCATTCATTATACTAAGTCACTTGCACCTTTCTAGAGCAGTCATAACAATAACATTGTACTTATAAAATACACATTTTTGTCAACACCGCTTAATATCAAGGTCATAACTTGACATTAGGTACCTAAGTAACTAAGTTAAGAAACCTAAGTTAATACCTAACATTACCTATTACTTAAATTATGTATGTCGTACTTTAAAAGCTAAAGAAAAATCTAAAAATGGTGTCTAGCCGTGCTCGGCGGTTTCACCCGTATTGTACCCGTTCCCGTAGGAATTCCGGGATAAAAAGTAGCCTATAACCATCCAGTTGAATGCGGCTATTAATAGCAAAAAGAATTATCCAAATCGCTATGGTAATTCTCGAGATAAACTTGAACATACAAACAAACAAACTTAAACGTCAGGTACGTATTTTAGTAAAATACGTTAAATTATCTAACGCGATACAGACCCGTTTCATTTAGTATAAACATAAAAATGTTACCTCTTTATAATATCAGTATAGATAAGAAAAAAACCTACTTCACATAATTATATCAAACACTATTATTCCCTCAATAAAAACCTCCATTACTTCTTAAAACCAACACACAAAATGGCAGCCAAAAATTCAAATTTCGAATACCCAATTACGCTCGCAAAAAAAAACTGTACAATTACAAATTGTCAGCTTAATGTATTTCCGTGCGTGGCGTTCGATTATAATCGAATAATTTATGCCTAATATCGATTCGGAGATGTTATCGAGAATCGTTTTGTCGACGATACCGGTTGAATGACTCGCCTCGTTATGCAATGAATAAACAATTTTACAGTTAAATGTTTATTTTTCGAATGTGGTTTGAAAATCAAACTCTTTTTTTTATTGATTGGAATTGTGATATTTATTTTAAATACTTGTCTATGCTCATACAATGAAGCTGAAGAGATTGATTTTTTTGTTTTTTTTTTTGTTAGGCAATCGTGATACCTATTACCTAATAAAGCCTAATCCTCGTCACCGTACTGATATAAAAGGCCTTCGACCAGCAGTGGGATATCACAGGCTAACATTATTTGTTTTAACTTGTTGCTTGAACTTCTAGTCAGATTTAAAATATCATTTTTGTATACGATAGCCACATTCAACAGGTAGGTTATAGGCTACTTTTTATCTCAAATTTCCAACGAAAAAGGAACAATGCGTGTAAAACCGTGGAACATTGCTAGTCTGTATGCTAATTACTTATATTGAGTTATTTGATTTTTTATTTTCACCGTTCATTGTATTAATCTTTAAATCTAATTAAACGGTGAAAACTGGTTTCAAATAAAAAGTTAAGAAAACAAATAACTACAGGTCTATTTATTATACTATCTGTGTATTCATTTAATTAATGGTTTTTGCATTTCAAGTAGAATAGTCTAAAATAATAGGTATCAATCACTACATAGTATTAAACAAAGTCGCTTTCCGCTCTCTGTCTGTCCCTGCTGAGATCTTAAAAACTATGCAACGGATTTTGACGCGATTTTATTAATAGATAGAGTAATTTAAGGGGAAGGTTTTTATGTATAAAATTTCCAAAATTTCCACGGGAACAATAAACGACAAAATGAAAAACACTAAGCCATACCGTATTCTTTTAACCAACGTCCAAAAATAGGAGATTGAGAGAATACGGTATTTTTTGGTTAAATTACATGTTTTAACTAAAACATACCGTATTTTCTTCAGTTACTTACATAAGTAACTCATCAAAAACCAAAAATCTACACATTCCATCTAAACGCCTATAAAGGTGTGTACAACAAATACCATACATATAAAAAAATAATATATTCATACAATTAATTAAAATCTATACAAATCAAATATTTTCTATTAACCACAATGTCTATAAAATCGATTCCGATCATAACCAATCAAAATAAATCATCATTATCAAATAAATGACACATAATCACGCATATTATTATAATTAAAACAATATTTGGAAACTGGTCAAGTGTGAGTCGGAGGCGCGCGCCGGGGGTTCCGTACGTTATCGGGTTTTGTTTTATTTATTGTGAGATTTTAGAGATGACATATCTTTTTAAAAACTTTAAATCGGGCTCAAACTATGTATAACTTATTATTAGTAGTGGCAAATATTAAACCTTTCTTATGTTAAATCCTACTAATATTATAAATGCGAAAGTTTGTGAGAATGGACGCATGTATGGATGTATGTATGTTTGTTACTCTTTCATGGAAAAACTACGGAACGGATTTGGATAACACAGTAATATAGGTACATCAGAATAAAACATGTGATACATTTTTCCCGAAATTTCCGCCGGAACGGGTACAACGCGAGTCAAACAGTAGGGCGCGGCTAGTGGATCTAATTATATGTAGAGAATCAAAAACCTATATCTTGCTTTTTATATTGGGATTATTATTAGAGAATCAAAAACCTATATCTTGCTTTTTATATTGGGATTATTATTCACTAGGGCTATTATTCAAAATAATGGTTATCAAATTTAAACAGTTATTAATAATAGCACGTTCTAACAAAAAACAAACTCTACCGTTTTGTTTCTATTACAAACAGACAGACAGATCTATACGAGTAGTAAACAAACACCCTTCTATATATATTGAATTACCTAAAAGTAAAGTATTAGCCGGTAACATCCTACAGCTGGGTAAAAGACTCTCATCTCCGAAGATATCAGTTAATTAATTATCACACGAAAATGTTCGTTAATATTTGAAGACCATCACGATTAAGTTTTAGACAGTTTTTCCCTCCACACTGAACCCTAACATTCCGTCTAATCTTGCTAAATCGTACGGATCGATTCTCCGTTCCGAAGCGAAGTACAAGCAATTGATTTTAATTCGATCGTAAACATATTGAAATTATCGATTCGTCGAGATACACTGACAATTTCAACATGGCAACTTTGCCAGATACTGCATTATGCATGTTGGGCGTAATTTGTATTATTTTATCGATGACTAGCAACACTACGCGGATTTACCCGCTTAGTACCCGACCCTGTCAAAAATCGGGATAAAAATATAGCTTATAATATAACCTACCTCTTGAAAGTAGCTATCTAATCCAAAAATAATTACCCCAATCGGACTATCAGTTTCTGAGATAACATAGCGTTTAAACAAACAAAAAATCAAAATTCAACTTTATTATATTAGTATCGATTGAGTTTCGATTTAAAAATCGCAAAGTGCAGTTGCGATGTTCTTACTTTGTAGCGTGTTTTACAAATTGTGTGGAATCACTTTATACACCTACTCGTGAAATGCAAATGATATTGGAACTGTTTACAATTTTGAATATAAGTGTACCTCTTTAGAGAGATGCGAAAATTTAAAAAAAGAATGTACGATATTTGTGACAGGACCCTTTTTTAAGTAGTCGACGACATATTGTTAATTTATCTTTAATTATTCTTCTTATTCTACATTTAAATTTTGCCCAAATTAGTTTGTTTAAATGTATTTTATCATACATAGAACAGTTACAATAACCTGATTATCCCTAGATTTTTTTTCTTACAAACCAAAGACTAAAATCTCCGCATTAAAGACATCAACGCGTTCTTATTACATTGTGCAATAATTAGTAAGTTCTATATTTAAAATTCAAACAAAAAAAAAATTAAACCTTTACGCGTTCGATATTTAAATTTAATGGTCTTAATTAAAGTTCTATTAACGAACTTGTTCTATTTATTTTTATATTGAATTCCAAACTTAAAAAGACCTGTCAATTTACGGTTTGTGTTTATCTATGGTCATTTATAGTTTAACTCATTTAGAATTGCAAATAAAAATAATTGAATGGTTATAAACCAGCGTGATTTCATTACGATTTCAACTGAAAATAGTAAAACAGTGTTTAAACAGTACGCAGCGCCATTAGACTGTATTAACGACCAATAAAATGGAATCGGCATTAGTATTATTTTAATAAAATTACTGGCAACACTTCAAAAAATGTCAATGCAAATCCAACCTTAAACATATCAAAATAACTGCCACAATAAAACCTTATTCACTGCAATCGGAAAACGACTTTATGACTTTAATAGTAAAAGCGAAATTTAAAGAAAGTGTTTGTCTATGAAAATATTGTCTATGGTTGTGTGTGGGTTTTCAAAATTGTGTTTTGTGGATTTTGGAATAAGGTTTGAGTTAATTTGAGGTTGTTTAAGGTGATTTCGATTAGGTAGCGTTGGCCTCCCATGGCGAGGCTTAGAGAAGCAAGGAATTGACGTTTGTCAAACGAACCCTTATATTACAGTTTATATCAAAGAAATGTACGGTAATATCAGTTCTGGATGTTATAGGGTTTTATTGTTTTTGATGTATTTTGAATGTACTTGGTTTAAGTGTTTATGATAGTTTGTCTATGGTTTTTACTTTATGTCATCGATTATTATGCTATCCATCGGCCGAGTAATACAGTCGCTGATTTAAGGAGGCTGTGTCATGACTTGGAATTAAAAAAATATTAGAAGAATATTATTAAAAAGCATAAGATACCAAACCCATAGATACTAGTGAATAAATTTTTGGTTCTTCTTATGTGAGTCTATGGTCCTTATCCTTTGACGTACAATACTTAAAACAAAAGAAAACAAATCTATTCAAATATAGAACACACATCAAAATTCAAATTACATAAGAACACGTCACATAACGTTCCGTTTTCCCGTATTTATGTTGATGAGAATAAACATTCTGTATGAATATAAACCACATTTTTAATTACACCACCGTAAGCCTGCCGCCTCGGTGGTCAACCTCACGCTGCGCTAGCGACGCTACTGTTCAACCCCCCGCCAGTATTCGTACAAACACCATATTTTATATTCAAATTTAATATTGGTTTTAATTCAGTAGAACGAAACGCTGTGTTCGATGTTTGAATTTAATTGTTATGACGTTTGGGTTCTTGTTTAAATGTTGGTACGTTTGAGTTAACACTTTTTTTAATCGAGTTAAAACCTTTTTAATCTTAGGTTAGGCTTTATGATTAAACATTTTCTCTCTATTTTCAACTGAAAAAATGTAATGCCTACTTTTAATTCACATATTTGACCTTTTCCGACATTGTTTTAAATTTTGTAAAAATTAATTTTAAAAAAGCCTTCTCATAAACGGCTGGACCGATTTTTACCAAACATAGCTAAGAACCACGCACGTAAGGAAACTGGCTTTTAAATAAAAAAGTCCTTACCGAAATCGGTCGAGAGCTACGATGCCACAGACAGACACAAACACATATCAACGTTATCAACGTCAAACTTATAACACCCATTTTGGTAACCCCCCCTTTTGGGGTGATAAAATGTACTACACCTCATCTTTCTTTTGGGGTTAAAAAATATATTACTAAGACATTATGTATGTTTATATACTTAGTCAATAAATTAGTAAAGTTTGAAGTTCATGTTCACCTGTATCACCTCTTCTACTGATTGAGTGATTATCAATCTCAGTAACTCCTAAGTATTAATTCTAATAACATTGCACTTGACTAATCAATGTCTGACCATAAACAGCCGCTTAACTTCCCAAATAAAGAATATATTTATAAACCAGCCAAGCGGGTGCAGGTATAAACTCAGTTAACCATACAAAATCGGTTCACACAACCCGAAACGTGCTTTATCAATCAATCGATAAGCCAAGATGCCACACATAGCCAGAAGCCGCAAACTTCATTAACAAATAAGTACTTACAAAAAAGTTTCGTTCACAATTATGTCAAACTCAATTTGACAACTTTGACAACTTGGTGAACACGTTTTTCGATCGATATTTGAATTTGACAGACCTTTGTGGGTGGTCTTGGTGCGTAGATTTTTTCTTTTGTTTTATTTTTTTTCGCCCGCTGTAGAGCGGCGACTAACAAGCCTTCAATAACTAGCCACCGGCGATGCGTTATAATCGTATTTGACGAAATTTCGAGGCTCAATAAACCGTAACGTTGCCTGTGTTTCTATTTTAAACCATAAGTTAAATGAAACCTATATTTAACGAAAACTTTTTCTTTCTAGTACTACCTACACATTTAAAAATGGAACACAATATTCCAATGACAAAGCGAATAAGACATTTACTCACTGTGTTCAAATAAAGAACGTTCAGCGCAATAATGACAGCTCAAGAGTTTGCCGCCGAAAGAGCTGTCAAAGTGACATTGACATTGACGTGCGTGTGGAGTGCGCGGGTGTAGGATGGTGACTCTGATGCCGTGTAGCTACCTCGGGGGTGGCTCCCCGCGATGCAGTCTGGACCACGAGCCAAAGGTTAGAACTACGGGTACATTCTGCCTCAATCATATGAAGTTCCATACAAAAAATCTTAGATTCAAGATTATGATCTTTAATTTTGGACGCCACGCTGAATAAAAGCATTAAAACGGTCTGAACTGTATTTATTATCCCATTACATACTTAAAGCATATTGTATAATTTTCAATTCTCAAACCAGTTACTTAAGTGAGTCCTAAGATCGCTTTGTAATTCGAAGTTGATCGCTTTACAAAGCTTTTTAACTTTACTCAATAACACATAATTATGCAATTCACCAAATACAAAAATAAACTGAAATTCAAAAATGGAATCTTAAGACCTTTCGAAAGTTCAAATTGAAATTAAAACCAAATAATATTTTCTTTTTCTAGTGTTTAAAAATGGAACACTTTATTTAAATGTTTAACAATGGAACTATTCGTATGATTGAGGCGTCATAGAGAAAAGAGCACATAGTTAGACCGAGCACACACAGATATAATCTATATTCAATATCACAGACTAAGCTTATTGCACGATGCATGCACCTTTCAACTTTTCCTTACTAAAAGCATGTATGATTTGCTAACCTAACCTAAGCTTAATTTAACATACATTTTATAATAGAAAAGTAAGTTTACTTCGAGTAGGTTAGTAGCCAACCCTTGTGTGCGTGTTTTAGACCGCCTTAAGACTTTAACTGACGATTTAAATAACAGGGACCAATTAAAAGTGCCCTCTGAAGCACGGCATTTTCAGCCACTCTCGTAAAGTGAGTCCAAGCATCACTTTTGTCACATCAAAATTGACCCAAAAGTACCAAACACAAATGACACATTAAAAAACCTCTATTTAGTCTATACCCGTTCCATAACACACCCATCTTCTGTTTACATCATCAACGGCCAGTATCTCACGTTACCCATTCATTCTATAATCTCTGGTGCGCCATTAAAAACCTCTACCAATGTTTACCTACTGCACAGAGAGTCGTTAGTGATACGACACGGGACTATAAAATGGATCTTGTTACGTCTTTATAGTTCATAACTTTAATATTTTGGAATGTGGTTGGTGTGAACAATGCCTAATTAGTTTTGGTAGCTCTGTGGTGGTTTTTTTGTTGGGTTGGTATGGGTGTAATTAGTTTTTAATATGTGGAGAATTTGTCTATGGTCAATGATGATAAGCTTTTTTCATAGAGTTTTGAAAAACAGTTGTGTTTTTTAATTAAAATTACTGTTTACTGTTAATTGCTCACAATATTAAAACCAATTTATAATAATATAATGTATCCTACCTAATAAACTTAATCACTTTCCATAATAAAATGACAGTTCAGAAATGAGGGTAGTTAGAAATATACTGTCACAATCAAGTTCTTAAAACGAAAGTCATTACTTTATTCGTTTTGGATCAAAGTATTGGTCATTAAGTTTAAAGAGGTTATAAACATGTTGGTTATTACTTGCTCTTGAATAGCCAACACATACGGGAAAGACATTTGTCCGTGCCTGAGACTTTTGCCCCTTTGGTGCTAGTGATTAGGATTTAGGTTTTTGGGGTTTGACTTTAATGGGGGTTGTTTTTTTTTACTAACCTATCGTGTCCCCCTGCTGGGCAAAGATCTCACCAATGGGTTGCGGTTATCAAGAAAAATGTCTTGAGAAAATGTTTTTAAGTTATGGATGAGGTAACTAGCTATAATTTGATTATGTCATATTTAAATTAGGGCTCATTACATGACTGATAGGCTTCTAATACCCAGAGTCCTTATCCCCAAAACCCACCCAGATACTTCGAGCCCTTATTCCGTCACTACTGGTTATATTTTGACAAACAAAAATATCCGACGGACTATAATTTCCTGTTACTTCTAACTATAAAAAATTCACTTAATAGATACCCAATCATAACTTCAAATAAAACGCAACCACACAAAAATTTACTCATATCACTACACTACACTACCACACTAATAAAACAAACAAAAAAAACAAAAATCCAAAGACAATTCCCACACATTTTGTCATCTAAAAACGTAGCAGTTAAAATGTACATACGTCCAATTGTACGCACATAAATTGCTGAATAAAGTTTAAAAAAAGAACAGAGCGACCATCGACAAACATAAAGCCACCCAGAGATAACAGCAATAAAAACAAATTTGTTCGGATAGCTTGCTCGGCGCGATTTATCGACTAAGATCTGTCTTCTCGATACTAACTTAAATTGTATCCTCCTCAATGAGCATTCGTGTAATATTTGTTCGACCGGTTGAACACTTACTTTTAGGAGTGTTCTCGATAATGTGAATGTATATTCATGGCGACAAACTGTTGTTTCTATTCGATTTTATTGTATTACAGATTTTAGTAGGAAAGGTCAAACTTTTAAAAGATGAAGAACCTTTTTGGAATGCTGAGAATTTCAAAATTTCTAAGCGTAATTTAAATTTTGGCAAATACTTTTGCATCCAGTTTTTTTTTCAAAATGCTTTCCCACTGATGTATAAAGCTCTCTTCAAATATCGTCAAACGTAAGGGACGTTTTTTTAATATAAAATAATCTAAACAAATGATTATTAATTACTCGTAAGCTTATACATTCTTATTCTCAAAACGGTCACAATAAATTATCAAAACGGCCAATTCAATAAAACGCCAAACCAA
Organism: Cyclophora albipunctata; assembly: GCA_963082685.1. Taxonomy (NCBI): domain Eukaryota; kingdom Metazoa; phylum Arthropoda; class Insecta; order Lepidoptera; family Geometridae; genus Cyclophora; species Cyclophora albipunctata. The sequence goes on along the minus strand of OY720138.1, from coordinate 5,250,425 downwards.
AACAAACGAAACTCAATCAAATCGAAATAAATGGCAACACCCTTTTGTTTCAACGTCAAAAAGCGCGGTAAACAAATGAAGTTCGAAAAAAGAACAACTTTGAATTAAGAATAAAGTCCGCAAGAACAAAAGAACAACCTAACAAAAAAAATGGCGGGATATTTAAAATAAATCACTATTAAAATTGACATTTCACGCGATGATTCAAAATGAGAATTAATATCGCACCTACATCGCTGTATCTTTTATATCAACATGAATATTTTGTTGGTGATAAATACACGGGTTTTATCCCTTCGGGGTAGGAGCCGTGGCTATAAATAAAAATGGAGATAAAACAATAAACGAATTACGTTAATATAAGAAGCGTTTTGTCGAAGCTTGTTAGATCACAGGGTGCTCCGGGGAGTGAGTCACTCACTGTTTTTGGATCGAGAGGCTTTTGTTTTTATTTATTTTTTAAGATCGACGTTTTACCGTCAATTAATGAACTTTAACTTTAAGTACCTAATAAAGGTTATCGTAATTAAATGCTAAAATTAAAATGTTTTTGACAAAAAGTCATGATGTTTACAAATTGCCCGTTAAAGGAATTTAAACAATATAAACAATCCTTACAAATACTAAGTACTAGCATATGTACTAAGTAGCTAACTAGCAGTATGCCGCGATTTATCCGCCTTGTGCCCGTTTCCGTAGGAATTTTGGGATAAAAAATAGCCGGGAAAATTTTGGGATGAATAATTATTCGAAACGGATTGGTAGTCTCTGAGATTAGCACGTTCAAACAAACAAACTCTTTAGCTTTATTATATTAATAGTATAGACTAACTTTAAAATATTCTATGTAAAAATATTCCTCTTAAATTTTACTTACTTCATTATAGAGCTCAAAAAAAATTAGTGCAGTGAGGAGTATAGTATAAGGTTATCACTATGCAGTATGTACTGTATTTTTTGGTTAACCTATGATGTCCCACCCAGGCATAGGTCTATCTTCCATTATTTTCAATTATCGCCAACAGTTCTTAACTGTCTGTCCTTGCACTTTATAAGCAAAAAAGTAATTAATATACTTTATGATTTGTGTAAAAATAAAAAATATTCAAAATCACCCTGTGTACCGGTACTCAACCGTACGGGCGCGTTGTCGCCGCGTAAAACGTATAAATTAGCCTGTACCCTATCTCAGGATCGGCCTCACACCTCGACCGGAATGCGAGATGAGGGACATCTCCTCGTGACGTATGCGAGCCTGGTACTTGAGTCTCGAGGTTTTGGAAATTATTTACATAATTATGGTTTGTTTTTTGTTTGAGAGGGCTTTTTTGGAAAGGGGGCAATAATAATCTCTTAAAATATTTAATTAGCTAGATTTTACTAATTTTGATAAGATGGCCTAGCTAAAAGATAGATTATAGAAACTAGTGCTCAATAATATTTTTCTATTCGCTATCACCGTCGTTGCACCATGGTACCCTCATAAGAGTGTGATGCCTATTTTGTAGGTTACCTATTTCAAATTATGTTTGCCTGGTATCTAATTTCAAAACCACTTTGACACTTAGCTACAATTATCATGTATACAATTTACAACACAACGGTTCTAACTTCATACAAACAAACATACCTACCTATTCCAAATTATGTTTGCCTGGTACTTATCTAATTGCAAAAATACCTTGACACTGGGCTACAATCATTATACATAACATAACATTACAACACAACTAAACGTCATTCAATCACAAAATCTGAAAACCATTCCAAAACCATTCATCTAACAAAGATTTACGACAACTTAAAAAAACAAACGTGATGGCATTTCGTTAATCCAAATATGAGCCACGAAACGAGGCACTAACCAGCCGTTATCAAAGGATCTCCAAAAAGTTCGTATATCATTGAGACGCAGTGGCGCCCCCTCACTGTTAAATAAATTCAACGTGATTTTATTAATGTCCTCCCAAAGATCTTGATAGAGTTGACTTTTAAAAGCAGTATTATTTATAACAAACTTTTTATCTATAATCTGTGGTAATTTAGAAAAAAATGTTTGATTGTCTTTTTTTGTTAGGTTGGTAGTAAAGGATGCATTTTAATGCGGTGTTTGCTAATTTTAATTGACAAGTTTTTGTAATATTTAAAATTAAATGCTTTTTCAATTTGCTGTCGGCAAGCGTGGTGATTACGGTTTATCCTCGCAATGTATACTGATACCATCAATCTAATATCTTTACAGCCTCTCCTTTGCTCTATTAAGTTATTCTAGAGACCAATAAATATCTGACCAAGTTGGTCTTGTCATTTATTTAAAAAAATAATGCCAAAAGACAACCAAATGACTTTTATTCAAACTCTTCTTCTTTTCATTTCAATAAGCCCAAACAGGGAATACATTTAAGTACCTACTTATTTTACCAAACAGTTACCACGTTTAAAGTGAGCTAGATAGACTTAAATTTTAATTTTTTTACACTATTTCCGAATAAAATAAAACATCCCGTCGTCAAAGTTTCTTGTCGAAGGCCTTTAGGCGGTCTAAAAACTCCTACACGAACTTACTTTACAAGGTTGTATTCCTGGTATTCATATAAAAGGTGTCACCCTAACCCATTGCGGGCCAGTGTGACACGTTATAAAATACTAGCAGCGCTCAGCGTTTTACCCGCGTTGTGCCCGTGCCCGTGGGAATATCGGGATGAAAAATAGCCTATAAGCTTCCCGTTGAATGTAGCTATCTATTACAAAACGAATTATTCAAATCGGACAGGTAATTCCCGAGATTAGCTCGAAAATAAAAACAAAAAAACTTACTAATTTTACCTCTTTATAATATTAGTCTAGACAATGAATACGTCACGCGGCCCGCAACCGGCCCGCACCCGCACTATGTTATGTCTTGCCTTCAAACCTAAGAAACAAGTATAACTTAAAAATAAGTTATGAAACTTAAAAAGTCAAAGTTATCAAAAGCACAAGTCACCAACAACCGGATAATGAGCATATAAAGATTTTATAAAGTTATTTATGTGGAGATCAACATCTTTTATTCAAAATTTATGCATCAAGATAAACGGTTCGATGTTGTCGTAAAATTGCTGAACGAATTTTGATAGGAATTTGGAATTTGATGTTGTTCGCATTTTTGGGTACACTTTTAATTAGTCCTTTTTGATGCATCTTTATTTTAATCGGAGGTGTTTAATAACATACGAAAAAAGTTATTTTGCACATTCTTTTCGTTAGATCAACCACTTTAAGTTCCAGTAGTCTGCCTCTGTATACTTAACTAGCCGCGCCCGCGGTTTTACCCGCGTTATCCCTTCCCGCGGGAATTTCGGGATAAAATGTATCCCATGTGTTATTCTGATGTATCCTACTAATATTATAAATGCGAAAGTTTGTGAGGATGGATGTATGTATGGATGTATGGATGTATGTTTGATGCTCTTTCACGCAAAAACTACTGAACGGATTTGGATGAAATTTTACATTTATGTAGGTTATATATCAGAATAACACATGGAATACATTTTATCCCGAAATTCCAGCGGGAATGGGTACAAAGCGGGTAACACCGTGGGGCGCGGCTAGTAACCTATATTACTGTAAAGTTTCATCCAAATCCGTCGAGCAGTTTTTTCGTGAACGAGTAACAAACATACATCCATACATTGTCAAAAACTTCGCATTTATAATATTAGTAGGATATCCTTCATTATGTAATTCTGCTCTTTGTATAATCTATTTCTTTTGGATTGGCACAAAATGTGGTTAAATGTCGTCAATTTTCCAGCCGAAGACGATTGCTTCTGAAGAGGAAAAAGGTTTAGAGATAGGGTAATAATGAAATAAAATTACTAAACCTTTTTCCTCTTCAGGAGCAATCGTCTTCGGCTGGAAAATTGACGACATTTAACCACATTTTGTGCCAATCCAAAAGAAATAGAGTATAGGTATATTAGTACGAGTACCTATATCCACGATCGCACGGGAGTACCTATAGCTGTTGTAGACTAGATATTGGGTAAACTAATGTAACGACATTAGTTTTTATTAAAAATTTCTGTTTCATTTGTTCCAGGCAAAGAAGGCTAGAACAGACGCGGGAGCTGACGTAACAGACCGGTAAGTAAATTAGATAGTAACTTACTTATATAAGTAACATATTAAGGGCCTTATTCGTAAACGCTTATAAATAAGGCTAACAGCTAGAGCTCTAGATATCATATAGTTGGTCCCTTTCCGACATACGCTATTTTCCAAAGAGCAAAAGAGACAAAACGCTTTAAATCAGTGTTTTAAGTTAAATTACGTTTATGACTACGGCGCTTAGTTTTTATTTGTAATTACTGAGTACTATTGGAAAGAAAATAAAAATAATATGTAGTGTGGGTATATTTCCCGGTTACTCTCTACGGATAGTAGTCGTTACATGAGCCATGTCAGAGGCCTTTGGCAGCTCAATAACTCTGACACCAGGATCAGGTTGACCATCCACTCGATAAGAAGAAGAAGCAATTAAAAAAAATCTTCTATACGACCTTTAAAAAGATCACACCGTACTGATATCTTCAGTGAGATGATAGGAAGCAGTGCCCAGCAGCCCAGCAGTGGGACAGGCTTATACTTTTAAACTTACTTACTCCGTATGTTCAAATATTTAAAAACGGAAGAACGTTCGATTCGAAATTCAAATCAAAAACAAAACCGCACTTACCAACCTAAACAACACAAATTAAAAAAAGAACAATCTGACAAATAAACTTTTTAAATGAAAACGGCGACGACACCCTCAACATGCTGCCAAGTGTTGCCACTTCACTATAATATAATACACTCGACACCGAAGGTATCAAGGGTCCTCCCAACAATAGCAAGGGTCCTAATCTGTATTAATCCTCATATTGTTGGAACACAATTTGCCGTGAAGTACTTAACTCGATGTTTACAATATAGAATGGATTTGATGCGCTCTTTCTATATTAAGATACAAGAGATTTTTAAAGGAGTCTTTTGGTAGTAGCAGATTTGGGTACATAAAATATTTTGCGTTTTATTTTAGTTATTATTTTTAAAATAAGAGGAATGAATCGTTAATGGAGCGAACTTACAAGCTTGGCAAGTTCAATAGAAATCCAGCATCATACTTATAAATGAAGACTACTACGACAAAATCGAAAATATTGCAAATTAGACCTAAAAATATTCTTACATATGAATAAAACACTCTGTCAAGTTACACACTATTCTAACAAAATATATCATAATTGGTACATCCGTTTGTAAAATGCCATTGACATAGACAAAACACTCTTCAATCGTATAACACCCTCTTTTGCATTAGGGGTATACATTTTAATAATAAACTAACGTACAATTTAAACCACGCCTCATCCCCTGCATTGTACATCTCTATCTTTGCGATCTCATTTCGGGAAATCGTACAAAAAGGTTTTATATTACACAACTTTGGGAATTTCTACGATTCAGGGATTAAAAGTTTTAGAAAAAAGTTTTGTCTACTGTGTCCTTGGTACGAACTTCGTTCTTTTTTCGAATTTGGAATTCTTGTTTTGTCAAGTTGCAAACTTGGGATTGTACTAACCTACTTTTGTTATTTATATTCTAAATTGAAAACTCTACATTATATTTAAAATACGCTTTCGCGCCTAAACCACTAAACCAAATTTTGATGGTTGATTTACGTCTCAATCGTTAGCAAGTCACATTTATTAATCAAATTATAATAAAACTACATGTTTCCCTATTTCATTCAGTCATAACTATAGATTAACACGATCCAAAAGATTTCAATATGCTTTCCATTCATTAAAGTAACTGTTTCCGAACTCTACTCGTTTCATTAACATTAAAACACAATAATCTGCGATATCAACATGTATCAACTATTTTTAAGAGGAAATAAATAAATACTATTTTCCAGCAAACTGTACAAAATTCTTAAACATCGTTTTTAAAAAGCAAAAACTATGATAAATTGTCATTGGTCGACACCGTTACAACATTCCAATTTTGAATTTTTAAACTTCACCTTCGCTTAACCTAATTAGTAGTTAACACGACGTTCTTTTTTCAAAACGAAGTATTTATTCTTTTGAAATGAAGTTGTTCTTTTTTTGAAATGAACATTTTTCATTGACGTGGCTTTTTTCCCTCGTAATAGTCATAGACAATATTTTTTCGTTATGTTGTCAGTGGCGTAAATCAATTTTTTGACAAGATTCCGTTCCGTTATTCTTTTTTTAAGATTTGACAGTGACAGGCCGGATCTGCGGTGTCGAGTGGCAGTGTTATGTTATTTATTCTGTTTTTTGTTGTATCCTGTTGTTACATAAATAGAGGCGTGCGATTGGCGACATTACTCATTGTTGTTAAAATAATAACCAGTTGCTAACTTATTATAACACACTTCAGAAACCCGGAGGAGATTCTCAATTTGTGTGTATTTTTTTAATGAGAGGTTATTCCTTTGACGTAGGTACGGCCTATGAACATGTTCACTGTTAACCATGTCTCATTCAAACTCTATAAAACCTTGTAATACATATGTGAATGGGAATTCTCAAATGTTGTAATATGACAAGATACTTAACGTACACACTGCATACTGATAACTGATTTAAAAAAAGAATAGGTTGCAGCTTGTAAAGACGCCATGCCATCGATGCTCTAGTTAATATCTCATTTAAGATGTCAGTACAGTGAGGAGGATTAGGCGTAATCATCAACCTTGCCAAATGCGGGTTTGTGATCTCAAACTCGAGTCATGTTTGAATATACAAACCAAAAACTAAAATCAATTTTAATTCTCAAACCTACGAGTATTTCTAACCCTTCCATCCGTCATTCGTAGAAATCAGAAATGTCATTATTCCGCGGACTCCAAACACAACATTTTGGCAGTTGACAAAAAAGGCGGCAATTAACATCGGGCACCCGCTTGACACGTGCAGCGCAAATGGCGGTGGACCCAGTTAACTGGGTTCCGTGTATAATTAAGATTTATATTTTATAATGTGAATTCAAATCTCTAATTTGATTTAATATTGATAAAGTGAAGTTTTACGAAGAATTAGAACTTTTGTTAAGAAATAGCATTACTTTTGACTTACTTACTTCGACTTGTATTATCCTCAGATTTTACCTCAGGACAAACGTAATGTACAATGAATACACTGAAATTCCTTCTGCAGAGGAAAATTTGTATGTTTTGAGGTTGTATGATTTTTACCCTCACCCGGGGTGAACAAATTTTTGCTCTACCAGTCTACAAGTATTTGCTTAGAAAATTAGCCACCTAAATATATATATTAGGACTCGAAAGAAGAAATATATTGTATTTTCTATATATGTAATTGACTGACTTTAAACCACTTGAAATCCTTAATATTGTACAGAACTCACCAGCGGTAAACAATCGGCTCTTTATTACAAAGACGTATGGAGTGTGCCGCCTATTGTACGTTAAGTACCTTGTCATGTTATTACTTTTGAGAACTCTCATTCATATGTTCGAGATTTTATAGAGTATGAATTAAACAAGGTTCTAAGTATGCTGAACGTTTTCATAGACGTACGTCAAAGGAATAACCCCTCATTGTTTCTTGTGTTTGCTTTTTATTATAATACTTAATAATGTTGACGCGTGCTTCGGTGATTCTTATTATTATTTATTATTTTTTTTGAAAATTAGGTTAGTAAGTTGATAGATTTGGTTGTTTTGTAAGCTTTGCTGTTTAAATTCAAAGGCCCGGTGTAAACACTGTTTTGATAGCTAAAATGTTCTTAATACGCTTTTATTAATAAGGCGCAAAGGGTTTTAGTGCTTTTGTAATCATATTTGACGTTTTATTGATGATCTAGTACTTATGTTATCCAATGACTGAAAAATACTCGATCTTGTTTTTTTGTGTATGTTAGTTACATTACATTCAAGAGAATTATTCCAAAATTCACGGTACAGGGTTTAACGCGGGTAAAACCACGAGCAGTACAAGATGTAAGAATGCAACTTCACTTTAAACAAAGTTCCCAACATCCATAAACAAAACAATCACACAGATCATAAAACTAAAACTGACATTCAGCCATATGGGCGCTCACTTATCGAACTAGTAAAACACTTTTGATCTTCCGTCACTTTATTACGACTACCGTCCCGAACAAATCTTTAAAAAGTTTAAAAAAAGAATTAAAACATTTAAAAAAAGAATTAAAAAAGCTTTCAATTGAACTGTGACAATGGTACCAACATTAAAACACTGAATTCCGGAACATCGTTTGATATCCGATATCATTGAGCGCCCAAACAGCGATGGCGGCAAAAAGCAAAGTGACACTTGAAAAAGGCGCGAACTAATATAAACAATGAGTTTTTTTTCTAGACAAAGAACGTTGTTGTGCAGCCGGTGTTTTTGAAGTGTTAAGTGCTTACATTTCCTTGTTTTAAGTTAGCAGTTACATAAATTATTGATTAGTTATTAGGTACCAATATGTAGATGATTAAATGAATTTAATAAATCTGTAGAGTTCGTTTTAAGTTTGTTGATTTGCCTACTTTGATAATGTAAAAACGAAATCCTAATAAAAAAGCCTCCCGCTGCGAAAAATTAATTTTCATATCGTTAGAGAAATTTTAATGTTTATATAAAAGTCTGTCAATTGACTACCGAAATATTTTACAACCGTAATTAGAATTATATTAAAATTATGATAATTTTGACTTTTATAAAAAGTTATTAGTGTTTAGTTTTAATTGCTTTTATTTTTACGCTTAAAATATATTAAAAAAATCTTCCTAAATAAAAAAGGAACATATTCGTGTAAATATGTTTTTTCATTATCTTATTTATCTATGCCAATTTCTAGAATGTTTGCTCTCTCGGTTATAGACAATAAATTAGGTCTATGATTATCATAAAATTATGACAACAAAAATTATCAATAAATTTAAAAAATATAAATACTAAGCTCATGCGTCAGTGCACCACACCTACCCATTTAAAATATTAAATAAATAAAATTATTAAAAAACATAATAATTAAGATATAATTTATGATAATGGCAACTCTGACTGAGTTTTAGCATAACACCTGTGGAACTGTCATGTAACAATTTGCATTTTTCTTTTTTAATTATCTATGAAAATGGATTTCGATTTTGGATTATCTATGCTTTACACTCCAATAGACAATTATAATACAAACATGATGTAACATAACAATAATTAATAATCATCCTAAATGGCTATTTAATTAAATTAAAATAATAAAGATACATTTTAATATTTGGAATAAATTAACGAATATTTCCGAGAAACAATGTAATTATCGTTTTATTTTAGGAATGACGTCATTTGTCACGCCCCGCGTTGACAGCGCGGGAATTTGATGAGGTGACATGTGTAATGGCGGGAATTTGGGAGACGAGATAACGAAATAAATTGACCGAGCACAAATCTGTATAGTCACTACAATTTGACATATTTATTTAAACGGATATACAGCATACAGCATACAGCATACAGCATAGCTATTGAAAAAGTAATGTAGCACCTACGTAATTAGTTTTAAGTAAGAGGATAAGGGCCAGCGCCATATTTTATACTAGCAGCGCCCCGCGGTTTTACCCGCGTTGTGCCCGTTCCCGTAGGAAATCTGGGATAAAATGTAGCCTATAGCCTTCCTCGATAAATAGACTATCTAACAGTGAAAGAATTATTCAAATCGGTTCAGTAGTTTCTGAGATTAGCGCGTTTAAACAAACAAACAAACAAACAAACAAACAAACAAACAAACAAAACAAACTCTTCAGCTTTATAATATTAGTATAGATAATTGTTGGCGCATACTTTTACCGTGGCTCACCGGACTATAACAGTCACAATAGTCTTTAGACGGACTTTAACGAAAAAACTGTTTACAAGTAGTCTAAGAACAGTTAACATCAATTCTTTAGTAAATCTGACAAAAAGTCTTCATAATAGATAAGACTGGCTAACTACAGTAGTAATCATGAATACAGGCTCTCAAATATTGTTAGACTAACCGCGCCCCGCGGTATTACCCTCGTTGTATTATTAAAATCGGATTGATATTTTCTATGTAAGATTAGCGCGTTCAAACAAACAAAAAAATCTTTAAATCAGCTTTATTATGTTCGTAATTACTTTAGTATAGATACTTAGATTACGTAAAAATGTCACGAAAAACGTCAAAAATTTTTACACCCCCTAATGGCATTCATCACCAAAATTTCATGATAATATGGTACAGTTCTGAGAAGAAAACTCTCTTTCCATAATTACGCATATTCCTTCACAAATTACAAAACGAATAAATCACACACTTTATACAATAACCAAGCTATAACAACCACGATAATACCAAAAGGGGGAGTCTCCCATCTGTTTCAATAGAGTGATAATGTCATAATCTGTGGCTTTAATCGCGCTCAATTAGGAACCATGAACAAACAAAATGCTTTTTATTACTCCTCTAATTGATGCAATCTGTTTTATAATGTTGTTGGACATGTTTATTTTATTCGTCAGGTTGTCACTTTGATTTTATTTGCTTTTGTTTGGTGTTCGAATTTCGAACTGGAAATGAGTTTTCTTATTAATAAGTTTTTAAGCTAGGCTAAATTTATATTAGGGCGATAGCAGACATGCTAGTTTTAGCATCTGCGATCGGCGTTTTGCAACTTCATCGATGCTGAATCGCGTTTTAACGACTCTGCGTTTGATTGGCTGACACGCATTGAAGATATATCAATACAGCATCGCTGTGTTGAGCTTCCAAAAACCGACTCAATCACCGCGTTTGGTGTTTTAAAGGATGCGGGCAAGAATGTTTGGTCGCAGCGAAAGTAGAAGTGGGACCATTACTTCTGCTCTGCTCTAACCAAAGATAAATCAAACGGCAGAATATAGCAGAATAATAAAGTACTTCTTCACTTCTTGTACCCAATTTCTGACCTAAAGTACTTAGTAGACTTCGCTAGTTATACGAATATTATGCAAAACAAATAATTTTTCAAACAAACAAAAGTCTTCGAAGAAATAGAATCGTATTCAGCAATTTATTATTAGCCATCGAATTCCTTGCATCATGTGGTATAGACACCATATGACACATTGTGTCACAGCCCTATTCTTTAATCATGTCTACCATGGTAATCCAAACTTATTAATACTGAAAAAGTACTAAACCTAACCTCCTTTCCAGGTTATCAGATCAGCCAATCACAGCGAGTCCTTGCGAGTCCGAGTCCACGTCAAACTCGCCGCCGTCCATTTTACAAGATGGCGGCCTTCCCGCGCTTTTAGTGTCGGGGTCTTCTACCATCTTCCAGAACACGGCAAGCACAGTGTTGCCAGGTAAATTAACAAGTAAATTTGCCTCTATTCTCTATTAGTTGATTAACAAGATAACTTAATACTAATTATGTTAGACTATGTCTAAAGCCTTTAGGCGGTCATAAAACTACGTCATTACGGTTGACCACTAACATATAAGAACTTATTTACTTTATCTACGAACATTTCCTTGGTTAGCTGCATGTATATCCTTTCAGACGGCTCGTAAATAAAAATGTATGCTAATATAAAAAAGCTGAAGTTTGATTTAGTTGTTTATTTGAAGAGGCAAATCTCAAGAACTACCCATCCGATTCGAAAAAACCTTTTTTTAGTAGATAGCTAAATTCAATACAAAGCCTATAAACTACTGTTATCCCAAAATTCCCACTAAAACGGGTATAACGCGGGTACAACCGTAGAGACATCTGAGGTAACTAAACCGCGGTTTTTTCACGCTGTTTTTGTTGGTTGTTACCAGGAGTGGAAGGAATCTTGCCGGGGGAAGAGCTGTGCGGAGGCCTAGCGCTGCCGCTGGCGTCGGGCGGCGCATGCACCACCTCCTCGTCAGCAGTCGCCTGGTTAATGAATGAGGATAGCGCGGGTGAGTGGCACTAGAATCAAAATGGTTGTTCTCACTAGTTCGACTCATTAGTTCTATCGTCGAACTAGTTCAATCAAAAGACGCTCGAAGGAACATCCCTAAATATTTGAATCGAAGAACGCTTTGGTTATATCTTTGGACTATAGTCAATTAAAATAACACCACAGTTTTTGTCTGTGACTGTATAGATGATGTTGTCTCTGACAGGTGGCGGCGTGAAGAGCGAAGTGCGCAGCCCGGGGCTGTGCGAGGCCGACGTGGCGCTGTACGGCGAGACGCTGCCCTACGACCAGTCCGCGCTGCCCTACCAGTACTATAATAGGTCAGTCAGTTCACTTAGAACACCTTCTAACGATTAAGGCGTTGTCCTAATAGAACGCGAATCGCGCGAATCGCGCGAATTTTACTCGTACGAACGCGCGATCAAACATATTGAACTCTAATAGGTGTCCTAACTGACAATCGCACGACGCGGTCTCAGATGTTTGAAACACGCGATGGTCGCATCGCTCGCATCGCGCATTCGCGTTCTATTAGGACAACGCCTTATAGTCTCCTGGTACTCTTACCAGTACGTCAATCACTATAGCCAAATTAGTAGTACCACACCCAGCAATCTAGCAGGGAGATGCTATCCTACAGCCAGTTCGCACTGCCCTACAAGCACTACAGTAGGTCAGTCACTCACATACGAGTACTTCTATAGTATACACACCTCACAATGTATGCTCTCCTGGTACTTACTCTTAGTTACTAAATATTACACACACCTCCTTAACTATTATTATGACCTAGTACTCTATATTAGAGATGCAACGAAGATTCGGCTACCATACTGACTGAATTAGATTGAGCCTAATTATTTCATTATTTTTTACACAGACCTCTTCAGTACATGACTTCCTGGTACAAAATGCATCAACAAGAACAGTATATTTAGAGCACAAAAGACCTGATTGCAAGCAATAAAGTGTTATCTATCTATCTATCTATCTATCTGATTACATTGAAATGCCTTTGGATTAGATTTAGACCTGAAAAGATGGTGCTATTTCAATTTAATTTACCTAGATTGGATAGAAGAGGTTATATTCGGTTCTCAAAAGGTTTTTGACACCGGTCAATGAACTGCTAGATAAGTATTAGAAGCCCCACGAGACTATTTCACGCCTCACTTGTGATACACGACAAATAATCAAGTAGGTAGGCTCTTCCATATTAGATAGGTTTCCTATTTTCTATTCTAGTATAATAAAGCTGACGAGTTTGTTTGTTTGAACGCGCTAATCTCAGAAACTAAAAATCCAATTTGAATAATTCTTTTTGTAGTAGATAGCCACATTCAACGGGAAGGTTATATGCTATTTTTCATCCCGAAATTCCCACGGTAACAGACACAACACAGGTAAAACCGCGGAGCGCTGCTAGTACTTTACTAATGTTAGATTGCCTTATATTGGTATCTTTAAAAGAGCCTTTTGCGGCTAATAGTGAAGAAAGTATTTGATTTTGACTAATTGCAAAGTAGGTATTTGAAGAAATTTTGTTTTTTTTAAGAGATTTAATGGGATACAGACCCGTTTCATTTATTTATAACTAACTAGCTGCGCTCCGCGGTTTTACCTGCGTTGTGCCCATTCCCGTGGGGATTTTGGGAGCTTTTATACATATAAACCTTCCTCTTGAATCACTCTATCTATTTAAAAAACCGCATCAAAATCCGTTGCGTAGTTTTAAAGATACATATAAGCATACATAGGGCCAGACAGCGGAAAGCGACTTTGTTTTATACTATGTAGTGATATGGTATAGTATAGATGAGTATAAATCATGTGAGCTTAAAGTAGGTAGTTCGATAGAATCACTACATAGTATAAAATAAAGTCGTCTCTTTTTCGTGTCTGTCACACTGTTTGTCTGTCTGTATGCTTAAATCTTTAAAATTACGCAACGGATTTTGATGCGGTTTTTTGTAATAGGTAGAGTGATTCAAGAGGAAGGTTTTTATGTAAAAAAAAATCCCGAAATTCCCACGGGAACGGGCACAACGCGGGTAAAACCGCGGGGCGTTGCTAGTAGTTATACAAATATGAAGTTTTCAGAATTGTCAATGGCGTAGGTAAAAATAATATTGTTTTATTCAATCCTCTTACGTTAAGCCGTCGGTCCCGGTTACTTCCTACGGATAGTAGTCGTTACATGAGCCATGTCAGAGGCCTTTGGCGGCTCAATAACTCTTACGCCAGGATTGGTCAGGGTGACCATCCACTCGATGAAGAAAAGATTCAATCCTCTGTAAATTACCGGATTTATTGAACACGTGTTATTTGATAATTCAATATCAGGTATTTACTATAATAAAATGACACACACCACACCATAACTCATTTTACATTATCATCGCATTAATAATGATTAATGAGTCAAAGACAATATGTTTTAAAGCCATTCTGGTTATATTAGTCATGATATATTATTGTCTATCGATTATTTGCCGATTTCGGTTTTCGCCATACTTCGAAAGTGATTAGGGCGTTGCCACACGTGTAGTGTAGTGTGTCTTTATGATTAGGCGCCTTATTTTAGCTGTTTTCTTTAATTTAGTAAGAAGGTTACCTACCTATAATACAGGCAGACAAATTCACACACGTTTTATTAGATTCAAAGTAGTGGAATTCTAACTTACTGATACCTACTACTACATTATATACCTACCTAGGTTTACGTACCTATGAATCTAGGTATTCAATCTTACTTATCGGTTTATTCACGTTTAAGCGGTTTGGCAGGGGAAAAGAAGTGAGTAAGGGGCCAAAACGTCAGATAAAAATGTAAAATAAAAGCGAAGTGTATCCGTAAAAGGAGTTTCAATTCAAAATGAGTAGTGTTGAAACTTATTGGTATTCTTGTTCTAGTATGCAGCAATATGGTAGCGGCAGCGCAGCCTCCTCCTACGTCAGCTCGGGCCTCTACAATCAGCCCTACGCGGCGTATCCGCCCGCGCATAATGCCAATAACCGGTAAATATGCATACTTTTCTAACCTTTGAAAAGTCGTGTATAGAAACTACTAACGCCATCTGTTGTTGAGTAGCAAAAGCTTACGTAGTGTTACTTGAATCTTGCAAAATGGTTCTTATGCTACTAGCGCTACCTGTTGTTGAGTAGTGGAAGTATTGCTAGGAGATACCTGGGTGTTATTTTAGTTTTATAAGTTTGCGAGAGATGGCGCTAAAACTATAGTATTCATATTTATGATTCGTAGATTTTGGTTTAATTTTAATTATTTAACTAAAACATTTTAAAGAAGTTCTAGTTTTACGATATTCCTTTAAATAGTTTTTTTTTTCATTTATTACGAAGTCCATAGAAGCCAATGTTATTTGAAATAAAAATTATCAACCTTACCAGGGCATCATGCAAGGCCGGGCATCCGACGTACCTCAGCGCGTACGGCGTGGGCGGCGTGGGCAGCGTGCCCACCGCTGGGTTCGGCGCGCAGCCCTCTCCCTACGCCTACTCTTCGTACAATAGCGGGCTGCCGCAGTCCTTTCCCACTGCACAACAGGTAAAGAATAATCCTACTAATATTACAAATGTGAAAGTTTGCATACAACCTTCACGCAAAAACTACTGAACGGATTTGGATGAAACTTTACAGTAATATAGGCTATACATCAGAATAACCGTTATTCTGATGTTTAACAAATGTATCGCGTATCATCGCGGGGCTTAGCTAGTATAAATATTGTTTCTAAATAAGCAGTCTGTGGTGGATTTTGACTTGCTGGCCTTTAGAGCGTTTCCACATTATCCGATCCGATATCGGTGTCGGACGCCGATCCGATATCGGGGTAAGTCAAATGTATGAAATATGTTCCGATATCGGGCCGGACAATATGAAAGACAGGTACTTATTTCATACATTTTACTTAACCCCGATATCGGATCGGCGTCCGACACCGATATCGGATCGGATAATGTGAAAACGCTCTTACTCTGGTGGCGATTACAGATATACAGGATTTTAGTTAATGTTTATCAGCCTGCGTCGGAGTTACAGATGAATGAAAATGATTAAATGATTACAGATTATTGAAAAAACAAACAATTTATAGTTAATATATTTTTGGTTCAATTTTTTATTTCAATATCTATCAATCTAAAAAAAATGTTTTCACAGGACTACAGCAGCTACGCAGCGGGCTACGCAGAGCACAACGTGGCTCAATACAGCGGGTACTACGCCGCGCCGAGCTACTCGCCCTACGTCAGCTCACCCAGCAGCAGTGGCAGCGCGGGACACACTTCATACCACCTCGGTGGAGGACTTTCAGGTGAATACTTTTTGGAGGACTTAAACTTTTTGCTGAATGGAAGAATAGCGCCATCTGTTGCCGAGTAGTAGTACTAATACAATTAAATGTTTATGTGTATTTATGAACTTATTGTGTCCTACCTGTCTGTTATTATTTTAAAATTACTTCCAAGAACCGTAATTTAAATTGCAGAATGTATGTTCTCTAAAAACCGGTGTCCGTCAATGTAATGTATCCACATCACCAATGTTGTTGCTTCATCTCTATTGATGCCACCGTGTCAGTTTATGTCATTGTCTAGTTTTTAACAAATTGAGTATGTTTCTATTAAATAAAGACCTCTTACATTGACACCTTTAGTTACATATTTTAACTTATATTATCTCACAAATGGCATTTATAAAACATTAATAAAATCGTTATCTCAGTGCTAAAGTAGTTTCGAAGTTGCATGCATTTACCTACATCATTACATTACCACATCCAATCAATCTATCACTTATAGTCAGTCACTGTCAAAATTCATTCATCACAATCACAAATGAAAAACAAACACAATGTCAAAATGTCAGTGATTGTTTTGTTTCTCTTCCGTTTCGCTTGTTTACAATTAATAGAAACATGTAAAATTCTTGTAAATCCAATTAAACATCATACTATAGAAACAAACACTTCAACGAACAATCCTACATTCCTTTTTGTGTTAAAATGAATAAAGAAAACGAAGACATTCCAAATAAACGAAAGAAGTTGGATATTGACAATCACGATAGTGATTCAGATTTCTGGCCTGGAGCAGTGTCTGATGATGAATATGGTAAATATTGCACTAGAGAACCGTAGCAGAGACTAAACTAAACAGTGAAGCATTCAATTCATAATAATAACAAATATTTACGTAGTAAAATGAGTTCAAAGTCGTCGACGCTTCTCATATATTATACTCTACCTGATGATATCCTCCGTCTATTCATGATCTACCGTTCAAGACATCATTACCGACTAACTTTCCTTATCTTGTTTACGCCTTACGAACACTCTGTCACTAGTGGAATTGCGACAAAATGTCAACAGAAGCCATCAAACTAAAAATTTAATTGAAATGAGTTCAAAGTTGGTGGTAAAATGTATCTCGAATTGAAATTGATACCTACGAAGAGACGTCGCTTTATTACAAAATATCGTGATGATATACCATAAAGACGTACAGATAATAAAGATATTTAAAAGTAAAAAGTTGTTAATATTTTTTTATTTCACGTTTAAACACCAGAAAAAATTTAGATTGCGATGTAGACAAAGTTAGTTAGTAAAGTGTATTATTTAAAAAGAAATGTGTTATTTACAGACTCCCCATCTTCTATGCTGCCCTCACTGAATGACACCAGTCCACTGTCGCCGATCAAAGCCGAGGTTCACGCAGCCAGTCGGAGGTGTAGAGAGAACTCCGGGTAAGTTGGTGTTTGTCTAAACTTATTTCTGATATCTTTTACTGAGAGGAATTACCCGGCATTGGATCATTTTACAGTAGGTATTTTTTTATTACTATTATATTATATACCCTTATTTGTCAACTACATTTATAATGCCTATCCTATAAAGTTGTATTCAAATGACGTCCAATTCATCAATGCTATGCCTTGCACAATGTAACATTGTTGTGGTATCCTTTGCTTTGCCGCAGTTAGGTAAAAAAAGAAACTATATTACTAAAAAGTTTCATCCAAATCGGTTCAGTAATTTTTTCGAGAAAGAGTAACAAACATACATCTAAATTTTAAGCATTTATAATATTAGTAGGATTACTTTTTCAATAAAGAACTTGTATTACTTACAGTGAAAGCACGGCCAGTCGTTCCCGGGGCCGCGGCCGCCGGAACACCTCCTCGTCCCCAGCGCAGCACGTGCCCGAGCCGGCCACCGACCGCGTCTTCATCTGGGACCTGGACGAGACTATCATTATATTCCACTCGCTACTCACCGGCACTTACGCTACTAAGTACAATAAGGTATAGAAAAAAAATCCTAAAATCTGTAAATCAAAATTTTCATCAAAACCTGTAAATCTATGTAGTGTCGTCCGTTTTTACCCGCGTTGTGTCCGTTCCCGTGGGAATTTCAGGATAAAAAATAGCCTATAATCTGTATGTACTACAGTATTTAAAACTCAGATGGCTGGACCAATTTTGATGATTCTCTTTCTATTTATTGATCTTGGTCAGGAGTAGGATAGAAACATGCTAGAAACTAGCTGTGGCCCATGGCACAGTTAGTTTATGATAAAAAATAATATAGATCAAATTAGAAAAAATAAGAATTTGAATTTGTTTGATTAAATTAAGAAGTTGTTGTAAATAATGGTGAATGTAATTTGTTTCAGGACACGCAGCAAATAGTTCAGTTAGGATTCCGGATGGAGGAGATGATATTCAGCCTCGCGGACACACACTTCTTCTTCAACGATGTCGAGGTATGTTTGTATTTAATGCATATTACGACTTCCAAAATTACATTTAATAATCTGAAACAATTTGTTTTCTATATATCTTCTTCTTCTTCACCGAGTGGATGGTTACCCTGACCAATGGTGTCAGAGTTATTGAGCCGCCAAAGGTGTGACATGGCTCATGTAACCACTACTATCTATTTATGATTTCGTGATAGTAAAGGTAGCCTCGCGACTTCAGCCTAAGCCATTACTACGGAACAAGGATGCGGTTTAGTGGGTATTACCCGACACGAGATGATCCCCGTAACAGGGTGGTTGTGCCAGGATTGAGTCTCTTCCCAAAATAACCGGGGATGGAAAAATGTGCCATTCATAAATAAAAGTCTAATTTGGCATATAAACCTAATTTTAAGACGAGGTTTCCTTTAAAAAACATATTTTTGTACAGGACTGCGACCAGGAGCACATAGACGCTGTAGCGGCGGATGACAACGGTCAAGACTTGTCCGCGTACAATTTCGCGGCCGACGGCTTCCACGCCGGCGCCGCACCTACTACCGGGTTATGTGCGCCTGGTGTGCGCGGCGGAGTGGACTGGATGAGGAAACTCGCGTTTAGGTACCGCAAGATCAAGGATACCTACAATAATTATAGGAATAGGTGAGTTCTTTGCATCACTATACTATCTTCCTTCCTATGATATTATAAATGCGGAAGTAACTCTGTCTGTCTGTCTGTTACGCTTTCACGCCAAAACTACTGAACCAATTTGAATAAAATTTGGTACACAGTTAGTCCAGAGCCTGAGAAAGGACATAGACTACTTTTTATCGCGAAATACTGTATGGATGGATGGATGGATCGATGGATTGATGGATGTTTTTTACTCTTTCACGTAAAAACTACTGAATGGATTTTAATGAAACTTTACAGTAACATAGGTTACATCAAAATAACATATGGATAGGTACATTTTATCCCGAATTTCCCGCGGGAACGGGTACAACGCGTAATACATTAAGCATATTACATGACCCTTTATTAACCTAAGACATTGTTCCCAGTGTGGGCGGTCTGCTGGGCCCGGCTAAGAGAGAGCAGTGGCTGCAGCTGCGCGCCGAGCTCGAGCAGGCCACCGACAACTGGCTCACGCTCGCCTGCAAGTGCCTCAACATGATCAACTCCAGGTATTGTGTCTATATGTTACTTCAGATACTGGTTTATTATAATGCAAAAATATATTTTCGTTTTTTTTGAACAATAAATAAATTTAATTGTAACTATATATTTTAAATTAAAACTTCATTTGCATTACACGCTTTTTGTCGTACTGTGTCTTCAAATAAAATATATTTTGTGTTAAATTATATTTATATCTGATAAACATTACCTAATGAAAACTTTACATACTAACGTAATATGCGCTTTCGAGCAAAACAGTCTTTCTGTTGTATAATAACTACCAACAAAAATAATCTATAGTCCCTAAACTACAATATTATACCAACACTAACATTAAATGTATGCTGTTGCAGAGAGAACTGTGTGAACGTGCTGGTGACCACCACGCAGCTGGTGCCGGCGCTGGCCAAGGTGCTGCTGTTCGGGCTCGGGGGCGTCTTCCCCATCGAAAACATCTACTCCGCCACGAAGACAGGTGACTATACCTTTAAAATTATCGCGTTTTTTATTTATTTTTTATACTAGCGCGCCCGGCAGTCCCACCCCCGTTGTACCCGTTCCTGCTGGAATTTCGGGATAAAATGTATCCCATTTGCTTTTCTAATGTATAATAACCTATATTAGTGTAAAGTGTTAAAACTGTTGAAAAATGTAAAATGTGTTCAAAAGTGTTGAAAACTGTTAAGAACATAACATCTATTATGATAAACCTCAATAAATTCAAGGCCGGCCTCAATCGCCGTAAATGATAATACATTTTGACCGTTTTTTATATAAATACTAGCAGCGCCCCGCGGTTTTACCCGCGTTGTGCCCGTTCCCGTGGGAATTTCGGGAATTTTTTTTACATAAAAACCTTCCTCTTGAATCACTCTACCTATTACAAAAAACCGCATCAAAATCCGTTGCGTAATTTTAAAGATTTAAGCATACAGACAGACAAACAGTGTGACAGACACGAAAAAGAGACGACTTTATTTTATACTATGTAGTGATATCACCTTTTGGCGCTAAAATAACGCAACGAAACTTTACATTATATGTAGTATGTTTCTTCTTCTTTCAACTTAAGAGCTGGGCGATAGTATATAGTATGTTTGAGAAGGTTAATTACCAACCTTAATTTTACATTTATTTACAACATGCAACGTCACAAAATTAACAGTTTCTGAATTATTTGAATCCTACTATTTTCCCTAACTAAAATTCCATACTTTTTTCAGGCAAAGAGACATGTTTCGAAAAAATAAAGCAACGTTTCGGAGAGCGATGTACCTACGTAGTGGTAGGGGATGGACAGGATGAAGAAGCGGCGGCGAAAGCGAAAAACTACCCCTTCTGGAGAATATCCAGCCACTCGGACATAGCGGCGCTATACAACGCGCTAGACATGGGCTTCTTATGATCTGCTGCTAGCCTGGTACTTTGCTTTCGATTACACCTGTATTTTGTTGACAATTTGTACCTGTAACAATGTACTTGGTAACTTAACTTCTGTGTCTTATGTTCGCCTGGTAGCACGGAGTGTGTTTTTTTTGGAAAAAAATATTTTTTGATTTTGACAAGATGATATATCCTTTACGGAAGGATATCAAGGCGTTCTAGGCGTTGTACAGTGCGCTAGACATGGCCTTCTTACTATCTGCTGCTAGCCTGGTACTTTAGATTTGGTTACATTTGTATTTTGTTGAAAATTTTCACTACTTTGTACAACTCCAGTGTTTTATATTCGCCTGGTATTACGAGTAGTAATGTGGATGAAAATACTATGTTGTTACCAAAAATTGTTTTGAAAACTTCAAAATGATATATGAACCCTCAATTGAATTAATTGGTAAAAAAAGAGCCTAATCACTCGGCCTAGATATAAAGTGATACAAAATACCTTACTTATCAAAATTGGCTCAGTATTTTAACGGCTTGAGTCAAATAATATAGTCCCTTTCCACCAGAAATTATCGTCCAAAGTTTTCCTTTTCCGTAGTCGAGTAAAAATTCTATATTTTCGTTTAAAACAGATGACAAAGTACATAACACAATTATTTTAAGTTAAAGACGTTATACACTAATATTATATTAGTTAGGAAAGCTCAAAGTCAGCTCAAAATATCTTCAGACAATGTACTATCAAATTTTGTGTAAATATATTGTAATTAGTTCACGTAAGTCCATTCCTATTATATAATTTTATAAACATATATGTACATAATTTATAGTAAAGAAATAAATTTTAGGCAAATGTATATTCGTAAAAAAAAATAGTAAAAAATAGTACAAAATTTGTAATAACATTTTCAAACTTAGCCGAAGGATTTATCACGTAACTATAGTTTTTTTTGATAAGCTGTGTTTTTACTTAATTGTTCGGAGCGAGCGATTTTTCGCTCTCGCGGTAAATTAAAGCGAGCGAACATGTTCAGTGATGATCAACTGTTAATTTCCCGATTTAATGATGCACATGTTTTTTACGTTAAGCGAACATCAACCGAACAGTAAAAATTCATTAGAAAACTAAGTGAAAATGCAGCTTAAGATATTGTAACATTTCTTTGAAAATATTTCTGTGAATTAAGCACAAGTATTTTTATACGTTTATTCAAAATGTTTATGTTATTAACTTATAGTTTAATGCCGAAAAGTATAATTAAAACTATATCTATCTCTTTTTAACTATGTAAGTTTTACGAAACAAAACACAATATTTTAAATATAACAAAATCTTTTTAAATGCAGCTTTGAAAAGACATTTACTTTTACATTATTTTTTTTGTCTTTTGAAATAACTTCTCCTGTCGCCATATTGGCAAATGATATTCCAAATTCAAATACAATGGTACCATAAATAACAGACAATGTAAATTAAAACTAAATCACCGTTTTCATAGACAATTATTAAAATATTGAAGTCGTTTCAATATTTTTTTGTTATGTAACTTAGCAATATTTAAATAGTTATTATATTATGGAACATTGTATATAAAATATAATATGATTTAGATCGGAAGAGCACTTTAATGTAGTTCCAAAATGATTTATTCGAGTTGTAAATAAAAAATATATTATTTGACAAATTGTACGTTGGTTTTATTTGTAGTAGGTTTACAGTATCTTCCTTATGTTGTTTCATTTATTTTTGGAGTGATTTTTGGTGATTGAAAACCATAGACAACAACCATAGACTACAGCACCCAGAAACCACAATAATTATTCACACTTCACACACACCACACTCTATGAACATAGAAATAATCCGTTGCCTAGCAACGTAAGCCAAAACAAATAAACAATTTCTTCGTTCATCGAATTTGTTGTGCTTTTGAAGAAATTAAACAAATTAACGATAGAATAAGAAGAATATAAAGTTATTCAAAGACATCAATATGAAAGTTATAGACACGATCCTGTTTGATACGTCCAAAAATGAATTGTTTAAAATCAATGAGAATTACAAAATGTTGCACAGGAAACTGAAAACTAATTATAAAGTTATGATGTGAGTAATGTTATAATTATATCCCTAAAAAATATTATGTATTCTAAAAGTGCAAAGTATGTAAAATACACTATCTATAAATATTAGAAAAGGATATTTTCTGTCAAATTCGGTTGCTTCAATACAACACAACAATATGACTCTCTTTTTATTGAATTGGATATAAATAAATAAATAAATAAATACTTGGACAAATTCACACACGGTTAATTAGACCCAAAGTAAGCTCTAAGCTTGTATTATGGAATCTAACTCACTGATACTACTACTTATACATACACAAATACTTTATCCTAACTAATATTATAAATGCGAAAGTAACTCTGTCTGTCTGTCTGTCTGTTACGCTTTCACGCCAAAAATACTGAACCGATTAGAATGAAATTTGGTACACAGTTAGTCCAGAGCCTGAGAAAGGACATAGGCTACTTTTTATCGCGAAATTTCCTTCGGGAACGGGTTCATCGCGGGTGAAACCGCGGGGCGCTGCTAGTAAGAATATATAATTGACACCCAGACGTCGTCGCCAACAACTATGTCTTCACATATTGTTGACTCCGGGCGGGGATCGAACCCGCAACCCCCGACACAGTAAGCGCTCTCACTGCCACTGTGCCAACGGGCTTATCATATCCCTATGACCTTACAAGAAATAGGTACTAGGCTTACAGAAACCTAGAGGAGAGCTTTGCTCCAGCAGTCGATTAAAATTAATTAAGATTAAATAGAATAGTGCCTTTTCACCAGACATGTATGGATGGTATTTTGCTTCGGTATCCACCAATAATATCAAACGTACTTAGTATAGCATAGCAATGAACATTATAGGGCTGGTTCTTATTGGTTAGGGTACTTTGAATCCTAAAGTAAATAGCAAAGGAAACGATATAGCATACTATAGCATAGCATATCATAGCTACAGTGACAAAAAAGGCCCTAAATAAAGCAAGGGTATTTTTATAAAATCGCTTAAAAGTACCAGGCTTTCAGAAACCGCGAGGAGATCTCCCCAAACATTCTACAAGACGTGAAGATTCTCGTAGTACCAGGGCCACAGAACGTGTTCAATGACGACGAGTTGTCTTGTATGAAGAGTATGGTGGAAAGAGGGGACTCTGTTCTGGTCATCATGTCTGATGGAGGAGAGGAGCGAATGAATACCAATATCAACTTCTTCTTGGAAGAGTATGGCATTGTTGTTAATAATGGTAAGTATAGTAAACGTACTCACACGGGTTTGTTCGCGTTAGAAAGTTAATAAAGCAAGTAATAACTTACGCCGAATACTCCTCACTGTGCTGATATCTTCAGTGAGATGTTTTCTTTAATATTTACTAGTGAGACGAGACCTTTGACATTATACTTGCTTAACACTTCAGTCTTCCGTGACAACGGTTCCCGTAAAGGGGCCGAAATGTCAGATACAAATCTATAAACATTACTAGCTGCGCCCCGCGGTTTCACCCACGTTGTACCCGTTCCCGCGGGAATTTCGGGATGAAAAAAAGATGTTGTCCGATTCTCAGACCTACCCGATATGCACACAAAATTTCATGAGAATCGGTCGAGCCGTTTCAGAGGAGTTCAACCACGGTACCCGTTCCCGCGGGAATTTCGGGATGAAAAATAGATGTTGGCCGATTCTCAGACCTACTCAATATGCTCACAAAATTTCATGAGAATCGGTCGAGCCGTTTCGGAGGAGTATGGCAACGAAAACTGTGACACGAGAATTTTATGTATTAGAAGATAGATAAAGAGGTTAAGTTTCTAACTTTGTTTTTTTGTATGTTTGTTTGTAAGGGCTTATCTCATAAACTACCAAACCGATTAGAATAATACTTATTGTAATAGATAGCCACATTCAACGGGAAGGTTATAGGCTATTTTTCATCCCAAAATTCGCACAGAAACGGGCACAACGTGGGTAAAACCGCGGGGCGCTGCTAGTCATCATTACATAGTATAAAACAAAGTCGCGTCTGTTTGTCTGTATGCTTAAATCTTTAAAATAACGCAACGGATTTTGATGCGGTTTTTTGTAATAGGTAGAGTGATTCAAGAGGAAGGTTTTTATGTAAAAAAATTCCCGAAATTCCCACGGGAACGGGCACAACGCGGGTAAAACCGCGGGGCGCTGCTAGTGTAAAATAAAAGTGTATACGTAAACGTGATTTGTATCCATGTTTGTGGTCCAGACTGCGTGGTGCGCGCGAGGTACCACAAGTACTACCATCCGAAGGAGTGCCACGTGTCCAACGGGATCCTCAACCGCGCCGTCACGAAGCACATCATGAAAATGCCCAACTACATCAGCGAGTCTGATGATTTCCTGTGAGTATTGTCACAGACAAGTCAAGTACAATTTCAAAATTTTCTGTACTTTCACTTATTATTTTACTCAAGGTTACTTACTTAGGGTTTAAATTTTAATACTAATTCAGTCCGCATTCCCCTAAATGTGCGTCCTATCTATTCGATAAAAATCATTTTTAAATTCAACTTGCCGTTCGAATTGCCTTTTCAAATTGCCGTAAATCCTACTAATATTATAAATGCGAAAGTTTGTGAGGATGGATGTATGTATGTATGGATGTATGGATGTATGTTTGTTGCTCTTTCACGTAAAAACTACTGGACGTATTTGGATGAAATTTTACAGTAATATAGATTATACATCAGAATAATACATGGGATACATTTTATCCCGAAATTCCCGCGGGAACCGATACAACGCGGGTAACACCGCGGGGCGCGGCTAGTTCTTATTAAAACAAAATCCACAATTTAAAAGGAAATAATGATTGGAAAAACTCATTTTGTAGATGATTTGATTTGCTACGATTTTGAAAAGTTTAAAGCGCTTACATTATTAATATCGTCTTATCTCGGCTATGTCGTACTATTAATGAATGCGAAAGTTTCTGACGATGGATCTATGTATGTATGTAAGTTTATTACTCTTTCACGGAAAAACTACTCGACGGATTTGGATGAAACTTTACAGTTATACAGGTTATACATCAGAATAACACATGGGATACATTTTATCCCCGAATTCCCGCGGGAACGGGTACAACGCGGGTAAAACCGCAGGGTGCGGCTAATATATATTAAAAACCCCTCATTTATCTAATAAGGCTTGTACAATTTTAGTGAGGACCCAGCGACTCCCAACTTCGTGTATCCGTACGGCGCCACCCTAACTGTCAAAAAGCCCGCGGCGGCCATCTTGTCAAGTAGTGACGTGTGCTACCCGGTCAAAAGACCCGTTGCCGCTATGTATACCTCCGAGAGAAGTGGAGGTGAGTGGAAAATGAAAGGTCTTTGTGAGAAATCTCCTTTAGGGTAGATCGTGTACTATTTATATATGAATATCTATACTAAAATTATAAAGCTGCAGAGTTTCTTTGTTTGTTTGAACGCGCTAATCTCAGAAACTACTGCTCCGATTTGAAAAATTCTTTTTGTAATGGATAGCTACATTCAACGGGAAGGTTATAGGCTACTTTTCATCCTGAAATTCCCACGGCAGCGGGTGCTACGCGGGTAAAACCGCGGGGCGATGCTAGTAAGTTATATGACCTCGTAGGGTGCGATATGTATAAATTTATATTATAAAGTAAGTGAAACTTAGAACCAACTTACTTAAAATGATAAATAAATATTTCAGCTAAACCATTACTTAGATACGCATAAGTTTCAAAAAATTCTCACAACTGTAAACTAACCTCCCCAGGTAAGCTGTTCGTGATAGGATCTGGCCACTTCTTCGCGGACCAGTACCTGGAGAGCGAGTGCAACGACCTGCTGCGCGAGCTGGTGTTCGGCCAGCTGGCCGGCTCGCTGGAGCTGCACCTCAACCCGGTGGATGTGGAGGACCCTGACGTAACTATAATCAATTTTTTTTGGATTGGCACAAAATGTGGTTAAATGTCGTCAATTTTCCTAAACCTTTACTTAAGTTACTAAACCTTTTTCCTCTTCAGGAGCAATCGTCTTCGGCTGGAAAATTGACGACATTGGTCCACATTTTGTGCCAAACCAAAAAAAAAAGAGTACAACATATGGGGGGTGTGCGTGGCTCCTTATTAGACGATTCATCATAGTTCATTATCTAAATATTTACAACTAGCAGCGTCCCGCAGTGTTCCCCGCGTTGTACCCGTTCCCGTGGGAATTTCGGGATAAAATGTATGTATACCAGGTGATATTCTGATGTATAACCTATATTACTGTAAAGATTCATCCAAATCCGTCCTGTACTTTTTTCGTGAAAGAGTAACAAACATACATACATCCATCCTCCTAAACTTACGCATTTATAATATTAGTACGATGTATCATACATACCTTTAATTCTCACAAACTTACGCATTACGCGTCAATATTATCACAAGATCGCTGTACCTTCAGTGTACTGTTGAAAAAATTAGGACGAAAAGTTGTAACGACACTTTTTGCTATAGTAAGCTATTGTAAGCCGTGCGGCGTGCGCATGTTTCTCTGTCTGTCTCTCTCTCTCTCTTTTAGAAAGCAAGCCAGATATTTTCGAACTTCGTTCCATCCGGGTGTCCCTTGACACCTCTCAAGTTTTTCTTTTATATTTTCTATTATTATATTTGTATGAACAGATCAACGAGTACCGCACACTCTGCGACACGCTGTGGCTCAGCACGCTGCCGCTGCCGACGCCGGCGACGCCGCCCCCCCCGCGCCTCACGCCCCTCCACCCGCACGCGCTCTTCACCTGGAGACTGTTCTCTTTGAATCTGATGCATTGTGAGTTAAGTTTTAAGTAGCTGTTCAAAGCAGTTTACTGACGTTGTTACTGTTCGTGTGGGAATTTCTGGACAAAAAGAAACCTATGTGTTATTCTGATCTAACTATTTGAGTGTACAGTTTCATCTTTATCTGTCCCGACGTTGAATAGTTAAAAAATAGTAGGGTGTAACAACCCTATAGTAAACTAAGTAGCAAACATTTTACATAGGTACATCCAATACATTAATCCATTTTAATTTTCGGACTGAAATCGTAAGTTTTAATCCAATATTCTCTATAGTCAATAAGAATACCTATTGTCTAATAATTGTAACATTTCTTTATCTTACAGTACCTGAAGTACTAGGCATGTATGAGGCGCTAGGAGTCAAACACGAGCCTCTGCGGTTGATAGCGCCGCAGTTTGAAACCCCGTTCCCGCCGTTACAACTTGCGGTAAGAACACACTGCCTTCTTCACTATATTATGTCACGAGGCTTGAAAGGGATTGAAATGGATAATTTTCTAAATAAACCATAGAAACCATGAATTATAAAGTGCAAAGAGTTTTCCCCAATAATAATTACCCTCGAAACAAAAATCTAGTACGACCGTGCTGCAAAGTACCAGGCGAACATAGAATGAAGGAACTGCGTCGTTCACTTTTCAGGTGTTCCCACCCACATTCAGAGAGCCACCTCCTCCACCGTTGGAACTATTTGACCTGGATGAGGCATTCAGCACGGAGCGATCGCAGCTCGCGAGATTAACGAACAAATGTCTGCAACCTGCCAGTAATAGGATGGGTCAAGGTACTTCTTCGGTTTTATGATAGCCTAGTACTATACTACGGACGTTAACAACTGAGTCGTGGGGCCATAAACGTCAGTTGAGATAGGAATGTGCCACGTGCTAAACTTGTTATCGATAAAATTTGCTACCTGTATTGGGTTACTGTGACCCCTATTAGCGCTCGCTTATCGCTAGCTTCTGATTGGTCGTAACTCGTAAGATCACGCCGCCGTGTTATCATAATCACAGTGTTGTTGTTTTTCTATAAATACTTGTGGCTTATGATGCATTTAACATTTATAAAACAACTTTCGTCCAATCTCGTCGCCCACAATGAATAATTTATTTTCTAACGTAGATCTCCAGAAGTTACAAGGCGATGTTAACTCTCAAACTCGGACAGTGATTCATAACGTATTTTCTGTTTTTAAATGAAATTAAAAGTGACCCTAAAACACTAGATTTAATAAATTTCAATAAGCCACGTGAAATGGCAGCACTTATTTGTGGTGTCAGTAGAGCAACGATAGACCGAATAAAGACTGAAGTATCGCAATCAGGCAGTCCCTGCCACCCACGAGCAAATTTTAAGAAGGCGGTTAGTGTAACTAATTTTGACAACTTTGATAGAAGTGTATTGAAGATCACGATTGCTTCATTTTATGAGAACGGAGAGTACCCATCAGTAAAAAGAATAATAGAAAAATACCAAGAGCGAATGCCAGACTTTAAATGCGGACCAACTTCAATGAAAACCATTTTAAAAGAGATTGGCTATAAATTTAGAAAAAATGCTGAAGGACGAAAATTCTTAATGGAAAGAAGTGACATTGTTTGTGCTAGAATGCTGACTACCACACGGAAATGGACGGTGAAACATATATGGCTTGGTTTTCTGACCTATTGAATGTTCTCGAAGAGCCTTCGGTTATCATCATCGATAATGCAAGCTATCATTCGATACAGCTTGAAAGGATACCAACATCAAATACGAAGAAAGGAGATATACAAGAATGGTTGAAGAAGAAAAATATACATTTTGAAAATTGGGAAATAAAAGAGGAGCTATTAAGAAGAGTGAAAGCTAGCAACCCACAGAAAATATATGTTATAGATAACTTGGCAAATGAACGGGGCCACGAAGTCATCAGATTACCTCCTTACCACTGTCAATACAACCCGATAGAATTGATCTGGGCCCAGGTCAAGGGACAAGTGGCTTCGGAAAATAACACGTTCAAGATAGCAGATGTCGAAAACCTCCTTCACAAAGCCATTGATAACATTACACAGGAAACCTGGATTAAGTGTGTGAGGCATGCCGAGGATCTTCAAATCGCAGACTTACAGAAAGCCACTATAAGAGACCAAGCACCATTCATAATCAATTTACAGGATGATACAGAAGATGAAGATTCCGATGAAGAAGAAGAATAAAATTTTATTTAAATAATATTTATTGTTAAATAATCTTAAATGTTAATATTAACCTTTATTGTTAAGACATTATTTGTAAAATATTTGTTTTTCAAATGTTTTTTTCTATTAATTATTCTTAATTCTCATTTTTTTGATCTCATTTGACAATTATGTACGTAATTATACCATACATAAACATAAATATTAATATAAACTTCTTTAGTTAAATTGTATTATTTTCCTTGTCCTTTCCTTTCCTTTTTATGATAAACATATCATATATAATAACATTAATGACAAAGGGCACTTTTCAGAGCCACAATACGATCTAGTATGTTTCTATTTGATTTTTTTTAGTATCGATATGCGCCTACAACCATCTTACGCACATCACTATGCTGCTCCATAGGACCTACGAGTGCGAGCGAGAAAAGAATAGACAAATGATTTATGGCCTGACGACTCAGTTTTAAACGTCCCTACTATAGCGCTCGTGGCGTAGTTTGATTAAGCGATGTTTATTTATTGTGATTGTTAAGCAACGTGCAGCTCGACTCCTATTTGGATGGGTGGCCGATAGTGGCATTTCTATCCGAGCGGTACCTTGCTTCGGAGGGCACGTTAAATTGTCGTTAGACCTTGTCAGAGGCCTTTAGGCGGTCTAAAAATTCCCGACACCAGGGTGGCCACTAACCTACCTAAACTTACTTCTTATTTTTTTCCTTAACCTATCTATATCGTCCCACTGCTGGGCAAAGGTCTCCCCCAAACGCTTCCATCTCTCCCTGTCCCACCCCTCGCTGTCGACTATTTTTTTAAATAGGTATACGTACTAAAAATAATTAAATATGATTGTGAATGTGTCGCCCGTAAAGGTCCCATTTCTACCTATTTCAAAATAGATGGTAGTTATCACAAAAATCGAGTATTAAGTGTCTTTTTGAAATTTCAGGAGACGGCCGTCAATTAGAAAACGAACTTGAATACTATATCCGAGAATGCGGGCGGGTCGTCCGACTGTCTAAAGCCCTACCACCCGACGAAGGGACTACTGGGAAGATCATACTTCATCAGCTAGCTTTACAGTTGGCTACCTTCAAGAAAATCGCGCCTAGAGATTAAGAGCTCTTTGTACTTATTGTACTTTGGTTGCCTGGTACTTTGTATATGTGATATAAATAAAATATTGAAGATTTCTTTGTTTTTTATTTAAAATATATTGTTATATTGATGTAATTTTATAACAATTAGGTATGTTTCGGTTTTATTCGTTAAAAACAACAAATCAAATGCATTTCTGAAGAATTTATTAATTTGATTATGTCGTTCATATTAAAAACCTTAGCAGAAGATGTCGTCACGTTTGTTCGAATTTATGGCCAAAAATAAATTGAGCAAACAACAAAATTCAAAGCAATAAAATTTCAACTTATCTTGCAAAACCAAACGCCATGAAAATGCAATAAAATATATCAATAAACATTCAAAAATTTATTCATGTAGGGGCTACTAGTGGAGTTCAATCATGAAGCTGGTATTATTGTTACTAGCTTGCATCCATCTAATATACTGCCAGTACCCGGAGTCCAAGTTTATCGTCAAGAGATACCCGAAGAAGGTGAGCCCTGGCTTCTACCAACTCGTGAATCCTGGAAAATACATTCAAAAGTATAAGAAAGATGTCGACGTCGGCGACGCAAAGCCAGGAACAGGAGAGAACAAAGCAGGAGGCTTTGAAACAAAGTACACCGTTTTCACCCCAGTGGAGACAGTCACGGAAGCTACTGAAAAGCCTTTATTCTCGTTCCTAGATGGAATAGATCAGAAGAAAAGATTCAAGAAGGTACTACCAGATTACACTTGGACCTCAATCAGGCGTAAACGAGCGGCACTTAACGCGAAGGCTAATAAACCTGTGAAGAAACCATCTCGTAAGAGCAGGCCTGCTAAAAGGAGCAGCAGGAAGAAGCTTTCCAGGAAGCGGAATTCTAAGAAATCTAATAAGAAGTTGAGGAGTGGGAAGAAAGGAGTTCGTCAGCAGAAGTCTGGTAAGGGCAGAGCTGCTCAGCGCAAGAACAGCAGGAGCAGCAAGAGGCAAGCAGCCAGGAAGAACGCCAAGCCAGCGGCCAAGCCGAAGGCCAACAAAGGTAACAAACGAATTAAGAGTTAATTTCAATAAATAAATGGTACATTATATTATTTTTATTTTATTTACCCTTTTATTTCTTTTTTCGGGACGGAGAGAACAGGAACAGCGGTAGTTTGGGACAATTTATAGTTTGAGGACGAATAGATAGGATAGGAAAGGAAAACATTTGTCCAGTTGACACATTATGCGTCTAATAGGCCTTAGGTTATTAGATTCTTCTAGTAGATATGGCATTTGGAGTCCCAGAATACCTAAATTTATTAACACTCAATCATCACACCAGTCATCATAGTTTTTCGAAAAACTCAGGATTACCTATACTTATTTTTAAAAGCGTTATTTATTTAAAAAGATAGATACTTCATAAAGAATAGTCATTAATAATTCCTCTTTGACCTATAGATGACTCTCATATCAGGGTTAGCCACTAACCACAAAAAGCAAATAATGAAGATCATCTTTTCTTAAAACCCCATTTCCAGGGTTTCTTTTGCATTTTTGGCCATTTTTTAACTGGAACAGCGAGCTAGGATTTTGCTCTAATATACTAGTATATTTCTTTTGAAAAAACTTGCAGTGTCTATATTATCCTCCTAATCTTAAGTATTTATATTTGTCTTGTATTTTAGGGTCTGGCAGAAGATTGATAGCGGCAAGAGACGCAAAAATAACAGAGTTTCCCTACGCGATCTCCATCCAAAAGGACAAGGTGCACTGGTGTGGCGGCGCCATCTTGAATCCCAAACTCTTCATCACAACAGCCAACTGTCTTTGGAAGTAAGTGTTGTCTTCGTATCATCATACCTTTTCAATCTTCAAGACTCCAGTTACAGCAGAATGAGGAAGGAATTTACTCGATTTTTTTTCTAAAATCTTGAGATTGTCTGCTGAAAAACTCCAATGATATTTTAGGTTAGGAAACTGTTTGACATACTCCCAAACTCATTTGTTTGATCATGATCATAGCAGTAGTGGACACTGTTTATGTCGTTGATAAAACTAATAAGTTTAGTGACAAAATATTAAGAAACTAATCCTAGAGAACGCACTTTGTCTAAAACTCCTGAGCAACTTTGCCAACCACCAAAACCTTTGTAAGGGTATCACGCCACTGGAACCTAGCTGCATGCACATTAAATGGCGTCATAACAAGTAACCATTTATTTATTTCATAAAATATTTTATACATAAAAAATGTATGGGCTGAGAATATAAAAATTCCAATAACGTTATAGCGCTGTATAATATATAATCTTTAGAGCTGATGAGCTATATATTGTTTTTCATTTTAATAGTCTACCATATTTATCACTTCCGATCATTGGATTGGCATTTAGGGAATCGGGATAACATAAATCTATTTCTCCCCCTTGAAAGTTTTCTGCTACTAACTACCCCCTCTCTGGGCCACTAATCCTCTGGCTGATCTCATGTTGCCTTGCAGTGGGATCCCAAGCTATGGAAGTCCCGTCCCATAGTCAACTCAAAATGATGTATATTATTTAGAGTCAAATGATATTTTAGGCCAAGTCATTTAAGTCCTCAAATAACTGTTACTGTTACTGTTAGCCCGTAATGTCCCACTGCTGGGCAAAGGCCTCCCCCCACTCCCGCCACTCTTCTCGATTTTGGGCCACCAGTTGCCAGTCCCTTTTGTAGGCGTCCAGCTCGTCCCGCCACCGCCTGCGCGGTCTGCCGCGACTTCGCCTCGCTGTCTCCGGGCGCCACACAGTGGAAATTTTGGCCCACAGCGTGTCCGGCATGCGGCAGACGTGACCAGCCCAATCCCATTTTAGTTTAGCGGCCTTTTCACCTGCATCAGCGATTTTTGTTCGGGAGCGCAGTATTGTGTTGCGGATTCGGTCAATTCGTTTGACTCCAAGAATACTGCGCTCCATCGCCCTCTGGCAAACCTTGAGTTTGGATTTCTGGATGTTTGTCAAAGACCAAGTCTGTGAGCCATAAGTGAGAACGGGAAGGATGCACATGTCCATGAGCTTGCGCTTAAGCGCGATAGGAAGGTTGCCCTTCATCATCTCTTTCATCGACCAATAGCTCCTCCAGGCGCTCTCAGTGCGTCTCGCGACTTCTTTATCTTGCCTGCCTGCCTGGAGGGAGACTAATTGGCCGAGATAGATGTATTCATGGACATAGTGCATCACTTCGCCGTTTACCTCAAATAACAACATACTTTATTTAATAAAACCTTAGGGGTCAAGCCTCCCCGATCCAAATCGTCTAACTGCCACCAGAGTCAAGTGTCCTCGTCCATCAAAAGCACTTGTGGCGTTATTTGACCAAGGAATGTTAGGTCATTGCGATTCTTAAGCAACGTGCACCTCGGCCCAGCACCTAGATGGGTGGCCGATAGTGGCATTTCTATATGAGCGCTACCGTGCTTCGGAGGGCACGTTAAATAGTTGAATCCGGTTGTTTCAATCGTTAGACCAAGTCTGAGGTCTTAAGCCGGTCTAAAAACTCCGACACCAGGGTTGGCCACTAACCTAGTCTAATTTACTTTCTATCCATCAAAGTCCTACATCAGCTACTGCTCTCAATACTGCCTTACATACCATTTCCGTCCTCCAGGGGTAGTCATTTATCAAGGATGCGAGTCCGCGTCGGTTCCCGGTTCCATGACAAAGGAGGACAAGTCTTCGGGATCCAGGAGACGATGAAGCATCCCGGGTGGAAGATCAGGAAGGACCCTGACTATGATGTGGCTTTGGGACTGCTTAATGGAAAGATTAAGTGAGACAAATCTAACCTTCTTTTTAGGGTTCCGTACCCTAAGGGTAAAAACGGGACCCTATTACTATGACTACGCTGTCCGTCCGCCCGTCCGTCCGTCTGTATCTCAAGAACGGTGATACCTAACTACCAAACGTCGGAGTCTAGAACATACTCTGAAATAGAGTAATACGCCTTTTGGCAGAGTCTATGCTTAATAAACTTCTTGAATTTAATAAATGAAAGACTTACCACGTCGTTTGGTAATCTATATATTTAAAAATTAAACCCGTTTTCCTTGGTCGCGGCATCACGCGTGAATGGCTGGACCGATTTCCACGGTTTTGCATTCGTTGGAAAGGTCTCGGGCTCCGTGAGGTTTATAGGGAATAAAAATCAAAATTCCCACGGGAACGGGGGCGCTGCGGGTGAAACCGCGGGGCACAGCTAGTTTGTTATAAAATCGGATACATTGACTCGTATACATTGACTTGTATACATTAAATCGTATTTCTTCACCAGGTTCTCCGACTCAGTGCATGGAGTAGACCTTCCTAACCGGATGATGGTGCCGCCTTTCGATGACACCTGGGTCACCAGCTGGGGGGCGGAGCGGGTAAGTATTAAAGACAAACTAGCAGCTCCACAAAACGGAAGACACTTTTGCGTTCGAGCCTCTAATTGAACCCGGAATCAGAAATTCCTACATTAACGGGTACAACACGGGTAAAGTCGCAGTTACCCGCGTTTTACCCGTTACTATGGGGATTCCGGATTCCGAGTTCAATTAGAAGTCGAATGCAAAAGTATCTTCTATTTTGTCTTAACACATGGCTCAGGTTTGCTTGAAAGAGCCCAGTGTGAGGTGAATATGCCACTGGCTGAACGCTTTACAGTTCAATAGTTTACATAGACACAATTATTTGTATTTCTATAACGGACTCTACAAAATATTGGGTTAATGCCTTAATGTTCTTTGTCTTTAATTCATTACTACATTAACTACATATTTACTTTTAATGACACTCAAGTTTGAGATGACCAACACTTGACTAGT
The DNA here is from genome assembly GCA_963082685.1 of Cyclophora albipunctata. Lineage (NCBI taxonomy): Eukaryota > Metazoa > Arthropoda > Insecta > Lepidoptera > Geometridae > Cyclophora > Cyclophora albipunctata. The sequence continues at coordinate 5,214,081 of OY720138.1, read as the reverse complement.
CCATTGGCACAGTGGCAGTGAGAGCGCATACTGTGTCGGGGGTTGCGGGTTCGATCCCCGCCCGGAGTCAACAATATGTGGAGACATAGTTGTTGGCGACGACGACGTCTGGGTGTCAATTATTATATTCTTATAAAGTGTTTGTGTATGTATATGTATTAGTATCAGTAGTATCAAAAAAAAAATAACCCTAACCTACGGAAAAGTAAGAAAATTGTTTTTACGTAACTGGCTACAAATCAGTGAAGAAAATTGTTTTTACGTAACTGGTTACAAATCAGTTAGTTACCAAAGTGGCTGAAGGTTTCCATAGTCCGTAGTATTATATTATATTATTTTTCTCACGTCTCCAGCGAGACGGCATCTACGACGGGGTCAGTACCACCCTGCAGGTGTACCACGCGCGCCTGATGGACCGCGACAAGTGTAACAACGTCACCCTGCGGTTCGGAGTCGCCGTGTCTGAGAACTTCTTCTGTCTCACGCAGAAGGGGAAGCATGCTCCTTGCACGGTGAGGGTGATAGTGCTAGAAACATTTTTTTTAAGGAGGTTGAATTTTAATAAACTTAAAGTATATGAATAAGGCCCTTAATGCATACCACATTTCGGTTAGTCGTAACGGCTGTTCACGAGGGTCATGATTAAGTCCCGTCTAGATCAGGGTTTACCAATTGGATGACCTCTTCCTTAAAGGAGTCGGGCCCAAAAAGTGTTGTACATATATAATACGTTGTCTCCAGAGGGACACAGGAGCGCCGGCTGTCAGCGATGGAGTCCTGTGGGGCCTCGCCTCTTGGGGGATTAGGAAACTGTAAGTACTTAACAGACAAAAACACTTTTATGGTACAACTAGCAGGTTTTACCTGCGTTGTGCCCCTTCCCGTGGGAATTTCGGGATGAAAAATAGCCAATAACCTTCCCGTTGAATGTGGCTATTCATTACAAAATTAATTATTCGAATCTGATAGGTAGTTTCTGAGATTAGCGCATTTAAACAAACTCTTCAGCTTTATTATATTATAATAGTATTATAGTATAAGGAGATGTAATATAGGAGCTGCTAGAAGTCCATGTTAGTGCGTCGTGATTGGTCAATGGAACTCCACACAACTCCGCACTGGAAACCCTCACTCATATTCCTCCTCCACAGCCGCCGTGGTCTTGTGGTTTGAGCGCCCGGATCACGATCCGGAGGTTCCGGGTTCGATTCCCGGTGGGGACAACATCTCACAAAAATCTCTTTGTGAGACTGTCCTCAGTTTCGTTAGGGCATTGCAGGCTGAATCACCTGATTGTTCGAAAGTAAGATGATTCCGTGCTTCGGAGGGCACGTTAGGCCGACGGTCCCGGTTACTTTCTACGGATAGTAGTCGTTACATAAACCACGTCAGAGGCCTTTGGGGGCTCAATAACTCTGACACCAGGATTGGTCAGGTTGACCATCCACTCGATGAAGAAGATATTCCTTCTTTGTCCTCCAGATGTGGTACCGAACGCTTCCCAGCGATGTTCTCCTACATAGCTTCCGAAGCAAACATGGACTTCATCTTGAACGCGACCCACTTCCTGATGGCAGACCAGCGCTACTACCCCTTCGACGACAAGCAGCCCAGGAACTACGTCAGCCTCACGCCACCCACTGAGGTCACGTTACCTTATAAGTAACATGGATGTGAAGGATCTTACTAACGATGGCGAAAGGCCGTTTATATCCAAAATATTTCTTGGACTTGATGTGGGATTAAATGCTAGATTTTGTTGCATAAATCCTTTATTTTTATAGTTACGGTAACTGCTTCCTGAAGGACCCATTTCAGCGGAAATTTCGGATTAGCACATAGTTAGCTTTTTTTTTCGAAACCCTATCTATTTATCATAGTTTCCGCGGGAATTTTGGGTTGAAACATAACCACTTTTCTCTAAGTTTAATCAAAATCTGTTGTGGTTTTGGCGTGAAAGGTTACCAAACAGATACCTAGAGTTACTTTCACGTTTTTAATATTAGAAAGTAATGATTTTATTTATTGAATTTACCAACCAACATATGTCATAAGCTGGGCATAGCCAGTGGAAGTCAGGGGTTCAAGCTCTCCAAAGCCACAACTTTGACAAACTCTTGGTTCTCTATTTCCATTGATATCTTTTGGGAAGGATAATACAAATCTAGTCTAAAAATAAAACAAAACAATAAGTATATGAGCATATTTAATATTTTCTTTTTCAAAATTGTAAAACTCACATTTTGAAATTGCAAAATTATAACTAAATTCTCATATCGTTAATAGTAACAATCGCCATTCTTGTTATTTTACTCCATTTTGTATTTCTCTCGAACTAATTATAATAATTGTAAACCATTTATACATCTTTAATAATAATATATTTTAATGTCTAACAAATTCATTTTCTCAACGTTTTTACCACCATTTTTAGTTTTAGCTATCCAACATCAACTTTCCTATTTAACTTTTTAATCTAAACATACTTTTTACAATCATATACAATGACTACAACTGCCCTCGTAACACTCACCGAATATCAATTTAGAAAATAATATGGAATGACTTCTTAACAAATAAACATAAAACTACCCACAAAATTATAAAATAATTACATAATAACGCAGCAATCTTTACAAACGCATTCAAAATGTCATGTAAATCAATTCGTTTCTTTGGCAATTTTCAATATGAATATTAAATTCAAAAGTGGATTTACAATTTCTTGTTGTGTGAGCGTGAAAGCGTTATCACTATTGAGAAAAACTGGAAACTTTTAATACTATTGTTTAATTGCGGTCTTCCATTGTAACACCATTGTGGCAGAGCCTTCGGGAAAATCACGAACATGATTGGCTGATGTAATTATAGCGCGCGTTCTGATTCGCTGTTCAAATTAAAAAGGTCAATCTACAATGGTGTCAAAATCGAAGTTGTGAACTGTATAGCAACGTAATAAGCGTTATATTATCTGTTAATATTACAATATTAATGTTGCTTAAATCTTAACAAATACTTAATATTACAAAGAAATTGAATCGACTAACACTGGCCGAAGACTAACCCATAGACAACAATAAGACACGAGGTATAAGAAAAATATATTACAACACAATTTTAGGCCAAAAAGTTAATGAAAGCTGACCCCTAATTTGTACAGAGAAAGCAAGTTAACCTTATTTTAACACTAACTACAGTACTTGGCCATAAATCTATGGTAACGAGCAGAGTACAGTCAAACGTTTGAATGAGCAAATCAAGTAGTAATAAAAATAATTATCAGAATGTTTGGATGGAGCCGATTGTGAAAACTAATCCTAGGGCGTTTTAAAGTGTTAAGCTGAAAAAAGGACATTCTAATAGCGGCCGCCCTCGCTTCGCTCGTTGAAAGCGCCACCCCCTGATAAGGGATGAATTTCACCCAACCCTTTCTTAGTGCTCACTTACATCATGAAAGGAATCCCTGTACCAAATTTCAAGATTTTAGGTACAGTAGTTTCGGCTGTGCGTTGATATATAAGTCAGTGAGTCAGTCAGGTTTACCTTTTATAAATGATGATATTTTCTTTATTTGACATCTGCACCATTGAATTTTCCTATAGCCAAGTGGCAAACGTTTCATATTCTATTAGGTCTGCTGTCAAAATGTATATTAACTCGAAATTGTCACGTGACATTTTGATAGTAAAACCAAATATCGAAATGAATCGATTGCCACTTGGATATGCGTTTGAATTTTATCGTATCGTATCTTATCCTATCGTTTTTCATAGCAATGCACATCAGCATATCACTACAAACGCCCATTGAAAATTATAAATTACAAAATATATTAATAATTACAGCTACAGCGCTATTTTACAAAAAAACAACAAATAAATTCGTGCTTCTTAATACTAAAATGCCACGTTTAACCTAATTAAACTCTTAAGTGAAATAATTAGTTAAATTAAGTAAATCTGCTGCCTTTTAACAAAGTCGTGGGATAAAGATGGATGTGGAAATCGGACTAAGATTTTTGTCTTGTCTTGTCATGAAGAAATTTTCTGTTATAGCAACTTTTTGTCTTGTCTTGTCATGAAGAAACTTTCTGTTATAACAACTTTTTGTCTTGTCTTGTCATGAATAAACTTTCCGCTATAAGAACTTCTATAACGTTAAACAGCTATTATCTCTCGTCACTTAGGATATTTAGTGAAGTCTTAAATGTTGGTCCGATATCCACATAATCATGTTTTTTATCGTCGATCCCGACTATCCGCCATCTTGTCACACGACCATAAGCAATATTCGATGATTTCTTCAAAAATTTTAATTCTAAATCTATAAATTGTCGCACCAGGCAAGAATTTTAAACCCTAACACTAAACTCCCTGATTTTTTCTCTTACACCTAAATATACACAAAAATAATTTTGTACTCTTCCGACGAGAAATGGCAACATGTATTTTTTTTATAATATAAATTATGGCAGCTTTGTACGATCGCCGTTATTATTAATGATCTTTAGTTAGTTTTTTGTTTTTCGTATAATTTTGACAAAAACAACGCAACTTGTAGTTTCATCGATGATGTTTTTATCGAAATTATGACGTTTAGTATTTTGTTCCGAATCTTATCGACTACGTATGGACAATCATTGGAAAAACCCTTGGAAATAATGCAAATGTATTTGTAAGAACAAAAGACAAAAGTTGTGAGAAAACATTATTTGTTAAATGTATTGCTATTTAGAAGAAAAGCAGTGTACCTATTGCGTTTAACATCTATTGTAATGTAATGCATTGATTCAAAAACGATTATAATAACTGTCACTATTGTATTAAACTACGAACTATTATCAAAGACAAATATTATTAAAAAACAAATCGATGGATTCTGTATTGGCATTTTCATGTCAGTCAAAAATTTTAAAAATTTCGTATCCGGAAATATATCCATACAGCGAATTCGAATTGACAACAGATCTACATGTCCACCAAACGATTACCCGCAATGATTAAATCATCAACGTACAAGATTTAAAATTTTCTAAATCGACAATATTTTCTCAAAATCGTATAGAGATATACCTTTCAGATAATTTCAATCCAAAATCATCGTGTTGTGAGCGAATGCGGTTGGACGTAGCGCAAATTGTTGAAGTTTAGTCCAAGCGCTGGATGATTTTTACTTGCCGATACATTATGGCTGGTTCAGCAGTAGAGTTTCGAGTTCGTCAGCTGAGCGTAGTAAGAACGCTGCGGACTCGCGGTATCCTGTGATGAGTTGCCTGACGGCTCCTACCTCGGCTCCCGACAGCTTGTGGGAGAGGAGCTGCGACTTCGATTGACTGGATGAAGTGGGGCCGCTCAGAGAGGACGCGGTCGATGTGGAGTGGAGTGCGCTCGGCGTTGAGCTCTTGAGTGAGAGATCTGTTGGCGCTGGAAAATGTACATTTCTTGTTAGTGCCTATCTTATATCAATGGTCTATTGCAAATGAGCAAAACTTTAAACGGGAAATCTCATTGATAGAGTAGATATCCTCATTCATTAAGACTTCCTTATCATCTTAAGATAATAATTCTATTAATATTTATAGAATATATCTATTGAATGTAGATAGATTAAAGAAAAGAATATGACTGACCACTGAGACTAGTAGGAAAAGTGTGCGTATGAGCAGCCATAGCCGATAGAAGAGCGCTTTGATACGCAGCCATCGCAGCATTCACGCCAACGCCTATAAGACACATAAAGATAAAATAGTACTAATTTATCTACACTCTGAAAGATTGACCATGGCGCAGACCATGTCGGAGGCCTTTAGGCGGTCTAAAAACTGCAACACCAGGGTTGGTCACTAACCTACTCGTCAAGAAGGTATGGGTGGTAATGTATTTTCTCTGCTTTTGTCTGTACCTGAATACTCAATATAATGAATATGATGTCATAAAGATCAGTATAATATGTACCTGTAGGCGGCAGCGCAGTCAAAGTTGACAGCAGAGCACTGCTGGACAAAGCTGTGGCGGGATTAGTAGTTGAGCTGTAACAAAAGTTATGATAAAGTTAAGAAAAGTTATCAAAAATCACTCCTATTATTTCAAAAAAATTGAAAAATTTGTATTCTTTCGTATCAGTGACCTTAAAATGATATGAATGTCAAGTAATATAAGAGTTTTTATATTATCACTGACTAAATAGGTGGTTTACGAGAGGGCAATATACATCAGTCCTCTTTTGTGTAGGTATTAGGACACGAGAAACAAGAAGTGTGTTGGTGTTAAAATTAACCATATTTTTCATATTTAATATATACTTACTTTTGCCTCCCAAAAGGTTGAGGAGCGCCAAATGTATTCGGAAACGAAGGCCGAAACAGGGGCGCTGGCGATGATGCCGGACTGGAAATAAACGCAACTACGTTACAACTGGCTTTTAATATAACGATCTATGATTCATACTTTAATGCGCTATTAAAATGGGAAAGATATTTACAAAACTCTGGAAAAACATAATGCACCCTTCTGATTCAGTTAAGTCTCTATAACTGGATATAGAATGATATTCCATTAGTTTCAGACTATTGTGTCCAATAACGGACAGAAACTATATATATGCAAACCTGACTAAATGACTGATATATCAACGCACAGTCAAAACTATTGTTTGACAAGCCCGTTGGCACAGTGGCAGTGTGAGCGCTTACTGTGTCGGGGGTTGCGGGTTCGATTCCCGCCCGGAGTCAACAATATGTGCAGACATAGTTGTTGGCGACGACGTCTGGGTGTCAATTATATATTCTTATAAAGTATTTGTGTGTGTATTATGTAGTAGTACCAGTTAATTAGTTTCCATAACACAAGCTTAGAGCTTACTTTGGGTCTAATTAACCGTTTGTGAATTTGTCCAGGTATATTTATTTATTTATATTATTATTATTTATTTATTGTACTTAGAAACTTGAACTTCTGTTTCTTTCATGATGTAAGTGAGCTAAGAAAAGATTTTATGAAATTCCCCTAACAGAGGGTGGCCTTTTTAACCGCAGAGAAGTCAGCGGCTAATTTCCTATAAACGATTACTACCCAAATTGAATTATCAACCAACCTAGCTGTCTTACTCCCAGCACTGCCGTTAGCGTTATCAAGCTTCAAGCTGTTGTTATTCAGCAGAGAGTTCTCCACAGTCGGGCTAACTGAAGGCCTGGTAGTATCCGCTATAGCCTTGCTGTGTCCTGCTGAAGTAGTGGTCGTAGTAACTGGAGTAGAAGGGCTACTGATAGCACCGGAGTACAGGCTTAAGAATGATGACGCTACGGCTGAAGTAGCTGTTGTATCAATCGCCTGGAATAATGAAGAACTGGTTATTGAAGGTGATGGTAATTTGGAGATGCTTGGTGGAAATAGGGAAAAGGTTTGATGGGTTGGGAATGCCAATGGATTAAATAAATACGTTAATTATTTTGTCTAGAAAATACCTATTCATTCGGAATTGGATAATGAATGTGAAAAGTGATGCTTAAAGTATAAAATGAGAAACGAAAGATGAATGAATTGCTGATGAAGCCCAATAAAAACTATAATTAAATTATGAGCTGAAAGCTGTAATTAAGTAGTAATGTAGCTGTAATTATTATTCAACAATGTTATCTAAAGCCCTAGAACTTCTATAGGTAGATTTTATTTTAATGATGTACTTTTTCTAGGACTAAACTAGACCTTAACGACAAAGCTTAGCTTAGACTAGATCATAGTTTAGAAGCCTAATCTCCAATCCACGAGAGGCTAAGCCTTCAATTATTAGGATTCGTATCCTAATGCCAAAAAATAGACCCCTAGAGATTCGTTATGTCTGTCCGTCCGTATATCACAGCCAATGAACTGTTCCAATTGGCTAATAAAGGACTTACCATAGGAGTCGGCACAGTTGGCATCGGCTGGCTCACAGGATCAAGTCCAAGGCGCATACGCTTAGCATTGAGACTCTCGTTCTCACACGCCTGCGCTAAGATATGCTCCGCTTGCACTGAGGTGAGGTGCGCGGGAGTCGGTCTTACCTGTAACGAGGCTTGGGTTATAGTCCGCGGCTGACGCCTAAGGTTAAATACTAGAATAGGAGATGATGGAAAACAAGGAGATAAAGAATAATATAGAAGAAGAAAAATGGGATAGAAGGAGATAAAGAATATACATGACACAACGGAAAAAGGAGAAATATAGTAAGAGAAAGGATGCGATAGGATTAGATGAAATCGAAGAAGAGAAAGGATACGATGGAGAAGGAGAATTAGAATAAAATAAATAATATAATAGAAGATGAATGAAGAAATGAATCATGCTAAAACTCTTTATCATAAAGAAAGTACTTATTACTATTTATTACTTGAATTGACTATATAAATTTACTTTGAAAGCGAGATAAAGTGAGGGATAGACGTTCGCTTATAATTAAAAATGAATGATGGATCTTAAACTAATGAATACGTATCTTCTAGACTTAAAACAATCAAACTTCTTGAAAGTGTAGAAAGATTTATACGCTATTGGCCAGTCTTAATAACTTATATCTACCAGCAATCTCAGATGGCAGATCAAATCTTGAAATTGCATTTTAAATGAATGTCAAAGTTAAAAGCCACCAAAATTTATGAAAAAACATATTAAACATAGAGTATTTTTAAGCCTGTAGTTTGCCCAAAGGCCTGTCTACTGAGAGGCCTTTTATTAACCATAATGTTCCTAAAAACAATCAATATAAAAACTTGTGTCAAAACTTAGAATCAACGCCAAAAGCTGCTCTCCAAGATTGCCAGTAAACATAGGTCATCAAAACCGGCCATAAAAGTAAAAACAAGAAAGATCGGACCCTCACCGCGCTATCCCACGAGCTGGTCGCAGTTCCATTCCCTGGAGTAGGACCCTCGCCGCGGACCTTCTTGTTCCGCCTGCAACTCTTCAGATAGGTTCTGATCCTCTTGCGGGCCCGTTCGGCGAATTCGGGGAACTGTCTCGTGCAGGAGTCGATGATGGCCTGGATCTTCTCTTTGGGCTGCTTCGAGATCGGAACTATTCGGTCGAGGTTCTCGTCGACGAACAGGCGGACGAACATCTGGAGAAACATTAGGAACAGGTTAGTGGAGGAGCCTGGTGAATGGAGGTAGATTGTGAGATAGATAAAATAAGTACCCGACTTTTCGAGCGGATTACACCGCTCATCTTCACGGGATGATGTCACAGTCAATCACAACAATCATCCCGTGACCACGAGCGGTGTAATCCACTCGAAAAGTCGGGTACGTATTTTAATAAATACGTTAAATATTCTAACACGATATAAAGACCCTTTTCATTTAGTATAAAGAGTGCACATCGTGTGAGTTTAATAAGTATGTTACAAAATTACAACTAAAATAATGCAGCAAAATGAGACGTCTCAGCTGATGCTGTACAGAGGCCAAAGTCTCGGTCTCGCTGTTTTTAGACGCCAACTACTTACGTTGAAAGCCTTCAGCCTCTCCGGGTCATGGTGATGCGGGTCCACCCTATCATCACTGTCGTCGTCGCTGGCTCCTCCGTCATCGTCATCCTTGGTGCGGTCGGAGGAAGACGTCTCGTCGTGCGCTGCCTCGGCGCTTGGAGTCGCCGAGCCGATGTGGATCGGGCTCTGAAGATAGAAATGATGGGTTATTTATACTAATATTATAAAGAGGTAAAATTTGTAAGTTTATTTGTTTGTATGTTCGAGCTAATCTCGTGAATAACCAGTCTGGTTTGAATAATTCTTTTTGTAATAGATAGCCACATTCAACAGGAAGGTTATAGGCTATTTTTCATCCCGGAATTTCCATGGGAACGGACACAACGCGGGTAAAACCGCGGGGCGCTACTAGTCTTATATATAAAAGAAAGTCGTGTTAGTTGCACCATTTATAACTGGAGAACGGTTAGGCCGATTTTAATATGTTTTTTAATTTTATTTATCTTGAAACCGCGGGGTAAAGCTAGTTTCAGATAAAGTACGTCCGCGGTAAATGACCATGGTCAACTCTGGTGTCAGAGTTCTTGCAGGAATTTGCTCAAGGAAATCCCGCGGGAATAAAACTTTTTTTTTAATGCTACCATCGACCACTCATCCAAGAATGGGCCGAGTTGCTCGTTGCTTAACAATCCCGACGGTACAATGAGTAAAAAGTAATCACAACGCTTGTCTACTCAAAAATTACTTAAGAAACCTCATTAAATGACTGAAAGGAGCCGTATTTTCCCAATTATTACCCAAAAAATCTTTAATAAAATACTACATCGCTCTAATATCATCTAAAAACCCCTCAGAAATGTTTGAAACGCTCAACCTTAAAACTCACCGAGTGGCCAGTGGCCATGGGCGTGGGCGCCTTGGGCGGCTTGGAGCCCAGGCCCAGGGCGGAGTGGTAGGACGCCCACAGCTCCGCCATGCTGTCCCCGCCCTCGGCCAGTTCGCCGTTGCGGCCTGGAGACAGGACATAGAGTTAATGTAGAGATCATAGAGAAGGTCAAGAAGGTCAGATGTTATGAAGGTCAGAGGTCATGAAGGTCAGAGGACAATAAGGTCATAAAATTCCATAAAGGTCAAAAGGTGACAAGTCGTCCAAATAAAATGTGTATGTTAAATTCCATTGGAAATCGTAAATTTGGTTTTAACTAACAAGATTTTTTTACAGACAGACACGTGAAACGAAATAAACGCGAAAAAATATTAAAAGAGGAATTATCTATCATACGTTCGTTCGTTTGTGCTTGATAATTAACAGAACTGACAGTCGCGTTTTGAAAAAGTATATATTTTATAGATAGGTGTTTCATTCCAAAATTCCCATAAAAACGGGTTAAACACAAGTTAAACCGCAAACCGCTGCTAGTATATACAAAGATTATTAATAGGTTTTTTGTCTGTACGTTTGGGCTCTCTTCGGAAACCACCAGTCCGATTCGAATAATAATTTTGGTACTAGGTAGGTATATTCAAGAGGTAGGTTCTAGGCTATGTTTTATCCCGAAATTCCCACACCAACAGGAATCATTAATAAAACCTTAACAAGACTCCATCAAGCCAAAACTACAATAAACAATATTTTTATTATTCCCGTAACTATTCAGCTAACGCGCTCCTCGCCGTAAAACCAGTTTATAGAGCCTTAAATTTTCACTTAAATGACTTGCCAGCGCCTTAAGTGTGACCCTTTTACTTAGATAATCTACGTTCGAACTTGGAACTTAATTAATGACGTCACACGTCATTCCGATTTACGCTTTATTTACGGCAGGTAGATTTAATCATTTTTTAAATCAAATTTAGAAGAGCCTTTAGGCCATCTCTCTGTACTGATATCTTCAGTGAGATAACAGGCCTTAAAATAAAGTATTGGCTTGTAATGTCCCACTGGTGGGCCAAGGCCTCTCATCTCACTGAAGATATCACAGTACAGTGAAAAGGATTAGGGACTCTCTGTAAACCTGCCTTTCCCGATATAAACAAAACATTTCTCCTTATTCTAGCTTCTATTTAGATTACTAATGAATATAGAAAAAAAACCAAACAATTTATTCGTACCATTACCAACGTAACAATTACTATATCTTTCAAACGGACCATAAAAACGTCATCCATCAAAGCGTAATATAATTGCGTAATACGGAACGTTACAGTTTAAAAATCGATTGAAATTGCAAAAAGAAACTATCGTTCGGCATTCCTCGAGGGCTATCGGGTTAATACCTTCGTTTTGTATGCGCACTTAGTCCCATGGAGGTAGAAATTAATGAGGGACGCGGCCGGTGCATCTGCCTCTAAATGTCAACCGAACAAGCCCTATTACCTATAAATAATTTGAGACGGGAGCCCTTCCAACGAGCGAGGTATAAAAAGATTTTAAACGGTGTTGAATTGTAAAATATTATGTCCACCAGAGGATATAGTAAGTACCGTATAACGGAACGCAAAAAGGAACAGGTTTTAATTAAATTTAAAACGTATCTTCGAAAATGGAATGTCGAACAAAAGAAAATCGCGATAAAAGTGTTTAATATTTTAAATCTCGAACTGAACAGGCTTCTAGAATAAAAACATGGCGGCACGTTTAAAAAGAAACACGGGCAACAAAATGAAAAACGAAGGCAATGTTATCAGTCCCAGTCTGTAGGTTGCCTCATGAAAAAAGTTCAAAATACCTTTTTTCCCAAAAATAACGAAAGGAACGGCACGTGTATGAAATTTTCCTTAACCCCGACAAGGGGTAGGTTGTAATACAAGTAATTATTGAAATTACACGAGGAGCGAGCTGAGCCCTCTTTCTAAGGCGCACGTGTACTTGTTACGGTTCATGTTATCCTGGTACTCTGTTTGAAATAAATACAACTTGTACACGAAGTTGCGGGCGATTGCGAGTTTACCTACTTATCCAAACCATTAGAAAAAACGTCCTAGTTTGTACCTTAATGTTTTTTCAGCTGTTTCCTTTAATTTGTAGGGTAGTTACAAAAGTTGGAATATTTCAGCCATTGTTCCCATGCAGCGGTTGAGCCACTGTTTTATTCATTAACGTAATGAATGTTATTAAAAGTCTGTTTTTAAGCGATTTCTGGAAAGCTATTTTTTCTTTTCTCTTAAGAAAAAGCTATGTTAAAAAGTATTGTAAAAGGGTTGATATTTATTTCGTTTACTATTACCTATTATGTATAACAGTTATTTACCTTGGTTCTGACTGTGGTAATTCCAAGCAAGCAACATCATTTTCAATCTCTCCGCGTCTTTTCCGAAGCCTTTACCTGCATCAGATCACATTTTCCAATCAAAAAGTGTAATTTTTTCGTTCGTTAACAGTTCAATTTGAAACAGCCAATCAGGGGTAGGTATTTTATGTGACATTCGTTTGTTTTGCGCATAAAATACCAATGAAATTGATTGATTTGATGCAAGTGGCTTGACCACCGTGTGTGGTGGAGTACTTACTTGAGAAGTGGTCGTCATCTGTCATGTCCGAAGGTTCAGGGGTTAGGTTGTCCTGGAACAATGAGAAAATTCATTGAATTGTGGAAGCTATTAGCCTGTAATGTCTCTCAACTGGGGAAAAGCCTCTCATCTCACTGAAGATATCAGTACAGTGAGGAGGATTGCTAGATCGCTAATCCAGGTTGATGATCTCAATCCCGAGCCCTTGATTTATTTCAGAAAAAATAAATTTTCTTGGTTCCTTTCAAAAATAGTCGGTGTATAGTAGGTGTATGGATTTTCAGTGCAGTCCTATGACAATGCATGTTTTAATACGAGGAAAGATTGCAAGAAACTCTTTCATAAACTTATAATCATCGAGCACCAAAAAAGGAGTCTTCAATTCCATACAATTTCGCCAAAAAGTTTTCAAAAACGTACGGAATTAAGGCGCCTCTGAATTTAAGTCGCATTTAACAAACTAGGAGTTAAGAGTGTATACTACCTCAAATCGCTTATTTTCAACGCGGCGGTATCTCCATATATTCCTCGTTACTCAATATTTAACTTTGAAACGTATGTATGGTAAAGTTCATGATATAATCTATCGATCATATGTTTCGAAAACACGACTCCATGAAATTTTCTCGATAGAAAAAAATCGCAAAGTTATCTCTAAATTTTTACTAAAATCTTAATATCTCAATAAATACAAAAGTTGTTGAATTAAAATAAAGTGTAGTAAATTGAATAGGGTTTACAGAACAATTCATATGTTGCGGTTTTTTCAAATGAGTACCATAATGTTTGTAGGGAGCAAATACCTACAATTCGCGGGCCGAAACACCAAGCGCTCAGGTGTTTCTGTCCCGCTTCGGCTCAGGGGAAAATCTGAATACGCGAACTGAGGTAGTGTACACTCTTAAGCAAAACTCAAAAACGAGATAACATATTCATCAAAATCACACAAAACTACCAGGACATCATAAAATAATGAGAGATATGTATAAATAATTAATAAATTACCGAGATGGTCGCGCGCCGCGCTGCGAGGTCATCAACCCGCGAACACCAATCGATAGTGCTTGAAATGGACAACTACTAAATATAACTACACTATGTACATGTTGGTACATAGCAAGACATATAGGTACCAGGAAGGTAGCAACACCTTGGAGGTCCTCACTCCCTAAACGCAGCATAATAGGGTAGGGAGATGCCCCACTAATCAAGCGACCGGACATTGTGTTTCAAATTAGGTACATACATATAAACAGTAATCATTATTGATAACTATTTGACTAGTTTGTGCTTTAGTTAATACTAGCTGTGTTCAGTGGTTTCACTTGAGTGATTCCGTTAACTTTAACACCCTTGCCTAGACTTTTAACTAATCTTTAAATACTAAAACATGCAAAATATGCCTACCTAGTCAGATTTACGAACACATTTGTTATTCATATGTAAATACTGACATACTGACATCGTAAAGAAAAAGGTTACTTAACTACCAACAGATATAAAAATATATGAAATAATTTATTCAACTATTTTCATAAGTACCCTAATAACTCAAATTTGTTAAAGACTTTTGATTAGTCACAATGCAATGCAATGAAAATTTGCTTTTGCTGAACCGCTAAGTCGCCAAAAATATAATACATATGTGCTTTAAGATTGAACTACCATGCATGCTTCGGAGAGCACGTTAAATTGCCGTCCCAGGTATTTATTTTACGCCAAATAACGGCGACCTTAAGGTGGTCTAAATACACTGACACCAGGGTTGGCCACTTACCTACTCGAACTTCCAAGAATTTCAACTTCTATTAAAAACTATGGATTATAATTATACTAGCAGCGCCCCGCGGTTTTACCCGCGTTGTGCCCGTTCCCGTGAGAGTTTCGGGATTTTTTTTACATAAAAACCTTCCTCTTGAATCACTCACTCTACCTATTACAAAAAACCGCATCAAAATCCGTTGCGTAATTTTAAAGATTTAAGCATACAGACAAACAGACAAACAGACACGAAACAGAGACGACTTTATTTTATACTATGTAGTGATAAACTATAATATTATATTTATAACTTTCAAAGTTCGAGGCGTAAAAGCATAACTCTTCTTTCACGTTAACAGTCGAGTATAAAGTGCAAAAATGTCAAAAATACAACGCATTGAAACTCTAGCCGGTGAACGTGCAATTCTCTAGGGGTATATCTTTCGCACGCACACATATTAGCTATGAACTGGGACGCTAAAATGCTGCATGATATTACAAGCTTGATAACAAGTTTTCTTTATATAATCTTTTGTTTGAAAACAATGACCATGATGGTGGAGACTGACTTCCAAGATACAGATACTCTAGTTTGGAAGTCAGAGATTTTTGTAAAATAGATTAAGTTTTGAACAATAAATGATTATTTATCGTTATCTTATCTTATCTTTGCGAACATAACAATGTATTTGTGGACTTTAGAACTTGCAATTCAATTTAAATGCATTCTTTGTTTATGCCATGATCAGTATTTTTGTTAAGTTGTGGTTGTATAAGAATAAAATAACAGTATTTTTTCTCGACGCAGCACCATTTTTTTTACCATCAAATATTTCTTTAAATTCTTACTTAATTAATGTGTCATCAAAACAATATTTTAAATCCAACATAACCTTTTTGTTTGACAAGGTCTTGTAATTATTTTTATATTGAAGAATTACAAGAGTTCTCTGTCTAATCTCTACCAAACGAAAGAGTAGTTTACGTTGGTAAAGCAACGGTGGACTTAGTACAGAGTACTCAATTCAGTACTCACTTTGTTATCAGAGTGAGTACTGACTACTGAGTACTCTATACAAAATGTAGTTCCACGAACTCGACATAAGAATAGTAATACAATCTTCCTTCACAAATAAAACAGGATGCAACATTTTAGCACCCCAACAAAACAGCTGACGATAGCTCTTTACGAAAACATACGAAGATTTCTATTCAACAAGTGGCCGGTCCATGCAAAATATCTTTCTATTCAACTGTCAAAGTATATTGAACTTTCGAGACAAGAGGAATAAGTTTCATTTTCGGAAGACGTTTGTTATTCGGAACGCGACTTGAATTTTGAATGAAAAGTTTTGTATGTGAGTCGTGAGAAGAGATTACCGCGAAAATGGAGAATGTTGAGAATTAGTAAGAATTCAGACGTCTAGGTTTATATTTAGAGGTAGCTTTTGTTTTATTAAAAAAAAGGCATAGTTATATACGTTCGAATTGAGAAACCGCTTCCTTTTTGAAGTCGGATTAAAACGGAAGATAGTTTATAGTATAACTAGCCCCGTGGCTTTACCCGCATTGTACCCGTTTCCATGGTAGTTTGGGGATGAAAGTATCCTATAACCTTCCCGTTGAATGTGGCTATCCATTACAGAAATAATTATTCAAATCGGATTGATAGTTACTGAGATATGCACGTTCAAACAAACAAACTCTGCAGCTTTATTATCCGAGTATTAGAATAGATTTAGATTAAGTCCCTTCTTTACTGATTTTATTGTGATACTCCAAATTGGAAGTTCTCAAAAAGTATTTTGGAAGTCATATTGAAAGAAAACATTATCTTTATAAGAATACTACAAATAGTTAATTAAATAAATCTAGTTACAAAACCCATTTAGTTACGTGTTAACAAAATGTTGAGTCAAAATTCTCACATACTTAAAAATTAAGGTAAAGAAACATGACTTAATTTTTTTGAAGTCAGTTTAAATATTACAATAACCAACGGTTACCAACCAGCTTTCTGGAGTTAGGTCTCATAAATTATACCTAGGACCTAACTCTTTAGGCACTTAATCTAACGTAATACATAATTCATAATGTACTAAAGTACCAGGTGCCCATAATTAGATAGGAGTTCTTACAATGTAACAATTAAACAGTGCCTTCTTTAACCAACTTCAATAAGGGAGGATCCTTCCATAACAAACATTTTCATGTATTTTCTTAATTATGAACCTGTTTTGATGATTCTTTTTTTGTCCGGTAGCTAAGGGTGGTCCATATAAAGAATGCAATTAATACAAGTACATTGTTACATTAATTCATTAAAATTCATTAAAAAGCCAGGAATTTTAGTATTAATTAGACATTAGTCGTGTGAAATTCTTTAGTTTTTTCAACCACCGTTTTGATGTTATGAATTTCATAGAAAGTCTTATCTTTACTAATATTATAAAGCTGAAGAGTTTGTTTTGTTTGTTTGTTTGTTTGTTTGTTTGTTTGTTTGTTTGTTTGTTTAAACGCGCTAATCTCAGAAACTACTGAACCGATTTGAATAATTCTTTCACTGTTAGATAGTCTATTTATCGAGGAAGGCTATAGGCTACATTTTATCCCGAAATTCCCACGGGAACGGGCACAACGCGGGTAAAACCGCGGGGCGCTGCTAGTCTATACTAATATTATAAAGCTGAAGAGTTTGTTTTGTTTGTTTGTTTGTTTGTTTAAACGCGCTAATCTCAGAAACTACTGAACCGATTTGAATAATTCTTTCACTGTTAGATAGTCTATTTATCGAGGAAGGCTATAGGCTACATTTTATCCAGAAATTCCCACGGGAACGGGCACAACGCGGGTAAAACCGCGGGGCGCTGCTAGTGTATACTAATATTATAAAACTGCAGAGTTTGTTTGTTTGTTTGAACGCGCTAATCTCAGGAACTACTGGTCCGATTTTAAAAATTCTATCAGTGTTGGATAGTCCACATATCGAAGAAGGCTATAGGCTATTTTTTACCTCGAAATTCCTACGGGGACGGGCACAACGCGGGTAAAACCGCGGGGCGCTGCTAGTCTTAACATAATATCAGAAACTAGCGGCCCGCCCTCGCTTCGCTTCCGGTGAAAGGGCCCTTTTACCCTCTTAGGGGTTGAATTTCGCAAAATCCCTTCTTAGCGAGCATCTACACCCTAAAAGGAACCCCCTTGCAAAATTTGAGGCTACTGAGGGTATAGTTTCTGAGATTGCATGATGCATGAGTCGGTGGGTTTCTCTTTTATATCACTACATAATATAAAATAAAGTCGTCTCTTTTTCGTGTCTGTCACACTGTTTGTCTGTCTGTATGCTTAAATCTTTAAAATTACGCAACGGATTTTGATGCGGTTTTTTGTAATAGGTAGAGTGATTCAAGAGGAAGGTTTTTATGTAAAAAAATTCCCGAAATTCCCACGGGAACGGGCACAACGCGGGTAAAACCGCGGGGCGCTGCTAGTATATATATATATATATATATAGATTAGTTGACGCGGCAAACGTTGTTTCGACACTACTGAATACACGACCTACTACTGAATATACTGCATACCTATAAAATTTCATAAAAATCGGTCGAATCGTTTCGGAGGAGTATGGTAACTAGCATTGTGACACGAGAATTTTATATCTATACTAGCAGCGCCCCGCGGCTTTGCCTGCGTTGAGTCCGTTCCCGTAGGAATTTTCGAAAATCCTTTCTTAGTGTGCACTTACGTCACTTGAAGGACCTTCCTGCCAAATTTCATGTTTGTCTCAACCGCTACACCATTGTTTAGGTGTAGCGGTTGAGACTGTGCGTTGATTATCAGTCAGTCATTCAGTCAGTCAGTAAGTCAGGACTTTGAATTTTATATATATAGATATATAAAAATCAATGTCACTTTTCGTTGTAATTTTATAACTTAAGAACGGGCTCACCTATCCAAACCAAATTTGGTTTATGTGAAGTCTGCACAAAATCGGCCGAGCTGTTCTTAAATTCCCACGGGCACGGGCACAACGCGGGTAAAACCGCGGGGCGCAGCTAGTATGATATAGATTTCATATTAATCAGAAATAAGTCATCTAAAACAATAGTTATAATTTCCTCAATTTTTTAAAAACTTTAACCAAACGATAACTTATAACTATTGTACTTAGCAGCCAAGTTACGTACGTATGCACATGTGTGGTGAACTTAAAGTACCAGGTGTACATAACCAGTTAGGAGTTAGGTGGGGTGACATGATATCGACCGTCTTGAGTCGTGGTCGCCGTTAGGTATTCTGTGACGACGCATATGCGAGTTGAGCACTAGGTATACCTATATACCTATAGCTATACATGTGTATGACCCTTGCAATGTATGTGTGTATAGCAAACACGGGTATAGGTGTTGTAGTGTAGATGTATGGGAAAGTACTGTGAGGGAAATATGTAGTTGGGTTTTGGGGTGAAATCTAGACACGCGGCAGCGTGTCAAGCCAAGTTCAAGCAAAGGAACGGCTAGCCAGCGCCGAGTGTAATATTACACGAACCATTTGGTGCCACTTTTGACCCTTCTATAACTCAAAACCTATTTAACGTAAACACATGAAACTTCGTGTGTTTAATTATATCCATTAGGACATCTAGAAACCCAAATTTCATGAAGCTAGCTCAAACGGTTATAAAGATATGAACGTCAGAAAGTCGTAAATTTTAGTATTGACTGACTGACTGACATATAGTACCTAAACCTAACCTACTTCCAGATGACCTAGAAGGATGAAATTTGGAATCTAGCTCGGTAATTGTGTGTAAGCGTAAGAAAAAATCTAAAAATATAAAATAGTTAAAAAATAGGGGGGGTCCCCATACAAAAAAATTATTTTTTAATTGTAGCGTTGGAACCGTTACTAGCAGATATTTGAAACTATCCCAATATATGTATTATTATATTTTCTATTTAACTGCAATATAAACGTAAAGTTAAGTAAAAAAATAAGTGGTGTCCCCATTCAAAAAAACTTAAATTTCGCGCTAAACAACCGGCCAACGGTGTGTCGTCGGCGGCGCGCGGTAGGTACTTATGACGCGGTCGGTCCACCGTCGCCCCAGCCAATCAGCGTCACGCTCTGATGAATAGTACACAATTATAAGCGGTAGCGATTTGGTAAAAATTTAGCGAGTCTGTTGGTTTATACCTGCATGGTAGTAAAGCGATGTATTATTGTTACCGATATAATGTATGTATTGACTAATTTAAGAATGCTGGTTGAACTCACTCGCGCCTTGCACTTGTACGCGGGGGCAGCGCGCGGCTCATAAGCGCTATACGATACGATTTAAAATGCGAACGAACCAAAGTACCTATGCAGCGGAAACGCAAGAAAAAACAATAAATATCAATACCTAGTTTTCTTTACAAAAAGTAATGATATCCCACCAAAAACATAAATGTAAAAAAGGAGAGCCAAGTTCAATACAAAAATTATGCATGGCTATGGGCTTCGCTGCAAAAAGAATGGAGATCTAAATGAGGGCCAAGTTCTAGGCAATATCTCAATATGTATTTATAGGAACAAAATAACATTATGAACAAGTATTAAACTCTATTTCTTCTCTTTATTCGATACCTATGACAATTGCTGTTATTTAAAAATGTGAGATCTTAAAGTGGGTTAGATTTAACTTGGCCAGTTTGTTGTTATATGTTGAATAACTTTATAAAATGACTGCTGTAATGAAAACTGGTCAAGTCAAATCTAACTCACTTTAAGATCTCACATTTTTAAATAACAGCAATTGTCATAGGTATCGAATAAAGAGAAGAAATAGAGTTTAATACTTGTTCATAATGTTATTTTGTTCCTATAAATACATATTGAGATATTGCCTAGAACTTGGCCCTCATTTAGATCTCCATTCTTTTTGCAGCGAAGCCCATAGCCATGCATAATTTTTGTATTGAACTTGGCTCTCCTTTTTTACATTTATGTTTTTGGTGGGATAAAGATTACACTCCAACATAAAATTCGAAGTGCAAAGGTCTTTTACAAAAAAAATGTGTTCGTTTGAATTAATTTTGCACTATGTAATGCAATAACAATTTTTAATGGAATACATAATTTAAAGAAATGCATATAAATTCATATATTTGTAGAGACCTATTGATTTTCTATTAGGTTGTTAATAAGAATAGTCATGAATATTGTGAATAAGAATAGGTTACGTAATAAAAAAAATACTTTAAATTCATGAGAAAATTTAAATATATTTAATAATTTAATTTATCATTACTAATAATAATGATAAGATTACTAAGCAAACCATTGTACTTTTAATACACTTAATATTATTTTGTACTATCCTATAAACCCTGGTACAAGCGCAACATTCCCCGACAGTACCGTCAATACAACACACGCACTACTTACCTATAGAATAGCAATTTGGTTGGTAATTAATTACCACCAATGACAGATAAGGTGCATTCGCGCATATATTATGTATACAAACACATTTATATACATTATACAAAGTATTATGTATTAAGTTGTATAATATACACGCTGTTATAATATGTATAAAATATGGTAATTTATGCCATACACATACAAACACACACACAGACACGTAAAACTTATCCTTTTTTCTCGTCAGAGATTAAAAGTAAGCACTTAATAATATAAAGAGCTGCAAATTAAGCAAGACTCTAAAATTTAAATAAAGAACACAATTAAAGGAGGTTCCACTCAGAAATAACCATTGAGAATATACTTTAAATTTTCAAATGTCGAACATTCAATATAGGTACTCGTAGAGATGTGCACATTGCACAAAAAAGTCGATAAGTCGCGACCTATCCACTGGCCGTATACAAACTTTTTATGATACTATTATATTATGACACTGACAGGTGACAATTATAACGTTTGAGATGCCAGTGCGTGTTAGTTTTATTGAGTTATTTTTTAAATTAACTACTGTATTTACAAAAAAGTTTTCGTTACTAGCAGTATGATAATACTTGCGGTATTTGGGCAATATTTTTTTTTCATGACCTATCTTTCATCTCTTTTCTTTATATAAAAATAGACAGAGAGAGAGAAAGAAGTGGGTATTTATAGAAGAGAAAAACAAAGACAAATTCTTAGTCTTGGCGAGTATCTCGTATTCTCTACAAAATACAACACACATAGCTGAAATTACATTTGGCAATATTTTTCTTGTGTTCCTAAAAACTTAAGGCTTTTGAAATATACACCCTTCGTAGATGCCAAATGAGTTAAAAAGTTGCCATTTAGCTTAACGCTAAGTGCATTTATTCAAACAAGGCATAGGTTCCAAATCTTAAGTAGGTACACTATTTATTACTGTAAAAACTATTACTATGGTACGTTCAAAAGAGCCTTTAAGGAGCAAAAACTGAATACTAATATGTATTTGACTTTGACTTTGAAAAAGCCTTAAATGCATTACAGCCTGTCACGTGACAGAAGACAAGACATGATATGATAAATACTGTAAGCTGATTGGTGACATATTGACAGAAAACTCGAATTTTACATTTTCCACCAATCAACTCACAGTATTCATTATATAATGTCTTCTTTCTTTCTTTGACATTCGTTGTGCTAGCCGGTCAATTTCCATTTCATTACTGTTACTTATTACACATTTATTTGAATAGCATGACATCTCATACGGCAGTAAGACACCCCTTTCTGCCGTCGTCAGAGACGGCAATTAAATTAACGTAATTTTTCATACATTGTTATGTAATTACAAAAATCATTCGTCAAACGCTTCTACGGTATAATTTGACGTTTCTGTGTACCTACGGTGGTTAGGATAAATTCAATATATACCTAGTCTTCTTCATCGAGTGGATGGTCAACCTGACCAATCCTTGTGTCAGAGTTATCGAGCCGCCAAAGGCCTCTGACATGGCTCAAGTAACGACTACTATCCGTAGAAAGTAAACGGGACCGACCACTTAACGTGCCCTCCGAAGCACGGAATCATCTTACTTTTCGGGCAATCAGGTGATTCAGCCTGCAATGCCCTAGCCAAACTGAGGACAGCCTCACAAAGAGATTTTTGTGAGATATTGTTGTCCCCACCGGGAATCGAACCCGGAACCTCCGGATCGTGAGCCGGGCGTTCAAACCACATGACCACGGAGACTGTTATCTTCCTAGTTATTTCTTTATATGAAGTATAATTTACGAAACTTATTCTTAAAGATTTCATGTCTTTGGTCTTTGGTTATGTGATTTTACTTGTCATAAATACTTTAAAAAATGACTTGATTCACTTTCATTATGAAACCACATGTCATATTCGCCGCATTTCACCCTCTGTACTCTGTCCCTATAGTTAAACTCGATCGGTCATCTCAGATAACAGAATGACTCAAGTTTTGTCATAGTTTGTGTTATATCTTGTTGAGGTAGGCTCCTATACTAGTAATACATAGTATGTTATACTTGTTGTTATGTTATGTTAGGGCCTTAGTAATAAACGCGTATTAAGAACATTTTAGCTATCAAATGGTTTGTCACTTTCTGACATACGCAATTCTCCGAAAAGCAAAAGAGACAAAACACATTGTAACAGTGTTTTAGTCGCAAAGCGTTTATTAATAAGGTGGCTAATGTTTAGGATTTCTTCTTAGCTTCAGAGATAGTCGCTTGTCGGTGGAGTTCTTTCCATTTTTCTTTCTCCTATGTCCTCAACTATTAATACGACACTACCTTGCCATTTTCTTTCAGTCTTCTTCTTCTTTATCGAGTGGATGGTCAACCTGACCAATCCTGGTGTCAGAGTTATCGCCATAGGCCTCTGACACAGCTCATGTAACGACAACTATCAGTAGAAAGTAACCGGGACAGACAGCTTAACGTGCCCTCCGAAGCACGGAATCATCTTACTTTTCGGGCAATCAGGTGATTTAGCCTGCAATGCCCTAACCAAACTGAGGTCAGTCTCACAAAGAGATTTTTGTGAGATATTGTCCCCACCGGGAATCGAACCCGGAACCTCCGGATCGTGAGCCGAGCGCTCAAACCACAAGACCACGGAGGCTGTCTTTCAGTCAAAATAGGGTATATGTATGCTCCTCGGTTTAACGTTCCCAAATGATTTGATGCAATAAGAATATAATTCAGCAGCAGTAACACAATACCCGTTAAATAATATAATACAGACATTTTGATGAATTTCCACAAGCAAAAATTTAACAATATCATCGATTCTATATGTGGTCCGAAAACATTGGTTCGATATAGGCGAATAAATCGCAGAATAACCTAGTTTTCCGTACAAAATAACTGCAAAATTTCGGGAATCCACCGGTTATGTACTGAGGGCTGTATGTGCTGATACATAGGCTTATGTACTGCGGTGTGCCCCCCCCTCGTCACACGCCCCCTGGCCCCCTCTCCGCGGGTAGCGTGTAGTGCTTCCACCCGCGACACCGCGCGGTGACAGTCGCTGTTATCGATACTCAATATTCAGTTTTGTCTATAGCAGCACTTCTTTTTTATGATGACTTGGTGATTGTGCTTAAGAACTGTGCTTGGTATACTAAAAGGAATTGCTTTAGTGAAGGAAACTGCTATGGAAAGGGCTTTGTAAATCTGTTTTGTAGCATTTTCTTTAACAAATATGAATAAATATATACGAATTCGAAATGTATACTTAGTTATTTGACGGCGAAATTTATCTAAACTCTCAATAGATTAAGTTTTTTGAACATCGAAAGTCATCAAAATTTTTACTGCAAAACAAAAAAAAAGAGTTTTTTTAAATCAAATTTAAAATCATCTGTATTACACAACTACATAACAAACATCAACTATACATCCACCTACACTCCCAAACATCAACTACAAATCGATATCGATATCGACATGATGATCGAACGCCCAACTAGCGGCAATCAGGTGGTAGTCAGCGTATAATCATTAAATACCCACGCGAGGGGTGCGATGACGCCCGCGGCTCCACCGGGGTGGCACCACCCTAGCCCAATTATGAAAATACAAAATACGAATTCTGAACGTCAAAGGACCATAGCGCGGAGCACAAAAACCACTATTATGGAACATCGATTTGAACAAAAAAGTTTGGAGCATGGAGATGTTAGGTGTCTAATTTCCGACACTAGGGATGGCCACTAACTTACGCGAACTTAGAAAAAATACTAAGTTTTAGATCATGTAGGCTTTTAGGGTTGCCATAACTCGAACTTTCTAGTAAAAAACTGAATACTGTTCTGTATTGTTAGGCTATTTCATGCCATTGCTAGGCAAAGGCCACCTTCCACACCTGATTATTACCAAACTATGGATTGTACATGAGAAAAAGGACGAATATTATATAATAATGCAACTAGTAACCTATTTTTATTAAAATAATTTCCACCGATTTAACTATGTCCAGGTAAAAACCGGATAACCGGATAGCCGGTAATAGTATAAGAGTGAAAAAAAAAATTGTTTATTTGAACGCTATGAACTCTGGAATTTTTAGTCGGGTTGAATATCTCTTTTTTCTTTGAATTTACATTTAATGAATTTCATAGGATTTTTTATCCCATTTTTTGTACAGGAATGGGAACAACGCTGGTTGTACCGCGGCGCGTTGCTCGTCAGCTTTATTATATTAGTACAGACAATTTTCCATCGATTTCTCTATTAACCCTCTATTATATCCAGGTTATAAAATGGAGCATGAAATTGTAGGCAGGTATTAATTACATATATAGGTACTTTTGTTAAATTGTTTCTATAAACTAATATAAATGACACAATGACAAAAATTGGAGAAGTCTACAATGGAAAAGCGACTTTTGATCTGTAGTGGGATTTTACAGAGGGGTAGTATTCATGCGAATTTAAAAGACTTAATCAAAAATATTGCACAAAAAACAATCCTTGTTGTAATCTCACTGTGCAACTGCCGAAAAAGCAGACACTGGGATTTAATAAAAATGAATATTATTAAAATATAACATCTTTTACTATATATAAAAAACACCCAAAAAGCAAATTAATATTAACTCAAACTCTATTACTAATACCGAAATATCTTTTAAAAACTTTTTTTTAAATAAAAAACTTTTCCCAAAAAAAAGATTTAAAAAAATCAACCAAAAAAAGACTATCGACTATCACATTAACACCCAAGCACATCCTTATTCCTAATACGAAGTGACGTATCAACGAGTACGGGTCATTCATACCCGGCGTTTTGATTAGACGTGCGCCGGTGGCGAGTGATAGGGTTAGCTATAAGTTAGGTGTGGTCATGGAAGACTTTGGCAGTGCGAGTGTTATTGTTGCTACAAAAGTGCGTATTTGTTATCAAATAGTTTATCCCTTTCCAACATACACTGTTTGAAAAAGAATAAAAGAGACAAAACATTTTAAAACAGTGTTCAATTTTATAGCAAAATAAACATGTATTTTTTTATTTTTGCCAAAAAACTGTTTTTGATTAGAAATATAGAACATAATAAAATTGTGGGTACAAACTCTTTTTGTCGTTTTTCTGTAATTCTATTTAGCGCCTAACATACGAATGTTTAAAAAGTTCGTTTTAAATTATTCTTTTTGGTAGAAAATTAAATAAAATGTTAAATAAACTGCTTTTGTTTTTTTAAGCTTGTTTAAGCGCTAAAAACATATTTAGGCTTACATGTTTTACAAAAAAAATCGTTCTTTATGTAGCCTAAGTCTTACTCAAACGGTAATTTACTAATGATAGATAGATAGGTACAAAGGTTTATTTAAAATTTTACTTACCTATTGTTAACACTATTAGTCACCATTTTTAACCATCAGTTAACTTTAACCAACGTTTAAAATCGCCTACAAGGTATACTATTCTCTAAAAATGTCGCAGATACAACGTATTTTCATTGCAGTCACCAACTAGCCATACCTCTATACG
This sequence comes from Cyclophora albipunctata, assembly GCA_963082685.1. Classification (NCBI taxonomy): domain Eukaryota; kingdom Metazoa; phylum Arthropoda; class Insecta; order Lepidoptera; family Geometridae; genus Cyclophora; species Cyclophora albipunctata. The sequence goes on along the minus strand of OY720138.1, from coordinate 5,187,392 downwards.
GCACGGGTGGCAGATAGCCAGACAACACATAATTACTCCCACATCAAAATCTTGATTCAAACCAACTTTTGTGGGGCATTTTTGCCCCCCCACGGACCGCGGGGGGTTGCCCCCAACCTCCCCGTAATACCATAACAGGCGCGAGCTATGACGAGATTATCTGTGTAGTGTACATCACTATAGGTGTATGTAGCGTACTGTGTACACCTCCTATATAGTTATGTGTTCCTGGTACATAGCAATCATTGTACATGGCCTGCATTGATTCATCGCATGATACTGACGCCCCGGTCCAATGACTCGGTTCGGCAAAAATACTAATTTGTTTTTGCTAACTGTTGTATGACTTTTATACAAGTAAAAGGTAAAAAGACGTAAAGATTTATTACAGAATCGGCTATAGAGGATTACTTTTTTTTTGTGAGAAGAAAATCGGAAGGGAATTGTCAATTCTTAATTCAAACTTTGAAATCACTCAGATACGTATATTAAATCCCACCAAAAACATAAATGTAAAAAAGGAGAGCCAAGTTCAATACAAAAATTATGCATGGCTATGGGCTTCGCTGCAAAAAGAATGGAGATCTAAATGAGGGCCAAGTTCTAGGCAATATCTCAATATGTATTTATAGGAACAAAATAACATTATGAACAAGTATTGAACTCTATTTCTTCTCTTTATTCGATACCTATGACAATTGCTGTTATTTAAAAATGTGAGATCTTAAAGTGAGTTAGATTTGACTTGACCAGTTTTCATTACAGCAGTCATTTTATAAAGTTATTAAACATATAACAACAAACTGGCCAAGTTAAATCTAACCCACTTTAAGATCTCACATTTTTAAATAACAGCAATTGTCATAGGTATCGAATAAAGAGAAGAAATAGAGTTCAATACTTGTTCATAATGTTATTTTGTTCCTATAAATACATATTGAGATATTGCCTAGAACTTGGCCCTCATTTAGATCTCCATTCTTTTTGCAGCGAAGCCCATAGCCATGCATAATTTTTGTATTGAACTTGGCTCTCCTTTTTTACATTTATGTTTTTGGTGGGATATCATTACTTTTTGTAAAGAAAACTAGGTATTGATATTTACTGTTTTTTCTTGCGTTTCCGCTGCATAGGTACTTTGGTTCGTTCGCATTTTAAATTGTATCGTATAGCGCTTGTGAGCCGCGCGCTGCCCCCGCGTACGAGTAAGGACTCACGAAGCGGTTTTCACCCGTGCCCGCCGCGGTGGCGGAATGGAGTTTTATTTTCAAAACTCACGAGACCGGAGTTTTGTGCGGTTACGCAGCCGTCGCGGTTGCGATTATCGCCCGCAAACTTGGCGGTTGATAATCGCAAGACGGGCGGTTAAACGATCAGTTGAGTTCCAGACCGTCATGGACACACACCAGAAACTACTACGCAACGAGTAATAACAAGTCACTGCAAAATGGCGTCGGATTTCTAACCTCCCCCCCCGCCCCCCGCTGTCCACGCGCGGTCGCCCGCCAACCGACCGCAGAACGCGCGGGTGCAACCCGCCGCGGCTGCGGGACCGCGACCCGCGCCCGCCGGTACAAGATGACCGCTGGAGCAGCGGGACCCGCAAACAATCGCACACGCCGCGGGCGTAAAACGCGTCGTGAAATGTGCTTTAAGTTTTTACATAAATATCTGTATTCTACAAAGGCTGCGGGCCCGCAACCGCGGCGGGCACGGGTGAAAACCGCTTCGTGAGTCCTTAGCCTACAAGTGCAAGGCGCGAGCGAGTTCAACCAGCATTCTTAAATTAGTCAATACATACATTATATCGGTAACAATAATACATCGCTTTACTACCATGCAGGTATAAACCAACCGACCCGCTAAATTTTTACCAAATCGCTACCGCTTATAATTGTGTACTATTCATCAGAGCGTGACGCTGATTGGCTGGGGCGACGGTGGACCGACCGCGTCATAAGTACCTACCGCGCGCCGCCGACGACACACCGTTGGCCGGTTGTTTAGCGCGAAATTTAAATTTTTTTGAATGGGGACACCACTTATTTTTTTTACTTAACTTTACGTTTATATTGCAGTTAAATAGCAAATATAATAATACATATATTGGGATAGTTTCAAATATCTGCTTTTTATAGTAACGGTTCCAACGCTACAATTAAAAAATATATTTTTTGTATGGGGGACCCCCCCTATTTTTTAACTATTTTATATTTTTAGATTTTTTCTTACGCTTACACACAATTACCGAGCTAGATTCCAAATTTCATCCTTCTAGGTCATCTGGAAGTAGGTTAGGTTTAGGTACTATATGTCAGTCAGTCAGTCAATACTAAAATTTACGACTTTCTGACGTTCATATCTTTATAACCGTTTGAGCTAGCTTCATGAAATTTGGGTTTCTAGATGTCCTAATGGATATAATTAAACACACGAAGTTTCATGTGTTTACGTTAAATAGGTTTTGAGTTATAGAAGGGTCAAAAGTGGCACCAAATGGTTCGTGTAATATTACACTCGGCGCTGGCTAGCCGTTCCTTTGCTTGAACTTGGCTTGACACGCTGCCGCGTGTCTAGATCGTCTTAACTAATTAACGTAGTTTTTCATACATTCATTGAGGTCGGATTGCACAAGCATTCCGGCTAAATATGTTTTTAAAAACAAATGACGATCGTTTTAAATAGTGTCTATTTGGTGCAGCATAAAGTACAAAATTGAATAAACAACTTTTGTTTTTAAACATATTTTGCCGCCAAATAAACTTAAGAATGTTTGTACAATTCACCCTAAATCTCTACTACGAGTAATATAAGGAAGCATTTTACGTCTCTGATTACGGGCGTTAGTCTATTAACTTAGTTTAGCTGTAATAGTATTCAACAAGAAATATATTTTATACAAGCAGCGCCCCGCGGCTTTGCCCGCGTTGAGCCCGTTCCCGTAGGAATTTTCGAAATTCCTTTCTTAGTGTGCACTTACGTCACTTGAAGAACCTTCCTGCCAAATTTCATGTTTCTAGGTGTAGCGGTGTAGGCTGTGCGTTGATTATCAGTCAATCAGAACTTTGAATTTTATATATATATAGAAGATAGAAAATCTGCGTGAACTATAATACGAAGCAAGAAATAATAAACAAAACTTGAACGACTCAAAAGTTGAAAAGTTTACTTCGCGATACAGTTTTCGCGAATTTTCTTGTCACTTGAGTTCAGTTTATTTAAGTATCTAAGGTACTTATTAACTGCAAACTATAGTTACTTAAGAGAGTTAAAATGTAGACCAATGTAGTCGATTTTCAGCAGAACACGATTCCGTTTGAAGAGGAAAAAGGTTTAGTGATTTCATTCTTTTATTACCCCATCACTGAACACTTTTATTCAACTGAAGAAGTTGTATTTGGTTGAAAAATTGGGGTTAGTTTTTTTGTTAAAAGTTTGTTTGTTTGTATGTTCGAGCTAATCTCCGGAATTACCAGTCCGATTTGAATAATTCTTTTTGTAATAGAAAGCAACATTCAACGGGAACATTATAGGCTATTTTTCATCCCGAAATTCCCATGGGAACGGACACAACGCGGGTAAAACCGCGGGGCGCTGCTAGTCTCTTATATAGTATAACTAAAGTTAAGTTTTAACTTAATACAATTCCTAAATGTATTGATTAAAATATGCATGTCATTTAAGAGAGTTTGTAATAGTTACGTTAAATAATGCACGTACAAGTGATGAGGCCCTGTGTCGCATCGATATAACTAAAAATCGTTTCGCTACAAAACACTGAATAAATAATTAAGCACCCACATTTAGTTTAGCGAAAACTAGGTGCAGAAACCGCATCGTTACCGCCGCTCCGGTAAAGTAGGTACAGTACTCCCAAAGTGATAATGCGCATAGCAATCTTCGCCAGTGGTCGTGTTTCCGGAAACAACCGAATAATTTAATAGTAAGTGCCCTAACTAATGCACTTCAATTTAGCATCTAGTGCGATAGAAATAGGAGTCAATATCAATCAATAACAAGTTTGAACGGTCCGCGGCGGTTGACGGGTGCCGCCGATGAGTTGAAGGTCAGTCAGTTGTCTTTAAGTATTGGAAGTGCCCGCACGTGTTCTTTTCATGTGGAAATATATAGAGCTGATATTACACACCCTTCTTGGTTTTATTTCGTTGGTAAGTTTAAAATTTTCAACTTTAATTATGTTAGCTGCATAATCATAACTCATGAGTGTGTATCGATCATATCAGTCATTCTTTATTATTTTCTTATCTAAATTTAAATTCGAAAATTTGAATACTTTATTTGTATAAATTTGAATACTTAATTTTAATTGATTTTGAATATTTTTTTTGCTCATTTGACATATTCATTAGACATTTTGGAACCATATAATATGTAATTATTCGTAATTATTTACAATAATATTGAATTTTTCTTTACTTTTAAATCAAATAACTGTTCCTATCTATATCACATGGAACATTTTTATACATAAATTTAATAGAATGTTACAACTCCGCCAATTTCATCTTCTTTCAGATCGAATCCTTCCAGAATGGATAAATTTAAACGTGGGAAGCCGCTAAACTCACAAGCACGGCAAATGGTATTTAATGTGTACCTTTATTTCTTAAATGAAGCTAATGTATTCAAAAAAGACCATGACGGTTATTTTAAAAAAGTTCAGGAGCGTGTGACAAAATCTACAGGAATTTCACGCCGAACTTTGACTAATATATTGAACGAAAAAAGGCAAAATCAATCAATGAAATTGTCCACACCGAAAAAAGGAAAACCTAAAAGTAGGTTTCGGCTAGGACTTGATGATTTCGACTATTGTGTAATTCGAAATATGATATACAATTTTCAGTTGACGCTCAAAGAACTCCCAACTGTAAATAATTTGAGAAATGAGTTAATCGAAGCTATTAATTTCAAAGGCTGTGTAGAAACTTTAAGGCTTATCTTGAAAGACATGGGGTTTAGGTTTCTGAAAACTGATACCAATCGACGGTTACTTATGGAAAAGACAGATATACGTTTAAAAAGGATCAAATATCTCCGAGAAATACAGAAGCTGAGAAATGCTGGTAGAAACATAGTATTTATGGACGAGTCATACGTGCATACATCGCATACTAAAGGTAAAACTTGGCAAGACAGCAGCAAAAAAGGTATTAAACAACCCATTTCTAAAGGAGAGCGAATTATTATTGTACATGCAGGCAATGAAAAAGGCTTCGTCTCAGGGGCTTTAATGTTACATAAATGTGTCGACTCAGAAGGTGACTATCATAAAGAAATAAACGCCGAACGTTATCAAACTTGGCTACGCAATCAGTTGATTCCCAACTTGCCTCCTAATAGTGTGTTGGTAATTGATAACGCCCCATATCATAATAAGCTGTCCGTGAAACCACCAAACTCAAATACACCCAAACCACAAATGATTGCGTGGTTACAACAACACAATGTTCCTCATGACCCAAATAAACTCAAACCTGAATTGTACAAAATTATAAAAATCCACAAAGAACAATACACAGAATTTGCCATTGACCGTATAATGGAGGAGCATGGGCATAAAATTGTACGATTGCCACCATATCATCCCGATTTCAACCCCATCGAAAACATTTGGGCGCAAATAAAACAACACGTTGCCAAACGAAATATTGCAATGAACGTTACGTCAGTTAAAGAAGCTATTTTAGAAAAAATCAACAATATAAGTTCGGAAGAATGGAAAAAAGTTCGTGATCATGCCCTTAAATGCGAAGATGAGTATAGGAAATATGACCCAAGAATCGATAGTTATTCAGATGAAATTATTATTTACACAGGAGATAGCAGTGATACAAGTGAAATTGAAGACCTTGATGAAAATTCCGATGACTCTATGATGTCAGGAATAGAGAATCTCCCCGATTCTGATTAAATAAAACTTTTTTTTCGTAATATAAATCTTCTTTTCATTTAAACCTCCTTTTTTCCATCGTTAAACCAGCTCCCAGCTTTCATTACATATTATATATATAAGAAATACGACCGATGCCGACCACTGGCGAAGAATTGTCTGCGCATTATAACTTTGGTTGTAACCACTCTATATACATATCGTCTTCCGACGCTCGGGGAATACGACCGTTGCCGAACAGTGACGAAGATTTCTATGCGCATTATCACTTTGGGAGTACTGTACCAGGCAAGCAGAAGCGCTGTGGAGGCGTGGATACTCACTCGCATTATGGGGGAGGCGACGACGCCGACCTCGAAAAACCGAATGGGGGTCTCGAAAAGCATCGCGAATTTCACAAAGCTTCCTAGTTACCAAGGGTATCGTGGGGAGACGCGGTTAGCAGTCGGCGCCTACTTGTGCTCTTTGAAGTGTGATAAACTGAGCGCGTTCGTACTAAATATGGATGTGTACGTGGGTGCGTACTGCGTACCGCCTGGGGATTCCTGTTCCCCTAGTACGTACCGTGTACGAGATTTATAATATAACGTTCAATTTGGAACATTTTCCCTTTTACTTAACGTATAGGATTATGATTATTCAATAAGCTTGCTTATTGTTAATTTAACTTCGTCATGTTCGTAATGTTAACAACGAATGTGATGCTAATAACATCATTTTCTTTTGTTCTCAATGCTCCAAACAGTTGCCTTCATAACTTTAGTTTATGATAAAACATCGCGCTATTTCTCAATTTTAGTGTAAAAAATGTGGTCTAACATCAACCGCCCGAAAATGTTTCAAAAAGAATTTCTTTCAACTTATCAGTATTGAACCTTCAACAAAGAAAAAGCGCTCCGATTTTTGTCTCAGCAAAAAAATACTAGGGATCTTTATCAGATCCGGGCCTGGCCCAACTCACAGTGACGTGTAGGCATACCCAGATTAAGAAAAATTCTCGTAACGTAAAAACCGGGGCTTGGCGAGCCCTGCCTGTAATTTCAGCCCCCGGGGCCCGTCTCGGGCGTCTGGCTGCTCAAGTAATTACACCCCGTGCCACCCCGACACCCCCAGGATAAGTAAAAACAATATTTTTACGCGCACCGACCAGGGCACCAGAAGTGACAGATATAAATTGGGGGTGAAAATGGAATTAGTGCGTGCTTCCTCGGTGTCTGGCGTGACTTCTCGCTGTTATGATTGCCTGGTGATAACAATCATTACGCGTGTGTACTCACTCGCTCGCTTCACTTGCATTATTGGAACAGTTTTCTTTCAAATTGGTTTAGTATTTTTCTTAATGGATTATTTTGGATGCCTTCTTTCTATATTAATGTGTGGAGTGTCTGAACCGAATTTAATAAAGGAGGTTCTCAATTCTGATGTGTTCTATTATTAATACCATCCAAACCAAATGTTTAGGCTTTGTTCAGACTATTTAGTAGATGGTTTATGTCAAGTTGCACAAAATCGGTCAAGCGGGTCTTAAATTCCCACAACGCGGGTAAGAAGTCTATCATATTTTATAGTATAGCAATCTATAGTATAACACTATATAGTATAGCATACTATAGAAACGCAATCTATAATATTAAAAGTATTGAAATGGACGACATTGTTACACAAACAGTTATAAAAATAACGTTTTCTAAAAATATAAGAGTGGCAACTTTAAGAAGTTGTACAAATGCAGGAGTCAGCTTAAACCTATTTCGCAAGCAGGCTGAATGATCTACCTAGATACCTCGGTTGCAAAACGCTGTGTGTAATAATTGTTTTTAACTTTTCAGTTATTAATATTTTCGTACAAACGAAGGGATATAACAATATTTTATTATTAGCAGGCGCCCACGATTACACGCTATTTAATTGGACAAGCCAGTTGGCACAGTGGCAGTGAGAGCGCTTACTGTGTCGGGGGTTGCGGGTTCAATTCCCGCACGGAGTCAACAATATGTGAAGACATAGTTGTTGACGACGACGTCTGGGTGTCAATAATATATTCTTATAACGTATGTGTGTATGTATTATGTAGTAGTATCAGTGAGATAGATTCCATAATACAAGCTTAGAGCTTAGTTTGGGTCTAATTAACCGTGAATGAATTTGTCCGGGTATATTTATTTATTTATTAAAACAGATTTTTAACAGACTTAATAGACGGAGGAGTTCCTCAAATCATGTGAATATTTTTAATTACTTATTTTGTATGTTTGTTAACTCATTATCTCCATTGTTAATGAATCGATTTCAAAAATTATTTCGGTATATGCCAAGGTATATTGATCCTTGGCCGATTCCAAGGTATTTGTTCACATAAAAACCTAGTATGAAGTCGGATTTTTGTTAAATAAGTTATCAAATGTTAAAACCTCATAACAAAAAGTTTCGTAAGAAATACTGCCTATCTAGGCATCCTTGAATTTGTCCTAAGTTTAGGCAGGTCTTGCATAGATATCAGCGCAAACAATGTAAGGTATACGGAATGCAGGCGCGCGTTGAATAATGTAGCGGACACTACCTTGGTGTTATGACGCCCTGGTACCTCGCTGCGGTGTGGGTGGATGTTTATTTTCAATGTTGGCTAAATTTTCATCAAAATTGATACAGTACAAGCCATTGTTTACGGAGGCAGGCACAAATATTCATTTCTAAAATCAAAAATTTAAATCTAGTGGCTTTCTCAAAAATTTAAGAATCTTCTTCGGTTAAGTAAAGGCAGATAAAGGTTTCTAAAAAAAATCAAATCATCATCATTTCGTTGTTACCTTATGACGCTGCGATTACGCAAAGCGACGCAACACATTACACTTAAAGCCCAGCCTAAGTTTAAGTACTAACCTAACCCCAACAAGGCAATCCTATCACCAAAATGGCAGACCAAACTTAGCTAAAGGTTACAAATACAAGTGGAACAAGAGTATAGTGCGGGTCGCGTGACGTTGTATTCCTTGTATACTCGTATCACTACATACTCGTAGTTTCCGCTGTCTGTCCCTATGTATGCTTAGATCTTTAAAACTACGCAACGGATTTTGATGCAGTTTTTTTAATAGATAGAGTGATTCAAGAGGAAGGTTTATGAGTATAAAAATTCCCGAAATTCCCATGGGAACGGGCACAACGCGGGTAAAATCGTAAGCCGCTGCTAGTTTGCATGAAAGGTGTCACACTGACCCGCAGCCAGTCCGCACCCGCCACAGAGCATAGAAGCACCGCGCTGTAGGAGAGCGCGGTGCTTCTATGCTCTGTGGCACCCGCACTACGTGTGTTACTCTTAAACAATTAATGTGATCCCTAATTCGCAGCCTCTGTAGCATTTAACTCCATCCATTAAGGGTTAAATTATGCATCCCAACTTGAAAACGTGACCTACTTAACTATATGTAGACACGACCCTACTTAGGTATAATCGGTTGGGTCTAGGTAGAGTGCTAGGTTCTAGCTATGTTTAGTACCTATAGGGTGTATAGGTACGGCTAGCAAGGTCGCCCGGCGCCTCATTGGTCACTCAACGTTGGGTATAATATGGATTGGCTTAGAATATATTTTTTGTTTTTGCTGGCGTTTTGTTTTTGTTGGCGTTTTGCTGGTTTGGCGAATTTGAGTTTATTTAGGGCTTGACTAGGTATCTGCCTGCACCTATGTAAACACTATCTTCTAGTCTAGACTGTCTATATTTATCTATAGGTAAGTACTAATATAATCTATTTATACGATTATATAAACGTGAAGAGTTAATTTTTTGGTTTTTGTTTGTTTCAATGCGCTAATCTTAAAAACTACCCATCCGATTTGAATAATTATTTTTGTAATGGATAGCTACATTCAACGAGAAGATTAGGCTATTTTTTTATCCAGAAATTCCCACGGGTACAGGCACATCGCGGCTCAAACCGCGGGGCGCTACTAGTAATAAAATACAGATGTATAATTTCTTTCTTAATTAAACGCCCTAATATTCTAGGACTTTAAGTCGAAATTGGAAAAATCCTTTTTATATGAAAGCCACATTCAAGAGCAAGGTTCTAGATTATTTTTATCCCGAAATTCCCACGGGAACGGGTAAGTATAACGCGAAGCGCTGTTAATCTGCTTACAAACTAAGTCAATGTATTCATAGCTAGCTCGAATATGATAAAATGGCAACTTCACATAGAGTTACTCAGTTCATAAGGTTTTGTAAGATCCATGTAAGTAAGTAAGTAATTAAGTATTATCCCTGTAAGGTAATCTGTATAATCCCATGGCATATCCCCTTATATGACAGCACTCAAAACAAGCTGTTAAGACCTCAAAATAATGACAACTTAAGCTCATAAGTAAAATAAGTTATAACTTAACCCACAAGTAGTATAAGCCTGTAATGTCCCACTGCTGGGCAAAAACCTCTCATCTCACTGAAGATATCAGTACAGTGAGGAGGATTAGGCGTAATCACCACGCTTGCCTAATGCGGGTTGGTGATCTCAAACACGAGCCATGGGTTTGAAAAGTAACCTACAATATAATATTAAGGTTTATTTTAATAGCCTTACCCAACTAGGCCTCAAAGACCTCATAACTTCTCATTTTTCCCATTCCAAACCCAAGATCCAACTTGCTAAAGTGGTTAATTGATACAGAATGAAAATTCATTAGTTTCTCGTTTGGTCTAAACGAAACAGTCCGTCTCGACCTAGCATTTTATATCCATTTAACGAAAGGCATGTCCATTTAGCATCAACGCCGAGTAACCGCATGTCATTTGAGACTCCGCCATTTGCAAGGCGAACCGCCTGAGCCGCGGGAAAACTTACTTTGGCGCCAATTTCGATGCGACCGTCTAACTAACCGGGCGAGTGCTGAGAGTCACCGCGGCCATTATCCTACCAAGAACAGACAACCACCGCACATCGGCCGCACTGCATCGTAACGGGTGTCATTATAAATTCCTTTAATTATACCATTTTTACTGCGCTTTATAGTAGCCTGCGAAGCCATGGCGGGGACTGGCCGTATTATTTTATAAGTGCCATCGCGGTGTTCTCAGCCTTGGCATGTTTATGATGACCAGTTTAACAAGACCTCCTTCCTGTACACAGCTCCAACTGAACGAGGCTCTTCGCAGTTTGGCCTAGTTCATGTGCAGGATATGAAGTTTGCGTTATCTAGAATCTAGGAAGGCTGTAAAATAAACGTTACCTTAGGTAGGACATGCTGAAGAAGCGCCCCGGCTTTCCTTTTCGCTGCCATCTTGCTTTTGGTTCACTCACAGCGCACAAGTCTTTGGTTATTTGTTTTTAATTAGTGGCCATTTCGCTTTGGTATTGAATTCTAGAGATCAAAGGTTAGTAAGTGAAGTCAATTTTCGTAATACTTCGACGACGTGTGACCGTTAAAGTAGGTTGCGTTAGGAATGCGACAAAAACGCTGTGGTAGCAAATAGTTGAATCACGTTACGAACAAAGACTTGAATAGATCATCGCAGAGATACTCGAAATATATTGATTTAAATAAATATGTGTGTGTTTGAAGGGTGCACCGGGGTTGGTTGCGTAAGGTCAGTCATCAGTGGCGCGCATTTCATTTTCGAAAAGAGGCTACTTTTTGTCGAGGGCGCTATGCTCAGCTCCCCTATTTGCACAATACTTTTCAATAGCTGGGCATATTGTTTGCAAGCTGAACGCTGTACGAACTATGCAAGCTTTATGGATCGTTTTTCGAAAACAAAATGGTTGATAGTTCCTGTTTCAATAAGAGTTTAACAGTCGTTTGTGTTCCCGATAATTTGATTTTAACAACTTCAAAATGGAAGTAACATTCACAATAAAGATTATATTTCCTTTTTACTTCATTAATGAAAGAGAGGCTATTAGAGAAATGGAATAAAAACAAAAGAAACAAAAATCCGAATGAAAAAAGTACCAGGAGTGCAGAACTACTGCGAAGCTTTGAGCAGATTAAATCGCAAAGGGGCTCTCATTCTCATGCTGCGCGCGATAACGGGCATAACCCACTCCACGCCACGTAGAGACGGGACTAAAATGTCACTTTAATATTGAAGTCAAAGTTTGCCAACGATTTTATGTACCATGCACTGTGTTATGAAACCCTAGTTCATCGACACATGAGTGTTATCACTCAAAGCGACTTTGTTACAAAGATATGCCATTTCTAATCTCTAAAAACTTCTAAATAGGGTTGCTAATATAGACTGAATTTATATTTACTAATAACCATTGGAATTGTTAATCATAATCCATTTTTAGGTCCAAAACTGGAAAAAATGTAAAGGGTAGCATTGCAATTAGGGTTGTAAAGAATTAGCCACTAAACGAAATAGGTCAGTGCACTATTACCGATAAACACAACATTATTGTACTGGCACTAGTTTATCAAACCGTTAGGCTTCTAATCTTGCTAGTTTTTAGCGCAACGAATTCAATTCTTTTGAAGAATGTCTAAACTTATGATCTTGTAAAAGCAAGATAAATAGCAAAATATTTATGAAAAAATCTGGGGAAAACGATTTAACAAAAAATATGTTATTTCATCATTATTATCATCCTGCGTTTATATTTTTTTCAAAATCTTCAAGTTACAGGCATAGTATAGTGTGTATCTTTTTTGTTCATCATTAAACCTATTGAACAAAAAGCATTTGCCATTTTCCCAAAAATCCTCGAATGACTCCAACCTGTCCTAGATTTCATTAAACCAATAACAAACAATAAGAGAGAACTAACAAAGGGCGTATTACCGAGGAGCCATTGTCCACGATTGTCCCTTTTATTAAAAAAAATAATAATTAAAACCCACAATACTGAAAACAGATGCGTTTCAGATTGCATAATACAAAGTTTTAATGCAAACAACCTTTTTGTACCGTTATTGGTGAAGTATTTGAAAATAGAATTAGAGGAATAATAGATAATTTGTTTTTCGATTGTTTTGGTAAGATAATTTAGGCTAAACAAATGAAAAATCTTGACAATAAACAAAAAAAAAACAGAAAATGAAATCAAAATCAGTACCCAAGCTATCGAACTCGTATTAGGAACCATATCACAATGTTTTCAAAATGATCCAATCATACAGGAGCAATAAAAGTGCAGTAAGTTACCAGAGCAACATGCCACAATAGGCAGTTTGTTATCAGCAACTGTAAGGACCGTGAACGATTTGATTAGCTCGACGCGCGCTTGCACTCCGAAATTACTTTCAAACTTGGAAGGTTTGAACTCCTAGCAAAGGCTGGTTGCCTGGTATCATAAAATTATATGTGATCAAATAACTTGAGCTCAATTTGATCATACACTTGGCTAACTTAAATTAAGTATGATCAAACTAAAATATTATAGTTAATTAGTAATATTGTTTTTAGTTATGAACTATGAACTATTTTATACAAGGTAAGAATTCTGTGTTAGCAATTTAATAACATCAATTCGGAAGACACAGTAATTAAACAAGAGGATAAACAAACAAGACCGAGACCTTCATAAAATGGCATAAAAACCAGGAAACATGAAAGATAATGAAAGACATTAGCCGGTTCGTCTAATAAATTCACTAAAACAATGCCTCGTCTCATGTCGTGACAAAGGACAGGTCTATCGACAGACTAATTACGATTTTTTTGCCGTCGACTAATACCAAGGCTGCATAGTACTTACTCATCGAGTTCCTATGTCCATTCCTGACGATCTATGCAAACCTGCCATACAAAAACTAGTTGCCAACTTAGCGTGTTTCAAAAACAACCTCTTTTAACAGACACACACGTTTTTGGGTATGAAAAAGTGGAAATGTTACGAAAATCTAACCTTTGATCAGTTTTTGGGTGTAATCGTTGTGTTATTTTGGAATTGGGAGATCGTGTTTTCGCGAGTAAGTTGGAGGGACGAGGTACGATACGTCCGCTCGTGGCGGGAGTCGGAGGAGTACTGCCGGCCGGAGGTGCGTGCCGTCCGGCCGCCACCGTTCTCCCCTCGACCCCACACCGAATGCATCAATGACACTCCATACATACGCACAATCCGAACCGAACACTATGGACTATGGGGATCGATACATGCGATAAATATTTTTTGCAACATTTTCACACAAAACCGTTGACAGACAAAGAGCGATCTATAAACTTTGGAACGCCGTTCATTTTCCTATTGTCCCTGCACTAACCTCAACTGAAGAACAGATTTGAAATAGTTCTAATGTTCTGTCCCCTAATTCCAAATTCAAATTGTCCACCCACAATGAAGGTTTTAATTAAGTGAGTTGTAATTTTTGAGGTGCGTTCCCATAAACGCAGAAATCACTTGCATGTACTGTGATAATGATGATGTAATTAACGCACGCACACAACCAACCTTGCCTTATAGGAGTGTACATTAACGTACATATACGTACACATACGTACACTACTTACTGTAATGCCTGTATGCACAATTGACGTAAAGTGACGTGTACATAAGCGAGTATGTAAGCGAAAATCGATGTAGTAATGATAAAGGCTTTTGGACAGCGGGCTTTTAAAATAAGTCTATGAAACATCGCACGGTTGCTCGTATGAATGTTTTAAGTTACGTGAAATACTAATCCTTTATTAAAGCTATGTTTCCAGCAGATTTATACCAGTACTCTGTTGCTATGCTACGTTTCATGTGATTGGTGGACATCGCCATTATGAGTAGACACAAAATGAAACATAGCAATGTAGCTTAGCATAGCTCTGAGCGAACGGCACTGAGGCCCTACTTTTAGTATAATGTAACTTGTCTCATTAAAGTTAAATGACTTAATTGATAAATTATTTTCTTATAATTGAACGCATTTAATTTTAGCAAAAAAGAGTAAATTAATAACCCATTTTGGTCCACATCTCCTTTGTTATTTATTATTGCTATATGAGTGCTAACGTCCTTCGGATTGCACGTTAAATTGTCGGTCCCGGTTGTTCAAAGCTCTAGCTAGGGAGGTCTTTAGGCGGTCTTTAGACTATAGACGACGATACCCAAGGTTAGTTAACCAAGTTAGTTTTGCCATACATTCTGATTGATGGTACCAGGATAACAGCACTACGAAGATATTCAATCCGTAGGATTCTACGTTATATGCAGTTGTAACCTTTTACGGCGCAAAGTTCTAAGGCCAATACCTCTCTATAGGAGTAAGAAATAAATAAGAAATCCCCGCGTTTACGTAAATCAAGATACCAAGTCTGGAATTTAGCAAAAAACACACAGATCTTTGAATAAAGCGGCCAAGTTTTGCTATACGTTGCGCCGTCACTTGTCGGAAGCTTTCCACCTCCTACTGATTTATGTGCTCCTAGTCAGCTTCTGTAGATCTGAAGCGGTTTGGATGGCAAATATACTATGTCACTTGGAGTGCCCCGCGGCTTTACCCGCGTTGTGCCTGTTCCCGTGGGGATTTTGGGATAAAAACTAGCCTAAAACTATTTTATTGAATGTAGCTATCAAATACAAAAATAATCATTAAAATCGGACTGGTAGTTTTTTAAATTCGCGTTCCAAGGAATTAAAAACTTTTTTAGCTTTATTATATTAGTATTTGCGCCTGGTTTTACTTGGTAAGCCTATTTCTGCTTGTCGGCTGTCGGATCCGGATTCAAATCGAGCGCTTGTGTTGTTTCTTATGGGCGTACGACACAAAATCGTACTCCGACATGTTTAGTTTCTTATAAAATGTTCTACCTCTAAAACGTTCGGTAAAAAGACGTTCGGTAAGAGTATGAAAAGCCCTAGAATGATTACATATATAATTTTTATTACAATCTCAACATTTTGACAAACAACCGAATTATTTTTTTGACTGCAACTTTCTTTATCCAAAATGGCCGCTTACCCAATACGTGTATAAATAGGTTAATAAAATAACATATTCTAATCATCCTCCCCGCAGTCCATCTCGTATATAGCGTGTTACATGATGAGTGTCTTGTGTGTCAAACAACGCGTCGCATCCTGTATAAACATAGGTATGCACAGCTGTATAATGTTGTAGTTAATAATAGGGATTCGGTTATTTTTTAAACTGGCTGAAAATTGTGTAACTTTTTCTTAACGTAAAATGTAAAATGTTGTTTTTCTATAGCCTTTTTGGTTCAATTCGATTGTCAGTTATACTAATATTATATATGTAGTGGTAATTTTTTTTTAGGTTAGTTTGTTTGTATGAAGTATCTTTGTATTGTATCCTGGGAATTACCAGTCTCCGATTTGAATAATTCAATTTGCAATAGATAGCGACATCTAACGGAAAGGCTATTTTTCATCCCGAAATTCCTACGGGAACAGGCACAACGCGGGTAAAACTGCGGGGTGCTGCTTGTTGGTAATAAACTTGGCATTTCTACCTAAACGTCGAAATTTTTAGATCGCCTTAAGGCCTCCGACATGGTCTAACGATTAAAACAACAGAAACCCACAAATTGACGTGCCTTCTGAAGCACGGTAGCACTCATATAGAAATGCAACTATTGGCCACTAAACTGCAAGAATATTAAAGATAACTGCAGCACAAAAAGAGCAGAATTTGACCAAAATTAAGATCAATTTTAACACGGTTAAACCTCCTCCTGAAGACAAATCTTTTTTATACCCAACTTCTATTTAAAGCTACTTTGTGAATTATTTGCCTGAATTTTGACCCATTTTTATTTCTTTGTCGTTTCGGTGAGTTTGGAGATGGTAATCATGAAAATAATCTGAATATTTTTGAGTTTATTTTTCAAATAACCAATCTTAATTGTAAACTATTCGAAGCTTACACATGTAGAGCTAACTCTACCACAAAGCCACATAATACTAAGATAAAGATACACTGAATCGGACACTTTACAATCCGCCCAATTCCCCACTTGCCCAACAACTTACATACCTACCAAACAGATCATAATAATTAACTACTAAACAGGCACGCACAAGGTGCAATTAAACACGATCGGGCACACCTTAACACCACTATATAAAGCTCAATATTCCCTGGCAAAATAGCTTTTACACTAATTATGGGCATTATACGTATATAATACAGAGGAAGTTTGTGTGTATGTGAGATATCTTATTGATTATAGTAATGGGATTCCCAATGGACTGCGGTGATTTAGATTGCACACAATTTGAGACGTTTCGTGACTATTATTGTAGGTGTAGGTAAAATGCAGCGATCTATGTGCTAGTGAAGATACCTTCTCGGTTTCATAATCGCCTGGTAGGTACATGAATATGAAAATTGTAACAAATTCGGGAAAATACTACCTACTAGCCGTGTCGCGCGGTTTCACTCGCGTTGTACCCGTTCTCGCGGGAATTTCGGGATATAATGTATCCCACGTGTTATTCTTATGTATAACCTACATTACTGTAAAGTTTCATCCGAATCCGTTCTGTAGTTTTTGCGTGGTAGAGTAACAAACATACATCTATCCTCACAAACTTTCGCATTTATAATATTAGTGAGATTTTTTCCTACTTTTAATTCTAGATTGGAAGCAAATATGGCCGGTTTTCCAACCAAAGACAATTTTCCATCCTTCTATAGAGGAAAATTGTTTATTGCGTTCATTCCATTCTTACCCAATCACTAACGTATATCACAGTTGAACTTCTTTTGTCACAATAAAGAGATATATTATAATTAATGAAACCTGTAATTTCGCCTACATTATCCAACGCAAAATGAATAAAACTTATATTCTTCTACCAGCGCCCCGCAGTTTTATCCGCGTTGTGCCCGTTCCCGTGGGAATTTCGGGAATTTTTATACATATAAACCTTCCTCTTAAATCACTCTCCTCTCACTCTCTAAAAATCGCATCAAAATCCGTTGCGTAGTTTTAAAGATCTAAGCATACATACGGACAGACAGACAGACAGCGGAAAGTTAAATAAAAAATAGCTTAAACACTTCATATTAGCACCATTTAAACAAAGGAAAGTGAATCAAAGTCTGTTCATTACTTTTGGAGGTACGATATCAAAGATATTCACAAGTCATACTTATAATACCATCCCCAATTTTATCGACGGTTAATAATTAATAAAGTTAATAAATTATAAATATAAAATTATCCCCTTTGTCTTCAAAATCTAAAATAGTTATTTAAAACACATTTCTAAATTAGTTCTGCCTTTTAAGTGTAAGCCAAATGTCCACGTTCATAATACTCAACTGTTATTGATAACACACCTTTTAAAGATAGCGCGAAATTACTAGTTTAATACAGGTGTAATAAAAACGTTAGACATCTTGCTGTTTTTTGCAAAATTATTTTGTATCTTTTGTACCCATTTGCATCGTAAAAGGTCAACTTGTCAGTATTAAAAAACATGTACCCCCTACGCAAGGGTACCAGGGTGACATAACCGCTAGGCAGTTAATTAGTAAGGGAGCGGCGACAGGCGCGGGCGCGGGCGCGGCGCTCCGAGGAAATTGTCGTTTTTATACGGCTTCCCCACACCCCATACCCCGAATAATGAAACAACATAGTTACCTTCATCTTCTAAGCACATGTCGCCCTAGTAATAAAGAGAAATTAATATCTTTAGGTTACTATTGGCTCCCCTGCGAGTCGGACAATAAAACCGAGTAAAGGGTGAGATTTTAATATGCACATCTAGGAAATAAACCGAGCGACGTTCTGCGGCGTGGGCTTGTATGTATCATTTTACAGTTCAAAGAAAATGCATCCTTAATAAGCCAGTGAAGTGAAATAAACACTTTTTCTTATACTCATCTAAATACCTAATATCTATGTAGTTAAGTTCTAAGTTCCTAACGACCAGTTATTTCAACTATTATCAATTATTAATCCTATAATAACAATACTAAGCTAATTCCGCTTTACAGCCGTCCATTCTACTTTATAGAGCATACAAAAACGTTCAGTCAGGAGCTAAACATTGTATATAAGTACCAGGGCGCCATATCCACGATGGAGTATCGCAGATCGCATAATGCGACCGCGCGCCGGCCCCGCTCGTAACGCTAGCACGCTAAAACCCAGCGATTCGGTTTTATACACACCCCCTATAAAAGCAAAAGGACCGGAGTATGGTCCCGGGATAAGTGGGGGTCTGTATCTTTATATCTGCCCCCCCTCCTCCATTAAGGGGGGTTCTTTGGACAGCTAAAGGAATACCCGGTTGCTTGGCCAGCGGCGCCGGTAATAAGTACATATTTCTATGTCTATAAACGTGGAGTGATTTTAAGGAATAATTCTGATTATAACCTCTTTTGAGTTATGATTATTTGGTACTTGTTTTTTGAATAACAATAGGGATTGAATTTAAACCGTTTATCTCAGTTTTTTGAAGAAAAAATCTTTTGTTTTTTCCAAATTCCTATTTTTTGTCGAAAATCTTATTTATAAAGACAAAATCATTATAAAAATCGTTATTACAGCCTTCTGAAGTACTAAACTTAACCGCCATATCTTTTTATCATTTAGAACGCTTCACAATGAGTATTAGACGCCGACTCTTAATTCTATAGGCTATAAACCCGGCTTCGCTCGCGGCGAGGCCCATCTAAAGCTATAAAACGACATATAGGGCCGGCGCTCACTGCCGGCATGGCACGGCATGGCACGGCAGGTTGTGTAGTGGCATCCCGCGGCGTGCTGCGGCATCCCGCGGCGTTCCGTGGCATGCCGTGGCATCCTGCTGAAAGCCCAGCCACTCTGGCATCCATCACTGCGCCCCACCGAAATGCTGCATAAGTTTCAACCTTATTTCAACTAGCTAGCAATCATAATTCCTCGACCCCAAAGTGACCCATACGTCTCGCGGGATGCAATGGCGCGCCGGGGCATCCCGTGGAATGAAACAGCATGACACGTCATGCCGTTGCATCCTGTGGCGTGTCGCATCATGCCGCAGCATCCTGCGGCACGTCACGGCATCGTGGTATCAAAATAAAGTAACATAATTTCTAAACTCATTGAAATAAGATTCAAAATAACTTGATTAGTAATAAAATCCTTTGCCATGCCATGCCGTGCCATGCCGGCAGTGAGCGCCGGCCCTTACCACCTCAAAATTTACAATTACGCCTAAAATGTACACTTGAATAACTCGTTTTTATACCGTTTTTAAGTTTGAAATTATTTTTATGGGGTGTTTAGCCGAGTACAAAAGAAAGAAGTTGTGTTATTGAGTATGTCAGCATGTTTACTATATTAATAATAAACTTATTAACTTCAAGTAAAAAATATTTCTTCTAAGAAAAACGTCTGATTAGATTACATAAAATTAACTTTTTTTCTTAACTTAATTTCAAAATGTATATATTAAATAAACAAATCCATCAAAGCCATCAATAATTGAACGACAAAGGACCTTCCACATTTTCCTGTTGCCCTGGTACATTTCAAACGAACACTAGCAAGCACCGCTCATCGCCTGGTAATTGCGACACCTCTTCAATATTCCTGCTTTCCTGGTATCTTGGTTTAATTTACTTTATAAACCGACTTCAAAAAAGAGGAGGATCTCAATTCGTAATCTTTTCTGAATAAAACTTACTGAAATAATAAAATAGGAAAATGAAAATGTTTTCTTTTTCATATTTTAATGAAAAGTTATGATGAATTAAATTAAGTTAATGTATCAAAATATTTCATAACTTAACCTTAACTTAACTTTACGAATATCTCTGTAACTACTTACTGCATTATTTAATCAAATAAATATGACAAAATTTACAACTACTCTTGGTGACATTTCGATACAAATACTTTCATAAAATTTTATATTGAAAAATGTCATATCGGATGGTAAGCAATTTCACTATTATTTAAGCTAATTTCATCTTCATACCAAATGGCTCATTCATTAAATAAACGCATCTTTGTTCTAAAACAAATATCAAACATGTAACATTTTTAACTTAAACACGTTTGCACAACGTAAATTAATGTTCTCTTGTCAAATAAAAGACATCAACGCTTTTGATTGGAAGACATTTTCAAGTACTTGTACGACTGTGTATGTAATTATTTATTTTACTCGTATGTACAGTTTTCCTAAAAAAACTTATAACCTTGTATAATACCTTTTTACTCATTTACCTACATTATATTTGATTTATATTAAAAAATAAGTATCAGCCTGTAATGTCCCACTGCTGGGCAAAGGCCTCTCATCTCACTGAAGATATCAGTACAGTGAGGATTAGGCTTAATCACCACGCTTGCCTAATATAATTAAATAATATATAGTGTATTTATTATATGCATCATAAATTTAAAGTGCATTGGGTACTAGGCAAGCATAAGCGTTTGCGAGGAAAAATTAAGAACGTACCGATGCCTACGGATAAACAGTAAACGTATCTTCGAGAAAATGAAAGCTATGTTTTTTACAAAGTTTCCTTAGCGTAATAACAAAGACACCAGGAGACCAGAATTTCAAAGATATCGCCAACTCGTAATCGAGGACGGGAGCCCAACTTGAATTTTGGGGTTTTCCCAGCTAAAGTTCGCTCAAAGACGTCCTGAGAGCCCCTGTGTGGGTGGGCTAGGTACTAGGGAGGCATAGATGGGCAGGGTGGTTTTGGGGTAAAGTTTACCCCCGTGGCGTACGGACGTTCGAGGGAAGACAGGCAGAGCTACTTTGTTCGCCTTTTGGTTCGTGACAGGGGCACTTAAGGGACGTACATACAGCGGGGCTGTATTAAGCAGGAATAATCGTGCCAACTTCGTGTGTACACATCTTAACGTAATGTACAAAAATATATTATAGTGTTTGGTAGAAAGAGGTTTGGCCGAATATTCGCATTATGTATATAACCTAAGACATAATATAAGCGAGCTAGAAATTGTTTTTCAGGCATATTTTTCTCATAGGTTTTCCACTCACTGTACTGATATCTTCAGTCATATAAGAAACCTTTGCCTTCTGACATTCAGGCTAATACTTTTGCTTTAGTTACCATCTATACACAATTCGGTTTTGTTACTGTACGCGATGTACGCATTAGAAACGATCGTAATTCGATCGTATAATCGACTAAAACGATACTATTGGTAACCTTAAAAGCCCTTTCAATTGTTTTTCAAGTTGAACTATATTTAGTACAATTTGAAAAACGATTGCTATCTATACTTAAGTATATAATAAGGCTGAAGTTTTCGTGTCGTCCACGTTCATAACCAAGATTTCATAACCAGTTATGAATATGGATTTTTTTTCCATTTTCATAACCAGTTATCAAACAAAACTTTTTTTTCCATTTTCATAACAAGAACCTCCTATACATGTCTGGTCTCCTGGTACTTTTCTGAATAATGAGAGTTTACCCGTCCGGCGACATAGGTCTTTAAGTCAAATTACCGACTTGCACGTAAAAAAAAAATAACCCTAACCTACCGAATGCGAATAGTAAGAAAATTGTTTTTACGTTACTGGTTTCAAATCAGTGAAGAAAATTGTTTTTACGTACTATTCGGTAGGTTAGGGTTATTTTTTTTTTACGTAACTGGTACAAATCAGTGAAGAAAATAGGAGGTTCTGGTTTTTAACTATTAAATTTGTATTTTAAGACTTAACTGAATCTCATACCCAATTGCATGTTTGAGTAAACTCTTATTATTCAGAAAAGTACCAGGAGACCAGACATGTATAGGAGGTTCTGGTTATGAAAATGGAAAAAAAAGTTTTGTTTGATAACTGGTTATGAAAATGGAAAAAAATCCATATTCATAACTGTTTATGAAATCTTGGTTATGAACGTGGACTACACCGAAGTTTTTTGTTGTTTGTTTGAATGAGCTAAATCTCAGAAACTATTAATCTTATTTAAATAATTGTTTTTGTAATGGATAGGCGTACTCTACACTATCTACACTCATACTACTACGTCGTAATACTCTCACCCAGGCCTTCACGGGACAGGCTATGGCCTATTCATTCATTCATTTCGAAGTGGGTAGTGGCCAACCCTGGTGTCGGAGTTTTTAGACCGCCTAAAGGCCTCCGACTGCTTAACGCGCCTTAATGTATAACTAATGTCCTTTCTGTTAGTTATTTAAGTTAAATATAATATAAGGGGCGTGTAATCTTTTTCGTAAATAAATAATTTCTGATTTTTCTGATTCATCGGCCTACATTCTCAAGTCCACACACTTAGCAACAAGACCCAACCAAGCGAAATTAACACGTACCCAAAAAGCATACCAACAATTCAAAAAGAGAGTGATTGATACAAAACTTACAATTGTAAGTATCCGGGCCTCCGCAAACCGGCGGACAAAGGGTCGACCCGGCCCTGAAAAGGGAATATGTAGACCCTAACTGTAGACCCTCAAAGGATCAGCTCGACCCTAGAAAAGTATATAACCGTTCATATAAGTCGGCGTGCCTTGGAGCCAAGGATGTTAAGAAGGGTCCGGGAGGGACAGGAAACCCCCGACACCCCCGGGGGGGGGTTGGGGAAAAAATTGAGGCAAGGACGGTACCCTTGGCTCGACCCGCCGCCGTCTGCGCCCGTAATTAGTGATGCGGTGCTAGGCCGGGGCCGGCCCGGCGGAATATATTCTTTTACTTCATAAAAACTAATATTAAGTAATATATTATGTTATTGCTCCATAGTATTCTTAGATTTAGTATGTGTAACATTAATTTAAATCTCTAAAATTAGCTCTTAATATTTTCAAGGTATGTATATTATTTTTTTATTAACTCTCTTTCTCTCTCTTGATAACTTATTATATCTCCATTAATAACAAAAAAAAATATAAGCCTGTAATATCTCACTGCTGGGCAAAGGCCTCTCATCTCACTGAAGATATCAGTACAGTGAGGAGGATACAATAACTGTTCTTTAAACATGAATAAGGAAAATTCATCTTGTTCCACTTTTTATTGTTGAAAAAGACTAAAGATTGTATATTCATTAAATGTAAACGACTCTTGCATAAAAACGTTACTGTGCAGTGTCAAAAAAGAAACGAAAAGCGGGTATAAACTTGCAAGATTTAATTACAGACACCGGAACGGGTAAAACTAAATAAAGCTTCAAATAATACTTCACTTTTTGTTAAAAAAAAATACTACTAAACCAAAATCCTATCGACATATCGACACATTTCCGTTCCCAAAAGCGCATCCCTAAAGATTATGACAAGATACAGCGCAGGGTTGCTAACGACGACCGGAGAGCTGTCAAAAGAACCTACATTAATGTTATTATAACTTTTTCTCGACACCCCTAGACATACGTGTCTCGGTACACGACTTTGCTTAATGAAATACCTTGAACAAAAACCTTTTTGGCTTTGATACTGAAGTATAAAAAGTACTGGAAAGCTAAAATTACTGCACAGTTTTAATTTAGACAGGTTTGGAACAACAAAGTTGTAGGCTTTGTCAAAGATGTTTTGTTTATTTTTGGGTTTTTTGAAAATAGGGGTAGTTATTATGAATTTACCTGAAATAAGATGTTCTGGAAAATTCTGTCTTACCTGTAAAAGTAGAGAAAAACATATTTTTATTATGAAATATCATATTATTTAAAGATTCAAGTAAAGTCAGGTACCAGGAAGACATAACTTGAAAAGAGTATTGAAACTTGAAAAAGAGTTTTTAAATTTAGAATCAGTCTGCACGGTAAAACTCGAATCGGTTATTTGTACAGAATACTCGTATTGGCGCAGATAGGAAAGCTGCCGACTAATTTCCTTTCATGTCCGATGATAACCAAACCGGTCGCAATGAACTAAAAAGCTCGCTAAACTTTGAAAGGGCACACTCAGCGCAAACATGTTAATTCACCACTATATACCGCGACCCTCCCCCACCCCCTGGCACGTACCCCCGCATCCTAATTCCGCAGTTTCCACACTAGCTGTTACAAATACTTTTCCTTTAGTTTCGTTTCACCCTGATATCGTCGTTATCTAGTTAGCCCGGGTCGACGAGGGTCCGAAGGGTCTACCAGGACCGCATAGGTAGGCAGGAGGTTCGCGTGATGCCGGCCCCACACCCACCACTATTTATAAACGATACGCAATGCCCAGTGAGGGATTGTGTTCGCACTGATACCAATTAGCGTTCATGTTATCCTAGTATTTTATATTTGTTTTTCTTTTAGAAATAATAAGAGGAATGGTGAAACATAATCGTATTAACCGATACTGATATCTGTTGTTTACAAAAGGACGCTTTGCGAGTGTAAGTGTATGGAGTTACTCGGCATAAAGGCTCGTCCATACCACAGTGAAGTATCAATACATTGCTCTGCGACAAAAGACGTTAAAACCGAAAAATATAATCCATCGACCGCCACAATTCATACCCCAAAAGGACGCCACCCTGCCCCCATATAAATTTTACCTTAAAAATCCGCAAATTCGGGACTCCGGCACGGTCGCGTAGACCTTTTCGAAAAGGGTCCGCCGAAAGGGATTTGCCTTGGGATCGGGCATCGGGCCTACACTTATACAAAATGTCCATGAGGACCCGCCCTGTGATCCCTCCAGGGGTCTGAATGTACCTAGGACTGGCGTAAATATACAAGTTTGTTGTCTAGCTGGTAGCTACTTACTTATATAACGTCCGGCAAAGCCAAAGAGTCGCAACTTTGACAGCTGCCTTACTTTGAAACATCATTAGAAATGAACGTTAATGCCGCCCTGAACTATTTCAAAGAACTTGAATAAAATAAACCGAAATTGTATGAAAACGGTTCTCCTAGTTGAATCCTTGCTTTAACGAAAATTATATTCTCGAATGATTTAAAAGATCATCTTGAAATTTTTATTATAATTACAAGAAAGTACTTCATATGTTACCGTCAACTGCAGACAATATTTTCCGATATTTATATTCCTATCCAATAAATATTCTGTAATAAATCTCCATATTATCATAAATCTTAGAAAAACTACAAAACATCGTTTGAAACTTAATTTTCCTGCTACCTTTTCGTGGAGGTGCTATTTTCTTAATTAATTAAGTCACAAATTGATTACTTTCAATGCGGAAGGTATAAAAAGCGGGGTGTAGGTACCAGGAGCGCAGCGGGCGGTAGGGGGTGTACGTACCCGCCTTGCGAGTAATGTGGAAGCACGAGTAGACACACGAACCCCGCTGCCCCGGTAGTGGCAGTAAAAAAGTTTACAACCAGTTTACGAGTAACTTTTTGTACGGAACAAGTCCTTTGTTCTTGTACGTATTTGCGGCGTGAAATTATGTCATACAAACATAGCTACCTAATTGTGGAATAAAAATAAAATTTCTTAGTACTTATAACGAAGCTGATGATAAATTGAGCGTCTGAGCTGCCTGAAGCGACAACGCACTGTCATTTCGTAAATTGGTGCATAAATGGGCGCATCCGTGCAAAAAAATGTACACCGCCATTAGGCATAGACGAGACATTCGAAATAAATGTACCGTATTCATTATACAATATTCAGGGCAGTAATTGACTGTCAATTTTTTAATCATGGGGTTATAAAAATAAAAAATGGTGGGAATAATAATGTTTAGGAAAAATATCGCACTAACAGTTGATAAGTTTACGATACAATTACCGTACTTTTTAAGTCGAAGTTAAATATTTTATTCAGTTTAAACAGAGATTTTTTGAACATACCAACGTGTCATATACTTAACGACCTCCTCAATATACTAATCAGAGTGACAAATGTGAGCTTTCGCCCTACACTGCTTAACTTTGCAAGCTTTCCTTAAATTATAACACCATACAACATAAAATATCTCCAATACTATTATATTATATTATTATATTAATATACAAACACAACTCATGGAGAGTCCACAAGAGGAGAATAGATAGAGAAGTTTCATGATAAAAATATTTTTTCTTAATAAAACAAAAAAGCTTTATCTGCGCGCAGTACCCGAGAGTCGCTTACTACTAGTTATTATTTACCGGCTTTATCATTTCGAAAATTTCATATTCCCCGCTCTTGGTCGGTTGAGGTTTAAAAGCAGGGAGGGCACAGTCTATTTTTTGCCTTCACAGATGTAGGCGAACACAGACCTGCCTCAAGTTTCAGCCTGCCTGCCTAAATAGGGTCCGCCGCAAATAATTGAACGGGCAGAATTTCGGAGTAGTTAACTCGCTAAATAGGCTTCAATTTTAAAGTAGTTTCATGTGTGTGGGGTGTAATTTTATGGGTCATGATAAATTATACTCATTTCTACATATTTAAATAGTTAGGTTAGGTTAGGTTAGTATTCTAAAAGTAGCATTCGCAAAAATAAAAAGATTACTAAGTAAACTTTGTAATAAACAAAATTATAACCTCAAACGCAAAATTATATTGTCCGAAATAAACTTAAAAACCACAAACACAAATAAATATAAATCCAAAAAACTCAATTCTAACCCCTTTTATAATCCTAGGCATCCGAGTGAACGTACCAGGGTGGCATAAGGGTGGCAGAGGCTAAGAAATAATAACTACGGCACATGCAAGCTGGGTGTTCGGACATAGCCTGTGACTCGCGCCTAATGAGAGGGGCTACAGTTTTTTGCGTATTACGTAACCCTCTATGTGTTATGTAGTCCTGGTAGAACACGTAACGCGCTTAGAAATATACTTATTTTTCTGTGAAAATACTTTATATTAAAATGTGTTCAGAAAGCTGAAATATATATAATATATAAAGGGATTTTTGAGAAAGCTAGTGGCCAACCATGGTGTCTGACTTTTAGACCGCCTAAAGGCCTCTGACATAGTCTTATGATTGAAACAACCGGGGCCGATAAATTCAACGTGCCCTCAGAAGCACTGAGGATGAACAATAGCGCTCCACTATCTAAGTTAAAAAAGGTTAAGTAAGCATCTAACAATAAAACTAGCAAAATCTATTAATAGAAAACTCTCTTTGAAAAACATCGTAAAGAAAAATCGTGATAAAATAAACGGAATTCCAACCTGTGATTCAAAAGATGAATAAAATAAATATAATATATCTGAAATGAAATAGCTTCCAAGAAAGATCACAAATACATATGTATAGATAAAATTAGTACTAGGAAACTATAATATAAAAGGTTTAAATGTGCATTTAATTAGAGAATCTATAGGAATGAATCGTATAGTGACCGCAGGCGGGCCGGGGCGCGCTAGGTCTCGACTCAGTCGGGATTAGGGGTCCGCGGCCAGGGAAGAAACCCCTCGTTAGATGGTGATTGTTCATTTGACTATACAGGACAGACAACGAAAAGGTAATTCGACTTTAAACGTTACGTTTTGCTAATTTTTGTTACTGAAAAACCACCTATACTTATATTAAAAAAAAGAGGTTTGTACTTTGTTTGTTTGTATGTTCGGATTAATATACTAAACGGTAAGGTTATATATAATAATAGGCTATTTTTCATCCAGAAATTCTAACGGGAACAGGGTCAACGCGTGTAAAACCGCGCGGCGGTTATAGTATTTTATAAATTAATTACTGAATATAGCTTATACTATATTTTTAACTATGTTTGCGAAGAGCACTTTTAAATAACACTTTTTGTTCCAAAAGTGTAATTTTTAATGTAACTTTTCATGCTTGTCGCGTTAAATTTTATAAATGTAGTTTAGTCACAAAACACATTTTGTTGAACAAAAAAAAATTCAGTTATGTTTCATTGTTAAATATAAAACATGTTGTTAAACTTAATACAACATATTTACTGTATTTTAGTCCATTAGTTCTAAGCATTTACTATTCCTGTTCACACCATACATACATATATTTCAATGTATTTTGTACGGAACCATCGCTGTTTTTCTTGCACTTATCCATTTTCTAATGAAAGCCGGCGCCCGTATACCCAGTCCGCACCGTATTAATCTTACGCGGCTACCTCCTGCGCTCTCTGCCAGCCTGGTAGGTGGTGCCCAAGGAACCCCTGCAGGGGGGTGGATTTTTTCGATTTTTCTCTATTTTAACCCCCGTTTTTTTCGCTGCATACATAATGCAGGGTAGGTTGAAATTTATCGGCGCAAAATAAAACTAATGTGTAACATTTTGGTACTTACTGTTTATTTTTTAATTGCTGCTCGTTCGGAGCATGGAAATGACAAGAATGAATAAAATTAAACTGAATTCCGAGATTTCCGAGGCGCTTTCAATCGTTAGTAATCAATACTTTTTCTGTTTATATTATTGCAGAGATTTGCAACATTTCTAGGAAAGAACAGAGAGATTTTTTTTTAGTTTAGCAAACCCCACTAAGCAAGGGTGGTGATTACGCCTAATCCTCCTCATTGTACTGATATCTTTGGTGATATATGAAGCCTTTGCCCAGCAGTTACATTACAGGCTTTTTAACCAAATCTAAAACATCACAGATTATCCGAAAGCGTAGCAGTGACGTCACAACTACAGTACATTCAGCTGATAATCATAACAGGGGCTCTCGCTCCCGGGCCGACAGCTTCACGCCTCAATACAACCGTTTATTTTTCATTTCCCTGGAAAAACCGGCAAAATTACAGCTCCGTAAAAAAAGTCCCGATCTTCGGCGGGCACAAAAAAAACCCGCCGAAAAGGAAGCGGGTTGCCATTAGGGTATTATCGAGAGGGGAAAAAATCAGAAAAAAATTGTGCCACCCTTTCTTTTCGTGCCACCCGCCTTGCAGAGGGCGCCACACGTTGGGGGAATTATATGAAATGGCAGGTGAATTTGGTAAATTAAAGTGTGGTGTGGTCAGTGTTATTAGTTTTGGGCAGGCCGTCAGCTAATTGGTGGCGGCGAGGCAGCACGCCTCTGGAGCCACGCGTTACGGGAATAAACATACCGTAATGATTAACCTACAGTCCTTGTTTTAATTCAATGGATGGGCTTCAAAAAATCGGCCAAAAGACGATTAATTAATACATAGTTAGTATACATTTTCGGTTCCGGTTGGTTCAATCGTATAGGTTGGTTGGAAGACTCTGACACCAAGGTTGGCCAGCCATCTACTTATGCGAAATTATATGAGTACTCTTAAATTATACATCAGATATATATTTTATATTATACTAGTAAATACTGATTTTGGGGCCAAATAAATTAATCAATACCTTTTAAATCACTATGAACAGACAGACAAACGCTTTGTTTCGCAAGTAAGGATACGTACGACAAAACATCGTTAAAAACGCCTCCAGTAAATCCCCTAGAAAACAACAAGTCAATTCGGGGGCAGTGGATACGTGACAATAATTAAGACGGCTTGGAGGCCGGAAGCAAGGGGGCCACGGGGGCAACACCCCCCGGGCCCAGGGGGGCTCAGCAACTATAATAATCATTTTGGCGTACAATTTGATGATGTCAAAGCTTCGCCACGTTATAAAATAATTACCGATTATTACTATACCACACTACACTGTGATTCGTGCGAAATAATTTCATTACCCGACTCCAAAAAGCTGGTTCGGTTTTCGGGAATTTAAATTAGATTTGAACCCAAAACTACATACTCGTATAGCGAAGCCAAAAATCACTGAAGTATGAATAAATTGCGTGCAGCATTGTCAAACTGAAAAATTGCTGAACGGATTGCAATTTTTTTAATAACATTTTTGTAAGTTTTATGTAAGTTCTAGAATTTTGAATAAACCATTATTACACTTTATCCCAAAATTCCCATTGAATTAGGGCACACAATAAAATGTTCTCCAAGCATAAGTACCAGGCTCCCATATCAATAGAGAGGTCAACCAATGTCGTATAGCAACAGTTGTACAAACCATTGAATTCACCTGAGAAACAGATTCATTATATCTGTGCACGTGACATTGGACGAAAAAGTTAAAGACCGAAGACCTTTCTATGCAATGATTGTTTGAAACACAACTTTAGTCGTAAAGTTATGTAAAGTGAGTGCCAGATAGGTTTGCTTGCGACACGAATGTAGAACAAAATTGTACACAACTTTAATAGCGACCTCATTCAGGAGCACATTTGTCTATCACTAGCTATTGATATAAACTTAATTTTCGTTGAATCCCCAGGTATTAGTTACTTTTACATAACTTTGTGTACAACAAAGGACCATTTTGAATCAATTTTCAAGCACTTTTTTGCCTAATTTTAGCCTAATTTCAATGAGTATCTAACTATTCTACGTATAACGACGTAAATAACAAAAACGAGATTTGATTAATAAAATATATACTTAGGTCAGTTTTATATTAAAAAAATACACGCCCAACATACATATACCACCTATTTTTTTGTCGGTTTAACAGGTTTGCGTGTAGACAACACAGCTAGAAGTACCAGGGCGACATGAAGGTGTGGAGGTGGGCGGCACACCTCCTGGTACATATGAGAATTCATTGGCGTAAGTAGGAGCTGGGTACCAGGGCGTCAGAAGGTAACAATAACGTCATGGCATTCGTAATGGGGTAAAAATGGGAGTGATCACGAAATATGTAATGTGAGTGGGTTATTTAAGTAACTTATTTATATTTTGAAAGGAAAATAATGATTTACCTTCGTCACACGTTTAATATAAAGTTGGTAATATTTTTTTAAGAAATTATGATCAAAAACCATAAGAAGAGTTTGTCTGTTTTGAATCTCTGGAACTACCCATCAAATTTGAAAAATATTTTCATATACGCATAGCGTATACATTCAACAGCAATGTTAAATGCTACTATTAATCCCGACATTCCCACGGGAACGGGTACAGTGCGGGTGTAACCGCGGGGTACTGCTAGTATTCTATATCTACTATTATTTATATGAAAGTCCATGCAAGATATTGATAAATATTTTTTGGATTTTCAACAAAGTTGGTAAAAAAGTAAGTACGACTATGTTTACTAGCCAACCCTGATGTCAGAGTTAAGACCACCTTAAGGCCTCCGATGTGGTCATATAAAACAACCGGGACCGACAATTTCACGTGCCCTCGCACGGTAGCGCTCAGATAGAAATGCCATTAGACCCATCCTAGTAGAGACCGAGCTGCACGTTAGCTTAACAATCGCAACTGAGCCAAATTGCTGAATCTAATTTATTTTAGGCAATCCGTGGCTTGCTATGGTTTGTTCAAAAATATAACTTCTGTTGCAGTTTTGGCAAACGTTGCTTTACATTAGTACATTTCCATTGTTGGCCCTTTGTCACAGAGAATACTTATTATTTTAAATTTACTATAACCACGCACTTTTTCACTTAAGTAAATGTATTTTCTGTTTTTATTATTAAACTAGCCGTGTCCCGCGGTTTTACCCGCGTTGTGCCCGTTCCCGTGGGAATTTCGGGATGAAAAGTAGCCTATAACCTTCCCGTTGAATGTGGCTATCTATCACAAAAAGAATTATTCAAATCGGACTGATAATTCCTGAGATTACCCCGAACATACAAACAAACAAACAAACTTACAAATTTTACCTTTTTATAATATTAATTACTAGCAGCGCCCAGCGGTTTTACCCGCGTTGTACCCGTTCCCGTGGGAATTTCGGGAATTTTTATACATATAAACCTTCCTCTTGAATCACTCTACCTATTACAAAACACCGCATCAAAATCCGTTGCGTAATTTTAAAGATTTAAGCATACAGACAAACAGACAAAAATAGCGACTTTGTTTTATACTATGTAGTGATAGTGATAGATTAAATGTAGCTTCCAACATGGCTCGGGTTTGAGATCACCAACCCGCATTAGGCAAGCGTGGTGATTACGCCTAATCCTCCTCACTGTACTGACACGTTAGTGAGATGAGAGGCCTTTGCCCAGCAGTGGGACATTACAGGCTAATACTTTACTTTACTTTTATTGTTAAATGTATTTTATTTACTTTTGAAATGTATCCCTATTTTCTCGATTGTACTTATTAGAAGGTGCTCAATTTGTGTTTACTTTTTTCTATCTGAGCGTGTTTCGGAGAGCACGTTAAGAAGTCGGTCCCGATTGTTTTAATCGTCAGACCATGTCGAAGGCCTTTAGGCGGTCTAAAAACTCCCGACACTAGGGTTGGCCACTAATCTACTCGAAATTAAAGAATGAATTAATGTTTTTTGTTTGTATCTAAAACTCTTCTAAAGTTATTCTATAAATCCATCGTATAGAATCGAAATTCTTTTAATATGTATACTTACAAAATATTCCTCATTCACTAACCGATCTTAAAAAAGGTGGAAGTTCTTAAAAAATAGTTGGAACTAGATTTTTTGCTTTTAAATGTGATCTTTAACTAATATGTAATCATTTATACACCCCATAACATTACAGAATCCCAAAACCATTTCACAACCAAACAATATCTAACAGGATCATTTTATCAAGGACCAAAAGAACCGCATTTTGGTAAATAGTAACCAAAAAAGTGAGTACATTTTCTGATATAAATGGGGGGGTTATCTTGGGGTGGGACTACCCCCTAGGTACATATGTGAATTTACTAGGCACCCCGCAGGCGGCGGCCGACTAATTCCGTTAAAATTCTTCGCTGTTATGTGCTCCTGGTAAGTACGAAGTAAATGACAAAGGGTGGCTACCCTCCACCCTACTCTGTAGGGGTTTGTGCTAGCTGCGCACCCTGGGTTGGCACGAATTTCTGATTTAGAATAACGTACAGGGTAAATTGATAAGTTGTTTTGTCTGTACGTTTACTTTGGAAAATATTACTGCAGTGTTTTTGGTAATGCTACAGTAGGATAGTCGGTTTGGCGCCAACAAGATAACCGATTTTATAACAACATAAGACCTAGAATCTCAAATGCTAACTCAAATTGGGAGGTATCGATCTTATCTATGTAATTTCATACATTTTAGACAAATATTCGTTATAATTGTATGGATTATGTAACGGAATGGTAACATATGAGAGAGAATTAAATGTTTTTGATTACTGTTTGTTGAACATTCAAGCGTAAAATAACAAAAGTAATCTTTGCCAGCGATTTATAATAAGATACTATTTTGCTGTTACTTTCTTCACTATCACTACATAGTATAAAAGAAACTCACTTTCCGCTGTCTGTCTGTCCCTATGTATGCTTAGATCTTTAAAACTACACAACGGATTTGATGCGATTTTTTTAAATAGATAGAGTGATTCAAGAGGAAGGTTTATTTTATGTATAAATATTCCCAAAATTTCATGGGAACGGGCACAACGCGGGTAAAGCCGCGGGGCACTGCTAATACGTGCATACATTAAGAATATATTTTAACTTATATACATTTTTTAACCCTCCACGCTCGCGTGCCCAAATTATTAGTCGACTAAAAACTTCGACAACTCCACACGTCAACAAACTAAAAAATAACATTAACCCTTAAAAACATAACATTACTGACCTACTTTCGAAAATCAATAAACTAGCACCCTACACCACACGTGTACAAAATAATCACTACATTTACTGAAATAATATTCAAAAGCTTGCACCTTTTTCACTGAATAATAAGGTTTGAATTAGTTAAACAATTTTAAAGGAGATTTGTCGTTTTAATTACGTAATGCCGTTCGGTGGGGTCGAAAAGACCCCATTTTAAATGAAAATCGAAGGGAGATGAATATGACTTAATAATGCGATGGTCCAAGGTCAGAGCTTGCATTTTGAGGACAAATGAATCTGTGACAAGATTTTCCTGCAGCCACATACCGTTTATATCTAAAACTAGCAGCGCCCCGCGGTTTTACCCGCGTTGTGCCCGTTCCCGTGGGAATTTCGGGATAAAATGTAGCCTATAGCCTTCCTCGATAAATATATATAATAGACTATCTAACAGTGTAAACAAACAAACAAACAAACAAAACAAACTCTTCAGCTTTATAATATTAGTATAGATTTATATTTTTTGGTGATTTAAAAGTTTCTTGTCATTTTTTATTAAATAGACTATAATGATGATGCTATTCTGGTATGTTTCGTTATGGGAAAAAGTAGGGATATAATTATTTGATAATTTGTAAATATATTAATAGGAACATATGAGACTAAACATTGGTTGATTGCGGCAGTTATAATAGTCTATACCTGAGCCATAATATGTTGTATCACTACATACTTAGTATAAAACAAAGTCGCTGTCTACCTGTCCCTATGTATGCTTAGATCTTTAAAACTACGCAACGGATTTTGATGCGGTTTTTTTAATTAGATAAAATAATTCAAGAGGAAGGTGTATATGTATAAAAATTCCCAAAATTGCCACGGGAACGGACACAACGAAGGTGAAACCGCGGGGCGCTGCAAGTTAGTAAATATGTTTTCGTCCCACTCGTGAAAAGATCAGAGATATTTTCTCAAAAAACTATAAATGCCACATACATATAAACCACATATAAATGTTTAGATATCAGAGTGGGAGTTAAGCAAACTAGTAATCTTGTACATCAAAGCGGTCTCACGACCAAGTGCCGGCCGACGAATAAAATAGCTGTTGTGTTATTAACAACCCCCGAATGTAGAAAAAAGGGGGTGGCTCGGAGTTAGGGTAGATGGATGCGGCTATTCGAGATGTTTGTTTGTTTTTATTGCGGTTATAGTTGAGATTGAGAAAATAGGTTATGAATTTTATTTTATTTTATTTACTAGCAGCGCCCCGCGGTTTTACCCGCGTT
Source organism: Cyclophora albipunctata (assembly GCA_963082685.1). NCBI lineage: Eukaryota > Metazoa > Arthropoda > Insecta > Lepidoptera > Geometridae > Cyclophora > Cyclophora albipunctata. Next base: position 5,151,882 of record OY720138.1, on the reverse strand, counting down.
GTGCCCGTTCCCGTGGGAATTTCGGGATTTTTATACGATTTTTAACCTTCCTCTTGAATCACTCGACCTATTAAAAAAACCACGTCCGAATCTGTACATTAGTAAGTATTTGAGTTTATCGTGAACAGACAGACAGACACGGCCGGGGACTTTGTTTTATAATATGTAGTGATAGTATCTTAAAGGGAAGAATTTGATAATTAATTAATGATCTTTTTACATTTAATTAGTTGAACAAACCCTTAAATTAACACTCAACATCCACACCATCAAACCATCCAACATTTACTACCAACCAATCCCATTCACATACAACAACGCAAAACACACAACCTCTCCCAACCGCACTCATCCATAAAACTACCCCATCCAGAAAATCTACATCAACACCCGAGAAAAAAGGAGGGTCGAAATAACCCACATAGGGGGTCGGCAATGGACTGAAGGAGTCCCAATCAATCTTACAAGTCGGCACGGACCCCTAGGGGGGCGGGGGGTAGGGATACCCTCTCGTAGTGAGTGACCCTTAGGGGGAGGAAAAAGGTCGCAGCATAAAGTTTTTGTTGCTACGATATTACGCCCGATATCTAATGCGCGCCCGGTTTATGTGGCGAGCCTGTTTTAATGGGATATTAGGATTTCTGGACGTTGGGGTTGAGTTTAGATAGTGGACAGTGATATTAGAAGGTGTCTCGAATTAAGTGTCTCATAGAAAACTTAATAATGAATAATAAGTGATATCTAATTTGGTACATTTAGTAATTTTTGTAATTTTCATCACTATTAGGTACCTAACGAACTTTAATAAAATGATAAGTTTAAGTATTAGTAATTATACTTTAAGGAATATATTATTTAAACAAATTAACAGCCATTACAAACACGAAATCGCAATCCAAGTACCAGGAGTTCATAAAAAATATATTATCAGCAAAACCGTCATCGCAACTAAGTTGGCCACTTTTCCGGCGACCACAGTTTTTGTGTCTTGTCTAATACCGTGACGCCCCTAAGGGCTGATGAGCCCCCACACACCCCTGCGCCCATTCGCCCACTCGCCCACTCGCCCATCTCGCCCCAAGCGAGAAAAATGAGTTAGAATAGATGTGAACCCCGATTATGTGTCTCGACGAGCCTTTGTAGAACGTTCGCTCGAATCAATCGCGATTTCGACTGTGGCACCTAATAGCACGCCAGATGGACGGTAACTTATACCGATCGGTCATTATAATCGTAAAGGTTTCTAATTTGGGATTCGGTTTTGTTTCTACGGCGAATTCGCTAAAAATGTTTTAGTAGTCTACGTCTACGTGTCTCGTGTGTCTATAGTATTTTATGTTACCTATTTAATATTTTGCCAATTTCGGATTCCGATATGATCTAATCTTTAAGTTATGTTGAAAACTAAAATTCTAAGAATCGGTACCGAACATTTTGAGAACCTTAAGTGCCTAAATATAGATTAAAGTTGACACTATCTGCGCTAACGTTTAAAGGTTAATTTAGTCATGCCTTTTCATATTTAAAACGAATTATTTTTGAGTATTTATATTTTGTAACATTCTATTCAGTGCCTATATCAATGAAATAAAATTTTCTATCATATAAATTAGAACAAACGAAATAACTTGTAAACTGATCAAAGCTTCATACCAAACATACTCGTAGTGGTACACGAAATGTAAATCACGAGTGGCAGAGTCCACAAAGGAGTCCGACCTCATTGTACCATTCCACGGGCCCTGAGGTAACCGACCCTTGAAGTTTAGGCCCGCCCGCGGTCGACCCTCAAAATCATATGTTTATTTTCCAAAATTGTTTGCGCAAAAATTATTTTATTCGCCAACGTTCTGCGGTCGGAGTGTTGTTATGTAAAATAATTGTTTTTAACGGACGGACTAAGATTAGACCGTATGTGAACGATTGATAACGTTATTCGGACTCATTTGTTGCGGAACAATGGAGTTCGATCTGTTCGTTCATTCAGACTGTTATGGAATAATATTTGAATTTGAAAATAGAATGGTAGATGAAACGTGGTGTTGATATACTCACCTTATTCTCCATGTTCATTCTCTCCTGGTAGGACATCCTCATGTATTTGAGGTATGCGGTGGTGATGGGCACGCTATACTCCATCTCTTCACCGAATTCTGTCCTCCAAGGCTTGGGCATCCTCTCATAACATTCCAGCAGCTTTCTCCTAGATGGCGGACACTTCGGAGGATCCTTCGAAGTCAAGTTAGCCACGTCCAAAGGATTATACTTCTTCTTTTCAGTCTTTTCACTAACTCCGCCCTCTTCTGCCGGCCTGGTACTTTCGTTCTCTAAACTTTGACATTCTTCTTCTTCTTTCTGAGGTACTAGGGGCGGTGGACTGTCAGGTTTTACGTCTTCTACGTCTATGAGACTGCTTTCGTCCTTGTCTATCTCAGGGTCTGTTCTGATTGGCTGTTCTTCCCGGAAGGCTGGCTCTATGGGTGATGTTCTGCAGAAGTTTGGGCTGTCGAAGGTTTTCTTTGATGTGAGTTCGATGTAGGTGGGTTGGTCTTCGGGTTCGGTCGGCTTCGGACTTTCTACTTTCTTGATGGGTTGTAACTCAGTGTACAGTTTCGGTTCAAAGTAGTTAGTGGCGTCTATTTCTGATTCCCAGTTCCTGTATTCTGGTACGGGGAGGTAGGGGTGGTAGTGGCGCGTGGGCGAGGGCGAGGGCGTGGGCAACGGCGGGGGCGAGGTGCTGCGCGGGCGCCGCGCGCACTCCGCGCACCCCGTCAGGAACCGCGTCACCGCCTCCCGCGGGAGGAACGCGTACGTTTCCGTTATCTGTAACACAACATGACAATTACACTCTAATATCTTATTAATTATATAAAATTCTCGTGTCACAGTGTTCGTTCGCGTACTCCTCCGAAACAGCTCGACCGATTCTCATGAAATTTTGTGAGCATATTGAGTAGGTCTGAGAATCGGCCAACATCTATTTTTCATCCCGAAATTCCCGCGGGAACGGGTACAACGCGAGTGAAACCGCGGGGCGCAGCTAGTTAATCTATAATAATATCATAAAGAGGTAAAATTTGTAATTTTGTTTGTTTGTTGTATGTTCGGGAATTACCTGTCCGATTTGAATAATTATTTTTGTAATAGATAGCCACTTTCAACGGAAAGGTTATAGTCTTTTTTCATCCCGAAATTCCCACGGGAACGGGCACAACGCGAGTGAAACCGCGGGGCGCAGCTAGTTAATCTATAATAATATCATAAAGTGGTAAAATTTGTAATTTTGTTTGTTTGTTGTATGTTCGGGAATTACCTGTCCGATTTGAATAATTCTTTTTGTAATAGATAGCCACTTTCAACGGAAAGGTTATAGTCTTTTTTCATCCCGAAATTCCCACGGGAACGGGCACAACGCAGGTAACCTCAATTGAAAGTTAGATACATATTAAATTGATACGCTTACTACATCAACCCGCGGGCTATGCGTTTAGGTGTCGGGTGACTCTGATGAACTGTGATGACCTTTCATAAGTTACTAACTTGCAAAGAAATATGTTTAATAAGTCTCACAGAAGATTATGTGAGAACCGCTCAACTGCAAAATTTACAATATCATAATTCCATGGAGAAAATACTAATGCTGCCATCTATCGGTGTGTTTCATAACCAGAAAATGGTTCATACAAAGTTTGAACGACAACTGCGTACAACTTAGTTTATATATTTTAACATAGATGGCGCTGAAATGCATTGCTGAAGTTACTTAAAAATATTTTAACAAATTACAAATTTAATAACGAAAATTGTTTAAATACTAACATGTCTGGTTAGCTAAGTTACTTCACTCACCGTTCTATAGGTTCTTTTCTGTCCAGCATGCTTGCCAGGTCTTCCTTCCAACTCGACGTGAACAGTGTAAATGATATCGAAAAAGTTTTCAACAATCGCCACTTTTCGGTACACTGGTTCTTGATTCGGAGCATTCTGAAACAAGGAGAAATACGTTATACATCATAAAATGTAATTTATTACCTTTGCTCTTAAATAACTTTAATCGTTTAAAATGTTGACATATTTTTATTTACATTGACACTTTCGACTACTAGCGCCATCTCTATATTTCGCTTCAAACTAAGATAAACGACCGCTAAACCGTGATAATACATAGTTTTTCTACTCATCACTAGATGGCGCTACCAGTTATATATTTCCCATCCAGTACCAGTATTATATTTCCCATGTTTTAAATTATTGTTTTCGATTTTTATATCAATAGTAACGACAAGAATACCACAATATTAAAATCGTGATTAAAATTTAAGTTGAATAATCAATCAAAGAAAAATAAATTTATGTATAATAATAATATTAGTTATTATAAAACATTCATAAACTTTAACCCTTTTAACACAATTTTAAAGGCCCATTCTATCCTCATTAAAACTCCTAAAACAGAACCAAGATAATTTAAACCGTACGCTTAAAAAACATAGATAACGTTGGCCCCGGCACTTAGCTACGGATCCAGTAATTAGGCGGGGCTGTCGTCCGGCTAATTACGGCACGTCCCGGCCGGCGCGGGCCGGCCGATTAGCGGGAACTAATCGCTCCGGTAGATACTAACTTAGCGGTAATCTGTTGGTGCATACCTCCTGTTTGTCATGCCGCCCTGGTGGTGAAAGTGGATTATGGTTTTAATAATGAGGTCGAGTTTTTATAATGATCTGAGAAATTATATAAAATGTATAGCATAGCGTAGCCCTATGTGAGATATACTATGCTATATTTGGAATCCAATATCATATTCACGGTTATTTAATCGTCAGACTATGTTATAAAGCTATAGGTTCTCTAAAAACTCCGAAACGAATTTCCCTTTTAGTGACTTCTTCTTCATCGAGTGGATGGTCACCCTGACCAATCCTGGTGTCAGAGTTATTGAGCCGCCAAAGGCATCTGACATGGCTCATGTAACGATTACTATGCGCAGAAAGTAACCGGGACCGACGGCTTAACGTGCCCTCCGAAGCACGGAGTGTTTAGTTACTTATGCGTGGGGATTCATAAAAACATTAAACCGCAGGCTTTTAGGCGGGCTAAAAACATTAGGGTTAGCCATCAACCTACTCTACTTGTTAGTACCTATATTATGTAGTCTAGGATCCTAATAGTACATACACAAACCATAAATGTCTCACTGACGTTCGTAGTATATACATAAAATATCTAGTACGTAAGTACCTATTGTAACTACGCGAGTTCGCCTCGCTGTAGTTCCCTGCTTAAGCGTCGCATCCCCCGGGAGCATCCGCCGTCCCTGAATCCCGGAATCCCGCTAACGCGCTGGCGAATTTCACCGCACTAGCGTACAGTATGTAGGATCCAGTTTTCACATTATTTTCGGACGGACACGTTTGAATACCGTTTAATTTAGGAGAGATTTAATTACGTGTTAATTATATATAAGTTAATCAGAACTCGATTCATATTTAATAGCGACATGCTTATGTATTGAATTGTAACCGTTCATTTGGAAATTTTGGCAGGATAAATCAAAGTAGGTAGTCTCAAAGCGTCTTCTGAATTACTTTTTGAAATATGTGTATTCAGAGTATAAATTGTTTTTCGGTTAGTAAAATGCTTGAAAAATGTTACTGAAAACACAGTGTGACAAGAAATCAATGATTACTAGGCGCGCCCCGCGGTTTTACCCGCGTTGTACCCGCTCCCGCGGGAATTTCGTGATAAAATGTATCCCATGTGTTATTCTGTATAAAAATCCGTTGAGTAGTTTTTGCGTGAAAGAGTAACAATCATACATACATCCTCACAAACCTTCGCATTTATAATATTATAGTAGGATGTATAATAGAATACTATAGATATTTTTTCCCTCTAGGCCTTTTATTAATTACACCTAATAAAATAGTCTAGCTCTCTTTTCAAACCTAAAAATTGTCTTTACGTAAATTAAAATAGAGAGTTTATCAATTTATTTTCTATTCCGAGTGCTAATGCTTACTAAGAACTCATAAACGTAGACAAAATATCCAACATCTACATATTTCTAAAGTTTCTAAATGAAACTTATTCTTCGACAATGCTTCGCTGTTCGGTTCTACTAATTGGCCCCGGGATCCCGGGCCGAGCCCTCGTAATTGCAGACGCCATTAGGGTCCGCCATGATAACCATCTCGACACTTCGACACTACACTCGACACCCGACACTCGACACTCCCTGCTGTTAGAATGCAACCCCGTGTGAAATGTGAATTGTGCGCCATGTTGGAGCTTGCGTAGATTTGGGTGTGTTACGTAGATGTTCACTACATAGTATAAAACAAAGTCGCTTTCCGCCTGTCTATCTGTCTGTCTGTCTGTCTATATTTCTGTCTATCTGTATGTATGCTTAGATCTTTAAAACTACGCAACGGATTTTGATGCAGTTGTTTAAATAGATAGAGTGATTCAAGAGAAAGGTTTATAAGTATAAATTTCTTTTTTATTCAACTTTGTCTGGACAAAAATAAAAATCAGGAACAAAAATAAAAATCCCGAATTTCCCATTAAGAACGGGTGCACTGCGGGTGAAGCCGCGGGGCACAGCTAGTTTTCAATAATTGATTTTTTGAAAAATATACTGTGATGACATAATTATAATGTGGTTACAATTTTTTTTATAAATTTCCAAACATACTCATACAAATTCATAGTCCAGCTACCAGGCTCTCATAAATTATGTAGAGATGAGTCGTCGGTCACCCGGGTCGCTAGCTAGTCAAACCACGATAGCCCACAAGAGAATCTATCCAGAATAATTCGGATTCTTGCCGAATAGGTCTCGTCTATTCCTACCAGGCGCCCATAAACAACAAGATAACACAAAGGGTGGCAACGTGAACAGATTACCATCGATAGTATCGGCCGGTGGCAACAGGTGGCAATGTTTTATTGTTATACCTCCTCTGTTTCTATGGGATCCTTGTAGATTGGTAGTGTTGTATACCAGATGGGGCATTTTCTTGTTCTTTTTGCCAATTGCGGTTTTTCGGTCCGAGAGCAAAGAGTTAGAGACAATATTTTCATAAAAATGTACCGTAGCCACCCTCCCGTAGCACAAAAAACAGGGTCCTTATTTCTTACTTCTCTTCTGTGATACTGAAAATATTATTTAATGAAGTTTTTGAAAAAAAAATTATACAAATAAAATTGAAGTGTCTGTTTGTAATAAATAAATAACCGCTTTTTACTAACTTATATTTTATAACTTATATACACACGATACATACCTATCTATACTAATATTATAAAGCTGAAGAGTTTGTTTTGTTTGTTTGTTTGTTTGTTTGTTTAAACGCGCTAATCTCAGAAACTACTAAACCGATTTGAATAATTCTTTCACTGTTAGATAGTCTATTTATCGAGGAAGGCTATAGGCTACATTTTATCCCGGATTTCCTACGGGAACGGGCACAACGCGGGTAAAACCGCGGGGCGCTGCTAGTACCAAAATAACTTTATTTTTTTATTTTGTCTGTCTGTCTGTCTGTTTGTTCCGACTAATCTCTGAAATGGCTGAACCGATTTTGGCGGGACTTTTACTAGCCGGTAGCTGATGTAATAAGGAGTAACTTAGGCTACTTTTTACTCCAATAAGAAAAAATATATATTTCCATGGGAACGGGCACAACGCGGGTAAACCCGCGGGGCGCTGCTAGTTGATAATATATTTGATAACCACGCATCTTTTTATGAACACTATCCTAAATTACACCTCACTTCAACCACACGTCCCAAATACCCCAATACCTCACTACCCCGCAAACGTTAAATGCAAAAACTATTACCGCCCGCAGATACCGTGAGAGCTCTACGTCGTTATGTTTGCCTGGTACCCTCGCGGGACAAATCGGGACGGGTCGGAAATGTGGCCGGTTCCGGACTTCGCCGACTACGGCTACCATTTCCCATTTGAGTTTCCTAGTTATAAAAGTACGAATTATTATTATATTTAAGGTTTTGTTAAGTTTGTACCAAAAATCTTTTGACCCTGTGAGAAGGACTCTGGTCATAGGATTAGGTACTCAAGGAATATTTCAAATTTGGAAGTACAGTGTAGTCCGTTTAGTACGACTTCGCATATAGCAACCAACCGTTTTTAGCGACGAAAGTTTAGGCATTTGTTTGGTTTTAGTATAAACTTGAATAAATAAACATTCGTTTATTACGACTCCGCTTACAACGACCATCCGCTTTTAACGACCGAATTTCACACATAATTGTCCGGTTACAACGACACAACGACGAGCGTTGCCGTGTTTACAAATACAATACAATAGAAAAGAAAGAATGAAATAAATGAATAGCTATCTCAGCTATCGCCCCGCACGGCGCCTCTGATTGGAAATTGACTGTTTAGGTATTTTATGGCAGTACGAATTCGTAGGTAATGAATGAGTGACGCGTAAGAAATGGCTTCCGCTAAACGAAAATGTTTCTATAATGCAGTTCGTACTTCCTACTATACAAATAAAACCAGAAAACAAACAAAAATTACAGACTTTTTGCATTAAATGTAAAGTTGTTAGAATAGATTTATACTTACCTACATATAAGAAAGCGGTACATTATGTACGTACATTACACATCCCTACATAATTTGAATAATTAATAAATAGGTAACTATTTTGATTAAAATGAGTTTTTTTTATCTGCTCATCACCTAAACGGACATTTAACTGTAATATCTGTTATGTAAAAATCAAACTTTTTTCTGTTCGTTTAATACGACTTCCGGTTAGTACGACGTAATGTCACCGGTCCCTTGGCAGTCGTTATAACCGGATTCTACTGTACTTACTTTCAGGTATGGGCCTATGGGTTTCCTAGAATGATTTAAAGCAAGAATAACAAATAAATAAATATCACAGGTACTTATACCACAAACTTAAAACACTTAAGGGACTGGCTACTTTAACATTAAGTACAAGTAAAATTTTATGGTGCTTTTACTCAAAGAACGCATTCGATTTTCAAATTCAAAAACATTCCTACAATTGAAGAGGCCTACTCCAAAAAGTTTTAATACAACTATTGTAAAAGGCATTATCAACCATGGAGGTAACACCTATAAGTACGGATACACTAGAGTACATTACATAATTTATATTAGCAACCCACTTCTCTATCTATACATCTTTATACATAGAAGCGTATCATCCTATATAAATACAGTAGCTACGAAAAGCGTAGTTATGTACAAATATATAGGTAAATGTATATCGCAGCGAGGAAACAAGTCGCGTCATTAGCGCGGCGTCTGCGAGCTGACGCCTCTAGTGGCGGGAATTTATCGGGACGCGATATAGCTCTGTGATAATACAGGGACGGAGTGAGGATGAGCGGGGCGAAGGGGGGCAAAGGGGGGCAGTTTTAGAAGAGCTGTAGAGGTGAGAGGCAACGTGTTAGTGAACGGGAAATATAGGGGCATAGGGGGGGGGGGGGGGGGGGTGTTGCAAAAAGGGGCTAATTATTATAGTATTATAGGGATATAAGACCGTATCACACTCAACTGTTTGGGCACATTGTTTACATTGTTTGATGAGTGTTAACGAACGAACTAATATTCGTAGAACTAGTATTCTATAGTAACTAAGTATAGTAAAGGTAGAGCAAATTCGAAATGCAAAACAAATTAGCGAATCAATCGTATACAACCTTTACGGCACTTATACTAGTTACTAGATTATCTTCCAACCGAACTCTTTCGTAGAAAAAAGCTAAATATAAAAAATCCCAGCTCTACTTTATATAAAGATTCCGCTTAATACACAAGTATCTATTTCATAACGCTTTTTAACAATAGCCACTTGCGAGCCGTCTCGGCGGCGTTGCGATAAATGTGCAGCATCTTTGACCGGCTGTGTGCCGCCTCAGACATAGCTATAGCTATGGCTACGCTATAGCTATGGCTATGTGCTAGATATAACGTAAGTAAGCTGAGAGCCCGTCTCGCCACCGCCTGCGAGTACACGAGTCACTTTACAATATTATAGGGTTGTGGGATTGGAAAATATTACTTTTTTTTGTATTTTTAAGTTCTAAAAAACGCATCTAAATAAACTGACTTGCGGGTTTATTTAGATCATTATGATGGTAAACAAATCTAGATTAAAAACGGAATAAGACTAGATTTTTATTAAAGAAATACTCAAAAGAGCGAAACAATAATGTATTCGTGTCTAAAACAATCGATTAACACTGCTAAACAATAGTCACTCCCAGTTGTTTGAATCATTAGACCATATCAGAGGTCTTAAGGCTGTCTAAAAACTCCAACACCAGGGTAGGCCACCAACCTATTTGAACCAACTTACTACAAACCTCTCAATACCTCAAAGTTAAATTCGAAATTTAAAGAACTCGTGGCATAATCCCAAGCAACAAAGTTCGATATAAAATCCGAGTTGCGTGTTCCCGGAGCCGAGTTCGATATTTGAAATACCCGGGGCAGCTAAGCTCGATATTCAAAACACCCGTCGCGTGTTCCCGGGGCGCCTTCGATATTTGAACCGTCTCGGGACAGCCCTGGGCGTGTATAGCGGTTGTAGGTAGAGGCGGCATCTCACCGCGCGGAATCACCTGCCCTCACAATTTTACGAGCCGCTGTCGGCCCGACTGCCGCTTTCACTAGTGACGGGACACAGAGACGGGGGCTTTGTTGGTATCGATGGAGTATTTTTATTTTGTTGGTTTATGTTGTGCGTGTGTGAATTTGAAGAAATTTAATTTATAATAGTAGTTGAAGTTAATATCAGATTGCACAGTTATTATAATTATTTGTGATTTTTTTTATATTTTGTCAAAATAAAAATATTTTGTTTGTTATAAAAAAAGTGTTCATAACAATTATGATTATTACAATCCTACACCTATTTCTTTATTTAAAAAAAAAGTAAGTATACAATTGTTTATAGCGATCATTTTCACTACATACATAGTATAAAACAAAGTCGCTTTCCGTGTCTGTCTGTCCCTATGTATGCTTAGATCTTTAAAACTACGCAACGGATTTTGATGCAGTTTTTTAAATTGATAGAGTGATTCAAGAGGAAGGTTTATAAGTATAAAAATCTCAATATTCCCACAGGAACACACACAACGCGGGTAAAACCACGGGGCGCTGCTAGTTGGTAATAAAAAGAAAAATCCATTAACGTTTCTATTACAAACCTCTAAGGTTACTAATTATAGGTTTAAAAAAAATACACCCAAAAAAATTATTTCATCGACAAACCACTTAAATATTCATCGCTACCCCATCTCTCGGCAGCTCTCGGGCCGGGCCGCAGCGGAGGCGATGGAATTAAATCGCACGCACGACACCCGCCCGCCCCCGCCCCCGCCCCCGCCCCGACGCGCCTGCCGCCGCGCCTGCCCCCGCGCTAAGTAGACTGACATTATATACGAACTACACGGGCCATTGTGAAGGCGCCGAAGTGATGTTCGATTTTTGAATTTTTTGTTTGTGTGAGAATGCAACATGTAGGTTCGAGCGCTTTGTAAATATATTAGTGTGTGTTATAAATTTTTAGAAAAGAGTAGTCTAGTCTAATCGCCTTCTTGCTGTCGAGTCGATTCACGCAAAAACTACTGAACAGATTTTTATGAAACTTTACAGTAATATAGGTTATACATACATGAGAACGGGAACGGGTACAACCTTCGATTAACAATACTCATCGGTACAACGGGTAACCACGAAGTGCTACTCCTCCTTCCTTGCCCAAAATTTCCTTAGAAAACTCGGAAAATAAAGTTTTCATGTTGGGTATTTATGTATCAGATATTATATCTATACTAATATTATAAAGCTGAAGAGTTTGTTTTGTTTGTTTGTTTGTTTGTTTGTTTGTTTGTTTGTTTGTTTGTTTAAACGCGCTAATCTCAGAAACTACTGAACTGATTTGAATAATTCTTTCACTGTTAGATAGTCTATTTATCGAGGAAGGCTATAGGCTACATTTTATCCCGAAATTCCCACGGGAACGGGCACAACGCGGGTAAAACCGCGGGGCGCTGCTAGTTTGTTAATAATTGTTTAGAACAAATATAGTAATATCGTACCTAGTTATCATCAAGACCAGACACACCTCAATCACTGAACGAACCGTAAGATGAACACACACACCCTGATACACAAATACAAAATGGCAGTTTCCATCAAATATAATAATTTAATGTCAAGTATTCCGTGGGTAGGTGTTCGCCTAACTACTCATTAGCATTGCATTCTCCGGCTCAAAGGCACCCCCTCTTTTACATAAATAACTTCCAACAATTTCTATGATACTTGTTCTTGTATTTGTAATGAGGGTAGTTATAGATCATTAGAGGCGCCTCTGGACCTCTGGGCGTGTTGTAGATGATTCAAAATGTTTGGAGTCATTTTCAAATTATTGGTTTGTAGCCTGCTGCGGTATTAGCAAGGTAACCTAGGCGTTGCCGTTGGGTAAAAGATATAGGTTAACTATAATAAAGGTTAGATATTGTTAAATAGGTATTTTTATCGTCCAGGATATTATCAGTATTAAGGCGAACTGAATTAATAAATGGAATTTAGTATAATTAGTATTTTTTATTAGTATACATGTCATTAGTATACAGGTCATGTCTCCAGAATGCATCCGGATCGATGGGCTAGGATCTCCACAGAATGGGAGTTCCAGAATGTTCGGAGACCTCGCGGTAGACCCCCCACGAGGTGGCGGAAGGAACTGGAGGACTTCGACAAAGAGTGGAAAGAAGTGGCAGAAGATAGATCCAGGTGGAAAGAATTGGGGGAGACCTTTGCCCAGCCGTGGGACACAACAGGTTAAATAAAAACATACTTATATAAGAAAGTAGAAGCAGTTATAGAAGTAGCAGCGCCACAAGGTTTTACCCGTGTTGTGCCAGTTCCCGTGATAATTTCGGGATGAAAAATATCTTATAACCTTCCCGTTGAATGTGGCTATCCATTACAAAAATAATTATTCAAATCGGATTGGTAGTTTCTGAGAAGAGCGCGTTCAAACAAAAAAAAACTGTTCAGCTTTATTACAGTTGTACTCGTCAAGGACCTATAAAATAATCGTTTGAAAAACTATTCTAATCAAAACAACAGCTTTCTGTCTAGAAAGAAATATACATCACTAATGGCCGGTTCACATTATTCCAGTCCAGTGATCCAGCGAGCTAATCCAGTCCAGTGCTGGACTGGAGCATATCGTTTACATTGTTCCAGTCTTTTAAGAGTAGCTGGATTGGTCCCCAAAACAATTGACTCGTATTCACTGTTCAACGTTCAATCTAGCACTGGATTGCAACTGGAATGGCTGTCTACACTATTCCAGTGGCGCTGGATTAGGTGAGCTGGAATGAAAAGTTGACGGTCTCTCCAGTCACTGGACTGGAATGCTCACTGGAATGGGTACATTCCAGTGTCGGTTCACATTATTCCAGTAGCATTCCAGTACTGGATTGGATTGCTGGACTGGAATAATGTGAACCGGCCATAAAATCCAAAGACAAAACAGAAGCAGTCATAACATCTATGCCAATTATCTATAAACAAGTATACTACATACATCACATAATGAACAAAAAAAATAAAACAAGTGACGTCGTTATAATGACACATGTCAGTACATAACAGACCCTATATCTTAGAACTGGGTCAATGATGTCGAACGTAAAGCAACACCGTGAAGAAACTACCCTCGTTTGTAATTTACCTGCCGTTAACTTAAGGAGTACGTGTTTAATTGAAAAATGAATGTTTTGTTCAGTCGTGGGGGCTAAAAAAGTGAAAGGTAAAATGAAGATACATACTTTTATATACTGTATTATTTTTGATAAAGATTTTGGTTTTAGAATGGGGTAAAAATCCTATATATTACCACAAAATATCTTTATTTTGATATATATCTTGCTAATAACACGTTTGCACGTACATATCTAAAAAAATGAATCAACCTTAAACAAATTAATAGCTAAATAAAAAACTATCATTTAAATTGTGCAACTCCTTCGATTTTCAAACTTTTTAAATCGTAATAATATTATAGCACTTTAAACTAAAAGAATACTATATCAACAAGATATCATAGACAATATTATATTACTAAACCACCTCAACATTATAAGCCAGTGAAAACCATAACTATAACCATAATCAATATCCACACGAGCGTCCCAATCATTAGCAGCGAGATTCCCACGTCATCAGGCTCGCGGTGAAAACAAAAGCTTCGGAACATTAGTAAATCAGTGGCGTGAGCGATAAATTATTCCGGCGGCGGGCGCGGGCCGCCCGGGGCGGTGACTGATGGCCCACATGTGCCCATTGCCCCCGCACTGACGCCGCGCCCGTTCGGGTGAACGCCACTTGTCTGCGCTCATGTTACCCTGGTACCGAGTCTTGATATTTGACATTTTATTTATTGTTTTTATTTTAGTGTAACTCGATTTTTGTATATTATTTGATAAAAGGAGGAGGATTCGGTTTTTTGGGATGTTTTAAGTAACTTCAAAATATGAGTTTCTGATCTGTAGTAGCAAATATTTTTTTTATGATCAATATGGGCCATTCTTATGGAAAACGGTCAAAATATTCTACTTCAATTAAAGAAAACTCAATTTTCACCAAAAAAATATCATATCTATATGAAAATTGGTACAGAGACAGATAAAAGTCTAGAGTAACACATAAGCTACATTTCATCCCCAAAATTAATTCAAAATCGGGTAAAACACAGGTACGATACGGGCTACTACTTGTCAACACATATACACCGAACCAACCCATACCCACGCACCCTAAAACAATACACATAGCAGTCGAAATGAACACAAGTATATAATATATTTGTACAAGTCACTTGGCAGCGAGTGCCGAGTGCGCGACATATCGCTCGCGGCGGTTCGATCAAATAATTCAATTACCGAGACGAGGCCGACACTCATCGAGCGATATCGATAACGTGTGGACAGGAAGCACATCACTAGTTCTGTTTCAGACAAGTTTATAAGTATTGTTTCTACAAAAGATTTACAAATATTATAGAGCTACTTCACTGTACTGATATCTTCAGTGAGATGAGAGGACTTTACTTTACTTAATACTTATAGCTATTTTCTAGCTATCTAAGTTCTATAATCACTACATAGTCAAACAACAAATGCGATACTATTTAAGGACTTGACCCATTTAGTTCATAATCCAAACGTCCCATCACTTGCTAAAGAGAAAATAGACTCAATTTTATGAAAACTGTTCAGTAAAAATGAAGTCAAATTGAAATTAGAAAAGCTATTTAAATAACTATGTCAATTAGTCCACTCATATTTGTTTACTAGCAGCGCCCCGCGGTTTTACCCGCGTTGTGCCCGTTCCCGTAGGAAATCCGGGATAAAATGTCTAGTCTAGCCTATAGCCTTCCTCGATAAATAGACTATCTAACAGTGAAAGAATTATTCAAATCGGTTCAGTAGTTTCTGAGATTAGCGCGTTTAAACAAACAAACAAACAAAACAAACTCTTCAGCTTTATAATATTAGTATAGATAATCTAACTACGCCCCGCGGTTTTGTCTGCAATGTACTCGTTCCCGCGGGAATTTAGGGATTTGACTTAGCTTATAACCTTTCTCTTGAATGTAGGTATCGAATACAAAAAGAATTATACCAATCGGACTGGTGGTTCCAGAGAAAAAAGCGTTCAAACAAACAAACAAAAAAACTCTTCAAGTTAAATAATAAGCATAGTATAGTCACAAAATAGAGACATTGTTTTGTAGTATAGTTACTGTTAGACCGTATTGTCCCACTGCTGGGCAAAGGCCCCACCCATTCCCACCACTCTTCTCAATTTAGAGTCACCAAAATGGTAGATTATTTGATTTTTAATTTTAAAAACTGAATTGTAAAATTGTAAAATGGCAAAAAAAAAAAATTTTATACATAGAATCAAGAATAAAATAAAATTACCAAAAATAGTAAAATAATGACTTATACGATACACAAAGCAAAAAACACAAGGCACTTGACATAAGGCTGTAACTCAACTGTTGCTGTACGGGACGGAGTGCGCACAACACACACATAAGTTCTAGAACTCAACAAATACAAAAACTTACTTCAAAAACCTTTACTTACTTAAACTTACGAAAAGAGAACAGCTGTGAACAACTTATGCAACACAAACCCACAACATCCATCACTCATACCGTGGCAACACTAATCATGCCCCCCGTCACTACAGCTGCGCGGTGCCCCCACGCGGAGGCCACTTGCCCCTACATTCCTAGAGTACGTCCCTGTACATTCCAACTTTGAAATCTATGCGGTGCGGAACAGAGAAGTTTGAAAATAGTCATTTTGAGTTGTCATTTGTTTTATGGTTCGAGTGCGGGTGCATTTTGTTGAAATCTGGGTACTGGGTATGTTTGATAACTAAACAGTACCCAGATATACTCAAGTTTTGTGTGTACGTACTAATATCGGTAGTCACTACAGGAATAGTTTTAAAAACTAAGTATACGTTTTTGTTTTTCAAATAATACTAATTCTTTTATCTTCAAAAGTTATCACGAGAAAATTACTAGTAAATGATTTTGATTACGTATAAAGAACTAAAAATTATATTAATTAATACTGCAAGCGAAAATACATAGACCTACTCTCTTAATTAAAAAAAACATTTGAAATAAGTTTCCCAAAAAGTTCTTATTTCAAAAACAGTGTCTTAAGAAAAGTTGTAAATAATTTTCTTTGAAAAGCGTTCGAAATTCAAAGTGGCCCGGGCCGTCAATAAGGGCGGGTGCACACGGAAGACATCACGTAATCCGGCATCCGGCCACTTGTTATAATCGACGGAACGGTCCCCTCATGCACTCACGATTTATGTACCGTACTTATGTTTTTGTCGAAAATTTTCAAGGAAAAATGTCTTGGGGTAAAGAGCGTAAGTAATTTGGGTGCGGAATGGAATGGTTTTCACGAGTATTGTCAAGGCTTATTTCATGGTGTAGTCGATATTTCATTTGATGTCCACTAAAGCATGGATTTTTAGCTAAATCTGTCATAGTTACTATGGACATAGGTCCATACTATGCTGAAAAGTGTATCATTAATTAGTAGGTGAAATTGACCAAATGACTTGACCAAGTACTAGGAATACAGCAAATCAAGAATATCTGCGTTACATCACAAATACCACTCCACATAATATGATGTATAAGGAAAAAGGCGAGGCTACATCACTCGTCAATTATCTGCTATTCCACCCTAGACGATTTTATCACTCCGCCGCCTCAGAACACGACTCCGGACGATTCCACCGTAATGACGGGCCGGGAACGAGCCGAATGGCGGCTTCGGCACTACGCCTCGCTCATTATCCACCCTCCCGTAGATTGATTGATTCGCTACCGACTCGGTTTAGCCTCTTATCAAGTTATGGGCGCCTGGTACGTTTCGAATTTAGCTTTGTAAAATCGATAGCTCACTGTCAGTAGTAATTTACACGTTTTGGATTGACTTTTTTGGTAAGTTGCGTTTAAGTGGTACTTTAAATAGGAATTAGATTTTTTTACCGGGGTTTATCAGAATAATATTTTTACTATTCCTCTGGGTTACTAAAATATTAGTATCTCACCATCTCGATTCAGTCACAAAGATTTTTAGATTTTTGAGAAGCATTAAGACTTTTGCTCTATTCTTATATTAAACAAACTTAAAATAAACAAGCCATAACATTAAACATCCAATTTTCCGAAACGCTATTCTAAGTACATGACTCCATTCCTCAGTTCACGTCCCCAAGCTACGTGTACACTGTACTTTTGTTTACAAACGTCAAAATCCCGTCGCCTCTTTATGCACGCGCCGTTACGTCGGTCGTTTACGAATCGCGCTTTAGATTTACGACACTGAATGGTATTCGTTTTATGAGCAGTGACAGCTCAGATACGCCAGATCGATGCAATGATGGTAACGTTCCCACTTGTTTTAGTTGGAGTTTTGAACGGAACTATTGGAAAGGTTTGATGTTTTTATCACTTGTTAGACGTGGCTTTATTGGTGTTTTAGCGCTCGTGGCGTTTGACTAAGCGATGTTAGTTCAATGCGATTGTTAAGCAACATGCAGGTCGACCTTTACTTGGATGGGGATCCGATAGTGGCGGGATGCTACGGTGTAGCACCTGAGAAGTCCTGAGTTAAAGGTAAGTTCACTTTGTTTCAGCAAAATAATAAAAGATCCATGCGATTGGATACCTTCAATCCAAAAAATTTCAATTGAAAATAATTTTCTATATTATACGTCCGGTGACGCCTAGACTAAAACTCCGCAGTGTACTCCCCCTTTATTAGCACATAAATAGGCATATTTTAAAATACATAGCACTTCAGTGAATCGATTTAATTATTCTGAGTCTATGTACGACCGCACGGACGCGGGCGGCCGTCTGACAGACGGTTAAATTATTAATTACCGTGACCGCCAGCGGTCGGCGGCAACGCGCCGGTCCCCGGTGTGTCCCCGCCTTATAATTAATAGCCAGACGGATTTTTCGTACCCAATTATTAAACGTGTGTACCGCACCTTACCCGGTATATTAATTGACGCTTTTGTTTTTGACTGTACGTTTTACTTATTCGCTTCGTTTGTTTCTTAATGTTTTAAAATTGGAACGTAGTTTCTGCTGGTCAGTTTAAAAAAAAATTATGCGTTCTTTTTTCTTACAAATCTAATTTCGAACCAAAGACAACTCCTTCTATAGAGGAAAAAAACTCAGGTTTAGTTTTTATTGCATTTTTCATTTGCAACTACTGAAATTTTCTATTACAATATCTTGAGTTTATCAGAGAATCCATCTGTGCATGTCATTATCTAGGTAGGTATATCTTATCTTGTCTTGTCTTAGCCATCTAGATTTCTCGCCTCTCTCATGTCATCTCCCGTGTGACTAGGAAATCATTACATCAGCGGAGTTATGACAAGCGAATTCACGCGGCAACGCTACCAAGCTGCTCGCACCTAATGGCTTGGAGGTAACGAGCGGGTCGTCATTATAACTAAATTATGCACATCAGAAAATATAGGTCCTTAATGCAACGGGATAAGGTTGGGTTTCGCTTGTTTGTGCCGAGTTGCTAATGCGATGTAGGTGGCTCCGTTCATAGCTCTCGACTGGCTCTACCGTGTTCATGTTGTCCTGGTAGTTTTGTTGTGAGCGGCTGTGGGGTGATTAGATCCCACGCTGTTGCTATTATTATTTTTAGGGTTCCCTAAACGAAAACGGTGTTTTTAGGGTTCCGAAAACGAAAACGGAACCCTTATAAGATGTCTCATTCGTCTGTTTGACCAAGCGAAACGGTTTCTATATATCTATGGATTCTATGGTCTGACCAAAGGGACGCTGTTTCTATATCTATGGACTCTATGGTCTACCTACATACATGCGGTATAAATAATATGGCGGAAATCAAAACCTATAGATCTCTAGTCTTAATCTGCCTCTATTTCTTCCTCTAATCTACCTCTCTACCTCTATAATTGGTCCAAGTATTTATAGTTACCGAAATAAGTTGAAGACCCCAAGAAATAAATGAAATTAGTTCAACAAAGTTCTACCGAACGTTCCAAGAAGTCACAAGTGGCGATAGGGTTCCGCACTCCGCGGTTTTACCCGCATTTTGCCCGTTCCTGTGCAAATTTCGGGATAAAAATAGCCTATGACCTTCCTCTTTAATGTAGCTGTCTACTACAAAACGAATTATTCGAATCGGACTTGTCGTTCCTGAGATAAGCCCGTTCAAACAAGAATCATAAAATCAAACATTTCCGTTTAAATAGATTTTGTCACATTATAATATTTTAATGTTGCATTTTAATGTTTCCTGCTTTTCAAACATGGCTCGGATTTGTGATCACCAACTTGCATTAGCCAAGCGAGGTGATTACGCCTAATCCTCCTCACTGTACCTTCAATGAGATGAGAGGCCTTTGCCCAGCAGTGGGATATTACAGGCTAATAGTTTACTTTAATAAAACATGGTTTAAGAGTGCTCAAAATTCACAATCTGAACCTAATATGTTAATACAATAAATAAATAGCATACAATTTTTTTTTCCGAAATTCCCATGGGAACGGACACAACGCGCGTAAAACCGCAAGGCGCTGCTTGTACGATATATATCATCAATTCCCAACGTTGTAAAATATATTTGTTCCCAAAAAACTACTTTTATTTACCTGCTTTCTATTTTGTGGTAATATGTACTTGGAAAACCCATACATACTATTATTTATTCTGTTTGCACTATGCACGTTAATCTGCGAGTGATTATTAATGCAGTGTCCACGCGGACAGGAAAGATAAAACGGTAATCGGTTTTTTCAGCATTTATAGTTTGAACACAGCTTTAATTAGCAATAGTATCAGTTGATTGAGAAACCTTGGTGGTAATTAGACTTTGGCAGCATAGATTTATTTAACACTAGCAACACCTGCGGTTTTACCTGCTTTGTACCGGTTCCCGTGGGAATTTCGGGATAAAAATAGCCGATAACCTTCCCGTTGAATGTGGCTATCCATTACAAAAATACTTTTTCGAAACGGATATGTAGTTTCTGAGATTAGCTCGAACATACAAACAAACTTACTTTTACCTCTTTCTCTTATTAGTATCTAAGACTAACAGCGCGTGGAAATAATCATTCGAAGTCACTCAGCATTTCCACCCTGTATAACTTTGATGTTCTTCCGAATAACGTAAGAGCCTCTTTGAGGCCAAAACTGAATTAAAATATTTGACTTTGACTTTGACAACTATGCTATAATACGTATCTGTCAATGTATTGTATCAAAGAATAGTCTACATTTTTGAAAAGCAAGAGGTAAACCGCAAACATGGCAGCAGTGAGCCGTGTAGTAATCCGGAGCGAGTACCAGGAGCGCATACACGGGTAGGTGTTCAAATATTGAACGGTACGGGATAGCGCCAGGGGCGGATCGGATGACGGCTTGGGGTTATGGGTGACCGCATTTGTTGGGAGGTGTAGGTATGTATTTGTATTGAATGGTGAGCAACAGTTTTGGGGCTATTAAGTGAATACAGCTGCGAGCCGGTGAGCTCATACACGCGTAAGAACCTTTATGTTGTATTGGTTTGAAAACTAGCTTAGTCTAATGGACGACTAATCTCGACCCAGCAAGCCCTTAAAATATTATAGTTTAAGTGTAAATGGAAGTTTTAATTGATTAAAATCTACCAAAGTTACCCTGGCCCAATTTTTGCCACGTTAAGCCGTCGGTCCCGGTTACTTTCTACGGAAAGTAGTCGTTACACGAGGCATGTCAGAGGCCTTTGGCTACTCAATAACTCTGACACCAGGATTGGTCAGGTTGGCCATCATGGCCACCATGACGGCTTAACGTGCCCTCCGAAGCACGGAATCATCTTACTTTTCGAGCAATAAGGTGATTCAGCCTGCAATGCCCTAACCAAACTGAGGAGAGTCTCACAAAGAGTTTTTGTGAGATATCCCCACCGGGAATCGAACCCGGAACCTCCGGGTCGTGAGCCAGGCGCTCAAACCACAAGACCACGGAGGCTGCTGCATTTTTGGTATGAAAAGTAGCCACAAACCGTCCTCTTGAATCACTCTGTCTGTAGATAATAATCGCATGAAAATCCATTCAGTAGTTTTTAAGCTATTGCATAGCTTCTATCGCGGGCCTTGAGCGCGGGGACCGAATCCAGAAATTCCGTAACGAAAAAACCTCACGCAAAAAACCTAACGCTCCCCACTAACGCCATCTAGTGATAGAAAAAATAACTATGCAATAGCTTTACCGCGGCAGTCCCCGAGTGCCACACGTCTTTTTTTTTTATCGATTACGTTACATACAGCATTTGGTGGCTTTGTTTTATAATATGTATTTATTAGGAAGTTTGTTTTAAAATGTGTATTAAATAATAAACTATTTGTCAACGGGGGGTTGACCGGACCCCCGAGTCCGGCCCTGCGCGCACGGTATCGCGTCCCGCGCGCGAGCGTCACCTTGTCACCGCGTGCGTCGGTTTAATGGCGCGCCTCGTATACGCCGCTCGACCGGTTTGGTCCTTTGATTTATGAGACGCATCGCAGTGCGTTACGTAACGCGATCGTATCGCGCAAATATTATAGTGAGTGTATCATAGCGTCTTTCGAAAATTGATGTAGATAATGTAGTTGTACTTTGCAGTATGTGTTGTTTTAAATGACTCCAAATAAGAGGTTTGTGAGTTTTTTGTCTGTTGAAGTCAAAAAAAAAAACGAAGAATCGTAAAAAAAATATTGCATAATAAAAACATTCACTTATGTATTGCCTGTATATGAGTGAGTGTTCTATTAGTTTTTCTTACAAGTCCTAGTTTTCGAGCTGATAAGGTCGATTTTCCCACAGCTTCTATAGAAGAAAATGGTTGAGTGATTAGGGTTTGAATAAAATGAAAACCTTTTTCCTCTATAGGAGGAATTGTCTTTGGTTGGATTATTCTTCATTTTAGGTCTTGTGTAAAAAGAAATAGTTCATATTGCAGATGAAAGGCTTTTGATAGAACAGTGCAATACAATGTTAATATTTAATGATATGGTTCCAGGAGTATTGGTATATTTTAAAATGAACGGACAGAAATATTTCTGCGACTGTCTTTGTTAAAAAGTTTATGTTTATTTAATGATCATTATAACCTATTTTCTTGTATTACCTAAAAATAATTTTGTTAAATCCTAAGGCTGAGTACATACATACATTCACGTTTGTTTTCTAATTTTTTTTTTTTTTAATATTTTAAACTTTAAAAAATATACATAGTACTCGTAAATAGCCTGAAATGCCCCACAGCTGTCTCGTCGAAGATAGTAAAAAATTTACTCGCATATAAAAAATCTAACACATATTTTTTCTTGTCAAAACCTTCACATGAGGTCTCAAAGATTGAATGAGGTTTAATCCGCCTCTTTGAGTGACAATAGGCTTTGTAACCTCTGTATCGGCCGGGTGAGAACACTTGGGAGATCAATCTGGCTATATTAGAGGCTTACTACCCTTTCAGATTGGGGGTGTTATATTTTGACGCGGT
Source organism: Cyclophora albipunctata (assembly GCA_963082685.1). Classification (NCBI taxonomy): domain Eukaryota; kingdom Metazoa; phylum Arthropoda; class Insecta; order Lepidoptera; family Geometridae; genus Cyclophora; species Cyclophora albipunctata. The sequence continues at coordinate 5,128,706 of OY720138.1, read as the reverse complement.
TTTTGAATGGTTATTGAGTACGGGGATAATAGTGTTGGGAGTAAATTAGAAATTATTGAGTAATTTGTCTAAAAATATGTAGTGGCAAACTTGGTTATGATTGAATCATTAACTAATGATTATGTTCCAATAGTAACGCGATGACGTGACGATGAAGTCCCGGTTTCTGAGTCAATTATCAAATTTTCGATTTTGAAAAAAAAAATTATCACTTTTGAACGTTAACTACTTATTAATATTATACCTAGATTTTAGAACACCAAAAGCATGTAAGATACTCTTACGTCGATTTTTTTATACCCAATGGCCTCCTACGTGACTGATGTCGGATTTTTTTGGCCGCCCAAAGGCACCAACTTATTACTTGAATCCACACATCACATCTGTTTAAAACATCTATACTAATATTATAAAGCTGAAGAGTTTGTTTTGTTTGTTTGTTTGTTTGTTTGTTTGTTTAAACGCGCTAATCTCAGAAACTACTGAACCGATTTGAATAATTCTTTCACTGTTAGATAGTCTATTTATCGAGGAAGGCTATAGGCTACATTTTATCCCGAAATTCCCACGGGAACGGGCACAACGCGGGTAAAACCGCGGGGCGCTGCTAGTTATTAAATAAAACATAATAATTCGACCACAATTTACGTGTAACAGGACCCGCATCGGACAAAATAAAATACAAAGCAGAACAAAGGCTGTGGTTAGGCATGACGCTTAGTGATGTGTCGGATATCCGTATCAGCGGATATCCGAGGGAGAAGAAAGATGCGTATCGGTAATTTTCGGCGGATTTGGTGTCTTCCTTTTGAACTTTGTATACAAAGATGAAATTAGTTACAGGGCTATGTTAAAATCACTAATAAACGTACGTGATAGTTAGTATCACTATAAATGAACCGCAATTCGGTTATCTATTCAATGACCATCATATTCAGAAAAGAGTAAGAAAGTAAATATCCGTGTCCAAATAATATCAGTATTCGGATCCTCATCCGCGTATACACTGTATTAACGTCACATCACTACCACATGGCTTCCAGCGATATATAATAATGCGGAGAATATTTTAAGGCTCTCTGTAATTACGAGCGTCATTAGGCCTGAGTGATGATGCAGTTTTTGTGTCCGTCTGTTTGCACCGAGCCTTAGTTTTTATGTTGAAGTGTGACGTCATCGATAGATAGTTAGATAGCTGCTGATAAAAGTATTGAGTGGAGTGTGTTTTTCTTTGGTCGGTGTTTTCAGGTAAGTGTGACATTCGGAGGCCTTTAGGCGGTCTTTAAACTCCGACACCAGGGTTGGCTACTTACCTACTCAAACTTGCCTACTTTTACCTGTTTTGCTCGGCGATATAGTACTTGAAAAAGCAAAGTACCTAAGTGTATAAGAAAATTTGAAAAGCCGGCACTGTTGTCTGTTTTAAGACCACCTAAAGCGCTCAGACATGGTCTAACGGTTCAAAACGAGATGGATAATTTCATGATTCACGGTAGCGCTCAGATAAAGATTCCTTAAACAGCCGAACCAGCTATACGTAGCTAACCATTGATAAGCTTCTTCAAATACAACCACATGAAGGTTAATTTTTCATCCTAAAATTCCCTCGGGAAGAGGAAAAACGTGGGTAAAACCGTAGAGCACTAGTAGTATACATACTAAAACAAATGAAGCCCCTCATAACTAGTCTATCTAGCCTCGCACACAATAATTCAGACCAAAGAAATTGACCTAGTTTCAGAATTGGATACTATTTTATAATCATTTTACGACGCGGACGGAAGCGGCGGCTCCTAATTACACATGACACGACACTGCTGGACATAAAACAAAGCAATTATAATGTAGAGCTGTCCCAGATTGGAGGCTAGGCAGTTTAGACTGTCTTGTCTGATGCAGTCAAGTGTGTCAATTAAAAAAAAAGCAAATTTGTGTAGGTTAGGTAAGCCTGGTGTCAGAGTTTTTTAGACTGCCTAAAGGCTACCGATATGGTCTGACGATTGCAACAACCGGGGCCGCCAATTTTACGTGCCTTAAGCGCGGTAGCGCTCAGATAGAAATGCCTCTATCGGCCACCCATCCAAGTAGGAACCGAGCTGAACGTTACTTATGTCTTTAGATGAGAGAGAAACGATGACAAAACCTTTGTCTTTGGCGTTTTAAAAGACAGTCTTAAACCTGTCTGGACTCGGTCTGCACAGGCTAGGAGCCACATAAAAGATTCATGATAAATCGCCATAATTTCCTGGGTACACTAATGTTGGAACTCATTAACGCCCCGGGCCGCCAATCGTTCAAGTGCATGCAAAAAATACGCGTCATTTATTACAGTACACCTTCATGTAGTTAGTTTATCATTTATAACTAAAAGAGGTTGAATTGAAACTACGGATGCACTTCGCTTTTATTTTACACTAGTCCCGGTGTTACCCGCGTTGTACCCGTTCCCGCGGGAATATCAGGATCAAATGTATCGTATGTGTTATTCTGATTTATTACCTATATTACTGTAAAGTTTTATCTAAATCCGTCAAGTAGTTTTTTTTTCGTAAAAGAGTAACAATCATACATACATCCATCCTCACAAACTTTCGCATTTATAATATTAGTAGGATTTTTATTTTCGGCTCCTTTACAGGACTCGTGGACACAGAAGACATAATTATTAAGTAGTGTTCGCTTAAACTTAAGAAAGTAAAGGAGGTTCTCAATTAGACTGTACCTTATTATGTTTTTTTAATATTTTCTGTTGTTTCTTGATATTTCCGCCCTCTCAAAAATTCCTTTGGTACATGCTCACAGATTGTTCCAGCTTTTAACCTATTCAAAAAGAGATGGCAGTTCTCATAAAAAACTCGTCTATTTTTTTAATCTAACTCAAAAGAGATACAATCGAAAGTCAAGAATCACCGAGGTTGATCACTACACGAAGTCACTTATCAAAAGTCGACAAGCGTTAATAACAAACGTGTTACATATAATCCCTCTCTATCAGACAGATCAAAGTAATCGATCGTAGCGTCGTATAAGCGAGTGCGCCTACTGCCTACGGATATATAGAAATGATGCCTACTGCCTACGGTATGAAAGCGTCATTATTCATATTTATTTACTAGCCGTGCCTTTTGTTTTTACACACGTTATGCCCATTCCTGTGGGAATGTGGGGCTGAAAAATAGCCTATAAACCTTCCTTTTGAATGTAATTTTTTTATCAAATAAAAATTAGCGAAATCTTTTCATCCAATCACACGTGAAGCGATGAAGAGTCATTTTGTATTATTTATTACATGTATAATTTTAATTGTACACTTTTTATTTACAAAGTATACGTATAAATAAATAAAACAAATATACACAGACAAATTCACACACGGTTAGTTAGACCCAAACTAAGCTCTAGCCTGTATTACATAATCTAACTTGCTGATAATATTACAATATACAATGGCATCACACAATATCCACTGCACTACTGCCTACGGGTCCGTATATAGTCGATGCCGGCTGCCTACGGGCGTACGATATAAAAAGAGCCCGTCGGCGCTGTGGATTGCATAAAAAATGTCTGGTTTGACGGCGCGCGGCGGCGGGTCGGTGACGCCTCTAATGACTAGCGCTCGGCGCGCGCCCGACCCGAGCGGGCAGGGTTGCCACTACACAAGACCATTTATTATTATTATTTCTGTATATTTTTCAGGATATTTTTTTTTATCTGGGTATCGTTTGAATCATCAACTCTCTGTGGGAAGCAAGTTGATTACCAACGCCAGAGGGTGCGTTTCCATTAAAGCGGAGCGGAGCTGTTCGGAGCTTAACTGACCAATCACAATACGTTGAAAAGATTTTGACAGTTTCAAAGCGTTATTGACAATCCCAATGCCCTATGATTGGTAAATCAGGCTTCGTATCGCTCCGCTCCGCTTCAATGCAAACGTACCATAATCCTCAGACTGTTGTCTTGTCCCATTGACAAGAAATTGGGACAATCAACCAATACTGATTTGTTCAGGTACATTAAAAAAAAGTTCTTCGATATGTGAAGAAAAATAAAGTCGTTACTATTTTGTTTCTCTATAAAATTAATTATATAGTTTTATTCTTTATGTATTTTTTGTCTTGTCTTCTTATTTTTATTCTTCTTAACGATGGAATACAGATTGAAGAACGAAGAAGTGCTTGTAAGATGCTGTGCCAAGCCAAATTTTCAGAGAAAATACTAAAAACTACTTACATTCACTCTCTCCAAAACCACCTCATCTGTAGTCTACATTATCATAATTCAGTTGTAATCAATTTGTAAAGTACATTAGCATTGATTTGAAATAACATCTGGGTGGTTAGTTCAGTCCCCAAGAAGCCCGCCATACCAAATTACAAACGACACTGCACAAACAATATGTAAAACAGTTTTCGGCACAAAAACACCTAAAGGTACCAAATTGGGAATGAAATTCGTTCCCCTGAACGCGAGGCAGCCCTACGCTGCCTCCTACATATTTAATTTGGCCGGACCGGTTCGGGCGGGCGCCGGCGCGCTTTGTGTTTCGTTATGGCTCTATCGCAGGGCTGCCACCTACCGGTTATTGCTGTGTGGGCGAACGCTCTGGCGACTTTTGTTTGCGGAATATTATATTTTATATACCGCGCTCTGAACTCCTTGCGGTTTCGAGTTCCTCTAAATATATTAGAGAGCGGAGCGCTTCTTTAAGTTTAACAAGAGACTTTCTTAGTTCCAGTTTTGAAGAGAGTGAAACAAAAGACGGTGTTGATGTTGAACTGTCTGTGCACTTTTTGTATTTGTCTGGTTATATCATACCGTAAAAGATAATCCAGTACCGTTAAAAAACTCGCTCAAGCCCCTTCGTCTCAAAATGTCCCCAACACCGATCATCTCACTTCGTTAATTTTTTATAGTATTCCAGATTCGGCAGTTTCGGTTGAAAATATGAAAATTGTGAATTTCCACGGCACGATACTGAAACTGAAGGGTGTCAAGTACATAAGCCGAAAAACATAATCCTTGTCACGAACTCAACAGATCTTTACATAAAAAGGTTTCTGGAACGAAAGGGAAGTTTGCAGCCTACGGCGATTCCCGAAATATTAGACGCGCTGAAGAGATATATTTTTTTCCTATTATTAATCCTCTTCCGAAGTTTATTAACTTAATCATGAAGTGTTTGTATTAGCAGTTATTGTTAACTATGGTTATAATTTAATAATTAACACATTTTGTGACATGGCATTACTAGAATTTTCAAGTAGTATAAAAATGGGCTTGGAGTATTCAAGTAGAATCTATGATTTCCAATCCGATTCCAATAATTCTTTTTGTAATGGATATACATATAACATAACTGGAAATATACATATAACTGGAATTATATAGGCTTTTTTCCATCCTAATATTCCTATGAGTACCGGCATAACGTGGGTAAAACCGGGCGCTGATAGTTGAATATACAAAGACTTCTTACTCCTCACTCCATTGACTTTTGGTGCAGACACCTTACCTTCACAACGTGCAGTGAAACAACCTCCTTACTTATAAGTTAAACTCCAAACAAGACACAAGCAAGCGTCCTCCAACCAAACTTGACTGAACAATAATTTTACACATGACCGACTCAAAAAGAGCAAACTTTAAACTCGGCAAACTTAAAAATTTCTTAAAGGAGCACCCACTTAAGGGACTTCCATATCTTAATTCATAATTCAATGTTCTTTTAAAGGGAAAAAGCTGGTGGGGTAAGGGGGAGGGGGTAGACTTGAGATACCCCTCAGAACTTAGTATTCCTTGTTACGGATACTGTGGCTAATCACTGGAAAGGCTTCATTAGTTTTTCTCACGATCATACCTCGTTATAAAAAGTATTAGCCTGTAATGTTTCACAAGTGGGCAAATACCTCTCATATCACTGAAGATATCATACAGGAGGAGGCTTAATTGCCTTGTTTGGCGTAATTTCACAAACATTTCATGGCAAAAATCTTACTTATTTAAATATTAATTATTTTGAATTGAAACTACATTTACGTACACTTCGCTTTTATTTTACATCTTTCATTAACGTGTCTTAAGTTATCATTAGCGACTCTAAGTGAAGAAGAAGACGCTGAGTGCGGCAGTTAATGTTTTATGTTCTTTTTTCAAAAAAATCCGAACGTAGAACAAAGTACACAAAACTATGAGAACATGGTACAACTATATCGGTACAGCCCGATAGTCTATTGTTTTGTACCGCTAATAAACAACGTCCAGTTAGCTCTCTTCAATTAGTGAGCGCATAAAACACTGTGACATTATCCGCTATTAAACCGGGTGCGACCGGGCCCTAGAGACCGCACGAATAATCTATACCAAAATGTATAAAGAGGTTATATTATAGGAATAATTTGTTTTTTTATTGAGGCTACTCTCGAGAACTACCAGATTCTCATAATTCTTTTTTTTATATATATATTTTTTATTATATATAGATAGCCACATTCAAGAGAAAGGTTATTGGTTATTTTTCTTCCCAAAATTCGTACGGGAACGGGCGCAATGCGGGTAAAACCGCGGGGCGCTGGTAGTAAGAAATTAATAAAGCCTAAGAAGTTAGGCCCTGCTATGACATAAGACATTAGTTAGTAGTAGTAAGGTAGGCATAAGTTATTCGATGAAGATCGTCCTTCACTATTGCGTCAACCAGATAAAAGTGAATTAAATAAGTTTCTTAACATAATTTGATAAGGCAACCTCCTAAGAAATGGTCAATGGTCATAAGAGTACCTATGGCTAAGAGTGCGTGCTAGGCATAAATAGGAACACCTATATCCTGAACTAAGGTAGGAGTCCCTATGTCCTCTTTATCAACACCCATCCCACTACCCCCTCGTCCTGACTCCATCCCTGGCGGGCGGGGCGGTAATCCCTTATCGCGGTCGTGGACGGGCGCGCTTCGACAATTATCGTGAGCGGCCCGCGCTGTACGTGTCGACTTGCAAATGGCCGCGGGAAGCGGTGCGACACTTTTTGTTGACTGTACTATAATGTGGTGGTGTGTTTGATGGTCTTGGCTTTTCGTTTGGTGGTGGGTTTTGTATTGGCTTAAGGTAGAATTTAGGACTTTAATTGTGGTGATTTGGGCCGAAAAAAAATATCTAGATCACAAAATGTTTATTTAATGTTAAACTTTATTTTTAGATTTAGTTAAATTAACATTGAAATATTATTATTTCATTTTCTCGTTTTAATTCTACTAACAAGACAACAAAGTTACCCAGAAAAGACAAAAATAAAAAAGAATAAAAATAAATAAATATAAAACTCCCAAGTATCAAAACCAGTCGTCAATAGTCCAAAACGTTAACTGCGGTAGAGTGTCGGCTACCGCTGGTAGCCGTCCCGCAAGTGTCACTCGCTGTCCCTCTCGCACCCCTTCTGAAGTATCCCCGTCTCACTCCCACGCGTATAATGTAAGGACAACTTAGGGCTGCCAACGAAAGATATGGATCAAAGGGAATGTTAGCCGAATTCGGATGTGGGATGTTTTGTATTTCGACATTAATAGGGGTAGTTTTTTTGTGGTTGTGTTATTATATGCGTTTTGATATTATAATTATTGATCTGGATGGAATAGAAAAAAGTATTTTATTTTGATATTTCTATTATACTTATTGATTTGTTATTAAATCTTGTTGACATTTAAGAGTTTAAAAGCTTCAAGCCAGCGAGTTTAACAGTTCACTAACGTCACACATATGTTACTCGCGCGCTCGCTTAGTAAGCAAAGTTTTCAAATTGAAGTCAAATAAAATATTTTTCCTTTTTGAAAGATTTTACGCATTATTTTAACAAATATAACAAAAATCTTATCAAATTCAAATGTCTTTATTATATCAGATCATTACAATCATTAATTATAATCGTCAGAAATTTCATTTCACACTATCCTATAAGACTGGACAAGCCAACGCTCAATAAAAGTACTAGGAAACCATACTTCCCTAGGAGTAACTCTAGACATTGAAACCTCTATCCTTAGGTCATGTTCTCGGGCTAGTCTTAACCCTCTAGATTACGGTGTTTCCCGACATGTGTTAAGTTGTCGAAATCTCCTTACGTTCCTAACAGCCTGGTACTTTGGATTTTCTTTGTTGTGTACTTTTGTGTTAATGATTTTGTTAACCTTTGTTTCGTATTTAAACCATTGTTAAACACTTTTTATACTTATTTTGAATTGAAACTACGTTTACGGACATACTTCGCTTTTATTTTACATTTTTATCTGACGTTTCCTTTACAGGAACCGCGGTCATAGAAGACTGCGGTGTTAGACGTCTATAAAAACTTTTTTTATATTTTTTGGTAGACGTATTATTAGCCTGTAATGTCCCTCTAGTAGGCCAAAGCCTATCACGTCAGGGAGTTATGAAGTCAACGGATTTTTTTGATGTTAAAAAAAATGCTATGAAGAACGTTAAGAAACTGTCAGTGACAATGACACTGACTTGCCAAACAAACAATTAAACTTGGATTTTGATTCCACGCGGGGAGTTCTTTTTTTAAAATAGCAAAAATCTTCATATATTTTTATGTTTATGGAATAGCAAAAAAATAGGTTCTCTTTTTAATAAAACCATGACACACGTACGACATTTATAAAATATTTATTTTCAAAAAAATCACATTCTTTTACAATCTAATTGTGGCACATTAAACAACAAAATACATTCAAGTATTTTAATAATATACAAATTAAGACAATAATATAATTTCTACTACATAGTATTGTTACAATGAGGTAATCATTTCTTTTGTTGAGTCGTTGTTGCATTATCATTGAGCATTTGAGAAAATGAGCCTTGAGCAAAGTGAGTGATAATCAGTTTACTCACTTGTGGTCTCGAAGGCGGTTAATGTAGCTTAGAATATGGTAGAGAATTTCTGAATAAATCCGAAATTCCGTTGAACTTATTTTAATTTCTAAATATTTCATGATTTCACTCAACAACTTGAGTAATTTATTTATTTATTTATTTTTTGGCGAGCTTTTTTTCCTTTTTAACATTAATAGATAAACATAAAATGTCAACCCAAAATTAGTTTTAAGTTCTATAAAATCTCAGAACAATGTAACAACATCTCAACTTAAATCTTAAGATTAAACACGTTTATGTAACACATAAGTACATACAATAACTACATTACATAATAATCTATTTATTATAATCTATCACACATAAATTCGTATTTAAACTTGGCAATTTTTCGGTTTTTTATAGGAATCACTTAAAAAAAATCACCAAAATGTTTTTTTTACACAAAATAAAGTAAAATTTAACCACAGCCGGGTTGAGATCTTAGATTGACTAGTCAGTTAAGTTGGTTGTCTATTTCAAGAGCATCAGTATTGAAATAAAAAATAATTTCAAGAAAAATATCAATTATTTAAAAAATAGTCTAATTTTGTACTGTTACTCTTATTACATCTACGACATCCATAATAATGTAAAACATTTATATATCATCTAAAACACATATTAACATTTCTAAGAAGTTTCGAAAGATGCTCAATTCAATTAAAAAACTCAACATTTCAAATAAACATTTGAGCATTGTTTTGAGTCATCTCAAATCAGTACATGTTGAAATAAATGCAAATTATTCAGAAATAAAAATATTTTTAGAAAAACTAATCAACATTTATAAAAAAAGCTCTATGGCTTAATTCCACCAAAGTAGTTAAGATTAAGAAAACACATTTTTGGTGGAAACGCACCCAAAAAGTATACACAGGAGCGTATAAAGATGACTGCACATCAACTGGACAGTCGCACACAGTTCAGTGGTACCGTCCTAAAAAAAACAAAAAAAAACATTTAATCTTCCGCTTCCGACCCGATCGCATACTCAGTTTTAAGATCTCTGTTCATTTCATCCGGCGAATCGGGTCCGAGTCCTCTCTGAGTCGTCATACCTGCCAAAATACCGTTACTCAACGCCTGTACCGATAACGCTTCTTGGGACGGTCCCGCGTAACTGTACTGCTGGTAGACAGCCTGGATCCTCGCAGCGTTCACTAGCGTCTGTATCTTGAGTTGAGTATCCAGCGCCAAACTCAACGGCAACTTCCTCAGTTGACTGGCGATCAATTTCCCAAACATTTCGAACTCATTTTCATTCCCGTTCTCCGAATGCTGGCTCAGATCCTGAGGCTCGTCCAAGCGTTCTTCTTCCTTCTTCTTCTTGCTTGGAACTGGGTAGATGCTGGCTAGGGAAGTGGTTAGCGGAGTGGCGATGCCAACTGGAGGGTTCAGAAAGGGCGCGGAAGTAGATGACGGTATGATCCCGAAAGGGGAGGATTGGACGCCGAAAGGGGTGTTTGGACGGGGCGAGGGGGTGTTCAACACGTAGGGAGTGGACGAGCGAGTGGAACTGCGGCGTTTGCGAGGACTCTTCTTCTCTGGAGACTTCCTCTCACTCAAATCTTGCACCGCATCGCTGTCGTCGCTCATCGGGATCTCCAAGAGACTGTTGTCCACCTGTCACAAATGAAGAATCGTATATAATTAACGAGTTATTGATAATCCGTTCTACTGATGAAGCAACCGGTCGCATATAAATACAAGTCGTCTCATTTGTCAATGTCAATTAAATGTTTTTAATTTGCGACCGGCACCGGCATACTGTGAGTATTGAACTTAATCATACTGTATAAGGCGCGACTACCCTTATGGCGTGGTTCCATAAATAACAGGAAGCGGGTGCGGCGCATTTCCGTCCGTATGCGTGGGGGGTAGAGGTGATAATCGCGGTGGCGTACTTACCGAGCTCGGCGTGACGATGGCCCGCAGGAACCTGTCAGCGTGCTCGAACCACGTGACGCTCGGCCGGTACGCATGCGCGCCAGCCTTCCGCGCCGCGCGAATCTTCTTCAACTCCACACTATACGAGGACCGTATGTTTTTTATCTTATTCTTTAATTCCTTAACCGTCACATCTATCAGATTCAACGTATTTATTATCTCCAAGTACCCCTGTTCCCTTATTTTCTTGTTTTTGTAATGCTCCGACACAGGATTCCATAAGTATTCGCGTTTTTCATACTCTATTATCATTTGTATAGTGAGGTCTTCGCTCCATTTCGGGTTGGCGAGTATTGCGACCATTTTAGAGCATGCTAGTTTTTTGTGTGTTTTTTACGCGGCGTTGTGCGAGGGGTGCGTTGCGTTCGCATGCGCGCAGCATACTAAAAGCACGTCGATGGTTGTTGGGGGGAGAGGGGGGCTATTTCGGGAGTGGCCGGTACGCAGCCGCGTGCTGTGGAGCGTGCTGGCTGCTCTCGCCTGCGGGACGCCGGGCCCGAGTGAAACGGAAGATTTGTGACCGCCCGCCCCCGCCCCGCGCCGCCCCCGCCCCCGCGCCGCGCGCACCTTGAACTTGGACACACTATGTTGATAAGATATTTTGCATTAATGATGCGAGGTTTTTGCGCGCTGTCGCTCTCGCTTTGTATTGTTATTACGCGCGCTGCGCGCTGCGCCCCTGACGTGTATTAATTGAGCAACACTTGTGGCGTATGTTATGAACTTTGAGAATTATGTTTCCGTACGAATATTGTTTTTGTTTAGATTTGGAGAGTTGAGTTTTGGCTTACGTGTAGGAAGAAGAGTGTTATAGGAAAAAATCGAACAATGAAGATAAGCAGTTTTATAACACACACAACCATAATTACATATACATTTATTTTAATAGTAACTATGAATATTTCTCAAATTTATAAAATTTATATTTTTATAGTAAATGGTAACTTTGAGCTACTCTAAATATATATGTATACTAATCTAGCGTCAAAGTAATAGTTCAGAAATGCAAACCACGATCCGTCGAAGGGCCGGATGAGGAAAGATCTAGTTTATTGAGGACGTGACGAGATGGAACATCAGTTAGGTTCTAATTTATAATCTAGGCTACATTTTAATTTGCTCCTTTGTTCTTATTACTCCCTGGTACGCAATTGCTGATTTTTTATTGGCTTTAAAAACTTTGTTATCATAAAAAGTGTTTAATAATTAGTTCTAGTAAGTCAAACCAATGCCTTCTGAAGCGGAAGTAGTTAGGTACTTTTAAGGTAAAAAATTGTGCTAAAAGAAATGTCTCATTAAGTATTGAATCATATTTTTTTAACCTACTATGTATTAAACTTCATATCACCTTAAAAATTCGATAAAACTTCGAACCATTACATAACCCTGACAATCTCAAAACATACTAACTACCATTAAATCTGTGTCCCGACAAAGCAGAGAAACAATTCTCGCGCTTCAAAACAAGAGGGCACAAAGCAGTCGCGTACAAATTGACACGTGTCACGTCGTCCCGCGGGCGGGACGTATCGTCACGCTGTCACGGCGTAATGAGGGCGCCGAGGGGCCTTTGACGCGACGCGAACGTGCCGTTCGAACGTGTAGCGTGCGTGTATGATAGTGGATGAAATTATATAATTGTATGGAAGTTTTGTACGAAAGTGATGGGAGAAGTTATGGGACCTTTTGGTGGTGATGAAATGTAAAAAAAATGATTTGTTTCTTCAATAAATACATTTTGGTGGTGAAAAATGATCTATTTTTTTTCTCTTTAAGAATCCTAACTATTCTTAAGTGACTAATATAGGGTCAGGTGGGGTAAAAATAAGATACCCAAATCTATAGGTAAAAATAAGACACCATTATATTTCTTTGAAATAAACATCAAATAGAACCGTATTCCATTAAAAATAAAGTTCATTAATTATAAAATTAGAAAATAAATTTATATTGCTTGGTTATTTAGTAATAATATATTTTTAATAATATTTTACAACTCACTACAAATTTTGGCGCGAAATCTTTTATACGCGGGTCGCGCACTTTTCGTCGTGTCGCTCTGATTCGCGCCTCCCGCGCTCTTACCCCCGCTCCTTACGCGGGCCGACTATTGACCTTGAGCCTAAACAGCGCGCCGTCAGTGTCGGGGTGACGAGCGATAAGTAAGCACGTGTTGGTTTTGGGGGAAAATATAAGACAGGCTATAGGTAAAATATAAGACAGTGTGTGGTATAAAAATAAGACAAGAGAATTAATCATGCCTCGAAAATATATACCTAAACCAAAAACGTACAACGAATTGAAGTTACAAGAAGCTCTGGAAAATGTAAAAAGCGGCAATCTATCATTGAGAGAGGCCGAAAAGAAGTACAATATTGATAAATCCTTATAGTAACTCTTAGAGTTACTATAAGGTTAAAGTTAAAGTTAACCTTAGAGTAACTCGAATAAGTTTAATTTAAGCCTATGTTTGTTATTATAATTTTATTATTGAACTGATTTAAAATACAAGAAGTTCCTAATTAAAAGACTGTTTAGTCTAGTGTTTAAATATAAGTGGATTACGATGTTGCTTAATTTTCGAGTTTATCTTAGTTTTCTTTATATTTTTCTATAATTTTATTGTTTGTTTTTCATTATTGCGTTTAAATGTTAAAACAATGTTTAATAATTTAACTGTCAAACGTTAGGTAAAAATATTGGTAAACGAAATCTCGTGACGATATTTTTGATTAATTTTTAGTCCATTAATAAAAGAACATTTGATTGAGATAATAAAAAAATTGTATCATTTTTAACCTTCCTTGTCTTATACTTAGCCTTTAATGTCACAAATATGGAAAGATATACAAAATGAGGGCTGTCTTATATTTTAAAGCTCATGTCTCATATTTACCCTTTTTGGAGGAAAATAATAAGACACTTATTTTATACCAAAACGTGTCGTAAGCGTATGACTATTTACAAACGAATTCATTTTTTTAATAGCTATTAAGAAATAGTATCATAATAATTCATTTAAACAAGTAAAAAATAATTATTGGGTCATAAAAAACTAAAAGATTGGTATTTTGTCTCAATTTTACCCCACCTGACCCTAGCCGTTCTATAACCAAACACAATTTCTGTTGAGCAAAATGTTTAGTGATTTTCCAGTCTTAATCCAAGGGTAAAACTTATAATCTATTGAAGGAATTGTTACTACAAGATACAATATGTGCCCTTAGATGTGTTTTTACTACATAAATGCTTTCACTTACATTTATGCACTAGGAACTACATACATATTATAAAATTTACTTCTTATTCATATTACTATTTGAAGCAATCAATGTCCATAAAAAAAACAAATATTTTTTTTCGAACACAAAAAATAAAAATAAAAATCAACTGTGACAAGTATCAACACACTACGCACCGACTACACTACACCCGTGATCCGTCAAGTTGCACCCGCCGCCGCCGCGCCGCCGCCCGTGCCGCCGCGGCCCGCGCGTCCTCTCACTATACACACACCCGTATTATATTATAAGTAGTAGGTACTTATACTAGCTGTGCCTGCGACTTCGTCCGTGAGGAGTTTAACAAAAAAGTTTTTTCGTTTGTATATATTATGCCGACGCCTACGTTGCCTGGTGGTATGTGCACTCGCCTGCCAAGACTGAAGTCCTGGGTTCAATTCCCGGGCCAAGCGAAAACATGTTTCCTACTTTCCAAACATGACTCGGGTTTGAGATCACCAACCCGCATTTGGCAAGCCTGGTGATTACGCCTTATCGTCCTCACTGTACTGATATCTTCAGTGAATTAGAGACCATTGCAAAGCCGTGGGACATTACAGGCTAATAATACTTTACTTTACTTTTTATATATGTATAGATTTTTCCAAAATTAAATTGCTCTTTGTTACATTATTACCTGCTAGCAAACGTCCCGTCAAAATCGGACCAGCCATTTCAGAGATAGAACAGACAGACAGACCAAAATTGTAAAAAATATTATTTTGGTATAAGTATTCATTATTATTCATATGCATGTAGAGATTGTCCAAGCTGAAATGACACGCCCCACCTCCGCATTTACGCACACTAGCAAATTTTAAATATGGACGCAATACACATAAACATGCAATTATAATTGGTCGTTCAGTTGCCGTACTCGCCGTACTCGCTAAGAAGTGCAATTCTCGGATTTGTTGTCCAACTAGTTTAGTTGATCGTGAACGCGCGAGAAGAGAGGACGTCTTGTTTCATACAAAGTGACGGCGCTGCTCCATAGAGCGAGCGTTTTCGGATTTATCACCCGACTAGTCGGCCGACATGTGCACATAGAAATCAATAATTGGCGCTCCCACACAGATGAAGTGCCGCTATTAATATTTACACTCACACATCTAAATAAAGTAATTAAGTAGTGGGGCGCGTCATTTCAGCTTAGACAATCTCTACGTAGTACATATTTAAAATTCGGATATTTTAACATTAAAAACAGACACTCCCATTTACTAGCCGCCCCCCGCGGTGTTACCCGTTCCCGCGGGAATTTTGGGATAACATGTAACCCATGTGTTATTCCGATGTAGTTTTTCCGTGGAAGAGTAACAAAAATACATATGTACATCCATCCTTACAAACTTTCGCCTTTATACTATTAGTAATGTGTATATAGAAAGATAGTTATATTTATAGCGCGGTGGTGTCTGTTTATATATTAAAGAGATACATAGTATAGGTACTGTCATGTGCGTGCGTACTGAATTCTGATATTTTATGAAATTAGAGATTAATTAATAATGGTAATGAGTGAAATTGTAGTCGTGTCTATGTGGATGGTTCGGTAGTTCGCATCGAAAGCATCACTAGGTACATATTATAAAACAAAGTCCCCAGCCGCGTCTATCTGTCTGTCTGTTCGCGATAAACTCAAATACTATTGCACGGATTTTGACGCGGTTTTTTTAAATAGATAGAGTGGTTCAAGAGGAAGGTTTATATGTATAAAAATTCCTCAAATTCCCACGGGAACGGGCACAACGCGGGTAACACCGCGAGCGCTATTATTATTATATAGAAGAGTTTTTTAAAGGATACAGGAATGGTAGGGCTATAACTTTTTGTCTTATAAAGTACTAGCAGCGCCCCGCGGTTTTACCCGCGTTGTACCCGTTCCCGTGGGAATTTCGGGAATTTTTTTACATAAAAACTTTCCTCTTGAATCACTCTACCTATTACAAAAAAACGCATCAAAATCCGTTGCGTAATTTTAAAGATTTAAGCATACAGACAAACAAACGGACAAAAATAGCGACTTTGTTTTATACTATGTAGTGAAGTTCGTGTAGGTTAGTCGCGATCTCAAAAATCTACTAAGGGTAGGTAGAGACCGCAATCTGAGATTCGCGATTGATTATGTTTCTTCGGCTTTATCACGACTCTCAAGGAAAAAATCAAAAAAGTCCTCATTTTCTCATAAAACGATATAAATAAACGAGAAGTGGTAACGAGCTGGTACCAGGCTGTCATGACATCGCAGGCACGCGCCATTACGCCCGCTCCGGAGTCCGGAACGGGCCCTATTTCCGGAAGGAAGCGGGCCGGAAGCTGCTTCGCGTCCGCCCGACTGTCGCTACCTCTATGATGTTATGTGCGCCTGGTAAATGTTAGATTTTGATACGGGTGCTACAGCTCTCCGGGTTATGTACTTTCTTGGTACGAACGTTTGGTATATAAATAAATTTTATTATGCAGTATTTTATACACAGGCAGAATTTAAGCGCTTCTTCACTTATAAATATTGAATTTCGATGAAAATAATAATAAATTATTTGCATAAGAACTAACTTAACTAACCTTCATGCCGATGTTAGTTTTAAATTAAATTGTTTTTGGTACATTCAATCGAGCACATACCTGAAACAAAAGAAATATCAAAATTAGTTTCAATTGTCATTTAAAAAATGCCTAGAATGTCCCACTGCTGGGAAAATTCGTCTCATTTATTTATAATTCACAAATTCGCCAAACCATATTTTTATATTCCGAAAAACCCTCACCTACAATTTCAACATAGATGCGAAATACCAGGGGATCATAAAAACGGGGAGCTAATTTGGTATTAGGAGCGCGCGTCGCGTCGTTACAAGGGGCGCATTAATCAAAATTAAAAGTGGATTAGGCGCGACCACGGGCCGCCCCGCCGGCACCGGCATCAACGAACGAAATGAAACGAACCATCCATCTCTTAATAACGACATGTACTGGGTTTATGCTTCCCTGGTACTCTAATGTCGTATTATTGGGAAATATGGACACAGTGTTTTGTACGTTTGGCAGTCCGGTCATGTGTGAGACAGTCGTTCTGGCTACAGGAAAATCACTTTTGGGACAATAATGACAATAGATACGCATCTCTCGACTGCTTTACCTATTGATTTGAAAATACAATCGTGACCTGTTGAGGTAAACCGACTATTGGGACAAGAGCATGCGCCACAGATTCCCCGCTTAAAAGACAGATGGTGTTGCTTAAAGGCGTGTTGAAGTAATCCGACTTATGGGACGGCCGGCATATGGGCTAGAGGCAAATTGATAACTCGATAACGTCCGACCCGGGTAATCCCGACCCGCAATCCCGGGATCAGGCGGTCCGTGAGACCCCGGACACCCACGATTGGACGGTTTATTTTTATTGTTCAGCTTTTATGGAAATCTACACTAATATACGGAATGAAGGCGTTTCGACCGCCGCCACCACTCAACGCTTCACGTTATATACGGGCGGAATGTAAAAGTTATTTTAATATGGAACGAGCCCTGGTTTGTGACTTACTTATGCTTATTTCCTTGAATTCTTATTTACATTATGTAAGTAGGCATTCACTGCCAAATAGTAAGCGGTACATTAGATTCTGTAGTAGAGAATTGTTTTCTTCTTATTATTGTTATTTTTTGAAAAATCACTAATTATGGGGGGTGGTCCCCCCATAGCGGCTTTCCGATGAGGAACATAGTCCCGCGTCTGTCTGTCTATCTGTTCGCGATAAACTCAAATAGTATAACTGCACGGATTTTGACGCGGTTTTTTAAATAAATGGAGTGATTCAAGAGGAAATTTTATATGTAAAAAAAATCATAGTTCCCACGGGAACGGGTACAACGCGGGTAAAACCGCGGGGCGTTGCTACTATTAACTGATTGGAAAAAAAATCAGATCTACCTACCAGGACTTCATAAATCAATAAGAACCTACACACATCAAACTCTCTTCAACACAACAAAATTCTAAATTCAACTTTAAAATGAAAAGCAACAGTAGCGCCACAGTATTAAATCAAGTAATATCTCTGTACGTATTCCCTAACGCGTAATGGCCAGGGCCCAGGTGGCACGTCATTATCCGGCCCAGGGCCCGGCAGGGTCCCGGGAAATCGAATTAGTAAAAGCGAATTTCAAACAGAATTTTGTTTACGTCATTCTGTATTCTGTAACTATTGCTAGACCGGTTTTAAGTTGTAGAGCAAAGGTGAGGCAGTTGGTAACAATTAGGGGTAACTTTAGGGTGGTGACGTACGGGAATAATGTTAGATATTCGAAGTTATTGGGCGGTTTGTTGATAACTCTACCCTCTAGCCTAGCTAGTGACATTTGTGTTTTGAGTGTTATTTCCTAGATTTTATTCAAAGAGATGTTATCTATGGATAGAGTTTTATTGATCCTCTACTAATGCAGAAATCTAGAACTAAGGTAATTTTTAAATTGAAAAAAGTTTAAACAATGGTATCACACTTACGGGACACTTACCGAAATACTTAAAAGATATAATTCTGTTCGTCTGTAAAATAAAACCAATAAGAAGGAAATCTCCCAAGTCCCTCTGGCCCGGGAGAGCCGCTTAATTGGAGTGCGAATTTGCCTACGGGACCCTTCGTATCGACCGTCACGTACCGGTGTCGTGTTACGGTACCCTAAACCGACATCCTTTCGATGCACGGAGAATTTATAAACAGGGGTCTAAGTAAATAAGTTTTTTTTTGTTTACTACCAATATGATAGTATTAAAACCTAAAATAAATAAACTAGAATCCAAAATGTACGAGAAATAAAATTATTTTCTGTGACAATTTCGTTATGACAAACAAAAAACCAACCCCCTTAATGTGACGTAGTTGTCATCATTATTTCAAACTACCAGGAGGTCATAAAGCTTTAGGAGCCATTCCACAAGCAAAAACGATTACGGTGAAGACATGGACCGAAGACAAATGCGCATCGCTCGTTATTCTTTATTTGAAATTTCAAATGATTCGACTCCTCATTAGTGAGGTGCGTAGCGAAATTATGAAGTCGATGTTTTTATAGATTTATCGATGTGTTTTTACGTCAAAAAATAATATTTTTTGACACGAAACACGAAACCAAAAGTAATGCTACGCTAGCTAGTACTTAGTTATGCAATGTGCACGTTGCACGCCGCCATTGAAATATGTAGGTAATGTGCCCACTTGTATGGTTGCATTGAAGTTGTTTACATCCTGCATGCAAAGTAATGTTTTCCATAATTCAATTTTCTTTTGAATAGGATGCAATTATGTATTAAACGATGTGGGAATAGGAAAGCTTAACTAGAAAACTGTTGTTTTTTTAAATAAAAATCCAGTTAGATAAAAGATAGATGAGATAGTGTTTATTCTTTGCCAAAAATATGGTCTTTGCTCAGCTTTTTGAATACATAGAGTAAAACTCAGTTACACAATTTAATTTTGTAGTTCTCATCCGCTACCAAAGCACCCTACAACTACCAGGATTGTATAACATTCGCCTAGTATAATTAACTCGTGATTTGCGAACAGTCAGCACCTCTACGTGTAAACTTAAAAGCACAAAGTGTAAAATACAATGTATAGGTACTAGGAATGTATAAGTATAGTGTGGGTAATCACGGCGGGCGGGCTCTCGAGCGAGGTCGGCTCGCGTCGCGCGACGGGGCGCATAAAATACGATGTCGTCGACTACATGCCGCCCGCCGCCCGTGTCACCGATACGCGACAACTAGGGATGGGACAGTGCAGTAAGGTCGTTAGTGTCGAATTGTCGATGATATATTTATTTTTTTATTTTATTTTTTCGACTTTGTGTAAGCTGTGGTATCATTAAAATATTATTGGGGATTTGAATGAAGAGATGAAATAGTAAGGAGTAATTTTAACTATCGTTTATTGATATTTTTAGAAGTTATATCAACCGAAGCATAAAAAACACAAGCGCTACGAACAGCTTTAATACTAAAAATAAACTACCCCAGTGTTCTCAAAAGCTCACATTTATTGAAAACCTTATTTGAAAATTTTAAGAACAATCCACATTGAATTTAAACATCAAAACACCGACATCGACTCTCCACATAATAACCCCATGCCTATTTATCGTCCCCTCGCATGCAATCAGTCGGTGCGAGCCGCGGCGACGCCACTCACCGAGCCTCGTAAACGTTATCGGGTACATCGTAAAAACGCTACGTAAAATGGCGAACGTGCCGACCCGTTCGCACGTCGCGCGTTCTAAATTTGAACGCTGTGCCACGGGCCGCGTCATTCGAACGCCAGAATGTTCAAATTCTATTCCATTTTTGAATTCAGATGCTTTCTATATAAAGGAATATCGAATGTTACATTAAATTACTTAGGGAAGAGGTAAATGTAGAGCTACAAAGCGATTCTTGCTGTACGTAATAGTACTTACTGAACTAGTTCAGTTGAGACTTATATTCAAATGCAGATAAGAAATTCCATCATAAAATTCGCTGAAATAATAACGAACTCGGCTACAGCTATTTAACTCTTTAGATGGAGAGTAGAATAGATAGTATTTGCGTCTACATCTTTAAACCTAGTTTTTATCCCATCTTTTCTCGGATTAATCTTCATAAACCCTTCAGCCTCCCCCGGGTCTGAGGGGCCCGTTAAGCTATATCCATATATCTTGGCAGTGACAATCTGGCAGACAGCCGGCCGTATATTTAATGGCACATCAAAACAGTTTCGTCTCAATTCGTATGCTGATTTACGATGCTCCCGAATCCTAACGTGGCCATTATCGAACTAACCACGGACGGAATTTTAATGCTTTACTTTTGAGTTTTGTGCAGTTTTTTTGGGACTAAGAAGGGTTAATTTGGACCTGCGGGTCTGGTAGGAACTTGATGCTTTGGTAGCTATAGTCGCTTGAACAACTATGATGGTAGATCTAATATACTGTAGTTTGTTAGATAAGTTGACCCAGGATAAATGTAAAATACTGAAATAAATATCAAATTTCAATCTATTTTACAATTGCCAATCAATTGAAGCCGTAAAATTTTGTCATTTTTACATTGAAAAATATCAAAAAATTTTAATATTATATACGTATATCATTCGATCGTTTATCGGGCCCGCCCGTAATTTACAGTATCAATTCGAATTCCACACATAATAGAAAAGCTTTTACTCAGTTAAATATGCAGGCTCGCGAAATGAAGCCTAGTATTTGAATAATAGCTAAAATTTCGCGTATTTAGGCATAAATGTAGGAACATTTTGATAAAACAAAGGACGCCGGGTGCGGCGAATAGGAATGATACTGCTATATAATATAACATTTTGGAATAATAAGTTATGGTGGAAATTATACTTAATACACTTTTTATCAGTGGGACACAAATGGCTGATAGTAAAATACTAATATTACTCAGATGTCCATTTTGACAGATGTCATTCTAATAAAAGTTCAAGGAAATTGTCATCAAGATAAGTGTCATTACGGACTTTTTCGTTGAGATTCGTTGGTGACAACTATATTCTGAAAAACTAAAGATGCAAGTTTGTTTATCGTTGTGATCTCTATATTTATTTACAGTATATTTATTGGTCTATATTCTAACTAGTCCGCCTAGCTTGATCTTTAGACCACTTAAGGGCTGCCAACAGACAACAAAAAACGGATTTTTGAGTTCGTTGGAGGCCCTGGTGTCTGACACTGTCTGAGTATTTTAGACCGCCTTAAAGCTTTCATAACGATGCGATTGAAACAACCAGAATGATGATTGATAAATGGAAATCATATCAGCCTTCTCTGAAATCAGTAACGGATTTTTTCTATTGGAGTCAGTTTGATTTCGAAGGATAAAGTTACATGTTGTAAGAAAAGGTAGTGAGATGTCTCAGAGAGATTAGGCGTGTTCTCTCGTATATTTATTGAGCAGGATATAAGAAAAAGTTTTAAAAAAAGTAAGGAAGTTCGTGTAAGTTAGTGGCCAACCCTGGTGTTAGAGTTTTTAGACCGTCTAAAGGCCTCAGATGTGGTGTACCGATTGAAAAACGTGACTGAAGATTATTTTTATAAACTATTTTTACAGCCAAAATGGCGTGAGTACGTTAATTTTAAAGGTCCAACTTGATTGACTGCTCCCTGAATTTGAGGGAATTTCTGGTTTCTTCCTCGATGTACTGATCTTCAGTAGAGGGGATGACAGGCCTTTTCTTGAAAATGGGACATTACAGGAATACACTTTTGCTTTTTTGAGTACCTACTATGTTATAGATATGTGTATTGAAATTGTTACTCATCAGACCCCTCAGCAGAATAAAAGTCTTTCGGAAATTAGTAGATAGAATATTAGTTTTATAGTAATCCTGGCAGTAATTGCCGCTTGATTAAGCTTCTATGCCTAAATGACAATTTCGGGCAATTACAGATTTAGATTAAACCCATTTAGGACTACTCTGACTGACTGATGGACTAAACAACTGTGAAAGCTCTCTTATTATTTGTACTCTTCTGTACTGTATTCATATTAGTATTTCTAACGTTTGGTTGGAGATTTACCTGCCTGGTAGCAGAAAAATGACAAAAACTAAAGAACTATTTTATGTAGTGTTTTGTTACTGGGTTAAACTATACATTTGTGAACTATTTTAGCTCTAGCGTCACCTGACACTAAACATTTCCCTTCACTATTAACATTTTCATCACGAAAACAGTGCATTATCAATTCCATATTTAAAATTTACGAGCTGCCAACCTGACTAATAAAACTTGCGAACGCTAACTTTGTGCAGGTCTGGCAACATAACGACATCACACTCGATGTGGCGTGTATAAATAAAGGTAGGTAGGTACTCACTCGGTAGCTCGGATGTATAAAGTGGCGCGCCGGTGGCCGCATGACATAGCTATAACTTCGCGGTACCATGACAAACAGCCGGTCGGAAAGCTGTGGAGTCGCCGTGTTTTATTTATAGGATTTTAAGGGTATCAGAGAAAAGTTTTTTGTTGGTTGTAATATTTTGTGCCGTGAAAAGACTCTTGTTGATTAGTTATTTATCATATTAGAACCTTTTGTACTATGTACCTGCAGACTGGGGTTGGGTCATTGGGTCCAATGAAGTCTGTCTTTTGTCGCCGTGCAATGCTTTAATCTTGCAGACAAAAATGTGTCTAGAATAAGGTTTGCGTCAGTTCTTAGTTCATCATTAGTAGGAAGATCATTATTGTGAATGACGAATTGTAGAAATATAAGCGAAAACGTGGTAGTAGCGTCATACTAATTCTCTTAATCTTCGACAGTGTTGCTACTTCCTAGAAAGAAGTTCATAAGCTGTCACTACTTTCGTTCATTTGTGGGTAACTTGTCTAACTGTCATTGAACGTAGCATTATTTAAAAGCTCCTCAGACATGATTAATGAATTCTATTCAAATTCCAAAACTGCATAAATGTAGAGGTGCAGCCCATATCTCTAAAACTTATAATTTTGAAAGTTTAGTTTAATAATAATTGTAATAACAACATCGACTCCACGGAGGTCATGTTTGCGCCCGACACCGGAGGGCGCCCGTCGCTAAAGCGCGATACTACGGGCTCGCCTCGGGCGGCGCGAACCAATTACCCGCCGCCGCCGCGCGGGCATTTACCCCCCTCCCCACCCGCCCGCCGCGCCCCACACCCCCCCGGCCCCGAGCGGAATTACTTATCTCCAACGCGTTGCTGTGAGCCCGGTACTCTGCCGCCTACAGAACGCCCGCAATGCGAATGCGCCTCGCTTTTGTCATACGGATTGTAAAGGATGTTGGGCTTTTTTGACGAAAAAGTTTTTAGTTTATACTTTGGAAGTACCGGATTTAGTTTCAATACTTTGAGGTTACATACCTCAGAATTAAACATGACACCTTTGACACTAGTTGCTGTATTCACGTCCCTACTGTCAGTCGTCCGGGCAACTTTTCATATAGCGTCCTCAATACCACCTCCTAATTCCCCTGAAGTGATGATGATCAGAAGCGCCCCGTGCGTTGAACCCGGCACATTCATAAAACATAATGGAGTGCAGTGGTCGGGCGCCGCCACACTGTACGCTACTTATATTTTTTGCCGCGCCTTTGTGATGTCGCGGCCCCGTCCTCGCCCGCTATTCTGTCGGCCATTCCGCTATAATTTACGAGCGGCCCGCGCGGCGGCGGGCGCGGCCCGGGACCGATTTATGGCGTAATTTTTACAATGCGACCGATCCCGGATTATAAAGTTGGGTGACCGTCAAGCGGTGGTCTAGTTAGCCGACGGAGTTAGGCTGTTGGGTGATTGAATTTGTAAGACTTGCCCTTAACTTTTTAAAGTTATTTTTAGTCATCAGCAAAATATATTTACTGAAGTGACGATATGTTTATTACCAACTAGCAGCGTCTCGCGGTTTTACCCGCCTTGTCCCCGTCCCCGTAGAGATTTCGGGATGAAAATAGCCTATAAACTACTCGTTGAATGTGGCTATCCATTACAAAAATAATTACTCAAATCGTAAAGGTAGTTTCTGAAATAAGCCCTTACAAACAAACATACAGACAAAGTTAGAAACTTTACCTCTATAATATTAGTATAAATACAGAATCGAAGTCTATCTATATTGCAATGCTAACATTAAAATTTCATTTATCCATTTTGCCCTACTTTGCAGACTAATAAACATTATTTCCCAGGGTACTTATAATATATCCCGGTAAGTTAGATTGTCGGTCCCAATTGATTCAACCGTCAAACCGTACCGGCCTTGAGGCGGTCTAAAACTGCGACACCAGGGTTGGCCAGGGCTACTAACGTACACTAACTTTAAACTAGCCACACCCCGCGGTTTCACCCACATTGTACCCCACCCCGCAGGAATTTCAGGATAAAATGTATCCCATGTGCTATTCTAATATATAACCTACTAGCAGCGCCCCGCGGTTTTACCCGCGTTATGCCCGTTCCCGTGGGAATTTCGGGATTTTTTTACATAAAAACCTTCCTCTTGAATCACTCTACCTATTACAAAAAACCGCATCAAAATCCGTTGCGTAATTTTAAAGATTTAAGCATACAGACAGACAAACAGTGTGACAGACACGAAAAAGAGACGACTTTATTTTATACTATGTAGTGATATTACTGTAAAGTTTCATCCAAATCCGTTCAATAGTTCTTGCGTGAACGAGTAACAAACATACATCCATCCTCACAAACGTTCGCATTTATAATATTAGTAGGATTAATCCCGGGCAGTGGCTTGTGGTAGTGTTATGCCCCGGTACCTGCGGAATGTGGAGCATGTGCCGGGCCCTCCCGGGGCGTGATGATGCGGAATAATTTAATTGCCACGACTGCATCGGCGCGACGTGTTTTATGATATTTTATACTAGCTGTGCCCCGCGGTTTCACTCGCAGCGCCCCCGTTCCCGTGGGAATTTTGAGATTTTTATTCCTTATTTTTCTTATATAAAAACCTTATCCTGACAATAAGGAACACATTAAAAAAAGAATCATCCAATTTGGTCCAGGTGTTGTTGAGTTATGCGCTTACCAACACATTTTGCGATTCATTTTTAACACGCTTTTTTATATTATAGATTGTACCGTAGTATTTCTTGATCACCAACCCGGATTTGGCCAGTGTGATTATGCCTAATCCTCCTCACTGTACTGATAAATTCAGTGAGAGGAGAGGCCTTTGCTCAGCAGTGGGACTTTACAGGCTTACTCTCTTACTTACTTACCGTTGTATGGAGCCGTATTAATGAAACTGCCGTTAAGGAATCGGGAATAAGTCCCTAATTGATGGAAGAAATAAGTGAAGTAAAGTAAAGTATTAGCCTGTAATGTCCCACTGCTGGGCAAAGGCCTCTCGTCTCGCCGATGATATCAGTACAGTGAGGAGGATTAATTTGACGTCCGAAAAAGAATAAAAATGTTTTTTTATTAAAGAAATATGAGATTATAAGTAAACAAGTTAACTAGATGCTATTAAATTAGGAAATATTAAAATATGACAAAAAAAAATTATGAAACCAAGTCCCCAAAAGCTATCCTCACGAAATTGTTTTTCTCAAATACTAATTAACGGATTTTCATGGGGCTTTCACCGACATACAGAGTGATTCAAGAGGAAGATTTGTGACTACTATTCATGCCAAAATTCTGTCAGGAACGGGTACAACACGGGTAAACCGCGGGGCTCTGCTAGGACAGAATATAACGCGATTACTGGTTGAGTGCCCTCTTATTATAGTTTGTAAACTCGATGAATCATTACGAAACAATTACACAGGAAAAATTAAATATAAAGATTAATCAACAGCTTGGTTGAAGGTTATGAAATGTATTATTATTATATTAGCCTTGGGTGTCCCATCGTTGGGCAAAGGCCTCCCCCCATCGTTTCCACTTCTCTCTATTTAGAGCTTCACGACGCCAACCAGGCAAAAATCCGTCGAGTTCATCTCGCCATCTCCTTTTTGGTCTGCCGCGGCGTTCGCCTCTTTGGGTCTGGGTCCCATAAAGTGGCGATTTTTTCCCAAGACTCATCAGGCCTGCGACAGACATGTCCAGCCCAGTTCCATTTTCATTTCCATGAAATGTATGACTTTCTCAATTTAAACATAACTAGCTAAAAGCCGAACTCTGTAAGGGCTCGCGTAGTTGTAATATTCTATCCAAGAAACAAAATTGTCAATCTTTTTTTTAATGGTAATTAAATGGTTTTTTTTACTATTAAGTAATATAATAACATATCTACTCTCTATTTTTTTTGGATTGTCACAAAATGTGAACCAAAACCAAAAAGGTTTAGTAATTTTATTTCATTCTTACCCTCTATCTCTAAACCTTTTTCCTCTTCAGAAGCCATCGTCTTAGGCTGGAAAATTGACAACATTTAACCACATTTTGTGCCAATAAAAAAAAAATTGATTATACATATAAATTTAAATTAAAAGCACAAATCAATAGGCGTGATAGTTTTTCAGTAAAGTATACCACAAGTGCTCAGGTTGATAGGCAGGCAGAGATAATGATGGGGCTCGCTTCGCTCTACCTGATTATTAACCGTTGATATTTTCTTATAATCCTATCTTATATCTTAGCTTTAAAAGACTAACCCACAAAATAACCCCAAAACCCAAACGAAACCAGCAAAACACAAGGTTTTAAACAACTCAATCCATCTTTATTACAGCGAGGATTACAAATGTCGTAAATTTATAGGAATTTAAAAGGTCCCCACTAATTTGCGTTTAATTTCGCAGGTAAACCGAGCGCGTCCGGCATTCGTTATAATCAAGTGTGTCACAGTGGGATGCGATTGGTGTATGAGTTATTACACCGGCTTGTGGTTTGTCTATGGATGTGTGTCTATGGTTCGCACGTCATTTATTTAATGAGATGACATTGGGTAATTTGAATTTGGAATCTCTTTACACGGTTCTTTAGCCGCCAAATTTTGAAATTTACGTACTAGCTGCGCGTATGTATTCTGTTATGTTCATGTGATTTGTTAGTCCTTTACCTCAAAAGCATAAATTACTTGTAGTAATTCACCTCGTCGCATTTCACCTTACACAAACAATATTTCAATAGAATCATTTACTTGACGCAACTTTTCGCATAGGTGTTCACATTAGTATAGTTAATTTGTAGCATGAAATTTTTAGTGTAGTATTTTTTTCTTGTCGCATTTCGCCGTGATCGTAGTTTGTTTGGTACTCTAATTAATTTGACGCTTTAATTAATGTTTGCACTAAAATTCTGTAATATATTTTATCTACACTAATGTTGTAACATTCTACTTATGATTCCAATACTTGACTTATAATTACTACTGTTATAGCACAGACAACTAAAACACTCAATTTAAGCAATTGCACATGATGTTATAATATCCACATCGATATCGTAAAATCTAATTATAACATCATTATAACGCGACCAATTAACCTGGCGAGCCTTATGTCAAAATCCTCATACTAGTTGTATAAAATTTTGATATTAGGCTGGCTTTTGAAAACAGTTGGGTTATACGTGAAAACTTCGTCGAAACTACATACACAAAACTCTTTGGTAAGATCTCGCTCGCTCCTGATTGGCCCTACGCGCAGCTGCGCTCTCATTGGTTAGATTTTAATGGCGGCAAGTTCACTGTGACAATACACGTACCTACGCGTGAATTTAATGTTTCGCAATG
Source organism: Cyclophora albipunctata (assembly GCA_963082685.1). Taxonomy (NCBI): domain Eukaryota; kingdom Metazoa; phylum Arthropoda; class Insecta; order Lepidoptera; family Geometridae; genus Cyclophora; species Cyclophora albipunctata. The sequence goes on along the minus strand of OY720138.1, from coordinate 5,100,331 downwards.
TGTTTTGATTTTAAAATTTTGTTTGATTAATTGCATTAAATAGTGAAGATAAAGTAGTGTATGCAACTGCATATAACACGGGTATTAAAACACTCGTTACTATTATGAAACTCGCTGCGCTCGTTTCATAAACTCACACTCGTGTTTTAATACCCTTCTTTATATGACAGTTGCATAAACTACTATTACTTCACTTATTATATTGATCGTTATTTGACCAGATCTTTGTATGACTATTTATCAGATTGACCACATATTTATATGACGTACAATTGTATCAAAAAGTATTAACTCGATTCTCTACCGCTAAAGGGCTTACTGAGCCCGCGGGTTCAGTCGACCACTCTCTTCGGTAGGTTAGGGTTATTTTTTTTTACGTAACTGATACAAAAAAAAAATAACCCTAACCTACCGAATAGTAAGAAAATTGTTTTTACGTACTATTCCGTAGGTTAGGGTTATTTTTTTTTTGTAGTAGTCGTCTAAGCTCGCGGGCCGAGTAGACCCTTTAGTTGAAAGTAGTAGTCGTCTGAGCCAGAGAAATAAAATATTACATATACACAGCGACTAAAACTTTTGTCCAATACTAAAATAAACGATTGGGATACAAAGCGAAAATTTAATACACAATCGAGGTGAAACGCGACTAACACTATAAGCGATAAAAAAAAGTAACGATTGAGACACAACGCGATAATTTAATATTCGATTGCGATGAAATGCGACGAGGTAAATTACTACAAGTAATTTATGCTTTTGAGGTAAAGGACTAACAAATGGTTCATGTTATTCTGATGTATAACCTATAATACTGTAAAGTTTCATTCAAATCCGTCCAGTAGTTAGGTTGTCCAATAATCTTACTCGAACTTACCTACTAACGTCGAGTAGTTTTTTCGTGAAACAGTAACAAACATTCATCCATACATCTATACTCACAAACTTTTACATTTATAATATTAGTAGAATAGGATAGGATTATTATTTTATAAATCTAATCTAGTATCAGTTATTGCCGGCAGATAGGCTAAAGTTAAACATTCAAAAGTTCTCAATTTTCAATTGAAACCATAATTTTAATAAAAAAAATTAAATTATAATCGTATCGATAAAAAGTCGCATCAATTTGTCTACCACTTCACTCTTCCCTTGATCGAATGAAGTTATCAATCAAAAACATCGATAGTTCGATTACTAATGACTAGGGCACCATAACCGCACAGGAGGTGTCGGAGGCGCGGCATCGATCGTATTATCGGCGCCGGTACGTGTTCGTCGATCTACCATTGTTCCCGGGTTTTTGCTCGGAAACACGCCGAATATAAATTGAATGCATCGTTTGTTTGAAATTTCACACGGGGCGTACCGCGTGCCGCTTTGTAATCAAGTACTTCTGTACCTAACTGGTAGCTGGCAAAAGGTAAATAGTGGGCTCGCACATATGCGTGCGTGCTCTTTATGTGTATGCTTGCCTGGTCGATTTTAGCGTTAACATTTCAATGTAATATACTTTTTGTATGTATGTATGTATAGTTGTATGTTAGTTGGATTAGAATAGATAGATAGTTTGTAAAAAAAGACAAAACATATTATGACATTTTTAAAGTGACACTCAAAGTGACATAGAATACGTTCGTTTCGAGTCAAGTTACAAGGCACCGAGAACAAAATATTATTCTCAAACTATGCCCCCAATGATAATGACGTACCGCCCCCAACTAGGACAAGTTAGTTCTGTATTTAAATCCGTATTTCAATATTTGAGAGGATGTTTAGGAGGTGCAGTTGATAGTGGGGTAATATTAATAGGCTCCTGGTAGTTCTGGGAACTTGGTAATTCGGGTGCTGCAGTATACATCTATACTAATATACTAATCTATACTAATATTATAAAGCTGAAGAGTTTGTTTTGTTTGTTTGTTTGTTTGTTTGTTTGTTTGTTTAAACGCGCTAATCTCAGAAACTACTGAACCGATTTGAATAATTCTTTCACTGTTAGATAGTCTATTTATCGAGGAAGGCTATAGGCTACATTTTATCCCGGATTTCCTACGGGAACGGGCACAACGCGGGTAAAACCGCGGGGCGCTGCTAGTAATATTATAAAGCTGAAGAGTTTGTTTTGTTTGTTTGTTTGTTTGTTTGTTTAAACGCGCTAATCTCAGAAACTACTGAACCGATTTGAATAATTCTTTCACTTTTAGATAGTCTATTTATCGAGGAAGGCTATAGGCTACATTTTATCCCGGATTTCCTACGGGAACGGGCACAACGCGGGTAAAACCGCGGGGCGCTGCTAGTTATACATGAAGTGTGGTTGTAGTGCAGAATTTTTCACCTATAGATAGCCTAGATATAGATAGTTTTAGAGTGGTATTTTTGTTTGAACTATCAGTCAGGCTATAGGCTACTTTTATCCTCAAATTCCTACGGGAACGGTGATAATTTTGATTTTTCAGATAATATATTATCTGGGTTTCCTTTCTGTATTTATTGCATCCAGTCTTGTCGCAGTGTGTCTGACGAACGAAATTAATGATAATGTGAGGGAATGTTCGAAATTTAAAATATCCCACATCTCTTCTTGACACATTATAAAACAATAATAAATGTAAAATTCGAATTTCAAATATTACTCCATCAAAGCACAAATAATTTGATAGAATATTCGAAATTCGAGATTCCCACCAATCAACACACAGTATTCGTATCCTGTCTTGTCGCAGACTGTGGGGAGGCTGGCCCGTCCCGTATCGGGCGGGATGCCGGTCACGGTGCGATCGGCCGACGGCCGCTAATAATAAATGAGGACCGGACGGGACCCGCCGCAGCGAGACACGCGAGCTGTGATCTTGTGTTGGGTACGTACTCGTAAGGAAATTCGAATACGTCGGTCGTGTGCGAATATTTGAAAAAGGAACAGTGATTTTTGTTTTTTTTATTCTTTATTTAAAACATTCGCTACTACACAGTATAAGGTAGTTTCTATTGCCTTTTAAAATTATTTTGTTCTTTATTCAAAATGTTTGAACAAAAAAAATAACAGCATAAGTAGTTTATTGGTTAAGTTAACAGCTACAATCACACCTAGGAAGCTCAAGCTTATTAGGTACCACCCTTCATTTTGTGTCGGGGTTTAAAAATAGCCATTGACTTCTGTGATACAAGACATCAAAAAACTAGACCAAGATATGATTTGACACTATGTATGTGAATTATCAGTATCACGTACGCGTCAACTTCAGACAGGTAATCATTACGAATCAGTCAATAGTACAGTTAGTAATTTGATGTCACTTTCGTTCTTTCATTTCGCATCACTGCAGTTGTATGATGAAACAAGATGGTCTCCTTTTACTTATGATCGCCTGGTAGCCTTGAGTTTATGTCACCTGTCCGTCAGGGAAGCCCTGTCAAATTGGGTCTAGGCAGGGCTACGAACGGGGCTTCGTAAAAAATATATGGAGAAATATTTTTTTTAATTTTGTGATCAAAAGTGACATTGTCAATCAAGTGAAAATAATTGTGTAGGTAGTGTTTTTTAATGTTTAATTAAAGCTATAGTTGTAGTTGTTGCTTTTGACTAGCTGGTATAAAAAACGATTTCCTCGAAATTATCTGAAAAACCAGTCGTAGCCTACTGGGAAATTTGATACCGTGTCAATTCTGTATAATTTTCAAACTAATTTAAGTTCCAGACCAATAAATATTAAATATATATCTATAAGTATGTCTGTCCTATAAGTGTAACTAATTAGTAACGCATCATGTCTGTGTATCCACGATAAACTCAAAAACTGCTTAACAGATTTGCATTTGGTTTCCACTGATAGACAGAGTGATTCACGAGGAAAGTTTTAAGCTTATTTACATCCAATGGATAATATCAATGACACTGCTTTTGAGTAACGCAACAAAACGAAGCACAGTTACAAATGTAGTAGGTATAGGAGCCGGCCATTGATGGGCTGGCCTGGCGCCCACGGGTCACACAAGAGAGACTTATTTGACGCGAACAAAACTACAGAAAAAAATTTGGACGTCTAGTGTGCAACTCCTTCATATTATTATGCTTTTATAGCCCAGAAGACTGCCTAATTACTAAATTAATAAATAGTTACGCTAAGGCCCTCGGTCCCGGTTGTTAGACCATGTCGGAGGCCTTCAGGCGGTCTAAAAACTCCGACACCAGTGCCACTAATCTAACTTACTTAGTATCTTACCTTCAAAGGAGGCGTAGGGATATACAACGGCGGATCATTCTGCGAGCCACTGTACACTTCCTGCCCGTCTGGCACCCTGGTACCTCCCTCTGCATCCACCACGCTGTACCGGCAGACGATACCATCCGCCGCCTTCGCGTCATAACCGCCTGGTCTCCCAATGTGAAAACCCTTCGCTTTTACCCAAAATCTAAATTTTGAACTATCGGCACTATTGCATTCCTCGCCGCGCAAAGTGCGAAGGATCCGGGCGTACTTTTTCAAAGTTATCGTTTTCGTTTTAGCCAAATCGCCGTATGTTTGTATGACCCACGGCTGGTATGAAGTGAAGAGGTCTAACTTCGGGTCCCCGGTCTGTATTTTCGGTCTCTTGTTGTTGTTTTGTTCGTTTTTCTTGTCTTTTTGCGACGTGCTGGCTGTTGAGCGGCGTTTTGAAGGTTTGCGTGGCGTTTTGTCCGGTATCGCTTCTTGGGTCAACTTTTTTCGGAGACCGCGGTCGGAGATCATGGCGGCTGCCATTTTTAGACACTACACGTTAGTAGTCCATATTAGTCCAATAGATTTAGTCCAATATTTTTAATTTTAGTCCAAAAATTTTCTATAATTATAGTCTATCATATTTTTACAAGTTCATAATTATTCCGAAGTCTAGTATTCACTGTAACAAAATTGTTTCTTTGTAAATGATTTTGGAATTGTTTTTGGAAGTTCGGGCTTCGTGCGTGCACAAGTTGGGCCAAGTTGTACGAAGTTCGGCAGTACAGGGACGTACTAAGGATTTTTCTGTAAGGGGGAGGGGGGCTTGAATTGACGCGTTGGACGTTAGCCCCTTACTGATATTGTAGTACTGATTACGTCCAGTTGGACTGATTAATAGTAAGGGAATGGGATATTTTAAGTTTTTGTTTAGTTTTAATTTTTTTTTTACACGATCATATTAATTTATTTGAGTTCATGGTAGTTTGAGTAAGCTGTTTTCTATGGATAATAAATATTCAATATTATGAAGCGCTAGGTGGCGCTGTTTTGAATAAATTTAGTAGGGACTAATGAGTGAAAATAGAAAATAGCGCATCAAAAAAACATTATAATAAAACTTCTAATAAGTACGTTAGGTTAAATAGGTACTAGTTCCTGAACTATTTCCAAATAGTGCGAACAATTTAATTTTTTTATAACAAAAAACAAAAATAAAACTTTTATTACCATCAAAAAAATCCAACCTCGAACAAAACAAAAATTCAACTGAAGAACTTCCAAAATTCAAATTCAGAATCACTTCCAAAATAAATAAATACCGTATCGCGATCGCGGAAATTATTTGAAAATCGAACGTGGAGTCAGTCAACGACCGCTCGCGAACGCCGCGCGCGAAGTACTGAGGGAGGTAAAGTAAAGACTAGCTTCGCGGTCCGCGGCGGGCCCATAGAGAGTAGACCGTAGAGTTTCCTGTAGCATAGAGTACGGCTGCCCCGGGCCGTTCGGCGCGTGCCCGCTAATTGCGCGCGAAACAATCGGCTGATCGGCCCGTTGCGATAATGCTGGGACAGATAATGGATGTGGTGGTTTCTACTTATGTAGTGGCGATCTTGAGTGTGAATGACTTGGTGTTGACGCTTGAATAACATCTTACTAATATTATAAATGCGAAAGTTTGTGAGTATGGATGTACGTTTGTTACTCTTGCTCAAAAAAATCACTGGACGGATTTGGATGGAACTTTACAGTAATATAGGTTATACATCATAATAACACATAGGATAAATTTTATCCTGAAATTCAAGCGGTAACGGGTACAGTGCGGGTATCACTGCGGGGCGCGGCTAGTGATGTATAATATTGTTGTGAGGAGTTAGGGTGCATTTCCACCACAGATGTACTATGCTATGCTAGGTTGCGATAGGTTAGTTAGACGTTACTATGCTATGCTACGATAAATTTATTTTTATAGTGATTTAAAAGTCTAGATAAAATAGGGGTAAAAAAATATTCACGTATTTATTCCATTCTAAAAGCAATTTAATGTTTCTAAGCAACAATGTCATTATTTTATCGTAGACTAGCAGCGCCCCGTGGTTTTACCCGCATTGTGCCCGTTCCCGTGGGAATTTCGGGAATTTTTTTACATAAAAACCTTCCTCTTGAATCACTCTACCTATTACAAAGAACCGCATCAAAATCCGTTGCGTAATTTTAAAGATTTAAGCATACAGACAGACAAACAGTGTGACAGACACGAAAAAGAGACAACTTTATTTTATACTATGTAGTGATTACAAAAAAATCACAACCTCCTTCTTACTTCCACACTTACCAAATGGGCTGTCGTCTGATCGCCGGCCCATATCGTCCGAATCGGGACGATCCTGGACAAATCAGCCCGGGTCGCGACCTTACCAATAGTTGTTCACATTGTTAATATAGTATCCGTTCATCATTCATTCATTCATTCATTTTCCCATCACTTGTACAGAATGATCGGTTAGTTTTGACGAACGTTAACTCCGTTTTATTGTTATGAGAGTAATGTATTAACCTGTTATGTCCCACTGCTGGGCAAAGGTGTGTATCTCACCGAAGATATCAGTACAGTGAAGATTGTTTGAGTTAAATATCAGGTCTTATTCATAAACGCTTATAAATAATAAATAAATAAATATACCTGGACAAATTCACACACGGTTAATTAGACCCAAAGTAAGCTCTAAGCTTGTGTTGTGGAATCTAAATAACTGATACTACTACATATACATACACAAATACTTTATAAGGATATATAATTGACACCCAGACGTCGTCGCCAACAACTATGTCTGCACATATTGTTGACTCCGGGCGGGAATCGAACCCGCAACCCCCGACACAGTAAGCGCTCTCACTGCCACTGTGCCAACGGGCTTGTCAAGAGCTTATAAAGCTTATAAAGCTTGCAAAGCTTATATTAACATCATTTAGCTACCAATGGTTTGTCCTTTTTCCACATACGCTATTTTTTAAAGAGCAAAAGAGATAAAAACTTTTATAACAGCAAATTAGTGATAGAGCGTTTATGAATAAAATAAGGCGGTAGTTCTTAAAATTATTTTATCTACACTAATGTTGTAACATTCTACTTATGATTCCAATACTTGACTTATAATTACTACTGTTATAGCACAGACAACTAAAACACTCAGTTTAAGCAATTGCACATGATGTTATAATATCATTATAATATAACATTATAACATCATTATAACGCGACCAATTAACCTGGCGAGCCTTATGTCAAAATCCTCATACTAGTTGCATAAAATTTTGATATTAGGCTGGCTTTTGAAAACAGTTGGGTTATACGTGAAAACTTCGTCGAAACTACATACACAAAACTCTTTGGTAAGATCTCGCTCGCTCCTGATTGGCCCTACGCGCAGCTGCGCTCTCATTGGTTAGATTTTAATGGCGGCAAGTTCACTGTGACAATACACGTACCTACGCGTGAATTTAATGTTTCGCAATGTGTTTTGTTTTTAAAATTTTGTTTGATTAATTGCATTAAATAGTGAAGATAAAGTAGTGTATGCAACTGCATATAACACGGGTATTAAAACACTCGTTACTATTATGAAACTCGCTGCGCTCGTTTCATAAACTCACACTCGTGTTTTAATACCCTTCTTTATATGACGTTGCATAAACTACTAATACGACATATCTATAATATAAAAATGAATCGCTGAATCTGTTGCTAAGCGCATAACTTCAGAACGACTGCACCAAATTGGATGTTTTTTTTTAATGTGTTCCATATTGTCAGGACAAGGTTTTTATATAAGAAAAATAAGGAACAAAAATCCCAAAATTCCCACGGGAACGGGGGCGCTGCGGGTGAAACCGCGGGGCACAGCTAGTTTATTATATATTGCAATATTTTTAGGGATTATTTTAATTTTTAGCACATGTACGAAAGGTAACGCCTGCAAAAAATACCATTAAACGCTATACTAAACTTTGCTATGCACAATCAACAGGCGTTATAAAGAAGTACAAATTCTAGTTTATTTTTGTCAGATTTGTATTTTTTTCAATGTTATATAGGTCTAAAGCTACTTTTATCCCAAAATTCCCATGATATAATTTAACTACTCATGGGGTAACAAGTCTGGCGCAGGTAAAACATTAGGCACGCTAGTTTTTAGTGTAAATAAAACTTTTTTAACTTCCCTAAATGTCCGTAGATGGCGTTACTAGTACTTTGTTAAACATCTCAAATTCTCAATCGAGCGTCCGTCGCGGCAGCCATTCGAAAGAAAGTGTCTTCCGCCGTCAAAGGCGCAAGCGCATAATTCTCGAATCAACCGTTATACTAAAACAACTTTAAAATCTCTGCAATAAAGTTTAATTTAAAACAGCTCATTTCTACGCGCGTGCGCTTCGTGCTTCGGGTCAAATGCGCGTCGCGCAACTCTTGCGCGAAATGTGCGCATGGTACTAGGCGATCATGAGAGTGGAAGCGGTCGCGTGGCGCGGGCGCATGGTGACGTCAGAGGGCGTGGCTTATGTAGATAATAGGCGTCACAGGTGTGCTCTGATTGGTCCTAATTATTTAATTGATTTTGAACTCTATTTCTTTGGATGAAGTGCTTTGGTTTTTATTAGGAGATATATTTTTTGAACCTATTTAAATTTAAATTTTATTGATCGATTGATAAATATTATGTTATGTATTATCTTTGCGCGTAAAACCTATCCTATCCTACTTCCTACTTATATTATAAATGCGAAAGTTTGTGAGGATGGATGTATGTATGGATGTATGGCTGTTTGTTACTCTTTTACGAAAAAACTACTGGACGGATTTGGATGAAACTTTACAATAATAAAGGATATACATCAGAATAACACATGGGATACATTTTATCCCGAAATTTCCGCGGGACACGGGTTACAACACGGTTAACACCGCAGGGCGGCTAAAAAAAGTGCTCTATTTTCTTACTGTACTTAGGTACCTACGTAAATTTTATATTAAAAAAATTAATTCATAGGCATTTGTCTTAGTTTATTTTTTATATTATGTACCTTTCAATTTAATTACAATACTTAACTAAAGATAAGATAAGATAAATAAAGGTGTTAAAATTGTACCTAATTTATTTACAGTAGTTAATAATAAATTTAAATACTATATAGGTACGTACTCGCAGGTAATATAGATTAAATCATATTCGTTTTTTAAAGTCAATCATAACTATAGTATTTTTTCTCACTAGATTTTGTCTATTATTAGAAACCTAGATTAAATAATAGTTTCTACAAACTGCACTTAGCTGGTTTTGGCATAACACGTCGTCTACGTGCACCAGGCTATCATGATTTGAAGAAGCCAACAGACATTGACAATATTTCGGATAAAGTTACTTGTTTTAAGACATGTTTTCCTAGTCATTCATAAAATTAGTTCGTAGCAAAACCCGCTAAGTCCATCTGCAATTTGAATGATCTATATTATACGAAACGAAAACGACACGTCTTGTTAAAAACATGTCTAAAAAATATTTTTCATAAAATAAATAATGACAATTTTAACACTTCACTTAAATTTGTTTTAAATTGAGTAGGTATTATGATTATTTGATAATATAATGATGATAAATTAACGAAAGGAAAGTACCTAAAGGCTGCATGCATTGATTTAAATATTATATTAAAAAAATGAAATAAATACCTAAATAAATTACAAATATAAATCTGACCCAGGACTATTTGTTATAAAAGAGTTTTTGAGTAAGCTCCTTCAAATGCATTATATTTATTTGAGCATAGCACAGAAGAGCCATCTCTATTTAATCGACTTCTTTAATTTTTATTCCAAATGGGGGTTGTGGCATGTTGTGGGTAAGACACTTTAGTTCTTTTATTTCATGTATCCCTAGTCAACGTAAAACTTATCCGTGGAATAAACGCCAATATGCGTCTAACGCCCGGCAAAGTTCCGGGGACTTCTCATGCCCCAAAAACTAAAACATCTTTACATTTATGTGCTCCTAGTACATATGAAACGATTCCATAGCACAAACGCGTATCTCCGTCCATTTCCGTGATCGAATTCGATTCGACCATGCGCCCGCCAAGCTTTAGTTGTTGGTACTTATGTTACCCTGGTAGAGATTTTAATTTTCCGTCGAATACAATCGAAATTGCGTCCATGGCGCACCGCAACCGCAGCACATACCGCAGCAAGTTCCTAGGAGCGCGTGCGCAGCCCATGCCCAAAAATGTCTGCTATAATAATACAAAAAGATCTTACATAGTTATGTGCTCCTAGTAGAGAAGAAACTTTTCTATGGAACAAAGGCGGATCTGCGTCCAAACTCCAAAGGCACCCCGCGTGCGCGTAGTGAGCTAGTGAGTGCCGTAAGCCGCACGCAACAAACGAGATCGAATTGGTCGCGCGACTTATGCTCTTGTTGTTTATGTCTTCCTAGTACCGAATTAAATTTTCCATCGAATATAGTCGTATCTGCGTTCAAAGTTCGTTCTTCATCATCAAACAAAACAGAGAAAACCTTGTCTTCCGTGAGCATGTCTCTTCTGCGTGTACTAGGAAATAATAAATTCGTAGAGCCAGGCGATGGATGGGCGAATTTTGATTTGTGTTAATAAAAGTAACATGCTTAATTTATAGAGTTATTTCAGTAACCTATTAAGAAAATGTACCTTTAACCATTTTCTGGTTTCCTATGAACTTAATCATAAATAAATAAAATCTTACTTATCTCACCGCAAATTCTCCGGAAGCGCGCGCGCCCGCTTTAAGTAAAAGTTTGTCCGTACTTATGTCCCCCTAGTAGAAATGAAATGATTCCATGGCACAAACGCGTATCTGCGTCCAAACATTCCGCAGTGATCGAAATCGATTCGAACAAACGAGCGCTAAGCTAAAACTAACGCCTGTACCTTATATTCTCCTAGTAGAGATTTAAATTTCCCGTCGAATATATTGGTATCTGCGTCCATGGCAAAGTTTCCTCCGAGCGCGCGTGTGGCGAAATGACACAATATGACTGAAAGATCCCGCACACTTATGTTCTCCTAGTAGGGATGAAACTTTTCCGTGGAACAAAGGCGGATCTGCGTCCAATGGCACCCAGCGAAGTGCCGCGAACGAATGTGATCGATTCGTTCCCAGTTGCGCGCCCACTAAGCTCCTCTTATAATATGTACTCCTGGTACTGATTTAAGATTTCCGTCGAATACTGGCGTATCTGCAACAGGCAAACAAACGTAGTGTTCGTCCGATGTATCATGAATCATTTATGTGGGATAGCTATCCGAAATTAATGCATTTTATGTATTTTATATATAAACAGGCATTAATAATGAAATTACCTTACCTCGAAATATTTTACACAAAATACAGAACCCCTTTTTTGTGGATAGACTTTTTAGTAGGATAATCTAAATAAGAATTAATTACATAGGTATTGTAATATTAGTATTATATTCTAGCTAGACTAGGAACTTAATGTAAGCTTCAGTATCGCGTAAGTATATCACAACTCGTTATTCTAAACGTTATTTTTAATATTTAATCCTAAATAAAAAGATTTTTTTCAACATAAATGTATTTGATTGAAGGAAGGCAGCTTCATTTATGTCATGAACTCCTAGTCCACACGTTTAACTATTTCGTGGTTGGACGCTCAAACGCGTCATCCGTTCGTCCATCCCTCACTCAGCCCGAATGATTAAACAAACTAACATACTTTAATTCATGTGTCCCTAGTGAATCTTCAACTTTCCTTAGCTTCAACGCCGTTAAATACAATTTGAGGAATAAACTATCTTTTACGTAGACCACTCTTTTCTTATGTTGTCTTAGTACTAAAGGAAGATATTTTGTGCTAAAGAGACTCAACTCGAAATCTGTAGGTTTATCAATGTTATCATCATAATTCATAACTCGCTGGCAAGTACACAAGTATTTTGTGCCGATATAATACTTACATTTTCTTGCAAAAAAAATTAAGGGAAAACGTTTTTCAAATTAAATGACAAGAGAATTAAAAAAAAAACAATACTTCATAAAATGGAGTTAAAAAAGGTTACTAAAAACAGTATGTAATATAATAATAATAATTATTTCTAAGTTGTTTGTTCGGTTGTCCTCTCGTATAACGTGCCTTCTGCATATACTCAATGCAAATTCATCGGGAGAGCGCGCGCGCCGCTTTAAATAGAAGTTTCTCCGTACTTATGTCCCCCTAGTAGAAATGAAATAAGTCCATGCCACAAACGCGTATCTGCGTCCAAACAATCCGCAGTGATCTTCTTGTATGGCAAGATTGGCAAGACGCCTTCATAAGGCTTCCTTCAAAAATGGCGCGTCTGGCACCAAGGCGTTTCGGGACAGATGGTAGAGATTGTGGCAAAATTAACAGTAATAAAATAAAAAAAAACTACGTTTAAAAAAACCGACTTCAAAACTAAAAAGCAAAAAATAACTATAATCATATAATATGAGTACTTCTTCTTTTCGAGTCGAGATGATTATTTAAAATAAATTAAATAAGTTTAGACCAAAATTTGGCCAGGTCTATTGCACTGTCATTTGCCCTCCAAACATCCTCCACAGTGCAGGACACGGGGCTGCTCGGGCACTGTAGCAAATGAGGCATTGTTTGGACTACTAAGGTAGTAATATTTTTTTATTAATTAAGCTATTGCATAGCTTCTATCGCGGGCCTTGAGCGCGGGGACCGAATCCAGAAATTCCGTAATGAAAAAACCTCACGCTCCCCACTAACGCCATCTAGTGATACAAAAAATAACTATGCAATAGCTTTACCGCGGCAGTCCCCGAGTGCCACACGTCTTTTGTTTTATATTAGTATTGTTATTTTTGGAGTGACAATGACAATGGATTTAACTTTTCCATGGAACAAACGCGGATCTGCGTCCAATGGCACTCAGCGCCGCGAACGAAACGTGATCGATTCGTTCGCAAGTCGCGCCCGCCATGCTCCTCTTGTTATATGTACTCCTAGTACTGATTTAAGATTTCCGTCGAATACTGGCGTATCTGCATCAAGCGAGGCGTCCCGTCCCCGTCGTTCGTACTTTGAATTCCTTACCGCCTTATTTATTTAAGGGAAATTATAAGTCTAGCCACAAAATTATTTATTGGACACGTGATTAAACTTCTAATTTTATAACTAAGCAACGGGAAAATGACATAGCCTCTAAAAATGTATGTTGCCTTCTAAATTACTAAGTCAGCCATCTAAATAAGAAACTCGACCCAAGGGTCAATTCAGCCCGCGAGCGTAGGTACTATTCGGTAGGTTAGGGTTATTTTTTTTTATTTAGAAGATAACTAGTGGCTAAGATAGTATTATTTAGATGCTCGTTAATTATGGCTGACTTAGTAATTTAGAAGGCAACATACATTTTTGGGGGCGAAATATGATATTAAAAAGAAGCCTGTTTAATTAGCACCCTTTATTTAATACGCGGTGTCACTAAAGAGGTTTATTATAGGTCAAAAAGGAGGAGTTTTCCAAATTCAACTATCCGCTTTTCAAATTAAACAAAATATAAGTTCCGGGAATAACAATTTTTTACTCGACTTTATTCAAACAAATATTGGAATGGGCGTCTGTCTGTCTGTCTGTCTATGGTTTATATTTATAGAAATACAAGTAAATACAATTTATTTATTTATATCAGCCCTTAAATAAAATAACCGTCTACAAAAAAGAAAGTAAGCATTATAAGAATTTATTTACTCTATCTAATATCTATCTATAGAAAGAAATCATTTATAGTAATTACTTATTATATTCAAGGGAAAATTATTGATACATACCATGAATTCCCAATCCAACTAATTTCGAGGTTTAAACGCGTAATCCACCTCCCAATCGGAATAATAAAACTAGAAAACTGGACTGAATTTGCAAAACAGTTAGTTTTTACTTAATTTATATCTAGACGACCACTCATATCTTATGTTGTCCTAGTAGTAGAGGAAGATATTTTGTGCTAAAGGGACTCAACTCGAAATCGGTTGCGATAGCCACAGCTTGATGATAGTTTCTACATAAAAATCATTCCATCAAAAATTAGTAAACGCCTCACGTTCATGTATTCCTAGTCAATCGCCAACTTTACTAAGCATAAACGCAGTATCTCAAAATTTTTTGGGCGACCTTGGTCGCCCGGAGACGTTTGAGTGGCTCAGGCTAGTTCTATCTCAAGATTCCAAATGGAACGGGTAGGGTACACCTGCTATAATATTTAAAAATACTTCATTTGTAATAATTTTGTTAAAATGACAAAAAACTTAGGCCGAGATTGACAGTCGTTGCTAAGCCGAGGCTTAGCGCCAAAGTAAGTGCTTAGCACGTCTGTTCTAAGAACTTAGCTACGTTAGTGCAGTGACAGTCACGTCTATTTATTAAACTGTCTATCAGGATATAAGCTGCGCTATATAAGTAAAGTATTACCTTTTGAGAGTATAATAATTCTAAGTATTTTTTACAGAGAAATGTACTCAATGCCTTTCGCCATTAATAAAATAATCCATCCGACAGTGTCCGCTAATGTTTCATTTTTCAGTTTTATTTTCCAGGCAATCATAAATTCAAGTAGATGTGGTTTGCTATGCGTGCAGCCGCAGTACCGTGTGATAGTGTCGGAGCGCTAATGCGGGACTCCGGCTGTGTTGCGTCCTCCCGGCCGGCTGTTCCCTCCTCGTGGTGTGGTTCTAGGGACGGATAAAATACAGAAATATCGACATATTTATAACATTCCTTCTAATTGGGAACATCCTCTTATCTTTGCAGTCGGTTAAAATATTTAAAAACTTTTTGTTCTATGAATATTTTGTAGTGTAGTGTGACTGTAGGTAGTCAGGCGTTCGATATTCAAAGCGTGGTAAATATTGAAAAACCTCTACCTTGTGCATGTTAGCCTGGTACCAACTAATATTTCTGTGTGGCAAAATCCGCTATGTGAATTTCATTCATGCGAGTATTTAGCCGAAGTTGTAAATTCTAGTTTCAAGTATTGATGTATGTATGTATGTATGTATGGTAAAATAGTATGTGCGAGTGATTATGATATCCTAGTAGCAAACTAAAATGTTTTCTACTAAACTGTAATAACACGAAATTCGACAAGCCTAGCCGAATTTATTATACGATGAATGGTTCATTGACACATTGAGATTACTACTGTACACTCATGTGATCCTAGTAGATTAGTAAAATTATTTCTGCTAAACTGCATTAACTCGAAATTAACAAGAAGCCACTATGAACGAATAATTTAAATTTGAATTATTACCGCTGTATACTTATGTTATCCTAGTAGCAAACTAAAATGTTTCTGCTAAACTGACGTAACTCGAAATTCAACATGGCGGACGACCATCACAGGCCTCTATTCTCCGTCTACGATCACAGGCAACACAGTAGTGTCACAATAATCAAACAAATTATTTCAAATTCTAGATAAATTTCTAATGACGAAAAGCAACATCTAAACTAGATCCCCTGGGATCTAATTACTTATGTACTAAAATGTTGAAAATGTCGACAGTCTCAACTTAACCCCATCTCTAGCGACACCTACTCTACGGGCCGCGGTTTGATCGCGCCCACCCCGGCTTATCCGACATACCCCGGGCCCCCGACATACAGATTATATTTCATTTCGCCACCCTTTTTCTGGGCAGATGGGAAAGAATAATTGGATGGTAGGACGCCTAGTTTTGGTCTAGACTAGACTCTAAAGTGTGACTTATCTAGATGCCTATTTGAAGATTCACGGGTAACAACTTTCTTAGTTTCTTAATAATGTTCATCTCAATATAAGAAAGCACATAATATAAAACTATTTTCCTTATGATGTAAGATTGGAGTGAAATTTCTAAACCATTTTCCTCTTCAGAAAGATTCGTCTCCGGCCGGAAAAACAACCATATTAGCTCAGACTCTGGCAAGAAAATAAAACTATAGTGTATTATAGTAAACTAGCAGCGCCCCGCGGTGTTACCCGTGTTGTGCCCGTTCCCGTGGGAATTTCGGGATTTTTATACATACAAATCTTCCTGTTGAATCACTCTATCGGCGTCAAAATCCGTTGCGTAGTTTTAAAGATCTAAGCATACATAGGGACAGACACGAAGGAAAGCGACTTTGTTTTATACTTATGTAATGAATGAATAATATCATAAATAGGTATTCATATTTATTTCATTTTATAACATTCTTATTACTATTTCCAATTAGGTCAATACGGTTTCCTTTGAAAGGAATTTTAATAAAATAAAATATTGTGCATAGAAATATTGAAGTAGGGACCTAGAAAAGTTGTTAGTGTTTGCTCTAGTTTCATTGTATCATGAAATCTCGAACCAAATCGTGTACTCATCTTGTTAGGGACCTCGTAATGTACATTTTGTAGTACCCTTTACTGTGTGTAGGTTTTCTTGAATCACTTGGCAAAGTAGGTACATTTTTCATGTCTATTAAACGGGATTTTTATAAAGGTTTTGTGGGGACTAATATTATAAATGCGAAAGTTTGTGAGGATGGATATATGGATGTATGTTTGTTACTCTTTTACGCAAAAACTACTGAACGGATTTGGATAAAATTTTACAGTAACATAGGTTATACATCAGAATAACATGGGATACATTTTATCCTAAAATTCCTGCGGGAACAAATACAACGCGGGTAAAACCGCGGGGCGTGGCTAGTAGTAATATAATATAGCTAAATTGGGTTCCTAAGTAGTAGCACAAAGAAACATCTAGGATAGTTGTTTTTTTTATTCATTATTAGATTATTAAAGCACCTAGATACTTTTTTAGCATAATACCTACCTATATATTTTTATACTTGTATGCAAAATAAATAATACCTCCCTTGGATGGCTATCTTGATCGCTTCGAATAATTTAAAAAATGCAAGCACTAAAAAGCAGGAGTGCGGGACATCTCTCGGTACCAGGGCGGCAGCAACGGTGAAGAGCTGCGAGTAAATTAGGCGGCGGACATACGACGGGCGAAGGCCGACAGCCGACGCGCGCACTCAGCGATATTGTTATCGGCCCGCCAGCGTTAGCCGTAGGGCTGTCGCAGAATTTTTACATTAATTATTATCAGGTGTTACGTCATTATTTCAATAAGTTTAGTATGTGAGTTAGTTAGTGATATTTTTGGTAGTGATATAACAATAATCTATATATATAAAATTCAAAGTCCTGACTGACTGACTGACTGATAATCAACGCACAGCCTCAACCGCTACATCTAGAAACATGAAATTTGGCAGGAATTTCGAAAATTCCTACGGGAACGGGCTCTTCCCGGGCAAAGCCGCGGAGCGCTGCTAGTGATGATATAATTTGATAACTTTTTCTTTTTTTTGATATGTAAGTAAAGTACCTATTAAGAGCTTATGTGATTGTTTCAGCTGAACGGATTAAACCAAATTACATTATTTCGATTGCATGTGATTCATATGCGTAATGTCCCACCGTAGGACATAATTTCTTTACACTATCAACATTATATGATGTAAACATCACTTTAATATCACACCTTAATAATAACCACTAAATAAAATAGAAAAAAAACTCATGCCGCGCCACCCCTGACAACATATCGGTGTGGTATGGTAGGCGAGGCGCGTCGGCTGCAGCCGGGAACAAAGCAGCCGAGCGCCACTCGACGCGCGCCACCGCTACCACGCTCATGTCGTCTTGGTACTTACATTTTGAAATAAACTTATTTAACAACGTTTTTTTTTGTAAAACCGAACTGAGAATTGAACCCCCTTATTGAATTCGGAGTATAATAAATGTATTTTTTGTGGAACAAAAAAATAAGTTAATTTTATCATATTTTTTATTACCGTGTTTTTATTTTCACGTGGTTTCATCGGTCAACTATAACATTTCTTAATGTAACTACATAATAATGCTACAAGCAAATAAATGTAACTTGTGGACGCGACGCTAATAATTACTAGATAGGTACCTATCCAGTTAATTAAAATTTAACAATTATATTTTTTAAACTCTAACTAATTTGATTATTCAGACTAATCACACACTTTTTCACCGATTTAAAAAGTTTTAAAATTGTCTCAATATTTTTTCGCAATAACAGGAGAGATACAAATAAACAGTTTATGGAATTTACAAAGACGGGATACTTTTGAGAATACTATGCCACAAAAAAACTACATGATAAATATAAAAGCCTTCAACGACCAAAACCATTCGGTCGTCCGCGTCGTCGCGTCGTAGCGTTACATTACGAATGATTCACCAAGGCGCGCCCGCCCGTCGCGTCGACATCCCGGCCCGAGCTCGCGCCGCTCATACTATACATTATACATACATCTAGGTATATATGGACGCCTGGTACTTTATACACGTTCCCTGTATTATATTGTGAATATTACAGCTATACCCCGCGGTATACTCGTGTTGTACCCGTTCATATAATATTGAATACCTTTTACAGATATGCCTCGCGGATTTACCCGCATTGTCGTAGGATTTTCGGGTAGATACCTATATTTAAACTATCTTTATAAATTAACCCGTAAAATGTGATAATTTAGACTACGGATTAAGGGGTTCAAGACCCAGAGTTTCAGGAGTTCAAAAACATAATGGGTGTCCTCATGTCCTTGATAAAACCTTCCCTGGACGGGTCAAGCTCAACCCCAAATTCTGAATCCACAACTGTTTCATACTTTTTAATAGAATTAATGAGATTATGGAATATGGAAACACCCTGGACTGTGCCCTGGATGTATTATATAGACAAAGCCTACCTAAGCAAAACTTTTTTGTAACTGAACAGTAACCGACTTACTGGCTGCTCTTTGTTGGATGTGGTTGAAAGTTGGCTGAACACTAAGGTGTAAAATATATCAGGTTGTTCAAATATTTCAATTAACAATGAAAAAAAAATCAAATCCGTAAGTATTAATAACCATGAACCCATGCCATGAACTGTAAAACAATTTGTAAGAAAAAGTTCTAATGTCAAAATTAAATTATAATACAATATAACTGAACAATCTATCTACTTCTCTATTTAACTCAATGCTCGTTATGTATGGAATAAAGTTTTCCTCGCCTTGCCACCCAACGCATTCGCAAATCGCCCCAGACATTAACATCACAGCTCCATTCAGTTATGTTCTCCTAGTCTAAATGTTAAATTGTCCGACGAATAAACGCGTATCTGCGTCCGACGATGACATTGTGATGGCAGTTCTTCTCTTGTATGCGCGAAGGCGCTAACTGAAATTAAGCCACTGTTGAGTTATGTGCTCCTGGTTTAAATTCAACTTTTCCGTCGAATAAAGTCGTATCTGTTCGTCGGTGGTATTCGGTCTCGGAGGTTTGGACTTCACGATGAAATTTTAATGCAATTAAGATACATCTTACGCCATCTAGCGGTGTTCAACGGTTCTAAAATGATATGCGATGTGCTTCTGTTTTTATGATTTCTCGATAGATGGCAGTTTTACAAAGAATGTGAATAAAAATGTTTGATGCTTTAGGTAACCTGCCCCGTGTAATCTATATCAATACTAAAATTCCGGATTAGAAGTATTTTTATAGCACACCTTTTACAACTTCCGTTTTCAAATAGACCTGTGTTATGTCGTCCAATGAATGAATGGTAGTTTTATTCGCATTACATCCCTTTCCATAGTAATTTTGGGATGAAAAGTACCCTTACCGTAACCTTACCCTATGTCCTTCCCCGTACATGCATGTATTTGCAAAAATAATTTAGTTAGAACTCTATTTACAGACTATTTCAAACTTTATTTTGTACACATAGTAAACGTACTCGCACTGTTTTTTTCTCCATTTTTACTCCGCACCCACGACCACGAGAGTTGCAATCCACTCGAAACGTCGGGAAATAAAAAGTAAGTTATTTCATGCTTTATTAACTTTCTACCGCTAAAAAAACCGTGTTTGTACGTTTAGGGCTAATAAAACAAATAAATATGAGAGTAACATTTATTTCACTGATCATCTTAAAACAACAGACTTCAAGTAACACAACATTATGTTTCATGGCTACAAAAATAAAATAAAAAGTCTGCCTGACTGAAGGAACAATTTTGCCCCCATAACTCAACAAACAAGACTGTCCGCGGGGACTTTAGTTAGTTAAAAACAAAAACTAATATGGCAGCTATATAAGATTTTTAGTGCTATGTATTTTTTAAACAGATAGAGAAAAGTCCCCGCTGGCTTGGTTACGAAAAGATATCGTATGATAACATAAAATGTGATCATGATCACCGGAATATATTAAACCAGAGTGTTCCAATCAATACAGTTGTGTTTGGGGGCTGAACCAACTAAATTATGATAATATATTAAGCTGTATTTACATTAAAACTATTGAAAAGATTATATATTTTGCATTGCACTCGAAAATAAATAAAATTACCTTCTATACAGAAAAAAAAACTATTTTGCAATAAATTATCTTAAAAGAAATAATTGAATCTGTCCTCAACATTAGAAAATTATTTCTTACATGTTTTCGAATCTAAACCCTATTGCAATTGAAATACAGTCCTCAAGTTTTACATTTAATTTAGAAAAAAATTGCATTGCATGCATTGTCCTAACGTTATATAATAATAAGGTTTACATAACTAGTTTTAAATAATACGAAATATTTACAAAAAGACACTTATAACTAAATGGAGTTTATGTTAGCTTCATTGAAAAACTTATTAAAAGAACAAAAATAAAATAATTCACCCATACATGATACATATGTATTTATTACTAAAACAATATTGAAAATACACTTTGGTAATTAATAAGTGACCATAACAGGGCTAATTTATAAAAAAAAGACTTCAATTTATACATCAGTATCGCAAAGGCCTCTCACTGAAAAAATCTGTGATGAGGATGTAGTAATCACCATGCGTACCAACTGCAGGTTTATGGTCTCAATTATACATAAATAAAAATAAACATACTTTAATCCCAGTAAAAAATAATACTAAATTAATTTACTCATCGCTTTTAGCTGTTAAATACTCATTCCATGGCACATTATCAATAGCATGTTTTCTTAGTTTATGTTTCTTTAAATATTTAGAGTCTATAAATGCCTCTCCACAGATTGTGCAGACATAGGGTCTCTCTCCTGTATGAGTTCTAAGATGTACTACCAAATTACCTTTTAAGGCGAAGAATTTCATACATACTGAGCAACCAAACTTCTTTTCTCTCGTGTGAGTGAGCTGGTGTGTCCGTAAATGTGTTTTGGTTTTAAACTTCAACGGACAGAGTTGGCAAGGGAACGGTCTTTCATTAGTATGTACTCTTTCATGCATAATCAACATGGCTTGGCTTGGACATCCTTTTCCACATATTGAGCATTCAAAGCGTTTGATAATCTTCCGTTTGTCGTGTGAAAGAATGTGGACTTGCATTTCTTTCTTAGAAGTAACTACTTCACCGCATTCCGAACATAACATCTCCGCTGGGTCCACAATATGTGTGGTTTCGATATGCCTCTCCAAAGCTTCTTCGATGGAAAACATTTTCTTGCATAACGAGCAAGCGTAGCCAAGTAACTTGCCAAAGCTAGTTGTAACTTCTTTTTTAACAGTTTTTATGAGTTCTTCTTTTGCTTTAGAGTCCATGAGCTTAGTTTTAGGACATTCCATCTCATCTCTGTGTTGAGCTAAGGCATCCTTGTTTTTGAAGGACATTTCACAGCCAGGACAAGTGAATGGGTTCATGTGGGTTAGTTTGTGTGTCTGCATTGTAATTTTCTGGTGGAATCTTTTGAAGCAGATGTCACATTCAAATTCTTTGATGCCAGTGTGGATCATCATGTGCCGTTTCAAATTATTGGCATTAGCAAAGGTTTTATGGCAAATCTCACACTGTGGTTTAATATTATTGTGGGAAAATTTGATATGTTGAGTCAGAGCGCTTCGTTTCATGACTTGATGGCAGAACGGACACTGTAACCACATTCCTGATACATTATGTAAGACCATATGCCCTGTTAGTATCTCGGCAGACTCAAAACCTTTGCCACACATAGTACACAAGTGCTCACCAGCAGGATTATGCTTATGCTGATGTTTCTCATACTCTGTGAAGTTGGTAAACTCTTCCCCACACTCACAGATGAAGGCATTGTCTCCCTGTTGCAATACAGATGCTATTTGACCCTCGTCCGTATATTCTATGACCAGTTCCGACCCATCATACTTCAAGATCTGGAATTGGGACTCGTCACCTTCACACAGTATCACCTCCTGGCCATGTTCGCCATCTTCTCCATTAGTTACCAGCTGATCATCGGTATAGTACTGAATATCATCACTTTTGAGCAATATAGTCCCATCTTGACCGGCACCAGTGAGGATTTTGATTAAATTCTGATCATCAGACATGTGTTCTATTATTGTGTTGTTCTCATTGATAGCTACTTGTTTTTGAGACACGTAATCTGTGTCTTCTGCATCCATACCGTCGTTCTCATCTTGATATTCCTCATTC
Organism: Cyclophora albipunctata; assembly: GCA_963082685.1. Classification (NCBI taxonomy): domain Eukaryota; kingdom Metazoa; phylum Arthropoda; class Insecta; order Lepidoptera; family Geometridae; genus Cyclophora; species Cyclophora albipunctata. Next base: position 5,077,526 of record OY720138.1, on the reverse strand, counting down.
TGTAAGATAGTTGAAGGTACGCTTGTCGGAATGGAGTTGGTTACTAAAAATGACTCCACGGTGTTAACAAATTCATTGCTGCTAGGGTCTTCGGGGGGCATTTCATGGTTACCGTTGTTATGATCAAATAAATCATCTTCGTTTTCCTCATTATCAATCGCTTCAGTTTTAATTTCTATTGGGATGTGTTTCCCTTTAATATCTTTGACTTTATCTTTATTATCTGGATCATCGATGACTAATACATAGTAGTAATCATCATCGGAGTCAATGGGTTCTTTTTTAATGATCGCTTCAAGTTGTTTCTCAGGATCATTTGCAAATTCTACGTCCAAATTGTTTTCCTTCTGTATCTCTTCATTATCAAGGTTATTTTGAGTAAGTATTGTGTTTAGTTGTAACTTCAGTTCAGAGTCCATCTTGATACATTGTTTCCGGAAGAGGTACGCAGCACTTAGTAGCGAGTAGCAATCTCCGCACAACTTTTGAGGTAAACCGTCATCCGATTTTACCTGTAATGTGATTGATAGGCATAATTAATGACAATGCAGTATATTTGCCAAAGTCCTGGTTCAAACAACTTATTACAAACATAATTACTTATTATATATACTTAATCCATGTTAATTTTCATATAACCATTATTTTATGATGTTATCAGTTAGTCAGATTACATTGTACAAGCTTAGAACTTAGTTTGAGTCTAACTGTGCTTGAATCAGTATTATACATATTTAATATTGTTTTATTGGTTGTAGGGAAATGCATATAACTGGAATAGATTGTTATATAAGATTTTTTATTAGAAGTTTATTTGCTATAATGCATTATATGGAGTAACATAATTAATAAACACAAATTTGATTTTAGGCCAGTTAAAATTAAAAACGTGAATTTTAAAACTTGTATGGCTATGGTATATCCGTAATAGGTAAAATTTTTGTTGTATTTTCACATAATATAGGTTCCTAATTTATTATTGAGTTTTGTTTTGTATAATATGAACATATCAAGAGATTTTAAGGTTATCAAAGTATGTAAATAATAAAATTATTTACTATGGATTGATATTTTAAAATTAATCTATTGAAAAATATGCTTACCAGAAAATCTGTGATTTACGAATATTAGCGTCAGTTTGCAACCTTCTTTTATCTTTTGAACACTGACAAAATAGGTTAGGTTTTATGGAATGACATATTTTTATAATTTTATTTCGCATTTTTTGACATAATTACTTTTAAATTTAGGCGAGGTCGTATAAGCTGGGTAATCTAAAGGATAGATATTAACAATAATTACCTCAATAGTGGTTATTTCAGTGAACTTCTCAGTAACATTTTCTTTGGCATCCAAAAGGGACACTTCTGTATTGGTGGATAAACAACAACGGCACAATTCGATCCACGTCTCCATTTCCATTTGTTTACTTGCACATAATCACGCAAATGAGTACAGATTAATCTGTAAAATAACGTTAAAAAATTAATGTTATCCATTGTTTTGACAACACTCCCAGGTATCACAAACTACGGCGGTAACAAAACATCCAAAGAGAAGAAAGAAAATTATCTACGGCCCATACCATAAAGACGATCTATTCCGAAAATTATAGACAAGTTGAGAGACGATGCAAAATGGAGGCAGGCAAGCGGGCGGACGTAATCTAGCCGGAAAAGGAAGCTACCAATGCGTGGCTTGGCGCGAAATGACAGTGGTGATTTTACGCCGATCTAGATGGCGTTACGTTAAAATCCTACTAAACGTGAAATGGATGATAAAAAGTTACAAATTACCCCAAATTATAATTTGGGGTCCGTTAAAAATATATTCACAGTTTTTTGTTTTAATATTATTTTAATCTTAAGTACTTTTTTGATTTTGTCTATGATTAATTTTCTTTTAATTTAGTTTTGCTATTCACCGCTAGATGTCACTGTTAACGAACAGTACAAAGCTGAATAGCTATTCCACAATAGATGGCGCTAGTAGTATTTTAAATGTATGTATCCCAATATGTTTGGCATTTTATAATCTCGAAATAAATGTCACATTAATTTATATAATAACTATACCGAAACTACTGAATCAACACGAAATTAAAATTCTAATTTAATGGTGATTAAATATAACAAGTGAAGTACCTACTAACTAATAAAGTATGTAATATGTATGTACTGAACAGCTGACATTTCCTTTACTTAACCTGCATAAGTTGGTAGCATTTCCTTCAAGTTGCCGTTATTTACGCTTAATTAATTCGTATACTAAGTAAGTTTAAAGTGATGTTTCATAGTTTAACATTGCTTGTGGAAAAGTGGTCTATAGCCAACCTTGCTGTTTATTCAAATAGATAATAACACAAAGACGTTTATTTATCCAGAACCAGTGCAAGAGTCAATAAAAAAAATCCATAGCCAAATGTGAAGGAAAAATTAGGTACACACCATCTAAGGTGAGTAACCTTCTCGATTTTCTATCCATCCAAATCTCTCCGCATCTATGAAGTCCTGGTACCTTTACTTACTTACACATCTCAAATAAAACATAATAAAAACGTCCCGGGTCTAGTTACGGGATTTGATGATGGATAGCTCCCGAGGGAACATTCAATCAGGGGAAATGCCATGTCATATTTTATTCCCCTACTATTTGTTGAAAAAGTTTCCATAGGTTTTGTGATATTGTTTTCATTTTTCCTACTTTTCAAAACATGGCTCAAGTTTGAGATCACCAACCCGCATTAGGCAAGCGTGGTGATTACGCCTAATCCTCCTCGCTGTACTGATATCTTCAGTGAGTTGAGAGATAAATAGCGTTACCATGACAATATAAATATTCTTATATCTGCCATTACATAAGATTTTATATCTTTTAACAAATAAAAGTGAGATCGAGAACCAATAGTACCAAACATACACATTAGATTTAAATGAAACCGCTTGGCAACACATTCGTTCTAGATAAATCTTTTTTTTAACGGCCACAATGTCGGGATCTTTCGATATTTATTTATTCTCTCTCTATGAAACATAATTATTGTTCACTAGCCGCGCCCCGCGGTGTTACACGCGTTGTATCGGTTCCCGCGGGAATTTCGGGATAAAATGAATCCCATGTGTTAGTCTGATGTATAACCTATATTACTGTAAAGTTTCATCCAAATCCGTCCAGTAGTTTTTTCGTGAAAGAGCAACAAATATTCAACCATACATACATCAATCCTCACAAACTTTCGCATTATAATATTAGTAGGAAGGTTAGGAAGTAGGATATTTCTTCTCAGGTGCATATGCGTGCGAAACCTTTTTACTTCGGTTTCAATTTATAAACGTAGGTTTTTCATGTGTGGGAGAAAATCGTTAGGATCTATGCGATTTTAGTTCATTGCGATGTTAGTTAGGCATCGTGCAGCCGACCGCTACTTGGAGGAGTGGCCGATAGTGGTATTTCTATCCGAGCGCCACCGTGCTTCGGAGCGCACGTTAAGCAGTTGGTCCCGGTAGTTTCAATCGTAAGACCATGTCAGAGGCCTTTAGGCGGTCTAAAAATTCCGACACCAGGGTTGACCACTGACCTACTCGAAATGAATTAATTAATTATAAGGAAGTACGTAAAAAAGTGTCAGTAGAATGATGGTATGGAAAAATACAACCCGTATCTAATATGTATACCCGGGGGTATACATCAAATACTTGCTTAGTAGAGATTAATGAGTAATTTTAAGATGTAATGTATGAAAATGTATGTCTTTATGAGCGGCAAGGCATATTAAAGAATATTAGAAGCATTAAAATGGGTGTAGCAGCCACAGCTACGCCGTAGCAAGGACCGCAGCTACGGCGTAGCTAAAGCTTTGTCAAGGTGTTAAATTTTCATATGGTGTTTTGGTTAGTCAGTATTTTTTAGACAAATAATCGTAGTTTAATTATTACGCCAGTATACTTGCGGCCGCAAATATGTCTTTGTCTAGAACAATGGCTAAATGTAAGGTGTGCATAACAATAACTAAATTTATGATCTGTCTGTGAGATAATACTACCAGGATAGCATAAATTATCCAGTAGTAAGCACTACCTCGCCGTGGCATTATAAAAATGCACGTTCTAAAATGGCAGCTTACTAACCTCCACCAGAATATGTTATCCTGGTACTTCAATATTCATAAAACAAGAGTCTCAGTTGGCGTCGAGTCTATCAGAAAACACTTTGAATTTTATACTAACTGCTTATTAAATTTTGCGTCGAGCGAGCTTAGTTTGCTTAAAAGTTTAAACAACATAAGGGAAAAATGGCGAAGAAAATTTAATTCACATCCACTCACTTATTTAAATTTTTGCATCATGTGAAGTGTATTCCTCGCTCGCAGACTCTCGTTGAAAATGTAAAGTTATGACAAAAGAATTACTAATGTTGTACAGAGATGTGTCGGAATCACAAAGCAATTTGTTGAATTTTTAAAAGCGTTCTGACAAGTTGTGTAACGTGAATTACATTTGTAGAAACGGAATATAAAAACTGTAGAAAGAATGCGAGTAGAGCTAGTTTTAATTAAATCAATTAAGAATGTTTCAACCCGGTTTTAATGAATGAATTTATACGAAGGAAAAGCTTAAAGCTTTAAAAACACAATGTGAAGTTTATTTTAGGTACCGATAAGTTGAAATGTATTATTGGAACGAAGTTCCTTATCGCGCGTTGCGAAAGGGGGCTAGACGGAAAAAAATGTAACGACACTTTTTACGTCAGAGAGAGACAGACAGAGAAACATGCGCGAGAGAGACAGACAGAGAGACATGTGCACGCCAGAGAGAGACAGACAGAGAAACATGCGCGAGAGAGACAGACAGAGAAACATGTGCACGCCAGAGAGAGACAGACAGAGAATCACAGAAGCGGAGCATTATAAAATTAGTTCGACAATGTTGTTTAACAATTTCAATGCGTTGTGATTGGTCAATCAAGCCCCGCAGCGCTCCGCTCCGCTTCAATGGATACGCACCCTTAACAATATTAACTTCTTCTTCTTCATCGAGTGGATGGTCAACCTGACCAATCCTGGTGTCAGAGTTATTGAGCCGCCAAAGGCCTCTGACATGGCTCATGTAACGACTACTATCCGTAGAAAGTAACCGGGACCGACGGCTTAACGTGCCCTCCGAAGCACGGAATCATCTTACTTTTCGAGCAATCAGGTGATTCAGCCTGCAATGCCCTAACCAAACCGAGGAAAGTCTTAAAAAGAGATTTTTGTGAGATATCCCCACCGGGAATCGAGCCCGGAACCTCCGGGTCGTGAGCCGGGCGCTCAAACCACAAGACCACGGAGGCTGTTAATTGACAATATTAACTTATTGAAATTGTTAAGCAACGTACAGCACAGTCATTGATTGTTTGGTGGTCGAAATGCAGGAAATTTCCATAGAATCGGGTAAAATATAAGGAACACCGCGGGGCGCTGCTAGTGTCATACTGGAATAAAGTTTTATTGAACAAAATAAGTGTTTAATTCTTCTGATAGACAGCCGATTATACAAATAAAATCAAACTTATCGGGGCTACCATCTAATTCAATTGAATGTGTTTATACCAAATATAAAAATAAAAAAGAATAAAAAAGTATGAGCCTGTAATGTCCCGCTGTTGGGCAAAGGCCTCTCATCTCACTGAAGATATCAGTACAGTGAGGAGGAAATATAAAAATAAAAAATACCAAAAACCAAAAATTTACTGCCAAGAAACTAGCAGTTTCAGCGAGCGCCACTCAATGTAGTTTTCAACTTAATACTTGTCAATTTGACTTATTAGTTCCAGCATCTCACTTGTCAAATCAATCTTTGTCTCTAGAATTCTCTAGAATTCATTCAATTAAAATTACACTATAAATTGAAAACAAACAAACACTACATATAAAACACTATCGCAGTACCGTCCAATCAAATCAGTGCCATCATATTCCATGTTTAAATCTCGAACAAAACTGAAACTTCCCATTTTCAATTTTTAAATCACGAATGAAATCGAATCGTGTATAGTAACCCCGTGTATATCTTATCACTTTTACCCTTTTGCAGTCATCTTTTGAAGTCAAAAGTCTTGTTAACCCATTAACCGCCAATCAGTCACAGTACAAACACGTAATACGGGCGTATTGTCAAAAACTTGGCACACCAAGTTAGCTTTATGAACTTAATCCTGAATAAGTTGGGGCTTTGTGCTTACATATTTGTATAGTATAGGGCAATGTGTCTTGTTCGTAGGCCTCTAGAGGTATTTTCCGGTCGGCCTATAGAGGGAGACATATCTTGCTTGTAGGTTTATGGAGGAAGATAAAATCGGCTAGTTGAGTTATTTACCTTCGATGCAAAAAGAGGTATTATAAGTTTAACCGCGTTTGTTTGTCTGTCTGTAGCTCTTAAACAAATGGACTAATTTTAAGGAGTCAAAGCCTCCGAAATGTTTTAGCGATTGAAACAACCGGTACCGACAATTTAACGTGCCCTCCGGAGCACGGTAGCGCTCAGACATAAATGCCACTATCGGTCTCCCATTCAAGTAGGGGACGAGCTGCACGTTGCTTAACAATAGTAATGAGAACATCGCCAAGGCCGATGAGTGAGATATATAGCCTTTAACTGCACTGTATGTTAATTTATATTACCAGGGGATCAGAATCTTAAGAAGTTATTGGTTCGTATGTACCTACTCGTGCCAAGAGATAGACTTGGATGAATTTGCGTCAGTCTTAAGGGAGTCTTATTCGAGAAGGAATTAAGAAAGTGTTATTCGATTATGTACGAAGATATTCGTTTATTTATACAGGGTGGGAATAACGGAATGTTTTTCGATAACGGAACGGGAAAGACGGTCGGTTTTTTCTTTCGATAAGATCAGGAAAATTCATCAAGAGTAAAGAAAAATCGAAAAAAAGTATCTGTATTATATAAATTGGTTTTTAATACCCGACACATAGGGTGTGTGTGACAAATTAAAAATGTGACTGTTGATTTGTCTATTCTAACAAAATTAATAAATTAATTTTATACTATTCTGTGTGTTGTTAGCTTTTTTTTTTCATCGAGTACATGGTCAACATGACCGATCCTGGTGTCAGAGTTATTGAGCCGCCAAAGGCCTCTGACATGGCTCATGGAACGACTACTATCCGTAGAAAGTAACCGGGACCGACGGCTTAACGTGCCCTCCGCAGCACGGAAGTGTTGTTAGCTATAAGTATAGAATAAAAAGAGTTTTCTTCAGTCAAGAAACACCGAAAAATAGGGATACTCTGGCATGGAAAGTCTTTTAAAACTAGCTGAATTTTTTTAAAATTATGAGTATCTACTGTCTATCTGTTTGAGCAAAGTCGCATGAAAATCCCTTTAGTAATTTTTGAGATTAGTTACCGCGAATATACAGTAACTTTCTTTAATACCAAGATTTATTTTTAAAGATTTTATCTCACAGCGTTTCTATCCATCCATGAACGAAGCAATAAAAATATAAAGTTGAAGAATTGAAATTCGAATCTCAATTTTACAACAGCAATCAAAGTTAAAGTTATCGTTACGAATGTATTTATTAAAAGTTATTTTATTACGGTATATTGTAAACGGGGATAATCTGCGGTTTACGATTAAATGATATCTGTATGATAATTTATGCGGTACCCTTTGAGTTACAGCTGGGTCCAGCGGTGCTTCAGTTTAATATATTGCTGGCACCAGACGCTAGGAGACAGTTAAATTAAACTATTTTAATTGTGAGTTCACTGTAACTATGTTGCGTGGGTTATTTTCCTTTGTTTCATCTAGGTTATTTATTATTTTGACAAATTACGAAACTAGGTAAGTAAATTATTAGTCTGTAATGTCTACTGTTGGGCAAAGGCCTCTCATCTCACTGAAAATATCAGTGATATCTGTATGATAATTTATGCGGAACCCTTTGAGTTGCAGCTGGGTCCAGCGGTGCTTCAGTTTAATATATTGCTGGCACCAGACGTTAGGAGACAGTTAAATTAAACTATTTTAATTGTGAGTTCACTGTAACTATGTTGCGTGGGTTATTTTCCTTTGTTTCATCTAGGTGAATTATTTATTTATTTTGAGAAGGTTAGTTGGCCAACCCTGATGTCAGAGTTTTTAGACCGCCTCAAGGAATGGTCTGACGATTGAAACAACCGGGACCGACTGCTTAACGTGTCCTCCGAAGTACGGTAGCGCTCAGATAGAAATGCCACTAAATGCCACATATCCTGTAAGTAGTGACTTCGACAAAAGGGTTGGCCACTAACTTGCTGTATATTACTGTTTCGGGGGTTTTCATTCAACAGAGTCAACAAATATACAAACCTACATTCACCACCCTGTATCAACTGCTAAACCTAATTACCACTACAAGCCCGCATCGTTCCTGCCACCGCCAACTGTTCCTGTACTCCTAGTACTTTGTTTTCATTAACTTTTCGTATAGGCTAATTAAAATTCACACTCACATAGAGTTGCTCGGCCAAAATTTAATTTTCCCCATATTTTGTCTTACGATTTTAATTAATTTTGAGTGTGTGTTTTCGTTCGGATTCATTATTCAAAATTGTTGTGACGTCACGTTTCGTTTGAAGATATGTTTTGGTGCAATGGAGCTGTTAATAAATAATAGGTAGTTAATAGCTGGCTGCTACAGTGATTAATATTATAATCGGGCGCGGATTTAGGATTTGTTAGGGGGGGGGGGATTTGGTAATGAAGGGGCCTAATCTCCCCGTCAACAGCTTACGTTCAAAAATATGATCTTCAATTTCTTAGTGGTTTGGTAGATGCAGATCGCTTTCAACCGAATTACTTGGAGATCAAGGAGGGCCTACGTCCAGCTGTGGACGTCCTACAGCTGATATGATGATGATCATGACTGGTTTCTTTGTTGATAGTCTTCTGTGAGCACGGTTCCTGTAAAGCGGCCGAAACGTCAGATAAAAATGTGAGACAAAAGCGAAGTGTATCCGTAAACGTAGTTTCAATTCGAATTCTCAATTTCTCCTATTTATTTTTTTAATTTTTTGCGTAGATTGCAATACGCAAGGTTTTTTTACTTTTGCATACGATTTTGAATAAAAAACGTCGTGTCTTAGATCTATTCATAAAAGCTCCCAGGTACAGATCCAGGGTTTGATTTTGGGCAATCGAATTTGGTAAGAATTTGGTCTTGCTCATTTTCATCTTGTTCATCAGAATAAGGATAAAAGGATAAGGGGGATTAGCACCTATAACCCCCCCCCCCTAAATCCACCCCTGTTTAAAATCATTCTCTACCTAGTATAGTTTACTGTTAATTAGTTACTGAGCGAAGGCTTTGCCTTGGGGATCTTACGAACAGGCTAATTGCTTACTACTAAGTGCTTAGTACTAAGTCATAGTTAATTACTACTACTGCTGCAGTTGTATTGAAAATTGACACAATTTTTAAGGATCCGTATCAAAAGGCTGAAAACGGTATCCTATTGGAGATGAAAATCAACAACTTTATTTATTTTACCGAATGGAACGGAACACTTAAAAGTGACACTTTAAATAAAGCTGAATAGTTTGAGTAAGTATTTGTTTAAGTTTAGGAGCTAATCTCAGAGACTACCAATCCGATTTAAATAATTATTTTTGTAATAGATAGCCACATTCAACGGGAAGGTTATTGGCTATTTTTCATCTCGGAATTCCCACGGGAACGGGTACAACGCGGGTAAACCGCGGTTCATATAAAAAAAAGACGTGTGGCACTCGGGGACTGCCGCGGTAAAGCTATTGCATAGTTATTTTTTGTATCACTAGATGGCATTAGTGGGGAGCGTGAGGTGTTTTCACGTGAGGTTTTTTCGTTACGGAATTTCTGGATTCGGTCCCCGCGCTCAAGGCCCGCGATAGAAGCTATGCAATAGCTTAATAATACTCTTCAGTTTACTTATTAGTATAGATTAACTAGTAATACAATATACCTAGAAACTGTTATTATTTAAACAAACAATCTTATTAGACATACTTTAATAACAATAAACTTAGCACAAGAAAATAAATATTACCGCAAGCTACGCTCACCGTTTTCCCCGAATTTTCAAACAACGCAATGAAAAAGTGTGACCCTCAAAAAAGTTTTTATTAATTCCTAACTACAGCCTAACGAGGAAACAAGAAGAAGTATTTATTGAGAAAACTCCAAATAATTACCCAATATTATTTAATCTATCACCATTAAATTACTATAAAATATTCTGTTGTCATAAAATTCGTAATACATAATCTATCATTAATTTTACTAACTTCCAATGTGTGAAAGGGACGGACGTATACGAAGTGTAGCGAGTGCGACTGAAACGGAAAACAAAAGAGCTTTCAAGGCATGCTCAGAGTTTGCGGAGCGCACAAAGGATTTGGGGTCAAGCGTGCGAGGGAAATTACCCCAATTTTCAGGGAAATTTTACGTCAATACTGAGAATTGGCGTAACGTTGTTTTATTTATTTATTATGTAATTGCTTTTCCATTCATTCGGTTTTTGATTATTATAGTGATAAAAGTAATAGTTTATGATAAAATAAAATGATTAAGCCTCTTTGTTGGACAAACACGTCTTTACTTTCCATTAAGAAGTATACCATAACTTAATGTATCATACCTGAATTAAAAATATCATCTATCACTTAACATTTAATACTTAATTCCTATCATAGTTCAACGCTGAAAAATAACGGGTGAAAATGTTCAGCGGTGTAGCAACACTGCAACCCGGCGGGAATAGGGAGCTCGGTCGGCTCGCCTCAGTCGGTCGCGGGACCTCGCGCCACGCACTCGGTCCGAATCGATACCACCCGAACAATCGACTAGAATCGTTAACAAACAATAACCTCACATAAACCCATCACTAATTCGCTCCAAATTCGAATATTTTCGAACGTGCGTGTTTATTTGTTTTTTATTTTTTTCAACGTGGAGGTAGCATTTAAAGTTGGAAGCGAAGCAAAGGTGAGTACCAGCCCACTTTATTATTTATGGAAATCTTTTTTTTCTCAGTGAACGAATTGCCCTGTCTGCCGACCGTGCCAAATAGGTATTGTTCGAGCGTTTGTGATTATCCGAGACAGAATATCGTCTGACCACTAACGATGCATGCAGTCTGTTTATTAATTTATTGAAATTAATTGAAACCGCATTGGGATGTTGTCATATTAATTTGACGCAGAATATGATTTATTGTTGTTAACACTATTAATTAACGCAACCACTGAAATGTAAAAATATTATTCCATAGATTCACACTTTAATTAGTTTTTTAATGTTGAAATTAGTGTAAATTGGAATACGATTTTCATAAATAGAACACCGCAATTTCTATTCTCAATTCTAAATTGAATACGGCAGTATAATATTAAGGAATCATAGATAGTAGAAAGAACATTTTTTTAATTCAATACTTTCCCACCAATATCCAGATCAATGCAGTAACTACCCCAATAAAAATATTTGTCTATGCCAACGAGTATATACAACGAAAACAGCGCCAATTTTTTAAATTCCATTCTGTATTGGAGTAAAGTTTTCATGAAAATCCCAGTTTCATGAAGTCAAAGTCAAAGTCAAAGTCAAAGTCAAATATTTTTATTCAGTTTTGGCCCCATAGAGGCTCTTTTGAACGTACCATGAATTCAAAGTACCAGGCTAGCATAAAAGTATTGAAGTTCCAGTGTATTTTACCTGTCAACTATTGATCGTTGGTCTCAGGTTAAAGTCCTAAAACCCCATCAAAGAACCGTTTGAAATACTAAAGACTTTATAGGCTTAGTACCTTTCAATGCCTAATACTTTTTATACCAAAATCGAGGAAATAGATTTCAACGGAATGTGAACCTTAAGTCGACGGAAAAAGGACTGTTAGGGAAATGTCATTCAGTTACTTATATTAAATTTTATTCGACAGGTTTACTAGAAAAGTGATTCAGAGTGTATTCTTAGTATAATTTTGACATATCATACAAAATTGTATGATATCGATATTCTTAATTCTATTCGAGTATAACTAAGTATACTGAAGATAACAGTTTTATAACTTAGGATGGAATTCAACTTCCAATTTTTTCAAACCTTTTCAAAATGGGACCATATCGTTACTGAATTTAGGTGTTGAAAGATTTATGAAATTGGTTCATAAAAACATAGGCGCGTAAAACATAAAACTTAATTGCTTTTATTTTCACAAACGTCAAAAAAGAATTTTTTGAAACATTTCAAAAAAGCTCGAAATCTATATATTAAAAGAAAGTCGTGTTAGTTACACCATTTATAACTCGATAACGGCTGGGTCGATTTTAATGATTCTTTTTTATTCTATTTACCTTGGTCAGGAATAGGTGCGAAATTCCCACACGAACGGGTGCGCTACGGTGGAACCGTGTGGTACAGCTACTAGTTTATTAAACTTTTAGGTCCAAGTCTTTAACTAAAGCAAGTTTAACAATTTCTAAAAGCTGATGAAAAATGAATCGCAAAATGTGTTGGTAAGCGCATAACTTCAGAACGACTGCACCAAATTGGATGATTCTTTTTTTAATATGTTCCTTATTGTCAGGACAAGGTTTTTATATAAGAAAAATAAGGGATAAAAATCTCAAAATTCCCACGGGACCGGGGGCGCTGCGGGTGAAACCGCGGGGCACAGCTAGTTAATAATATATATCATTTACACTCCCGCACGTCACTACTCATAATTACAAAGCCCTTGTTTAATTATACACAAAGGCATATTGATCAATCGCTATCCCAATCTCCCGCGATTCCCGCGGGAAATCTCCGCAGCACGTAGGGGCGGTATATCAAACCGTTTGTTTATCTATATCGACCTATTTCGTTTACCCATAGACAATATTTCAAACAAACAAAACCCATAGACCATGAATCGTTTTCATAGAGTAGGTATAGACAATATTTTTTTCTTTGATGTAAGACGTCTAGTTTCGTGAAAAGGAAACGGATGGGTGTGTTTTTGAAATATATCTTTTTGCTTTTGTGTTCCATTATTATATTGAGACTTAGCTCACGTCTTTGTTACAAAAAAACTGTGATATTTAGTTTTTTGTTAACCGACTTCAAAATGGAGGAGGTTTCTTTATTCGACCGTATTTTTTGTTTAAACCCACGAAATAGAGAAGTGTAAGTGCTTCGCTCTCTGTTTGAACCAGCTAATCTGAACTACAACCTTTCTGATCTGATTTTTTTCTGTATTGGATAGGAACAATCAAGAAAAAGGTTATAGCCTCATTTTTACCCTGACATTTTACCCTCACTTTTACCCATGGGAACGGACACAACGCGGGTAAAACGCGGGGCACTTCAACTGTATAAATGACAACTTAAGAGTTCGATTGTTTGTTTGTTTGAACCCGTCTATTTCCCTATGGCGGATTTGTAAAAAAAAACCAACGGGTTGCACTCCGAGAGGCTGGCAGAAGTGCAAACTTGGATATAAACGTCAAAACGTCTTACGAGTTCTTGATCAGGTCCTGACGCGAGTAAAAAAAAATATATCTATCAAAAAAGTGCACAACGCCGCTAAAGAAGTTTTCTCTTCAAAGTATCTGAGAACTACCATTCTAAAGAATAAGGGTCAATACTGCGTTAAGCGTGCGCCCGTCGCGTGCGCCCGCAACGGTTCACTTTTGTATGAAACCGCGGCGTGCTCACGCTTAACGCAGTGTCGGGTCTTACTCTATTGAAAATTAACATTCAAGAGACTAATTAATATCAAAATTTTCACAAAATGGGTAGTTCCAAATATAAGCAAATTTTTGTTATATCCTGCCTTACCTTAGCCAAAAAGCTTTGCCTCATCTCATATCAGTATTCTTCGTAATATGTCCAATTTTCATAATAATATCCGTTAAGTTACCCGCTGTTGTTACGTAACGTATTGTCGAAGTTACCGAGAGACATAACATTGTATGTTTATGTAAAAACTAAGTTGTTTTTATAGTAATCTGAGATAATGCAAATACACGAATATATGGGCCAAGTTCTGTGGATAAAAATACATTTTTCATTGCGCTATTGTGTAGGAGGCCTTTGTTACCTGTTTGTCATAGTAATAGTCTAAGATCCGAGCCTATATCGACCTTCACCGAGCTGATAATAGAACGAAACATATTTTATCATGAATTTAGTATATTAGAAAACATATTAAAAATGGGTTTGCTAAAAAAAACCTGGACAGACTATTTTTAATTATTTTTCAAAATATGATTTTTTTGATGATTCTTCATCCGAAGCATACATCCGTAGCATGTATCCGTAGCAAACTGACATTAAAAATATGGTCATAATTCTCAGTCGTAGCACGCATCCCTTCGTAGCACGCATCCGTCCGTAGCAGGCATTCATCCGTAGCATGCATCTGTCCGTAGCACACATCCGTCCGTAGCACGCATCAAAATAACATAAAACTTCAGTGGGTAAACGTCAAACTTCAGAGCGTTTTCAGTCCAAATCTAATAAATGCAGTGTTACGTAGCAGTTAGTTCACAAAGTGCACATTTCGAAGCTTTCTGTTGAGTGACGAACTTTACCGGCCACTGGTTGCATTGGGAAGTTTATTGTTATCTTAGGAAGTTTAGTTTCAATGTGATTATTCAGTTACTATGTTGCTCAAGGGGTTGCAGGCTGAAACCTTTAAAAAGTAAAGTAAAACTAAAAATAAGTAATGTACAAAAGTCAGGCTGAAAAACTTTAACAGTAAAGAACAAAAGTTTCCTGTAATGGCCGAATGCTGGGCAGATAACTCTCATCTCACTGAAGATATCAGTACAGTGAGGAGGATTAGGCGTAATCTCCACGCGTGTCTTTTGAGGGTTGGAGAACGCAAACCCGAGCCATGTTTGAAAAATACAAACAAAAGTAAATTTTATCTATCAGTGAAAATCATGAAAAGACATTTTCGTATTTGCTCGGAATAATACTGTTTAGGAGTTTTGGGATTGTAATAAATATTAATATACTAGCCGAGCCCCACGGTGTTACCCGCGTTGTACCCGTTCCCGCCAACATTTCGGGATAAAATGTATCCCTTATGTTATTCTGATGTATAACCTATATTACTGTAAAGTTTCATCCAAATCCGTCTAGTAGTTTTTTCGTGAACGAGTAACAAACATATAAATAAGTACTGCGTTTCCCAGGTTAGGTCGAAGTTTCATCAAATTACTTCATCTTTTTATTTATCTATACTAAAATGGTCGCACTTATGACTAGCTTTTTTGAATAATCCCTCATAAAAGTGTTCCATAACGAAGTTGATTTATCACTCAGATTCGTATAAAATATTTCAATTTGATCCAACGATCAAAACATTTTTTACTTCAATTTTTCAAACCCACCAGGCATCGGAATCGAAATGAATTTTTCCTTCATTTTTCTATTGCTTTTAAAAACTCAAACTTTAATAACCGTGTACCAGGGAAACAGAAATTATAAGATCTAGCTTTGTACAGCTCAAAGCGGCTCGTATACAGCGTGCCGGGCCGTAATTGCTTCCTGTGGGGGAAACGCGGCGTGTGAAGAACGACCTTTCGTTGCTTTCGCCACCCTGTTGCTACCAGGCACCCATAAATTCAAAGGAGTAATTACGCCGCCTATACCCAATCCTCAGCTTGTTTTCCCGCGATCCGCAGATTTTGTTTTATTACATCATTTTACTTTGTCGTTTCTTTGATTTATGGCCCATTCATTGTCTTTAAACAATGTTGTTGGCACAAAATACACCGGTTAGTATAAAATTGAAGAGCAATAATTTCCTTTGTTCATTTTATTGATGTAAATCGTAATGTTTTGTGTTCATGTTTATAGTTTGTAAACATCTGAACAGCGAATAAAGTCAGTCTTTGAATATTGATTGAGGGGATATTAAACGTTCTTTGTAATGATCAAAGTCGTTTTATTTACTTCTAAAATTAATTTCCTTGTGTATTCAAGTTTTAATACAAGAAATATTAGATATTAAATTCAATTTCTCATTCAGGTAGGTAATAAAAAGAAATTCCTGCGAAGTTAACGACGCGCGTCGTCACGAGTCCTTTTCCTTGTGAACACCGACACAATAACCTCCCTTATTGTTCTGCGCGCCTAGTACCTACGTCTCAAAACATGACATTTCAGCCAGACAGACAAACGAATTCATATTCATAAGATGGAGAATTACAATTGTAAATAAATGCTTAGTTTACGTAAGTCGGCACGGATGGTAGCACTGCATTATGTAAAATGTTTTTTATGCTTTTTACTCGGAAAATACCGATTCTCGTTGAAACAACTTTTGATAAAATAACTCTTTGAAGTTTAATAAGCTGAAAGAAATATGTTTCTGCTATTCGAGAGGTTTTCAAATTTGAAATTGGAATGTTCAATTGATTTCTAAAGAGCTTTTATTGAAATGAAAGTGGTTAAAATAAGTAAGAACCTTATTTGAAAATTCAAAAACATTTCGGGTTTGTTTATGGTATTGTTAACCATCTTTTTTCTTCCTCCTTTACTTCCCCAATTTTCTCCATCATGACAGATCTTTCTCAGTGGGCGTAATGAGATTACTTACATTTGCAAATAACACAATTTACCAAATTGTTAGTCAGTCGGCGTTAGACAAGAATATGGTGACGTCATCAAAACAGCTGACAATCGGGCTTGTTTAACGAACTGGGTTGTTTTCCCGATGGCAGGGGGAGGGGGGGGGGGGGGGGAGTTTAATATTTCACTAATACCTACAAGCTTTGCACAATTGCCTTAAACAATGAGTTCATTTATTATTAGAAGCAACAAATAAGTATTTTTAGACAAAAATTGTTTCAACAATTTATTAGATTTTTATATAATCATTTTGGTTCAAGGCAGGTTAAAATTCTATCTAGATTTGATTGTAGACAAACACGAGGACAGGTGAAGCTAAATAAAAGATAGTAACAAAATTTTCATAGATAACAAAACTATTTCGTATAAAGAATTTAAACCGCAATTAAAAAAAACTATACAAGACCATGTCAGAGAACTTAAGGCGGCGGTCTATAAGCCCCGACACCAGGGTTGGCCACTGACCTATACGAAGTTACTTACTTTAGTAATTAACTTAACTTTAAAACTTCACTACTCTTCATTAGTTTAGTCTTTAGTAACAGCCTCCGTGATCTTGTGGTTTGAGCGTCCGGCTCACGATCCGGAGGTCTCGGGTTCGATTCCCGGTAGGGAAATCTCACAAAAATCTCTTTGTGAGACTGCCCTCAGTTTGGTTAGGGCATTGCAGGCTGAATCATCTGATTGCCCGAAAAGTAAGATACCGTGCTTCGGAGGGCACGTTAAGCCGTCGGTCCCGGTTACTTTCTACGGATAGTAGTCGTTACATGAGCCATGTCAGAGGCCTTTGGCGGCTCAATAACTCTGACACCAGGATTGGTCAGGTTGACCATCCACTCGATGAAGAAGATTAGTTTAGTCTTTGTCTTCTATATGCCTTAAATACCTTAACTTCTCAATGAGTATTAACTCTTCATTTGTCTAGCTAGTCTATACTCTTTGGCCATCTTTTATTGCTCTCCACTGAATTTACGATCACTCTAACAATTCCGATTTATTACGATGATACCAGATAACAATATATTTACTTGTTAATAGGTAACGTTATTTATTGCTTTTGGGTACCGTTATTTTTTGATCCAGAAAACCCCATTTCTGGGGAGAGTCTAGATATATTTTTCGTTGAGCGAGAGTTTGGATTTTGTGCTGGGAAGTTACGTTACTGTTGAAACGTTATGGTAACGTTAAATTAATAAAAAATATACGCTAGCGTTATTTATAACGGACAAAGCAAAAATTGACATTCAGGGTAAAAATCTTTTATTTGGTTATTCTTTAAATAATGTTTTATTTTACAAATTAATATGAAAGGTTTAGTATTAGTCTATGCCCCATAGCTGGGCAAAGACGTCTCATCTCACAGAAGATACAATCAGTACAGGAGGATAAAAATAATATTAAATATTATAAAATAACTGTCTATTTAATTAGTCGCCGTCGGACGTTTAACGTTTTTTTAACGATTTCAAAGGTGTGTAACGATCGATAAACGTCAAGCATAACGAGTAACGTCCATAAAAACCAACCTGCCAACTCATTAATAATTTCAGTATATAATTAACTAAATAACGGTTACGAACGATACCGGTAACGTTCCATGAGTTTAGTGAATTATAAGATACTCTCTGTTGATAAGACGGAGGATAACAGAAATTCTTCATGAGGCCAGTTTGTTACATTTGATCTTAGGATAAGTAAAAAATCAAGACGAAGTTCCGCGACAAAATAGTGAAGTAATGCAAAATTACACCTTACAATTATACGGTGACATGCAATCATAATTCAGGCAAACTAATTAAGCCTATTTTTTATTTGTTTGGCCGAGAATTGCATTTCTATTTGAGCGCACCGTGCTTCGGAGGGAACGTTCAATTGTCGGTCCCGGTAATTTCAATCGTAAGACCCGGTAATTGAAAATTTTAAGCCACCTAATTTTCCGATTTTCCTTGAAGTAACCTACTCTAACTTATTATACTTACTAGCTTACAGTGAGGAGGATATAAATAAACAAATACTAATAAAATAAACTAAGTAGAGTATAAGCACTGTTTAGGCTCTGTCTGGATTTTTTCTTTCGTCTGAGAATTTGCGTTATTTTTGCAGGAAGATGGAAACCTTATCTCGTTATTCGTTTGTTTTCTTAAGGGAACATGTTTTCTTATTATTTTTAGTAAGTTCCCGTTAACATGGAGGATACTAGATTAGCCTTGTATTATAAATGCTAAAGTTTGATTGGATAGTTTAGTTTTGGTAATAAATAAGTTAAGGTTTACTACGGAAGTACGGTTCTAGTTGTTCCCATCGTTAGACCGCATCGGAGGCCTTGAGGCGGTCTACTTCCGATACCAAGGTTGACCGCTAACTCAAACTTACTTACTACTTTTAATGATTCTTTTTGTAATGGCCATAGCTACATTCAACAGGAAGGTTATAGGCTATTTTTTATCCCGAATTTCCTACAGGAACGGGTACAACGCGGGCAAAACCGCGGGGCGCTGCTAGTGTACGCTTCTAGTGTAGTATAATAACGCTGCCAATTTCCATTCTCTCCAATATCGTTCCTTTGCGATCTCTGAAAGGAATCCATTTTGTTTGACGCTCCTTGGCGTTACATTATGTATAATGGGTCTCTTTGTTTATAGAATTAGAGACGTAATCTATAGCCTTGTCTAATAGTAATGTGCTAATGTAATAAAAATGAAGAATTTTTACTTGTTTGTTTGATTAAATGAACTAATATTCGTAACTATAGTCTTTGAATTAGAATAATATTGTTTGTATATGATAAATTTTAGAGGAAGGTTCAAAATAAAGTTACAAACTTCTTTTCATCCGTTCTTTTAAAGTTGAAACATACCACCAGCCAGCATCTTTTATTTATGTTTTTTTTTCTTAAACCAACATGTCAACTTTTTCTATTTTGATCCTATCGTAATCCTCAATAACTTTGTTAAATAAAAGTGAGATTTGAATACAAAAACTGCTCAAACATTTTACAGCTCAAGAGGAGTATGTTTACGACCGACTAGGGACTCCATTCATTTGAGTTTCGGGGACTTTTTTGTATTTAGAATAAAACTTGGTGGCCATGTTTTTAATTTTAAAACGGATTAAAAGTTTTTAATTTTTAATTGGAAATTATCTTTTAAACAGTTTTAAACTCGATACTCGGGGTACTAGATAAAGTTATTTCATAACTTTTTGTTTAAAATGCACTGTTAATATTCTTAGAAGTTTCAAATATACAAAATAATTACTTTGGCGTGTGCAAGAACAGGAAATAGTTATTCAAAACCTCAAGGTTGATCATATTTTGATACAATGATAGTTTGAAGATGTGTATTTGACACCGAATTGGCAATTTTAATTTAAAAATCTTACAATTGGCAAACCTCATTGTTGAAACCATCCAAATAACTCAAAGATAAATACCGGACCGATTTTAATTCAACGTTTTGAGGTTGACTGGTGTTTTAATAAAATATAGACATATCGGCCGGCGCGACAATTCTTATTAATCCCCAACGACAAAGAAAGATTACGTATACGTAAGTTATAAGTTTGACGTCTGCGGAGTGGCATCGTAGCTCTTAAAAATATGTTACCGATATCGATGCAGTTTTTTCATTTGATAAACGGATGGACCGATTTCGATTCGACCGGTTTCTTTGCGGTGGTTCTTAGTTATGTTTGTTTAAAAAGCGGTACAGCCGTTTTTGAGTAGGGATTTTTTAAAATTTTAATTTTACTTGTTTTCATTCATAATTATCTTATTAAATATGGTTCTATAACAAATATCTATATCCTTTCTATTCCATTGTACGAACAAAGCCAACCAACATCAAGGCGACACAAACGCCGTATGAAACCAATACCAAAAACAAAAGACGAATGAGGTTATTGTGACAGACCGATCGTATTTCATCTTTAATTAAAATAATTATTTTGGTTAACACCGTACCCCAATTATAAAAGGTACAGAACCCGGCTTATAAATAGGTCAATGTCGTTAATGGATGTTCATCTCGGTTTCAGACGGAGCCTAAATGTCAGTAGCTCGATATTTTAGCAAGCTCATTATCATTATTAGACAATATTTATATAGTACAGGGCCGCCTAGCGAGGCCCCCGGGGCCTATGAGTTAAGGTCCCTGATAATGAGTTTAGGGTACTTGACGGGATATTAGATATTAATTTAATTTTGTTAATTTTGCACTTATCAACAGATGTTAAGGGTTTTTATCATTATTTTACCGTCGGTTTAGATTAGTTTTTTATTTGTATTGGCAACGATTCAGAGTGCATGAAGTTTTTCTTTTTGGAAATCTATACTTAATATAATAAAACTGAAGAGTTTGTTTGATTGAATGCGTTAATCTCAGAATATACTAATCCGATTCCAATAATTATTTTTGTAATGGATAGCTATATTCAACGGGCAGGTTATAGGCTATTTTTCATCTCGAAATTACTTAGGAATTGGACACAACGCGAGTAAAATCGCGGAGCGCTTCTAGTATGAGGATAAAATTTTAAAAAAGGGATTAAGGAACTGTTTTGTATTATTTTCACTATAGTAAGTATCTAAATAATACTCATATATTTAGTATTTTTTTTATATAATATAAAGATTATTTTACAAATTATCCCATCTTTTTCATAAAACTGTGTGCCACGAGTACTAGGGTGACATAACATCATTAGAAGTGGAAGGAGTGGTAAGGACTTGCACCACTCCGCGCCACTCGTTGACGCATCTTAATTATACGATTACGAATGAAATACAGTTGTTTAGCAATCTTCTGAATGTTATATTTTATACTAGGAGCATCCCGCGGTTTTACCCGCATTGTGCCCGTTCGCGGGAGAATTTCAGGATAAAAATAACCTATAACTTTCCCGTTGAATGTGACTATCCATTACAAAAAAGTTATTTAAATTGGATGGACAGTTTCTGAGTTTAGTACGTTAATTTTTTTTATTAAGTATAGACTAGTACTGCTCCGCGGTTTTACCCGCATTCTGCCCGTTTCCATGAAAATTTCGGGATAAAAAATTAATTATAACCTTTCTCTTGAAAGTAGCTTTACATTTTCAGCCCGCATTCTACCTGTTCCCATGGGAATTTTTCAAAATTGAGGCACAAATTTGTATACGAACAGTTTTTAAAATAACAAATAACCTTGAACTTTGGTATAAGTATTTAGTTATAATACCTGTGTATTGTATCTATTATGCCATGTCGGAGGCCTTTAGGCGGACTAAAAACTCCGACCCCAGGGTTGGCCACTAACCTACTCGCAATGAACGAATGAATACCTGTGTACGTAATCACTTATCTGACAATCAGGATAAAGCCTTTCACAGTCAGCCATCTTGGATATTCAATGGAGGTGAAGCCATTTTTCATTTGAAAATTCAGTAAAAAATCATGTCAAACTCGTTATACAAACATTGAATAAAACATTATCTTTGGAGCAATGTTGCAATGGATCACATCATGAATTATTCAAATCTTTCGTCTCTTTCTAATACGAGCTGTCAGCGTTATGCTATCTCGGTCTAACTCCAGTTAATACAAGGAACTAGATTTATGGACTTCTTTTAATTTGCGTAACAACTTTTTCACACTTCTTTCTGTTGTCATTTTATACTTTTGTTAGTAGAGAATGTAAGTTAGAGAATGTTATTTGTTACCACTGTTAATGCGACAGTTAGTAATGATGGATGGATGGATGGATGTTTGACTCATAACCCTCAGCTACCTTCCTAAATCCGCCAAGGGTATGAGTTCATTCAAATCCAACTAGTCGTTTATAATGTACTAGCGGCCCGCCCTCGCTTCGCTTCGGGTAATCAAGATTTCATGTAGGAAAATCGGGATAAAACATTGCGTGTCTCCCGCAGGAATATACACAATCAAAATTTCAAGTGGGAAATTGGGGATAAAATATTACATGTCTCGCGCGAGTATATATGTATACACAATCAAGATTTCATGTGAGGAAGAATTCGGGATAATACCTACATAGCACGTCTTCGTCGTTCGTAGTTCGTAGGTAGGTATATCCCTGCGCGCTTTGACCGCACGAAACAGTAAGTGGCCATAAGAGACCCGCCATCGAGCATTATTATTTTGTAAGCAGCGTCCCGTGGTTTTACCCGCGTTGTGCCCGTTCCCGTGGGAATTTCGGGATTTTTTTTACATATAAACCTTCCTCTTGAATCACTCTATCTATTACAAAAAACCGCATCAAAATCCGTTGCGTAATTTTAAAGATTTAAGCATACAGACAAACAGACAGACAGACACGAAACAGAGACGACTTTATTTTATATAGCGACCCGCCCTCGCTTCGCTTCGGGTAATCAAGATTTCATGTAGGAAAATCGGGATAAAACATTGCGTGTCTCCCGCAGGAATATACACAATCAAAATTTCAAGTGGGAAATTGGGGATAAAATATGACATGTCTCGCGCGAGTATATATGTATACACAATCAAGATTTCATGTGAGGAAGAATTCGGGATAATACCTACATAGCACGTCTTCGTCGTTCGTAGTTCGTAGGTAGGTACCTATATCCCCGCGCGCTTTGACCGCACGAAACAGTAAGTAGCCATAAGAGACCCGCCATCGAGCATTACTATTTTGTAAGCAGCGCCCCGCGGTTTTACCCGCGTTGTGGCCGCTCCCGTGGGAATTTCGGGATTTTTTTTACACAAAAACCTTCCTCTTGAATCACTCTACCTATTACAAAAAAACCGCATCAAAATCCGTTGCGTAATTTTAAAGATTTAAGCATACAGACAAACAGACACGAAACAGAGACGACTTTATTTTATACTATGTAGTGATATTTCTCATCATAACTCTGAAACTAACTGTCCGATTTTAATAATTTAAAGAGGTACACAAAGAAACATAATTAACCTTGATTGTAGAGCCATTTATTTTGATGTAGATTCATATCATCATATGAATATCATCAACTTAAAATTACACTCCTTTTTTAACTAATTAATTTTAACTTAAAACGGTTATTGTGTCTTAACTATAATAGTTAGACATATGCCCTCGCGAACTTATTTGTTTGCAATGATATGTACTTTGATTGTGTAGAACATTGTTTTTGTGTATCATCAATAGATTTAGTAGCGCACGCCAAAAACCAATTTTTTTAGGCATGTTTTTCATACCTTGGGTTACATATACCCGCGTTGTGCCCGTTCCCGTGGGAATTTCGGGAATAAATATAGCCTATGTCACTCAGGGATAGTGTAGCTTTCGAATGGTGAAAGATTTTTTTAATTCGGTGCAGTAGTTTCAGAGCCTATTCGAGACAAACAAACAAACAAACAAACAAACAAACAAAAAATCAAACCTTTCCTCTTTATAATATTAGTATAGACATATGTAAACATCCATCCATCGAAATTATATAATATTTTTCTACTTAATGAGATAAAAATATTAAAATATAAATTACCTAAAAAAAAATCTTCAACACCTATCTTTTTAAAATAATAATATTCAACACCTCTTTTTTGAAGTTGGTCAAACTATGACAGGCCTAGTAATAAAATGAATTATTTTCTGAACTATTTAAAAATATCGTTAAAACTAGCCTTCGGCGTAAAGTGAATTCTTTCATAAGTATTTACAATGATAATTTTATCTGATACAATTTGTTAACTATGTGCAGGGACGTATTAAGTTAAAAACAGTACGTTTAATATATATTTAACAAAAGGCGGCATTTCATAAAAGCACGTGATTAATATCTATACTAATATTACTAGCAGCGCCCCGCGGTTTTACCCGCGTTGTGCCCGTTCCCATGGGAATTCCAGGATGAAAAATAGCCTATAACCTTTCCTTTGAATGTGGCTTTCTATTACAAAAAGAATTATTCAAATTGGACTGGTAATTCCCAACATTTTAGCTCGAACATACAAACAAACAAACTTAAAAAAAATACCTCTTTATTATATTCGTGCTCATCTCCACCAATCAGATTTCAATATTTTGTAGTAATGGATAGCACATTCAACGGGAAGGTAATAAAGCTTTCTTATCCAAAAATTCCCATGGGAACGGGCACAACACGGGTGAAACCGCTAGGCGTTTCTAGTGTAGTGTAAAATGAGTGTCTAGTGTGAATGTAGGGTGTCTGATAATATAAGGGTCAACACTGCGTTAAGCGGGCGCACGCGTCGGTTCACTTTTCTATGACACCGCACGTGTCGAGCGCACGCCGCGGGCGCCCGCGACGGTTCACTTTTGTATGGATCCGCGGCGTGCGCACGCCGCGGGCGCCCGCGACGGTTCACTTTTGTATGGAACCGCGGCGTGCGCACGCTTAACGCAAAGTGTTCAATTTCAAGATTACTGTTTGGAACAATATTGGCGAATTGGTTAGTGGCCAACCCTGGTGCCGGAGTTTTCAGGTCTCCGACATGGTTTTACGAATAAACCAACCGGGACCGACAATTTAACGTGCCCTCCGAAGCACAGTAGCGCTCGAATAGAAATGCCACTATCGGCCACCCATTCAAGTGCGAGTAATGGCCGAGCTGCACGCAGCTTAACAATCGCGATATGTTAAGGACGTAATGCCGACATACTTAGTTCGCCACCGTTCAGGTCTTATCGTTTACAAATCAATATAAATATCGCGACTCGATCCTCAACTCTCATTGGTAATATTGAGCTCCTAACATGGGTCTCTCAGTACTGTTCGTAGCAGTTGCTCTAAGCTTTTTCGGAGACCTTCACGGGACCGACCTCCATCCGTTCTCCGACGAATTCATCGACCACATCAACAGCCTGAACCTGACTTGGAAAGCGAAAAGATTTTTCAATGAAGAAGCCCATTTCAGAAGACTTTTGGGATCGCTGCCTAACCCCGACTCTAATCTGCCGGTGAAAACAGTTGAACTCGTTGCTAGGGAAGGCCTCCCTGAATACTTCGACGCCAGGGAAAAGTGGCCAAGCTGCCGTAGTCTGTTCAAAGTCAGGGACCAGGGTGACTGTGGAAACTGCTGGGCCATTTCGTCTACTTCAG
This sequence comes from Cyclophora albipunctata, assembly GCA_963082685.1. Lineage (NCBI taxonomy): Eukaryota > Metazoa > Arthropoda > Insecta > Lepidoptera > Geometridae > Cyclophora > Cyclophora albipunctata. The sequence continues at coordinate 5,051,807 of OY720138.1, read as the reverse complement.
CCATGACCGACAGGTATTGTATCGCCACAAATGGACAGTATAATTTCGATTTCTCCACTGAGGATCTGACATCTTGTTGTACTACATGCGGAAAGGGATGTAACGGTGGTGATGAAATGAAAGCATTTAATTACTGGGCTACTGTGGGCATTGTGTCAGGTGGTGATTATCATTCAAGTCTGGGTTGCCGTCCATACACCATTGCGCCTTGCGATCATACAGGAAGAGATATATTCCACTCTTGTTCCAAAAATGTCGAACCTACGCCAATATGTCGCAGAACTTGCCAACTAAACTACCCGGGGAGGTATGAATCAGATTTGGTCCGAGCCAGAAGCGTATACCGATTAAACAGTGAAGAAGACATTATGGCGGAACTAGTAACCAACGGTCCAGTGGTCGCTTCCTTTAAAGCATACGATGACTTTGGTGTCTTCGATTTGGGGGTATACACTCACAAATACGGGGTAAAATATGTAGGTCATGCGGTGAAGATAATAGGTTATGGAGTAGAAGATGGCGTCAAGTACTGGTTGGTGGCTAACTCTTGGGGCGAGACTTGGGGAAGGAACGGCTTCTTCAAGATCAGAAGAGGAGTTAATGAATGCGATATCGAAAGTAGAGTTGTTGCTGGTGAACCTTTGTTGTAAAGAGCTCAATAATTGTCATTTCTATAGTTTAATAGACTTTGTATTTGAAGTGCTTTTTGTCATTATTTCTAATGATTTCTATATATTGAGTATATTACTTATAATAATAAAATATTAAAATGCACACATTACGATATTGTTTCCTTTCAATAGCCGCCACATTATTCCATACTATCTTATATCTTACAAATGTTTTCTTTCTACTATCTTCCGTCTTACTCCTGCAGAACCATATTAACGAAGATGTTATACTGATGGGTCCGGGAATATTTCTCAATGCTTTGCATTACAGTAACGCCTCGGTGGTCTAGTGGTATGTGCACTTGCCTGCCAAGACTGAGGTCCCGGGTTCAATTTCCAGGTCGAGCGAAAACATGTTTCCTACTTTTCAAACATGGCTCGGGTTTGAGATCACCGATCACAGCATTAGGCAAGCGTGGTGATTATGCCTAATCCTCCTCACTATGCTGATATCTTCAGTGATATGTGAAGCCTTTGCCCAGCAGTGGGACATTACAGGCTAATACATTGTACTTTAACTACGTTATAGTAGTGTTGTCTCACTGCTTTATGATAGTTTCCCTGGGCTGAGTATATGATTAGAGCCTAAATCTCCGAAGTCTCTATGAGTTAGATCTGCCTCTCAAAGGAAGAAGGCACCGACTCAAGATGTACTGTATGATGATGGTATATTTAAGGGAATGGTGACTGGGAATCGAAAGTTGAGAAACGAATTTTGGAACTTGAGTTAAAGCACAAGACACATATAGTGCGTTTGCGGTCTACCGTAGGGTCTGTAGGATACAATACATCGAATAGAAATAGTCCTTTTCAAAATAACGTAATTTGAACACATACTTTTATGTATAAAAAAGTCAATACGGGTTTTTCGAAGAAAATGTTTTTTTAAGTAAGTTAATAGTATCCATAACACAATTAAATATATATCTGAGAAATATATGTCACTACAAACGTAATGTAAAAACTATAAAAGTAATCTTTAATATATAAACAGATTTCTTCGTCTCCCCACAATACACCTCGAAGGCATTGAGCCTTTTAGAATCACGTATAAATCGTAAACATTATATTTGGGTGCTGTTTTACATAATCCGTTTATATTTACACTCTATACGTCAAAACGTGAGCCGAAACTATAAATCTGACAAATGATGGATGACAGCTGTCATCGTAATTCAATAATGGTGTGTGTGACATTTGTGTTTTGTTGGTACTTTACATAACTACAAGCCAAGTGGGAGACGAACCGTTGGGTTCTGTGCTATATGAGATTAAATATGTATAAAACATGTAGATGTAGAAACAAATGTGTAGGAACTATTTTAAGTTAAGTTGACTTAGCTTGAATAAATCCTACTTATATTATAAATGCGAAAGTTTGTGAGGATGGATGTATGCATGTATGTTTGTTAATCTTTCATGAAACACTACTGGACGGATTTGGATGAAACTGTACAATTATTTAGGTTATAGATCAGAATAACTCATGGGATACATTTTATCCCGAAATTCCCGCAGGAACGAGTACAATGCGGGTGAAACCGCGGGGCGCGGCTAGTAGTTTGACCAAGCAATGTCAGTTCGTTGCGATTGTTAAGCAACGTGCTGCTCGGCCCCTACTTGGATGGGTGACCATTAATGGCATTTCTATCCGCGCGCTGCCGTGCTTCGGAGGACACGTACAGCAGTCGTTTCCAGTTGTTTGGACAGAAAGCCAAGATTTTTCATTTTCGTATGTCTGTTGAGACTTATTTTTTGTGTTAACGTTTACTGGTGCGTAAGCGTAAGCTGAAAGAACCCGCCCTTATACTAACTCAAAATTGGGAACATCTTTAAAATGTATTTTGACAAGGATTATGCGTAATCCCTTCCGGCCGTTTTCGCAACCAAGTTTCGCAACCAGTTGTTGAGGTTGCGGTTACGAAACAGAAATGAATTCGGCAACCTTATTGCGTTGAACGATTTATTAATTTATTTTTGATATTTTAATCTCGATTGCGAAAACGGACAGGTTGCAAACATATAATGTTGATAACCTATATAATTAAAAAGTAAGATTATTCCGTGCTTCGGAGGGCACGTTAAGCCGTCGGTCCCGGTTACTTTCTACGGATAGTAGTCGTTACATGAGCCATGTCAGAGGCCTTTGGCGGCTCAATAACTCTGACACCAGGATTCGTCAGGTGGACCACTCGATGAAGAAGAAGCACCTATTTAATAAAGCTGAAGAGTTAGTATTTTTATTTATTTTTTGTTTGTTTGAACTAATCTCAGAAACTACCAATCCGTTTTGAATAATTCTTCTTGTGACGGATAGCCACATTCAAGATGAAGTTATAAGGTATTTTTAATCCTGAAATTTCCAAGGAAACGGGCATGACGCGGGTAAAACCGCGGGGCAGCGTTACTAAGAATAATATATTTTATTATCTTAATACTTTGACGTTGAAACTCTAAGTGGATTCGAATCTGCGCCCCCAGTTCAAGAGATAGCCTCTCAACCTCTGAACTCAGTCTAAAGCACCATTTAAAATAATGAGCTCTTTATCGCATATTTTTATCTTTTTTGTCTCAAATATCTTAGAATAACTAGAAAAACAAGTCTTTAAAAATCAGTTTTTTTGCATCTTACTTCAGTGTGTACAATGTGTGTATAATTTCAGGTCAATCGGACAAAAGAAAGCAGGTTACATTATTATTTAAAATTAGATTACAGAAACAGATGAACCTAAATAAAAAGTAAAACAAAAATCTCTTTTTTTGAAATTGTTCAAAAAGTTTCTAGACTACATTATATTTAGTCCAAAAACGATTTTCAAATAAACTCTCTATTGAACAAACAAAATAAAACTTTATTTCTCCAAACTCAAGTAAACTGAACAATTAATAGCAAATAAAAATGTACAGTTTGTTACATTTCAACAGACATAAACTCGGTATTTGTATATTTTAGCAGCAAAGAGGCATGAATCTCCTATTTTATTCTGCCAGTGTAATTAATTACCTCGCAAACGCACAGAACGAAACGCAATGGCCTAAACAAATTACCCCATATTTTTGTATGTTCGGAAAATACGAAGAACGGAACGTATTTGTGTTTCAGTATTTGAAATTAGAATATTGGAGTACAAAAAAGTTATGGTGTTTGTTTTTTTTTGTGGAAACAAAACGTGGAGAACACAAATGGAATAAAGAATTTGAATTTAAAAATGGAATACTCGGACATATTTCTATAAATAAAACCAGAGCCCATTAGCTGAAAGAATAATTAATGACGCCCCGTCCTTATTTAGACCCTGTATTTAGGACTGCGGACAAAAACAACCCTTATTCCATTACTTTTGAAAATTGAATTTAGCAAGGCAAACGTAATTAAGGGTAATTTTTCTTAACCGAATCCCACCAGGTAGGATAATGGGTTTATTATGTGGCGATATTTGCGTAAAATATGCCCATTAACATAATGTGATTACTTCGATAGAACACTTGAAAATTATTTTCAAGCGTATTCTGTAAGCGTTTGGTATATAAAAAGTCTTTACAAAGTTGGTTGAATGGCGGCCCAATGTAGGTGACCCGCTACGCGTTGACCGTGGTGCTACGAGCTACGCGACTATGGCTCGTAGCACTTATTACGTAGTGCGCTACAAACTTGCTACGGAGTTACAAAGGTATAATTTTGTATAGCCTCGTGATATTATTACTTTCTATACTGTTTGTAATTCTGTTCGCCTGGTAGTTTCAGTTTTGAAACAGTTGTGTTTTGGTTATTTATATTGTAATACGTAGTTTAACTTTGATTAATCAATAACTAGTTACTTGGTTTGTTGGTACATTTAACTTGTATTTCATATTAATGTTTTTGATTTTTTACCTTTTGTGTCAATTTAAAACAAATTTATATGTCACAAGCAAGTTCGAAAAGGTTAGCGGCCATCTTTAGTGTCAAAGATTTCGGACCGCCCAAAGGCCGCTAACATAGTCTAACGGTTTCTTTGTGTACATTGTATCTAAAATTCCAACATAGTATGTTATAAAAAGGTCTAGAAATTAATAAAAGCAACTGAAAAAGGCACAGCTGTACTATTTACAATACATAAAATATCTCGGGTCCCATTTTACGAGCGGCAACAACCAGTACTCAAATTAATTTAAGTGCCTCACAATACCAAGGATTAAAATATGGAGGAAATTTAATTAAAAAGACTTGAAGAAAAGTACAGATGCGGTCCACGGTAATGGGGTTGTTTTACCCGACTGTGGGGAGGAGGATAATGTTGTTTGTCCATTTTGTATGTTTGAAATGGGTATCGTTTATATCGATGTATCGTTTGTGCGTGAATCTTTTGTCTATTGATATAATTTTTAGCATTCTGTAATTTCAAACGGAAAAACTGATCTTGGCACAGTGGCAGTGAGAGCGCTTACTGTGTCGGGGGTTGCGGGTTCGATTACCGCCCGAAATTAACAATATGTGCTGACATAGTTGTTGTATTTAAGTATGTGTGTTAAGAACATTTCTTTATAACTTGGTACAGTTGTGGAAATAAATTGAAATAACCGCTTATGACATGACGCCATATTGGAAATAACACGACCGATTTCAGAATGAGGTGTACCTAACCACTCAATTTCCTCAACTGCACATAGTTTCGTCTTTCTTCATAGTATATACACTGCTGAAAATTGAATGCGATTGTATTTCGAAATACCATCCCTATTCTGTAAAGTTTTCAATAAAATATCGAATAATATTTCGATACAGTTCGGAGCCACTGGAAAACGCAACAACCGATACAAATCCAATCTTATACAATCTACAATCTCGCTCGAGTCTCGATAAACAAGATAACGCACCGCCCAAGTAATAGGGAATTTTATAAACAGCTTTTCGAATGGGAGAACGGATAATGCATATAATTTAGGTTTGAATATTTATTATAACATTATTTTTATACCGGATTTTTCTTCGGCGAGAAGTAGGTAGAGTGAGAACCTTTTACATTGAGTAGGTTTGTTGTAAGATCTTCTTTTGGTTATGTCTCCCTGGTACTAATCGGTATCTCGTCACTATGTTTTTTTTATAAATGTGATCTAACGTTATTTTAGGTATTATGTTATTAGTTAATTAATATGATAAAAAAAAGCGGCCAAGTGCGAGTCGGACTCGCCCATGAAGGGTTCCGTAGCAGCGAGTAACATAATAAAGAAGTTCTTGAAGTTCGTTGTACTTACTACTACTTACTTACTTAGCGTGTGGGTTGTGATCGATTAACGACCTCACAAACCAAAAAACTAAAAAAATAAAAAAAACTACTAACTAGACCTCGTTCAAACCAATTTTCGGTGTTAGATTACATTGTTATGTACATCATATATTTTTTTTAGTTTTATCATTCTCTTATTTTAGAAGTTACAGGGGGGGGGGACACACATTTTACCACTTTGGAAGAGTCTCTCGCGCAAACTATTCAGTTTAGAAAAAAATGATATTAGAAACCTCAATACCATTTTTGAAGACCTATCCATAGATACCCCACACGTATGGGTTTGATGAAAAAAAAAAATATTTTTTTCATTTCTAAGTATGGGAGACCCCCCTAAAATTTTATTTTTAAGCTATTGCATAGCTTCTATCGCGGGCCTTGAGCGCGGGGACCAAATCCAAAATTTCCGTAACGAAAAAACCTCACGCTTACCCGATCCGACGGGAAGGAGGTGTGGCTTGAAGGCCGTGTATCATCTAACGTCGTTTCAGTTCGGCAGTCTTCGACACGGCGTTGTGTGCGATTGTGTTTTTCTATTTTAGTGTGAAAATATTAATGCGGTTCACAGAATACATCTACACACTAAGTTTCAACAACATAGCTCTTATAGTTTCGGAGAAAAAAGGCTGTGACATACGGACAGACGGACAGACAGACATGACGAATCTATAAGGGTTCCGTTTTTGCCATTTGACTACGGAACCCTAAAAAGCGGCCAAGTGCGAGTCGGACTCGCCCATGAAGGGTTCCGTAGCAGCGAGTAACATAATAAAGAAGTTCTTGAAGTTCGTTGTACTTACTACTACTTACTTACTTAGCGTGTGGGTTGTGATCGATTAACGACCTCACAAACCCTGGCGCGACTTATAATTTCTACTCATGGTGTATAAGTATTACAGATTACAGATTTATTATAAGAAAATAATGGTTCAGGGTTTATGCATAAGATTAATGTTTATTAAAATAAATGTTTTTTTATTTACATTTGAGTTATTGAATGAATAATCAGGATTTTTTTGCGGTTTACGATTTATGTCGTAAAAAAAAAACTACTAACTAGACCTCGTTCAAACCAATTTTCGGTGTTAGATTACATTGTTATGTACATCATATATTTTTTTTAGTTTTATCATTCTCTTATTTTAGAAGTTACAGGGGGGGGGACACACATTTTACCACTTTGGAAGAGTCTCTCGCGCAAACTATTCAGTTTAGAAAAAAATTATATTAGAAACCTCAATACCATTTTTGAAGACCTATCCATAGATACCCCACACGTATGGGTTTGATGAAAAAAAAAATATTTTTTTCATTTCTAAGTATGGGAGACCCCCCTAAAATTTTATTTTTTTTCTATTTTAGTGTGAAAATATTAATGCGGTTCACAGAATACATCTACACACTAAGTTTCAACAACATAGCTCTTATAGTTTCGGAGAAAAAAGGCTGTGACATACGGACAGACAGACAGACAGACGGACGGACAGACAGACAGACAGACATGACGAATCTATAAGGGTTCCGTTTTTGCCATTTGGCTACGGAACCCTAATTAATTTAAATTCAAATCGTAACTACCATATTTCACCTATTTCGAAAGGGCTGTTCTTATCTGTTCAATAATATCACCTTTGAGGTGGAAGGTGTAAAAACTCGCTTAACCTAAATCGTCAAAGTTTTATTCTACTGATTGCCGACCGATTATAAATTTAACAAGTTTATGTTAAACATTTTCATTAATAAATATTTTGAACTCAGTTGTAAAGTTCCCGCTCAATTGAAATTCGAATTATAAAAGTTGTTCGTAATGTACGAATACTCAAGTATTTGTAAAGGGTGCAAGTTTGTTTGACCCTCGTTCTGTTCTGGTGCCCTGGTACCTACAGAATGTTTTCAAATGGTATGTAGTACCCGAATTTCTGAATAATGCTCGTACTTATTTAAAAGTTTAGGCCTTAAGGAATTTGTGGTTAGGTTTGAGGTTTTTTGATAAACCTTTTTGATAAAGGTGTAGTTTTGTACTGAGTAGCAAAATATAGTGTTTAGTTTTGTAGTTCAGTCCTTCGGGGTAGTCGGCAACCACAGTTTTAGTTTGATGTGGTTAGACTGTGGTTTGGCACATAAGCAGCTTATAATAGAAACACATTTGACCAGTTCACAATAAATCTCTCCACTACGATAACATTATTTAACCAATACTTTATGTCTTACTAGCAGCGCCCCGCGGTTTTACACGCGTTGTGCCCGTTCCCGTGGGAATTTCGGGAATTTTTTTACATAAAAACCTTCCTCTTGATTCACTCTACCTATTACAAAAAACCGCATCAAAATCCGTTGCGTAATTTTAAAGATTTAAGCATACAGACAAACAGACAAACAGACACGAAACAGAGACGACTTTATTTTATACTATGTAGTGATACATAGTATACATAGTAGTCTTTCCATCAGAACTATGAACTACGTTTGGTTATACTCTACAAATTTTATTAAAAGTATCTATGCTAATATAATAAAGCTGAATAGTTTTTATCAACGCGCTAATCTCACAAACTACCAATCCGATTTGGATAATTCTTTTTGTGGCGGATAGCTACATTCATGACAAGCCCGTTGGCACAGTGGCAGTGAGAGCGCTTACTGTGTCGGGGGTTGCGGGTTCGATTCCCGCGCGGAGTCAACAATATGTGAAGACATAGTTGTTGGCGACGACGTCTGGGTGTTCATTATATATTCTTATAAAGTATTTGTGTATATATATGTAGTAGTATCAGTGAGTTAGATTCCATAACACAAGCTTAGAGCTTACTTTGGGTCTAATTAAGCGTGTGTGAATTTGTCCAAGTATATTAAATTATATTATTATATTCAACGAGAATGCTACACTATTTTTTATCCCAAAATTCACACGGCATCGGGTGCCTGCGGTTAAAACCGCGTGGCACAGCTAGTCCACGCCACTAATCATATCAAATTGAGCATACCAACGTATCACAGCTGTGTAGTAAAGATACTTTGAAATAACTATTTTTATAAACAATAAATAACTAAAACCCAATAACAATAAGTCAAAGAGCACGCGAAACTATTCGCTACGAGAACGAACTAACATTATTTGCATATTTCGCCTGGAACGCGTATTTTGTTACAATTTCGGAGCAATTTGGACGAAGTTGCAAGTCGTACGATTGTGACTGAGTAACGTCCCGACTAGTAATTACCGACTGGAATGAGGTAAACTCTAATACCGGGAAACTTGGGCTAGGGTTGTGCTTAAAGTCTCGGCTAAACTTGGGTAGTTGTGGTGGTCTTCAATGTATAAGAAAGTTATTTGAGTTCTAAAACAAATGAAATGATGGAGGCCTGGAAGGATGCCTTTAATGTATTTATTACAATAATAAAACATTTTTTTTTATAAATTATGCAGTCAGAGTTAGTGTCCCGATGCAAGACAATTAAACAATGTCTCTTAGCAATATACCTACAATTTCACATTATAACATCAAACATAAACTAAAAGAACAAGAGCACAATAATGTGGCAATAAAATATATCTTTATTAAAAAATATTAGGTTCTTGCGTGCAACCCCATTTTGTCTTGAAATTTCAAGCCCGGTCTCGCATATTCCCACCCCATCCCTAGTAAGATTGTCAACTATTCCTCTAATGAACAGATGGGGCTCGAGTTAGTAAGTCCCGCAACTTCCTGACTCCAAGACTCGGATATTTATTGAACTTTAAGTTTATGGAGACTTTATTTATTGACAGATATTATGTAATTGTAAACCGAGACTTTCGACTTGTGATAGGGAGATACATGCCCCTACAATACACTTATTTACCCTTTAACTATGGGAAATTATAAGTCTAGCCACAAAATTATTTGTTGGACACGTGATTAAACTTCTAATTTTATAACTAAGCAACGGGAAAATGACATAGCCTCTAATAATGTATGTTGCCTTCAAAATTACTAAGTCAGCCACAATTAACGAGCATCTAAATAATACTATCTTAGGCGTAGGTACTATTCGGTAGGTTAGGGTTATTTTTTAATTTATTTAGAAGATAACTAGTGGCTAAGATAGTATTATTTAGATGCTCGTTAATTGTGGCTGACTTAGTAATTTAGAAGGCAACATACATTTTTGGGGGCGAAATATGATATTAAAAAGAAGTCTGTGTAATTAGCACCCTTTAACTATCAACAAGTAAGGTTTAAAAAACAACGATTTAAAATGAAACTACGTTTACGGTACACTTCACTTTTATTTAACACTAGCTGTGCCCCGCGGTTTCACCCGCAGCGCTCCCGTTCCCGTGGGAATTTTGAGATTTTTATTCCTTATTTTTCTTATATTAAAACCTTGTCCTGACAATAAGGAACACATTAAAAAAAGAATCATCCAATTTGGTGCAGTCGTTCTGAAGTTATGCGCTTACCAACACATTTTGCGATTCATTTTTATATTATAGACTAGCAGCGCCCCGCGGTTTTACCCGCGTTGTGCCCGTTCCCGTGGGAATTTCGGGATAAAATGTAGCCTATAGCCTTTCTCGATAAATAGACTATCTAACAGTGAAAGAATTATTCAAATCGGTTTAGTAGTTTCTGAGATTAGCGCGTTTAAACAAACAAACAAACAAACAAAACAAACTCTTCAGCTTTATAATATTAGTATAGATTACCTGCGTTGTACACATTCCCATAGGAATTTCGAGATGAAACATAGCTTTATATTATAACCTTCCCGTTGAATGTGGCTATCCATTACAAAAATAATTATTCGAATTGGATTGGTAGTTTCTGAAATTATCCATTACAAAAAAACAAAGTTAGAAAATTACCTCTTTATAATATTGGTAAAGATTTTCCAACGGTTTCAATAAAGAACTATAATCTCCTCGTACGACACCTAATGGTACTAGGAAAGCAGAGATAGGAGAAGCTTAACGGTACAAAATCCATCTTTCCAATCGTACTAAGCCATGTAATGGTCCATATAACATTATAGTTATTTCTAGGGTTTGCTCGGGACATATTTTCCTAAGCCTAGGTTTCTCGGGTCACGCTAGTCTAGGCCCAATTGTAGTTAAAAGGTCACACAATCTCGACTCTGCCTTTCTTAAGCTTACGGGAAAGCCCTTTAGAATTGATATATCTATTTTTGACCGACTACGAGGATAAAACAGTAATTTAGTTTTATATTTTTTTGGATTTTGAACGAATTTTTTTTGTAATTACGTACGTTTGCTTTTAATCTATATTATGGTATCTATAAAGAGGTAAAATTTGTAAGTTTGTTTTTTTGTATGTTCGAGCTAATCTCGGGAATTATCAGTCCGATTTGAATAATTCTATTTGTAATAGATAGCCACATTCAACGGGAAGGTTATAGGCTATTTTTTCTTCCTAAATTCCCATGGGAACGGGCACAACGCGAGTAAAACCGCGGGGCGATGCTAGTTATATACATAAAAACATTCATCTTCTTAAGCGTAAAATCCGAACTTCTTAACTTCATAAAAAGTTTATATTTTGCTTATAAATAGCCCTACTTCAGGGCACTAGTTACTTGTTGTACTAATAGCCTCAGGTACTAATAAAACCGTTATTCTCAGTATATAGTTATTCTCTGTATACAATGGGGCTTTTGAAAAAAAAAAATGATTTTTTTTATGTATTTTAAAACTTTATTATTAATAATATTGATATTTAATGCAAAAAACTTAAAAAAAATATTTTTTCAATTAATTATAAACAATTAAAAATTGAATAAAAATCACGTGACTATAAACGCGCCATAATTGGTCACCGTGGTTGTGACGTGATAATGTATAGCTATTTAACCATAAGTACGTACAGCGTTTACGGCTATTACACGTGTAACCGAATGGGGCTATACATTTTGACGTCACACGCGCTCGGGTTTGTTCGGGAGTTGTCCGAGTGTTTTCGGTACTGGATTCAAAAATGAATTTTTATTTTGAAATAACTTTTGAATTATTGCGAAAAATATAAAATAAAAATAGTTTTGTTATAAAAATAACATATAATCTTTCCATTTATCACAAAAAAATTTTTTTTTCAAAAGCCCAATTAGGATATCAATGATTCGATATTGTTAGTGTTTGCATAGAGACAAATGTCGAAATTAAGCTAAGAATAGTTCATTTTCTTGTTTTTAAATATATAAGGCTGTAAGAAAATTAATAGCGATGACTTGCTAACCTAAGCCTATCTTGCTTTACGCCAAAAAAACAAAGATTCTTTAAACAAAGTTTTTAAATTATATTTTTCTGATCTTTTAAAAAAGATTACACCGTTAAGGAAAACCGATGTCAAGTACCAGGGCGATATGATTTATGAGAAGTCTTCACCTCAAGCGAAGAGTCTAGATAAGAAATTTTGACGACCTAAATATGTAGCTAAAGTAGTTACCTAATTTCGTTTGGACGTTAAGAGATATTTTGTTCGAAATTTAAAAATGTTTGCGAGCTCATTGGGTTGTAGAAGCCAGGAACACCTCTTATACATGTATGGTAGCCTAGTACTTCGAAATAACAAGTATAATTTTAACAAAATAATAATAACTTGTAAAGGAAAAGCTTTGTTAGATTGGGCGAGTTTACAAGTTTTCTAGCGAGTGTCCAATTACTCGCTCGCTTGCGGTCTATGGAATTACGGGTAGGAGCTTGAAACTAACTCAACAGAAACGAACGCCTTCACAACAATGAATTATTGTCATAGGTTTATTTTATGACTACATATAAAAAAATTGCTGAATCATAAACCTATTCTTTGTTTTTAAAGTCCATGAAAATAGCTTCAAATCCACAAACGAATAAGTCAGTTGGCACAAAATAAACAATCTAAAAAACGAATAACAAAAACCTGACTTATAGTCCAAGAGCCACGTCACTTGAAGTCTAATTTAATGAACGTGCAGTGCTTACGAGTCAAGCCGTGGCTTACACTTTGTTGTGAGTCTAATATGGGCCGCCGTAAGTGCAGCAAATTGCAGTCACATATAGTTGGCTCATTAGGAAGTTGTGGGCCATTTAGTTTGTGTGCAACTTGCCGTTTTGTAGGAGTTTGAGTATATAGTTTTAAATTGTGTTGAAGTAGGATGAAATTATAGGAATGTATTTTGTAAGAATAGGTAATATCTTACGTTTTATTTTGCTGGTTGAGTAAACTATTAACCACCTTAAGGTAGGTATTATATTATGACTATATCAGTTTAGTTATTCATTTGTGTAATGCAGCGTATTATGAAAAATATACTTGTATTTAAAACTATGAAATCAACTATTACTGAATAAAAATACAAAGCTATTAAATAAATTGCAGACCGAATAAAGCGATACAAACTTAACTTTGTATCACTTTCAATACTCCAGTTTTCAACCCGTGTACAAAATATGACAATTTATTGAACAAATTGTCAAAGCGTGCAACACAAAGTATTATATCAAATTGAAGTGCATTTCTCTTGGACTATATTTCATAACTACCGCTTCTGTGGCGTATCGAGCGGAATAATTTAATTGGCACTTAGAAGGTGTACTTCAAAGGGTATCATCGGACTTTAGAGGTCTTTGCCAAATCTGTGAGACTGTTGGTTTTATATTGGAATAGGGAAAAGTGATATTCTTAACTGATATTTAGATGAATATTTAAACAAAATTTAAAAGAAAGAAAGTATGAAACGTCTCACAGCTGGGCAAAGGCGTCTCACTGAAGATATCAGTACTGTGAATATAAAAAAAAATATTGTAATATTTATTTATTAACCTACTTAAAAAAAGGTGTAGGTTCTGAATTTGGATGTTTGTATTTTTTATGTATGGTCGCGGATAACTTCTTTGTTTATTAACCGATTTTGATGATTCTTTTTTTGTAGACCAACTGATAAGATTTGGGTGGGTTTGTTTTATTATTATATACTTTGGGACAATCTATGCTAATACTAGCTGACCCAGCAAACGTTTTGCCACATAAAGATTAAGGGGTGGACTACCCTTAACATTTAGGGGGATGAAAAACAGATGATGTCCGATTCTCAGATCTACCCGACATGCACACAAAATTTCATGAGAATCGGTCAAGCCGTTTCGTAGGAGTATAACTAGAAACATCGCGACACGAGAGTGTTATATATTTAGCTGAAGTTTAAGTCTTTGTTTCTTTGAAAGGGCTAATCTCAGGAACCATCGATTTGAATAATTATTTTTGCATTGGATACCTACAGTCAAGAGAATGGTTATAGATATCCCGAAATTGTAGCGGGAACGAGCACAACGAGGGTAATTTTGACCCTTTTTTGAAAAGTGTCCTTACGACCCGTTTTATAGAACCTTTCCGACCCATATGTGTCACAAACTTTTATTTATGCAACTAGTAGCGCTCCGCGGTTTTACCCGCGTTGTGCCCGTTCGCGTGGGAATTTCGGGATGAAAAATAGCCTATAACCTTCCCGTTGAATGTGGCTATCCATTACAAAAATACTTATTCAAATCGGATTGCTAGTTTCTGAGATTAGTCCCTACAAACAAACAAACTTTACCCCATATATTAGTATAGATTAATCACTGATTGGGCCGTTTTGAATTTAAGGTTCTTTTTTATTAATTGAACTAGCAGCGCCCCGCGGTTTTACCCGCGTTTTGCCCGTACCCGTGGGAATTTCGGAAATTTTTGTACATATAAACCTTCCTCTTGAATCACTCTATCTACTAAAAACACCACGTCAAAATCCGTTGCGTAGTTTTAAAGATCTAAGCATACATAGGGACAGACAGACAGCGGAAAGTGACTTTGTTTTATACTATGTAGTGATTCGACCTCTTCTCTTACTTTCATTAATACATATTGTTATTAAAATGTATGTTTTTCTAATGTTCCATCAGGCACACATTTCAATTAGAATGATTTATATATAATTTGCTTCAAATAACGTTTCTCATGGGTTGTGTTATTTTAGGACTTTTCTAAATAGTGAATAGTTCTATTAACCTACTTATGATTTCAAGATTTTCACTAACCATTTTGCTACTTGCTTTTGTAATTAAAGTAGAGCTGGTGGCGTTTGACTGAGCAGTGTTGTGTTAACTCATTGCGATTGTTAAGCAACGTGCAGGTCAGGGCGATAGTTTGACAAGCCCGTTGGCACAGTGGCAGTGAGAGCGCTTACTGTGTTGGGGGTTGCGGGTTCGATTCCCGCCCGGAGTCAACAATATGTGCAGACATAGTTGTTGCCGACGACGTCTGGATGTCAATTATATATTATTATAAAGTATTTGTGTATGTATAAGTAGTAGTATCAGTTAATTAGATTCCATAACACAAGCTTAGAGCTTACTTTGGGTCTAATTAACCGTGTGTGAATTTGTCCAGGTATATATTTTTTTTTTATTATAGTGGTATGTATTTCTATCTGAGCGTAATTGTCGGTCCCGTGTCGTCAGACCATGTTGACGATTGATACAACCGGACAATGCTGTCACTAAAACAGTTTTGTATGGCTTTGTATAGCGTTGTCTCTGTCACACGCTACGTTTGTGAAGTGTTGAATAAATATTTTTGTATTGAATAGCCACATGCAACGGCAATGTTTTAGGCTATTGGGAATGGGCACAACGCGGGTAAAACCGCGGGGCGCTGCTAGTATAAAACACATAGGTAATTAATGTAATAGTAGTAATATATTTAAAACCCATAACATTAAACAATATACGACACCCCACAAGTTGGCAGCTACCCAAAACCGAACACACTGTAAACTCAATGACAATAACACTAACATTTAACCTTTTTTGTTGCAGAGCACTACACCGAGCGGCCATGAACACAGATGTAAAACATCTAGATGTGGCATGAACACGGATCAACTGATTGACTGGAAGTGATATGTGTTTGTGAATAGTTCGTTGATTGAAAAAGAAAATGGCGGATCCCGATGCTTTCGATGATGAGGTATTTCAATGTTTACTACTTTTATTTGCATGATATAAAGTTCCAGTTTAAAGTACTAGGCGAACATAAACGTTGAGGAGATTTTTGTCGCAACATTTTGGGCATCGTTGCCAAGAAGTAAGCAGTAAAACTCGGTTATATTTTAAATTTAAGTTCAGAATACATTCAAAATAAAAACATAATAATAACAAAAGTTTTCATCTACCAATTGCCTGCTTAAAATAAAAATGGCGTCTTTGATATGACGCAAGGCAATACCAACCCAATCCAACTTGACATATAAACTTATAATTAAAAACACACTGAAACCAAGTTAAAAGTTGCCTAATCGCTCTGGTTTAATATAACTCTATAATAACATCCGTTTTGGGAAACATGTTCGCAGCGGGTGCCAGAAACATTCACTCTAAAGCTCATTTAATTGTTTCTTGGCAGGAAACTTGACGTATCTAGATAGTAATGTTAGATGTGTGATGTTTTGGTACTAAATTAGATTTCTCATTATTACAAATGCATTTATAGTGGTATAATAGCAACGCTCTACGGTTTTACTCGTGTTGTGCATGTTCCCGAGGGAATTTCGGGATAAAAGGCGTGCGCATGTTTCTTGCGGCGTGCGCATGTTTCTCTGTCTGTCTCTCTCTAACACAGTCTCAACTTTTCGTCTTAATTTTTTCCGTATAGCCCATTTTCGCAACGCGCTTTATGGGACTTCGTTCCAATAGCCTACAACCTTCCCGTTGAATGTGGCTATCTATTACAAAAATAATTCAAATTGAAAAGTGTGGTAATTTTGGACATAAGCTCTTTCAAACAAACAAAAATGCACACCCTTCAGCTTTAATATCCTAACTAAAATAAAATTATAAATGCGAAAGTAACTCTGTGTGTCTGTCTGTCTGTTACGCTTTCACGCCACAACTACTGAACCGATTTGAACGAAACTTGGTACACAGTTAGTCCAGAGCCTGAGAAAGGACATAGGCTACTTTTAATCGCGAAATGTTACTTTACCCGGTTACTTTCTACGGATAGTAGTCGTTACATGAGCCATGTCAGAGGTCTTTGGCGGCTCAATAACTCTGACACCAGGTTGACCATCCACTCGATGAAGAAGAAGATCGCAAAATTCCCGCGGGAACGGGTACAACGCGGGTGAAACCGCGGGGCGCGGCTAGTATTACTATAGATTTAGTAACATCACTATTAGGGATAGTCGGTGACTGGAATAACCGATCGAGATTAGTTATTGAGATTGGTTGGTCGATTAGTCTGGTCGCTTGACCGACTAATCGACTAGTCGACCGAAGGGTACATCTCTACACCTCTATTAGATCCACGAGCGACGTGGCGTGATTTGACTGTGATGTACAGTCAACCACAAAAGTGGATAAACACAACATCGAAGCTACCGCTTAATAATTTTTAATATTGAAAGTGTTCATTAACTTTTGTAGACGACTGTACGTAAATATATTCTACGTGATTACTACACTACTAACTACTCTTTTTCAAGCTTTCTTGATGTGTACACATTACATTATTTGTACACTTCTGTACGGCGAAAAAACCCGTAGTGATACGTTAATAATGTCTACTAATTGGAGTGTTTTGTAATATTCAAAGTGTTCATCAACTTTTGTAGTCGACTGTACGTAAGTATACGTGATTTGGTATCTGCTAAGTTTTCTCACATATTTTTCATTTCTCACATTTCAATGAAAATCAAATACCCTCAAAGACTCGTCTCCAATTCGCGTAAACGCCATGTCAAGTCCATCCCGCCATTGATACAGATATTCGTTCAATTTACTGGAAAACTGTATGAAGGCATGACGCTACTCAATGTCATAATATATAACTAAAGGGTACAGTCAAGACCAAAAGTCATTCAAATAAAAAAGTATTGGCCTGTAATATTCGACTGTTAGGCGAAGTTCGTATTCATACTTAACTCACTAATAAGTGTCTAATAAAAGTAAGGAAACCTTTTTTAGACTCTAATCACTACATAGTCACTACATAGTATAAAATAAAGTCGTCTCTTTTTCGTGTCTGTCACACTGTTTGTCTGTCTGTATGCTTAAATCTTTAAAATTACGCAACGGATTTTGATGCGGTTTTTTTGTAATAGATAGAGTGATTCAAGAGGAAGGTTTTTATGTAAAAAAATTCCCGAAATTCCCACGGGAACGGGCACAACGCGGGTAAAACCGCGGGGCGCTGCTAGTATAAAATAAAGTCCTCTCTTTTTCGTGTCTGTCACACTGTTTGTCTGTCTGTATGCTTAAATCTTTAAAATAACGCAACGGATTTTGATGCGGTTTTTTGTAATAGGTAGAGTGATTCAAGACGAAGGTTTTTATGTAAAAAAATTACCGAAATTCCCACGGGAACGGGCACAACGCGGGTAAAACCGCGGGGCGCTGCTAGTAAAATATATAAATAATTTTAATTCGGTAAGATGAGAGGTTAAATCCTTTTAACCTGACGGATTTATGATCGGGTTTATGATCTTACCCTTACCATGTTTGAAAAGTAAATAGAAAAATCAATCGCTCGACTTAGAAATTGATCCCTCAATACTTATATAATAATACAATTAAAATACAACACTTCGTCCATTGACTTCTGTTGCTGACCGTACTGTCATAGGGTTCGACGAATAATACGGCACCGCGACAAAATGACACAAAACTATAAAACCTCCACAGTGACTACGGTTAGGGAAACCAGTAGGGATGTCCACATCGATATGAGTAAAATAATCGATTAGATTAAAATGAGTTATCGATTCATAATTTTATCAATTAATAGCAGTGTCTCGCGGTTTTACCCGCGTTGTGCCCGTTTCTGTAGGAATTTCGGGATGGTAAATAGCCTATCACCTTCCCGTTGAATGTGGCTATTTTTTGCAAAAATAATTATTTAAATCGGTTCGGTAGTTTCTGAGATGAGCGCTTTCAAACATATGACACCTTATACATTATACCACCATCCTTTACTTTGTTTAAAGAAAGGTTTAAGGTTTATGATATTTTGAAAGTTACTAATCAATTTGAGTATTTTAATATAAATATTTGCTGTAAATGTTTAGAGAACATTAATATTATTGTGGCCTCTAGAGCAGCTTCCGTGACACTATTAATCACTAGGTACTCCTCGTAAGTTCTATTAAAATATTACTTGGAACTTAGCGCGTACAATCATTTCTTTTCTCCTAACGAAATTGTTAAACAAATTCGAACGAAACGGAACTTCATTTTATATTTAAAGCTACATTTGTACCCTAAATTCTCGTTACTATTTCAGGGAAAACCACTCGATTAAAGATACAAACATTCCGATGGAAAAAAGGGTCACAAAATCGATTTTATCGCGAGTCGAAATCGATTCAGTCAAAGTGCCGTCCTCACTAGTAAACAGTAAATGTGCGGTGGATAGAGATTTATTCTCGTACGTGCCCTGCGGCGGATTTACGTAAAGCCTCTTACAGCTCTATGTCGCCCTGGTACTTTGAAAAACTATTTTCCTCGACGCTTGGAAAATCCAATGGATTTTTTTTATTTATAGTTTGGATAAGTTAATTTTATTGAGTGTTTAAGGATTTTGAAAAGTTTTTTAAAGATGTAGATAAAACCTCAGTTTGAGAAAATCTTGACAAAAATATTTGCGTCTTGCTTTTTTCCATATGGGCTAACTAACATACTCTATAAAGGTTCCTAAGAGTAATAATCGAGTCCAAAACAACAAAAATATAATATAACTTAAATATATATAAATAAAAAAGTAACCGGAACGTAAGAATAAGCAATGTGCAGCTCGGTCCGTACTTGGATGGGTGGCCGATAGCGGAATTTCTATCTGTTCACTACCGTGCTTCGGAGGACACCTAAAATTGTCGGTCCCGCGTTACAATCTTCAGACCATGTCAAAGGCCTACATACTTGTCGAAGGCCTTTAGGCGGTCTATTAACCTACTCGAATCTACTTATTTCATCGCAGTTTACCTAACGTTATTTCCTTGACGGCTAAACAAAAAGCCATTGCAAACACATACCGACCGCAAAGATTACCGTACAAAACATACATTCTTTCCCGTAGATATCGATATAGCTTATTAGTTACACAATATTAGTGGCAGAACAAATACGCTCAGCGAATAGAAAGCAAATAATGGCTTCTCTTTCGGCCAGAGCTCGACACAAGAGAATAATATGGATTAAACGGTATATCGGACAAATGTACGTACTTTTTCTATTTTTGCACTAAGTTTGTTGGGGTTGGGTTCGTTTTAGAGCGGGGTTTTGAGTGATAAATATGTTTTTTTTTCAAAAGTCAGAGGCCTTTTGAAAAAAATCTCACTCTTGTCCTGTCCTCTGTGCCCTACCACCTGCACTAAAGAGGACTTACTGAACGTATCAGACGCTGCCCTCTCGCTTGTGAATTACTGGTCCGGGAAAATATAAATACAAAAATTATTTTGCGCCATTGACTTGAAAGAAGAAGAAGAGGCCTTTTAGCGGCTGAAAACTCCGACAGGGTTCTCTAGGGTTGGACACTAAATTAACCTACACGAACTTAATTACTTAGTTATTTTTACAGTTCCGTACCTCAAAGGATAAGGATTATACCTCAATTGGAACAACCGGGACCGAGGACAGTGATTTAAACCTGCTACATATCAGCCCGCACTCCTCTAAACGACCAGAACATTTTCCTCCCATGTACGACCGACAGAAACCAATTAGAATAGACCATTTATTGATAGCCATCTCCTCGCACACTTTACAGCTTAATTCGAAGAGATAAAGTTCACTTTCGAATGCCAAATGCAAATATAGTCTCAGTTTTAAATATTATATTACGTAATCCGTGGCGGGTTTTAATTCATTGTATGTCTGTCAATTAGAGATGAGTTAAATTTGTTTTAAATTAGCATTTTTGATGAGCATGAAGAGAAGACTAAAATTTTAATCGAGTTCAAAAAACAGTTTTATGTCATTATAATAAGGTTGATTTTTTTACTTAGACCACGTTGGGAAGACTTAACGATTTTCATTCTATGAAATACAAGTCGGCCCCGATGTTTTCTTATGGACCAAGAGCCCGTGAACCCCAGACCTTCGTTATTTTATAAAAGCTGAAAGTTTGTCAGCGCATGCTCCCAACACAGGTAAGAACGATAGACTATTATGAAGTTTGGGTTATCGTGGCTTTGGCAGGTAAACGGTACTAAAGGTCAATGGTCGAAAACACCAATCCATCGATTTCGATATCACCGTCAAAGGGTGACTTGTACAACTCCTCAAGAGCTTTCAAATGACATAGGTCATGTCACTGTTGAGCATTAGGATCAGCGTCCATGGCATAGGCCAACTCCAATCTTCGGTGGTCGAAAACACCAAGTTGGCCGTCGATTTCGATGTCACCGTCAAAGGGTGACTTGTACAACTTGTCAAGAGCTTTCAAATGACATAGGTCATGTCACTGTTGAGCATTAGGATCAGCGTCCATAGCATAGGTCAACTCCAATCTTCAATGGTCGAAAACACCAAGTTGGCCGTCGATTTCGATATCACCGTCAAAGGGTGACTTGTACAACATGTCAAGAGCTTTCAAATGATATAGGTCATGTCACTGTTGAGCATTAGGATCAGCGTCCATAGCATAGGTCAACTCCAATCTTCAATGGTCGAAAACACCAAGTTGGCCGTCGATTTCGATATCACCGTCAAAGGGTGACTTGTACAACTCTTCAAGAGCTTTCAAATGACATATGTCATGTCACACAAATCACACTTTATTATTTGATGAATTTAGATCGGTATTTCACACACCTTTAGTACCGTTTACCTGCCAAAGCCACGGTAACCCAAACTTCATAATTGTCGATCGTTCTTACCTGTGTTGGGAGCTTGCGCTGACAAACTTTCAGCTTTTATAAAATAATGAAGGTCTGGGGTTCACGGGCTCTAGGTCTATTAGCTTAGGGTCTAATTAACTGAATGTGAATTTGTCCGGATATTTTTATATATTAAAATTTAAAACTTTGAATAAATAGAAACTGTAACATCACGAGTGATGTGCATGACGTAAGTAATCGAATTTGTCCGAAAAGGGAAATGATTAATATCCGATCAGCAATAAGTGATCTGTTTTGGTTCGTATGTATTAGATTACGGACGGCATCGGTACGGCTTAATGGATCCGATTCAGATTACGAATGGATACAACACTAATAGCGGTTGTCTATTGGGTACACGGATTTTGGTGATATTTTGTGCGGGTATTGGTATAATTGCCTTTTACGTGATCTTTTTTACTCGACTCCGGTGAAGCCTAAAAAGAGAGTTAAGTATTAACTTGTTTAAATACAGCTTGGTGACAGACAGACAGACAGATGGAACAGGCGACTGCGGGGTGGACACCTCAAACTGGGTGTTGGTGATCTACCGGCGCGGTAGCGAGTCCGGCTCGATAACGTATAGATACATACTTAGAGCGGATTGCTTTATTACGCTCACGCACCAGTGAACGTCATGAACACAAAATGTCAGTCTCAACACGGAAAAAAATTACAAATCGTTGCCTTTTCCTCCTGAATTTCAATTCAATGTCAATTTAACAGACTGTTATTTAAGTAATGGAACAATGCTTAGTATTTAACACCGTAAAAAAGCTTTTTATCAAACGTATGTTACGATAACCGACCTACCTTTTTTGAAGTGAACTGGGTAGCTCGCCCGCGCCTGCCCCGCTGCCGTCGTCTCCCCACAGATAGCTTTCACACAGTTTCAGGCTAGAGATTATATTTAATTTGCCACCTCGGAGCTTGTGAGCTTATTAAATTTAAACGCCAACAAAATCCATCATTCGCCATAATTATTTATCTGGATAAGTGATCCTATGATCATAACACATGATATATTATGATCCTATGATCATTATATCTACATAATAATATGAACAAAAATTAACTCCCTTTTAAAGCGTCACCAATCATACAACAACGGAAAAGTGTACACAAAGACTTTGTGTAAGCAATTATGACAAACACACAGATCCTTGTTTGTTATATTAGATAATGTATCTTAATGTTAGGCTTGTATGGAGCGTTTGTGTTGTGATGATTAAACATTGTAGGGTGACCAAGTTTATGAGATTGAAGGATATTTTATGTGAAGACGTATCATGAGGAGAATGGTTCTGAGAAGAACTATTCTTTATGATTATGGGTTCCTGGTAATGTATTTTTAGGGTTCCGTATTCAAAGGGTAATAGAGGGACCCTATTACTGAGACTTCGCTGTCCGTCCGTCCGTCTGTCACCAGTCTGTATCTCAAGAACGGTGATAGCTAGACAGTTGAAAGGAGATCATTCAAATTGTACCCAAAAATTAAAGTGCCGGCCAATGAAAAAAAATATTTTTATTTAATGGAAAATGATGTTTTAAATATTTTTATCAAGACGGTAAATGTCTACGACCAACTTTTGAACCCTATAGGCGACATCAAAAATCATAAATGAGCATATCAATATATCATCAATATATAAAATATGGTAGGTATATATTGTGTGGTGGTATATTTGAGTTCAGTGGCTACTATATTGGAAACTTCATATGCATAAGCCCATAATTGAATACATTCTATATCTTTACAAAAACTACAATAAGCAAGTGTAGTTAAACTTATGTACGTTAGGTACAGTGTAAACTCTAACGAATCTCAAGGGACCGAACATTTTTTCATGCAATAATTTAGAATTTCTATATCAAATAACTTTAAAAAAATTGATCATAGCTTTTAGTTGTCAAAAGAAAAAATGTTTAGAATGTCATTCCCTAAAATATACATACTTTTTTTTTGTTGGCCGGCACTTTTTTTTTTGGGTACTTTTTGTATGCAACTTGAATGATCTCCTTTTCACAGATGATGTTTTCTATTGCCGCTATAGCAACGAATACTAAAAATAAGTAAATCAAATATTCAAGGGGAGCTCCCATACAACAAACGTGATTTATTGCCGTTTTTGAAAGTACGGAACCCTCCGTGCGCGAGTCCGACTTGCACTTGGCCGGTTTTTTTGTGTTTTTAAGCCTCGCCGACCATCCACTGAACTCATACACTTTCTGTGAGATAAGATTCCTTATTTTAGTGGAGGGGACAGGGAGGGTTGGAAGAGTTTGGGGGAGACCTTTGCCTAGCAGTAGACTATATAGGTAAAAGTAAGATTCCTTAGCTATGGCAGTGACATTACAATACATACTTTACTTTTGATTATAAGTTTGTGGTAGTGGATGTTTATTTTCTTGTTTGTTGAGACAGTAATTTCAATTTGGTATATCATTACTTTTATCCTGCACTAGCAGCGCCCCGCGGTTTCACTCGCGTTGTACCCGTTCCTGTGGGAATTTTTATACATATGAACCTTCCTCTTGAATCACTATCTATTAAAAAAACCGCGTCAAAATCCGTTGCGTAGTTTAAAGATCTAAGCATACATAGGGACAGACAGACAGACAGACAGCGGAAAGCGACTTTGTTTTATACTATGTAGTGATTTACATACTTGTATAAAGTACTTGCTACACCACAATTTTAAAGAAATTTAAGTGCACCCAGGGGCAAAGCTTGTACAGTAATAAATTGCTGTACAAATTCTATAAATTATTTATATTGTCGATATAATATCGTTTTACATAACAACGTTGCCAGTAAAAGTCCCTTTAATAACAAAATCTTATTTTATATAACACCGTAACTTAACGAGCGTTATTTTTACGCGGGTAATTTTACGCGGGTAATTTTCCTCATTCCCCCAAACAAGGGTATTATGGTCACACTACACTGAGCGTGTTAATGGTGTAATGTTGTTTTGTATAGACATATTCGCGGGAAATTCAGGGTACTGGCAATAATTACGTATATTTGGTAATATTTGGAAGATATGGCTTCCTTTGGCGAATGTCTGTAGTTATAATAACATGAATTTGGCTTATAATATTAATTAATGGATGTGTTTGAATATCTGCCACGTATTTCATGGAGATAAGTGTTGGTTGGAATAATAGTGTGAATTATAGTATAACTAGCAGCGCCCCGCGGTTTTACCCGCGTTGTGCCCGTTCCCGTGGGAATTTCGGGATTTTTTTTACATAAAAACCTTCCTCTTGAATCACTCTACCTATTACAAAAAACCGCATCAAAATCCGTTGCGTAATTTTAAAGATTTAAGCATACAGACAGACAAACAGACAGACAGACACGAAAAAGAGACGACTTTATTTTATACTATGTAGTGACTAGCAGCGCCCGCGGTATTACCCGCGTTGTACCCGTTCCTGTGAGAATTTACGGATAAAAAGTAGCCTATAACCTTCCCGTTGAATGTGGCTATCCATAACAAAAAAAATTGCAATCTGGCTGGTCATTTCCGAGATTAGCCCGACAACGAACAAACAAAATTACTTACCTCTTTATATTATTAGTATAGGTATGAGGTCATTTGTAACGTTCTGTGGTAACGTTAGAACTAATTTAAACATGAGTTTCCTCCCAAATTTGAAACGGCGATTTTTTTACTTCTGACGCAAAAGACGGGGGTGTTATAAGTACGAGTATAACGTTGAAATCTCTGTGTGTGTGTCTGGCATCGTAATTCTCAATCGAATGGACCGATTTAGATGCGGTTTTCTTAATTTAAATGAGAGTTTTTTTTGCTGTACCCTTTCTGTTTGCTGAAACTCCAATTTTCAATTTCATTGAATTTCGTTTGGTCATTGTTTTTCGTTTTTAATAATTTCCCAATATAACTATGATTCCATTCACGTAACTCAATATAACTGTCATTCAGTTGAACTCTCCTTATAGAACAAATACAGGTATTTGCCATACAAATCCTCTATCCCAAATATTCAACGCTATTCCAATATATCCGCGTGCACCCGGAACCGGCTCAAATTACTCTCAATGCAAATTACGAATCTCGAGGAAGTTCCACCCTGTATAATGCGATGGAAGTATGTCCCACCCTGTATAATTTAATAGAATTCCGAGTTTTCAATAGAAAAGGAGATTTAATTTGCGAGTGTGGTTGTGAACATAATTTCTTTGTGAGTGTTTTTTTGTTTTAAAATGGTATACTTACTCTGTTTTTTCGTTTATTTTAAATTGTATATGCTAAAGCCCGGTTCACACCGCGAGCGGAGCGTGCTCATTAATGACTCCATTTAATTACCATTGCGTTACTTGTATAGACGCATAACACCTCAGTTAACAAAAACACGTAATGGCTGCCAAACGGAGTCATTAATGAGCCCGCTCCGCATGCGGTGTAAACCGGGCTTTATTCGTAAACGTTTATTAACAGCATTTTAGTTATCAAATGGTTTGTCCCTTTCCGACATACGCTTTTACTCAAAGAGCAAAAGAGACAAAACACAGTGTAACAGTCTTTTAGTTACATCTCGTTTATTAATAATAGCAGCGTCCCGCGGTTTTACCCGCGTTGTACCCGTTCCCGTGGGCATTTCGGGATGAAAAATAGCCTATAACCATCCCGTTGAATGTGGCTATCTATTATAAAAAGAATTATTGAAATCGAACGGATAATTCCTGAGATTACCTCGAACATACAAACAAAGAAACTTACTTTTACCTCTGTATAATATTAGTATATACATAGATAAGGCCCTTATAGTGTGTATATTTTCTTCAGTGTTGAATCAGTTCGGACATTTCCATGCTTATATATCACGAGTTGTATTTCCTTTCGCCATATTTCACTAGTTTTATCATCTGGTGAATATTTCACCGGTACTGGTGGCAGAAAAAGCGCTTGTTTTTTTTAATTTTTTTTTTTGTGTTTCGTATTTTGCAAACTTTTGTTAAACTTTTCGCTATTCAGGGTTGATTGCACAAGCATTCTTATTAAAAATAACCTATAACTTTCCCGTTGAATGTGGCTATCTATTACAAAAAGAATTATTCAAATCGGACTGATAATTCCTGAGATTACCTCGAAGATACAAACAAAAAAACAAACAAACAATCTTTCAAATTTTACCTCTTTATAATATTAGTAAGTATAGATATATGATTTAATTTCTATCTCAACCGCTGTTTTTGCTGCTACTACTCTTGTTGATAAAGCTATATTTTGCGCGTCAAGTGAAAGTTTTTGATAAAGTCTCATACTTTGATACACATTATGTATTCGAGATACTTCGGTTAAAGTTCTGTTATTAGTCGATCTTCGGGGAGTTCCTTTAATACTTAGACGATGAATTGTAGTACCAACATCTTCTACCACCTACACTATAGTAAAGATACTTTGGGTAACTTTTATTAATGACTAGCAGCGCCCTGCGGTTTTACCCGCGTTTTTCCCGTTCCCGTAGGAATTTCAGGATAAGAAGTAGCCTTTAACCTTTCCGTTGAATGTGGCTATCCATTACAAAAAGAATTTCTCAAATCGGGCCAGTAGTTCCTGAGATTAGCGCGTTCAAACAAACAAACTCTGCAGCTTTATAATATTAGTATAGATTAGGTTGTTAATGTCTGCTGGGACGAAGACCTTCTACCCACCAGGGGAACCCAGGATAGAATTATGGTATTGATTTTATTAATAACAAGAAAAATCTATACTAATATTATAAAGCTGAAGAGTTTGTTTTGTTTGTTTGTTTGTTAGTTTAAACGCGCTAATCTCAGAAACTACTGAACCGATTTGAATAATTCTTTCACTGTTAGATAGTCTATTTATCGAGGAAGGCTATAGGCTACATTTTATCCCAGATTTCCTACGGGAACGGGCACAACGCGGGTAAAACCGCGGGGCGCTGCTAGTTTATAATAAAAAGAAAAAATTGAAATTTTTGAATTGGAACTATGTTTACTGATACACTTTTATTTTACAAATTTATCTGACGTTTCGGCCTCTTAACTGACTAAATTAACTAATTCCTGTAGTTTCAATTAAAAATGTAATTCTGTTTGTTTGTATGTTCGGGTAATCACTCACTTAATCCTCTTCACTTCAGAGCCTATTTTGCTGACTGTATCACAGAAAAAATATTAATTCCTGCTTTTCGTTTTGCTTCTGAACCTATTATACTGACAGTACCTGTACTACATATAAAATGTAACTTACTATGCTTTTACCTACACCAGTGTTTTTCAATCTGTGGGTCGCGAAGCCTTACTCGGGGGGTCGTCGGCTGAAGGAAAAAGGCAAGTTGTGTTTTAATTGTAGTAGAACTACTACAATTATATTAAAACACAATTTTACACGTAGCTTTACCAACTTACCTTGTAGGTACTTACTTTCAAAAGTCTCGCGGCTTCTTGCAGAGTGTTGTACATCTGAATAAAAGATAAATGTACCAAAATCGAAAATAATATTAACGTTAGTCTTTTTAAATTATTTCTTTGTCTTCTGTGACACAAGGGGGTCGCCAGAATTTTTCAACTTGTAAAGGGGTCGTGAAATCAAAAAAGATTGAAAAGCACTGAACTACACTAATGGGTAATACGCGTTATTAATTTCATAACAGACTCATGTAAGAAGCTGAATATTTCATATTTTCTTTTACCGTTGTTGCTCGGAGTTTCTGACCTGCGTATGAAGTTATACACTGTTAAGTATTCAGATGGATTATACCGCACATTAAATATGCAGGCGTGTGGAATTATGACCGTAAATATAGGCACGGGTCAGGCAGGCCCGTGGGTAATTATTCACACATCTTTACGTATTACTAGCACAGCCTCACAGTTTTACCCGCGTTGTGCCCGTTCCCGTGGGAATTTCGGGAATTTTTATTCGTATAAACCTTCCTCTTGAATCAATTTATGTATTAAAAATTCGCGGCAAAATCCGTGCAGTAGTATTTGATTTTTTTTATTTTTTTGCGAAAAGACAGACAGACGCGGCCGGGGACTTTGTTTTATGATATGTAGTGATTTCCTTAGTGTTGTACTTAAGTCGGGGGTAAGTTAGGGTTTCGATCAATACTAGTTAGTGAATATTATTTAACTGTTGCATAGTTCTATTAAAATAGCAAGTAAGTGCGTGTAGATTAGTGGCAAACCCTGTCTGAGTTTTTAGACCGCCTAAAGGCCTCTGACTTGGCCTAAAAAGGCTAGACTAGCTTTGGTGAAAAGGCACACTCAATCCTAACTGCAGCGAACCATTCAAGCACGATAGACAGACATACAATGAAACAGATTTTCATTTAATTTCCACTCGTAGTTCCTACCTAATCCAACTTGAACGGGACTTCTTTTACTTATTAAAAACTTGAACAGTACAAACTTAAATAGTGTCTATTCATTGTCAATTAACTGCGATATCTGTGTCTTGCGAAGTTTTCCTGACGCAAAAATGAGGGGACCTATTTCGATGTGGTATTTTCATTTGAGAACCAGTTTCCTTGCGGTGGTTCTTAGTGATGCTTGGTTAAAATCGGTCTAGCCGTTATTGCGCAGGGGGTCTATTGAATTTGACTTGTAACCTCGTTGTACTCGTTCCGGCAGGAAGTGCAAGAAATTTTGAAATGAAATGTATCCTACCATACATACGTCTGTTATTGAAACAGTATTAAAAGTAACGTCCCAGTACGGGCGAAACCCTAATTTCACTGAGGATATCAGTACGGTAAGTAGGATTGGTAATCCCAAGCCGAACCATGTACCATGAACCATGTTTGAAAACAAAATTGGAAACAAAAAATAAAACATCAAAATTATACACTAATTATAATCGTACTGATCAAACTTCCTCGAGTACATCTGTTGGGGCATCATCATGATTGCCTTCCCAAACTTCTTGTACCATTCCATCTTAGCCTGGTCTATATTAGCTCCTGTAAGTGGAGTACCAGGAGTACTCGAAGTGGACATTTTGATCCTCGCCATATTCTGCAAATACGACTCATAGAGACTCATCCTTGGGATCACTGAGTTATCTTCTGCAGGCTCCAAGGGAACGTTGATAGGTTCATAAGGGAGAGTCAACATAAACTTGCTGGGGTCCACGTAAAATGGCGTCGGCTCTTCTGTTCCTTTAGTCTCTTGTTTGTCTTCCTTCGGTTTCTCTGATGTAGTTAGAGAGGGAGTTGTGGGACGGTTGTCCTCGTCCCATATGACTGAGTCCAACCATTGGGCGAAAGCGGCGACTTTGGGGAAGGCGTGGGGTCTGGTGTAAATGGCGCAGGTTTGAACGAATGTGGCGACCGCTATTATAGTGTTGTTCTGGATTACTGCTCCGCCGTTGTCTTGCTGAAATGTCGATGGGTATTTGTTAATAATTTTGACCAGTGAGGGTCAACACTGCGTTAAGCGTGCGCCCGTTGCGTGCGCCCGCCGCGTGCGCACGACACGGGCGCCCGCTACCATTCACTTTTGTTTGGAACCGCGGCGTGCGCACGCTTAACGCAGTGTCGTCCCTGAAGATGCCTGTAATGGTGGCCATATATACGCTACGAGAAATCGCTACGATCAGACTGTACAGTTGGAACGGTACAATTTATCGTACATGGCATACAAGCCGGACGAAACTGTACAGTTTTATAACATACATGTAGCGATTTATCGGTACCGTTCGAACTGCACAGTCTGATCGTAGTGATTGCTCGTAGCGTATATGCCCACCTTAAGTGGCATATAATACATCAATTAGTTAAATGTCGCTTTAATGGATGTCTCTGAGTGCGGCAGTTAGTTACGTAACTAACTGTCAGCTAAACAATAATACTAAATG
Source organism: Cyclophora albipunctata (assembly GCA_963082685.1). Taxonomy (NCBI): domain Eukaryota; kingdom Metazoa; phylum Arthropoda; class Insecta; order Lepidoptera; family Geometridae; genus Cyclophora; species Cyclophora albipunctata. The sequence goes on along the minus strand of OY720138.1, from coordinate 5,021,123 downwards.
TACTAAAATAATGAGCAGAGTCTTCGTCCGAAATGTTCTTAAATTCGCCATTATCTAATTCTAAACTACGCAAATGAGGATTTCGAGCTAAATATTAATTAATAGAAACAAAGGAATTTATTTACATTTCTATTGTTTTTGAATTGTTTATAGGTTCTATTGTTTGTCTGTGGTAAGTGAAACTCTAGGGTCTTCGATCACGAGGAAGTATTTACTTTCTTTTGTTTCTGGTGTTCTAAATGAGACTTGATTTCGGGGAGGCTGTTTGTTGTTTGATATTGTAGATTAGTTTATTTTTGTATTCATTGTTTTAATTAGCAGATTTTGCACGTTAAGCCGTCGGTCCCGGTTACTTTCTACTGATCGTAGTCGTTACATAAGCCATGTCAGAGGCCTTTGGCGGCTCAATAACTCTGACACCAGGATTGGTCAAGTTGACCATCCACTAGATGAAGAAGAAGATTAGCAGATTTTCCAAGCTTTAGATTTCAAATGAACAATGGATATCGGTTTCATCATTATGAATATATATTTACATACATTTATCAGCGCAGGTTTTACCCGCATTGTACCCGTTCGTTATAGGAATTTCGAGTTGGAAAATAGCCCTTATCGTAGGTACGATGAATATTCAATGTGGGTATCCATTACAAAAACAACTATTCAAATCGGACTGAAAATTCCCGAGATTAGCTCGAACATACAAAGCCACGAAATATACAAGTGTCAGTAAATGCTTCGCTCTTCCGTGACTGTGTGTGAACACATAGTAAAGGGTTGGACTGCCAACCCTACATGTAAAATTATAAAATGCTTGCCTCGAGAAATGATCCAATACGGGTTCGAAATATGAAGAGCTAGAGCAGCTCAAAACGATACAACTACAAATCTCACCACAGACTATAAGCTCGTTCACTATTTTGCTAGTCATCGTTTTGCTTACGTAATGATAAATTGCGACGGGCGCACGCGGCGGGCGCACGCGACGGTTGCCCGCTTAGCGCAATTTCAGCCGTAAAGGTTTTAGATGTTATCTGAATCGCATTTGATACTTATTTGTTGTTGATATCCTTTTTCCACCAAATATATGCGCTTGTATGTATAAACAAAATAATATTTACCAATTTTACGGATGTGACGGACTTCCAAACAAACTTGAGAACTATGATTTTATATAAAAACGCAAAAGTAACGCGATATAATCTCAGTTCAGTGACGACGTTGCTAACAAATCAACTCACAGAGAAGAAGGAATATTTATAAAAAAAAAACATGCGTCAATCGCTTTACTTTATCACGTAAGTACTGAACGAATATATTGTCACAAAATAAAAAAATAATGTTCTTGAGTTCCTGAGGGCCGACACTGCGTTAAGCGTGCGCCCGCCGCATGTGGCTTCATACAAAAGTGAACCGTCGCGTGCGCACGCGACGGGCGCACGTTTAACGCAGTGTTGACCCTCAAGACTTTCTATAATTTGTATATACTATAATTATAATTATGAAATCCCAAATTTCCCACCAAAATAAAAAATAAAAAATGTTCCCACCTACATCGCTGTACTGTGGCACCCCTAGAACAGTGTCGAAACCAGTTTTAGAGTGTATTGTTTGTATAATATGATTCTTGTTTCAGGTACATGCTGATGTTTTTAGTTATTAAATTAAAAGCAGGTGATGATGAATATACATACAAATGGAATGGAAACTCGTTCTATCGTTGCGTAGTTGCTATAGAAGACAACAGTAAGATGATTGCTAACGGTGTACTGGTTGGAGAGGACAGAGTCTTGACAGCGGCCAATCCGTTTCCTTTCAAACTCATTCAAGTTATTAGCGATACGATATCAAGTGCCTCAAACGACACTAACACTACCACTACCACCACCACCACAACCACAACCACAACCACCCGCGCCCCCAAGCACTCCAAAAAAAAAACCGTCTTAAAAGTCAGAGGCTTCGACGAAGCAGAAAACGGTCAGAAGGATGTGGCTCACACGTGGAAAGTCAAGAAAGTGATAAGCAACCAAATGCAACGAGACTACTCTAATGTCAGACGTAGAATTGGCTTTGATCAAAAACATTCACCAGTTCACGACTTGCTTATATTAAAAATCACAAATTCATCAATCACGCATGACCAGAGAAACACTGTGTTCTATTTAGATAGGGCTCTTAATGATACAACGCGGTATATTTTTCAAGAGCCATATCCATGGGATGGCTGGGCATTCGCCGGTTTCGGTTTTATTAGTGAAACAGATATAGAAACTAAACAGAAAGTTCTCAATATCTACGAAAGAGCTACAAGAGTGGACTGCGACGAATATATCACACGGCCCTGGGGCTACTTTATATGCATAAAGAATACCTTCGGTATATTAGGAATCGGACAAGGTGTTCCATTATTTTACAATGAAAAATTAATAGGGATTGGTGCTTTTGAATTAATTAAAACGGAAGATGAAAGTATATTGGTGTTTACAGATTTGATGAAGTATAAAGTGAACTTTTTTGGTTTCTCTTAAGATCCAGTACGCTGGGAACTATCGAATACGCTCGCGCATTCGCTACTCCTAATATAAAATTCGCCATGAAAGTAAATCGAACGTATGTGTTGATACTAGCATTGCCCCGCGGTTTCGCCCCTTTGTGCCCATTCCCGTGGAAATTACGGGATAAAAAATAGCCTTAAACTTCCCGTTGAATGTGGCTATCCGTTACAAAAAGACTTATTCAAATCGGATTGGTAGTTTCTGAGATTAACGCGTTCGATTAGTATATGAAAATGAAAATGAAAAATATTTCTTTCGAACAAAATGCACTTACAGATAAAAGTTACTTAAAATTAAATTATGAAAATATTCTTGGTATAGCAAAAAGCATGTACAATTTGTCGATTGAGTAACAAATGTTAATGTCTATAAGTATGTCTTCTCACTAGGCGAGCCTGTATCGAGAAGACATGTTTCTCGTTTAGAAATATTTTCTCATGTACTTAGAGTATAGAAACAATTTTAATTTTAATATTTGTTACCTGCCACAGTTACAGTACATAGTTTAAAAGTGTTTGTATGAATAAAAATAAAGATAAGTAACAAACATTTTGTCCATTTTAATTATTTTTAAGTACTTTTTAGGTGCTATTCTAAAAGAATTCATTGGTAATGTGGTTTTGGCGTGGCTGAGCTTGACTCGCAATCGTTAATCGCAAGGTAAGGTCCCAACTGTATTTGAGAGGAAGAGAGAGAGACAGCTTTGTGTAGTGAGATGTGTAGAGAACGCAATAAGTGCTTACTCTTCCGTGTACAAAACAAACAATCTTAAAGATTACCTCTTTATAACATTAGTGAGATTTATTTTTATGATTCAGTCACTTCATATTGATGTTATAAAAGAATGACTGGCAAGTAGATGTCTTAGGGTCGACACTGCGTTAAGCGTGCGCACGCCGCGGTTCCATACAAAAGTGAACCGTCGCGGGCGCCCGCGGCGTGCGCACGCCGCGTGAGCACGCCGCATGCGGTGTTATTCAAAAGTGAAGCGCCGCGTACGCCCGTCGCGTGTGGCGTCATATAAAAGTGAAACGTCGCGTGCGCCCGTTGCGTGCGGTGTCATACGAAAGTGAAACGCCGCGTTCGCCCGCCGCAGTGATGACCCTGAATGAAATGTCTCAAAAATATGTCATCCCTCGGATAAAACTATCTGACCATTAATCATCATATAGTGCTCGGGCGTAGTTTGACTAAGCGATGATAGTTTATTGCTATTGTTAAGCAACGTGCAGCTCGACCCCTACATGGATGGGTGGCCGAAAGTGGCATTTATATCTGAGCGCTCCCGTGCTTCGGAGGGCACGTTAAATTGTCGGTCCCAGTTGATTCAATCGTTAGACCATGTCGGAGGCCTTTAGGCGGTCTAAAAATTCCGACACCAGAGTTGGCCACTAACCAACTCAAACTTACTTACTTAATCATATACCTTAAGGGTTGTTCCCAGTCACAACCCAATACGGGTTTATATTCTTGACTTTAATTTGTTTGTTTAGGCTCGTAACCTCTTTGTAGACTTGGCACTATAAAACATGGCAATTCTGTGTTGGACGGTCATGCAAATACATCCATCCCAGTTACTGACATCCCTACTTTGTATAGAACTAGCCCCGCGATTTTACCCGAACCCTATTGTATGTGTTGTTATACCCGTTCCCGTGGGAAGTTTGGGATAAAAACCCATTAAAACATTTCTTTTAAATAAACACAAACAAACAAACATATCTTCGTCTTCATCGAGTGGATGGTCAACCTGACCATTCCTGGTGTCAGAGTTATCGAGCCGCCAAAAGCTTCTGATGTGGCTCATGTAACGACTATTATCCGTAGAAAGTAAACCCGCGTTGTACCCGTTCCCGTGGGAATTTCGGGATGAAAAATAGCCTATAACCTTCCCGTTGAATGTGGCTATCTATTACAAAAAGAATTATTGAAATTGGACTGATAATTCCTGAGATTACCTCGAACATACAAACAAACAAACAAACAAACTTAAAAAAAATCCTCTTTATAATATTAGTATAGATTTCACCGACTGTCGTATACCGTTGAGGATGTATAGTTTAGCTTCTATACTCTATTTTTTTTGGATGGTCAACAAATGTGGACCAATTTCGTTAATTTTCCAGCCGAAGACGATTGCTCTGAAGAGGGAAAGGTTTACTGATTTTATTTCATTCTTACCCTATCTCTAAACCTTTTTCCTCTTTACGAGCACGAAAATTGACCATTTGCGGCTGGAAAATTGACGACATTGGGCCACATTTTATGACAATCCAAAAAAAATTGAGTATGCAATACCCACCCGACAGAAGTTCCTGTTGGGATCCTGGACTCCGCCCACACAGATGTAGTGTCCGGGAAGCAGCTTGGTGTTGTCCTCGCATATCGACGGCTCGATCACCGGCACGTTGACTGTTCGCATGTGCTGTTGAAACAGTATCATTAATCACTACATAGTATAAAACAAAGTCGGTTTCCGCTGTCTCTTTCTCCATTATGTATGCTTAGATCTCTAAAACTACGCAACGGATATTGAAGCGGTTTCTTAAAATAGATAGAGTGATTCAGGCGGAAGGTTTATATGTATAACAATTTCCGAAACTCCCACGGAAACGCGGGTAAAATCACGGGGTGCTGCTAGTGTAGAATAAGCCTGAAGCGACGCATTAAGCAACGTGCAGCTTGGTCCCTGCTTGATGGGTAGCCGTTAATTTGACTATTAATTGAAACGTACGTTAATTTCATTATTATTTGTTAGGAGGTTATTAGAAGACGCCAGACCGAAGCGCATGTTAAGCAACGTTCCGACCCCTGCTAGGATGGGTAGCCGATAGTAGCATTTATATCTGAACGCTATCATACTTCGGAGGAACGTACAATTGTCGGTCTCGGTTGTTTCATTTGATAGGCTAAGTCGAAGACTTAAGGCGGTCTAAAAACTCTCTTAATAGGATGAACGGACATCCATGCGGTCTTTTTCATTTGAAAGCCAGTTTCCTTGCGGTGGTTCTTGGGTTTGTTAAAAATCGGCCCAAAATCGGATTTTGTGTAGTTTTTAAATGTTTTATTTTACTTGTCTTAGAACCAACTTAAAAACAACACCATGCATTTCCCCCATAAATCAACAACTCACGCCATCCGGGGTCCACGCCAGTATAGAAGCCAGGTACCCCAGCGTCGGTTCATCTTCAGGCTTCGGCAGATGCACCGCCTGCACCTTGGAGCTGAACACCATGGAGGCCTCAAGCTTTACTGCTGTTACTTTTAAGTCAAAGTTGTTCACTAGCATGGTTAGCTGTAATATTAAATTAAAGTAAAGTATTAGCCTGTAATGTCCCACTGCTGGGCAAAGGCCTCTCGTCTTACCGAAGATATCAGTACAGTGATTGATTGAGCGAAAGCGTGGTGATTACGCAATGATTGAGCGTAATCACCACGCTTGCCTAATGCGGGTTGGTGATCAAACTCGTGTTTTCGCTCGACCTGGGAATTGAACCCTGGACTACAGTCTTACAGGCACATGCCAGTCTACAGGCAGGCGAGTGCACATGCCACTAGACCACCGAGGCACGGTAATGCCGTGACCGAGGCGTCAATGAAATGTATTATTATTATACCTGTTGTACCAGGCGCGTATACGGCCAGGAGAGGTTATGCAACTGAGTTATGCTTTTTGGGCGGGAACCTCACAAAGACTCAATGATTTGGGAAAGAAAATCATGATCTACCTTAATTCTTCTTAAATATGAATCTAGGGATGGTACTTGTTGGCTTTGTCTGCACAGTTGAACTGTTCAGAACGTGTATTTTGTTCGGTTTATTTAAATGTGCAACAAAACTGGTTTTGATAGGCAACTTTATCTCCGAAGCGTTACATGGACTAGTGAAAGACTTCATTATTAATTCCTTTGAACCAGCATAATCTCAATGTATGAATTCAATTTAGATTTAACTATGAGTTAACATTAGTTTTGCATCCATGTGTGGGTTAAAACAAAGGATTACGCAAGAGCCTGTTGCCAGTAATGTGTTTTCAGTGAACCCGAGAGGAGTGGGGATTATCTCTTTTTGTTCATGTTTGCCTGGTACTCGTATTATCTATGTATCACTACATAGTATAAAACAAAGTCGCTATTTTTGTCTGTTTGTTTGTCTGTATGCTTAAATCTTTAAAATTACGCAACGGATTTTGATGCGGTTTTTTGTAATAGGTAGAGTGATTCAAGAGGAAGGTTTATATGTATAAAAATTCCCGAAATTCCCACGGGAACGGGTACAACGCGGGTAAAACCGCGGGGCGCTGCTAGTACTGATATAAAGTTGAAGATTTTGTTTTTTAGATCGAGCTTATCTCTGAAACTACCAGTCCGATTTAAATAGTTCTTTTTGTAATGGATAGCGTTATTCAACGGGAAGGCTAAAGGTGAATTTTCATCCCCCACGGGAACTATGGGGTAAAACCGTGGGGACTTACTAGTCTAAATCTAACAACTTACCGTATACAATGCGCCCCCCTTCCCATTGTAAGAGGTCCCGGATCTAATTGTGTAGTTTTTCAGGCTTTTGTGACTCACATACGTGTCCACGATAGTCCTGTAAAGAATGACATTCACAACATTTACTACACAATCACATTACATACTTGGATAAATATTATTTCAAACGGTTTTGTGAGAATTTCTGCTTTTTAATTGGTTGAAAATGGGCCCATTATGTAAGCTATATGCTTATTTATATTTAAATATATACAGAGTGCCTTGTCAACGCTGACCAACTTACAAAAGCCATCTTGTATATAGATATATGGCGAAAGTATTTGCGAAATCAGTTCCTAAAGATATGAGGTAACAAAATATTTAAAAAGAAACTCTCGAACGAATTGACAACGTCTTCCTTCGGTTTTCTAAGTCGGTTAAATCAACTAACCTCGTTTAATTCGACAGACAAAAGTATTACCCTAAATTAAGTGAAGCATTAATTTGTCGCTACCCCAACACCCATACTTCAATTTGTCGCAACCCATGCTTAAAACACTTCGTTAAAGAACACCCCTAATCCTCAGTGAATTCACCGCATAAGAATTCCGAATGGGGTAAAACATATGAAGGAAAAACTGGGCATTTCTCCCAATTTAGGGTACGTTTGCTACCCTTTTTAATCAGCTTGGTTCGTACCCTTGTCATTAGAATACCCCCGTGATTGCCCGATTGGGTAATAGGTAAAATCTTCGCGATTCTTACGGATCCCTAATTTAGTAGATTTATTAGGGATTTTTGATGTTTCTATTCAATTGTTGAATCAGGTTTTAGTGAAGGATGAAGGTTGCGACTAACATGGGTCTTGATTACGATCTGTGTGGAAAAACCTTTTTGGTTTCGTAATTTATATTTAACTCTTCATTGTTTATGCTGTCCTGGTAGTTTTTGCATTAAAGTTGGTTAATTTTATGAACTTCGATAACAATTCTCGATAACGAATTTTCCCTATGTTGTCCTAGTACTTCTAACAAATGTTTATAATTAATATAATATTTTTTTTATATTCATTTTTTATATTAAATATTTAAAACTCAGTGATTTTTACATTCACTAACTGTATTGAACATATTAATTGGTAGAATTCATAATTCTCTTAATACTAGACATCTATATTTATGTAAGTAAGTTATTGAAAGTTACTATATTTGTGAGGTAATACTCACCCACAACCGTAATATATTCGTACCAGTCTCATATCTTCGTATCAAGAAATTCCCACCTCCCAAATAAACAAATATACACACGTCCATATATTTTCATTTCACAATATTCGCAAGGACCCTTTGGCCAATACGTTCCATTTCCAGAACTCAACCTTAGTATAAATAATGTTCCGAATAGGCTTATTTTCAAAGATTTATTTATAGAGTTGGGTCATTCTGTGTACTAAAAGGTACTAGGTAAAGCTACCGTTTTTGTTAGGTACTTATTTCTAACTAGCCGAGTCACGCGGTTTCAACCACCGCGCACCCGTTCCCGTGGGAATTTCTAGATTTTTATTACTTATTATCCTATTCCTGATCAAGATAAATACAATAAAAGTATCATTTAAATCGGTCCAGCTGTTCTCGAGTTATAAATGGTGTAGCTAACACGACTTTCTTTTATATATGTATATAGATATAGATATAGTTGTAAAAGAATTAAATTTATATATGTTTGGGTGAAGATTATACAAACTCTTTTAATTGAAATTATAACTGTGAATTAAAAAATACTCCTCGTAAAATAGTGGGTCCCGGTTGCAGTCAATCGAAAGAAGTGTCTAAGGCCTTTAGGCAGTCAATAGACTCTGACACCAGGGTTAGCCATAGCCACTAAGCTGCAAGAACTTACTTTTATTTACTTCAATTTAAATAAGCTGTATCCCAGATATTAAAAGCAAAACTGTACTGATTGCAAAATACTCTCTACTAGCAGCGCCCCGCGTTTTTACGCGCGCTGTGCCCGTTCCCGTAAGAATTTCGAGATGAAAAATAGCCTATAGCCTTCCTCAATAAGTGGACTATTCAACACTGGAAGAATTTTTCAAATCGGACCAGTAGTTCCTGATATTAGCGCGTTCAAACAAACAAACTCTGCAGCTTTATAATATTAGTATACATTTTATCCAAAAATGTACCTGATAGGGAAATATAGTATATTTTTCTGAAATTGAACAGGACTCAAGATACAGATGCATTTAGCTGTAACATTTAGGTCGGTCCGGACAGTTCCTTACACGCACGAATACACCTATCAGGGACTTTTATACTAACCGATCCGATTCGCTTTCGACTGCTCTACGATTATCATAAAGTGATCACACGTAGGGAATTTATTTTTTTGACGAATTAAGAATCTCTGTTTTTAGTAGATAGAGGTAGAGAGAGAGATAGATAGAAAGAGAGAGCTTACGAGAGTTAAAATTCAAACTATATTAACTTATTTTACCACCAAAGACAACTTCATTAAGAAAAAAAGGTTCGCTGATAGGGTTCGAAAGGAATGAAATCACTTAACCTTTTTCCCCTTCAGAAGGAATCATCTTCGGCTGAAAAATCGACCACGTTAGTCCACATTTTAACTCTTGTAAGAAAAAATACACTATATTAACTTCACCTAATGAATATAATATCGTACACCTAATCGTGTAGTCTATAGAGGCCTTCACACGCACGAATGAACCGAGTTCCAAGCTTAAGGCACTTGATCTAAATCCATCTAGTAACTGTTCGGTAATCTGTACTCACGGATAAAACTTTTAGACAAGGTCAGCCGCCAATAGGAGTTGAGTATACTCACGAGTCGAACATTTTAAAAAGTTCAACAGCCAATTGGAAAAGAGGATTATTACGAGTCTAAACATTTTGACAAGGTTAACAGTCAATGGGAGTTTAATATTTTATTAACGTACTTTAAAAACTGTAGAAAAAGTTGTGAATGTTTTATCTTCTATATACAATTATATAAAATTCAAAGTCCTGACTGACTGATAATCAACGCACAGCCTCAACCGCTACACCTAGAAACATGAAATTTAGCAGGAAAGTTCTTCAAGTGACGTAAGTGCACACTAAGAAAGGATTTTCGAAAATTCCTACGGGAACGGGCTCAACGCGGGCAAAGCCGCGGGCCGCTGCTAGTTTGTATATATGTATTTTGTAACTTCGAATCTGTAATCTGTCGTTTATGAACTGATTTCGAAAATCCTTTAGGTATATGAAAGGATATGCTTACAGAGTTACCTTATATATCACTACATAGGTAGTATAAAATAAAGTCGTTTCTGTTTCGTATCTGTTTGTCTGTTTGTCTGTATGCTTAAATCTTTAAAATTACGCAACGGATTTTGATGCGGTTTTTTGTAATAGGTACAGTGATTCAAGAGGAAGGTTTTTATGTAAAAAAAATCCCGAAGTTCCCACGGGAACGGGCACAACGCGGGTAAAACCGCGGGGCGCTGCTAGTAATTGTATAACTTACAGCCAATAGGATATGAGCAATTGAGCATACTCACGAGTCAAAACACTTTGACAAAGTCAATAGCCAATAGGAGTTGAGTATTATAGCACTGCATTCGTAGGTTCCATTCTTGAGCAAGCTGGCTGCATATGGGTGGTTGAAGATTTGAGTCACAACCGCTCCTAACTTCTCACTGCTGTCCAGGTCCTTATCATCTGAAAATGGGTATCAAATGGTTAATGGTAGAAATTTTGGGTTACATTTTTGGGTGCTGGTGTGTCTTGAAGTAGATTATCAAGGGTGCTAATTAAACAGGCTTCTTTTTAATATCATATTTCGCCCCCAAAAATGTATGTTGCCTTCTAAATTACTAAGTCAGCCACAATTAACGAGCATCTAAATAATACTATCTTAGCCACTAGTTATCTTCTATGTAAACCACTCTAAATACAAATCAGCATAATGATTATTTTTTAGCATCTAAAAATACGATAATATCAAGTAGGTATGTTTAATATTTTAATTAAAACATAGTTAAAAAAATACATAACCCTAACCTACCGAATAGTACCTACGCCCGCGGGCTGAATTGATAAGTGGCCAGTTATCAAGGACTTAAATTAGGTATCAATACATTACACTCACTACAATTGATGATCTTTACTTGACGCTTTCTATAGAATATTTAGTGGGCGTTGTAAAATATACGAATTAGTTTATTAGAGGCTATGTCATTTTCCCGTTGCTTAGCTATAAAATAAGAAGTTTAATCACGTGTCCAATAAATAATTTTGTGGCTAGACTTATAATTTCCCGATTATCAAAGTTTCAGGTATATTGGTTTAGCTCAATTAGGTTATTCATTGTTACGTCTATGTTACATGCTACGTTGCTATGCTATCTATAATAATACTAGCAGCGCCCCGCGGTTTTACCTACCTTGTGCCCGCGCCTGTGGGAATATCGGGATGAAACATAGCCTATGACCTTACCGTTGAATGTGGCTATCTATTACAAAAAGAATTATTCAAATCGGACAGGTAATTCCTGAGATTAGCTCGAACATACAAACAAACTTACAAATTTTACCTCTTTATAATATTAGTATAGACTGAAGAGTTTGACTTTTTGTTTGTTTCAACGCATTATCAGAAACTAGCAGCGCCCCGCGGTTTTACCCGCGTTGTGCCCGTTCCCGTGGGAATTTCGGGAATTTTTATACATATAAACCTTCCTCTTGAATCACTCTATCTCTTAAAAAAAATTGCATCAAAATCCGTTGCGTAGTTTTAGAAATCTAAGCATACAGACAAACAGACACGAAACAGAGACGACTTTATTTTATACTATGTAGTGACTACCAATCCGATTTGAATAATTCCTAAAAGGTCATAGTTCAATAATTACAAATATTTTAGTTATAACCGACATTTTGAAGTAAATTAAAGTTTTAACTGCAATAATTATTAATTTAATACAGGCTAACTAAGTAAATTATTTTCGTTGTAGAAGCCATACAAAGAAAGTAAGATAATTACATAATCTTGAAATACCTAATATTTGGTTTCACCGCAACAATATGTACCAAGTTCCGAAACTCCGAAGTGGAATTTGATCCGAATACCTTCACTTGATAACTTGGTATCAAGTTTGAAGCTATCAAGTACTTATCAAACTGCGAACTATGTTCAATCATAAATCACTATTACTACATAGTATAAAACAAAGTCGCTTTCCGCTGTCTGTCTGTCGCTATATATGTATGCTTAGATCTTTAAAACTACGCAACGGATTTTGACGCGATTTTTTTAAATAGATAGAGTGATTCAAGAGGTAGGTTTATATGTAAAAAGAAAACCGAAATTTCCACGGTTACAGGCACAACGCAGGTAAAACCGCGGGGCGCTGCTAGTTTAAAATTAAAATATCTACAATATTGATTATGGGCTATTCTTAGAATACAAATCAAGTGTTTTATCTAGTTGTTGTTGTTTTGAAACATTTGAACTCTTTTTGGTTCAGTAGGTTGATTGTTTATCGGTCATTTAGGCCAGCGGTACACTTGACCGTAACTCCTTGAAGCGGGTACTGACAGGACGTGACAAGGCCAAAATTCACTAAATTATACCCGGACAAATTCACACACGGTTAATTAGACCCAAACTAAGCTCTAAGCTTGTATTATAGAATCTAATCAACTGATACTACTACATATACATGCACAAATACTTTATATGAATATATAATTGACGCCCAGACGTCGTCGCCAACAACTATGTCTGCACATATTGTTGTTGGCCTGTTAATCGAACCTGCAACCCCGGCACAGTAAGCGCTCTCACAGCATTAAAAAGTAATAAACTTAAATAAAACATGCTAAAAATCTCCTGTTTATACCAAAAATCTTCTGAAAACCTCTCTGTCAGAATCTTGGTACGAGGTTAGCATAAGCGACTTATGTTTAACAAAACATGAAGTTTATAAATTCGATTCACGTGATCTAGCGGGAATTCTAGCTGAAGTTCGAGGAGGTTAGTGGCCAACCCTGCAGAGTTAAGATGCATGCAAATACAAAATGTCTTATATCCTCTAATCTTATACAAATAGAGATAAAAATCTTTTGAGGAGAGAAAGACGCAACGCAAAGCATTTTTGGTATGCATGTTAGGGTCAGCACTGCGTTAAGCGTGCGCACGCGGCGGTTTACTTTTGTATGACACTGCACACGACAGGCGCACGCGGTGGTTCACTTATGAATGAAGCCACACGCGGCGGGCGCACGCCGCGGGCGCCCGCGACGGTTCACTTTTATATGGAACGGCGGCGTACGCAGGCTTATCGCAGTGTCGGCTCTTAGTCCTACCACTTTAAGACCCCAACATGATCTTAAAATTGGAACGGGAACCGACAATTTTTTGCTCTCCGAAGCATGGTAGCACTCATCAATCAGCCATGTATCCAAGTAGTAGTAGTCATTCATTCATTTTGATTAGGTCAGTGGTCAACCCTGGTGTCGGAGTTTTTAGACCGCCTAAAGGCCTCTGACACGGTCGTAACGATTGAAACAACCGGGACCGAATGCTTATCGTGCCCTCCGAAGCACGGTAGCGCTCAGATAGAAGTGTCACTATCGGCCTCCTATCAAGGAGTTTTTGCTTGCTTATCTCTGATAGTATCTCAGCCCTACGCGCTAAAGCCCCGAATATCCTAGGTACGTCCCAAGGATGGCGTCTCATTTGCATCGGAATGCAGCTGTGTATTGATTGAACCTCCCTGTGATGCTGCGGTCGGTACAGAATGTCTCTGTGAAGGTATGGAAGGAAGTAGATATATAGGAGGAGTTATTGGTGACGTCTCTCAAATTGTTAGTTAGATGTGCTTATACTTTGAGGGGATAAAAAGGTGTCAAGGGACACCCGGATGGAACGAAGTTTATTTATTATCAACAAAAATAATCGTCGCGACACCACACTGTTCAATGCGAAATAGAAAGACGAAACGAAAATATCTAGCTTGCTTTCTATAAGAGAGAGTTTCTCTGTCTGTCTCTCTCGCGCATGTTTCTCTGTCTGTCTCTCTCTGGCGTGCGCAAGTTTCTCTGTCTGTCCCTCTCTGGCCTAAAAAATGTCGTTACCATTTTTTCCGTCTAGCCCCCTTTCGCAACGCGCGATAAGGAACTTCGTTCCAAAAAGATCGTAACACCTGAATTTTCTGTAGATTGAAATAACCAGGACCGACAATATTACGTGCCCTCCGAAGGACGGTAGTGCTCTGATAGAAATGCCACTATCGGCCACCCATCCGAGCTGCACGTCGCTAAACAATCACAATGAGCTTACATTGCTTAGTCAAACTATGCCATGAACTTTGCCATAAAGGATTAGTGCAGCTAATAATGTCATGTACGACAATATAACCCTGGCGGTTTAACTAGCCGGGTCAAGGTTTTTGTTTTTCACCATTCTCCTGAAAATCATGTTGACAGATTAACGAGCCTTTGTGTTATTTTTCGCTGTTTTCATTCAATTTTCATATTTTAAATTGACAAAACAAGGCGTTGCACGTGAAATTGTAATGGGCTCAATTTCCATAATGTTAAAAAACAGACACTTTGACAATGAAACAATGTTTGTTTGTTCGGACTTTATATTGGGAAAATGTTCGAAAAAGTTTTTGTTTTATAAAACTTTTTTTATAAAAAGCGGTTGTGCCCCGATCCCGTGGAAATTTCGGGGTTTGTTTTTTTTATATTTGAAAGCGCTAATTTCAAACACTACCAATAATTATTTTTGTACATTCAACGGGAAGGTTAAAAGTTATTTTTCATCTCAATATCCCCACAGGAACAGGTACAACGCTGGCTCTGCTAGTAATTCTATATAATGGTGAATAGTGCATGAAATTCCGTGTCTACGTCAATGCCTTGATTGACAATTTCAATGCGTTGTGAATAGAGGATTCGATCCCGGCCGATTTTTCTAATTCCGGGATTTCGGGATTGTGAATCTCGGGATCCCGGGATAGTCCCGGGATTGTATTGGTAATAAATAGAAAGCGGTAGCAAAAGGCCAGTTTTTTTTTTAAATAAACTTTTTTTTAAAATCTTTAGTTATATCTCCGATCGAATCCTCTAGTTGTGATTGGTCGATTGAGCTCTTTCCAGCTCCACTCCGCTTAAAAGGAAACGGACAGTTATACCACGTTTTAGTAAATCACTAAATAAAGGTTCACCTGCCCTATGTTTGAATTTTAACGATTTTCTAATTAACCAGATCCATTTCACGAGCAATAGGAAACAGTGGTATTGTGTATAAACCATTGTTACGATACAATGAGTGTTGACTCGCGATACGATGAGTGTTTTTATTTCCTTGTAAATGTGACGTCAGGAAAATTGATGCCGTTTATTTGCTGTTGGTATGTGTAATGTACAGTTAGGTGTAAAAAAAAGTTGAATATTTTGTGTACTTTGTCAAATTGTAAAAATAAAAGTAAAAAATTAGTCTGTAATGTTTAACGATTACATACTATTTTGCTATAAGTGCTGTAAATGCCTATAATTGGTGTGCATACCAGAATTTTTCTCATTGTGCTTTTTAATCTTAAGAATTTAGTTAGTATGTCCACTGTTGGTATTTCTAAAAATAAATAAATAAAATAAATAAATAAACGATTGCAATAACCGGGACCGACAATTTAACGTGCCCTCTAAAGCACGGTAAAGCTCAGATAGATCTGCCACTATCGGCCACGTAGAGGCCACGTAGAGGCCACGTAGAGGCCAAGTAGGTCGAGCTACACGTTGCTTAACAATCGCAATCAGCTAACATCACTGAGTCAAAGTCCGCCACGAGCGCTACAGGTTTTGACTTTGATGAATGAATCTAGTTTTTTTGACTGAAAGGTCAAAGGATACTCTAAGCTACGATTGAAGAAAAAAATGGTAGAAATTTTCAAACTTTCGTTACACTTATTTGAATTTAAATCATGGAGTGTTATTCTACCCACAAGAGATTACTTTATTTTGGGATTAATTTCTTTACTTCATCCGAATATTTATTTAAAATTCGCAGAGTTAAATACTCGTAAATGAAGTAAAATATTGATAAACACTGACGCAAGCATTCAGCGTTTGTATGTAATTTAGATTTTATTATACACAAATGTACATCTTGAGTATTTAATTGAGTTGGTTTTGAAAATACCTAAAATATACTAATCTTTAAATCGCTTTTAGGGCCGTAACTGGGTTAAGCGTGCGCTTGCCGCGTGCGGTTTCATACAGAAGGCGCACGTCGCGTGCGCCCGCGACGGTTCACTTTTGTATGAAACCGCAACGGGCGCACGCGCAGTTTCGGCCCTTAGACCTTTGACATGATCTGCCTAGAAACAATCGGGACCAACAATTTGACGTATTACGGTTTTAACCCGCGATGTACCCGTTTCCTGCGTAATTTTCGGTGAATTTAAATGAAAAGTAATCTCTAAACCTACCTCATTGGCTAGAACATCCTTACATAGTATAAAATAAAGTCGTCTCTTTTTCGTGTCTATCACACTGTTTGTCTGTCTGTATGCTTAAATCTTTAAAATTACGCAACGGATTTTGATGCGGTTTTTTGTAATAGGTACAGTGATTCAAGAGGAAGGTTTTTATGTAAAAAAATTCCCGAAATTCCCACGGGAACGGGCACAACGCGGGTAAAACCGCGGGGCGCTGCTAGTATCAAATATTATATCCGATTGGTTCCAGAGATACGCGCGTTCAAACTTCCATTATATTAGTACCTATCGATCGATTCATCTTTCCCAACCAATATTCATTAAACAATCTCAAACAATATCTATTATATTAAATCTATCTATCCAACCGTAAACGCAATGGAAATTGTTACGAAGTTGCCGATAACAACTTGTTTGTCGAGCTGACCGGCCGCTGATTGGCTGCGGTATTGCCGACCTATTTGTTAGGTGTTAGCTGACGCCTTGAGAATTATGCTCGCCTGGTACTTCGATTAGAATAATATTAGAATTATTTGTTAGAAAATTGAAAATTAGAAAATCTGTTTTTAAATCTGTTTTATTTTTTTTAAGAGTAAAATTGTGGTCGATTTTCCAACCAAAAAAGATTCCTTTTGAAAAAGAGGAAAAAGGTTTCGGGATTTCATTCCTCACTGAACCCTTTTCTTCAATAGAAGAAATTTGTATTTGGTTAAAATTTTAACTTACGTAAAAAATATAATACATATTCTATATCAATAAAAATGAATCGCCAAAATGTATAATGTACGCGGATAACTTCAGAACAACTGCACCAAATTGGATGATTCTATTTTCATGTCTTCCTTATTGTCAGGACAAGGTTTTTATATAAGAAAATTGGATCGGGTGCGCTGCAGGTGAAACCCCAGAGCACAGCTAGTAGTATATACATATCTATGAAATAAATTTTTACTTGCAGAATTCAGAATACAATTTATTTGCTTAATAAGTTTGAATTTTACCGTCTACCGTGCTAAGAGAATTCCATTAAATCATCAATTAACTAATTGGCGCAATTTTCCATACATAACATATCAAAAATCACTCATTATTCCCTCCTAGGGGATCATTTGACGTCTCCAACTACTGTGGTTAGGCCTGTAATAACAACGTGTTTGTCTACCGTTTGGCCGAGCGTTTGATTGCCTATCCGATTATAGAGCTCTTGTTAGGTGGTTAACTAACGCCTTGCGAGTTATGTTCGCCTGGTACTTTGATTAGAAGTCGATTGAATAAATATAGGAAAACTACTGCTGTTACGATGTTTAGTTAGTTATGTATTAGAAATTACTTAATTTGGTAAATTGTACATTTATGTTACGTATTGATGTTAAAATTGTGACCAATTAAAATTAAAAATCATCATTTTCATTGTAACCGTTAGTTTGAAAAATAAATACTAGACCTTAGGCATTAGTAATTTGCAACAATCTTCGTCCCTTTTCAAAGTATGAAAACTTTTCAAATATCCCACCACATAGTTTATAAAGATACAATATTATAGTTTTTTTATGAGAGTAAAACAATCTTACCCGAGTCATCATCGACGACATCAGTACTGTCCATTATCCCATAAACTGAGTATACTAAATTAACTATTATTAATATCCGCCACATTTCTAAAGGAAACATTTAAATTTAACTTCTTCTTATTTAACTAATAACTAATTATTACTGAAACCTAAATAGGTATACACCAGTAACAATTTTTGAATAGTGTTTTCAAGTTGAACTGTACCTATGCGCTTGCGTCGGTTACCGTTGTTTACATGTAGTGTAGAGCTAGGAACATGTAGAGTAGGGCCTTTTACTTATTAACATTATTTTCAAAGAGATGTTTGTATAAGTATTAGTTTAGGTTAGGTTAGTGTGTGTCTATATGTGTGTGTATACGAAAAGATATTCTTTCGTTAGTAGGTGTGTCTTCTGTGACATCGACACGACACACATATCTTTAAATGGGCGAATCGATTGTCATTTGTTTTCTTTTTGTTATTTGAAAAGTGGCTTTCCTTCGACAAGTACGAATCGATTGACATATGATTTTTATTGTTTATAAAAATAGATTAACCTGGACAACTTCACACTGTGACATTGACACGTAGACACACACGACACACACATCTGTAAATGGGTGAATCGATTGTCATTTGTTTTTTTTGTTTAAATAAATAAACCCGGACATATTCACATACAGTTAATTAAACTGAAAATTAGCTCTAAACCTGGTAATATGGAATCTAACTAACTGATACTAATACATGTACATACACAAACATCTGACAATGTGCCAAAGAGCACAAAAAAGTGGCTAGCACTCCTAGAAAAGGGGAAATCGCTTCGCTCGTCTTTAAGGAAAGATTTAGAGTGTTCTTGACTATTTAGATACTAAATAAAGTAATCGCCTGAAAGGTTTCCCTGTGGGGCCAAAGTTTCTTAATAATTTTAATGTTTAATGAGAAGAATTATGTATCATCGCTTATGAACGAATAAGCATTACCGCTTATGAACGAACTAATTCATTAGATAAATAAATTATTTAGATAAATACAATACTAAGTATGTCAATTAGGTCAAAATATATTTCCATATTACAATATACGCTTCCGTAATGCATTATCAAAATCCAAAATGCATAATTAGTGTTACAGCCAGCACTAATACATTTGTAAATCTACCAGGGCACCAGCGCAATCAGGATGTTTTAATCACTATTAATGCGTGTTTGTGTCAACAATAACATGCTACGGGCTTATTCGTTTATACTGTTTTCAATGGCGGAACTGAAATACAGAAACGGTTTAACGTTCATTAATTATACCCATTATTCTTATTTGCTCGTTTCCTTGTTTATTTTTCCTTGCAAGTTTTCCTATTAATCCTACCCTATGTGTTACAAATGCGAGTTTGTGAGGTTACGTACGGGTTTTATGGTGAAACGACTGCACGGATTTTGATGAATTTCGGCACAGATGTAGTTTATTTATAACTTGTTATATTACACAAATATAATTTTATCCCGAAATTCCTACGGGAACGGAAGCAATTCAAATTTAATCTAATTGATCTTAAAAATAAATGTCTCAATAACAATTCTAGAGAAAAAAGTAGGCTCAATTCAAATTGAATAAAGATTTCTCGAATAAGTTTTTTCCACCTGGAGAAGTCAGTCAACTGAACGCAAAGATACTTATCTTAACTGTCGAAAGAATAAAAGAAAGATCCTTTATTGCCCATCACTAAGGGATATCAAAATCTCTTATCTTGTCCCTTAAAACCTTTGCGAGTGGCTATCGAGTGACTAGGATCGAATAAACCGCAGGAGGTGTAATGAAGTGTCCTAGTTCAGAGTGGTTCAGATAAGATGCCATTAAGGTACGACCTCCTTGAAGATATGAGAGCCTGGTATTGTGTGATGTGCTCGGTATGTTTAGGTTATGTATGACATTTAATCTAGAATGAAATAACTCGTGGAAATAACCGATTTGATACTACGTAAGTTCTTGTGGCAAAATTACAGAGAAAAATTTAAATATTTGACATTTAGGTTAACTAAATCAGTTATCGTTGCTTTACAATTGACATTAATTGATAACTGGTTGAGTTCTCCATCGTTCTTCTCCCAATGTTAGTACGAAGGAATATTAAAGTTGCTTGCATTAATCTGAGTGTACCGCCAGTTTCAAGTACTGCCAACATTGAAAATACTGGTCGGAAAGAAAATGTTGCTTGAAAGTTTTATTTTGAATTTATTTCGTTTGAAAAAAGAACGTAGTTTGAAATATTGAAGTGAAATAAAGGTACAATATAATCTTTTTACGCGAGAAACTGGTCTAAATTTTAATGGCAAAACCACAGGTAACATACATCTAAAACAACCCACACTATTTAAAACCTCCTTGCTAATAAAGTCGTTTTAAAATAGCCTAACTTCGCGATACACCTAAATATTTAACGCTGGTTTTATCAACAAACGGGTAATTAATCTGTAAATAGCCACCTATTATTGGTGCGGCATCTTCTTTGATCAGTGCTCAACCGCTAATGTGTACGTAACCATAGAGTAAACAGAGAAACGTAACGCTGTGTTTATGACACATGTCGTAGATATAAAGACGCGTAAATTTGTCTGTGGGTGATCAAACGCTCTTAATATACATAATGTATTAATCTACTAGCAGCGCTCCGCGGTTTTACCCGCGTGATGCTCGTTCCCGTCAAAAAATCGGAACGAAGAATATCCTATAATCCTCCCGTTGAATGTGGCTATCCACTACAAAAGGAATTATTCAAATCGGCTTGGTAACTTCTGAGCTGTGTCTGAGATAAGCGCGTTCAATCAAATAAAAAAAAATCAAAATCAAATTCAGCTTTATTATATTACTCGTAGAATAGATAGTTAATTGATTGCACCCAAACTTTTTAACATTGAACATACATCAGAAGAAATGATATGAGTAAAACTTACTAACTTACTTACTTCCTATAAGTAAAGATTACAGTAAGTTTCATCAAGGCTGACCTCTACGCTTATTGATCAAACAATTAGGTGCCATTTGATAAATAAATAAAGTTTGACATCAGTAGAATGATTACCTCCCCCTCAAACAGGGGGAAGCGGTGCTCAGCCATTGATCATTTCATAGGAGGCTCGTTATTACGGGGACGTGACGTAGCTCAATTTGATCCGGTCATATTTTAGGGTTCCGTGATGGATGGGAAACCCTTTCAAAATCGATAAAGTTCTATAGAGTATAACGTTAACGTATAATTTTGAAATTTCCTTAATCTTCTTAACCTAAAAGCTAGGCGATTTATTAAATACAAAGTTATAAAAAAATTATCAAGAAATGATGATATTACGAGGGATAATTTCCAAGCCAATGATGATAACCAAGGTTTTTAAAGTCCGTGAGACAAAACATGCGAGAGAAAACATGTTTTATACGTTTCAAACATGTTCCAAAGGAGGATCTATTACAACGCCGTAATCACGTACGAGCGTTTGTATGAAAAGTAAGACGGGTTGGCCGCTCTTAAGCGTGCACACAGCGCGTGTGGCTTCATACAAAAGTGACCGTCGCGTGCGCCCGTCGCGTGCGCCCGTCGCGTGCGCCCGTCGCGTGCGCCCGTCGCATGCGGTGTCACACAAAAGTAAACCGCTTAACGCAGTGTTGACCGTTCTTCCACCAAAAACCTTCACAGAATACAACAGCAAAAACTGCGACAGACAAACCGCGAAAAAACAAAATGGTTGATTCATCCACCGCTCGATAACCCGAACAAAGTGAATTCCTAAATAAAATGCTGCGGAACCCGTCGTCGCTTCACACTTGATTAATGTTCCCAGTCGAGGAAGGCTTTTAAGAAGTTTTTGCCGCTAACAGATGTTAATATGTGGAGAAAATTTTAGTTGAGAAATGGAGTTTTTTGGAAAAGCTCGAAGTGGTGGTGTAAACTGGATTTTTTTGTACTATCTATACCAAGACTAAAGTAAAGCATTAGCATGTAACCCCCTGCTGGGCAAAGGCCTACATCTCACGAGGCTCTCATCTCACTGAAAATATAACATATAGCAGCGCCCCGCGGTTTTACCCGCGTTGTGCCCGTTCCCGTAGGAATTTCGAGATGAGAAATAGCCTATAGCCTTCCTCGATAAGTAGACTATCCAACACTGAAATAATTTTTCAAATCGTACCAGTAGTTCCTGAGATTAGCGCGTTCAAACAAACAAACTCTTCAGCTTTATAAATATACTAGCAGCGCCCCGCGGTTTTACCCGCGTTGTGCCCGTTCCCGTAGGAAATCCGGGATAAAATGTAGCCTATAGCCTTCCTCGATAAATAGACTATCTAACAGTGAAAGAATTATTCAAATCGGTTCAGTAGTTTCTGAGATTAGCGCGTTTAAACAAACAAACAAACAAACAAACAAAACAAACTATTCAGCTTTATAATATTAGTATAGATTATAAATATTATAAATATATAGAGAACTCACAGTACAGTGAGGAGGAAACATGTCTCTCCAGCGAACTAAATCTGAGAAAACAAATAGTGTAAGTGCGAACTACACACTTTTCAAACTGGCGCCATCTATGGAACAGCTAGTATGGTATACTCGTATTCCTTGCTTCATCGAGTGGATGGTCAACCTGAGCAATCCTGGTGTCAGAGTTATGGAGCCGCCAAAGGTCTCTGACATGGCTCATGTAACGACTACTATCCGTAGAAAGTAACCGGGACCGACGGCTTAACGTGCCCTCCGAAGCACGGAATCATCTTGCTTTTCTTTTTTTATTTCTTTTACTCGTATTTACGAAATAGATTACGCGGTAAGTAGGTACTTCGCTCTTCCGTGGGTAAATTTAGGTGAATGAAATTTAAGCGAACACTACTCATTTTGAATTGAAACTACGTTTATGCATACACTTCGCTTTTATTTCGGCTCCTTTACAGGAGCCGTGGTCACAGAAGTCTTTTGTGACCACGGTTCCTGTAAAGGGGCCGAAAAGTCAGATAAAATCACTACATAGTATAAAATAAAGTCGTCTCTGTTTTGTGTCTGTTTGTCTGTATGCTTAAATCTTTAAAATTACGCAACGGATTTTGATGCGGTTTTTTGTAATAGGTAGAGTGATTCAAGAGGAAGGTTTTTATGTAAAAGAATTCCCGAAATTCCCACGGGAACGGGCACAACGCGGGTAAAACCGCGGGGCGCTGCTAGTGTAAAATAAAAGCGAAGTGTATCCGTAAATGTAGTTTCAATTCTGAATGCAATTTCTTTTTATGCGTCTATAAATGCGTTTGTGTCTAATTGTTGGTGTGTTTGAAGTCATCTTCGAAACCATTGAACCAAGATATTGATGATATACGATGGTAATGAGCTTTTATGCATTTTGCCGCGGGCTCAAAACGGAAAAAACTAATGTTCGGTTATGTTTTTTCGTCCAGAATGTTTTCCTACAGTTCGTTAACATTGGATTATAATATAACAGAAGATTTAACTTCCAGTAAGGACGCGAGAAACAGGCCAAGCGCCCAAAAACGAATTTACATACAAACTTCATAGTGAATTAAAGTTGATGTTATCAAAAGTGGAAACTTTTAATTAAAGATTAGAAACTTGGTTTAATTTCTGTGTAATTTTAACTTAACTACGGACAGTTAGGTAAAAGGGAATTCGTGTTTCGCGAACTTTGAACTAAATTCCGAACTTCTCATGTTTAAGACGTTCCGAGTGATATTACAGACGAACAACTTTGTATCGATTAAGGGCATAATTATACTAGGTCGTTCGCCGCATACAACATGCGTTGACAGTTACAATTTAATATATAACATTATCCGCTTTATCCATAAACGCTTTATAACTATAACACTGGTATATAGTGTTTTATCTCCCTTGCTCTTTGGATAATAGCGTATGTCGGAAAGGGATGAACCATTTGTTGCTAAAATGCTGTTATCAATCGTTTAGGAATAACGCCCTAAATCGTAAATCTTTTAAAATGCATGGTCGACCTAGTAGGTATAATTGCGCCTTTATGTAAGTAATTCTAAAAAAAAAGACATTTACGAGTACGTCTATAACGTATAAAAAAGGATTAATTGACGATATTACTGGAATGTCTAATCTATACTAATATTATAAAGCTGAAGAGTTTGTTTGTTTGTTTGTTTGTTTGTTTGTTTGTTTGTTTGTTTGTTTAAACGCGCTAATCTCAGAAACTACTGAACCGATTTGAATAATTCTTTCACTGTTAGATAGTCTATTTATCGAAGAAGGCTATAGGCTACATTTTATCCCGGATTTCCTACGGGAACGGGCACAACGCGGGTAAAACCGCGGGGCGCTGCTAGTATTAGATAAGTCTGGGAACAGCAATAATAAATAAAATAAAACCGTAAACCGTTTTTGCTATTTTGATCCGAAGCCTGACACAGATTCGATTCAAAAGAGTTAGGTCCAAAAACATAGTTCTGTCTAGAACTAGTTCGAACTTTCTAGAACTCAACATTAGAACGACGGACAAAAACTAGTTTAGTCTAAATTAAGCGTCTGACACAATGGACTTGTGCTAATAATTCGCGCACAAACGCTGTTGTATTGTTATAGTAGATACTAGTTAACCCCTCTAGTGTACACTGGGCTTTATTATTTATAATTTATAGCCCATGTATGTATAATTGTATATTACATTAATCTATGCTAATATTATAAAGCTGCAGAGTTTGTTTGTTTGAACGCGCTAATCTCAGGAACTACTGGTCCGATTTGAAAATTTCCTTTTGTAATGGATAGCCACATTCAACGGGAAGGTTATAGGC
This sequence comes from Cyclophora albipunctata, assembly GCA_963082685.1. Classification (NCBI taxonomy): domain Eukaryota; kingdom Metazoa; phylum Arthropoda; class Insecta; order Lepidoptera; family Geometridae; genus Cyclophora; species Cyclophora albipunctata. The sequence goes on along the minus strand of OY720138.1, from coordinate 4,996,211 downwards.
TACTTTTCACCCTGAAATTCCCACGGGAACGGGTACAACGCGGGGCGCTGCTAGTATGATTATAAAGGTTTGTTTTCGGTAGCAACCGCAATCAGCAGTACTGGTTTCTATGAATCTGCCTATGGTTAATATCTATTACATACTAACATAATAAACCTAAAACTTTATTTTTTTGTATATTTGAACGCGTTAATCTCAGAAACTATCAATCCGATTTCAATAATTCTTTATGTATTAGATAGCGACATTCAACAAGAAGCTAATAGCCTATTTTTCATCCCGAATTCCTACGGGAACATGCACAGTGGGACTAAAACCGCGGGGCACTGCTAGATAAATAAAGACACACGTCGTTTAGCTGTACAACGTATATGTATGTCTTCAAAGACCCATGTACCGTCGCCTCTAATGAAATATAGGATGTCTATTGTTAGATGGTATTTGATTAAGCTCGTCTATTGAATTTAGTTCAAGAGGAATCGAGATGTGTTTGATATGGGCGATTCAAATTAGTGAGTGCGAAGTGATAAGTCGGTTAGGCGTAGGAATATTGATTACAAATAACTGATTCTACGTGATTGAACTTGGTAGGAAATGTGTGCTTACGGTGTCGGGGATGCGAGTTCGATTCAACGGAGTCGACAATATATGCATAGTTGTTGGCGGCGACGTCTGGGTGTCAATTACGAGTATTTATTCATATAATAATATGTGTGTATTTATAGGTATATTAACAGTATTTTAGCTAACAAATAGTTTATCCCTTTCCGACATACGCAATTTCACAATAGAGTAAAAGAGACACAACACTTTTTAACAGTGTTTTAGTTAAAGAGCATTTAGGTATAAATAAGGCGGTTAGAGTTTAGTTTGGGTCTAGTTAACTGTGTATGAATTTGTCCGGATTTATTTATTTATTTTAACTTGCCTGTTTAAATATAAGTGGATTAGTGGTATGTGCATTCGCCAGCCATAACTACAGTCCCCACAGTTCCCCAGTCGAGTGATGTATATTTCTAATTCCTTTCAAACATGGCTCTGGTTCGGGAACACCAGCCCGCAGTAGGCGCGTGGTGATTACGCCTAATCCACCTCATTGTGCTAATGAAGATATTGTTGGGATATTGGTGAGATTAGCTGAACTGAGGTGCCACAGCAGACATACCTACACACACACAGACGTTGACGTCAAACTTATGACACCCGTCTTTTGCGTCTTTTTCAGCCACATTCAAGAAAGTTATAAACTGCTTAAAATATAAGAATTTAACCAGAAAATCCATCCAAACGTTAAACTAATTTCTTTACGACCAAACTAACAAAGGAAACTAACCAAAAACAATAACGAAAAGGTGGAGAGGCAAATTGTCTATGAATCTAACATAATAAAAGTGGATAAGTAGCTTTCCGTCGTATCGTTATCGCGGCAACCCGCTGTAATGGCCGCCATTTTCCCGCCAAAATGAGTTTGCGCGCGTTTCATATTCTACAAATGAAAATGTGGGAATAATTTTTCTTAATTAATGGAGCTTGCATATTGGAGTAGGTATTTAAAATGGTAATTAATTACTTTAAAGTTGAGTCGGATTTTAGTGAAAATATTTTATGTTTGCGTTTTGTTAAGAGGGCGGAATCGGGTCGGGTTTTAAAGTTGGAAGGTTTGGTATTTTGTGAGGGGATTTAATGAACTACCTGCACAGTATTTGTTAGAATAGTGACAATTTGTATTCTTTCCGTTCTGTCCTATAAATAGGTCAATTAAATTCAAACTTAAGTTAAGTTAACTTCTGAACTCATTGGAATCTTGTTTTAAATAGACTCCATTGCTTTTATAAACTTTACTCAAAATATGAAGTAGATTATTAAAAATTAGACAGAACAGATCATACATTTTGGCTTAAATTAAGTACCTAGGTTTTTAACACTTATCATAATCATTGCATAAAGTAGCAATATCAACAAACTTTAAAATTGTATAAGTATCGACGTCACGATAAAACTGCAAAAGAGTATCAATTGTTTTGTTAAAGCCGGCTATTGTCTAAATATCAAAGGCCACTTCACTAAAAAACCTCCATAAAAATAAAAGTCCTTTTCAAAACACCGCGCTGTATAATGTCACATCTGTCAAACAGTTGATTTATCACCCTGTAGATCTATACAGAGTCACGGCCGCCATTGTGCATTCTGTTTGTAGTCTATGGTCGCTGCTTTTATTTTTGGAGGGAAAATATCGTGGTTCAGTTAAAAAGTGCTTTTGGTATGATTTGCAGAAATAGGACACTAGCTGCGCTTCGCGGTTGTACCTATGTGGTACCTGTTCCTGTGGGAATTTCAGGATAGAGAGTTCTAGTAGATTTAATGGATGTTAATTTAATGGAGATGTAATGGATAAGCCTTATATATTTTTGCCTAAAGGTAAAGCACGGTAAATCAGGGCCTGAAATGCTAATAAAGCCGCGTATCCACTAGGCAACAATCGACGCGCAACACGTGACGCCCAACATTTTCGGCAATGTTGCACAACAGGGCGCAACACGCACTACATGACGTACAGCTTGTTACGTAGAAAATGTTACAAACAAATGATGTTCGTTGTTTTGCGACGTTGCCAAACTTCACGTATTGCGCGTCAGCTGTTGCCTAGATACACGGCTTAACCCTTAAAACCTTCAACCACCGTTTCTCTAACCACACTCCCTGTTTCAGAAGCTGGTAGTGGGTGGTCCTAACCAACGCAACTGGCGCGGTATCCTCATCGCGTTGCTGGTGATCGTGGCTGTTCTGGCGCTGATCGTGACGTCAGTGGTGCTGTTGACGCCGCCGGATGAAGGGCCCAGGGTCAAGGGTCGACGACTGAGGATACAGGACCTGCTGAATGAGGAGCTGCAGCCGGTCAGGTGGAATGGGACGTGGATTTCTGGTGAGTTTTGTTGTATGATGTTAGTTGGAATTGTGTTTGAATATTATTCGCGATCAAAGTAAAAAAAAAGTACATATTTTTATTCCGTTTTTGGCCCAATGAGGCTCTTTTGAACGTTAACCAAATCGCCACCACCACACTACGATTAAATTGGTACAATTTGCAAAATTGTATTTTATTCTGCATCAAATCACATTTAAAAACGAACGTCATTTTGTTTTTTAAACATAGGTACTTACTTGCTAAACGAAATTAAGAATGATTGTCGCTTGCAAGAGTTGATGTGCACGCACTAATCTCTGGAACATTAGGACGGTTTTCAAAACATATTTTTGTATATATAATAGCCACATTAAAAAAAGAAGATAATAGGCTACGTTTCAACTTAAACTTCCCATCAGGAAAGAGGTAGGTACAACGCGGTTAAAACCGCGAGGCGCTGCTGGTGACTCAAATAATATATGTCATATTTCACCTCTAAAGACATTCCCATTGCATACATTCAAAACATCTGTCACCAAATCATCAAAATCGATTCGCAAATAACTGTTCACGGAACGGAACCGAAACACGGAACGTTATATACTCGTACCGTTATTATACCGTTTACCGGGAACTAATCTCGGGAACGTTACGTTCAAATGTACAAGGAAATGTAATTTCGGCGAATATTCGCTGCAGTAGGGTTGCACTT